>CM077091.1:160060227-161487727 GCA_039513925.1 Platanthera zijinensis
TTCTCGTTCGCGCGCAGTTTATCGAACACCCAACTCACACACAACCCACACTGTGTAAATACAGCTAAAGAAGCGGCGCCTAGCCGCCCGTTTCCGGCCGGCTGCTTACCGTAATGCCCCACTTCTACTGCTATCCGCACTCTATTTTAACTTAAACTTAGTGCACGCCCATTGTGTAAGCTTTAGATTTTTGTTCTTGTCCTCTGAGTATATCATGAACATATTATTTTGTTAATAAAAAATTCCTATCAATAACTGAAATCCTATAAAATATGTAAGTTCATCCTACGTTCATTTTCTCTCCCTCTAACTCCTTACTCATAATTTTTTTTATTGTGTCAAAAAAAAAAATCTACATTAAATTTATAATGTAATTAAATCTCCCTAAAAAAGTATGTTATCCGCATCCTCTTGTACTGATCTGTTAGGTTGGAGTTTTCTATCATATGTTAGAGGTCGCATGTTCGAAACCTGCCATCATCTTTTTGGTATTTAAAATAATTAAGTTGTTATTCAAATCGGCCGGCTTCCCCCTCTCTCGGGTTCGCACCTCCGCGTGCCCGCACCACAGTTCCCGTGCAGTCAGTCGCAGCATGAATCTGGCTGCTTATTTTCCGCGTTCTGTCCGGTCGGACTGTCGTACTCCTGCTCTTCTCGGTTACTCGTTCCCTTCCCCCTAGTCCCACCACTTTGGAGAACTCCGAACCGAATTAATTTAAGTTATTATTTAAGTTATCGAAATTATAATAATTTCCAGTTAAGTTGAATACAAAATATAAACGGACTCTCGTAAGGTAATTTGTTCGTTTAGTTATCTCGTTTGAGATGTATGGTCCTTTTGGTCTTATTCATTATATATATTTTGAGATTTTTTTGAGAGTTGTTTCGCTCTCTCCATCCGAAAAATTGAACTCTCTTTTTTGAGAGTGAGTCAAGAGCACAAGTAGTTAAAAGTGAATCAACAGCAGGAATGCCGAGCTTTTTACGTGGAAAACCCCAAAAATGAAAAAAATCATGAGGTCGGGTCGGTGCTGAACATATTCATTAGTTGGTGGTTTTACAAGTGATCGAATCTTCGGGAGGACTACAGACCGCCGATCCGTTTATAAGTACTTGAAAAAAGAAGCAAAGTGTTCCCGAGCGCCTAAAGGAACAACTTCTAGAGCAGTTGTTGGAGCAGACACTGTGGAGAACTGAGCCTACTTTTGAGCAAGAAAATGAGAGTCAACACTTGAGCAGAGTGTGGGCACGTGTGCGGAAGAGCAAGCGGAGTTTCAAGTTTTCGCAACTTCTGAGCTCTCTCTCCTCTTTTTTATTGCCCTCTATTTAAATAAAGGCCTGAGATACTGGTCTATATTATATGGAGGGGAGGCCTAAATCTGCTCAGGTCAACACTGTCAGAGATGGTGCATCCACATCCCTATGACATAGGAGACTGAGTCACATTAGCCAGAAGGGCCTGAGATGTCTCGCTAAGAAAAAAATTATATCTGATCTATTAACAGATCAGTTAGAGAGATGAGATCACTGCATGGTTGGGAAGCAAAATAGAGTATCTTATAGAGCAACACTTCCACCAGGAGATCCCAACCGCAGATATGCTCGTACATACTGATGTTTGTGGACCACTGAAGGTCCAGATGAGGGGAGGAGCATCTTACTTTGTGATATTCATCGATGATCATTCGAGAAAACTTTGGGTCTACGTTATTAAGATCAAAGATGAGGTTTTCGAAACTTTTTGAAAATTTCATGTTGAGGTGGAGAGGCAATCCGAGAAGAAGCTAAATTGCATCAGGTCCGATAATGGGGGAGAGTATATGATCTCTTTGATGAGTACTGCAGAGAGCAAGGGATCAGACATGAAAAGACTCCGCCCAAGACGTCGCGGCTGAATGACGTAGCTGAAAGAATGAATAGATCATTAATAGAGAGGATGAGATGTTTGTTGTCCGAGTCAAAGCTACATGACATGTTTTAGGGTGAGGCTTTATACACAGTTGCACACGTCATTAACCTCTCTCCCAGCTATGCATTATAGGAGGATATTCTTGATAGGGTCTGGTATAGGAAGGAGCCTTCATATAGTCACTTAAGAATATTTGGTTGCAAAGCCTTTGTGCACGTCCCTTGAGACGAAAGATCGAAATTGAATTCCAAGACCCGGCAATGCATATTTTTGGGATATAGACGTAATGATGAGTTTGCTATAGGTTCTTTGATTTAGTTGAGAAGAAACTTACGCATTCGCGATGCTATATTTTGTGAGGATCAGACTAAAGTTGATCCTAAAAAGACTGAAAAGACCGACTCTCACACTGATGCAGAGTCTCTTATGATTGAAAGTGACGATATTGAGAAGGTTATGAAGCTTGAGCCGATACAGGGCACTGAGCCACATCCAGATCTTGTGGATGTTATTGATGGAGAGCCTACAAAGGACATCACGGATGATGTGCCTATACTAGCAATTAAGCACGCTTCACGGAAGTCAGATAGAGTTAGACACTCATCTTCGAGATACTCTACTGCCGAGTATATTCTATTGACTAATGTCGGGAAGCCCGAGTGCTTTGATAAAGCAATGCAGAGCTCGAAGAAGAAAGAATGGATGGTTGCTATGTAGAAGGAGATGTAGTCTTTACAGGAAAATCATACATATGATTTGGTGAGATTGCATAAGGGTAAGACGACTCTGAATAATTGATGGATTTTCAAAGTAAAGCAGAGAGACCCGTCAACACCACTCAAAAATAAGGCTAGATTAGTGGTGAAGGGCTTTAGTTAGAAATAATGTGTTAATTTTGATGAGATCTTCTTTCCTATTATGAAGATGACATCTATCCGGGTAGTTCTTAGCATTGATGTGAGGCTAGACCTACAGATCGAATAGATGGATGTCAAGACCGTGTTTTTACATGATGATCTTGAGGAGGATATATATATATAGCAGTTTGAAGGTTGTAGGGTCAAAGGGAAAGAGAGTCTAGTCTGTCGCCTGAAGAAGAGTTTTTATGACCTAAAGCAGACCCCGCAATAATGGTACAAGAAATTTGATGCTTTTATGGGGGAGATCAACTTCAAGAGGACCAACCTTGATCACTGTTTGTTCATGAAACAATATGCTCTAGATGATTTCATCATCTTACTCATATATAAAGATGTCATCTATCCAGGTAGTTCTTAGCCTTGCTGTGAGGCTACACCTAGAAATCGAACATATGGATGTCAAGACCGTGTTTTTACGTGATGATCTTGAGGAGGAGATATATATAGAGCAACTTGAAGGTTGTAGGGTCAAAGAGAAGGAGAGTCTAGTCTTTCGCTTTTGTATGACCTGAAGCAGACCCCGCAACAGTGGTACAAAAAATTCGATGCTTTTATGGGGGAGATTGACTTCAAGAGGACCACCCTTGATCACTGTGTTTTTATGAAACAATATGCTCTAGATGATTTCATCATCTTACTCTTATATATAGATGACATGCTGATAGTTGGTAGGAGCACTGTTCGTAATGCTGAGCTGAAGAGACAATTGAGCTCCACATTTATAATGAAGAACTTGGGAGCTGCGAAGACCATCCTAGAGATGCATATTTGGTGAGATAGAGGCTACAAGTTACTTTGGTTATTGCAAGGAAGATACATCAGGAAGGTGGTATAGAGATTCAGTATGGATCAAGCAAAGAAGGTAAGCACGCCGCTTGCAGTTCACTTCGAATTTACTGCTGACCAATGCCCAAGCACACATAAGGAAAAAGAGGAGATGTAGAAGGTCGCATATGCTCTGCAATTGATAGTCTTATGTATGCGATGATGTGCACCCGCCCTGATATAACACACGCGGTTGGTACTGTTAGTAGGTTTCTCTCCAACCCTGGGAGAGAGCATTGGAATGTTGTGAAATGGATTTTGAGGTACCTACATGGAACTTCATACTTGATGTTAAAGTTCTGAGAAAGTGAGCCAGAGTTACTGAGCTATACTGATGCTGATATGGCTAAATATTTTGACTCCAAAAAATCGACTTCTGGGTACCTGATCTTGTTCACAAGGGAAGTTGTGTCATGGCTGTACAATCCCGTATTCGCAGAGTAGGGTCCATTCGGCAGGCGCTGGGCCAGTTTTATGTTTTTAAGCTTTTTAGAAATTTTGGACTCTTGGTGGCCAATTTTGGCTTGGCCTTGGAAATATACTAGTAGGGGGAGAAAAAATCTACACCCCCCGAGGCTTGCTATGAGCGAGGTAGAAGCGGTACTCCGGGCGGAGGCCAAGGCCTCACCCCCCTGCACCCCAGCCCTCTTGGGCGAGCTTGGCCGACGGCCTGGAGCTCGCCCGGGCGCCCAGCCCTCTTGGGCGAGCTCGGCCGGCGGCCTGGAGCTCGCCCGGGCTCCCAGCCCTCTTGGGCGAGCTCGGCCGGCGGCCTGGAGCTCGCCCGTCTCCCAGCGCTCTTGGGCGAGCTCGGCCGGCGGCCTGGAGCTCGCCCGGGCACCCAGCCCTCTTGGGCGAGCTTGGCCGGCGGCCTGGAGCTCGCCCGGGCGCCCAGCCCCTTGGGTGAGCTCGGCCGGCGGCCTGGAGCTCGCCCGGGCGCCCTGCCCCTTGGGCGAGCTCGATCGGCGGCCTAGAGCTCGCCCGGGCGCCCAGCCCTTAGGCGAGCTCGCTTCGGATGTCCGAAGTTGGGTAAGGGGGAGGAGCATGGTTCAGCCTCCACCTCCCCCCTTTGGACCTCCTGTTGCCATGTTTTTTCCCTAAGGGCATTTTGGACTTTTCAAACTCAGGACTTGGAAAAACTATAAATAGACCCCCTTGGGTACCTTTGGAGAGGCATTGGCTTTTGACTTCCTTCTCCCTAATTCTCTTCTTGGTAGAGTCGAGAGAACTCTCCAAGGTACCCAACTCTCATTGGTAAGGTAGGAGAAGTGTTTTTGTGACCTTTCGGGTGTGTGGTGGGACCTCCGCGCTAGAGCCGAGGGTCTATTCCTAGTTTCCCAAGTCTTTGGTCCGTGACTTTCCCCCGAGTGTAGTAGGTATGAGGTCACCCCTTCCCCAAGGGTCGAACTCCACAGAGACCAAGTTTTTTGGTTTCAACACATGGTACGGTGAGCGTGGAGAGTTACCAGCACAGAAGATCTCGGGAGAGTGTCATGGCTGGAGATCAGGGAGGTAGTAATGACCTCGGCGAGCTCCCCAACCCCAGACCCTTCATAGGAAGGGAGGAGTTCATGGCATCCATCCAAGGCATCATGGGGATGTTGCGAAGTTTGGCTCCTCGGGGTGGCAGCTCCACTCCAACCCCCCAGGAGCTAGCTCCCCCTCTCGGCGAGCTGCCCCCCAGGGATCTAAGCGAGATCACCCCAGCAGGGGGAGAAGGAAGTGCCCCAGGTAGGCGACCTGGGAGGGAGAGGATGGGAGAGGGGGTCGAGCGAGACCTCCTCGGCCGGGAGTTGTTCCCCAGTCCGGCGAGTGCTAGCCCTCCAGGCGAGCAGGTCGCGCGAGTAGAGGTCGCAAGAGCACCCCTTAGGGGGTCACCCTTCAGTGAGTTGATCATCTCAACTCCCGTTCCCGAGGGGTTCAGAGAGCCAGACATGGCTTACTACACCGGGAAGGACGACCCAGTCCAGCACCTGCAGTGGTTTGAGGATGTCGTCTCCATCAGGCCGATGACGGATGCCTTCAAGTGTCGCCTCTTTGCGATCACGTTGAAGGAGAAGGCAAGGGACTGGTTTCATCAACTCCCCCCGAGATCAATCTATGGGTTCGAGGACCTGAGTCGAAGCTTCCAGCTCCGCTTCTCCACCTCCAAGAAGAGGAAGAAGAGTCGCGAGTCCATCTTTCTGATAAGGCAGAGGGCCGAGGAGTCGCTGGCCCACTACGTTGACAGGTTCCAGGAGGAGGTCCTTGACATCCAGGTGATGCCGGGGTATGCTCTCTAGATGGCCTTCACTGTTGGACTGAAGGAGGGCTTCTTCAAGATGAGCTTGACCCGGAAGACCCCCCTTTCCTTCGAGGAGCTGATGGAAAGGGAGGCAGAGGAGATAGCCATGGAGGCAGCCAACCTGGCCTTCGTGAAGAAGTTGGCAAAGTTGATAGAGGTGGAGTCAAAAAAGCAAGGTGGCTGAAGGCATCAGGAAGGAAGAAGGAGAGAGAGGAGCAGAGAGCTCAGGGGTTTCAAGGACGGGAGGGTCTGGAGCTAGGTTGGAGGCAGCAGGGAGGACCTGCCCAGGGTCCAGGAAGAGCTCTCATCCAGGGGGGGGGGACTTTCAGGGAGGCCAAGGAAGATACAAATTCTAAAGGCAAGCCCTTAGGGAACTCCTACCCCCACCGCAGCAAGCGATGGCGATCGGTCGAAGGGAGAGGAGAAACCGCACGGGAAGAGGAAGAGTCAGAGTAGAGTTACCCTACTGTGAGTTTCACCAGGAGGAGGGCAATGCAACAACTACTTGCCTCGAGTTCCAGGAGTTGAGAAGGACAAGAGCTCCGGCACCACAGCCTCCACAACCGCAAGATCCGGTACGGATTAAAGAAGTCCAACCCAAGACAGCAAGGGAGAGGTGTGAGGACAGAGTTGATGTGGGCACCCGGGGAGGAATCCTTTGATGCACGAGGAAAGAGGGAGGTACACAAAGTAGATCATCTCTTATAATGAACTTTGTTTGCATTGTATCACCTATGATTAATGAAAAGGACCGTCGTAAAACATTTGTGACCAAGTTCTTTTAGCTCCGAGATGATTCCGCTGACCAGGCTCCCACTAGCTGGCAGGGCAGGTTGATCCCTCGTGGAGGCTAAGTATTTTAGCTCCGGGATGATTCCGCTGACCAGGCTCCCACTAGCTGGTAGGGCAGGTTGATCCCTCGTGGAGGCTAAGTCTTTTAGCCCCGGGATGATTCCGCTGACCAGGCTCTCACTAGCTGGCAGGGCAGGTTGATCTCTCGTGGAGGCTAAGTCTTTTAGCTCCGGGATGATTCCGCTGACCAGGCTCCCACTAGCTGGCAGGGCAGGTTGATCTCTCGTGGAAGCTAAGTCTTTTAGCTCCGGGATGATTCCGCTGTCAGGCTCTCACTAGCTGGCAGGGCAGGTTGATATCTCGTGGAGGCTAAGTCTTTTAGTCTCCGGAAGAATTTTGATCCTCGCTGATTCCAGGCTCCCACTAGCTGGCAGGGCAGTTGATCACTCATGGAGGCTTAAGTCATTTAGCTCAGGATGATTCTCGGCTGTCAGGCTTCTCACTATCTGTCAGGCAGGTTAATCTATTGTTTTGGAAGCTAAGTCTTTTAGCTCCAGGATGATTCCGCTGACCAGGCTCCCACCTAGCTGGCAGGGCAGGTTGAACCGTGGAAGCTAAGTCTTTTAGCTCCGGGATGATTCCGCTGAACAGGCTCCCACTAGCTGGTAGGGCAGGTTGATCTCTCATGAAAGCTAAGTATTTTAGCTCCGGGATGATTCCGCTGTCAGGCTCTCACTAGCTGGCAGAGTAGGTTGATCTCTCGTGGAGGCTAAGTCTTTTAGCTCCGGGATGATTCCGCTGACCAGACTCCCACTAGCTGGCAGGGCAGGTTGATCTCTCGTGAAAGCTAAGTCTTTTAGCTCCGGGATGATTCTGCTGACCAGGCTCCCACTAGCTGGCAGGGCAGGTTGATCTCTCGTAGAAGCTAAGTCTTTTAGCTCCAGGATGATTCCGCTGACCAGGCTCCCACTAGCTGGCAGGGCAGGTTGATCTCTCGTGGAGGCTAAGTCTTTTAGCTTCGGGATTATTCTGCTGTCAGGCTCTCACTAGCTGGCAAGGCAGGTTGATCTCTCGTGGAAGCTAAGTCTTTTAGCTCCGGGATGATTCCGCTGACCAGTCTCCCACTAGTTGGTAGGGCAGGTTGATCTCTCGTGGAGGCTAAGTCTTTTAGCTCCGGGATGAACCGCTGACCAGGCTCCCACTAGCTGGCAGGGCAGGTTGATCTCTCGTGGAAGCTAAGTCTTTTAGCTCCGGGATGATTCCGCTGTAAGGCTCTCACTAGCTGGCAGGGCAGGTTGATCTCTCGTGGAGGCTAAGTCTTTTAGCTCCGGGATGATCTGCTGACCAGACTCCCACTAGCTGGCAGGGCAGGTTGATCTCTCGTGGAGGCTAAGTCTTTTAACTTCGGGATGATTCCGCCGTCAGACTCTCACTAGCTGGCAGGGCAGGTTGATCTCTCGTGGAAGCTAAGTCTTTTAGCTCCGGGATGATTCCGCTGACAAGGCTCCCACTAGCTGGCAGGGCAGGTTGATCTCTCGTGGAAGCTAAGTCTTTTAGCTCAGGGATGATTCCGCTGACAAGGCTCCCACTAGCTGGCAGGACAGGTTGATCTCTTGTGGAAGCTAAGTCTTTTAGCTCCGGGATGATTCCGCTGTCAGACTCTCACTAGCTGGCAGGACAGGTTGATCTCTCGTGGAGACTAAGTCTTTTAGCTCCGGTATGATTCCGCTGTCAGGCTCTCACTAGCTGGCAGGGCAGGTTGATCTCTCGTGGAAGCTAAGTCTTTTAGCTCCGGGATGATTCCGCTGACCATGCTCCCACTAGCTTACAGGGCAGGTTGATCTCTCGTGGAAGCTAAGTCTTTTAGCTCCGGGATGATTCCGCTGACCAGGCTCCCACTAGCTGACAGGGAAGGTTGATCTCTTGGAGGCTAAGTCTTTTAGCTCCGGGATGATTCCGCTGTCAGGCTCTCACTAGCTGGCAGGGCAGGTTGATCTCTCGTGGAGGCTAAGTCTTTTAGCTCCGGGATGATTCCGCTGTCAGGCTCTCACTAGCTGGCAGGGCAGGTTGATCTCTCGTGGAGACTAAGTCTTTTAGCTCCGGGATGATTCCGCTGACCAGACTCCCACTAGCTGGCAGGGCAGGTTGATCTCTCGTGGAGGCTAAGTCTTTTAGCTCTGGGATGATTCCGCTGACCAGGCTCCCACTAGCTGGTAGGGCAGGTTGATCTCTCGTGGAAGCTAAGTCTTTTAGCTCCGAGATGATTCCGCTGTCAGGCTCTCACTAGCTGGCAGGGCAGGTTGATCTCTCGTGGAGGCTAAGTCTTTTAGCTCCGGGATGATTCCGCTGACCAGGCTCTCACTAGCTGGCAGGGCAGGTTGATCTCTCGTGGAGGCTAAGTATTTTAGCTCCGGGATGATTCCGCTGACCAGGCTCTCACTAGCTGGCAGGGCAGGTTGATCTCTCGTGGAGGCTAAGTCTTTTAGCTCCGGGATGATTCCGCTGTCAGGCTCTCACTAGCTGGCAGAGCAGGTTGATCTCTCGTGGAAGCTAAGTCTTTTAGCTCCGGGATGATTCTGCTGACCAGGCTCCCATTAGCTGGAAGGGCAGGTTGACCCCTCGGAAGGCTAAGTGTTTTCACCCTGAGGCCATCACGTCACCGAGGCTCCCATCAGCTGGTATGACAGGTTGACCCCTCGGGAGGCTAAGTGTTTTCACCGCGATCCTTCACGTCACCCAGGCTCCCATCAGCTGGTATGGCAGGTTGACCCCTCGGAGAGACCGAGTATTTTCGGCCCCATGAAGGCCACTCAGCGAATACGTTTGGTTGGATGTTTCTTTCCGAGCTTGTGCCAACCTCGAAAAGAGCGGGGAAAGTGTACAACCCCGTATTCGCAGAGTAGGGTCCATTCGGCAGGCGCTGGGCCAGTTTTATGTTTTTAAGCTTTTTAGAGATTTTGGTCTCTTGGTGACCAATTTTGGCTTGGCCTTGGAAATATACTAGTAGGGGGGAGAAAAAATCTACACCCCCCCGGGGCTTGCTGAGTGAGTAGAAGCGTAAAGCGGTACTCCGGGCGGAGGCCAAGGCCTCACCCCCCTGCACCCCAGCCCTCTTGGGCGAGCTCGGCCGGCGGCCTGGAGCTCGCCCGGGCGCCCAGCCCTCTTGGGAGAGCTCGGCCGGCGGCCTGGAGCTCGCCCGGGCGCCCAGCCCTCTTGGGCGAGCTCGGCCGGCGGCCTGGAGCTCGCCGGGGCGCCCAGCCCCTTGGGCGAGCTCGGCCGGCGGCCTGGAGCTCGCCCGGGCGCCCAGCCCCTTGGGCGAGCTCGGCCGGCGGCCTGAAGCTCGCCCGGGCGCCCTGCCCCTTGGGCGAGCTCGGTCGGCGGCCTGGAGCTCGCCCGGGCGCCCAACCCTTAGGCGAGCTCGCTTCGGATGTCCGAAGTGGGGTAAGGGGGAGGAGCATGGTTCAGCCTCCACCTCCCCCCTTTGGACCTCCTGTTCCCATGTTTTTTCCCTAAGGGCATTTTGGACTTTTCAAACTCAGGACTTGGAAAAACTATAAATAGACCCCCTTGGGTACCTTTGGAGAGGCATTGGCTTTTGGCTTCCTCCTCCCTAGTTCTCTTCTTGGTAGAGTCGAGAGAACTCTCCAAGGTACCCAGCTCTCATTGGTAAGGGAGGGGAAATGTTTTTGTGACATTCCGTGTGTGTGGTGGGACCTCCGCGCTAGAGCCGAGGGTCTATTCCTAGTTTCCCAAGTCTTTGGTCCGTGACTTTCCCCCGAGTGTAGTAGGTGTGAGGTCACCCCTTCCCCAAGGGTCGAACTCCACAGAGACCAAGTTTTTTGGTTTCAACAATGGCAGTCTAGACCGTAAAAGTGAGTTGCACTGTCAACTACGGAGGCATAGATTATGACAGTCACCAAAGCGGAGAAAGAGTTTCTTTAGATGAGGCATTTCATTAAGGAGCTGGATTTTACTCAGGAGTGCTACACATTCCTATGCGATAGTCAGAGTGCAATTCATTTGGGGAAGAACCTTACCTTCCACTCGAGATCCAAACATATTGACGCGCGGTATTATTGGATACGCAACACTCTAGAGCAAAGAGAGGTGGATTTGTAGAAGGTGCACGCAGGTGACAAGGGAGCAGATATGCTTACGAAGACCGTTTGATAGGAAAGTTCGAGCACTGCGTGAGGATCGTCGACCTGGAGGCTCTATCCAAATAAAGGAAAAGAGGGATAACAAGCTAGTTATTGGGTACAGTTCCCGTCATTTGTGGAGAAAATTGTTATTTCGAGTCTCATTAACTCAAATTTTGTGTTGCTGACCGAATGTGAAGTCATGTTGACAGAGAAACTAGCGGGAGGCCGGCAAATTGGAGACTCTACGAAAGATTATCAGAATGAGGCTAGCAAACTTTGACCATGCTTTTCAAGCATGAGTTTCATGACAAGTATGAAAAGGAGAAGCCTCCTTTAACTTTTAAACAAACATGTGTTTTTTGACCAAAGCAAACTCCATTGAAGCTTCATCCATATGTCAATTATCACATCTATCTCCTTGGTTTTGGTCCAATAAATAGGGATGAATGAGGAGGGGTAAGACATCCACTTCTCTCCAAACTCAAGCATTAAAAGATTTCTAGAGAGGCTTTTGCAGCAATCGCCTTAGTTTGGGAGAGCTTTTGGACGTCATTATACGACGTTGATGATGAGTACTTTTCCTACACGGATTGGATTTTGAGCAAATTTGGATAAGGATTCAAAAAAGCAAATTGGAGAGGATTTGTGTATTCCGTCTCGTCCGTTGCTTTCGGTAACTTGCAATTTTTCTGTTACTACTTATTGTATTGTGTAATGTGAAGCTAGTGAAGATCCTATAAGATTCAAGGAGGGAAAACATTGTAATTTTCTATTGTTTCATATATTTTAGTGACGGCTTTCCGGGTTGGACTCCGATCGTCCCGTGATTTTTGTCATATTGTGTTTCCACGTTAAATTCCCGTGTCACTTTTATTATTCTTATTTTGTACTGTGTTTGTGTATCGACATACCGCTAAGTACTCGTGAAGGTACTTGCTCGAACTAATTTGCAGGTACTCTTTGTCGGGCTTGCGTGCTCTCTAGCCTAATAGATGAAGTTCCTTAGATGTGCATTAACGAATGACAATTTAACCCTCATGTTCATGACCGCTACTACCGTGTCAAACGGAACCACAATCAATTAATTAATCATCCTCATGATGCATATATCTTTGTAAATGTCAAATTAACTTTAATAAAGTTGTCTTAGGCGGTGGATCCCAACTTGGGTAAGGAGTGCGGGGGTGGCTGCATTCACAAACAGGATGGCACATTAATAGCGGGTTTCACTCACTTCTACGTAGATTTAGTGTACTTGAAGCGGAAGGTATGGCACCCTGGGATGGGCTCATTCTCTGCTCTATGCTGAATGTTGATCATCGAAACGACTTGGGAGATTCAAAAAACAATAATGAATTGTCTGCGGAGAAGAAAATTCGTTGCATGGAGACTGTCATATTGGAGATGCAATTAGGAAATTTATCAGTAATAGACATGTCATTTGCGCTCACATATTTAGAGAGGGAAATATGGTTGCATGTGCAATGGATAAATTCGCATTGAATGACAATCTTAGTTGTGGTTTTACTTAGGGTATGACGCCTCTGCCTAAACACAAGCTCGTTGAGGTGGGTTCCTCTTCCTAATTGACCTATAGATCTCCTGTTTTAGGCTCTTCTACCTCATTTTGGTTGACGAGTAAATATTTGTTGGTATTGGGTCTCCGAGTGTGAAAATTTATGGGAAGTTGAAAATGAGGTCGCAGGAACACTCAATTATAATCGAAGACAAGTAAAAAATAATAGTAACAACAACACAAGAGTTTTCAATTGAAATTAAATTCTTTACATGACGAGGTATATATTGCAAGACATGATTATAATGCAACTAAAGGAAACAAAAATCTCTCATAAAAAATTAACCGCGCAAACAGCAAGCTGTAGCCGCACAAGTCGCCTAACTACCAGCCAAGTCCGTCGAAGCTGCCTATCCGCGACTAACTGCGCGGACTGCTGTTATTGAAATGATGAAGGAACACGAACAGAACCCGCTGATAGACCAGACGAACTGCTCTGCTTATCCGCAACTCGGAGGAAGAGATCTTGTCGCAGAGACCGCGACTAGCTGCTATCTGCTGACTGCTACGCGCGAACTGTTCCACACCAAGCTCCCACTAATTGCTTAGCAGCCTAATATTAGCCGCACAGTCTGCACAGATTCAACTTCCTTAGTCGCAGCAGTTAAAAACCGTAACCGCAAAAACCAAGCACGAGCTAGTTCTTACTCTTCATTGCTAATTATGACGAGTCGAGGACTCCTATTTATATGTATGAGGAGGAGTGTCGTCACCACCCATAGCGATAGGATAACTGCTCGTCAAACCTGTCGGTTAACACCACGTATCCGCAAAGTGCGGACACCATCACCAGTTTGTCAAGGTCGCGACAAACAACAAATCCAGACAAAACGACCAGTTGGCCATGCCGAACATCAAACCACAAAGATGGAGATCACAACATAGGCGGTCTGCCGAACACCGCTACCAAACCGCACAACCTTGCGGACACAACTTCCAATCCGCCCAAAACTGCAGCCCGCGACTACACAAAATACATGCCCAGTCATTCTGCCAAACTCGTGGATTGCCGGAAGCAGTCCGCAACTAGGTGAACTCGGCGAGCTAGGCAACAAGCTGGACTTAGTCCATAAGACCAAGTCCACCACAAGTTCCGCGGTCTCCAAGTAACCGCGCCACCTGATACTAAGACCGCGCTCACCAAACAACACCACACTGCCACCTTGCGGACTGTTCTATCAGACCGCGCGACCTCCAGCTAAACCAGTCTGCGCATCTGTGCCGACCTCCACGATCTAACATCCAGACGCAAGCAAAAAACCACGCCGGGCACCCGCGAGCTCCAGAAGAGTCCGCCACAACCGCGGTTAGCCAACCCTAACCGCCCGGTTAACCAAGGATGTTTGCTGACCCAGACCGCAAGAACTACCAGCAACCCGTCAATACTATCCACAAGGCCGCGGCAGACTCTGCGGTCTGTGTGGTTTGACTAGTCTAACCGTCCAGCTCCACTTTTACTGTTGAAATTAGTGAAGTGAAAGTGGGTGGTCGGGCAGTCCGGGCGGTTTAGGCGGATTGACCGCGCGGACTGGTTCTTAGTCCGGCGGGTTAGTGGTTGGCGACCTGCGTTGCTGCTGCGGGCTGTGTTGCGGTCTGAGCGGACTGCGCGGACTGGATTGAGTCCGGCAGTGTTCTGTGTCTGCAGGTGATGCGCGCGGCCTGTGCGGACTGGGCTTGGAGTCCGCACGTCTTCTTTGAAGTTGTGGTAGCCGCGGTCTGGGCTTGGAGCTGGCGGACTGGACTTTGTATCCGCCGAGCTCGCGCCTTCTTGTCTTGCGCTTGTAGAGTTGGTTTCCGCAGTCTCCGCAGTGACTGGGCTTGTGCCAGTGGTCGCGGACTGCGCGAGATGAATTCGGTTTCCGCAGTATCCGTTGTGACCGGGCGGGTTGCCTGTGGATGCGGTCTGGTGCTTGCGGGTTGGCGGGTTGGTTTGAGCTTTATCGAGCGGACTCGGCGAGATGGCGTTGCTAGTCGCGACCAAGGGGAGGTGTCTCTATCTCATAGGGTGGTGACCGCACTCCTCACCCGGCCTATAAATAGGACCCCCGACACCTCATTTGGTAGCAGAGTGAACAGTAAGTTGGGCTTGAGTGTTGGCTGCGGACTCGATTTTTTGTATCCGCGCGGGCTGTTTGCTTAACCGGTTTCTGTGTGCAGGTGGCGCGGCTAGCAGTGTCAAACCAGGAGTTTGGTTTTGACCGCTGGAGTTAGCGGGCTGCATTGGCGGTTACCAGCATCAGCTTTATCTCAAGTTTCTTCTCTGTCCGCGCGACCTCGCGGTCTCGGCGGATAGGCGGCCTGTTCCTCTGTTCAGCAGCAGTTAGGCGAATAATGGGTTGTCCGCGCGACCTCGCGGTCTTCGCGGACTCCTTGTTGTTGTTCGGCTTCAGCAGTTTGGCGGGGTGTGAACTAGGCGAGCTCGGCGGTCTCGGCGGTCTCAGTGTTCTATCCGCTCGGCTTGTTTTTTCTGCTTTTTCATACTGGCGAAATCATGTCTCGCCACGTATGCCTCGCCTTGTAAAGAAGTTGAATAAAATTTTGATCTGCTTGCTTCTGTCTGTGTGTTTGATTATCTAAGTTGCTTCCTACTTTCCGCGGTTCAAGTTGTGATCTGGGTAGTGCCGAAGATATTAATTTGGTGTTTGGGCTACCTTGTTGATCAACTTGAGAAAATTCAACATGGTATCAGAGGAAGGTTCAGTTGCTTGAGCGGTGATCAACAGGCTTTGTTGTTGCTCTGTGTGCTTCTGAAGGATAACCAAGTTAGCGCCATTGACGGTGGTTTGGCAAGAGGTCTTGGTATTGAGCTTCTGACGTCGACTAACTTCAAGAAGTGGAAGTCGTGCATGAAGAGCTATCTTCTGGGTGAGGAGTTATGGGAGGTCGTCGGTGGAGATGATCAAGTAGAAATAACTGCTGAGTTTGGTACAGCCGAGCAGGTGAGAGTGTGGAGGAAGACAAATGTCAAGGCTGAGTTTGCTCTCAAGCGGGCGGTGTCACCTGAACTCTTTGATCACATCTTAGGATGTGAGTCTGCTGCTGAGATTTGGACTTCCCTTGATGGGTTGTTCAATAGGAAGAATGTAGCAAGGCTACAGTTCTTAGAGAATGAGTTGGCTAAGGAAACTCAGGGAGATCTTTCTATCTCCAAATTCTTCTTGAAGATGAAGAGCTTGTGTGCTGAGCTCTCTGCTCTTGATCCGGATGAGCCGATCTCCGAGGCTAAGCTAAAGAGACACATAATCCGCGGTTTGCGGAAGGAGTATGTGGCCTTCGTTACTTCTGTTCAAGGCTGGGCTACTCAGCCCTCTCTTCTGGAGCTGGAGAATCTGCTTGCCTCGCAGGAGAGCTTGGCAAGACAGATGGCCGGGGTAACGGTTCTCTGAAGGAGCTAGTGAGTGCTCTCTGCTCACTGAAGAAGAAGAAGGAGATAGGAGAAGAGGAAGAAGAAGCATACTACTACGGCTGGAGATGAATCTTCATCTTCTAAACAGCAGGAGGGGAGCCTTGCTCCTAAGAAGGATTGGAAGAAGAACTTGAAGTGCTTCAGGTGTCATCAACCAGGCCACTTCAAGCAAGGCTGCAAGGTCAAGCTGCAGCCTGGGCATGCTGCAGGCAAGGAAGAAGCCTCCTCAAGCAAGGAGGAAGCTGGCTGGGGTGGAGCGTTCATGACGGGCACTTGTGTCCGTGCTTTGTCCACTAGTGACTTGGAGGATGACTGGATCGTTGACTCCGGGTGTGGTCATCACCTCACCGGAGATTTGTCAAAGTTCTCTTCGCTGCAGGCATACTCAGGTAACGAAGCTATCATAACTGCTGATAATACTATTCATGCAGTAGAGAAGAAGGGTATAGTAATGGTGGGTAGTGATAAGGGGCCACTCAGTTTAAGGAGTGTTTATCACGTACCGGGTATGAAGAAAAACCTCTTCTCTGTGACCAATGCGGTTGATGCTGGTTATCACGTTCTGTTTGGGCCAACAGAAGTGAAGTTACTTCGCAACGTATCAGCGGTTAAGGCTGACGTTGCTCATGTAGGAAGGAGAGTGAAGGACTTGTTTGTCTTATCAACAAGCTCCTATGTTGATCATATGAGGGCCAATGATAGCGCTGCTATGTGGCATGAGAGGCTGGGGCATGTCGGGATGGATAAGCTGAAGGCTATGTCAAGTAGGAGCCTGGTGAGAGGCTTGCCTAAGCTATCATCTTTCGGTGAGGGTCATGTTTGTGCTGGATGTCAATATGGGAAATCTCATCGTCTTCCATTTGATAAGTCACAAACAAGAAGCAAAGCACCATTGGAGGTTATTCATGGTGATCTGATGGGACCAACCGCGACTGCTAGCCTTGGTGGAAGCAGGTATATGCTAGTTTTGATTGATGACTACTCAAGATACACTTGGGTGTATTTCTTGAAGGAGAAGTTTGAAGCCTTCCAGTTGTTTGTGGAGTTCAAGGAGCTAGTGGAGGGCCGGCTTAACCTGAAGATCAAAAAGTTTAGAACTGATAACGACGGAGAATTTGTCTCCTCCGAGTTTTCTAACTTTTGCAGGAAGCATGGAATCAAGAGGGAGCTCACTTGTGCTCATACTCCACAACAAAACGGAGTAGCGGAGCGGAAGATCCGTCATCTGACAGAGACTTGCAAATGTTGGCTTCATGCCAAGAGTATCCCAAGGTCCTTCTGGGCGGAGGGAATGTCTTGTGCTGCCTATGACATCAATCGGATGCCTCTGAGTCCGATCAACATGAAGTCTCCCTTTGAGATGTTGCTGAAGGAGAAGCCAAGTGTGGAACACCTTCGGGTGTTTGGATCAACTTGCTTTGTGCATATCCCTGATGCGCTAAGGACTAAGCTTGATGCAAAGGCAAGGAAGCTTGTCTTTGTTGGCTATGATGAGCGAAAGAAGGGATGGAGATGCATGGATCAGGTGACGAAGAAGTTCGTGGTGTCAAGAGACGTTGTCTTTGATGAACTGACATCATATGGAGGAAGCTCGGTTGAGCTGCCAGAGAGCAAGGTTGATGAAGGTCAGGAGGTGGCTTTGGTAGCTAATCAAGTGGAGCTGGCTGTGTCACCAGCAGCTCCAGTTGCTTCAAGTTCTGGAGGAGAAGCTTCTGGGTCAGGAAGCAGGGGGAGCATTGATCCAAGCTTGCCAGAGAGCAGAGGTGATCCAGAAGAAGCAGCAGAGGTGATTAGCAAGGAGCAGCCTCTTCGGAGGTCAAAGAGGGTTATCAAGCCTCCAGCTCGCTACTGCGAAGGAAACACTGTGAGCTATGTCTCATGCTTCTTTGCAGGTCCTCTGGATGAGCGAGAACCTGCTAGCTTCAATGAGGCCACTGGTGTCAAGGAGTGGGAAGATGCCATGAGAGAGGAGATGGATGCTCTCAAGAAGAATGAAACTTGGGATCTTGTTCCCAAAGTTGATGGCATTACTCCGGTGACATGCAAGTGGGTGTTTAAGTTGAAGAAGAAGGCAGATGGGAGTATTGAGAGATTCAAGGCTCGCCTGGTGGCTCGGGGGTTCTCTCAACAGTATGGAGAAGACTATGAGGAGACGTTCAGCCCTGTTGCAAAGATGACTTCAGTTCGGATGGTGATTGCATTGGCTGCTTGCCAAGGATGGAGGATGTGGCAGCTTGATGTAAAGAATACTTTTCTTTACGGAGAGATTGACAAAGACATCTTTATGGATCAGCCACTTGGTTTCATTTCTGAAGTTCATCCTGATTACGTCTACAAGCTCAGGAAGGCTCTCTACGGATTGAAGCAAGCTCCTAGAGCTTGGTATGGGAAGATAGCAGAATATCTGCAATTCTGTGGATACCTTGCTTCAAACTCGGACTCTAGCTTATTCATCAAGAAGAAGAGGGAGCTTTCTGTCTTGGTCCTGCTGTATGTTGATGATATGATCATCACAGGGAATTCTGAGGAGGAGGTTGCTAGGCTCAGAGCTGAGCTAGCCATTCGCTTCGAGATGAAAGACCTGGGAGAGCTTCATCACTTTCTTGGTCTCGAAGTGGAGAGGAAGGAGAGCGGGATCCTTATCTGCCAGAAGGGATATGCTGAGCGCATTGTGAACCGGTTTGGCTTGATTGAAGGGAAGACTTGCTCTACTCCTATGGATCAAGGGCTGAAGCTTTGACGAGATAAAGGAAGGGTTCTTCCTGATCCTTTGGTGTTCAGGCCTCTTGTTGGGAGCTTGATCTACCTGACGATTACTAGACCAGATATAGCTTATGCTGTTGGTCGAGTAAGTCGGTTTATGGCAGAGCCAAGGAAGTCTCATCTTGTAGCGGCAAAGAACATTCTGAAGTATGTCAAGGCAACTTCTGACATGAGACTTCTTTACAGAAGGGATGCGAGTTTCTCTCTGCTAGGTTACACGGATGCTGACTATGGTGGTGATTCGGATGACCGAAGGTCAACTTCTGGTTATGTGTTCACTTGTGGATCAGCGGGCATTTCGTGGTGTAGCAAGAAGCAGGACTCGGTATCTGTCTCTACTACGGAAGCTGAGTACAAGGTGTCTGCCTTGGCAGCTCGGGAAGCCATTTGGCTAAGGAGGCTAGTAGATGACGTCCATGAGGAAGTGAAAGGCCCTACTTTGCTCCGAGGAGATAATGAGAGTGCTCTCAAGCTGGTGAACAATCCAGTTTGTCATGCCAGGACTAAACATATTGAGATCGATCACCACTTCATAAGAGAGAAGGTGTTGGAAGGATCACTTGTGGTTGGTCATGTTCGGAGTGAAGATAACCTTGCTGACATCTTCACCAAGTCGCTGTCGAAGGGGCCTTTTCAGCGGCTACGAGGTCTGCTCGGCCTGATCACCACTTCTCACTTCAAGGGGGAGTGTTGAAATTGGTGAAGTGAAAGTGGTTGGTCGGGCAGTCCGAGCGGTTTAGGCGGACTGACCGCGCGGACTGGTTCTTAGTCCGGCGGGTTGGTGGTTGGCGACCTACGTTGCTGCTGCGGGCTGTATTGCGGTCTGAGCGGACTGCGCGGACTGGATTGAGTCCGGTAGTGTTCTGTGTCTGCAGGTGATGCGCGCGGCCTGTGCGGACTAGGCTTGGAGTCCGCACGTCTTCTTTGAAGTTGTGGTAGCCGCGGTCTGGGCTTGGAGCTGGCGAACTGGACTTTGTATCCGCCGAGCTCGCGCCTTCTTGTCTTGCGCTTGTGGAGTTGGTTTCCGCAGTCTCCGCAGTGACTGGGCTTGTGCCAGTGGTCGCGGACTGCGCGAGATGAATTCAGTTTCCACAGTATCCGCTGTGACCGGGCGGGTTGCCTGTGGATGCGGTCTGGTGCTTGCGGGTTGGCGGGTTGGTTGAGCTTTATCGAGCAGACTCGGCGAGATGGCGTTGCTAGTCGCGACCAAGGGGCGGTGTATCTATCTCATAGGGTGGTGACCGCACTCCTCACCCGGCCTATAAATAGGACCCCCCGGCACCTCATTTGGTAGCAGAGTGAACAGTAAGTTGGGCTTGAGTGTTGGCTGCGGACTCGATTTTTTGTATCCGCGCGGGCTGTTTGCTTAACCGGTTTCTGTGTGCAGGTGGCGCGGCTAGCAGTGTCAAACCAGGAGTTTGGTTTTGACCGCTGGAGTTAGCGGGCTGCATTGGCGGTTACCAGCATCAGCTTTATCTCAAGTTTCTTCTCTGTCCGCGCGACCTCGCGGTCTCGGCGGATAGGCGGCCTGTTCCTCTGTTCAGCAGCAGTTAGGCAAATAACGGGTTGTCCGCGCGACCTCGCGGTCTTCGCGGACTCCTTGTTGTTGTTCGGCTTCAGTAGTTTGGCGGGGTGTGAACTGGGCGAGCTCGGCGGTCTCAGTGTTCTATCCGCCCGGCTTGTTTTTTCTGCTTTTTCATACTGGCGAAATCATGTCTCGCCACGTATGCCTCGCCTTGTAAAGAAGTTGAATAAAATTTTGATCTGCTTGCTTCTGTCTGTGTGTTTGGTTATCTAAGTTGCTTCCTACTTTCCGCAGTTCAAGTTGTGATCTGGGTAGTGCCGAAGATATTAATTTGGTGTTTGGACTACCATGTTGATCAACTTGAGAAAATTCAACATTTACTCCCCCCACTTCAACAATTTCAACATAGAGTAATTCCCACATCATTTGTATCCTTTTCTTTTTGTTTTTCTAAGTATATAAAATCGATCTCAAAAAAAAAAAGAGGAAGATTATTGCATAATCAATACACAACCTTACATTTTCTAGACTACATGAAAAAAGATACTCCAATAGTATCATTACATCAAAACTGAGCATTTCAATTTGTCCCATTGTTCGTCTCCGTAGCTGTCGGTCTCTCTAAATGTTATGTAGTTGATAGTCTGTGCAAAGAAACAACACCCAAAACACGACGAAAAACACCGTTGAAATTTGAAGAATTAATCAATTGCAAGCTTCATATATGAATAAGATTGTCCACAAGCACCACATTCGTCTTACATATATGGCAAATTTTCTGAATAAGAGTTCCAAAAGGTATTGCCTCCTCCCAAGTTCAAAAGAACCAAAGACTGGAGACTTGCAAATGTAAATGCGCCATAAGATCGACTTGGGCTCAGTTTAGACAAAAAGACATCATCGTAGAATATATGTTTGGCATAACAACGGTTATAATCACTGCCAAGAAAAGAAAACTAGTTTTGATTATAAAAGTGAACGATAATTCTTTAGGTGAGGTCGGTCGTTCGGTTTCTAACTACCGCGTTCATGACCGATGCCGCCGTGCAGTCTTGGACGATGTTCTCTTCTTGTCAACACAGGCGACTTGGAGACGTACTCTTGAAGGAATGTGAGTTCTTGGAGAAATTTTTCGGTCCATGACTCGTTATTTATCCGCCTCACGTCATGTGTAAAGCAATTTTCCTTTGAATTGATCTGATTTCTTTGGCTCTTATCTCAATGCATGTCTATGGCGCCGATATCTTCCGGTTAGAACCGGAGCCGGGACGGAATTATCTCTCGAGTTCATGGGTGAAATGAAACGGGCCGTTTGGAGAAGTCTCTTTCTTTTGCCCAAGTGCTGCTCCCACTCTTTTTATTGGAGACCAAGCCCGATGAGTAAAAATACAAAACAAAAGAATTTAGGCACAATTACCATTCGAGTCTGAAATAGAAATAAAGGCATGCGAACGAGGAGTATGCCGCGTTATTTCTCGGGCGAGTCCGGGCTTTCATCTAGGCGGGCCGTTTGGCATAGCAGTGGAGGCCGTGAGCACAGTGGTTACGAAACGTTGCTCATGAACACCTGACCTCACCAAAAGAGTTAACTTCTTCGTAATTCACTTTTATGTTCAAAGCTATTTTTTTTGGTGGCGATCATTAACCGATATCGTGTCAAACACACATTCTATAACGGTGACGTTTTTTGTCCAAACTCGCGGGTGCAAAAAACCCGCGAAGTACAAAGCCCTAATTTTGAACATGATAGTGAATGGTACCACCAATTAATGCCCGAGGTGAGGTCGGACATTTACGAACGACGGTTCACAACCACCACGTTCATGACCGCCAATTAATGTCGTGCCAAACGGACTAATAGTCTCACATCAACTATAAGTAAAATAAATGGTAACTCCAGCTTATAGCTGCTCTAGTTTGACACGTGCAGACATATTATGAACGAATTATTCAACATTGGCTACTTATATGTAGGGGCAAACCCACTTTAGGGCGTGTGCGAGCAGCCGACCACACTCAAATTTTTTTAAAAAAAATTTAATAGTATTAGCCACGGTTTAGCCACGATTCAAACCGTGACTAATACAATATAAACTGTGGCTAGTATCATGCACTTTAAACAATTAATAGTATTAGTCACGGTTTAAATTGTGATTAATACTCAGTTCTTTTAAAGAAAATTAATAGTATTAGTCACGGTTTACAGTGTGACTAATATCTAATTCGTTTTTAAAAAATTCAATAGTATTAGACTATTAGCCACATTTTAAATCTTGGCAAAAAGTAATACAATAGTAGTCACGATTTAAACCATGATTAATACGGTAATATCATATTCTTAAAAAAATAACATTAGTCAATGTTTAAACCGTAGACATCCTATTTTCGTCATTCTCAAAGCTCGAGACGAACTTAAGCATGTTGTGTGAAGCATAAATACATATTAGATGATTATGTTGATGAATCTGACAATTTTTTATTTTACCCACACTGAAAAAAATTCTTGCGACCGTCACTGCTTACATGCAACGTGGAGAGCTTTCACATAATGGGGAGATATTATATGTATTAGGTGAAAAACTGCTTTATGGTCTGTATTGCATATGAGTTTGATCATCAATATTAATTATTTGTCCAACTTATAATGATCCCCGACTGAAATGTATATTTAAGCTAGGCTGCGTTTGGCGCGGCTTATTTGCTCCGATGAGATCGGACAAAAATGTCATTGTCATATCAAAATTTTATGCCCCAAATCAGTTTTTTTTTAGTAACGGTAGTAACATTTGTCATACCAAACATACACTGACGTTTTTATCCAACCTCACCGGAGCAAATGAGTGGTACCTCCAGCTTACAGCTGCTCTATCAAAACTTTTTTTTGTGCCGGCAGGCGTAGGTTATCGGACGCAAAGGCGCGGTCACAAAATCATTTAAGCTCCGTTTGGCATGGTGGTGGTCATGAACATGGGGATTAAATTGTCAATCGTAATTAACGCCTATTTAAGAAACTTCATTCACTTTTATGTTCAAATGAACGATGTTTGTTAGGTGATCCTTAACGAATAACGGTTTCATCCATGCGTTTACGAACGCCACTACCGTGCCAAACGGATCGAGCCTTAGTTAAAATGTGTGCGCCCAATATTTTTTCAAAGGAGATAGGCTCAAACCATACGACCAACTTTCGGCACTTATGAATTGATGGACGACCCACCGAGATGTGAAGGTTCATCCAATGGCTATCAGTGCCTGCATATTGTTGAACAAATATTGACAAACAATCACGGTCGGATGTGGAAGGAGACTTAAATCTTTCTTATTTCAAGCATGGTGTGAAGGTGACAGCCTGAGGGTTTTATTAAGACATAATTAATCTTTATCCTCATTTGTTAAGTAACAAGAATTAGACAAAAATTAACGTCATCGTCATACAACAAATAAAACAAAATTGCTTTTGAATATAAAAGTGAACGAAATTCTTTAGGTGAGGTCGGATGTTTACGAGTGACGGTGCATAACGCATTCACGACCGATACTGCCGTGCCAAACAGAGTCATAGCTTGCCATGTTTATAAAATTTTAGGGTGTATATATGTCGCTACGAGAATTAATATTATCAAAGTTTCTCTGACAAACGCAACGACATATAAACCTATAGGATCGTTTAACTAAACACTACTGATCTCAATTGGAGTTTATGCAAAATTTATTTTTCTAAATTTAAGAACACTAAATATAACAAGCATAAGAATGGTAACTGAAGTGCGGAAATCAAAATTTACCGTTCTTAGACTCTATCTCGTTCTTCATGATGACGGATAGTCGCAGCAACTGTGATGCGTTGTTCTTTATGAATTCCGTTGCGTTAGCGGAACCCGCTAACATACAAGATTGTGTGAATTTTTTTTTTTTTTTAGTCTCTACAACAAGATTGTGTTAGCGCCAAAGTAATGTATATGAATATGTCAGGAGATATGAATTTCAATAGCACTAGATTAGTGAATGAAATGAAGTCCCAAGTATTCTCTCTAGAATATTGGGTTCAGGCAATCAAAGTTCCAGCAAAATAAAAAAAAAAAGGGAATCCACAATAATAAATTTTTATTGAATGAAAGCCATACAGATTACCTATACGGTCAGATCCAAAACCACCCAGATCTACTTGAATAGGAACACGTTTTGATGTGGATCTGGAATGTAGAGATATGATCCGAACTGGTTGTGTCTTCGATGATTCCTTCTGTATTGATCTTTGGGCTGAGAAAATTAAAGGCCTTTTCCTCTAAAATACGGATTTGAAACAGGAACCAAAACGTAGTTCCTTCACCGGTGATTAACTCCAGAACAGGCAAAGGAGAAACGTCCTTCTTCTCTATATTCTCCGACGATCTTAGCGCCGGCGATTTCAGGCCGTGGAGAGGGAGAGAGAGAGCTTGGGAGATTTTCAACCCTTGTTCACTTTTTGGCTGGGGCAGCTTTAGGTTATCAAAAATGAGCCTTAATAGGATAGGCTCAAAACTTGGAGTTACCAAAATTTTAATGAGGCAATAAATCTCATTAAACTCCAAAATCAATTAAAACGTGAAACCTCATGAAACCAATTAAATTTCATGACTATGCCCAAATTTCGTGCCAAGGGTGAGACCGAGCTCGCGACTGAATTTACGAGCCGGTCGGGCACACCTATCACATGCTTCGACCATTCGCGCGACTGAACTAACACACGCTCGTAGGAGTCCAAATAGACTTAATATACGCGTACGACTTTAGCGAGTTGCCTCGATGAATCGAGTCCACCTAACAGAAAATTTCCAACATTCTCCCACTTGGACTTGTGTTCATCGTAACTTATGACATTTTGATAAAGTTTTCACTAAACTTAAGGGTACCAATTAGCGAACGCGATATAAAGTCTACTCTCACGTCAATCCGGTTCAATCAAATCTTTCACTCCGAATCATGACGGCAACCGCATCATTGAGCGACACGGGACCTTCCATGGTCACAGTAGCTTACGGATCTAATTGACATGAACAAAGCGTGGCTATATAAACCATAGAACAACACACTGAAAATGTGCACATGAAGGTTGTTCTAATTTGGTGGTCAATCAAATTTCTCAAATGAATGCATTAGACCATGCTGCGAGAAATTCTTAAGTGTTCTAAAGAACATGTATGTCTAACCTTAAAGCTTGAAAATTCATATGTCAAAAGACATACAATAGGCCTTTTATTAAAATGTAGTGCCCTAGGCCTTATGCTCCGACTGACACAAGTCATGAGACTTTGTATGAAGTGTGAAGTGTCACATAAATTCAACGAATATTAAAACTTAATGATATCCATGAATTAATATTCTTAATTATCAATGAATCAATTAAAGTGCAATATAGATGACAGAAGACCTAGTTGGAGCTCCATGTAGCCTCCCACTAATCAAGCACATCGATCGATTCTTTAAGCCCCATATTAATAACATGTTTTTGAAACACGTTAGGGCGAAGTCCTTTAGTAAGTGGATCAGCCAACATGTCATCTGTCCCTAAATGCTCCACTAAAATTTCACCTTTCTTGATCAATTCCTTAACGGTCAAAAATTTAATTTCCATATGTTTCGATCCTGTGATACTCTTATTGTTCATTGAGAACATAACTGCAGAAATATTATCACAGTACATCCGGATGGGTCCAGCTATAGAATCAACGACCTTTAACTCTGTAATGAAATTCTTAAGCCACACTGCGTGAGTGGAAGCTCCAAAGAGAGCGACGAACTCCGCATGCATTGTGGATGAAGTGATGAGTGTCTGCTTGATACTCTTCCACGAAACGGCCCCACCAGCAAACTTAAAGATATAACCCGAAGTAGACTTCCTATCATCCTCACACCCAGCAAAATCAGAATCTGTGTACCCCACTAACTCAAGGTCTTGAACTTTATGGTAGACTACCTTAGCATCCTTAGTTCTCTTTAAATACCTCAAGACTTTCTTGGCAGCCACCCAATGGTCAGGTCCTGGGTTCGACTGATATCTGCCTAAAAGTCCTACTGCGAAGGCAATGTCCGGTCTGGTACAGACTTGGGCATACATTAAACTGCCTACCGTACTAGCGTAAGGTATATCCTTCATGCGCTCTCTCTCTATATCGTTCCTGGGGCATTGTGATAAGCTGAGCTTATCACCTTTTAGTACAGGTACGTCACCAGGCTTACAATCGAGCATGTTAAATCTCTCAAGTACACGCTCGATGTAGGCTTTCTGAGAGAGTGCCAATGTATGGTGAGATCGGTCCCTAATGATCTCAATTCCTAAAACGAAGGATGCTTCTCCAAGATCTTTCATATCAAAATGCTTTGACAGAAATTGCTTAGATTCATACAACAATGCCAAATCACTACTCGCAAGCAAGATATCATCTACATAAAGAATCAAGAAGATGAACCTGCTCCCACTGATCTTGAGATATATGCAACGGTCTACCTTATTTTCTACAAAACCAAAAGAAGTAACCACCTCATCAAATTTCAAATACCACTGTCTAGAAGCTTGCTTTAGACCGTATAGAGATTTGTTAAGTTTACACACAAGCTGGTCGGAATGACCAGACTTAAATCCCTCAGGCTGCACCATATAGACCTCTTCGGCAAGATCGCCATTCAGGAATGCGGTCTTTACATCCATCTGGTGTAGCTCCAAATCATAATGAGCTACTAATGCCATTATCACTCTGAAAGAGTCTTTAGAGGAAACGGGAGAAAAGGTCTCGTGGTAGTCGATTCCTTCTCTCTGCGTAAATCCCTTGGCTACCAGTCTGGCCTTAAACCGCTCGACCTTTCCCTTAGAGTCTTTCTTTGTCTTAAACACCCATTTAGAACCAATGGGCCTACAACCTTTGGGTAACTCAACCAACTCCCAAACCTTATTCAGCTTCATAGACTCCATCTCGTCTTTCATTGCGTCCCACCACAGATCACTTTGAGGTCCAGACACAGCTTCCTTAAATGTCACTGGGTCAACAATATGACCAATGTCATAATCACTCTCTCCTAAATAGACTTCATAGTCTGAAGAAATTGCAGGCCTTCTCTGCCTAACGGATCTCCTAGCGGGTGGATGAACCTCCTGAACATGAGGAGGAACCTCAACTGGAACCGGTGGTAAGACCGCTTCCACATCCTCCACTTGTTCCGTCACAGGTTCAGGCACCGCAGGATCTCCTATCAAGGGCACAAATAAATTAATGGGCACAACTTCTTCGACTTCACTAATAGGACGAGAGCAACTAGGTTCGTCAGCAACATCCCATTCTAAAAATTTAGCTGTTTGAGATTCCACAATTCTGGGTCCTCCTAAAGGGGAATAGAACCTAAATCCCTTAGAGTGATCTGGGTAACCAATGAAATAGCAACGACAAGACCTAGGGGCAATCTTACTTTCTGATGGGTTATATAAACGGACTTCTGCAGGACAACCCCAGACACGCAAATGATTAAGGCTGGGTCGCCTACCAGTCCATAACTCAAAAGGGGTTTTAGGTACTGACTTAGATGGGACTCTATTAAGGATATAGACTGCAGTCTTAAGCGCCTCGCCCCACAAAAATTCAGGAAGATTCGTTCTACTCATCATGCTCCTCATCATGCTCCTCATCATTTCCTTAAGAGTGCGATTTCGCCGTTCGGCCACACCATTTTGCTCAGGACTGCCCGGCATGGAGTACTGGGCAACAATGCCACAGCTCTCCAAGTATCTGGCAAACGGACCCTTATGTTGCCCGGAGGCATCATGTCTACCAAAATACTCGCCACCTCTGTCAGACCTAACAATCTTGATGACTTTCCCTATTTGTTTCTCAACCTCAGTCTTGAAAATCTTGAACTTTTCAAGAGATTCAGATTTTTCCTTAATTAAGTACAAATAACCAAAACGGGAGTAGTCATCAATGAATGTAATGAAGTAGGTGTTTCTACAGAGGGTAGTGGAATAAGGACCACTGATGTCCGTATGAATAAGCTCTAACAAACTCGAACTTCGAGTTGACCCTTTCTTCTTAATCTTGGTCATCTTACCTCTACAGCAATCCACACATGCCTCTAAGTCACTAAAGTCAAGAGCAGGAAGAATATTCTCCTTAATTAATCTCTCTACTCTCTCCCTAGAGATATGACCTAATCTTTTATGCCATAGCATGGACGACTGTTCCTTAATTAGAGGTCTTTTAGCAGTAACGCGTTCTATATTATAGGTGGTAGCATAAATGTTCGTAGGAGCAAGACATAAACTATACAATCCGTTAGATAATGAACAATGACCTATAACTTGCGATTCATAAGAAATATCAATAGAACCACCATAAATGTTAAAGCCATAATGAAGTTTATCTAAAACAGATACTGAAATCAAGTTCCTTCTAAACGAAGGAATATAAAAAATGTCTTTTAATAAAAGTTCATATCCTGAATCAAGGACTAAACAAATGTCCCCGATGAACTCCACCTCCACCTCAGCATTGTTGCCAACTGTGAGTCTGCACTCACCCTTGCTTGGCCTCCTCCTTTTGATGAACCCCTGCAGTGTGTAAGCAACATGATTAGTTGCACCACTATCGAGCCACCAAGAACTTGATGGGGCTTCAATTAAATTGGATTCACAAAGTACTAGAGCTAAGGGATTACCTTTAAGTGCAAATCCACGCTTCTCCATCCAAGACTTAAACTTTAGGCACTCTTGCTTCACGTGCCCCTTCTTCTTACAGAAGAAGCAGCTAAGAGGCTTCTTTCCACCAGTGTCCTTGCTCACTGAAGACTGTCCATCCCGAGGCTTGAAAGGAGCTTTGGACTTCTTCTTCTTAAAAGAGGGCTTGACAACGAGCAATGCAGTGTTTGTCTTCTCGTTCTTCAGTTTCTCCTCCTCAGCTACACATCGAGTAATCAGATCATTGATCCTCCATGCCTCGTCCTGAGAATTGTAGGTTGTCTTCAAGATGCTAAACTCTGCGGGAAGGGTGTTGAGTGCTTGATGCACGATCAACGCTTCAGGGAGAGCAATCTGCAATTCCCGCAGCTTGGTCTGAAAATAGACCATCTTTAGAATGTAGTCGCGGACACCACCTCCTCCTGTATACCTCATGGAGAAGAGGTCCTGAATGAGTGTCCCGATCTCAGCATTGGAAGACACCTTATACCTCTGCCCAACGGCAGTCAGAAAAACTCTAGCGACGGTCGTGTCAGGAAGACCACTCAGCAGGTGCTCTGGAATGGAACGCTTCATAGTCAACAAGCAGATTTTGTTCGACTTGTTCCATGCACCGTAATGATCCTTCTCAGCTTGAGTGCTGGTCGCTGTGAGGGCCGCAGGCTGGTTGGTATTCATGGCCATCTCTATGTCCGCCATCTCGAGAGCAAACATGATGTCGGACTTCCACTTCTTAAAGTTCGATCCAGTGAGTTTCTCAATGGTCGCCATGTTGTTGTGAACCGTAAAGGTGACTGAATAGAGAGAAAAGAAAAATTAGTGACAGATAGAGCAACAGTGGCTATAAAACCCTAAATAGCACACTAGGTAGAGAATCCAGGCGCGTCAGCGCGCAACACCTTTGGGCAGACTACGCGCCACGCAATTAGAAATCCTCCACACAACGAACTAGCAACAGTTATGCTTGAGCTTTCGTAAATCTACCACCTTTGGGCGAATAGAATACTAGAGCCCCGCACTACCGTCCAAATGTTCGTGTGTATCCCTCTGAACCTATTGCGCAAGCACCACCTTTGGGTGAATGATTGCGCACTAGTCTCGGAGAACTCCCTAAAACATGTGAAACTGCAATCTCACAAACCGATTCGAAAGGCCACTTTGGCGGCTACAGTTCTTATCAATTCACGAGACCCTTTCACACCGGGATATCTGAATATTGCCCTAAATTAATATCGTGTTTCTTTTACTTAATGACGTATGGGCTCTAAAACGTCCAAAGTAAACACGAGTGTATGTCAGAGATTTAATAATGAAGGCACTTTGAATTTGAAATCCCAAAATTTATTTCTCTCAAAATTACTTAATGGGTTTTTAATTTGTGTTCTTCTAATTTAATTAAGTGGAAAAATAATTTACTCCAAATGATGAAGGAGACCAATAAGTTTGAGTTAATTTCCTCTGATACCAACTGTTTATAAAATTTTAGGGTGTATATATGTCGCTACGAGAATTAATATTATCAAAGTTTCTCTGACAAACGCAACGACATATAAACCTATAGGATCGTTTAACTAAACACTACTGATCTCAATTGGAGTTTATGCAAAATTTATTTTTCTAAATTTAAGAACACTAAATATAACAAGCATAAGAATGGTAACTGAAGTGCGGAAATCAAAATTTACCGTTCTTAGACTCTATCTCGTTCTTCATGATGACGGATAGTCGCAGCAACTGTGATGCGTTGTTCTTTATGAATTCCGTTGCGTTAGCGGAACCCGCTAACATACAAGATTGTGTGAATTTTTTTTTTTTTTAGTCTCTACAACAAGATTGTGTTAGCGCCAAAGTAATGTATATGAATATGTCAGGAGATATGAATTTCAATAGCACTAGATTAGTGAATGAAATGAAGTCCCAAGTATTCTCTCTAGAATATTGGGTTCAGGCAATCAAAGTTCCAGCAAAATAAAAAAAAAAAGGGAATCCACAATAATAAATTTTTATTGAATGAAAGCCATACAGATTACCTATACGGTCAGATCCAAAACCACCCAGATCTACTTGAATAGGAACACGTTTTGATGTGGATCTGGAATGTAGAGATATGATCCGAACTGGTTGTGTCTTCGATGATTCCTTCTGTATTGATCTTTGGGCTGAGAAAATTAAAGGCCTTTTCCTCTAAAATACGGATTTGAAACAGGAACCAAAACGTAGTTCCTTCACCGGTGATTAACTCCAGAACAGGCAAAGGAGAAACGTCCTTCTTCTCTATATTCTCCGACGATCTTAGCGCCGGCGATTTCAGGCCGTGGAGAGGGAGAGAGAGAGCTTGGGAGATTTTCAACCCTTGTTCACTTTTTGGCTGGGGCAGCTTTAGGTTATCAAAAATGAGCCTTAATAGGATAGGCTCAAAACTTGGAGTTACCAAAATTTTAATGAGGCAATAAATCTCATTAAACTCCAAAATCAATTAAAGCGTGAAACCTCATGAAACCAATTAAATTTCATGACTATGCCCAAATTTCGTGCCAAGGGTGAGACCGAGCTCGCGACTGAATTTACGAGACGGTCGGGCACACCTATCACATGCTTCGACCATTCGCGCGACTGAACTAACACACGCTCGTAGGAGTCCAAATAGACTTAATATACGCGTACGACTTTAGCGAGTTGCCTCGATGAATCGAGTCCACCTAACAGAAAATTTCCAACATGCCATCCTCTATCTCTGTACGTAAAAAAAAAACATGTCAATAAGTTTTTTTTTAATAAAAGTTATAATTTTATTAGATATTAGGGTCATTTACCGGGACCTCCCCTCTAACTTTGCTAAATTACTGACAACACCTCTCTTATTTTCGAAATTATAAAAACTTTCTCTAAAGTTTCATTTCATTACAAAAACCTCCCATGAAATTTTAATTTCATAACATCCATATACAAAAACACTCCTCTCGATGTACAGTGTCCAAGAGGGTATTTTTCTTCATGGATGCAATGAAATGAAAAGACCAGGGGAGGTTTTTATAATGAAATGAAAACTTTAGAGGAAATTTTTATAATTTCGAAAATAAGAGAGGTGTTGTCAGTAATTATGATAATTTACAAGGGAAGTTTGGGTAATTATTTCTAGATATTAAATAAAGATAGAAATAGCATAATATAGCTGGACGGAAGGAGGCTACAAAATCACCACCTAATACTACTACGACATGCAGTGACGGATTTAGGAAATTGATAATGAGGATGCACAAAATTTTTGTAAATGAAATACTACAAATATTTATTATATCTTTTTAAATTGAAGGAGCACTTTTTTCAGAAAATCCTTGAAGTATCACTTGTTGAAGTATGAGACCGGGCGGTCTGGCGGTCTATGCCTGGCGGGTTGTAGACCGCGCGGTCTAGCGGTTACTCTCCAGCGGTTTGATATCCAGGTTGTTGCTGTTTGTAGTCCGGCGGTCTGGCGGATTGTCTCCGGTGGCTTAGAGACCGGGCGGTCTAGCGGTCTCCTACAGCATCTCGCTCTCTTTCTCTGGTATTGCCGAGCGGTTAGCCCATTGTCTAACCGCGCGGCTTGTTCGGTCTGCTTATTTCTAACCGCACAATCTCTGTACATTTTTAGTCTCACATTGTTAGTTTATACTCTCTCCCCTCTCCTCCATTCTATAAAAGGGAGATCATACCTTTGTAAATGATATCTTTTTAGATAATAAAACTTTAAATTATTCAAAGTTCCGGCTTGTTTTTTAGTCGTTTGTTCGGTACTTTCACATGGTATCAGAGGACTTGATTTTCTCCTCCTGATTCTGTGCCCCTCTCTGACTGCGCGACCTGTCCGCGCGGCTTGCTTCTTCTTCTCCTTGCGACCTGTTTTCGCGGCTTGTTTCTTCCGCCTGTTTGATTGTGCCCTGTTCGCGCGGCCTGTTTCTTTTGCTTGCTTCTTGCTTGCGACCTGTTCTAGTCGCCGCGCCCTCCTCCTCTTCTTAAGTCGCCGCGTCCTGTCGTCGCGACCTGTTATTGCCTTATTCGTCTTTCTCCTCCCAGCAACCTCCTCTTCTGTTCGCGCGGTCTGTCTACTAGCCGTCCGACTTCTTTCCCTCTGCTTGGTTCTGCGGCTTGGTCGTGGTTTTTCTGGCCGCTGGTGTCTGACATCGTGACCACTGCAGCTCTCCTTCTTCCTTTCCCGCGGCTTGTTTCCTAACCGCGCGGCTTCATGTTGCTTTCTTCTATGGCTGTTTCTGAGAATTCAACTGCCACCACTCCTGTAGCCAATCCGGCTCCGCCTCCTCCTCCCACTCCTTCCGGAAACCTTGGCACGGTTTCAAAACTAGTTAGTTCCAACTATCCAGATTGAAGCGTTTCTTTCACATTTCTCCTTCGCTCTCAGCGCAAACGTCATCACCTCACCGATGACCCTCCTCCTCCAGATTCTGCTCAATTTGATGATTGGGATGCGAGTGATGCACTTGTCCGCACTTGGCTGGCTAACAACCTCTCTGATGAATGTCTTCCCGTCATACGCCATGGTGAGACAGTCAAGGCCGCATGACTTCACCTTGCTGCTCTTTACTCGAAGCAGACCCAGACGTCCCGTATTTATACTCTCTATGCGGACCTCTTTGCTCGTCCTTCCATGACTCCTACTGCGGCTTATCAGCAGGTTCAGGCCCTTGACGCTGAGATCCTCCAGAATCGCCCCTTCTCTGCGGACTTGGCCGAGCAACACAAACACTTCCAGGAACTCCTGATTGTTTGTTATCTTCTGCGACTCCCCGAGTCTTTTGATATGATCCGCCAGCAGATCTTAGGCGAAGAAAAGTCTCCCACCTTGGATGCCACCACGGCTCGCATCGCCGTAGTTACTTCGCTGCTTCAGTGCTCTCTGTTGTCATCCCCTTCTCCGCAGGACGCCTATGCTCACCAAACTCGGCGGGGCGGCACTAGTGGCTGCAGCCAGTCAGGCGCGCGCGGTCCGTCCAGGTTCCTTTGCTCTCACTGCGGTCGTACCAGTCATTCTATTGACCGCTGCTGGCAGAAACATCCTCATCTTCGCCCCTCTGGTGATACTTCTTCCTCAACATCCGCCTCCTCTCGGCCATCTGCCTCTGTGGCCACGACCTCAGGTAGTGCTTACGTCGTTACCCAAGGTAAATGGCTGATTGACTCTGGTGCTACAAATCACATGACCGGCAATCCTCAATGTTTCTCTCTCCTCGAAACGCATGATCGGTTACCCCCGGTTCTTGTTACGGATTGTTCTCCTTCCCCGGTTCATGGGACGGGCATGGTTCAAGTTACCCCGTCGCTTCGCTTAGCGGACACCCTCTATGTCTCGAAATTCCCTTGCAATTTACTATCCGTTACTTCCTTATGCAAGCAACTTCAGTGCTCTATCTTATTCACTCATACTTTTTGTTGTTTTCAGGACCCGAGGACCCAACGGACGATTGCTACTGGGACTGAGAGCGGCGACCTCTACTTCCTCGACAACGTTTCTGCTCTGTCCGCCTTCTCTTCCTCGTCTACCGATCTACTTCAATGACATCTTCGCTTTGGACATCCTCCTGCTCGGATCTTTCGTCAGCTTCTGCCCCACTTACCTCAAACCAGTCCTCCGCTCGACTGTGATGCGTGTCAGCTGGGCAAACAGCACCGCTCCTCCTTCCCGCCGAAGCAAGGCCGTGGTTCCGCTCGCCCGTTTGATATCATTCATTCTGATGTCTGGGGTCCTGCTCCTACTCTCACCGTTGGTCAGGGTAGTTTTTACTTTGTAACTTTCATTAATAATTTCTCTAGATGTACCTGGGTGTATCTATTAAAAGATCACTCTGAACTCTTTTCTGTATGGCAATCCTTTTATAATATGATTAAAACTGAGTTTGATATTTCTATTAAAATTCTTCGCTCTGATAATGCTAGAGAGTATCTTAGTCATGAGTTTTCATCTTTTTGTATGTAACATGATCTTGTTCATCAGACCAGTTGTGTTTACACCTCCCAACAAAATGGGGTGGCAGAGCGTAAAAACTGTCATCTCCTCGATGTCGCTCGCACTCTCATGACGCAGATTCAGGTGCCTCGCTCCTATTAGGGCTATGTTGTTCTCCTCGCCTGCTATCTCATCAATCGCATTCCCTCTACTGTTCTTCATGGCAAGACCCCCTTCTCCATTCTCTACCCAGACAAGGAACCCTTTCCTCTCCCTCTTCATATCTTTGGGTGTACGGCGTTTGTGCATGCTCCGTCCGCTACCCGTGACAAGCTTTCCCCCCGTTCCACAAAATGTGTCTTTTTGGGTTACTCGACCACTCAAAAATGCTATTGTTGCTTTGACCCCGTTCTGCGCAAACAGTTTGTTTCCGCAGACGTCACCTTCTTCGAAAATGCATCCTACTTCTCATCTCAATCCACACTTCCTCCTGATGTCTCTGACTCTCCACCATCACTTTGTGTTCCTTCCACGCATATCGACGTCTCCCCTCCAACATCCGCTCCTCCTCCGTCTCCTCCTCTCCCTGTTATACCCCTTTCCCCTTGTCTCTCTTATTCCCAGCCGTCTCTCTAGTCCCGGGCCAGCTATCTCCGTCACGGACGCTTCGGTCCCTGAGGCACAAGATGACCTGGATCTTCCCGCTGCTCTTTGCAAAGGGGTGCGGACGTGCACCCAACACCCGCTTGCGGCTGTTGTTTCCTATGATCGGCTTACTCCTTCTCGCATGAATTTTGTTTTGGCTATCTCGGCTACTACTACTCCCCGCACCTACCAGGAGGCTCTTGCTATTCCTCATTAGAAATCTATCATGGATGAGGAAATCACCACTCTTACTGAAAGGGGTACCTGGACCCTTGTTTCTCCACCAATGGGTACTGATGTGGTTGGCTGTCGCTGGGTGTTTGTTGTGAAGTTTCGCCCAGACGGCACTGTGGAACGCTACAAGACCCGATTAGTGGCCAAAGGCTTTACTCAGACTTATGGGGTTGACTACTTTGATTCTTTCTCCCCAGTTGCTCGCCTCAGCACCATCCGAGTTCTTCTCTCTATGGACGTAAACCGGGATTGGGCTATTTCCCAGCTTGATGTCAAAAATGTCTTTCTCTATGGGGATCTTCACGAGGACATTTACATGGAGCAACCTTCGGGGTATGCTGCTTAGGGGGAGACACGAGTATGCCAGTTAAAGACGACCATCTATGGCCTAAAACAGATCCCTCGGGCATGGTTCGACAAGTTCAGTGACATTGTGACTGTCATCGGCTTTGCAAGAAGTTCGGCTGATCACTCGTTGTTTATTCGCAAAACCGCATCGGGCCTTGTGGTTTTGGCGGTATATGTAGATGATATTCTTCCTATCGGCAATGAAAAGGCTGGGGTGGACTTGACAAAGAAACACCTTCGTCAACACCTTGTCACGAAGGATATGGGCTCCCCCAAAATACTTTTTGGGGATAGAAATCTCTCGGAAGCCCGACTCGCTGGTTCTCTCACAACGGAAGTATGCTCTTGATCTTCTACGAGAGGCAGGATTGACCGGTGCCAAAACAGCACGGTATCCCATGGCTACTGGAGAATACAAAACATGGACAGATGACTCACCTCTTATATCCGATGCCACGAGGTATAGACGTCTGGTGGACAAACTCATTTATCTCACGGTGACCAGACCCGACATCGCCTATGCTGTAGGCAAGGTTAGTCAGTTCATGCAAGCTCCCAGGGAATGTCATCTTCAGTCTGCCTTGAAGATATTAGAGTATGTCAAAGCAGTACCGGGAAAAGGGCTACTCTTTCAGAAGTATGGTCATCTGAGAGTTGAAGCCTACTCAGACTCAAGCTATGCAGATGATAAAGGTGACCGTAAATCTACATATGGCTTTTGCACATTTATTGGAGGTAATCTTGTGAGCTAGAAGAGCAAGAAGCAATCTGTTTTCTCAAGGTCCAGTGCAGAAGCTGATTATCGGAGTATGGCGTCAACCACATGTGAACTAAAATGGTTGCGGGCTCTCATGCTTAACCTAGGAGAGGTCTACAACTATCCTCTTCCTATGTTCTGTGACAACAAGGCCGCTATATACATATCAAAAAATCCGGTCTTCCATGAGAGAACGAAACATATAGAAGTCGACTGTCATTTCATCCGGGAAGAGGACTTGAAGAGACAGATTTGCACTCTGTTCATCACCTCCGACAAAGAGTTGGCGGATATCTTCACCAAGCCGGTTTCTACTTCCTTCTTCCACATTTGTGACAAGCTGGGCATGATTGATATCTATGCTCCAGCTTGAGGGGGAGTGTTGAAGTATGAGACCGGGCGGTCTGACGGTCTATGCCTGGCGGGTTGTAGACCGCGCGGTCTAGCGGTTACTCTCCAGCGGTTACTCTCCAGCGGTTTGATATCCAGGCTATTACAGTTTGTAGTCCGGCGGTCTGGCGGCTTGTCTCTGGTGGCTTGGAGACCGGGCGGTCTAGCGGTCTCCAACAACATCTCGCTCTCTTTCTCTGGTATTGCCGAGCGGTTAGCCCATTGTCTAACCACGCGGCTTGTTCGGTCTGCTTATTTCTAACCGCACAATCTCTGTATATTTTTTAGTCCCATATTGTTAGTTTGTACCCTCTCTCCTCTCCTCCATTCTATAAAAGGGAGGTCATACCTTTGTAAATGATATCTTTTTGAATAATAAAATTTTCAATTATTCAAAGTTCCGGCTTGTTTTCTAGTCGTTTGTTCGCTACTTTCACCAGGCATAGACCGCCAGACCGCCCGGTCTCATACTTCAACATCACTGTAGTGTGAAATTTATCGAATCACACAATAAATGATTTGAACTGCACTCAATGCACAAAACTCATGTGCGTCGAGAGTGCACGATATTTTTTTTCAATGTCTGCCCCTCGCCATAGAAATGCGTCATTGAGTTCTAGAAATTTTAACAAGTGGTGTCAAACATTAACTCCCTCCAACAACAAAAAAATTGAATACTTCCATCTTATCGGAGCTATTTCTCACTCATTTAGCCACCGTTTTTGACGTATAAGTAGTCAAAATTCATTGTCTTAATAAAAGGAACCCAAATCCACTAATTATTTTGAAAAATAATTGAGGAGGGGAGTGTCCCTTGGGCCCTCCTCTAAATCTGTCCTTGATGACATGTTCATAAGTTAAAAAGTGAGGGAAGAAACTTAAAAATCCTCAGAATGAAAGCTATAGATTCGAGAAATTAAACTTCAATTCCCACGATTTGATTTGCGATTGTTGGTCCTAGGTGATGTTGTTTTGGTGTAGACATTTTAGTTAGGTTCTTACTACTTTGGATTTACCATTTCCTGATGTATTCAATATCGTATTGCAGTTTGCAGCTACTCAACATAAAAGTTATATGTACATCTATCAGTATTCATTTTTGACAGTTCTGTAAGATTCTCAATGTTGATGATCTGCACATACTGATCATTTGAACAAATATTTTCGTAGTCTTCACCATCAAGTGCCACAAAATCAAACAGAAGATCGGACAGTGGAACATAAGGGGCCCGAGAACCACTCAATCCCGACCGAGCCCGTCGACGCCTACGAGAAGTCATGGCAGAACGCTCAATCTCATATAATGATATTGTCCTCAACTTTCAAGTTTAAGTGAGGGGAGTTGTCTCGATCCACTACCTGATTCACCTAGCCAGGGAGTGAAGACAACGGTGTCAGAGTGCTCGAAGCATCTCGTGTGGTTTTCAAGTTTGGAACGATCTTCACGTTGCTTCCAGCAGAGATATTTATAGGCAAAACCCTAAATCCCCAACGAGTTATTGGATACCTATCGGACCCATGCCAAATACATTAAGAACTTGTTACATTTATATAAATATACCTCAATAATTTATTCATATATTGTATATAAATGATATCACATAACAGATTACTTGAAACACAAGTTAATAAGAACAAAAGTGAGTTTTTCAGAAATGTAAATATAAGTTTTAGAGTAAGAGATAAATCTAAACTAAAAGTAGAGTTTCAAACATAAAAGTAAATAGAACTGAAAACTCAAACTTATAATTGATCTTTAGTCTACTGAAACATCAGATCATCATCCAGGTCCAAATTAACTTTCTGCCCCTCCATACTCCTTTGTTTTAAGTTACGATCTGTATAAGTTATCATAATAATTATAACACGCGGTAAAAAAAGAAGTAAATTTTGGTGTACTACGTCATCATAATCATCGAAATTTAAATTTAAGTTTAAATTAGTATTGATTTTATTTATCAAATTTTTTCTGTTGTTTGCGCCAAATAACGGATTTAAAGTGGCGGCGCATGAACACATATCAGACATTTCTCTATAATATTAAAAAAAATTCTTCCATTATTTCAATTAATAAAGTCATACATCATGTTGCTTATAATAATTAAATTTTTATGCGATATTTACAAAATTTTTAATTATTAGTGAGCTAGTCGGATAATACACGTCAGATAGAAAAACAGTCGTCATATAAAAACCTTTTAATAAATTCATATAATTTGCTAATACGTCTCAATCGGTATCGATCAAATCATGAGTACTTATCATATTATAATATTTCATAAGAAATGATTTTTTGTTGAAACGCTCTTTTTAACATTTTATATATTGAATTCTATCTAATAGTCATATTAAATTGAGGTTTCAAATATTTTTTTACCATATGCATTTACAAAAATTTTAAAATCTTAAGATCGTTGACTAGAACTATCAATGACTCTTAGAATTAGACGAATTTTCTCAATATAAGATTTCATGGCGCCTAAACTATCTTGTACCACTAAATTTAAAACGTGAAACACATCGAGTGTGAAAAAATGCACCGCTTAACATTGATTTTAAATCTTGTTTTAATCACACAATAACTACAGTATTATTAGAGGCGTTATCAAAAGAAATATTCATTATTTTATCTTATATTTTAAATTCTCACACACATTTAATTATTACATTATATATAACTTTATTTTCGTGCAGATATTCGAAACCTTCAAAACATATTACGCACTTATTTAGCTCACATGAAACGAGATCGATCCAATGACACGTGATACAAATATACGATAATCCTACTTTTATGTTGCTGCTTCAAACGTCAGTCGTTAAACTTACATGACCTTCAAAAGTTTCAAAAAAAAATATTAACGTTTGTTTTGATTCTAAATAGGCTTTAATGTCGTCGTGTTTAAAAGAAACACTACTTACTTGTTAATATTTGAGCTGAAGCCCTGCATGTATGTATTCTATCGCATCCTCGTTATCGTAGTGGGTGAATGACAACTCGCGTTTAATGATATGTTTCATCTGCAAGTCTCGTTGGCGAAGTTGATCGTACGTCTAAATTTGTCATGCTTCTGATATTTGAGTCTGATTGGACTCGGGAGCTTGTTTCGAAATGCAAGACTTAAGGATTCTTGCTTATGTCGAGTTGCCGGTAAGGGTCAGCAGTTTCGAGCATAATTTGCATCGCATCTTGAATTCAATGTCAACTTGAACCTTATTGAAATACTTCCAAACTAGCATCGTACGATTGTGCTCCACCACTACAGACGTACTTTGAGTAGACGATCAAGACGTTGAGGAGGACGATATCATGCAAGCGTTGAGGAGAATGCTGACAAGTCGTTAAGTGAAAAAAAAATCAAGAGAGAGAGAGAGAGAGAGTGAGTAAGTGAGAGAGTGAGAGAGAGAGAGAAGAGAGTAAGATAGAGGGGGTCGGACTTAGGTTGTGCAGACAAGTCGTTTGAATTTTTTTGAAAAAATACTAGCCTAGGGCTTAGGTTGTGCAGCCTAGGCCCTAGGCTCTGTTGCTGTACAGCAGTACAACAGCTGTTGCTATACATCAGTACAACCACTGGCCAGTAACCAATAGGCCAAGGCCAAGTAACCAAGGCTGGCCACTGGCCAGTGGCCAATGACATGGGCCGGGGTCGGGCTTTGCTTGGGCCTGAGCTAGGCCCGACCTAAAAATTGGGTTTTTCTTGGGCCTGATCCAGGCTAGACCCGAAAATCGGGCTTTGCCCGGCCCGACCCGACCCGAACCTGGTATCGGGCCGGGTATTCCCCCTATACTTGGGCCCTACAAGGGCCCTAAGCAGGGGCAGATCCAGCGGGAGGCCCGGGGGACACTGGCCCCCACCCATTATTTTTCAAAATATTTAGTGTATTTTGATTCCTCTCGTCGAGGCAATGAATTTTGACTACTCATACGTCAAAAACGGTGGACAGATAAGGAAGAAACAACTTCGATAAGATGAAAATGTTCAAATAAAAAATTTGAAGAATGTTGATGACTATGTTAAAATTTTTAGAATCCGGTGACACTTTCAAAAAAAAAATTGTGCATCCCATAATTACTTTTTTGAATCTGCCACTTGCCCTGAGCCTGGCCTAGGGCCAGACTGGGCCTAGAAGGGCTATTTCCGGGCAGGCCTCTGGCCTGTCCACTGGTCCCGATCTATTTGTTCACGACTAATCTGATTCTCAAATCTGATTTTTTTTGAAAATCTGAATTCCAATAATAAATTCTATGGGCTAGTCATGCCGGATATTGTTGATGTAGTGACTGACTCGGATATTGCTTCCAAAAATAAATGCTCGTCCCCAACTAGATCTGAACCGTAATACAAAGGCTCATGTTCTACCTCAAAATCAAAATACAGCATACCAACAAGAAGGGGAGGACAACTTCCTTGTCCTTAACAATGGTCGCCGCCATGACATCAAATGTACTGTGCTAACTTTGGCGTCGTTTTTTTTTTTAAAAAACGTCCTTAATGCCTCTAAATTTTCACAGTAGTCTCTATCGTGACGCTTTTATGGCGTTTTATAAACTTAATCGCCGAGAAAGCTTCTGCAGCGCTTGAAAAATGCCGCGAAAGGCATTAAAAGAACGTCTAGCATATCTATTTTCTACAAAATAATCACCTAAATCTTTTTAAATATATTTAATTATTTGACACAAATATAGACATAAATATTTTTTTAAAATAAATCAAACAGGTATTTGTCATAATTATAAATCATGACAAATACTTTTTATATATAAAAAAGAAAATTTGACTAGTATTTGACATGATTTTAAACAGTAATAAATATGTTTTAAAAATAAAATGTCTGCACAATTGCCACGGTTTTATACTGGGGCATATATGAACTTTTAGTCAAGGTTTTAGGCTGGGGCAAGTAGTGGAATTATAGCCACGGCAAGGACCTCGAGGTTAATAGCTGCTGAAATCAATATTTTTAGCGGCCGTTTAAATCCGTGGCTAAAAATTGTCAAAATGTATTTACGATGAAGTGAGTGTTGGAAACGTGACTAGGCTCGCTCTACTTCCCGAGAACAACCCAACTTCACAAAATCTTAACACTACCAGAAACCCGGCGAGCACACTTCACTTCTCGCGGCGAGTTCTCCAGGTGGGAGGACCCTCTCGCGGCGAGTTTAGCAGCCTGCGAGATCTACTTCCCCACCTCCGGCGAGATCAACAGTGGTAACAATCAAACGGGCTCGACCACCTCTCACTTCCGCGCAACCACCATCGGTGCGAAAAACAACTCAAGCGTGATCTTCTCTGCCGAGCTGCAGTTATGACTGCCGAGATCTTCCCTGCGAGAAATGATTTAGGCGAGATTATCTCCCGGCGAGCTGGCACCGGCGAGACGAATGCGGGTCCTTTCTCCAGGCTAGATACACATGGCTTCCTCCCGCCTAGTCTAGGCGCCTGTCCGGCGAGCTACAAGGTCCGGGCGAGAACTCCTGTGGAGGTTGCGGTGCTTCCGGCGAGATGTGCTGCGTGAGCCTTCGGGCGGCGAGAAGAAATGCAACGAAGAAAAAATTGTTCCTGCGGGAACAATGGGAGGCGAGAGTATTTAATAATACTCTCTCTCTCTCTCTCTCTCTAACTCTCTCTCTCTTCCGGAGCTCTCTCTCTAACTCTCTCTCTCTCGTCAATATCTCCTGTTCACAGGAACCCTTTAAAGACAGCAAGTGGTGAAAAAAAAAATAACTCATCATTTCAACATTTGTACAAGCCTATATATAGGCAAAACTAACCAATAATAAAACGTCACCTGGCCACCCATATCACTCCTCATTAACTGACTCCCAAACCTCTTTCCTCTGCCATACTTGACATAAAAAATAATAAAAAAATATAGTTGACCCCGGTCAACAAAACTAAGCCCACAAACTCTCCCTCAAACTTGGAAGTACATGTCGAGTTTGCCTTTGAGCCTCTCAAATGTCTTCACCTTCAACGCATTGGTGAATATGTCCGCGACCTGCTCTTTGGTTGGGCAATGCACAACTTCAACCGTCTTCAGCTCCACCTGCTCGCGAAGGAAATGGTACATCGTCCCGATGTGCTTGCTGCGCCCATGCAGCACAGGATTCTTCGCGAGCTGGATGGCGGACATGTTATCCACAAACACTGTCGTTGGGCCATCTTGTTCATGATGCAACTCCTTCAGTAGATTCCTCAGCTAGATGCCTTGACAAGTACATGTTGCAGCTGCTATGTACTCCGCCTCACATGATGATAAGGCTATAATAGCCTGCTTCTTAGAACTCCATGAGAACGCCGCGGTTCCCATGTTGAACGCATACCTGGAAGTGCTCTTCCGGTCGTTCACATCTCCTCCATAGTCGCTATCTGAGTAGCCGACTAGCTTCAATTCTCCTCCATATGAGTACTTCAGACCATGGTCCCGAGTCCCGTTCACATACCTTAGGATCCTCTTCGCTGCTGTGAAGTAGTCCTGCTTGGGCACCTCCATGTGTCTGCTTACCACCCCGACCGCATACAGGATGTCCGGCCTAGTGAAAGTCAAGTACCTTAGACTTCCGACCAGGCTCTTGATCATAGTTGGGTCCACTCCTTCCTCTTCAGAATCCTTCCTCAGCTTCGTTCCAGGGTCCGCAGGAGTGGAGATAGCCTTGCTACCCTCCATCCTAAACCTTTTCAGAATCTCCTCGACATACTTCTTTTGAGAGATGAAGATCCCATCTTCTCTCTGCTGTACCTCAACTCCTAAGAAGTAGCTCAGCTCTCCCAAGTCCGTCATCTCGAACTCCTTCTTCATCAGCCTCTTGAATTCTTCAAACATTGCAGGGTTTCTCCCGGTGAATATCATGTCATCCATGTATATACATAGGATCATGATATCCCCACTCTTCTCCACCTTTATATAGAGAGCATACTCATATGGGCACTTGATATACCCATGCTCCTGAAGGAATTTGTCTATCCTCCCATTCCAAGCTCGAGCTCCCTGCTTCAGTCCGTACAAGGCTCTGCCGAGTTTGCAGACCTTTCTCTCCTTGCCTTCCACAACGTACCCTGGAGGCTGCTCGATGTACACATCCTCCTCCAGGTACCCATTCAGATACGCCGCCACAACATCCATTTGCATGATAGTCCATCCGTAGTGTGCCGCCAGTGCGATGATCAGCCTTATAGTATCGATCCACGCCACTGGGGCGTAGACTTCATCATAGTCCACCCCTTGGACTTGTCTATACCCTTTCACCACCAGCCTTGCCTTGTGCTTCTCCACAGCTCCATCTTTGTTTTTCTTCACCTTGTAAACCCATTTCACCCCGAAGAATTTGTGGCCCGCCGGTGGATCAACTAGCTCCCATATATCGTTCTTCTTGATGGAAGCCATCTCGGCATCCATCGCCGTCCTCCAAGATTTCTCCTGGGCAGCTTCTTCATAGGACCGTGGCTCGCAATCTGCTAAGAGACAATATAATGAATAGTTTGCATGAATTGGGACCGTCACCTCATAGAGCTCCCCCAACCCCTTCATCTTGGGTGGACTCTCGGAGTCACTCCAGCTCCCGCTTCCTCCTCCCGAATTGCCTCCACATGAGCTTTCCCCTCTTGAGTAGGAGTTAGAAACTCCTCCTGAATTTCCACTCGGTGGTGATGGTGGCTCAGGTCCACCAACCTCAGCTTCCGCTTCATGACCACCTTCCTCTTCATCTTCAAAGAACATCCCCTTCGTGTTCCTTGTCTCCTCATCCCAGCTCCAGCAGCTGTCTTCTTCAAACACCACATCCCTCGAGACTATGGCCTTCGCAGTCACTGGGTTGTAAAACTTGTACGCCTTGCTCTCCAGTGCATAGCCCATGAAGATGCACTTCTCGCTCCTATCATCGAGCTTCTTCCTCCTCTGGTCCGGAATGTGAGCATGAGCTACACACCCGAAGACCCTTAGGTGCTTCACACTCGGCTTCCAGCCGCTCCATGCTTCAAACGGCGTCTTGAACTTCACACTCTTTGTGGGGCATCTATTCAGTAGATATACCGCACATTGCACTGCCTCCGCCCAGAACATCTTTGGCAACCCCTTCTCCTTTACCATGCTCCTTGCCATGTTCATGATGGTGAGATTCTTCCTCTCTTCCACTCCGTTCTGCTGCGGTGAGTACGCCGTCGTCAGCTGATGTGATATCCCATTCTCCTTACAGAAACTATCGAACAGCCTTGAGGTGTACTCCCCTCCTCGATCTGTCCTCAGCACCTTTAATGGTTGCCCACTCTCCTTCTCAGCCATTGCCTTAAACTCCTTAAACTTGTCAAGGGACTCAGACTTCTCTCTCAGAAAATACACCCAGCACTTCCGACTATAGTCATCCGTGAAGGTGATTTAGTACTTGCGTCCGCCTTTTGAGGTGGTCTTAAACGGACCCGCGATGTCCGAGTGAACCAGTTCAAGTTGCCATCTTGCTCTCCAGGACTTCCCTCCTTCGAATTGCCTCTTCAGCTTCCCCTTCGTGCATGCCTCACACACCTTCTGCGGAGGGGAGATCATAGGCAGATCCTCCACCATCTTGGAGTGGGATAGTAGCTTAAAGCCTGTGAAGCTCAAGTGACCCATCCGATGATGCCACAACCATGCTTCCTCTTCTTCCTCCTTCCTCGCGAGACATGCCGTCTCCTGAGTATCCATCTTCAACGTGAAGAGACAGTTTGCCGTCATCTTCACCTTCACCACTTCTTTTCCCTTCTGGTTCTTCATCGCCAGTGACCCATCCTTCATCTGCACGCAGTAGCCTCTCTTCACTAACTGCCCAATGCTCAAGATGTTGGTATTCAATCCTGGCACATAATACACATCATTCAGGTGTACTCTTTCTCCATTCAGTTTCACGACCACCAGACCCTTTCCTTCCAAAGAGATCTTCGAAGCATCCCCGAAGCTAACCTCACCCCCACTGGGTTCAAGGTTAGAGAACATCTCCTTATCTCCACACATGTGGTTGCTCGCCCCTGTGTCCAGGTACCACACTTCATTCCTTCCTTCTTCTGTACCTCGGTAGGTTAGAAACATCATTGGGTCTCCACCCCTAGCATCATTCCCCTTATTCCTCGCCTCCGCATAATGGTTGGCTTCTTCTGTCTTCCTCGGAGCCCAACAATCATAGCTCATGTGCCCAAACTTGTTGCAGTTGTAACACTGAACTTGGGCTCTTCCTCCTCGGCCTCTTCCTTGGCCTCTTCCTCTTCCTCTTCCTCTTCCATCTTGCCACCTTCCTCCTTGAGGTTGCGCCGCCTCTCTCTGGTGGTATTGGTTTCTTCCTTGATCTCTTCCTCCTCTTCTTCCTCTTCCTCTGCCTTGTTGACCTCGGCCATGCTGGCCGCCTCCTCTTCTGGAGCTCTCTCCGAAGTTCAGCTAGTTCTGGAGTGCTTTTCCCAAGCCACTCGCTTCTTCATCATCCTGCTGCATTCTGTATTCATGAGCTTGTAATGAGCCTACAAGCTCGTCTACGGTCATCAAGGTGAGGTCCTTCGATTCTTCGATCGCCACCACCACATGACGGAACTTTCGCGACATCGATCTCAACAGCTTCTCCATGATGCTCATATCATCTATCGTCTCTCCGTTTCTCTTCATCTCATTTGTGAGCGTCCGCAGACGGGTCACAAAATCTTCGACCTTCTCCGTGGTCTGCATCCTCAACATTTCATATTCACCCCGGAGAGACTGCAGCTTAACTTTCTTCGTCTTGTCAACTCCTTGCATGGAGCGTTTCAACACCTCCCATGCTTCTTTTGAGCTTACTGCCTCCGAGATCTTCTCAAAGGTGGCTTCATCCACTCCTTGGTATAACGTGAACAACGCCTTCTTATCCTTCTTTCTCGCTTCCATCAACGTCGTCTTCTGCGCGTTGGTCAATGCTGCTTCTGCTTCAGCATCAGGCTCTTCATAGCCGTCCTCGACTACTTCCCATAGCTCCTTCGAGGCGAGCAACACCTTCATCTGGATACTCCAATTGCCGTAGTTGTTCTTCGTCAACTTGGGGACTTGCCCCGGCATCGCTCCTCCTGTCTCCATCTCTTCACACTTCAAACCTTCCGAGTCACCGCAAAGGTTTGTAACCTCCCTCTGATACCAATTGTTGGTAACGTGACTAGGCTCACTCTACTTCTCGAGAAGAACCCAACTTCACAAAACCTTAACACTACCAAAAACTGGGCGAGCACACTTCACTTCTCGCGGCGAGTTCTCAAGGTGGGAGGACCCTCTCGCGGCGAGTTTAGCAGCCTGCGAGATCTACTTCCCCACCTCCGGCGAGATCAACAGTGGTAACAATCAAACAGGCTCGACCACCCCTCACTTCCGCGCGACCACCATCGGTGCGAAAAACAACTCAAGCGTGATCTTCTCTGCCGAGCTGCAGTTATGACTGCCGAGATCTTCCCTGCGAGAAATGATTTAGGCGAGATTATCTCCCGGCGAGCTGGCACCGGCGAGACGAATGCGGGTCCTTTCTCCAGGCTAGATACACATGGCTTCCTCCCGCCTAGTCTAGGCGCCTGTCCGGCGAGCTGCAAGGTCCGGGCGAGAACTCCTGGGGAGGTTGCGGTGCTTCCGGCGAGATGTGCTGCGTGAGCCTTCGGGCGGCGGGAAGAAACGCAACGAAGAAAAAATTGTTCCTGCGGGAACAATGGGAGGCGAGAGTATTTAATAATACTCTCTCTCTAACTCTCTCTCTCTCTTCCGGATCTCTCTCTCTAACTCTCTCTCTCTCGCCAATATCTCCTGTTCACAGGAACCCTTTAAAGACAGCAAATGGTGAAAAAAAAAAACTCTTCATTTCAACATTTGTACAAGCCTATATATAGGCAAAACTAATCAATAATAAAACACCACCTGGCCACCCATATCACTCCTCATTAATTGCACTCCCAAACCTCTCTCCTCCGCCATACTTGACATAAAAAATAATAAAAAAACATAGTCGACCCCGGTCAACAAAACTAAGCCAACAGTGAGCGGGGCATATACTTTTTTGGCACGCACTCATTGCTCGCTCTCATTTGTCATGGGCATGCTGTGGCTAAAAGTATTTTGCCACTATTTTGAATTTTTAGCCACAAAAATTTGCTCCGACTAAAAATTCATTTTCTTATAGTGTCATAAAAAAAATGAAGTTGAAGGCCCCATATATTAATGCAAGTAGGGACAGCATCAAACCAAAGTTTTTTAAAAATCATCTTCTTCCTAAGCCATGCTTTCTTGAAATTCACCCTTGCCACAAAATTCAAAATTGAATGTCTATGATCAATTTGGGCAAACTTAAAGTCACGAAAAATCTGCAATGACTGTTGCACAAGGAAAGTTTTCAACACCAGAATAAAAGGTCTGCCATGCCCTAATATAAACACGGGGATCCCGTGCAACCGCGACAATACACTTGATCGCTCACGTCACTTATACACATAATGAGGCAGCAATAGTACTAATAATGCTACATACATCTCATACACTATTATCACTCATACATAGATTCGGAATTTATTAGATTTTCTTCATAACTTATATATTTAGTGGAGTTTGTAATTAGTGTTTTGTAGAATGCTCTTGAACTCACTTTCAAGCCTCATCATTTTTGTTAAATTATTAATTTAATAATTTTATAAAAACAGTATTTAAATACATAATTTATTTTCCTATTTAATTTAAAAAATTTATCCAATAGCTGAAATTAAATTTGTGATCCTCCTCATTACGCCATGGAACTGCTTGTTGAAAATGTTGAAGTTGGAAGTGGGCGGTCAGAAAGATGCAGACCACACAGACAGCCGAGACCGCACAGCTTGCGCGGATAGACCTTGGTGAATGGACTGGTCTTTGGCCATAATTGTTCTCGCGGTCTGACACAGCAGAGTCCCTGGGTTGTTAACCGCGCGATTTGTTTTTTTAGCTAATCACGGACAGCAGCGCGGTCAAAATTTGGAGACTGGCAGACCGCTGTGTGCGTGGTCGAGATTCAGTTCGCGTGGTTGTCTGCTTGGTCACTTAAGCCCACGCGGACGCAGACTATTGTTGTCCGCATAGCTATGCAAACTGTTGTTAACCATGCGCGCATCTGGTGTTGGCTTTCTGTATGACGGGCGGACTGGTGCTACTAACTGTCACGTCACTGGCGGTTATCCCGTCCCTCTGGGAGGTGATGATATCCGCTTGTCCGCCTATAAATAGGAGTGTTGGCCTCGTCATTTACCACGGGAACTGTAAGAACAACAGCTCGAGTTAAACTCGGCGGTTAAGTTATTGTAACCGTGCGGCAAGGAGAAGTGATATGTCTATTGTTGCGTTTGCAGATTGTGCGCCTAACACTGAGCAACCAGGTAACTGGTTCTGACGGTGAAGTCAGAGGAGGCAGTGCGATTAAGCGAATAACAAACGGCAGTTAGCAGCAGGTCGCGGATTCGATGACTAGGCGGTCTTCTTCCTTGACAGTTTTTTTAGCTTGGATAAATCAGCCCGCCTTTGGCGGCTGACTAGTAGTTTGAATAAACTGTTCCTTCAACTCTGTGGTTAGGCGACCTTAGCGGTTAGGCGATTAAGAGTTGCAGACAGGTAGCAGCTCAGTTTCAGTTCAGTCTGTTCGCAGCGGCTTGTGTGGTTAGGCGACTTTGCGATCAAACGACCAAGAAGTGCAGGTAGGGTTTTTTTCTTCATCAGTTAATAAGCAGGAAGTTCGCGCGGCTAGAGGTATGGTCTGACAGTTCAGCGGTTTGACAGCTTGAGCTATTCACGTGACGTTACGGATAGCAGGCGGATTGGCGGTTACAGTATCTGTCCCCCAGTTTTGTTCTTGTCTATTTTTTGTTATTTCCATTGAGTGCATTGCGAAATCATGTCTCGCAATGCATACCTCGGCTTGTAAAGAAGATTGTTAATACAATTTTGGCTCTTATTCTTCTGATTTATACTAACTTATTTGACTTGATTAATTGAGTGTTCCTGCGAACTTCTCATTTCATAAAATTTTACAGTGCAAACCCCAGTTTTTATTTTAATTTTAGTGTCTATATATATTATAACTTATAACAAATACAATGATAATTAAGGCATACTATTAACTCTCCACGTATATTATAAATGGTGTTGAATAAATTCAGGTCAATTTCAGATACAATTTCTTTAGATCAATTTCAGTTATGTGCAAATCGTACAATTTCGTAACTGTTCTGTGCATGCTAAATCTTTACGTGTTTACAACTTCCTATAAATTTTTAGTTTGACCGACATTTATCATAAGATTGCACATAGTCAAAATTGACCTGCATACAACATCACCCATAAAAATTAAAAGCCAACAATAACTTCTTTGTCAACTAATCACTAACACCAATTGTTTATTAGTCGCATAGTTATTTGCACATTTGTTTATTTTAAAATTTAAAACCGATGTGACAATCAGTGTGACTAATGTAGGAAATCCGGAGAGCCGAGAAGAAGAAATTCGAAAACGAATAACAAAACACAAAGCACAAAACAGAACAATCTCAAACACAGCTATATACAGAGGTTCACCGAAACCGGGTTACGTCCTCTCTCCCCTTCTTCTCTCTTCTTCTATTCACCAGAAAATTACAGATTACACCAAAGGTTACAAGGATCTAAACTCGATCCTACCTTCTTCCTCTTCTGGACAAGAAAAAATCGTAGAAGAATACTTTCTAGATCGACGCCGATGGAAAACCTCGTACACGCCTCCAAAAGAATACGTCGCCGCAAGTCTGTAAAAGATCGTTTTCGTCCGTATCCCTAAATGGGGGATAAACATATATAAATAGACTTCCGCATTCGCGATCGTCGAACGAGCAAATTAAGTTCGTTCGACGATCGGCAACCACGATCGTCGAACGACGATGGTCGACCGATCCGTGGACATCGACGATCGGCGATCGTCGAACGATCGGCAACCGCGATCGTCGAACGACGATGGTCGACCGATCCGTGGACATCGACAATTGGCGATCGTCGAACGATCGTTGGGGTCGACGATCGGCGATCGTCGAACGAGCAAGACCGGTCGACGAAAAAAACGACCAAGGCCGTTCGACGATCTCCAAACCCCGTTGTCGTCGGCGCCAGATATGTCGGAGGGGGATCACACTTCGATTCTTCTAAGCTCACGTGGGCTAACCCAGTGTGAGAAACAAGAGGACCGGAAGTGTTCCACAACCCCAACAACTAATGTAGATTATATTAATTAATTTTGGGTCCCTTTATTTCCTTTAGTATGGTGCGCGCATGTGAGTCGCATGACTAACCTTGACAAACTCACCAAGGTGTACTAGAACACAATTTATTTCACTCGAGCTAGAATACGCATGCACGCAGAGGCAGAACTAAGATTTTCGCTAAGCCCGTGTACATATATTTATAAATTATAAATAAATGGTGAAAATATTATGCCTTTTATAATGAAGTCAAAATCATAATGAAATCAAAATTATAAACTCCCAAAAATTTATAAATAAAGAACAGCATAAGTAAAAATACATAAAATTATAATACCTTGTTCGTAAGCATTGATATAGAGAACTCCAAAATCCTAATAACTTGCCCACAAATTTGTGAAATATAAAAACTATGTCCATGCCTGCAAAAATAAACAAAAAATGACATTAACTAGAATTAAAAGATTGAATTATTCAAAAGAGTGATTAAAACTTTTAAAATAAAAGTTAGATTTTCATACCGTTCAACAAGCCACTTTTCGTGGACATATATTCTTAAATTGTGTAATGAGAGTCTCATTACTAATAGTATCAGCAACATCTTTCTTAATATAAACTATCATACAGTCATTCATCCATTCATCTCTCATTCTATTCCGTAAACGATTCTTTAATTATAATTTTCATGGCAGAGAACATTCTTTCAACACTAGCAGTCGCAACATGTAGAAGACATGCCAATTTCAAAAGTTTGACGACCAATTGATAGTGATCCTGTTTTTTCAACTCTACTAATGTTTGTAAAAGTCCACTGATTTCTTTACAATTAGATAATGTGTCGGTTGATATAGACCGTATGCCCATGATGTATATATCAAGTTGTCCTTCCAGTATTTGTAGTTCAAATGGTGTAAAATCTGATTGATATAATTGTGCAAGACGAATCAACTTCGATCTGTTTATCAAATGAAGTAAATTGATCACATGGGTCAAGACAAGAAACGCACAAAAGCAATTCAGTATTGACTTCATTAAATCGGTCAGTTAACTCATTCAATGTCAAATCGAGCACTGTATTGAAGATTTCAACACGAAAATGATGATAATTTGTAATCTCTCTTGCATTGCGCCTTGATCTTCCTACTTGAATATATTTTTCATTCATATTTGGCACTTCTATACGCTGCTTAGTGCAAAAAGATGAAATCTCACAAATAAAAGTGTTTCATTCAAGATCATTATTTCTCAAATTAATCAGCAATTGTTTTGAAAACTTTACAAATTTCATTGCATTAACAATATCTTGATTTTTCTCCTGTAAAGCTTGTGATAGCTCATGTGTTTTGACTAAAATATTCTTCATTAAATGCATGAGGAAAATAAAACTAAAAGTCGAGAGATTTTTAATTAGATTATTAGTCATTCCTCTTTGATTTGATAAACTCAAGTGCTTCAATAATAGATGAGAACATCCGAATAAAATTTAAAATTGTACCGAAGTGTGAACTCCATCGCATGTCTCCTGGCCTTTTCAATTCAAGAGGTTGATTTGCCCCTCGATCACTTTCTAAATCCCCGCAGTCAAGCTCTTTAACAACTCGATCAATTTCTAGTGCTCTAATATAATCACGACATTTACAAGAGCCTCCAACAACATTCAACACAAGATTAATAAGTGAAAAAAACTCTGCAACTTCAGAATGCTCTTCTGCCACAGCTACTAGTATCAATTGGAGTTGATGAGCAAAACAATGAATGTAGAAAACACAACTGTTCTCTTGTAAAATAAATGTTTTAAGTCCTTTGAACTCACCTCTCATATTGCTAGCACCATCATAACCTTGCCCACACAATTTTGAAATACTTAGTGTTGAAGCCAAAAATGACCCCAACGAATGTTCACAAACCAAGGTGCAGCCGACGCCTACTTCTCTCTTATCTCGACCCTTGACTGGCTGCTGAGGTCAAAAGACTGACCCAAAGCCTCAGCTGGGAGGTCCCACCACTCACCCGGAAGATCTCTGAGAGCTTCCCCTCCAAAGCCAAATGCTGGGCTGGGAGCTCCTCAGAAAGCACTAGAGTTAGATGAAAATGAAAATCTTGCCTTCCAAAGAGCCCCTATGGGTCTTTTTATAGTCCTGTGTTGACCTGAAAATACTGAAATACCCCTGAGGGGTCTGCCAATAGCCAAATCCCGCTGTCGTTCCAAGGGCATTTGGGTAATTTTACCTCGGGATAATATACGTTATAAACTAATCCCCTTTACGAGCGCCGGGCCCTACCACGTGGGCCCACTTGGCGAGAACCCTGGCCGAGAAGGCTCTCGCTGGACCCCCGCCCGGGCCAACCTTGGCGAGATCCCTCGCCGGGGAGGTTCGCGCTCTTCACGGTCTTTAAACTATCGCGACCGAAGGCCTACCTGGGGCCTTCTCCCGCTGTCGTTCCAAGGGCATTTGGGTAATTTTACCTCGGGATAATATACGTTATAAACTAATCCCCTTTACGAGCGCCGGGCCCTACCACGTGGGCCCACTTAGCGAGAACCCTGGCCGAGAAGGCTCTCGCTGGACCCCCGCCCGGGCCAACCTTGGCGAGACCCCTCGCCGGGGAGGTTCGCGCTCTTCACGGTCTTTAAACTATCGCGACCGAAGGCCTACCTGGGGCCTTCTCGCCTCCCCTGGGCGGGAGCCAGCCCTAAGGCGAAAACTTCCATGGTCAGGCCCTCTGCTTCGGTCGTTCGACGATCTCTCCTGCCGAGAGGTCGACTATCTGCCCTTGCCGGTCGACGATCTCTTCTGCCGAGAGCTCCTATAGGGCGAGAACTCCACAAGCATGCCTCAGGGTTAACCCGTGGTTAGCCTGAGACTAACCCAATCCTGACTGTTGAAGCCTTCGGGTCCCTCCCAGCGAATATGGGGTTGTACACAATCCCCGCTCTTTTCGAGCTAGCCCTGCGCTCGACAAGATAAGTCCAACCCCCAAAATATTCGCTGGACACGTGCCCGCCTATCGAGGGAATCTTTTGGTGGGTCCCACTGCGGCTATAAATATGCACTGATAGGCGTCCATACGCCCTGCCCTTAAAATACGGTTTTCCAACTGAGCTCTCGCCTCAGGGATTTTCGCGCGAGCTTACCATGCATCCCAAACGTGCTGCCAAACCGCTTCCGCAAGACCTCCAAGACCGGTTAGCCGCTGCCCAGGCGCGGGCCTTGGCTAACTGTGCGGCGGTGGCCCCGTGGTTAGCGAAAAAGACTTCAACCGCCGGGCCTTCGGAGCCGAAGAAGAAGGAAAAGAAAAGGGCGAAGGCGGTCCGGCGGGACCTTTCTCGCGAGAACAGGGATCCTCCTTCCCCCACTCCCAATCCTGCCGGAGATCCTTCCCTACAGAAGGTAAGCCTTTCGCCCGTGCCTACCGAGCTGACTGTGCATTAGATTTGATGATTAAAGTATGCTTTCGCAGGAGTCCGCTCCCAATAATGACGCCGAAATTCCGCCCAGCTCTTCGAACCTACCCGCTCATCCCCCCGAGGGCCAAACACGGGTCTCGGAGAGGATTCCTCTAGCCGAGACCGGAACGATAGGTACATTTTCCCTTGTCAACATTTCAACCCGACCCTTTCTTTTCTGAACCGTCTTCTCGCAGTGCCAGCTCCCGCCGACCCGGGTCTAACCACCCAGGAAGACGAAGCGAGAACCGTCGAAGTGCCTCCTGCGGTGGCCAATCCTCTCCTGCAGGCGGGAGGGGCGGCTCCTGAACCTTCCGCTACTCTTAAGGATGCTGATCGCCCCTTGAGAGAAGACAACTCCCCTCATGCTTCCGGCCAGGCCGGGATCATCGTGCGCGAGCCCTTCCGCCCGGGGCTGGGCAAGCCTCTTCACCTCCTTTATGGAACCAACGGAGGGGCCGGGCCTTCTCGTCCAACTTTGGCTGACGGTTCTCGCCCAGCCGCAGGTATGCGAAAACTTTTCTGGACTGTCGATTGTCATGCCTTGACCAAAATTCTCGCGTGTTTCTTCCGCAGGTGACCCTGGCTTGCGGTCGGGAGTCAACGAGGAAGGAGAGGAAGAGGAAGAAGAAGACGAGGAAGAAGAGGATGAAGAGTCCCCCCTCCCTTCGTCTGGCGAGATAGAGGAAGCCCTGAACAGTGCTGGGAGCGCGAAGGGGAGACGGAGGAAGATCTCAGTCATCCTGGCCAAGCTTGTCCGGCGAGACCGTGCCCATACTGCCGCGGCGAAAGCATTCCGCGAATCCGTGGAGCAAAGGCTGGAGGCTCTGGAGCGGGACTTCTTCTTGGGCGAGACTGATTGCCCGCGCGGGCCTTCCGCCGAGTCTTCGCCAGGGAGGTGCATCTCGCAGATCCGGGACTACGCCAGGCGGATCAACCTTGGGTGTACCACGCTATCGTCTTACTTCAACCCGTTGGCGCCCCCAAGAACTAGGCGGCGAGAACGGGGACGATGGAGCTGGAAACCCTACTAGCCTTCACGCTCTGAATCCTAATGTATCTCTTTTTTCTTCTCCCCCTTTTTTTTCTCTTTTTCAATGTCTGTAATAAACATTATTATTAATTAAGTTTTATCCAGCTTGCGCTAGCGAGAGCCCCGCTTCTACCCATGCCTCTCTTTTCCTTTTCCTTTTTATCGCTCTGCGGGGTTTTCTAATCAAGACGCTTACCCCAAACTAGGATGCTCGCGCTGATCTAGGAGGTTTGCGTTAACCCAGGAGGCTTGCGCCGGTCTAGGAGGCTTGCGCCGATCCAGGCAGTCGCGTCGAAACCCGAAGCGACCGTTGACCGCCGTCATCCTGAGGGGGAGAACCGAGGCGTCGTTAGCCCGGATTCTGACAGCTGTACTCCGCTGTCACTTTCTCTCTCTGCCGGATGAACGCATGATGACTACGATTCCCTATAAATAGAGAAGTCTACCAACCGCATTTACTTCTCCGATCCGGAAACTCAGCCTTCCCTCCGTGCTCTCGCGTTCCTGCTTCCGCTTCGACCCCCCTACAGCTCTCGCTCCTACTCACGAACTAGCCATGCCTGGCGAGAACAAGGGTCGCGTCCATTGTGCGGAAGCCTTCCAGAAACACCTCTTCCCTTCCTGCAAGCTCACCCTCGACGAATACAACATGATCGTCGACCGCTACGTTCCCGCCGGCTTCTCGGCGCGGAACCTGGGGAATCATGATAAGGTGAATACTCCCGGGGCGGGAGAGCTTGCCATCCCCCTCGAGCATTTCGAGGTGGGCTTCCGCCTCCCCCTTTGGCCGGAGGTTCGGCTAGCTCTCCGCTATTATGGGGTGGTACCCGCCCAGCTAAACCCGAACTCCGTCGCGATCCTTATAGCATTCATATGCTATATGCGATCCGAGAGGATCGAGTTTAGTCTGCCCATCTTCCGGAAGCTATTCAACTTCCGTGCCAAGGGAGGGGGTAGTTTTCTTCTCCGGGCAACAGCTCGAGGTTACCGGTCTCGCCAACAAGCACCACCATTGGGGCGAGAAGTTCGTTTACGTCAGCGGGGACTTCGGCAACGTCCCGCTTCAGCCCGTTCAGTATGAAGACGCTGCCTACAAGCCGCCCGCTCTGGGATCGCGCGAGAGCGCAATCCTGGAATTCTTCGGGACCAAGGAGTTCGACGTCCCCTATCTTCTGCGGGACGTCGACTCCCTCCCACTTGTTCACTCGGGCGAAGGTACGGTCTCGCCTCAGATTCCCTTTTTTTATCAAAGATTTTCTTGCGCTAAAGTGCTAAAGCGTTTTTACTTTGCAGGAGAGCGGGAGGTCCCTCTGCGCCAACCCTTCGCGGCAGGCCGGGGTGTCGAGGGTCTGGCAGCGAGAGGCCCCCTTGCGCTCGCGGAAGCTAGCGCCAGCGCCTGCCGAGAAGATCCAGTCCCTTCCCTGCCGCCACCGGCCAAGAAGCGGAAGGCCACCCTTCCTCCTCTCCGCGCGTTGAAGAGGCCCAAGCCTTCTGCCGTCGACAAGGGGAAATCGTTGGCGGTCTCGCCCGTCCAACCTCCTCCTGAGGGCAGGTCCTTTGAAGCGATCCTTCAGAGGGCCAGTGAGATGGATGCCGCCGCCAAGAGCCGCGCCGAGGCTTCCGCCAGGAACACATCGGCCGCAGGCGAGGCTGGGGGAGAAGTGGTCGCCGCCGAAACCTCCGCCAGCGTCCCGCCCCAGGAGGTGCCGAGAGGGCACCGGAACTTTGGTTTAGGCGTCAGGTACGCCGACTCGGAGGGGAAGCCTCAGATGGAATGGGACCCCAAGACAAACTCAATCAGGGTTTCGACCCTCCTTCCCCGATGGGCGGAGGGGGAAAATGTGACCGGCGAGGCCTTCTCGCTTGGATATGGTCTCTGCAGCCGGGAAGATGCCAGCGTGTTCGACCAGACGCCTACCCGCCTTCTAGCCTTCGACGCCACCCGGGCCGTAATGCGCGGGTTCGAGCTTACACATATGTGTGCGCGTCGAAGCATCACCATTGACAAGAACTTCACTGATATGCGCAAGGCGAGGGAGGACGCGATAGCTCGCGCGCACGCCGCGGAAGAAGAACTCGCGAGAGCTCAACAGGAGCTCGCGGATGCTAGATTGGCGCTGTCTCTGCGCCCCGCGACCGAGGTAGGCGAGATCCTCCTGAACCCTTGCCCCCGTTTCCTCGAAGTTTCTACTGTGTAATGCGTCTAGGCTAAAATCTTTTATCCCTTTTGCAGGATTCCGCCCAAGTCAGGGAGCTTCGCGCAGAGCTGGCCAACGCGCGTTGCGAGAGTGTCCTCCTGAGGGAACAGCTCCGCGCAGAGCTGGCGAAGGTCCCGCCCCCGGAGCTAGATGCGAGGTTGCGGAGTCGCTACCTCTCGGAATATGACGTCGACAAGCTGCTTCAAGCCAATGCTCAGGCGACCGTCAAGCTGACGCTCGAGACGCTGCGAGACGTCAAGCTGCTCCAGGAGGACGGCGCGACCATCGACGCTCGCCAACTTCTTCCTTGGCTCTACGATCCAGTTCCCAAACCCCGGGCGCGCCGGACTCGCCACTCTCAGACGTCCCGGGGTCCTCTACCGCTATTGGCGAGACGTCCGAAGAAGGCTCTGTCGATGATTCAAGCGAGAGCACCAGTGGGGATTACAGCGCGTCCCCCTGAGGTGTCTTTTATTTTGAATATCTTTTTGTACTGAGCGAGAACCTCCTTACTTCTGTAAATAACTTTTTTATAAAGTAATGTCTCGTTTTCATTTTTCATTTCCCCTCTTTTTTTTTCTTTATTATTATTGTCCATGCGTGCTTTAAAAGTATGTTACTCTGCCGAATGACCTCCGCGCGAGCTTCCGCCGAGACCCTTAGTCTCTTTAGGGTGACCTTCCTTAGAAATCAGCTAGGCGGGAACCTCGCGTCGTCGATTGAATCGTCCTGCCTAGGTCCGCCGGGAGCTTTCTTTTGCGAGAACCTCCTTTAGCCGAGACCTTTGCTGGCCGAGACCTCTGGGCCGGGATCCTTACTGGCCGAGACCTCCAAGCCGAGACTTTTACTGGCCGAGACCCCTGAGCCGAGACCTTTAGGGATTTGCCCCCGGTCTAGGTCAGGGTCCTGCCCACATATTTTTCCAACCAATTAAACCCCTACCCCACCGGCGAGCCGTCGGACCTGCTAGCTTATATGGGCGCCTGCGCAGCGGGTCTACCGGGGTTTGAGCCGAGCACGTTGTAACGTAGTAACTACCAATCAAGAACCAAGGATCAACAAGTCAAGGACTCCACCTGTCCCCCGCAGGCGAGCCTTCGGACCTGCCAGCTTGGTGAGAGCCTGCGCAGCGGGTCTGCCTGGGGCCGAGCCGAGCTCGGGGTGTCGTTGAAGTGGCTGAGAACAGAGTATCACAAGAGCCAACCTATCCCCCACAGGCGAGCCTTCGGACCTGCCAGCTAGGTGAGAGCCTGCGCAACGGGTCTACCTGGGGCCGAGCCGAGCTCGGGGTGTCGTTGAAGTGGCTAAGAACAAAGTATCGCAAGAGCCAACCTATCCCCCACAGGCGAGCCTTCGGACCTGCCAGCTAGATGAGAGCCTGCGCAGCGGGTCTACCTGGGGCCGAGCCGAGCTCGGGGTGTCGTTGAAGTGGCTAAGAACAGAGTATCACAAGAGCCAACCTATCCCCCACAGGCGAGCCTTCGGACCTGCCAGCTAGGTGAGATCCTGCGCAGCGGGTCTACCTGGGGTCGAGCCGAGCTCGGGGTGTCGTTGAAGTGGCTAAGAACAAAGTATCGCAAGAGCCAACCTATCCCCCACAAGCGAGCCTTCGGACCTGCCAGCTAGGTGAGAGCCTGCGCAGCGGGTCTACCTGGGGCCGAGCCGAGCTCGGGGTGTCGTTGAAGTGGCTAAGAACAGAGTATCACAAGAGCCAACCTATCCCCCACAGGCGAGCCTTCGGACCTGCCAGCTAGATGAGAGCCTGCGCAGCGGGTCTACCTGGGGCCGAGCCGAGCTCGGGGTGTTGATGAAGATAACCAAACCTCTCCCCCACAGGCGAGCCTTCGGACCTGCCAGCTAGATGAGAGCCTGCGCAGCGGGTCTACCCGGGGCCGAGCCGAGCTCGGGGTGTTGATGAAGATAACCAAACCTCTCCCCCACAGGCGAGCCTTCGGACCTGCCAGCTAGATGAGAGCCTGCGCAGCGGGTCTACCCGGGGCCGAGCCGAGCTCGGGGTGTTGATGAAGATAACCAAACCTCTCCCCCACAGGCGAGCCTTCGGACCTGCCAGCTAGATGAGAGCCTGCGCAGCGGGTCTACCTGGGGCCGAGCCGAGCTCGGGGTGTTGATGAAGATAACCAAACCAGGCCTATTCCATCATCGAGGAGAGGAGTCATAGTCGGTAAAAACAAAAGAGACTTAAAGATTGCGTACTCGGAAGCAGTCAATATTCTGAAATAAACTTATCGAAAATGCAATAGTTGTTTACAATCATTACAATCCTTCTTTCCTCTTATGGGTAGAAGCGCTTCAGGTCATCACCATTCCAGGTGTGACTCAAGGTCCTTCCTTCCGCATCCTGGAGATAGTAGCCTCCGTTAACCAGAGCCTTCTCTACTATATAAGGCCCTTCCCAGCTAGGGTTGAGCTTACCAACCGCGGCCGACCTTCCCGCAGCGTCGACCTTTTTCAGTACTAGATCCCCCTCGGCGAATTGCTTGACTCGGATATGCTTATCGAAGTACCGAGCCATTCGCCGTTTTATTTCCTCCTGCCTGATGGCGGCAACATCCCGCAGCTCTTCCACCATATCTAATGAGAGGCGCAACCCTTCCTCATTCTCCAACCTCCAAGCTTCGCTTCCCTCAGCTGCGGCCGCGACCCTTGGGGACCGAACCTCGAACTCCACCGGGAGGACAGCCTCACACCCGTGAGAGAGCTTGAAGGGGGTCTCTCTAGTGGCCGTGTTCGGAGTTGTTCGCAAGGCCCACAGGACGGAAGGGAGCTGTTCCACCCAGCTACCCTTCAGGTTCTCGACCTTCTTTTTGAGCAAGTTGACGATGACTTTGTTTGCCGCCTCCACCTGACCATTGCTCCGAGGATGATGGACAGAGGCGAACCTGAGGTCAATCCCCAATTGGGTGCAGAAACTGATGAATTCTTCACTGGCAAACTGAGGTCCATTGTCTGTCACTATCGCTTGGGGCAATCCGTGCCTGCAAATGATTTCCCCCCAAACGAAGTTTCTGATGACCTGGGAGGTTACCTTGGCTAACGGCTTGATCTCCAGCCATTTGGAGAAGTAGTCAATCATCACTAGGAGGAACCTCCTTTGCCCGCTAGCTGGAGGGAAGGGTCCAACCAGGTCCATCCCCCAAATGGCGAAGGGCCATGGCGCCGTGATGCTTCGAAGTCTTTGGGCGGGCAAGAGCTGGAGAGGAGCATGTACTTGGCACTTCCGACACCTCCTTGCGAATTCAGCTGTATCCTTCCTTATGGTCCGCCAGAAATATCCCTGCCTTATCACCCTTGCTTCCAATGTCCTTCCCCCTGAATGACTGCCGCACTCTCCAGAATGCACCTCTTCCAGGATCCTCGGGACTTCCTCTTCGGTTACGCATCTCGCGAGGAGCCCTGACAACATCTTCCGATGCAAGCTCCCTTCCAGCATCAGGTAATGAGCCGCCTTGTGCCTGAAGCTCTTTGCATCCTTGACTTCTTCCGACAGTTCTCCCGTGGTTAAGAAAGTCACCAATGGATCCATCCATGAGGACCGCCGATTCACCTCCATCAACTCCCCCTCTTCAATGGCTGGTCGGAATAGTTCGGTTAGGGTACCTCCTCCCCGAGGCCCGAATTTCGCCAGTCGATCAGCTGCCGCGCTTTCCTCCCTGGGGACATGTTGAATAGAGAATGAACGAAAACCTCCAATGAGGGCTCTTACCTTAGATAGATACCTCGCGAGAGTCGGCTCCCGGGCCTCAAACTCGCCTCGGATCTGTGATGCTACCACCATCGAGTCAGTGAAGGCTTCCACATCCTGGATTTCCAGCTCCTTTGCCAAGCGAAGGCCGGCGATCACAGCCTCATACTCTGCTTGGTTGTTGGTTACAGGGAAATGGAAAGTCACGGCTTGCTCTATGGTAACTCCCTGAGGGCTTACTAACACCACACCTCCTCCCAGGGAGTGCCTTCCTGAGGCCCCGTCGACCACCATCTTCCACGCTTCTTGCGGCTTTGGTTCTTCAGCCTCGGCCTCGGTAACATAGTCTGCCAGGAAATCCGCTACGGCCTGGGCTTTGATGGAGAGCCTTGGGACGAAAGAGATGTCAAACTCGCTTAGCTCGATGGACCACTTTGCCAACCTCCCTGAATGCTCCACCCCCTCCAAGACCTTGCGAAGGGGATGGTCTGTTATCACCCTAATCGAGTGTGCTTGAAAGTAAGGGCGAAGCTTCCTAGCTGAGATAACCAAAGCATATGCTAGCTTCTCCAGGATGGGGTATCGGAGCTCCGCCTTTTTTAAGATTCGGCTGACATAATAGACGGGTAACTGCTTCTTCCCCTCTTCCCTAACCAAGACGGAGCTCACCGCCTCTCCTCCCACTCCTAGATACAAGGCTAGGTCCTCCCCCTCCTTCGGGCTTTGAAGTAACGGAGCTTGGGAGAGTTGCCTCTTCAGTCCCTGAAAAGCCTCTTCGCACTCGGCCGTCCATTCGAATGCTTGGTTGCCACGAAGTACTTTGAAGAAAGAGGAACATCTATCCCCTGACCGAGAGAGGAACCTGCTCAGCCCGGCCAACTTCCTGGTCAAGCGCTGGACCTCCTTGGCACTGCGAGGCGATTCCAGGTCTAGGATAGCCTTAACCTTATCGGGGTTAGGCTCTACCCCCGCAGGAGTCAAGAGGTGTCCGAGGAATTTTCCGCGATTAGCCCCGAAGACACACTTCAAGGGGTTCAACCTCATCTTGAACCTTCGCAGGGTGGCAAATGTCTCCTCCAAGTCTCGCAGGTGGGAATCAACACACTTGCTCTTGACCATGAGGTCATCCACATAGACCTCCAGGTTCCTTCCCCTTTGATCTCGAAAGATTCGATCCATCATGCGTTGGTACGTCGCCCCTGCGTTCTTCAATCCGAAGGGCATCATCTTATAGCTGAAGCATCCCTCTCTCGTGATGAAGAAAACATCCTTGACATCAGGAGGGTGCATCCGGATCTGGTGGTAACCTGAAAATGCATCTAAAAAACTCATAAGAGAAAAACCAACGGCTGAGTCAACCAGCGCGTCGATCCGAGGCAAGGGGTAGCAATCCTTGGGACATGATTTATTTAATAACGAAAAATCAACACACATGCGCCATTTTCCTCCTCCCTTCTTCACCATTACCACATTGGAGATCCAGCCTGGATACTGGATCTCTGAGATGAAGCCTGCGTCCAGGAGCTTTTGGACCTCCTCTCGGATGGGGGCTTCTAGCTTGGTGGCGATGGCCCTCATCTTTTGGCGTATGGGGCGGGCTCTGGAATCCAGGTTCAAGCGATGACAGGCCACGTCCGCGTCGATGCCCGGCATGTCTGCCGCGCTCCAAGCGAAGATGTCGACGTTGCCTTGGATGCAGGCTCGCATCCGCTCCTGATCCTCGAGGCTCAAGCCTCCGCTGATCCGAATCCTTTGCGCCTCCCCCGCTCTTGTAAGCACCTCCATCTCCACCACCTCTTCGGCCGGCTCCAGCCCCGACCGCTCCCAACTTACCCTTGCCTCTTCCCGCTCAAACTCGAGCTCTTCTCCCCCAACCTCATCAACTTCCATCGCCTCCTCCAGGCTCTCCTCCTGCCTCTGCTCTTCTTCATCCACCACTCCTCTCGCCTCTTCTGGGCTGATCTCCCCCAACTCCTCTGCCTCCGCCATCTCCTCGGCAACCTCCATCGCCTCTCCCAGGCTCATCCCCCCTTCCTCAACTCCTTCCTGCTCAGCCATCTCCCTCTCCAACTCCTCTGCCTCCGCCATCCACGACACGGTGTTAACCGCCGTCACATAGCACTGCCTTGCCATCTTCGGATCCCCCCTGATCCTAACCTGCACCCCTCCATTGTTGAACTTGAGGCATTGGTGGTACGAGGAGGGTACACAGCGAAAGGCGCTGATGAGGGGGCGCCCAAAGATGGCATTGTAACTACTCGGGGCGTCCACGATTACGAACCGACAGTTCCGTGAGACGCCCCCAAGCCTCACATGCAAGCCTACTCCTCCTTCCACCTCTTTCCTTTCTCCGGAGAAGCCAAAAAGCGGTCCATCAGAAGCCAGGACCCTTTTTCCTTCCACCCTCATCTCATCGAAAGCCTTCTTGAAGATCACATTCACCGAGCTCCCATTATCCACCAGTATCCGGGAGACGGTGTAGTTTTCCACCGCTGTCTGGATCACAAGCGCGTCGCAGAATGGATCCTCATAATCTGGCATATCCGCGGATGAGAAAGTGATCTTCTCCTCTGGGGGGGGGGGCCTGGGAGGTCGAGGCGACCCCTCGGCAGAACATGGTTTGAAGGCTCCCCTTGCGGGTTGCCTCGATCCCTACTCCCCCGTGGATCACTCCGATCCCTCCTCGGGTCCCCACGTCAATCCTGTCTTCACATCTGTCTTCCACGTCTTCCCGCTGTACTTCAACGATCCTTACAGGCGGATCCTGCCCTCCGGCCCCTCTGGCCCCTCTAATCTCCAGAAACTCTGGGCATGTGGCCGTTGCGTGACCTTCCTCCTGATGGAAGTCACAATAAGGCAACCCCACTCTGCCCCCTCTTCCTTCTCCTCCTCCCCTTCTTCCGGCTCCCCGAAATCTTCTTCCTCTTCCCCTTCCCACCTCCATAGCCTCCTGCGGCGGTGGGAAATGACCCCTTGGTCCTTGTCGCCATCCTCCCTGCTCCAGCCTTCTGGGCTCCCGGAAGTTATCTCTTCCCTGAAGCCCTCCCTGGCCCTGGGGGCGACCCTCCTGAGGCCTCCAACCCAGTCGGTTGTTTGGCTCCCTGGCCCCCCCATGCTGCTGTCCCTGCCCTCGGGGCTCTTCTCTTCTCCTATCTTCCCTCGGCTCCCTCTGCTCTCTCTGCTCTCTCTGCTCTCTCTGCCTTCCCACCACCGGCTCCTTCACATCATCCTCGGCCAACCTGGCCAGCTTCCTTGCAAACGCAGGGTTTGCCCTCTCAAAGTCTATCTCCTTCGCAGCCCTCTCCATGAGCTCCTCAAAAGAGAGGGGGGGGGGGGGCACTCTCTTCAACTCCATGCTGAAAAACCCTGGTCTCAGCCCCAGGGTGAAGGCAAGCATCAGCGCGTACCCCGGGACCTCCTGGACCAGGAGAACCTCCTCTTGGAACCGGTCGACATAGTGACCCAGCGTCTCTTCCGGCCCTTGCCTTACTGCAAACAAGCATTCAGCCTCCTTCTTCCGCTTCTTTGAAGTCGAGAACCTCAGCAAGAATCCTCTGCGCAGATCTTCGAAACTGTAGATGGAACTCGCCGGCAACTGGTAGAACCAGTCCCTGGCCTTCTCTTTCAGAGTGATGGCAAAAAGCCTACACTTGAAGGCATCCGACATTTGCCTGATGGACACCACGTCCTCGAACCATTGCACGTGCTGGACCGGGTCATCCTTCCCGGTGTAGTAGGTCATGTCCGGCTCCCGGAACCCCTCCGGCACTGGAGCCGAGACAATGAGCTCACTAAAGGGGGTCTCGCCCCCTGCCTGGCGAGAAGGCACGTCTCGCGACCTCGGTTGGCTGGACCGATCCGCGAGACCCTGCCCAGGGAAGAGTTCCCGCACCGTCGCCTCCTTCTCGCACAGATTCGCCGGAAGCTCCTTCCCGAGACGCTGACCTGGGAAGAGCTCCCGCGCGGCTACGTCTCTCTCGCCTGCCTCCACCGGGACCTCCTTCCCGGGGCGCTGCCCTGGAGCGTTCTCGCCTAGCAGCGGAACCACCTCCACCGGAACCTGCGGCGTCTCCCACTCGTTCCTTGCCGAGAAGGCCAAGTTGATCGTCTGCATGACTTCTCGCCTGAAGTCCTCAAACATCTTCCTCGTCGCCTCGTCCACCCGGGTGGGGGATCCTCCTGCGCCTGATCCTTCACCTTCGCCTCCTGCCATGGGACTCAACTCGAGATTTTCTTACACCGGCTGCTTCCACGCTCACCGCACCAGAACTGTTGAAGCCAAAAATGACCCCAACGAATGTTCACAAACCAAGGTGCAGCCGACGCCTACTTCTCTCTTATCTCGACCCTTGACTGGCTGCTGAGGTCAAAAGACTGACCCAAAGCCTCAGCTGGGAGGTCCCACCACTCACCCGGAAGATCTCTGAGAGCTTCCCCTCCAAAGCCAAATGCTGGGCTGGGAGCTCCTCAGAAGGCACTAGAGTTAGATGAAAATGAAAATCTTGCCTTCCAAAGAGCCCCTATGGGTCTTTTTATAGTCCTGTGTTGACCTGAAAATACTGAAATACCCCTGAGGGGTCTGCCAATAGCCAAATCCCGCTGTCGTTCCAAGGGCATTTGGGTAATTTTACCTCGGGATAATATACGTTATAAACTAATCCCCTTTACGAGCGCCGGGCCCTACCACGTGGGCCCACTTGGCGAGAACCCTGGCCGAGAAGGCTCTCGCTGGACCCCCGCCCGGGCCAACCTTGGCGAGACCCCTCGCCGGGGAGGTTCGCGCTCTTCACGGTCTTTAAACTATCGCGACCGAAGGCCTACCTGGGGCCTTCTCCCGCTGTCGTTCCAAGGGCATTTGGGTAATTTTACCTCGGGATAATATACGTTATAAACTAATCCCCTTTACGAGCGCCGGGCCCTACCACGTGGGCCCACTTGGCGAGAACCCTGGCCGAGAAGGCTCTCGCTGGACCCCCGCCCGGGCCAACCTTGGCGAGACCCCTCGCCGGGGAGGTTCGCGCTCTTCACGGTCTTTAAACTATCGCGACCGAAGGCCTACCTGGGGCCTTCTCGCCTCCCCTGGGCGGGAGCCAGCCCTAAGGCGAAAACTTCCATGGTCAGGCCCTCTGCTTCGGTCGTTCGACGATCTCTCCTGCCGAGAGGTCGACTATCTGCCCTTGCCGGTCGACGATCTCTTCTGCCGAGAGCTCCTATAGGGCGAGAACTCCACAAGCATGCCTCAGGGTTAACCCGTGGTTAGCCTGAGACTAACCCAATCCTGACTGTTGAAGCCTTCGGGTCCCTCCCAGCGAATATGGGGTTGTACACTTAGGTCATGTTTTACAAATAAATTATCAATGGTCTTCTTCAATGATAAAACAGTTGTATCTATAACATGAACAAACCCAAGGAGACGCTCCATTATGAAACCTTTGATATTCACATAGCGTAAAACAACGACCATTTACTCTTTGGTGAATACATCATGCGATTCGTCAACCAAAATAGTAAAACAATTATCTCCAATATCTCTAACAATAGTTTTAGTTACTTCATTTGCAATGCAAGAAACAATTTTCTTTTGGATCTTTGGAGATACTAGTTGGCAATTCATAGGATCGAGCATTTTCTAATACCACTGATTTTATCTCGTTACTATGTAATGCAAGAAATTCTAACAGTTCATGAAAATTTCCGCGATTGCTAGATTCTTTTGACTCATCATGTTCACAAAAGCTAACCCTTGTCGTAAAAGAAAGTGCATGCAATCAATCGATGCAGATAAACGAGCATGATATTGAGAACTTTGTATTTCATTTTGTTTATTAAATGCAACTTCATTACCTTGTTTTTGATTCATCAAAGCTACACACATCTTCTTACAGTTATTATGCACACTATTATGATTTCCAATATATTTTTCAAGAATAGGAGAAGTCGGGAAGAAGATAAAAAGATAAACTGATGCGGGAGACAGATAAAAAGATTTCAAGAATACTATTATACCAGGATCACAAGAATAGGGGAAGTCGGGAAGAAGATACCAGAAAAAAATTCAAGAATTAGGAAGTCAACAGATAATTCGGAATAGGGTGGCTCCGTCCGTATTCCTCCTCTTCCAGTCTTCCATAAACAAAATCAAGAAAAAAATCTAATCCAGGAAAAAAAATTGAGAAAAAGAGGAAGAAGATACCAGGAGGTTGGAGCCTTGGAGGAGAAATTCAAAACTGATGCGGGAGACGGTGTCACGAAGACGCCCTATTCTGAAGTATCGCCAGGAGGTTGGAGCCCTGGAGGAAGAAGATGACTAGATGAGGATGGTGCAATCGCGATGAAGTAAAAGAGGAGCCGAGGAGGAATAGGGGCGGAGGCTGCGGAGCCGCCCTATTCCGATGTATCGCGGCTATCGCCGATTCGCCGTCGTGAGTCTCAGGCTCTCAGCCACTGCAGAACGACGGAAGACTGGAAGAGGGGAATATACCCTAGGTTAATACGCGAAAAAAACACGGTCGGGCATGTGCCCGACCATGTCTCACTTTGGGTCCGCCCATGCATGCACGCACACTTTTCTTTATTCCGATTTTTTGTAGGCTTTAGAATATGATCCAAAATTTTGTTGTTTTGGCTTCCATGGTTCTTATTTCTTCTTTATGAGGGCTGCTTGAGAGCATGGCGGTGGTTGAAGATACCGTGGAATAACATTCTTAAACACGACTTCATCGCTGTGGTTGGAGTTAGGCATAAAATGATATCTCCAAATAACATTGTAGTTGTTCTCTTTTGCGCCTATTGTTCTCCTCAATCTTCCATATCAACTCTTTGTCACGGGAAGTTGTTCGATAGATTGCGTGGTACCTTCGAATATTCACAGCTCAGTGACTTTTCGTCCTCCTCTTCTTCGGTACAATTCGTGATGTTCTTTACACTGAAACCTTGGTCTCCACCGTGACGAATTAATTGCGCGTTAATCAATTTTCACCAACATACTAATCACGATCTTTTGCGTCCAAGAAACCACAACCTCTAACTCTTCAATATCTAATGTCATGCCTGAGAAAAACGCGCTTCCTCGCACTCGTGTTAATCGATCTTGTAATTTTTCACGTATGCATGAGCCAGACATCCAACTACTTGCAACATTGAGTAGTCAATTGCCTTTCTAAATCTTAATTCATTAAGGTTATGACCGTCACCAAGAAAAGAAAATTAATTTTCAATAAGATGATATTTAATAATGTCATATAATATATGCTTGACCTAAACATTGTTAAGGTTATGACCGTCACCAAGAAAAGAAAACTAGTTTTCAATGTAAAAGTGAATGAAGTTCTTAATTTAGGCGAGGTCGTGCGCTCACGAACGACAGCTCATAACCACCACGTTCACGACCGCTACCGCCGTGCCAAACCGAGCCTAAATGCATTTCACGCAGGAGTTAATCCATGTCATCATTTCCATCACTAAAGTATAAAAAAGAAGCCTCAATATTATGAGGTGTTTTCGGTTAATCTGGGCTCCATTTTCAAATCTAAATCCGGTTTTAACAGAAGCTGTGATAGATTCAGGGAAATTGAAATGCATTTTTGCGCTCACACACGTGACATAGGCTATGACTGTTTGGCACGGTTGTGGCAGTCGTGAACATGGGGATTAAGTTGTCATTCGTTAACGTCCACCGAAAGAACTTCATCAACTTTTATGTTCAAATGGATGGAATTCTTTAGGCGATCGAGCGTTTACGACTGTCACCGTTGCGCCAAACAAAGCCTTAATTATAAGAATGATCCGGAATCTTCTCTCTCATCCTCAGTGAATGAATAGTTCCAATATTATACCCAAAAATAAAATGGCATTCGTTTTATATTCTCACCAACTTCTATTTATTTAAACAGAAATATAGGTGATGCCGTGCTAATTATTTTTTATACCTGTCTAAGCCAGTTTAGTTAACCTAAACTAAAGCCAGCAGCCCTAATCTCCTTCTCACACGTACAAACAGCAGCGCCAACAACAACAACGCACCTTATATTTGACCTAAGACCTCAATTGCCTCCACGCTGACACGTGCGGGTTTTCCCAACTTCTAGGGCAACTGTTAGTTTCAGTTAGGTCTGGGAAAACCAACTATAACTGAAATAAAATCCCCATCTTCTCCCGCACTCTCCCTCATTAAAAATTTCCTGCATACATAACGATATTTCATCCACCACAAAAGAATTCTCCACCCTCCATCCAATGGTTGGCACCAATCCTAAAGCATATTCAACGGCTCTCCTCTACGTATACTATACGTCCAAATCTTGGAGGGAGACTGTTAGGTTCTAAGTAGACGTTGTAGGTTAGAAACACCCAAAAAAGATGTTGAAAGAAGAACAAAATTCTCCCTACCAAGCAAACTCTCTCTCTCTCTCTCTCTCTCTCTCTCTCTCTCTCTCTCTCTCTCTCTCTCTCTAGCTTCCTTGGTTAGCCAACACGTATCATCACCCTCTCTCTCTCTCTCTCTCTCTCTCTATCTCTATTCCATAAGTTAAACTCTATCTAGGTTGTCTCTTATAAGGGTTATCTCCATTCCATAAATATATAGCAGTATCTAAGTTTCATAGTATAGAATTCCTCCACATGAGTAATTGAGATATTCTTTGTCCTCTCTTTGCTTGTAAATCTCCTGCTAGCTAGGTAGTTAGTACAGCTCTTAATAATCTTCATAATAATTAAGGAGCACATGTGTTCGAGAGGTCATTGGAGGCCGTCGGAGGACGAGAGCCTTAAAGCCTTGGTAGAAAAATATGGCCCTCACAATTGGAACACCATCGCAGAAAAGCTTTCTGGAAGATCAGGTGCATGCAGCTCTCTTTACCAACAATAAAAAAACGTTCTGATTACAGTATTAATTTATGATATATTTTAGGATGATTAGTACTTTGCGTCTCTAATATCATAGTTTTCACACACTCATTCATGAGCTCTCCAAATATTATTAAGTTTGCATTTTTCACCCTAGGTTGAATTTTAAAGAGTATTTTTCGCATTACACATTCCAAATATCTTTATATTCAATCTTTTCTTATATAGTTTTTTAGTTTATTATCTAATGTTTGAATTAAATAAATTTTAGTAGATCTCAAAATTCGTAAATTTAAAGGTATTTGAAAGATGCAATGGGCCAAAAACATGATATTCAGAGGTCCAAGTCATGAAGCTAGCTCTTAACCAAGGAAAAAAAAAAGTTCTAATTAATTACAGTATTCATGATATATATATTTTAGGCTAATTAGTACTTTGCACCTCTAATATCATAGTTTTCGCACATTGCACTCCGAATTTTAAATTCGACGCATGCAATGCGCTCTCCAAATACTATTAAGTTTTCAATTTTTCTGGTTACACCGGCCCTCTAAATATTTTAATATTCAATCTTTTCTTATACAATTTTTTGAGTTTATTATCTAATGTTTGATCATGTAAATTAAACAAATTTTAGTGGATCTCAAAATTCAGCATATAGTGCAAAGTGCAAATTTGAAGGATGCAATGTGCCAAATACTTAATATTAAGAGGTGCAGAGTGTCAATTACCCTATATTTTATGTAATACTTATAGTATAAATCTATACACACAGGAAAGAGTTGCAGGTTGAGATGGTTCAATCAGCTGGATCCAAGAATAAATAGGAGTCCGTTTACAAAGGAAGAGGAAGAGAGGCTTTTGGCTTCACACCGAGTCCATGGAAATAGATGGTCGGCGATCGCCCGCCTCTTTCCCGGGCGCACGGATAACGCCGTGAAGAATCACTGGCACGTGGTGATGGCTCGGAGTCGGAGAGGGAGGGCGAGGTCTGGGTTTCATGGGCAGCAGGCCGTGGTATCGCTTTTCTCACCTTCCATGATCGCGGAAGCGATCAGCTCGAGCGCTTCTCTGGGAAGATTTTCCGTGGCAGGAGATTACTACGAGAAACACCAAAACACTTTCTCGTTTGAAGATTTGCAGGGTGATGACGACGATGTTTTGAAGTCCTGGATTAATGGCTGCGGTGCCGACGATTTCTGCATAGGTAATACATATGGGAAAAATTTCCAATACATATATATATAGGGTGGAATATATAAATATATATATACAAAAAAGTATCGTTGACCGTTGCGATTGCGCGGTGTAATATCTGAGATCCTTCAAATCAATCTCGACCGTCCATTTTTTATATTAATCATTAGCTTTTTATTATTCTTTATTAACTATTTAATTAATACAATTAATTAAATCATAGGCAATTAATTAAATGCAGGTAAAATTTATAAAATGAAATTAATTAAAGAATAATTAAACAAAAAATAATAATAAATAATTTCAAATAAAAATATTAAATAAACACTTCATTAATTAATTAAACTCTTCATTAACAATAAAATGATGTCAACATAGAAAAATTATATTTATAAGAACTGGCTCTTATATTTATAAGAGTCGGGGGCGGGCGAAGTCGCCGCGGACGGGCTTCACTGTCGCACGGGAAACAGGGGCGTCCGTGCACTGTCACTCGTATATATATATATATACATGCGCGGACCTTGGTGTTGTCGTGAAGGACCATCAAAGCAATCCTAACCACCCAATCTCTCTAAATCAAATCCAGTCACTTATTAATTTTATTAGATCTCCTAAACCTACTATGATAGGGTGTCTTAGGCCTATATTTTAAGACAACTACCATACAACATGCATTAAATTACAATTTTGCCTTTATTTACATTGAAAAATTTATAAGAGCAAAATAGCACTCTCCCGGGATCAAACTCACAACTAGTCATATGTTACCTAAATACTTGACCACTCCACCAATTATCAAGTCATTAAGAACATTTAAAATTTATTTAAAAAACTCAATTACGTTGAATGATTGACAACTATAACTTTTAAAACAATGCAATATCTATCTATCCTAATAAATAAAAAAATTGTGATTATGAATGGAAAGCATAGCGCACGAGGGTTCACGAGCGAAGAGAGTGTCATCACGTCAGGGCACTGTCGTAACCAAAGTACTATCACGTGGGGCACGAGGGGGGCCCGTGCATTGTCACTTGTGTGTGTAGTTTAATATAATTATTACCCAAAACTTTCGTTGGAGTTTGCATTATTATTATAAGTTGTGTCCTTCGATCTTTTGAAATTTCATAAATCTTCTCTCTTTATATACATTTCATGGGAATAATAACTCTATTGAGCTTCTTTTTAGAAATTTTAACTCTATATAAGTTTATATATATAGAAGAAGTGGAAGTCTATAAATTCTTTGCCTTTGTATATAGAAGAAGTTTATATATTGAATAAGCCTATATAGAAGAAGCATATATGTTGAAGAAAATATTTATATATGCTTCTTCTTCTTCAATATAGATGAAGAAAACGATAAGAACAAGAATGTAATGCTTGGATTATGTAGTCGATAAGCTTTTGACTATTCAGAAAATCCAAGAAACAATAATTTAATGTTTTGGGGATCTAACTTTCCTTTTCCATTCTTTAATACATATGTAGTGCAACCAAACACTCGACAATGCGTCAATGGCGGTTTCCTTTCAGAGAGTGCCTCATAAGGAGTACTTTCCCTCATGGACTTGGTAAAAGTCCTATTCAACAAGTATATGGCAGTATTAGTTGCCTCTACCCAATATTCTCTAGGAACTTTCATATTTAGAATCATGGCTCTTGCCATTTTCATTACTATACAATTTCTGCGTTCAACTATCCCATTTTGTTGTGGACTTTGGGGTGTTGTTAGCTCTCTTTTAATTCCTTCTGAGAAGTGAATAAATTGATTTGATGGGAACTCTTCTCCCTTATCTGTTCTAAGAGCTCTTATGGACACTCGAAGTTGTTTTTCCACTTTCACTTTGAACACTTTAATTTAAACATTTCTAGAGCTTTTGACTTCTGCTCTAGATAGTATATCCACATGAATCTGGAAAAATCATCTACTAATAACAAGTAATATCACTTACTTGTTAGAGACGCTTGATGTGCTAGACCCCATAAATCTGCATGAACCAATTCAAGTGGTGCCTTGTGTTGAATTTTCTCAAGAAGCTCAGCAAGATAGCCCAAACGTCAAATTAATATCTTTGGAACTACCCAGATCACAACTTGACCAAGCGGAAAACAGAAAGAATACACAAGTAACCAGAGTACATAGACAGAAACAAGCAGATCAAAAATTTATCAATCTTCTTTACAGGGCGAGGTATACGTGACAAGACATGATTTCGCCAGTACATGAAAAAAATAGAAACTAAATTCAATTCGGGCGGGCATAAACACTGAGACCGCCGAGACCGCCTGCCCGCAGAGACTGCCCGAACTGAGCTGAAGTCGAACTGAACACGGAGTCCGCCGAGACCGCGAGGTCGCGCGGACACGCCGTTATTCGCAGAACTGTCTGCTGCTTCTGAACTAAGGAACAGACCTCCTACCCGCCGAGACCGCGAGGTCACGCTGACAGGTTATTGAACTGAGAAAGCTGATGCAGAAAACTGGTAACCGCTGAACGCAGTCCGCTAACTTCACTGAGCCTGACGAGGTCAAAACCAAGCTCCTGGCTTCACAGTGCTAGTCACGCCACCTGCACACAGCAACCAGTTGAGTCTAATCAACCCGCGCGGATACAAAAACCGAGTTCGCAGCCTTAAACCCAAGTCCAACTTATTGTTCACTATGTTATCAAATGATGAGTCGGGGGGTCCTATTTATAGGCGGGGTGAGGAGTGTGATCACCGCCCTATGAGATAGGCTAATCACCCCTTGATTGCAGCTAGCACTGCCAGTCCGTCGAGCCCGCACCGACAAGCCGGACTCGCAAACAAATCGCCAAATCTACAAGAGAGCCACCAGCTGAGCACCATGCCAGTCTGCACTGAGAGAGGACACAACATCTGTCCGCACGCACAAGTCCACGACCACAGGCAAACAGCCCGGTCACAGCATACTATGCGGACACCAACCCAGCTCGCAATATCCACGACCATAGGCAAACCGCCCGGTCACAGCGGACAATGCGGAAACCCTGGACTTCACAAAAGTGCAAGTCCAGACAACAAGATCGCGCGAGCTCGGCGGACACCAAGACAGTCTACTAGCTCCAAGGCCAGATCGCTACCACAATGCGGCTCACCGCACTCCAGACCAAACGCAGATCGCGCGGTCTCCAAGCCTCAGTCCGCACAGACCGCGGACACCATCCTGCACTGCTCAACCAGCCACTACCGTACTCAACCAGTCTGCGCAGTCCGCAGAATCCAATCCGCAAAAACAACCAATAGGACCACAGACCGCCAACACCAGACCGCCAACACCAGACCGCCGAACTCCAGCTCCAGTCCGCGCGGACAGTCCGCCCGGACTGCCCGATCACCCACTTTCACTTCATAAATTTCAACACTCCCCCTTGAAGTGAGAAGTGGTGATCAAATCCAGTAAACCACGAAGTCGCTGGAAAGGCCCCTTCGACGGCGGCTTTGTGAAGATGTCAGCAAGATTGTCCTAACTCCAAACATGCCCGACCACTAGAGATCCCTCCAACACCTTTTTCCCGAATGAAATGGTGCTCGATCTCAATATGCTTGGTTCTCGCGTGGCAAACTGGATTGTTGACCAGCTTGAGAGCACTCTCATTATCACCTCGGAGCAAAGTGGGACCTTGCACTTCCTTATGGACGTCCTCTACTAGTATCCTTAGCCAAATGACTTTCTGAGCTGCCAAGGACGAAGCCTTGTACTCTGCTTCTGTTGTAGAGACGGACACCGAGTCCTGCTTCTTGCTACACCACGAGATGGTCGATGATCCACAAGTGAACACATAACCTGAAGTTGACCTTCGGTCATCCTAATCACCATTATAATCAGCACTTGTGTAAACTAGCAAGGAAAAACCCGAGTCCCTCCTATAAAGGAGTCTCATATCAGAAGTCGTCATCACATACTGCAGAATACTCTTCGCCGCCATCAGATGAGACTTCCTTGGCTCTGTCATAAACCGACTTACTCGTCCAACAGCGTAAGCAATGTCTGACCTTGTAATCGTCAGGTAGATCAAGCTCCCCATCAGAGCTCGGAACACCAAGGGATCAGGAAGAATCCTACCCTCATTTCATCGAAGCTTCAAGCCACAATCCAAAGGAGTAGAGCAACTCTTTTCTCTTTCCATACCGAATCGTTTCATAATCCGATCCGCATAACCTTTCTGGGAAACAAGAATCTCGCTCTCCTTCTTTTCCACTTCGAGACCAAGAAAGTGATGAAGGCCCCCAAGTCTTTCATCTCGAAGCGAATAACTAGCTCCTCCCTGAGCCTAGCTACCTCCTCCTTGGAATTCCACGTGATGATCATGTCATTCACATACAACAGCACCAGGACTACAATCTCCCCCTTCTTCTTGACGAACAGGCTCGAGTCTGAATTTGAAGTCAGATATCCACAGAACTGGAGGATATTCTGCAATCTTCCCATACCAGGCTCGAGGAGCCTGCTTCAAGCCATAAAGAGGCTTCCGGAGCTTGCAGACGTAGTCCAGATGTTCTTCAGATATGTAACCAAGCGGCTGATTCATAAAGATGTCCTTGTCGATCTCTCCGTAAAGAAAAGTATTCTTTACGTCCAGCTGCCACATCTTCCAGCCCTGGCAAGCCGCCAAAGCTATCACCACTCGTACTGAAGTCATCTTCGCCACAGGACTAAACGTCTCCTCATAGTCCTCGCGTACTGTTGAGAGAATCTTCGAGCAACAAGGCGAGCCTTGTATCGCTCGATGCTTCCATCCGCCTTCTTCTTCAGCTTGTAGACCCACTTGCAAGTAACAGGAGTAATGCCATCCACCTTGGGCACCAAGTCCCAAGTTTCATTCTTCTTGAGGGCAGCCATCTCCTCATCCATGACATTGTCCCACTCCTTCACTCCAGTGGCATCTTCAAACTTTGAAGGCTCCCGCTCATCCAGAGGGTATGCAAAGAAACAGGAGACAAAGCTCACTGTATTCCATTCACAGTATCGAGCCAGAGGCTTGATAATCCTCTTTAATCTCCTAAGAGGCTGCTCCTTGCTCACCACCTCTGCTGCTTCTTCAAGGTCAGCTCCATTTTCGGGCAATCCTTGAGCAATGCTTTCCCTGCTTCCAGAACCAGAAGCCTCTGCCCCAGAGCTAGAAGTAACAAGATCTGCTGGTGAAACAACAAGCTCCTCTTGGACAATTTCAGCAGTCACCTCCTGCCCTTCATCAACCTTGCCTTCCAGTAGCTCAAACGAGCTTCCTCCATACGACGTCAGTTCGTCAAAGGCCACATCTCTTGACACAACAAACTTCTTCGTCGCAGGATCCATGCACCTCCAGCCCTTCTTCTACTCATCATAGCCAACAAAGACAAGCTTCCTTGCATTTGCATCAAGCTTTGTCCTCAATGCATCCGGGATATGCACGTAGCAAGTTGAACCAAACACCCGAAGGTGTTCAACACTTGGCTTCTCCTTCAGCAACATCTCGAAGAGAGACTTCATGTTGATCGGACTAAGTGGCATCCGATTGATGACATAAGCTGCACAAGACATTCCCTCTGCCCAAAAGGACCTTGAGATACTCTTAGCATGAAGCCAACATTTGCAAGTCTCCGTCAGATGATGAATCTTCCTTTCTACAACTCCATTTTTTTGTGGAGTATGAGCACAAGTAAGCTCTCTCTGAATCTCGTGCTTCCTGCAAAAATTAGAAAACTCGGAGGAGATAAATTCTCCGCCATTGTCAGTTCTAAATTTTTTGATCCGCAGGTTAAGCCGGCCCTCCACCAGCTCCTTAAACTCCACAAACAACCGGAAGAATTCAGACTTCTCCTTCAAGAAATACACTCAAGTGTATCTTGAGGAGTCATCAATCAAGACTAGCATGTACCAAGGCTAGTAGTAATGGTTGGTCCCATCAGATCACCATGGATAACCTCCAATGATGCTTTGCTTCTAGTTTGTGACTTATCAAATAGAAGACGGTGAGACTTGCCATATTGATATCCTGCACAAATGTGACCATCACCGAAGGATGATAGCTTAGGCAAGCCTCTCACCAGGCTCCTATTTGTCATAGCTTTCAGCTTATCCATCCCTACGTTCCCCAGACTTTCATGCCACATAACAGCGCTATCATTGGCCCTCATGCGATCAACATAGGAGCTTGTTGATAAAACAAACAAGTCCTTCACTCTCCTTCCAACGTGAGCAACATCAGCCTTAACCGCTGATACGTTGCGGAGAAACTTCACCTTTGTTTTATCAAACAGAACCTGATATCATGCATCTACTGCGTTTGTAACTGAGAAGAGATTCTTCTTCATGCCCGGTACGTGATAGACACTCTTTAATGTGATTGGACCCTGATCACTACCTACGGATACTACACCTTCCATCTCTATAGTAAGAACAGTATTATCAGCAGTGATGATGGCTTCGTTACCCGAGTAAGCCTGTAGCAAGGAGAACTTCGACTTGTCTCCGGTGAGGTGATGACCACACCCGGAGTCCACGATCCAGTCGTCTTCGAAGTCAATGGTGGACAAGGCACGGACACAAGTTGTGAGGACCCTGACCAGCCTGTCTCACCAGCACTGAATTCGTCCCAGGCCCCCATCATGGACTGTAGTCCATGCCACCCCAACCCCTCTCCGTGCCCCTTCGGCAACGGAGGGTTATTGGAAACCGCAACCCCCCTTTGATGAGAAGCGATCCAGTTAAGCGCCCCTACGGGGACTTCCCAGGAGGTCACCCATCCCGGAATTGCTCCCGTCTGAGCACACTTAACTATGGAGTTATTTCACTTCTCATCACCAATTGAGCTAATGGGGGCCTTGGACGAATTCATTGCTGGTGAGCCAGGCTGGTCAGGGTCCTCAAACAAGTGCCCGTCATGAAGGCTCTGTAGGATCTTGTGGAGCCCTTAGAGGGGGGGGGGGGGGGGGTGAATAAGGGCTCTTTAAAGCTTTACAAACTTTTTAATAAAATAAGAAATTAGGCGCAAAGTTTGAGACACACCAATGAAATGAAAATCAAGATTTTATTTCTCCAAAATATATATGTAAAATGATTCCAATAAAGCTTGAAATCAAGGCTTACAACGATAATAGTTTTTAGCTTTTTTACCGGTCCTTCTCCCAAGGACCGGTAGGCTATAGTCAATATCTCCCTAGATATGGCTATTATCCTCCCCCTAAATCAAACCTATGATCTAGACGCTGCACACAATGCGGCGATTTACTCCTAAGCCTTACAAGGACATAGACACCACACACAAGGCGGTGATTTGCCCCTAAGCCACACACGGACTTAGACACCACACACAAGGTGGTGATTTTCCCTTCCCAATTACAGAGATAAAAAGTGAATATGAAAGTACAATAGTAAAACTTAAAAACTCCCTCAAAATCACGAGCTCTGAAGATGATGGTGGACCAATGAGAAGATCTCCAATCTTGAACGCATGGTCGTATCTTCTTTGCTCTTGAGATTTCAACGGACCAAGGGAGTTCGTCTGGAAACAGAGATGAAGGCTCTGAAAATTCTCTCGGAAAACAAAGCTCTGCACGATCTATCTCTTCCCTGAAATTTTTGGTCGTATATATCACTTCATGCTATCGCCGGCGGTAGAGTTAACGCCCCACGATAGTGATAACTCTCCGTTGCTTGACACGTGGCACACGTCGCGCGGACTTTCAGATCTGAGTGAAGAACGTGACGATCGTTGGATATCGCTCGGCGACATCGGTATCGCCTCGCGATATCGCTGAACCGTGACTTCGTGCGTGGCAACGTGCGGATCAAGGCTGACGTCAGCAGTAACTGTCCACGCTATCGCCTGCGGTAGCGTTATCGCCAACGATAGTACGATTTTCCTTTTCTTCAATGCTATGCTCAGCCATTCCTTAGTACTTAAAAAACTTGTTATCCCTGCACATTTAAAACACATACCAAGATCAAATACATCCGGGATTTGTTATTCTCAAACCAAGAAGCGCGGAACGCATGCTCCAACAGGATCCACCCCAACCAGCTTCCTCATTGCTAGAGGAAGCTTCCTCCTTGCCTGCAGTATGCCCAGGCTGCAGCTTGACTTTACAATCACGCTTGAAGTGACCCGACTGATGACACCTGTAGCACTTCAGGTTCTTCTTCCAATCCTTCTTAGGAGCAAAGCTCCCCTCTTGCTGATTAGAAGTTGAAGGTTCATCTCCAGCCGCAGTCTTCTTCTTCTTCTTCCCTTCTCATTTCTTCTTATTCTTCTCAATGAAGAGAGCTTCACTACCTCCTTCAGAGAAAGTCACCCCGACCATCTGTCTAGCCAAGCTCTCCTGCGAAGCAAGCAGGTTCTCCAGCTCCAAAAGAGAAGGCTGAGTCATCCAGCCTTGAACTGAAGTGACGAAGGCCACATACTCCTTTCGCAGACCGCGGATTATGTGCCTCTTCAGCTTAGCCTCAGAGATCGGCTCATCAGGATCAAGTGCTGAAAGCTCAGCACATAAGCTCTTCATCTTTAAGAAGTATCTAGAGATAGAAAGGTCTCCTTGAGTTGCCTTAACCAACTAATTTTCCAAGAATTGTTTTCTAGCTACATTCTTTCTGTTGAACAACCCATCGAGGGAAGTCCATATCTCAACAGCAGACTCACATCCTAAGATGTGATAAAAGAGCTCAGGTGACGCCGTCCGCTTGAGAGCAAACTCAACCTTGGCATTTGTCTTCCTCCACACTCTCACTTGCTCGGCAGTTCTAAACACAGCTGTAATTTCTACCTGGTCATCACCACCGATGACCTTCCACAGCTCCTCGCCCAGAAGATAGCTTTTCATGCACGACTTCCACTTCTTGAAGTTAGTCGGCGTTAAAAGCTCAATTCCCAAACCTCTTGCAAAACCTTCGTCCATAGCACTATCCTGGTCAACCTTTCAGAAGCACAAAGCAACAACAGAACTTGTTGATCACCGCTCAAGCAACTGAACCTCCCTCTGATGCGATGTTGAATTTTCTCAAGAAGATCAGCAAGATAGCCCAAATGCTAAATTAATATCTTTGGAACTACCCAGATCACAACTTGACCAAGCGGAAAACAGGAAGAATACACAAGCAACCAGAGTGCATAGACAGAAACAAGCAGATTAAAAATTTATCAATCTTTTTTACAATGCGAGGTATACGTGGCGAGACATGATTTCGCCAGTACATGAAAAAAACAGAAACTACAATCAATTCGGGTGGACAGAAACACTGAGACCGCCGAGACCGCCTGTCTGCAGAGACCACCCGAACTGAGCTGAAGCCGAACTGAACACGGAGTCCGCCGAGACCAAGAGGTCGCACGGACACGCCGTTATTCGCAGAACTGCCTGCTGCTTCCGAACTGAGGAACAAACTGCCTACCTGCCGAGACCGCGAGGTCGCGCTGACAGGTAATTGAATTGGGAAAGTTGATGCAGAAAACTGGTAACCGCTGAACGCAGTCTGCTAACTTCACTGAGCCTGACGAGGTCAAAACCAAGCTCCTGGCTTCACAATGCTAGCCGCGCCACCTGCACACAGCAACCGATTAAGTCTAATCAACCCGCGCGGATACAAAAACCGAGTCCGCAGCCTTAAACCCAAGTCCAACTTACTGTTTATTCTGTAATAAAATGACGAGCCGGGGGGTCCTATTTATATGCGGGGTGAGGAGTGTGATCACCGACCTATGAGATAGGTTAACCGCCCCTTGATTTCAGCTAGCACTGCCAGTCCGCCAAGTCCGAAACGACAAGCCGGACTCACGAACAGATCGCCAAATCCGCAAGAGAGCCATCAGCTGAGCACCATGCCAGTCCGCACGGAGAGAGAACACAACATCTGTCCGCACGCACAAGTCCACGACCACAGGCAAACCGCCCGGTCACAGTGGACTATGCGGACACCAACCCAGCTCGCAATATCCACGACCACAGGCAAACCGCTCGGTCACAGCGGACAATGCAGAAACTCTGGACTTCACAGAAGTGCAAGTCCAGACAACAAGATCGCGCAAGCTCGGCGGACACCAAGACAGTCCTTCAGCTCCAAGGCCAGATCGCTACCACAATGTGGCTCACCGCAACTCCAGACCAAACGCATATCGCGCGGTCTCCAAGCCTCAGTAGGCACAGACCGCGGACACCATCCTGCACCGCTCAGCCAGCCACTACCGGACTCAACCAGTCCGTGCAGTTCGCGGAATCCAATCCGCAAAAACAGCCAATAGGACTACAGGCCGTGAACACCAGACCGTCGAACTCCAGCTCCAGTCCGCGCGGACAGTCCGCCCAGGCCGCCCGGACTGCCCGATCACCCACTTTCACTTCACAAATTTCAACAGTTACTAATAATCATCTACTAATAACAAGTAATATCACTTACTTGTTAGAGACGCTTGATATGCTAGACCCCATAAATCTGCATGAACCAATTCAAGTGGTGCCTTGCTCCTCCAAGTAGATTCATTAGGATATGGCAGTTTGTGGGCTTTGGCTTCAACACAGCTTTCACAGAAGTCTGTTTGTGTATTTAGTTTTGGCATTCCATTTACTAAATTTGTTGTTTCTTTCAATGCATTCCAGTGCAAATGCCCAGGTCTGGAATGCCAAAGTTTAGAATTTGGAATGCTTGTTGAATGAGAATACATTGCAGTGTCCCTTACAGTCATCATATATATTAAGATAGAATACCCTGTTTAAAGTCATTTCTACAGTTGTAATAATTTGATTAGAGCTATCTTCAATAATATGACACTGATTTCCCGTAAACATAAAAGAATAACCCTTTTGCCGCAGCTGTCCAATGCTCGGCAGATTTTGGGTTAAGTTTAGAAACCACTGTACATCATGTATCAATCTTACATTTCCAATTTTAGTACTTACAACGCTATTGTACATTTTCCTTCAATTGTTTGAGAGTTTCCATCACCCAAATACACAATTGATTTGATTGTTTCATCTAGGTGAACAAATTGAGATTTGTTCCCACTCATGTGACTTGATGCACCACTATCAATATACCACCTTGAAGATGCTGGATACCCTTGTTCTATTGTGTCACTAGCAAAAAACAGTATATCATTGCCCCCTCTTGGTGTAAGCCTTGCTTCTTCCTTATTTTTGTACCAACAATTACGATCAAAATGCGTAGGCATTTTACACCTTTTGCAACGATGATAGCAGTCCTTTGCCACATGATTACTCTTCTTGCACAAAAAACAATGTAAATTTTCATTTGATGATAATTCTAATTAATTCTTTTCCTTTCCCTTGGCTGGAAATTTAGAATATCTTTGTAGCTATTTCGAACTACTTGCACCTCTTTCTTGTGGTGACTTACCCCAATAGCTCTTTGTGTGAATTGCCTGCTCCACAGCAGCTGGATGTCTCTTCAATCTGTCCTCATGCTACTGGAGAGAACTCATTAACCCTGTTGAGGTCAACGTATCCATATCATGAGCCTCTTCAATTGCTGCAACAACTGAATTAAATGATTGTGGAAGGCCTCTCATGATTTTGTGCACAATTTGTTGATCATCAACAACTTTCCCTAGATTCCTGATCTGATTGATAATATTTGAAACTCTGGCATACAAAATCCAAGATGGATTTCTCCTCAGACATCTGAAGAGCATCAAGTTGTCTTCAGAAGGTATGAACTTTAATGGAAATAATTTTATGAGATCCTTGAAACTCTTCCTTAAGCTTATCACAAGCTTCCTTTGCCGAAGTAGCTCCCAGTAGTATCCTCGAAAAGATGGAGTTGGACACTCCTTGCTGAATTAACAGCAGGGCTTTAGCATTCTTTATTCGTTCCTGAATCAAACATGGTCTGCCATTAGCAGCTTCAAACAACTGAATTTCGTTGTTGGCAGATCAATTTGGGATGCGATTAGTAAATACAATAGGCGTGATTCTGCTATTTGCAGACCGGTTTCAGAATACTATACATAGCCCCCAAGGGTACCTTTGGAGAGGACTTTTCTTGGCTTCTCTACTCTGATTGATCCTGATTGGTTGGATCTATCACACTGTTAGTCGTAGTTCCCGGGTGGACAATCTAGTGCTCCTCAGTGCCCTCCAAGGTGCCCCCAGCTCAGCATTGGCTAGGGAGGGGAAGCTCTCATTGATCTTCCGGGCGTGTGGTGGACCTCCTCGATGTAGCTCAGAGGTCTATTTCTTAGTTCCAAGCGACTGCCAAGTGTTCGTAACTTGGGAGAAATACGTGCAAGTTGCCCCATCGGTCCAAACTCCTTTCTTGAACCGTGGTTTCCGGGTTCAACAGACACGTCACCCTTTATCATTCTACTAGTTGTAAGACCTGAAGAAATAGTGCAATTTGGTCGGCATCGATCCGGCCCCGTGATATTTTACCATTTTTGAGTTTTTACGTAAAAACTCTCCTTATCTGTTGTTAGTCTCTACTTTTACTATTTGCTCGCTCAGACAGCTCTCAAGCAAAGACGGTTCGTTTTGACCGATCCGCGAGAGCGTCGAGAAACCCGTAACAATGACCATGCAAGTGTCATAGTAGGGATCAAGCGGAGCACAAGAGGAAGTGATCCATGGGACGTGGGCCTTGCAAAGATGATCTTCCAATGCGAGCAAAGAGTGGCATGATGTCACTCCCAAGCAGGACGCGAGAGGTATCGCCGCAAGGGGGAAGCGGGTAGTGCCGCAAGAATAGATTTTTAGTAATCTCAAAGCATATATATTTGGTATTTTGGGTGTCTTGACCATATAAATATTATCCTAAATAGCATCGAGTGTGGTCCAAAATTAGCCCATATTTTTGGTATTTCTAATTAAAGTGGTGTTCTTATAAATCACATGACACTAAGGTTTGGCTCAGTTGAATAAGCTGAGGCTTTATAATAAGGAGGTCATGAGTTCGATTCTCACTGTTTGTGAACTTTGTCTATTTATTTAATAATTTATTATTTGATTGATTGTTGTTTAATGATGTAGTCAACGGTAATTAATGTTCTCGATATAATGATGCTTATACATTTACTACACACAAAAATAATCAGTGTGGAACTAAACACGAGATTCTCATGATTTTCGGGACCGTTGGCCATTTCACTCTTAGTTATGTTGGTGTCACCTTTTAAGTTATGTGCTATTTCATTTTGGATCTGGTCAGAAATGGAGAGGATTCATTTGTCCTTCTAATGTACAAAATTTTCCACAAAAAGATTTAAAAGTGCAATTTTTTTATTAAAAAATATATAAAAGGATGAATATTAGTGAACCCGTCAAATCAGCCACAAAGAAATCTGGACCGCGAAATGGATCCCTCCATTTCGTCATAAATGGAGAGGCCCCCGTCTTTTAATTTTGCTCGCAACTATAATTTAATTGTATATGCTTAACAAACAAAGTACATGTTAATGGTGGATAGGGGTGCAAACGAGTCGAGCTCGAGTCGAGCTTGGCAAAATTTTCATGCTCGAGCTTTTCATTTCGAGCTCGTGCTCGACGAGCTCATTTATCACAGCTCGAGCTCGAGCTCAATGCCAACTTATCGAGCTCGAGCTGCTCGCGAGCTTTTTAGCTCATGAGCTTTGTTTTCTTTTTTATATATATATTTTATATTTATATATATATAATGTATAAATAAAAAGCTCGCGAGCTCATGAACAACATTAGATGAACTCGAGCTCGACTCGTAATCGAGCTCGAGTCAAGCTTTTTTCGAGCCGGCTCATCGAGATTTCGAGCCAGCTCAACTCAACTTGCACCCCTTATGGTGGATAACCCATTTGCGTTGTGTTGTAAACTTTCTCAAAATGAAATAAAACGTAACAATTTTTAATACAAAAAATTAAAAGTATATATTTAACCAACCGTAAGAACAACTTTATTCCAATCGAATCAATTATTACATCACAAAAATAGATCTAAGTTGAGGGTTTAGATATATATTCATGGTTTAACCTCAAAATTGTATGATTTTTTTTAATAATTAATTGTACTACAAAACAATTGTGTTATGCTTTATTCTAATTGTAGTGGAACAAAATAAACATTGCATTTGATACACAACTTAACATTGTTAGTTATTTGATCAATATTTAACACTGTCATGTAGCTAGCCCTAATTGTCAAATTATAGTTTCTAGTAGCTCATTTAATTCGCAATGAACAAATATGTTGCAGGTGGAAAGAGGAATTCAGTTGAATTCTATGATTTTCTGCAAGTGAATTCAGACTCCAACGGCTACACCAAGTGTTGCTCGAGTGTAGAAGACAATGAGAAAGATGGAGCTGATGATCTACAGCAGCAGAGCAAAGCTCTTCCATTCATAGATTTCCTGGCTATTAATAGGAGCATTTAATTAACTTTAATGGATATATATATATATATATATATATATAAATAATATTAAAAGAGAAAAGTTGACTTTGGTGAAACATTAGAAGATGGCAATTATGTTCTTACTTTGTGAATTTAATGACGTAACATATATATATATATATATATATATATATATATATATATATATATTATAATATATTTTTAAAATTTTGAAATATAGTGTCTAATCAAATAATTAATTACACTATCCAAAAATTAAAAATAAGGATAAAAATTCAAAAAAAAAATTTAGTAGAACTCTCTTACACCTACTATGTCTAATCAAGTAATTACACTATTCATTAGGCATGTTAAGAAAGATTGTCACGATGATTTTTTAACAAAAATCGAAGTGTTATATAACTATTTTTTGCTTTAATTAATTAATGTTTTGTTTATTTTAAGTTGTATTAAATAATTGATAGGGACGAAGCCCCGAGCATATCGCAGTCGGGGTACTATTGCGATTGACCGTAGAGGCGGATCCCCGTGCCTGTCACTCATGCGCGTGTGTGGGTACACGCGCGTGCGTGTGCGTGTGTGTGCATGTGCGTGTGTGTGAAATCAATCAAATTATTTTACAATATTCAATTTTACCATTTTATAATGATTCTAGAGTCTTTACAAAGGGTAAAATGCAACTCACCCTTTTCAATGTAGAGTTATTATAAATTAAGGATAAAATTGAAATATCATTATATATTTTGGCATATTTGATCATTTTCCATCTATATTTCTAAAAAAGGACACATTTGAACGTAGAGTCCTTACAAAATGTAAAATTATATGTAAGATGAGTTTCATGAAGAAGCATGCAAGTTTACCTTCTCGATATAAGTATTCAACAACAACAACACTCAAGTCTTTATCCCACTATAGTGGGGTCGGCTATACGAATCCTTTGCCTCCATTGTGCCCTATTTTTTATCATAATCTCACCAATGCCCGACTACATCATGTCTTTCCTTATAGTTTCTTTCCAGGTCTTTATTGATCTACCCCTCTCTCATTTAAAATGCCTAGTGACTAGACTCTCACAACGCCAAACAGGTGCCTCTAATGGTCTCCTTTGTACGTGTACAAACCATCTTAGTCGAGTTTCTCGCATCTTCTCTGCAATTGGTGCTACTCCTGTCTTATCCCTAATATATTCCTTCCTAATTTTATCCAATCTCTTGTGTCCACATATCCACCAAAGCATTCTCATCACCGCAACTCCCATTTTTTGCTCATGTACAGAATTCACTGCCCAACACTCAGAACCAAAGATCACATTTTTTTTTGCTCATCTCTATATAAGTATTGAAGAAGTATATTTGATTTTAAGATTTTAACTAATTAAATTAAAAAATAGTTTTTATATTTGGCACTTTATGATAAATGTAAGTCTAATATAATTTTTATTTATAGTAATATATTAAAAGTAGTTCTTTTTTTCCTGTTTTTTGAAGGATATATGATAGTACGTATATGAAGTAAATGTTGGAAGTGTTTACAGCGGGCACAATACAAGATAAAGAGGCAAATAACTTCTCTATTACAACAATAAGAGGGTACAAAAAAAATTACAAAATTTGACTTCACTATTACAACGCAACACGATTACAACTTCATCACAAACACTTGCATTAATTAGTAGAGCTCGTATACACAAATACACAAGCCAGTCACACCCTCTTGCAAGGGAAAATTTTTAGGTCAGGACCGTGGACGATATGATAAGCATCGTCCACACAACCAATGAGAAGTCACAAATGATGAGGGCCACCCCGCGCAAAAGTGTATGGCACAAGCCACAATTGCGTGGGCCCCACCTCTTTTGCAAGCTTCTCATTGGTGCAGGACCATGAGCATCATCCACGATCCTGACCTAAATATTGCTCTGTTGCAAGAGGCAATATTCGCCAAGTCCGACATAAATCTGTCTGCATGCAACTTCAACAAGGTTTTGTCCACTTTTATTGCCGTCCACGAGCTACAGTCCTTGAGAAGCCGGCAGTCCGCAAGCTATTCCTTTTACAATAAGTTGTTCGCCTACAGTAGTTCACTACTTTGAAATTTCAGTCCGCCAACTTTGCATGCAAATTCCTATTCGCCAATAGTAAATTCCTGTTCGCAGGTCTTAATTCTTTGTCCGAAACTTGTAGCCGCTGAAGATGCTCCTACTCACGCGCTGATTCTTGCAAGGCTTCGGCTAGCAATGCTTTTTCAAGCATTTTTCGTATGCAATCAATCCTATACATAGGCAAAGCCAGCCACTAATAAAGAACCACTTGTCTAGAGAGAGAAACACAATCCTGTCTCTAATTAATGCATGCACGCCGGTCCACCATCTATGCCTCGTACCGTTTCACATTATTTACTATTTATATTACTATATATATATATTAATATAGGGTGTTGTTACTGGCAAATTCAGTTTGGTTTCTAGTAGATCATTTGTTGATGTGCGAAATGCGACACCGACCAGTTAACGGGTGTTCGATCTCACAAGCTAAGGATGAAGGAAGAAGGGTTGCGGGGATGGAGGAGAAGCTTGCTTGAGCAGAGGAGAAGCTTGCTCAAGCAGAGAGGGAGCTTGATCAGGTACTGTCGAGCAGACAGCTACTTGAATGGTTAGCTTTGCAGGTTGATGCCGAGAGAGGAGAGAAGAAGAGAGGAGGCCGCTAGCAGCGGCAACAGCAGACTTCGCCCGCCGCGGCTTGAATGCCACTCTTGCGACGGGCTTTTCCTTTTTTCAAGAAGAGTTACAACTTGCTATTGCACCATTACCTATAAGAGCAGTAGAGGGTGTTGGAAACGTGATCAATACTAGCTCAGGCGAGAGCTCCCCCACTCTGCCTCGAGCTAAACCTACTACCCGTGAGACCGCAACAACCGCGAGAACAGGCGGCAAGTCCTCAGCTCGTCGGCGAGACCACCGTCAGCGAGATTACTACTCTCGGCCGCATAGAGGAGTGCCAGCGAGATAGGTAGCGGGCGCGAGCTCCAGGCGAGACAAACTGGCGAGATGTACAGCCACGCCGGCGAGTACAGCCGCGGCCGGTGCAGGTTGCGAACTGCGGGCCCGGCGATTCTTCCTCCAGGCGAAAACTCCTCGCGAGATGATTTCGCGGGACGGTGATGGCGAGTTCCCAGTGGTGGCGCACTCCGGCGAGACACCTGTGCGAGAACACTCCAGCGAGAGAGCAGCTCCGGCGAGTGCAGCGGGCGAGAGGATATTTCCTGCGGGGAAATCCAATGACCTTTAAAACTCTCTCTCTCTCTCGCTCGCTATCTCTCTCTCTTTCTCTCTCTCTCTCTTGCTGTCCTCTCTTTAACTCACTCTCTCTGCCACCTTTTATTTTAATCCCTCTCGCTTCTCTCTCTCTTTCTCTCTCTCTCGCTCTCTCTCCCGCCAACCTCACTCTCTCTCGCACTCTCTCTCTTTCTCTCTGCCAGAAAACAAAACCACTCAATATTTTATATTCTCATATTATAAAACAAAAGCATGCAGGCCTATTTATAGGCAAAATAAAGCAACCCTCTCACTCCTCATTAAATGCTAGAAACTACTTCTCTCTCATCAGCCATACTTTATCATTACATATAAAAAAAATATTAGTTGACCCGGTCAACGCCAGCTCAAACCAACAAGCTCCCCCTCAAGCTTGGCTGCACATGCCGAGCTTGCCTTTGAGCTTCACAAATGTCTCCGTCTTCAGCGCCTTGGTGAATATGTCCGCAACTTGCTCACCGGTTGGGCAATACACCACCTCCACTGTCTTCTGCTCCACTTGTTCACGGAGGAAGTGATATCGGGTCTCGATATGCTTGCTCCTCCCATGCAGCACCGGGTTCTTCGCGAGCTGGATGGCCAACATGTTATCCACTAACACTGTCGTTGGGCCATCCTGCACATGATGTAGTTCCTCCAGAAGGTTCCTTAGCCAGATGGCTTGGCAGGCGCATGCCGCCGCCGCGATGTACTCCGCCTCGCAAGATGATAAGGCTATAGTAGCCTACTTCTTTGAACTCCATGAGAACGTCGCGGTTCCCATGTTGAACGCATACCCGGAAGTGCTCTTCCAATCGTTCACATCTCCTCCATAGTCGCTATCCGAGTAGCCAACTAGCTTCAACTCCCCTCCAGATGAGTACTTCAGGCCATGGTCCCGAGTCTCGTTCACATACCTCAGGATCCTCTTCGCTGCTGTGAAGTGGTCCTGCTTGGGTTCCTCCATGTGCCTGCTTACTACCCCGACCGCATACATTATGTCCGGCCTAGTGAAAGTCAAGTACCTTAGACTTCCAACCAAACTCTTGAACATGGTTGGGTCAACTCCTTCCTCCTTCGAGTCCTTCCTCAACTTCGTTCCGGGATCAGCAGGAGTGGAGATAGGCTTGCTATTCTCCATCCTAAACTTCTTCAAGATCTCCTCCGCGTATTTCTTCTGCGCGATAAAGATCCCATCTTCTCTCTGTTGTACCTCAACTCCCAAGAAGTAGCTCAACTTTCCCAAGTCCATCATCTCGAACTCCTCCTTCATTAGCTTCTTGAATTCTTCGAACATCGCAGGGTTGCTCCCGGTGAATATCATGTCATCCACGTATAGGCATAGGATCATGATGTCCCCATTCTTCTCCACCTTCATGTAGATTGCATACTCATATGGGCACTTCACGTAGCCATGCTTTTGGAGGAATGTATCTATCCTCCCATTCCAAGCTCTTGCCCCTTGCTTCAGCCCGTACAGTGCTTTTCTTAACTTGCACACCTTCTTCTCCTGGCCCTTTACAACATACCCCGGAGGCTGCTCAATATACACATCCTCCTCCAGGTAGCCATTCAAGTACGCCGCCACCGCATCCATTTGCATGATTGTCCACCCATAGTGAGCTGTCAGTGCGATGATCAACTTGATGGTGTCAATCCTCTCCACTGGGGCATAGACCTCATCGTAGTCCATTCCTTGGACTTGCCTGTATCCCTTCACCACGAGCCTAGCTTTGTGCTTCTCCACAGCTCCATCCTTGTTCTTCTTTACTTTGTAGACCCACTTCACCCCGAGGGGTTTGTGGCCTGCGGGTGGATCAACCAGCCTCCAAGTGTCATTCTTCTTTATGGAGGCTATCTCGGCATCCATCGCCGTCCTCCAAGATTTCTCCTGGGCAACTTCTTCATATGAGCACGGCTCAACATCTGCAAACAAACAGTATAAAGAAAAATTATTATGAGTTACCGTCGTCTCTTCATAGATCTCCTCCAATCTCCTTGTCCGAGGTTGAGGACGGTCATCCTTTGTTCCACTGGAGCTTGCTCCACCAGATCTTCCTCTGCTTGAACTAGCTCAACTTGAGTAAATAGTGGGAGCTCCCCCTGAACCTCTGCTAGGTGGTGATGGTGGCTCAGCTCCACCCATCTCCTCTTCGTCTTCCTGACCTCCTTCTTCTTCTTCATCATCGAAGAACATCCCCTTGGTGTTCTTCAGCTCCTCATTCCAGCTCCAGCTGCTTCCTTCTTCAAACACCACATCTCTTGAGATGATGGCCTTCTCCGTGTCCGGGTTGTATAGCTTGTAAGCCTTGCTCGCAAGAGCGTAGCCTACAAAGATGCACCTCTCGCTCCGGTCATCTAGCTTCCTCCTCCTCTGGTCCGGGATGTGAGCATAAACTACACACCCGAAGACCCTTAGGTGCTTCACACTAGGTTTCCTCCCACACCAAGCTTCAAACGGTGTCTTGAACTTGACGCTCTTGGTTGGGCAACGGTTCAGCAAGTACACCGCTACCTGCACTGGTTCCGCCCAATACTTCTTCGGCAACCCCTTGCCCTTCACCATGCTCCTCGCCATGTTCATAATAGTAAGGTTCTTCCTCTCTGCCACGCCATTCTGCTGAGGCGAGTATGCCGCCGTCAGCTGATGAGAAATACCCCATTGCTTGCAGTACTCGTCAAACAGCCTAGAGGTGTACTCCCCACCCCTATCCGTTCTGAGCACCTTCAGCGGTTGACCACTCTCCTTCTCAGTCATCGCCCTGAACTCCTTGAACTTCTCCAGTGCCTCAACCTTCTCCCTTAGAAAGTACACCCAACACTTCCTGCTGAAGTCGTCGGTGAATGTGATGTAGTATCTGCTTCCACCTATTGAAGTAGTCTCAAACGGACCCGCAATGTCTGAGTGAACCAACTCCAACGGCCTTGTTGCTCTCCGGGACTTACCACCCTCAAATGTCTCTCTCCTTTGCTTCCCCTTCGTGCATGCCTGACAGACCCTTTGAGGAGGTGTGATCATAGGCAGCCCTTCCACCATCTTGGATCCAGACAACAGCTTCAGGCCTGTGAACCCCAGATGCCCCATCCGGTGGTGCCACAGCCAAGCTTCTTCCTCCTCTTCAGTCCTCGCGAGACACGCCGTCTCCTTCACATCCATGCTCAAAGTAAAGAGACGATTCGTCGTCATCTTCACCCTCACTACTTCTTTCCCTTGACCATCTTTCATGGCTAGGGTGCCATCCCTTAATAAGACCCGGTAGCCCTTCTCCACAAGTTGCCCGAGGCTTAGGATGTTACTTCTCAAGCCTGGCACGTAGAACACGTCATTGATGAGCACCTCCTTCCCATTCAACACGACCGCCACTACTCCTCTTCCTTCAACTGAGATCTTAGAAGCGTCGTCGAAACTCACCTCACCACCGTTTGGTTCAAGGCTTGTAAACAGCTCCTTCTCTCCACACATGTGATTACTGGCTCTGGTGTCCAAGTACCATATTCCATTCTTTCCGCCTACAGCCCCTTGGACGGTAAGGAACATCATCGGGTCGCCTCCCGTGTTGCTCGTCTCCGCATAATGGTTGGCATCTCCTCCCTTCCTAGGAGCCCAACAATCGTAGCTCATGTGCCTGAACTTGCCACAGTTGTAGCATTGGGTCTGGGACATGTCTCTTCCTCCTCTTCCTTGACCTCTTCCCTGGTCCCTTCCATGTCCTCGGCCTTGACCTATCCATTGGCCTCTTCCTCTTCCTCCTGCGTCGTGTCTCCAACCCTGAGGTTGCTCCACCTCACGCCGGTTGTGCTGATTTCTTCCAAAATCTCTTCCACCTCTTCCTCCTCTACCACTGCCTTGGTAGCCTTGGCCACGCTGGCCGCCTTCTCTTCCTGAGCTTTCCCCAAAGTTCAACTGGGTCTGGAGTGCCTTTCCCAAGCCACTCGCTTCTTCATCATCCTGCTGTATTCTGTACTCATGAGCTTGCAATGAGCCTACAAGCTCATCTACGGTCATCTGGGTGAGGTCCTTCGACTCCTCGATTACCACCACCACGTGTCGGAACTTCCTTGACATGGCCCTCAGGAGCTTCTCCATGAGACTCACATCATCTATCGTCTCTCCGTTTCTCTTCATCTCATTTGTGAGCGTCCGCAGACGGGTCACAAAGTCTCCGACCTTCTCCGTGGCCTGCATTCTCAACATTTCATATTCTCCCCGGAGGGACTGCAGCTTCACTTTCTTCGCCTTGTCTACTCCTTGCATGGAGCGTTGCAACACATCCCATGCTTCTTTTGAGCTCACTGCCTCCGAGATTTTCTCAAAGGTGGCTTCATCCACTCCTTGGTATAACGTGAACAACGCCTTCTTATCCTTCTTTCTCGCTTCCCTCAATGCCATCCTCTGCGCGTTGGTCAATGCCGCCTCTGCTTCAGCATCAGGCTCTTCATAGCCGTCCTCGACTACTTCCCATAGCTCCTTCGAGGCGAGCAACACCTTCATCTGGATACTCCAATTGCCGTAGTTGGTCTTCGTCAACTTGGGGACTTGCCCCGGCATCGCTCCTCCTGTCTCCATCTCGACTTGTCACCTCGCTTCCGAACTACTCCGAGGGTCGAACCTCGCTTTGATACTAGTTGTTGGAAACGTGATCAATACTAGCTCAAGCGAGAGCTCCCCCACTCTGCCTCGAGCTAAACCTACTACCCGTGAGACCGCAACAACCGCGAGAACAGGCGGCAAGTCCTCAGCTCGTCGGCGAGACCACCGTCAGCGAGATTACTACTCTCGGCCGCCTAGAGGAGTGCCAGCGAGATAGGTAGCGGGCGCGAGCTCCAGGCGAGACAAACTGGCGAGATGTACAGCCACGCCGGCGAGTACAGCCGCGGCCGGTGCAGGTTGCGAACTGCGGGCCCGGCGATTCTTCCTCCAGGCGAAAACTCCTCGCGAGATGATTTCGCGGGACGGTGATGGCGAGTTCCCAGTGGTGGCGCACTCCAGCGAGACACCTGTGCGAGAACACTCCAGTGAGAGAGCAGCTCCGGCGAGTGCAGCGGGCGAGAGGATATTTCCTGCGGGGAAATCCAATGACCTTTAAAACTCTCTCTCTCTCTCTCGCTATCTCTCTCTCTTTCTCTCTCTCTCTCTCTCTTGATGTCCTCTCTTTAACTCACTCTCTCTGCCACCTTTTATTTTAATCCCTCTCGCTTCTCTCTCTCTTTCTCTCTCTCTCGCTCTCTCTCCCGCCAACCTCACTCTCTCTTGCACTCTCTCTCTTTCTCTCTGCCAGAAAACAAAACCACTCAATATTTTATATTCTCATATTATAAAACAAAAGCATGCAGGCCTATTTATAGGCAAAATAAAGCAACCCTCTCACTCCTCATTAAATGCTAGAAACTACTTCTCTCTCATCAGCCATACTTTATCATTACTTATAAAAAAATATTAGTTGACCCGGTCAACGCCAGCTCAAACCAACAAAGGGTACAATGGGGGAAGCTGGCGGCTGAGGAAGGAGATGCCAGAAACTAAGTAAAAGAAGCTGCAGAGGACTGGAGAACTGAAGCTGCAGATGCTGCCCAAGCTGCCTGCCGAGGGCAGAAAAAACTAAGTCCACAACTCTTGACGACCTGGGAGAACTGGAAATCGGAGGCTGCGGAGGCTGCGCAAGCTGCTGCTGCTGACAGAAAAACTAAGTCCATAGCCCTTGACGACCTGGGCGGACTGGAGATTTGAGGCCGCAGACCTTGCTTGATCAACTCTGATGACCTGGAAAACTGAGTCCGCAGGCTTTGATCAAGGTGGCAGTTCTCCTCCCACGCGTGCAGAATGAGAGGTCTTGGGGGGTATTTATAGGCCCGGGGAGAATCTTCTTGAAGCGGGGCCTAGTGACGTCAGCATCAATGACCTCGGCGGACTGAGAAAGATGAGGGAAGGCAGGCTGAGCGGAGGCCGCCCCCTAGCGGGCGGCCTGGGCGGACTCTGGGGGAGTCCGCCCGACAAGGCTGAGGCCGCCCCCTAGCGGGCGGCCTGGGCGGACTCCAGGGGGAGTCCGCCCGGCCGGGGAGGCCGCCCCCTAACGGGCGGCCTGGGCGGACTCCAGGGGGAGTCCGCCCGGTAAGGCTGAGGCCGCCCCCTAGCGGGCGGCCTGGGCGGACTCCAGGGGGAGTCCGCCCGGCCGGGGAGGCCGCCCCCTAGCGGGCGGCCTGGGCGGACTCCAGGGGGAGTCCGCCCGGCAAGGCTGAGGCCGCCCCCTAGCGGGCGGCCTGGGGGGACTCCAAGGGGAGTCCGCCCGGCCGGGGAGGCCGCCCCCTTGCGTGGGGCCTGGGCGGACTCCAGGGGGAGTCCGCCCGGCAAGGCTGAGGCCGCCCCGTAGCGGGCGGCCTGGGCGGACTCCATGGGGAGTCTACCCGCCCGGGGAGGCCGCCCCCTAGCGGGCGGCCTGGGCGGACTCCAGGGGGAGTCCGCCCGGCAAGGCTGAGGCCGCCCCCTAGCGGGCGGCCTGGGCGGACTCCGGGGGAGTCCGCCCGGCAAGGCTGAGGCCGCCTCCTATCGAGCGGCCTGGGCGGACTCCAGGGGGAGTCCGCCCGGCCGGGGAGGCCGCCCGGCAAGGCTGAGGCCGCCCCCTAGCGTGCGGCCTGGGCGGACTCCAGGGGGAGTCCGCCCGGCTGGGGAGGCCGCCCCCTAGCGGGCAGCCTGGACGGACTCCGGGGGAGTCCGCCCGGCAAGCGGAGGTCGCCCCCTAGCGGGTGACCTGTGCGGACTCCGGGGGGAGTCCGCCCAGCAGGCGGAGGCCGCCCCTGGCGGGCGGCTGGCGGAGCATCTGTCCTTGGGCGACTTCAGACCCGACAGTCCGCCTTACGCGGACACGATGGACATCAGGGTTAGCCTCCTCCTTATGGGTGGGAACCTGTAAGAGAAAAGCAGAAAAAATAGGCTCTCTTGGAGAGGATTGCCGATTTTGGGGTTAACATAATCCCCGCACTCGGAACTTCGAAAAAGTAGTAGACCCACAAAAATTGTGATCCTCCCCTCAAAAATCAGGAGAGAAAAAATTAGAGATTAGGAGAGATAGAACCTGATGTCTCTCCTCGGAAAGATCTGTCAGTGCCCATATTTTACCTACGAAGAAAAAGTCAATACAGGTAAAAGGAGGTACATCTTGTGTGTACCTGAGTTGAAAAGGACTTGCTGGTATCTATTGATCTCTGCAAAAGAAAGGTAAGCAACAGATATGATAGGAGAGTAAGGTGCAAGTACCTGAAAGGAACTTGCTGATATCTGTTGATCTCTGCAAAAGAAAGGTGAGCGAGCAGGTAGAAAAAGAAAATAAACTGCAAGTACCTGAGAGGAACTTGTTACTATCTGCTAGTCTCTGCAAAAGAAGAGTAAGCAGGCAGATAGAAGAAGTAAATAAGCTGCAAGTACCTGAGAGGAACTTGCTACTATCTGCTAGTCTCTGCAAAAGAAGAGTAAGCAGGCAGATAAAAGAAGAAAATAAGCTGCAAGTACCTGAGAGGAACTTGCTACTATCTGCTAGTCTCTGCAAAAGGAGAGTAAGCAGGCAGATAGAAGAAGAAAATAAGCTGCAAGTACCTGAGAGGAACTTGCTACTATCTGCTAGTCTCTGCAAAAGGAGGGTAAGCAGGCAGATAGAAGAAGAAAATAAGCTGCAATTACCTGAGAGGAACTTGCTACTATTGACTGTTTACATGATAGGACATAACCGGATAGCAGAAGAGACATTTGGCAAACTCTGCTATCACCTGATTAAAGTCAAACTATGATAATGATTGCCTCGCGTGATCAAAATACAATGTCGACATGAAAACCCAGATCAGCGAGATAAGAAAGTACGAAATTAGATTCATGATGACATGGCTTGTTAATCAAGAAGAATCATACGCCTTGAATAAATGATGTGTGGCTAACATCTGATGAGAGAACTTGTTGATTATCATCTGATAAAAGCTTATGCAGGCAGCGCATATAAGATGATCATAAGCCAAGAAAGATATTGCAGATCCTTAGAATAGGTTGAATTTAACCTGCTAACCTGTAGAAGGTAAAAAGAGGAAAGAAGGGGCTACATCCCGAGGATGAACTAAAAAGGTTGAATGCTGCCACAGGTGTTCCCCGTGGGACTTATGCATCACTTGCCAAAGTCATCCTGGGTGTAGTCCTAACCAAAGCGGGCTGGCCGCGCATCCTATAGAAGGGCACAAATAAACAAGAAATAATCCTAAGAAGGATCGACAGATGCACTGCTCTCTTGCCTCGGGTTACAAGCATCGCTGATCAATTAGACTAGTTGCGCCAAGTGGCATATTGCTTGTCTGCGGATTGATCAGCGGAGTTGTGAGTCCCGCGGAGGCACGGATCGAGAGTACTATAGAGTGTTCGGTCGTCACAGTTGTGAGATGATCGAGGAGACAAGGCTACACTTGATCGCCATTGCTTGTCAAGCAAAGATCATCGTAACTGTAACGTATCCCTAACAGAGCACGATAGAACTCTCACAGGAGGCCTCCCCTAAGCACTCACACTGCGCTAGACATCGGCCGGGATCCGAAGCCCCGTCATCCTCCGCACGAGAGTTGAACGGCCCCCACTACACATATGAGAAAACTCCTCATCATATGTGGTCATTGTGGTTTTATGCCTGAGGACAATCCCGAGGGGGCACTGAGCAAGACTTGGCGATATCTCGGTGGTTCAGTGATCTCTTTGGCAAAGAGAAAAATATGGAGAAGAAGCATCACAAAAAGGGAACTGTGTCTGTTGAAACCGAAAAATCGTTCTCTGTGGAGTTCGACCCTTGGGGAAGGGATGACCGCGCACCTACTTCGCTCCTGCGAGAAAATGACAAGAAAAAGAAGAACCAAGGACTAGACCAAGGGCCCGGCGTGGAGGTCCCACCACACACCCGGAAGATCTTAGAGCGCTTCCCCTCCTTAGTCAAGTGCCGGGCTAAGGTACCTCAAAAAGCGCTAGTAGACCTGAGAATTAGTAAGCATGCCTTCTGAGGTACCCCTTGGGTCCTATTTATAGGAAAAGATGGCCTGCCAATATACAACCTTCACTGTTCTCGAGGACTGTAGGCAGACCAAAGGGGGCAACATGGTAAAAGTATATCATGGCCAAGATGCGAGCTGGACCTGAGGTAACATCTGCTCGGCAGGGGCCTGACTCGCCTCGCCCTGGGCCTAGGCGAGCACGTACTCGGCAGGCTATGCTCGACTATCGCCGAGCTCGGCTCGACTATCGCCGATTTTCAACAGAAACGGGGCTCGGCACGACGATCGCCGAACTCCAACAGGAACTGAGCTCGGCGTGGAGATCGTCGAGCTCGGTTCGACTACCATCGAGCCCTGTTCCATTACCCGAGCTCGGTCTCGGCATGCCGGGCTCCGTTCGGCCATCGTCGAGCTCGGCTCGACTATCGCCGAGCTTGGCTCGGCTATTACCGAGCTCGGGCTCGGCACGCTGGGTTCATATTGCGGTCTGAGCCGGCCGGTTTAACTCCTGTCGACCACTCGCTGGATACGGGGTTGTACATAATCCCCGCTCTTTGCGAGGTTGGGACAAGCTCGAAAAGAAACATCCAACCCCATAGAATCCTGCGAGTGCGACAGGGGCAAAAAGGAATCTTCTGGTAGGCCCCACAGGTAGCTATATATATGTACCCCTGCGCATCTGGCTGACCTTTGCCCTTCCCCAAATTCTATCAAGATGCCGCTCCCCAAGGAAGTCCTAGAGCGGCTCGCACGTTCCCGCGAGGAGATTGCTGCTCAGGCCGCGGGACTGACCAACCTAGAGGCCCCTGCTCGCCGTTTTGCTGATTTCGGCTCGGCCAAGCGGGCGAAACCCTTTCCACCGAGGGCCAAACCTATTCTGGCTGACTTTACTGCTGCCTTGGGGAACGGGGCCGGCTCCTCCAACCAGCCGGTTCTTGGTTCTTCCACTAAAAATCTCGTGGAGCTATCTTCCGACCAGGAGAATAGCGGCGAAGCATCCACCCCGCGGGCCAAAAGTATTCCTGACAGCTCGCCAAAGCGGGATCCCGAGGTCAAGGAGCCGGGCTCGCAGGAACTGGCATCGCCGAGTCGTCTCCCTTCCTGGCAACCCTCCCCTGGGTCCATAGTCGCGGGGAGAGGCGCCGGGATTATCCCTGTCCCCGGCTACCAACTTGCCCCTCAGGAACTGCGGGGGCGTGGCAAGGACCTGCGCCACTTCTCTCCTCGCGCTAACCCAGAGGGGCCAGGCTCGCGTGGTAAGTTTTCAACTTTACACTTTTGTTCCGGGGGTATTCGCTTTTCTGATCGTCTTTCAGTTCTTCATTCAGAACTTCTCGGCCGGACGGAGGACGGCGAGTCCGTGGATCGACCTCCTTACTCGCCCCTCCCTTCTCCAAGCTCCCTGGACGCCTTCCTGGACTCCGAACTGGGTAGTCCTGAACGTGCAAAACGGGAGCGGAAGGTTCTCAAGAAGCTGGTGCGCGAGCTCCACGACCTGCGGAAGGACAACAACAGGCTGCAGTGGGAGTGCTCGCGTCTCGCGGACGGTGCTGGAGTCAGCTTGGCGTTCGAGGAGGCGTCTTCCTTGGTGCTGATGGATGAGATTGACGAGAACCTGCGGGTGGTAAATAGGAACATGGGGCGACTTCGTGAACTTTACGCGCGACGACCTGCGACGGCGGGCCGACGAGACCGGGGAGAATGAAACGGCTCCTCTGTCAGCCGACCGGTACTCGCCCTCGCCCTCGCATGGTCCTCGCGCCCTTATTTTTATTTTCTCTGAATGATCTGCTTGTAATAACTCGAACAACTTTTCTACAACTTTATATATGTAGATGCGTTTTCAATATCCTGGTAAGTCTTTTCGATTTCCTTCTTCTGGGGTCTGGCCAGCTCGCAGGATTTGCGAGGAGAGGGTGGCGAGGTGGCGTGGCGAGACCGAGCCGATCGGCCGACTCGCCTTCCCCCTCGCCCTTCTTTATCTTCTTCTATAAATAGGCCTTCTCACCTACCCCCAGGGTACGCTTTTATTGCTTTCGAATCCCTGTTTCCTCTCTGTCATCCCGAGCTCGCGATTTTCCTTTCATTTGCGGCTATGGTTAAGACCAACCCTGACGCGGATGGCCGGTCTAAGTGCGCCCAGCACTTCATCGATCATTGCTTCTTCGAGGGGCATATTACCGAGGAGGAGCTCGTCGAATTCGCGGCTGCATTCGTCTCCCCCGGCTTCCAGGCTCGCAGGCCCGCCGAGCATGAAGCCATCAATTCCTTCCCGGAGGGTGAGCTCGCCTTCCCCATCTCGCACTTCGAGGTGGGGCTGCGCCTCCCCCTCTGGCCAGAGATCCGCTAGATCCTGAAGTACTACGGCGCGGTGCCCGCGCAGCTGAATTCCAACGCCATTGCTATGATGGTGGCGTTCGTCTGCTTCCTCCGCCGAGAGCGGATTGAGTTCAACCTTGCGGTGTTCCGTAAGTTGTTCTCCTACAAGGCTACCCCCGACGGAGTCGCCTACTTTGGCGGGTCCCTCATCAAGGTTCGCGAGCTCGCGAACAAGAACTATAACTGGATGACCCGGCTTGTCTTTATTAAGGGCGAGCTCGGCAACATCCCCTTTCGTCCCTTGCAGAAAAGCAAGGACATATACCGTCCTCCTTCCCTGTCTGGTAGCGACGCCGACCTCCACAAGTTTTTCCTCCACAAGGACTTCGAGGTCGCCTTCCTCCGCCGCTGTCTTGATTCGCTTCAACCCGTTCTCCCTGGTGAAGGTATATCTCGCCCTGTGATACGCCCGTAATGGTCTACGTATTTAAACGCAAGTGCACGTGCCGTGTCAAGTAATAACAAGTGAGTAAGAATCGTCTCCACAGGGAGGTGATTGGTTTAGTGATTGCAAATACCAGTTAGGTCTTTTCCTTAAATCCAAGTAAGACAAAATTCGTGATTTTCTTAGACTACTAAAATTAAATATAAAGACTTCTAAATGAAATTACTACGGATCTTAGAAACAAAACTTTTCTTATCAAGGGAGAAATATAATCTTATATTATGATTTCCTAGGTTTAGTATGATGGATAAGTGAAAGTATCGTTATGAAATGCGTGGTGAATGTGCCTTGCAACGATCTTAAAATAGATAACCGTATCTCTCGATATCGGCTACCCCTAGTTCTATATTTCCCCTCGGGTGAAATAAGAACCGCTCAAAGAACAAAGACCTAAGTTGCTAACACCAAGAGGAAGTCTCCTTCTCTCTTCAAATGCTATATCAAAATTATGATATGCTATCGCAACTCCTCTCTCGATTTATGAAGCGCAGCATAAAAATGAAACATTGGCCAAACATTTCAGAAAATAAAGATCATATATTTGATAAATAACACTCACCAAGAATCCACAACAAAATAAACTAGAAAATATCCATCACACACAACCTAGTAATCTCATAATACAAGATTAAGGAAGAATTAGTTCATGGCGTTGGAGGAAACACTCAAAATGTTGAAATAGATCTTACAAAACATCGCGGTTCACGCTTAATCGCTGTAGGAATTTCTTCCTAGAGTCGCCTCTTCGATCCGTGCGAAGATCTCCTTCTTCTTCCTCTTGCCGGCGCTCTCCAATGGAGGTTTTCTTCCCAAGCCAACCCTAGATGATGCTCTCCCTCTTAGATCCGAAATTAATGATGAATAAAATCCCCCTCTAATCAGTTTTTGGCATTAAAAACGTCCATCCTCCCCAAGAGACACAACCTTCCATAATTAAAAATGGTGGGAATTCAAATTTTAAATTCTGAATTTCGGACAGACACATGTTGCAGTTTCAGAATTGGATGTTGCAGTTTCTGGACAGGCCGAAAATAGAAATTCTGCATCACTCTTCTTAGTTGATTTCCTTAACAAACCTTGCATAAAAACCATATAATAAGGCTGACTTAGTATCATAATCATTAAAACAACAATTAATCAGATTTATTACCATTTATGCTCTTTTTTTATTAATTAAGAAGTAGAAATAATATGCCAAGATAACTTCAATTGAGAAGTTATCACACCTCCACACTTAAATTCTTGCTAGTCCCTAGCAAGGACAAGTTCACAATAATAACCTGGGCAAAGGACAATATGTAGTGCATGATTCAGTGATACCAAATGATCGAGGCACACTCAAAAGATTTGCTTCATTGAGATAATAGGTTTAACAATCAATAAAAATCCAACCATTCACAAATCCATTAGTTAGATGATGGAGTAGAGCTCAAATGAACATCATAGTGTGGTATGTGGTGACAAAACATACAATGTACTCTCATGCAATACCTCCTTTTGAACCCCCGCATCTACAGGAGATGATAAGAATATGCTAAGCAATTGATTTAACCTACATATGAGTTAGTAGGTTCAATGAAACATGGATATGTTTAAGCTTGAATTAACATTGATGGATACTTTGAAAGTGGAATGGTGTTCCTTAGTTAATGATCTGGAAGGTTCGCCATATTGTGGGTTTTTTTTTTTTTAAACTACTCATAGTAGGGATCTTTCCAAATATAAGTGCACATACCTAGGCCACATGTCACTATGATATTTTCATTCATTTTTTATTTATTTATATAGATAGGCATCATAGTTGGGATCATTCTGAGTATGCATTCACATACGCAGGCCACATATCACTATGAATTTTTTTTTTCTACCTTTTTTTTTTATCATAGTTGGGATCATTCTAAGTATGTATACGAATATTCAGGCCGCATATCACTATGAGTTCTCTTTTTTTTATATACCCACAATAGGCTAACTTATCAAGGCATAACTAGAAGGAACGTATGGAGTTTAGTCATGAAAGGATGTGTATAAAATGATTCAAGCTCAACTAATGACGTGATTGATCAAAAAACTAGGACGAACTAACTATCCTCATATTTTGGTGTACATCATTTACTTCGCTCTTACTCACCACTCCCCATTGGATGTAGAGGACAATGTAGGAAACCTTGCAATGGGAGTACATAAATAAAATTTTAAATTTTTGTGCACGAAAATATTTGCTTAAATGAGCTCAGACAAACCAACATCTTTCTAACTTCAAATTCATTAGTTGGGTTTTTAAAATTGACACACCCTACCAATCAACAACTTAATATTGAGTAGCCTATAGAGTAATCATAAATGTGTATCATTGAATTAAAATAGTCCTTACCCGGTGTGTAAGGGCTATACCCCTCCACACTTAAAGCGTTGCTAGGCCCTAGCAACTCTACTTCTAGAGCACTGGTAATTAATGTTTAAATCAAATGAGCATACAAATATCAGGAATAAACAGTTGAAAATAAATAACTCCCCTGAAAAAGTGAAGACTTGTGTAGAGTGAACCACATGTGTGCATGATAACCAACCCTTCCCAAAATGTGCCTCTCAATTTGCGTAAGGAGCTTCGTTAGTGAACACAATTGCATTCCCTGCAGTTAAAGTGACATAGGACGCAACAAAATAGCCGTGCTACAAGGGGTTATATCAATATAAGTATACGGCCATTAATAAAAGTAAACATGCTTGATGAGTGGATCAGTTAGAAAAATTCATAAATCATAAGTGCAGCTATATAATCTTGGGTAAAAACTTGCATCCATTATAAAAGTGTCTTAGGTTGAATCTTTGATAGACACAAGCATAGTCATAATAATATATAAGGATATCTTTGTCAAAACCATGATTTCGTACAATAACAAAAACATCTCATATAAACATATAGTAGTGTCTATGCCAAAACAGGGCTTCCATATACCAACAAAAGTTTCAACGTGCATGAGGGAAGCAAAATATAATTTATCCAAAACATAAAGTTCAACTAAACACAGCAACAGTCCAAAATATAGCTCAAAAAAACAACTAAAACAGTCCAAAATATCATGTACTTCCAACCAACCAAAAGAAAATAGGATTTTCTACTCGTCATCTCCATCATGGTCGTCTGCACCCTCTGCGTCATCCTCGTTACTTTCTTCATCACCTTCCACATCATCAGCATCATCAGCAGCAACATCACCTTCCTCCGTAGCAGCATCAGCGTCCTCATCAGCAGCAACATCATCTTCTTCCTCATCACCTTCTTCACTCTCATCACCTTCTTCCTCTTCAGTTCTACGAATACGAGGATCCACACGAGTGCAGTCGGAGTTAAGCAAGTAACCTTCTTTATCGAACTGCTTCCTCATCCTCAACTGGGACTGTGGCCTTGGGAGCTTAGCTTTTTCCAATAAACGCTGCAGAATAGCCCGTTGATCATCTAGTTCCTCCTGCACATACAAGTGGTGGCATCTCAAGTATGCCTTCATATATTGCATTTCCTCCATCATAGCGTCAGGATCACCGCCGCCATCCTCTTGTAGAATTTCTATGTTCATGGGCTTGTCATTTCGTGCTTTAGAGGATTGCACCGCGGGAGGGTCATCCGCAACCTTTATGCACACCTGGATCACCGTTTTTGTTATGTGACCCTTCAACTTCTTCACCACATCCTCTTCCTCTTCCGGCACTCCACCCGCACGACACAGATCAGTAATTAGAACTGGAAAGCATAGTTGTTTAGGGCTTTGTTCTCGTATCTTCTCCTTCAGCCTATATGCGATGACATTCCCCACATTGAACCTTATGCCTTTGAGTATACAATATAGGATAGCAACTTTGTGGATAGGCACATTGTTGAGGTGCTTTGTCGGAAGTATAGTAGCATTGATGAACAGGAGCCAAACCTTTGCTTGTCTAGTTAAGCAAGTTGCTTTCATGTTCTTGGATTCCACGTTGGTCCATACCGGTCCTGACGGGATGCAAACTACCTCTGCCATTTCTTGTGGGGTGACCTTCGCTAGGACCGTAGTATAATCAACTTGATCCTGGTCATCCAATGCAAACAATTCAGAAATTCGCTCAGCTGAAAACACGATCTCCTTCCCTCGCACAATGGTTGTCTCATCTTCCGCTGATACGGCATTTGCGTAGAACTCGTAGACGAGGGAAAGGGCAGCTTCAGTCCTTGGGTGGCAAAGGTGTTCCCAGTGTAAGGCACATATCTGATTGGCGTATGCTAAATTCCAAGCCCGTTTGTCCATTTGAAACCCGCGCTCCATGATGAATGGGGTGGTTCTCAACTCCTTAAATCTCAACTTTGCTTCTTCGCTTTGCAATGTTGGACCTTTCCTTGTAACTGACTCCCCCCTCTTGCGTTTGTTTCCTTTCAACGATTTGTCTAAAAATGGTGTTTTTTTTTTTTTTTTAAAGCATGGACTCAAATTGAGGGATCGTTCAAGCAAAGATGGGGTTTATAAGGAGTTACCTGTAGAAGCTTTTACAACTCTCCCTGGTGCGACTGTGGTCTTCCGCCGCCATTCCTTCATGTCTATCGTACGCTCGGATCCCCTTCCTTGCTTCTGACTACAGGCGGACGTCCGACGAAGTTGAAGACGAAGTCGTCTCCACCTCCCGTTGCCCTTTGCTCCTCCGCAGAAGCAACCACAGGAATATTTCCGGCGCTTCCTCTTGATCGGTGGTCGACTTCCGGCGAACTGGTGGAAGATGCCGCTGCAGATTTCCGCCGCCGGCGCTCAAGCAGAAACGGAAGAAGAATCGCCGCCGAGGATGGGCTTCCGCTCGACGATCGCGTTGACCTAGGCTGGTTTGGAGAAGGAAGTCGGGCTGGGGTAAATTTTAGGCCAGGGTTTCCTTTTATGTTTTAATTCACTTAACCCCTTTTTTAAATTAATGAAGATTTGAGTTTAAGAAGAATTAATTCCGCTTAAATGATCTAACCGCTTGTTTAAAAGAAAATAATCCGAACCGTTTTGTAAACCGGTCGTGGCGGTTCACTCAAACCGGCGACGTTTCACGTCCAAGGCAAATCCCAGCCAAAAGTCCGAAAACAGGAAATGACAACATCGAATTTCGATGTTGTCATTTTCCGCTGAACCGGCGGTTCAGCCAAACCGGTTCCCGGTTCAGCGCCTGACATTTTTCAGCCTTAGGCGACCCGAACACAGAAAATGACAACATCCATTTTTGATGTTGCAACATCCTGAATTTTTTTTTAAATTTTATTTATTTTTAATTAATTTAAATTTATTATTATTATTATTATTATTAAATCGCGTGCTCCTCCATTCCAATCCTAAAACTATAAAAACCACTAAATTAAGAAAACTTAAAACTTTAAAAACAAGAAATAATACAAAGATGCAATGGGTTGCCTCCCACCAAGCGCCTGATTTATGAGTCCCGGCAGGACTTCTCCTGATTAGACAAGCTCCAACCGCGACACTACTCGGTCAATGTCGCCTCCCAGATATAACTTCAATCTCTCTCCATTTACCTTGAACTCGGTTCCATCATTCTCATTTAAAATAGTCACAGCTCCATAGGGGTGCACGATTTTAACTTTGAACGGGCCCGACCAGCGTGACTTGAGCTTTCCGGGGAATAATTTCAAGCGAGAGTTGAATAATAGAACAAGCTGTCCCGGCTCAAAGTTTTTCTCCTTCATGCGTCGATCATGCCATCGTTTTGTGCGCTCTTTATAAATTCTCGAGTTCTCATACGCTTGCATTCTAATCTCCTCTAGTTCGTTCAATTGTAAAAGCCTCTTCTTACCGGCGTCGCGAAAATCATAATTAATTTTCTTTATTGCCCAGAATGCCCGGTGTTCTAGTTCTAGAGGTAGGTGGCAAGACTTTCCATAAACCATTCGGTACGGGGTTAGCCCAATGGGAGTTTTGAAGGCAGTGCGATATGCCCATAATGCATCGACTAGCTTTTGTGACCAGTCTCTACGGTTGATGCTCACTGTCTTTTCTAGAATTTTCTTAATCTCCCTATTGGATACTTCCGCTAACCCATTCGTCTGGGGATGATATGCTAAGGCGACTTTATGAGTTATCCCGAATTTATTTAGTAATGCAGTGAACTGGTTATTACAAAAATGACTGCCACCGTCACTAAGGATTGCCCTCGGGATTCCAAATCGACTGAATATATGGTGTCTTAAGAAGTTAAGGACCACCTTTGCATCATTCCTGGGCGTCGCGATTGCTTCCACCCATTTAGATACGTAGTCCACAGCTAATAATATGAATAGATCACCATTCGAGTTCACGAACGGTCCCATGAAGTCTATACCCCATACATCAAATAGTTCGACTTCCAGCATTATATTCATGGGCATCCCATCGTTCTTATGTATATTTTCGCTCCGTTGGCATCTATCGCATTGCTTTACAAATTCATTTGCGTCCCTGAATAAATTAGGCCAATAGAAGCCAGCTTCTAACACTTTCATTGCGGTTCTCGTTCCCTTGAAATGACCTCCGTAGGGGGAGCTATGACATTTCTCCAATATCGCTCTCATCTCCTCCTTGGGGATGCATCTCCGTACGATTCCGTCGGCACCAACCTTGAACAATAAAGGATCATCCCACATGTAAGACCGTACCTGATGTAAAAATCGTTTCTTTTGTTGGTAGGATATTTCAGGTGGCAAAATATTGCTTGCTAGATAGTTTACTAAGTCAGCATACCAAGGCGTAATATTCTCCGAAATCGCTAGTAACTGCTCATCAGGGAATCTCTCTTCCACTTCAGAATGTAGTGTCGGTGGTGTACTCTCAATCCTAGATAAGTGATCTGCAACCGGGTTGTCCGTTCCTTTCCTATCCTTAATCTCTACATCAAACTCCTGTAAGAGAAGGACCCATCGAATCAAGCGTGGTTTTGAGTCTCTCTTTTCCATAAGATAACGGATCGCTGCATGATCGGTGTACACTATAACCTTCGTACATAAGAGATACGATCGAAATTTTTCGAATGCGAATACCACCGCCAATAGCTCCTTTTCGGTGGTGGTGTAGTTGGTCTGGGCATCGATTAGGGTCTTACTAGCATATGCAATCGTATGAAATATCTTCTCCCTCACTTGTCCCAAAACAACTCCTACCGCGTAGTCGCTCGCATCACACATCAAGATAAATGGCTCTTCCCAATCCGGTGTTACTACAATAGGAGCGGTAGTTAACCGATATTTGAGCTCGTCAAACGCTCTCAAACAATCGTTATTAAAAGAAAATTTTGCATCCTTCTCTAGAAGTCCACTCAAGGGTTTAGCTATTTTCGCGAAGTCTTTGATGAATCTTCTGTAGAAGCCCGCGTGTCCAAGGAAGCTTCTTAGCATTTTCACATTCTTGGGTGGAGGTAATTTTTCTATCACATCTAGTTTTGCTTTGTCTACTCCCAACCCAGTCCTGGAAACATGATGACCCAACACTATGCCTTCACGAACCATGAAATGGCATTTCTCCCAATTTAATACTAGGTTTGTCTCGACACAACGTGTGAGCACCTTCTCCAAACATTCTAAGCACGTGTCAAATGATTTTCCAAAGATGGAAAAATCATCCATAAAAATCTCAATACCCTGGTCCATAATATCAGAGAAAATGGCAATCATGCAACGCTGGAAAGTAGCCGGAGCGTTACATAGACCAAAAGGCATCCTCCTAAACGCGAAAGTCCCATAGGGGCAAGTAAATGTGGTCTTTTCTTGGTCGGCGGGGTCGATGGTAATTTGATTATACCCTGAATACCCATCAAGAAAGCAGTAAAAATCATTCCCCGCCAATTTGTCTAGGACTTGGTCAAGGAATGGAAGAGGGAAATGATCCTTTCGAGTGGCCTTGTTTAACTTCCTATAATCCATACAAATCCTCCACCCCGTGATCGTCCTAGTGGCGACCATCTCTTCCTTCTCGTTCCTTATAACCGTCATCCCCCCCTTCTTGGGTACACATTGAACTGGCGAGACCCATGGACTATCTGAGATAGGATATATTATACCCGCGTCAAGCCACTTAATAATCTCCTTTTTAACTACCTCTTTCATCGGCGGGCTTAAGCGGCGTTGAGGCTCAATCGACCCCTGAAATGACTCCTCCAAAAGGATCTTGTGCATACATAATGAAGGGCTTATCCCCCGGATATCAGCGATAGTCCATCCTATGGCCATTTTAAATTGCTTAAGTAGTTCAATTAGTCGTTTCCGTTGATCAGATGTTAAGTTGGAATTTATGATGACTGGTAGTGTCTCGTCATCCCCTAAATATACATAAGTAAGATGCTCGGGAAGAGGTTTCAACTCAAGTGATGGAGGTTCAACGATGGACGGTTTAGCTGACAAGGATTTCTCGGGCATCTCTAATGGTTCCGGCCTACGAAACCAAGCAGTTTGCTTCTCGAATGCTTGTAAGCAATCTTGAATCGCTTCATCATCATCAGATTGGTCATCCTCCGTTAATAATTGAGTCAACAACATATCATGTTCATCGGAAAGTGAACTAGGCACGAAATCGCATATAGAAACGTGATTGACCACCTCCATATTATCTTCCTCCCGGTGGGGGAACTTTAACGCTTTGAGTACGTTAAATGTGACTTGTTCGTCATTCACCCGCATCGTTAACTCTCCCTTATGCACGTCAATCAAAGTCCTACCCGTCGCTAGGAAAGGTCTTCCTACAATAATCGGAACTTCTCTATCCTCTTCCATGTCTAGAACGACAAAGTCTGCCGGAAATATGAATTTATCCACCTTCACCAACACGTCCTCCACTATCCCCTTCGGAAACGCTAGGGTCCTATCGGCCAACTGCAAGGTTATGGAAGTCTTGGAGATCTCTCCCAAACCCAACTTCCTATATATCGATAATGGCATTAAATTAATGCTCGCCCCTAGGTCATATAACGCCTTACCCTCGAATTTGTATCCTATGGAACATGGAATAGTAAAACTCCCCGGATCTTTCAATTTGGGTGGGAGTTTTTTTTGGAGAATGGCGCTGCACTCTTGAGTAAGTGCCACCGTCTCATTCGTTCCAAATCTTCTCTTCTTCGATAGGATATCCTTCATAAATTTAACGTAGCTTGGCATTTGTTCCAAAGCCTCGGCGAAGGGGATGTTGATTTGCAACTTCTTAAAAATCTCGAGAAATTTTTGGAATTGTTGATCGAGTTTGCTTCTCTTTAACCGTTGCGGAAAAGGTGGTGGTGGATAAATTATTCTAGCTTCTTTTTCCTTCGTAGCTTCATCTATTCGCTCTTTCTTTTTCTCTAACACTTCTACCGCAGGTTCCTGACTATTCCCATCTTGTATGGCCCCCTCATTAGGGATACAAGGAATCAACTCCTCTAATTCCTTTTCATTACTACCCTTACTTTTCTCTCTTAGTGGAATGCTCTCCAACTCCTTACCGCTTCGTAGAGTGACCGCCTTGCATTGTTGATTGTCTCCTTTCGGATTCGGTGTGGTATCCGTTGGGAGTGACCCTTGAGGTCTAAGGCTTAATGCGTTCGCGATTTGTCCCAATTGAGACTCAATCACACGCAGTGAACCCTCTACACTAGTAATGCGTGCATTGTTTCTTTGCATGGATTCGATAAGGATCTCATCGGATAGCTTTCTAGAAGGTCCTTGTTGATTATAATTAACGTTTTGAGTTGGACGTGGAGTTGAGTTAAAACCAGGCGGGTGTCCCGTGCCGGTGTTATTCTTCCACGAGAAGTTAGGGTGATTACGCAAATCCGGATTGTAATGAGTTGGAATTGCATTATGATTACTGTGATTCATGTACCTCGGTTGCCCACCTATATAGTTGACCTCCTCGTTATTGTTAATGAGTTCCTCCACCGTAAGTGAAGGATTCATAGTAATCGGAGGGGCAACTATACTATTAACTTGGGGGTTCATTGGAGCCTGATTTTGATGTAAGGTTAAGGCATCTAACCGCTTATTCATCGAGTTGAATTGTGCGGTTATTTGTGCAGCGAAAGAAGTGAGTTGGTCAACTTGGTGCGCACCTCCCATGGATGAGGAACCTTGGCGCTCAAATGAATGATAATTATTCGAAGATAGATCCTCTAAAATTTCATACGCATCCTCGGGATATTTGTTCATCAATGATCCTCCTGCAGCTCCATCTACTTGGATCATTGTAGACGTCTGGAGACCATTGTAAAAGGTCCACACCTGTTGGTGTGTGGCTAGGCCGTGGTGTGGGCACTTGCGCAATAGTTCCTTAAATCTTTCCCATGCGTCATAAAGTGTCTCTCTGTTCCCTTGCATGAATGTAGATATGTCACGCATAAGTTTGGCAGTTTTCGATGGAGGAAAATATTTAGCTAAGAATTTCTCTATCAGAATCGCCCAAGTAGTGATAGAACCATTGGGCAGAGAATTCAACCAATCTCTTGCTTTTCCTTCCAAAGAAAATGGGAATAACCTAAGTTTTATCGCTTCCTCAGATGCTCCATTGATTTTGAATGTGTCACATATTTCGATGAAGGTCCTTAAGTGAGAGTTCGGGTCTTCATTATTAAGGCCACCAAACTTATTGTGTTGAACAAGTTGCATTGTCATAGAATCTATCTTGAAGTTGTTTGCTTCAATTGCGGGTCTAGTAATACTAAACTGCAAGCCTCCTCGGAAGGGCATGTTATAATCACGACAAGTTCTCCTTTGTTCAACGGGATGACCATTCTGTTCTACTTGACCTTCTTGACCTAAGCCTTCTTGGTCAACTTCATTAGGAACGTTATGATTATCAGGATTCATTGTGATCACGTTATTATTTTCTAATCGAAACGTTCTCCTATTTTGTCTACACGTCCGTTCGATCTCTAAGTTTAACGGTAGTAATTCAGGTGATCGATATCTGGACATAAAACACGCACCCCAACAATTGATAATTGATAATAAACAAACAAGCAAAACAGACACAAAACAAAGCAGTACTAGCAATGAGAATTAATAAAGATAAAACAAAACTTGATCTCTAATTACTAGGGATTCACTAATATTGCAAAATAAAACACTAAATGTTTCGCACCTCCCCGGCAACGACGCCAAAAACTTGATACGCCCGTAATGGTCTACGTATTTAAACGCAAGTGCACGTGCCGTGTCAAGTAATAACAAGTGAGTAAGAATCGTCTCCACAGGGAGGTGATTGGTTTAGTGATTGCAAATACCAGTTAGGCCTTTTCCTTAAATCCAAGTAAGACAAAATTCGTGATTTTCTTAGACTACTAAAATTAAATATAAAGACTTCTAAATGAAATTACTACGGATCTTAGAAACAAAACTTTTCTTATCAAGGGAGAAATATAATCTTATATTATGATTTCCTAGGTTTAGTATGATGGATAAGTGAAAGTATCGTTATGAAATGCGTGGTGAATGTGCCTTGCAACGATCTTAAAATAGATAACCGTATCTCTCGATATCGGCTACCCCTAGTTCTATATTTCCCCTCGGGTGAAATAAGAACCGCTCAAAGAACAAAGACCTAAGTTGCTAACACCAAGAGGAAGTCTCCTTCTCTCTTCAAATGCTATATCAAAATTATGATATGCTATCGCAACTCCTCTCTCGATTTATGAAGCGCAGCATAAAAATGAAACATTGGCCAAACATTTCAGAAAATAAAGATCATATATTTGATAAATAACACTCACCAAGAATCCACAACAAAATAAACTAGAAAATATCCATCACACACAACCTAGTAATCTCATAATACAAGATTAAGGAAGAATTAGTTCATGGCGTTGGAGGAAACACTCAAAATGTTGAAATAGATCTTACAAAACATCGCGGTTCACGCTTAATCGCTGCAGGAATTTCTTCCTAGAGTCGCATCTTCGATCCGTGCGAAGATCTCCTTCTTCTTCCTCTTGCCGGCGCTCTCCAATGGAGGTTTTCTTCCCAAGCCAACCCTAGATGATGCTCTCCCTCTTAGATCCGAAATTAATGATGAATAAAATCCCCCTCTAATCAGTTTTTGGCATTAAAAACGTCCATCCTCCCCAAGAGACACAACCTTCCATAATTAAAAATGGTGGGAATTCAAATTTTAAATTCTGAATTTCGGACAGACACATGTTGCAGTTTCAGAATTGGATGTTGCAGTTTCTGGACAGGCCGAAAATAGAAATTCTGCATCACTCTTCTTAGTTGATTTCCTTAACAAACCTTGCATAAAAACCATATAATAAGGCTGACTTAGTATCATAATCATTAAAACAACAATTAATCAGATTTATTACCATTTATGCTCTTTTTTTATTAATTAAGAAGTAGAAATAATATGCCAAGATAACTTCAATTGAGAAGTTATCACCCTGCCTTTTCGCGAACTCTGTCAAGATGGATCTCTACATTATATTTTTTTTATCAAGTCTCTCTCTGCAGGGGAACGGGTTCTGCCGGAGCACCCGCCGTTCGCCGACTCGGGGATATTCTCAGATCCCCTGGAGCTGGCCCGGGCGGCGGCAGCGGCTTTTTGCGAGGAACAAGCGCGAGGCCAACTCCTCGGCAAGAAGCGCTTGGAGCCCGGGGGGCAAGCTTGCGCCCCGATCCTTCGCTCCCCAAGAAGAAGAAGGCGAAGGTGGTCTCGCATGGACGGCTGCACCTTCCTCCGTCGCCTACCAAATTTATGAGCTCGCCGGAGGCTCTGTCCGACGAGCCGCCTTTGAGTCCGTTAAAAGAAGCCTCCTCCCCCCGAAAGGGGAAGAAGAAGAACGGGCCATCCTCTGATTCTACCGGAGAAGACACCCTCCGCGAGCCCGGCCTGCCGAAGGATCACCCCCACTTCGGCAAGGGGTGTAAAAGCAAAGATGCGGCCGGCGAGCCCATTTTGAAGTGGGACGAGGGGGCTCACCGAGTTTCTGTTTCTACTCGCGCCCCCTCCTGGGGAGCTCGCCGGCCTCCTACCGCCCATGCCTTTGCCTTTGGCTTCGGCCTCTACAGCCGCGACAGCGCCGAATCGTACAAGAAACTAACCCCCAGTCAGCTCGGCCACGAGGGGTTATAAGCCCACCTGCGGGCCTTCGAGCTCCACCACATGATGGTCCGCCGCGGCTTCCAGCTCAGCAATGCCCTGCTGACTGCCGAGCAGGAGCACGACCTGGCGAAGGAGAGCACGGCCGACGCGGAAAGGCGGTTCGGCCTTGCCGACGCTCTACTCGCGAAATCTGTCGGCGGCTTGGTAATCACTGGATATCTCTATTTACCGTACTTAGGATTATTCTTGTGCTTGTTCTGAACTTTTAATCCTACAGGATGCCGAAGTCGCCGACGCGCTGCGAGGCGAGGTGGCTCAGCTGCAGGCTCAGCTTGCCGAGCGGGAAGTCCAGCTCGCCGAGCAAAAGATGTATTCCCGCGAGCAAGAGGCTGTTGCCGCCCAGCTGGGGATGGAGGTGGAGGAGTTGAAGGAAAAGAACAAGGGGCTCCTGGGTGAGGTCCTCCGCCAGGCCGACGCTCTCCTTCCCCCGGGCGCCAGCGAGCCAGCCTTCCCCTACAAGAGGCCTCGGGTGTTTGGCGAGTCTGATGTCGCGGAGCGACTGCGAGTCAACTCTATCGAGGCTGCCGAGTGCCTCCTGAAGGCCATGAGGGGGACGGGGATTTTGGCGGAAGGCTGCGAGGGGGTCACCGTCCGGGAGCTCCTGCCGACCCTATTCCCACCTAGCCCGCTCAGCGAGAAGGAGGATAGCTTCGACTCGCTCTTCACGGGGGTGGGAGAGAAGGGCGCTCGGCTTGGCGGCGAGGAGGACCGTCATTCGAGGGGGGGGACGCGAGCTAACTTTTGCTTTTCTTTTCTTTTGTATCCTGCCGAGGCGGGCCTTTCCTTGTACACTTGTAATGATGAATCAAAGATATTTTTCATAATTTCTCTATCTTCTTTTTAAGCTCACTTGCGATATTATACCCGCGCGCTTGATGTCCCGACCTCGCCCGTAGAATGTTTTGAGTTAGGACCAGCCCCCGCGGTGAGATCATAGGCGCCGGCCATGGCTAGACTCGCCGATGTTATCGGTGCTTGCGGCGAATCCCTAGAACACGTGCTCGCGCCATATCCTACTTGCGCCACACCTTCCCCTGCCATGTCTCGCTTCCGTTTTTCGACAACTCAGACAAGTGAAAATATGTTTGGGTCGAGATGCTGCCGGCATCCGCCTTAGACACCAGGGCGTGTCTTCTGCCGAGTTAACTGGAGCGAGACTAGGCTCGCTGGAGAGAGCTGTTTCCTCCCCCTGAGTCTGGGACGGGGCCAGGGCTTCCTTAGTAGCGAGCTGGAGGGGGGCAGGGTATTCCGAGCTCGCCGTCTTGACTGGCGAGCTTGCACCCTGGTGCTTTTCTCGGGCCAACTCCCAGTCTCAGCTAGGCGGGAAGACTTAGAAACTTTTTCCTCTCCCGGGTGCTACCACCGGGCCAGTCAGCTAGGTGAGAGCCTGAGGGCGGGTGTTGAACATCCTCCGGGCTCATCCCCAGGGTCATAGCGATGTACATCGAGACTCGGCCGTGCCAGCTAGGTGGGAGCCTGGCAGGGGAGTGACGAGACCTAACCCCAGAGCGAGAAGACTTGGAAACTTTTGCCTCTCCCGGGTGCTACCACCGGGCCAGTCAGCTAGGTGAGAGCCTGAGGGCGGGTGTTGAACATCCTCCGGGCTCAGCCCCAGGGTCATAGTGATGTCCATCGAGACTCGGCCGTGCCAGCTAGGTGGGAGCCTGGCAGGGGAGTGACGAGACCTAACCCCAGAGCGAGAAGACTTAGAAACTTTTGCCTCTCCCGGGTGCTACCACCGGGCCAGTCAGCTAGGGGAGAGCCTGAGGGAGGGTGTTGAACATCCTCCGGGCTCAGCCCCAGGGTCATAGCGATGTCCATCGAGACTCGGCCGTGCCAGCTAGGTGGGAGCCTGGCAGGGGAGTGACGAGACCTAACTCCAGAGCGAGAAGACTTAGAAACTTTTGCCTCTCCCGGGTGCTACCACCGGGCCAGTCAGCTAGGTGAGAGCCTGAGGGCAGGTGTTGAACATCCTCCGGGCTCAGCCCCAGGGTCATAGCGATGTCCATCGAGACTCGGCCGTGCCAGCTAGGTGGGAGCCTGGCAAGGGAGTGACGAGACCTAACCCCAGAGCGAGAAGACTTAGAAACTTTTGCCTCTCCCGGGTGCTACCATCGGGCCAGTCAGCTAGGTGAGAGCCTGAGGGCGGGTGTTGAACATTCTCCGGGCTCAGCCCCAGGGTCATAGCAATGTCCATCGAGACTCGGCCGTGCCAACTTGGTGGGAGCCTGGCAGGGGAGTGACGAGACCTAACCCCAGAGCGAGAAGACTTAGAAACTTTTGCCTCTCCCGGGTGCTACCACCGGGCCAGTCAGCTAGGTGAGAGCCTGAGGGCGGGTGTTGAACATCCTCCGGGCTCAGCCCCAGGGTCATAGCGATGTCCATCGAGACTCGGCCGTGCCAGCTAGGTGGGAGCCTGGCAGGGGAGTGACGAGACCTAACCCCAGAGCGAGAAGACTTAGAAACTTTTGCCTCTCCCGGGTGCTACCACCGGGCCAGTCAGCTAGGTGAGAGCCTGAGGGCGGGTGTTGAACATCCTCCGGGCTCAGCCCCAGGGTCATAGCGATGTCCATCGAGACTCGACCGTGCCAGCTAGGTGGGAGCCTGGCAGGGGAGTGACGAGACCTAACCCCAGAGCGAGAAGACTTAGAAACTTTTGCCTCTCGGGGCTTTAAACTGCGAACACCTCTACCCTCACTATTCTGCCAAAGCATAAGATATGATAATGAGATTCATTTTTATTCATGGGGCCAGAATATCTACAATATTTTCAAGGGTAAAAACGTTTCAGATCGTCGCCACTCCAAGTGTGGCTGAGGGTATCCCCTTTTACATCTTGGAGGCGATACCCCCCGGATTTCAAGACCTTCTGTACAATGTAGGGGCCCTCCCAATTGGGGTGGAGTTTTCCCACAGCGGCTGATCTCCCTGCCGCGTCCACGTTTTTCAAGACAAGGTCCCCCTCCATGAACTGCTTGACACGGACGTGTTTGTCGAAATACTTGGCCATCCTTCGCTTGGCCTCTTCCTGCCTGACGACGGACAAGTCGCGTAGTTCTTCTACCATATCAAGGGAGAGTCGAAGCTCCTCCTCATTCTCTGACCTCCACTCTTCCCTTCCAGCTCCTGCCTCGACGACCCGAGGTCTCTGGACCTCGAATTCGATAGGTAGAACGGCCTCACAGCCGTGAGAGAGTTTAAAAGGTGTCTCCCCTGTGGCCGTATTGGGGGTGGTCCTCAAGGCCCAAAGGACTGAGGGAAGTTGTTCTACCCAACTTCCCCTCAAATTTTCCACTTTCTTTTTTAAGAGGTTCACGATGATTTTGTTGGCCGCTTCCACCTGCCCGTTGCTCCTGGGGTGATGGACAGAAGCAAACTGAAGGTCAATCCCCAGCTGCTCACAGAAGCGAATGAACTCCGTGCTGGCAAACTGAGGTCCGTTATCCGTGACGATAGCCTGTGGTAGCCCATGCCTGCAGTTGATCTCTCCCCAGATAAAGTTCCTGACTACCTGGGAGGTTACCTTGGCTAGAGCCTTCACCTCCATCCACTTAGAAAAATAGTCGACCATGACTAATAGAAACCTCCTCTGCCCGCTGGCCTGAGGAAAAGGTCCTACGAGGTCCAGTCCCCATATGGCGAAGGGCCATGGTGCCATGATGCTTCTTAACCTCTAAGCCGGCTGGAGCTGGAGCGGGGCATATAGTTGCAACTTATGATATTTTTTTGCGAATTCGGCTGCATCCTGACCGAGGGTGGGCCAGAAGTACCCTTGCCTGACGATTCTCCCCTCCAGGGTCCGACTCCCCGAATGACTTCCACATTCGCCGGAATGGACCTCCTCCAAAATTTTATGCACCTCCCTTTCAGCCACGCAACGGGCCAACATCCCTGAGAGGGTCTTGTGGTACAACTGCCCCTCACGTAGGAGGTAATACGCCGCCTTGTGCTTGAGCCCTCTTCGGTCCATTCCCTCCGGGTACTCTCCGGTGGACAAAAAGGTGATAAAGGGATCCATCCATGAGGGGTGTTGTTCCACTTCCATTAGTTCCCCCTCTTCGATGGAAGGTCGGAAGAGATCCGTAATGGTGCCTCCCATCCGGGGGCCGTGCTTTGCTAGCTGGTCGACTGGCTCATTTTCCTCTCGCGGCACGTGCTTGATTGAGAAGGTCTAGAAGGTCCCGATGACTCCCTTTACCTTCATCAAATAGAGCTGCAGGGTGGGCTCCCTCGCCTCAAACTCCCCCTTGACCTGGGAAGCCACCACCATGGAGTCGGTGAGGACCTCCACGTCATGCACCCCCAAGTCTCTCGCCAGGCGCAGACCTGCGATTACGGCTTCGTATTCGGCTTAATTATTGGTGATGGGGAAGTGCACTACCACAGTTTGCTCGATTCTTATCACCTGGGGGCTTTCCAAGATGACCCCAACCCCTAAAGAATGCCTCCCCGAGGCACCGTCCACCCTGACTTTCTAGGGGAGAGGGCGAGTGAGTCTCTCCTCCGCCACCTCGACCACATACTCTGCCAGGAAGTCATCCATAGCTTGGGCCTTGATTGAGAGGCGGGGAACGAAGGAGATGTCGAACTCGCTTAGTTCCACCGACCATTTGGCCAACCTACCTGAATGCTCTACCCCCTTGAAGATGTTGCGCAGGGGGTGGTCAGTCACTACTCGGATTGAGTGTGCCTGGAAATAAGGCCAAAGCCTCCGGGCTGAGATGATTAAGGCGAAGGCCAGTTTTTCCAGGATGGGGTAGCGGAGCTCGGCCCTCTTTAGTATCCGACTCACATAATAGACGGGGAGTTGCCTCTTCCCTTCTTCCCGAACCAAAACCGAACTCAAGGCTCCAGCCCCGACCCCTAGATATAGGAATAAGTCTTCCCCTTCCTTGGGCCCTTGGAGCAGGGGGGCCTGAGTCAGCTGTTTCTTTAAAGCCTGGAATGCCTCCTCGCACTCCGAGGTCCATTCAAACTTTCGACCCCCTCTCAAGGTTTTGAAAAACGAGGAGCATCTCTCCCCGGCCCGGGAGAGGAATCTACTCAACCCTGCCAACTTCCCTGTCAGTCGCTGTATTTCCTTGGTATTTTGTGGTGACCTTAGTTCCATGATTGCTCTCACCTTATCTGGATTAGGTTCTACACCGGCGGGGGTGAGGAGATGCCCCAGGAACTTTCCTCGGCTTGCCCCGAAGACACACTTCAAGGGGTTCAGCCTCATCTTAAATCTGCGGAGAGTGGCGAAAGTCTCTTCCAAGTCCTGGATGTGGGAGTCGACATCCAAGCTCTTGACCATGAGGTCATCCACGTACACTTCGAGATTCCTCCCCTTCTGCTCTCGGAAGACCCTATCCATCATTTTTTGGTAGGTGGCTCCCGCATTCTTTAGCCCAAAGGGCATCATTTTGTAACAGTAACATCCGTCTCCCGTGATAAACGAGACATCTTTGACGTCAGGGGGGTGCATTCTGATTTGGTGATAACCTGAAAAAGCATCCAGAAAACTCATTACAGGGAAACCGACGGCTGAGTCAACCAGCGCGTCGATTCGAGGCAAAGGATAACAATCTTTCGGGCATGATTTATTAAGAAGAGAAAAGTCGATACACATCCTCCACCGGCTGTCTCCTTTTTTAACCATTACAACATTGGAGACCCAACCGGGGTATTGGATTTCAGATATGAAGCCAGCCTCGAGGAGCTTGGCGACTTCCTCCCTGATTGGCTCGGCGAGCTTGTCCGTGATGGATCTCTTTTTCTGCTGGATGGGGGGAGCCTCCGGGTCCAGGTTGAGGCGATGGCAGGCCACGTCGGGGTCGATCCCTGGCATCTCCGCGGCGCTCCAGGCAAAGATGTCCACGTTCCTCTGGATGCACTCCAGCATCCTGCCTTGAGCTTCCGGGGTCAGGCCTCCGCTGACGCGGACCTTCTCCACCCTGCCTCCAATGGTGAGAACCTCCATCTCCACCACCTCTTCCGCTGCCTCCAGACGGGACTGCTCCCCCCCTTCCTCGATACCTCCCCCTCCGGTGGAAAGGACCTCTTCCTCAGCCTCTTCCACGGCCATGGCCTCGGCCGACTCCCGAGTCTCTTCCGTGACCTCCTCCCGGGCGCGGTACTCCACCTCCATCTCTTTGCCAGCTTCCTGCTTCTCCTCCTCCAACCTCCGCCCCATATCCTCGGCCCCCTCCAGCCAAGAGATGGAGTTTACCGCCGAGAAGTAGCACTCCCTTGCCTCCTTAGGGTCTCCTCAGACCCGGATCTGGACCCCCTCGACGTTGAGCTTTAGACACTGGTGGAAGGACGAGGGGACGCAGCGGAAGGCACTGATGAGGGGTCTTCCGAAGATGGCATTGTAGCTGCTAGGGGCATCCACGATGACAAACTTGCAGTTGCGTGACTGCCCCCCCAGAGTGACATGGAGTCCCACTCCTCCCTCGACTTCTTTCCTCTCTCCCGAAAAGCCGAACAGGGGCCCATCCGAGGCTAACACCCTCCTGGCCTCTACTTTCATCGCATCGAACGCCTTCTTGAAGATGACGTTGACCAAACTCCCATTGTCCACAAGGATCCGGGAGACGGTAAAATCCTCGATGGCTGTCTGGATGACCAGCGCATCGCAAAAGGGGTCCTCGTGACCCGGCAAGTCCTCTCTGGAGAAGGTGATTTTCTCCTCCGGGGGAGGGGACTGGGATGTGGAGCCAACGCTCCTTCGGTACATAGTGTGGAGGCTTGACTTACGGGAGGCCTCGATCCCGGCCCCCCCCCCCCCCCCCCCCCCCCCCCCCCGTGGATCGCTCCGATCCTTCCTCGGGTGCCCACATCAACCCGGTCTTCACACCGATCCCCCTCCTCCCGAGGCCGGATCTCCTCTATCCGAACTTCCTGATGGTCTTGCTGTTGCTGTTCCCTTCTCCCTCTCATCTCGAGGAACTCCGGGCACGTGGATGTGAGGTGCCCCTCCTCTCGATGAAAGTCACAATAGGGCAGGTCCACCCTGACCTCCCTCCTTCTCCTCGGTTGTCCTCTCCTCCTCCCCCTCATGGCAATTGCCATTGCCTCCTCCTGATCGGGGAGAGGGGGTCTCTGACCCTGCCTACCCCCCTGGGGATTGTACTGCCCTCGGCCACCCTGGCAGTTATCTCCTCCCTGATAACCTCTCCATGGTGCCTGGTCTTGCCACTCGGGTCTCCATCCCAAACGGTGGGTCTGCTCCGGACGCACCCACCTGGGTTGCGGCTGCTGCTGCGGCTGCTCCCTTTGACGAGGTTCAACCCTCCTCTCCTCCTGAATCCGGCCACCCCTTGGCCTCTCCTCCTCCACGGCCCACTTGGCCAACCTTCGCGCAAACTCCGGGTGCGCTGCCTCCATATCGGCCTCCCTGGCCGCTCTCTCCAGGAGTGCCTCAAAAGACACTGGAGGTGATCTCTTCAGTTCCATCGCGAAGAACCCGGATTGGAGACCCAGGGTGAAGGCCACCATCATGGTGTGCCCTGGCATCTCCTGAACTAGGGACAGTTCCTCTTGGAACCTGTCCAGATAGCTTCCCAGGGTTTCTCCCACCCTCTGCTTGATGCGGAACAAAGACTCTGCCTCCTTCTTCCTCTTCTTGGAAGTGGTGAATCTCAGCATGAAACCCCGTCGCAGATCCTCAAAGCAGTAGATGGACCCGGTCGGGAGTTGGTGGAACCACTCTCTCGCCTTTTCTCTGAGGGTGATGGCGAAGAGTCGGCACTTGAAGCCGTCTGACATCTGTCGAATAGAGACCATGTCCTCGAACCACTGGATGTGGTGGACCGGGTCTCCTCTCCCGGAGTAATAAGTCATCTCTGGCTCGCGAAACCCCTCGGGAACTGGGGCTGAAGAAACGAACTCGCTGAAGGGGCTCCCCCCCTCAGCCGGGCTAGACGGGAACTCCCTCCCTACAGTCTCGCCGAAGTGGTACTCGGCGGCCGAGCCGGGGAACAGAACTCGCCCCTGGAACTCGCGCTCGCCTCTCTCGGCGGGTTCCTTCCCTGGTCGCCTGAGCGGCGCGTCGTCGCCGAGTGCGGGAGTGGCGACCACCGGAACTGCCGGTGTCGCACTCTCAGCTCGCATGCCGAGGGCGGTCCTGACGAGCCCGAGGATCTCCTCCCTAAGCTCCGCCGGCACGCTCGCCGCTGGGGGTGGGGGAGGGGGTGGCGAGCTGCCCCTGCCTGATCCTTGTCCTTCTTCTGCAGTCATCGAACCTGCAGAAGGTTTTCTCTGCTGACCACGATCCACGCTCACCGCACCAAAATGTTGAAATCGAAAAATCGGTCTCTGTGGAGTTCGACCCTTGGGGAAGGGGTGGCCGCGCACCTACTTCTCTCCTGCGAGAAAATGACAAGAAAAAGAAGAACCAAGGACTAGACCAAGGGCCCGGCGTGGAGGTCCCACCACACACCCGGAAGATCTTAGAGCGCTTCCCCTCCTTAGCCAAGTGCCGGGCTAAGGTACCTCAGAAAGCGCTAGTAGACCTGAGAATTAGTAAGCATGCCTTCTGAGGTACCCCTTGGGTCCTATTTATAGGAAAAGATGGCCTGCCAATATACAACCTTCACTGTTCTCGAGGACTGTAGGCAGACCAAAGGGGGCAACATGGTAAAAGTATATCATGGCCAAGATGCGAGCTGGACCTGAGGTAGCATCTGCTCGGCAGGGGCCTGACTCGCCTCGCCCTGGGCCTAGGCGAGCACGTACTCAGCAGGCTATGCTCGGCTATCGCCGAGCTCGGCTCGACTATCACCGAGTTTCAACAGAAACGGGGCTCGGCATGACGATCGCCGAGCTCCAACAGGAACTGAGCTCGGCGTGGAGATTGTCGAGCTCGGTTAGACTACCATCGAGCCCTGGTCCATTACCCGAGCTCAGTCTCGGCATGCCGGGCTCCGTTCGGCCATCGTCGAGCTCGGCTCGACTATCGCCGAGCTCGGCTCGGCTATTACCGAGCTCGGGCTCGGCACGCCGGGTTCATATTGCGGTCTGTGTTGAATTTTCTCAGGTTGATCAGCAAGGTAGCCCAAACACCAAATTAATATTTTCGGCACTACCTAGATCACAACTTGAACCGCGGAAAGTAGGAAGCAAACTTAGATAACCAAGCACACACACAGAAACAAGCAGATCAAGCTTTTATTAATCTTCTTTACAAGGCGAGGCAAACATGGCGAGACATGATTTCGCCAGTATGAAAAAGCAGAAAACAAACAAGTCCGGGCGGATTGCACACTGAGACCGCCGAGTCCGCCGAAACCGCCGAAACCGCCGAGCTCGACCAAACCGCCGCCAAACTGCTGATGAACAGAAGAACAAACCGCCTATCCGCCTAGACCGCGAGGTCGCGCGGACAGAGAAGCAACTTGAAGAAAGACTGATGCTGGTAACCGCCAATGCAGCCCGCTACTCCAGCGGTCAGAACCAAACTCCTGGTTTGACACTGCTAGCCGCGCCACCTGCACACAGAAACCGGTTAAGCAAACAGACCGCGCGGATACAAGAAACAAGTCCGCAGCCTTCACTCAAGCCCCAACTTACTGTTCACTCTCCTACAAATGAGGTGCTGGGGGGTCCTATTTATAGGCCGGGTGAAGAGTGTGGTCACCACCCTATGAGATAGAGACACCGCCCCCTGGTCGCAGCTAGCAAAACCAACTCGCCGAGTCCGCCCGCTAAAGGCCAAACAAACCGCAAAGTCCAGGCGAGCAGCGACCTGCCCATAGCAGACCGCCCAATCCGCAACCACCAGCCCATGACCATAGGCACAGCCAGGATACCGCGGACTCAGCGGACACACTCCACCTTGCACTTGTCCACGACCATAGGCACGAAGCCCGGTCACAGCGGACACTGCGGATACCAGGCCAGTCCGCCAGCACTTAGGCCAGACCGCCAAACGAGCCAGCTCACCGCAACTCCAGATCCACCACAGATCTGGCGGACTCAAACTTTCAATCCGCACAGACCGCGGAACCACCTCCAGAGCTCGGCCCACTGCCGGACACAACCAGTCCGCACAGAACGCTCCTGATCACTCCAAGCAGCAAGCAACGCCGAACAACAACCCGCCGGACTGAGCCCAGTCCGCGCGGTCAGTCCGCCCAGGTCGCCCGGACTGCCGATCACCCCCCACTTTCACTTCACCAATTTCAACACTCCCCCTTGAAGTGAGAAGTGGTGATCAGCCCAAGCAAACCTCGAAGCCGCTGAAAAAGCCCCTTCGACAGCGACTTGGTGAAGATGTCAGCAAGATTATCTTCACTCCGAACATGACCAACCACAAGAGATCCTTCCAGCACCTTCTCCCTTATGAAGTGGTGATCGATCTCAATATGCTTAGTCCTGGCATGACAAACTGGATTGTTCACCAGCTTGAGAGCACTCTCGTTATCCCCTCGGAGCAAAGTAGGACCTTGCACTTCTTCATGGACATCATCTACAAGCCTCCTTAGCCAAATGGCTTCCCGAGCTGCCAAGGCAGACGCCTTGTACTCAGCTTCCGTAGTGGAGACAGATACCGAGTCCTGCTTCTTGCTACACCACGAAATGCCCGCTGATCCACAAGTGAACACATAACCGGAAGTTGACCTTCGGTCATCCGAATCACCACCATAGTCAGCATCCGTGTAACCTAGCAGAGAGAAACTCGCATCCCTTCTGTAGAGAAGTCCCATGTCAGAAGTTGCCTTGACATACTTCAGAATGTTCTTCGCCGCTACAAGATGAGACTTCCTTGGCTCTGCCATGAACCGACTTACTCGACCAACAGCGTAAGCTATATCAGGTCTAGTAATCGTCAGGTAGATCAAGCTTCCAATAAGGGCCCTGAACACCAAAGGGTCAGGAAGAACCCTTCCTTCATCTCGTCGAAGTTTCAGACCTTGATCCATAGGAGTAGAGCAAGTCTTTCCCTCAATCAAGCCAAACCGGTTCACTATGCGCTCAGCATATCCCTTCTGGCAGATAAGGATCCCGCTCTCCTTCCTCTCCACTTCGAGACCAAGAAAGTGATGAAGCTCTCCCAGGTCTTTCATCTCGAAGCGAATGGCTAGCTCAGCTCTGAGCCTAGCAACCTCCTCCTCAGAGTTCCCTGTGATGATCATATCATCAACATACAGCAGGACCAAGACAGAAAGCTCCCCCTTCTTCTTGATGAACAAGCTAGAGTCCGAGTTTGAAGCAAGGTATCCACAGAATTGCAGATACTCTGCTATCTTCCCATACCAAGCTCTAGGAGCTTGCTTCAACCCGTAGAGAGCCTTCCTGAGTTTGCAGACGTAATCAGGATGAACCTCAGAAACGAAACCAAGAGGCTGATCCATAAAGATGTCTTTGTCAATCTCTCCGTAAAGAAAAGCATTCTTTACATCAAGCTGCCACATCCTCCATCCTTGGCATGCAGCCAATGCAATCACCATCCGAACTGAAGTCATCTTTGCAACAGGGCTGAACGTCTCCTCATAGTCTTCTCCATACTGTTGAGAGAACCCCCGAGCCACCAGGCGAGCCTTGAATCTCTCAATGCTTCCATCTGCCTTCTTCTTCAACTTAAACACCCACTTGCATGTCACCGGAGCAATGCCATCAACCTTGGGCACCAGATCCCAAGTTTCATTCTTCTTGAGAGCATCCATCTCCTCTCTCATGGCATCTTCCCACTCCTTGACACCAGTGGCCTCATTAAAGCTAGCAGGCTCTCGCTCATCCAGAGGACCTGCAAAGAAGCATGAGACATAGCTCACAGTGTTCCCTTCGCAGTAGCGAGCAGGAGGCTTGATAACCCTCTTTGACCTCCGAAGAGGCTGCTCCTTGCTAATCACCTCTGTTGCTTCTTCTGGTTCACCTCTGCTCTCCGGCAAGCTTGGAGCAATGCTCCCCCTGCTTCCTGACCCAGAAGCTTCTTCTCCAGAACTTGAAGCAACTGGAGCTGCTGGTGACACAGCCAGCTCCACTTGATCAGCTACCTCAGCCACCTCCTGACCTTCATCAACCTTGCTCTCTGGCAGCTCAACCGAGCTTCCTCCATATGACGTCAGTTCGTCAAAGACAACGTCTCTTGACACCACGAACTTCTTCGTCACTGGATCCATGCATCTCCATCCCTTCTTCCGCTCATCATAGCCAACAAAGACAAGCTTCCTTGCCTTTGCATCAAGCTTAGTCCTTAGCGCATCAGGGATATGCACATAGCAAGTTGATCCAAACACCCGAAGGTGTTCCACACTAGGCTTCTCCTTCAGCAACATCTCGAAGGGAGACTTCATGTTGATCGGACTCAGAGGCATCCGATTGATGACATAGGCAGCACAAGACATTCCCTCCGCCCAGAAAGACCTTGGGATACTCTTGGCATGAAGCCAACATTTGCAAGTCTCCGTCAAATGACGGATCTTCCGCTCCGCTACTCCGTTTTGTTGTGGAGTATGAGCACAAGTGAGCTCCCTTTGGATTCCATGCTTCCTGCAAAAGTTAGAAAACTCGGAGGAGACAAACTCTCCCCCGTTATCAGTTCTAAGCTTTTTGATCTTCAGGTTAAGCCTTCCCTCCACCAGCTCCTTGAACTCCACAAACAATCGGAAGGCTTCAGACTTCTCCTTCAAGAAATACACCCAAGTGTATCTTGAGTAGTCATCAATCAAGACTAGCATATACCTGCTTCCACCAAGGCTAGCAGTCGCGGTTGGTCCCATCAGATCACCATGGATAACCTCCAATGGTGCATTGCTTCTTGTTTGTGACTTGTCAAATAGAAGACGATGAGACTTCCCATATTGACATCCAGCACAAACGTGACCCTCACCGAAGGATGATAGCTTAGGCAAGCCTCTCACCAGGCTCCTGCTTGACATAGCCTTCAGCTTATCCATCCCGACATGCCCCAGCCTCTCATGCCACATAGCAGCGCTATCGTTGGCCCTCATCCGATCAACATAGGAGCTTGTTGATAAGACAAACAAGTCCTTCACTCTCCTTCCTACATGAGCAACATCAGCCTTAACCGCTGATACGTTGCGAAGGAACTTCACTTCTGTTGGCCCAAACAGAACGTGGTAACCAGCATCAACCGCATTGGTCACAGAGAAGAGGTTTTTCTTCATACCCGGTACGTGATAAACACTCCTTAACGTGAGTGGCCCCTTATCACTTCCCACCGTTACCATACCCTCCTTCTCTACTGCATGAATAGTATTATCAGCAGTAATGATAGCTTCGTTACCTGAGTATGCCTGCAGTGAAGAGAACTTTGACAAATCTCCGGTGAGGTGATGACCACACCCGGAGTCGACGATCCAGTCGTCCTTCATGTCACTGGTGGACAAAGCACGGACACAAGTGCCCGTCATGAACGCTCCACCCCAGCCAGCTTCCTCCTTGCTTGAGGAGGCTTCCTCCTTGCCTGCAGCATGCCCAGGCTGCAGCTTGACCTTGCAGTCTCGCTTGAAGTGGCCTGGTTGATGACACCTGAAGCACTTCAGGTTCTTCTTCCAATCCTTCTTAGGGGCAAGGCTCCCCTCCTGCTGTTTAGAAGATGAAGATTCATCTCCAGCTGCAGTCTGCTTCTTCTTCCCTTCCCATCTCTTCTTCTTCTTCTCAGTGAAAAGAGCATCACTAGCTCCTTCAGAGACCGATACCCCGGCCATCTGCCTTGCCAAGCTCTCCTGCGAGGCAAGCAGATTCTCCAGCTCCAGAAGAGAGGGTTGAGTAGCCCAGCCTTGAACAGAAGTAACGAAGGCCACATACTCCTTCCGCAAACCGCGGATTATGTGCCTCTTCAGCTTAGCCTCGGAGATCGGCTCATCAGGATCAAGAGCAGAGAGCTCAGCACACAAGCTCTTCATCTTTAAGAAGAATTTGGAGATAGAGAGATCTCCCTGAGTTGCCTTAGCCAACTCATTCTCTAAGAACTGTAGCCTTGCTACATTCTTCCTATTGAACAACCCATCAAGGGAAGTCCAAATCTCAGCAGCAGACTCACATCCTAAGATGTGATCAAAGAGTTCAGGTGACACCGCCCGCTTGAGAGCAAACTCAGCTTTGGCATTTGTCTTCCTCCACACTCTCACCTGCTCAGCTGTTCCAAACTCAGCAGTTATTTCTACTTGGTCATCTCCACCGACGACCTCCCATAACTCCTCACCTAGAAGATAGCTCTTCATGCACGACTTCCACTTCTTAAAGTTAGTCGGCGTCAGAAGCTCAATACCAAGACCTCTTGCAAAACCACCGTCCATGGTGCTACCTTGGTTATCCTTCAGAAGCACACAGAGCAACAACAAGCCTGTTGATCAATGCTCAAGCAACTGAACCTCCCTCTGATACCATGTTGAATTTTCTCAGGTTGATCAGCAAGGTAGCCCAAACACCAAATTAATATTTTCGGCACTACCTAGATCACAACTTGAACCGCGGAAAGTAGGAAGCAAACTTAGATAACCAAGCACACACACAGAAACAAGCAGATCAAGCTTTTATTAATCTTCTTTACAAGGCGAGGCAAACATGGCGAGACATGATTTCGCCAGTATGAAAAAGCAGAAAACAAACAAGTCCGGGCGGATTGCACACTGAGACCGCCGAGTCCGCCGAAACCGCCGAAACCGCCGAGCTCGACCAAACCGCCGCCAAACTGCTGATGAACAGAAGAACAAACCGCCTATCCGCCTAGACCGCGAGGTCGCGCGGACAGAGAAGCAACTTGAAGAAAGACTGATGCTGGTAACCGCCAATGCAGCCCGCTACTCCAGCGGTCAGAACCAAACTCCTGGTTTGACACTGCTAGCCGCGCCACCTGCACACAGAAACCGGTTAAGCAAACAGACCGCGCGGATACAAGAAACAAGTCCGCAGCCTTCACTCAAGCCCCAACTTACTGTTCACTCTCCTACAAATGAGGTGCTGGGGGGTCCTATTTATAGGCCGGGTGAAGAGTGTGGTCACCACCCTATGAGATAGAGACACCGCCCCCTGGTCGCAGCTAGCAAAACCAACTCGCCGAGTCCGCCCGCTAAAGGCCAAACAAACCGCAAAGTCCAGGCGAGCAGCGACCTGCCCATAGCAGACCGCCCAATCCGCAACCACCAGCCCATGACCATAGGCACAGCCAGGATACCGCGGACTCAGCGGACACACTCCACCTTGCACTTGTCCACGACCATAGGCACGAAGCCCGGTCACAGCGGACACTGCGGATACCAGGCCAGTCCGCCAGCACTTAGGCCAGACCGCCAAACGAGCCAGCTCACCGCAACTCCAGATCCACCACAGATCTGGCGGACTCAAACTTTCAATCCGCACAGACCGCGGAACCACCTCCAGAGCTCGGCCCACTGCCGGACACAACCAGTCCGCACAGAACGCTCCTGATCACTCCAAGCAGCAAGCAACGCCGAACAACAACCCGCCGGACTGAGCCCAGTCCGCGCGGTCAGTCCGCCCAGGTCGCCCGGACTGCCGATCACCCCCCACTTTCACTTCACCAATTTCAACAGTCTGAGCCGGCCGGTTTAACTCCTGTCGACCACTCGCTGGATACAGGGTTGTACAGTGTCAGTATGTGTTCTCTGACGTAAGCTTTATTGAATGAAAGAATGAAACACTTAGAAGTGCTGAAAAATAGAATATTTGAAAGGTAAAGTAAAGGCAACCAATCACGATCGCGAGGGGCTTTGAGGAACTGCGATTGTTCATAGCTGATGACGCGGGAAACGTGTCCTCTTTGCTTCAGAATAGTCTTCCAAGGACACCTTCGTCAACGACATCAATGCACTCGCTTGGAATATCAATGAGCCCCAGCCGGCCCTCATCATGTATTTCCATGCACTCTTGTTGACCCTCAGCCACCTCCTTGCCCTTGGAGGTGGAAGGTTTTGAAGAATCAATCTTCTTGACCAGGTCGTTGATCTTGCCCTCGATGAGCAATCTTTCAACCAATCGCCGAAGGGCCTTGCAATCTTCAGTTAAATGACCTTTCTCTTTGTGGAATTCACAGAACGGGTCTGAATTTCTTGATCTCTGATTCGCCGGCTGGTAGGGCCTTTTGGGATATGCCTTATCCTTCATGATTTGGCTAACTTCTTGCATGACCTCATCTAGCTCAAATTCTGGCAGGTCACCTTCTTGCTGCTGATGAACTGCAGCTGCTAGCGGAGATGATGTTGACAATAGTAGCAGCCGTTCTTGGGCACGATCATGGCCTTGGAAGGGGTGTTGATGATGCTGAAATCTTCTTGCTTTCCTAGAGAGAGATGGAAAGTCTTTCCAAGGAGACCTCGGAGGCTGCTTGTAAGAAGAAGAATTTTTCTCTGATACAAGCCTGGAGACGAAGCTGGGGTTGCTCTTTTCACCACGGATATACGAGTTGGCTAAACCAATTGTTTGAAACGAACTAAAAACAAGCCGGAACGGGTATAACTGAAATTTTATTATCAGAAAAAGGTATCTATTACAAAGGTATGCCCTCCCTTATATAGAATGGAGGAGAGAAGAGAGAATACAAATAAGAGATATGGGACTAAAAATTTACAGGACTAAGCGGACTATACAGATCAAACCGCACAGACCGCACGGTTAGACAGAAGGGCTAACCGCACGGCTACCACCAGAGAGAGAGAGAGAGACCGCCAGGGGAGACCGCCAGACCGATCAGCAACCAGACAGCAACAGCACAGCAACCAAACCGCTGAGTGAGACCGTCAGACCGCGCGGTCTCCAACTCGCCAAGACAGACCGCCCAGTCACACTTCAACACTCCCCCTCAAGCTGGAGCATATATATCGATCATGCCCAGCTTGTCACAAATATGAAGGAACGAGACGGATACTGGCTTGGTGAAGATGTCAGCCAGCTCTTTCTCAGAAGTAACAAATGGAGTGCAAATTTGTTCCTTTAAAATCTCTTCACGAATGAAATGACAATCGACCTCAATGTGTTTGGTTCTTTCATGAAAGACTGGATTTTTGGAGATGTATATAGCAGCCTTGTTGTCACAGAACATAGGTAGAGGATGGTTGTAGACCTCTCCTAAATCCAGCATGAGAGCCCGAAGCCACTTTAACTCACAAGTGGTCGATGCCATACTCCGATACTCTGCTTCATCACTGGACCTGGAGACAACAGACTGCTTCTTGCTCTTCCAGCTTACCAGATTTCCCCCAACAAAAGTGCAGAAACCGGAGGTAGACTTGCGATCCCCTTTGTCATCAGCGTAACTCGCATCTGAGTATGCTTCAACCCTCAGATGACCATTCTTCTGAAAGAGCAATCCTTTCCCAGGGGCTGCTTTGACGTACTCCAAGACCCGCAAGGCGGACTGTAGATGGCACTCCCTGGGTGCTTGCATGAATTGACTCACCTTGCCCACAGCATAGGAAATGTCGGGCCTGGTCACGGTGAGGTATATGAGCTTACCAACAAGTCGCCTGTACCGCGTAGTATCCGAAAGAAGAGGCGAATCATCTGTCCAGGTTTTGTCTTCTCCAACAGCCATGGGACACCGGGCAGGTTTAACCCCAGTCAATCCTGCTTCTTTTAAAAGATCAAGGGCATACTTACGCTGAGAGAGGACTAAGGAGTTGGGCTTCCGAGAGATTTCGATCCCCAAAAAGTACTTCGGAGAGCCCATGTCTTTCGTGACTAGATGTTGACGAAGGTGCCGCTTTGTCAAGACTACCCCTTCCTGATCATCGCCAGTGAGAAGAATGTCATCAACATAAACTGCAAGAACCACCAGTCCCGAGGAGGTTTTGCGAACAAATAGAGAGTGATCAGCAGAGCTGCGCACAAAACCAACGGCCGCCACGATGCCGCTGAACTTGTCAAACCAAGCTCGAGGGCTCTGCTTGAGGCCATAGATTGCCTTCTGTAGCCGGCATACTCGTGTCTCCCCCTGAGCAACATACCCAGGAGGTTGCTCCATGTAGACGGCCTCCTGAAGATCACCGTAAAGAAAGGCATTCTTTACATCTAGCTGGGAAATTGGCCAGTCTTTATTGACCGCCACAGAGAGAAGAACCCGTATAGTGCTGAGACGAGCCACGGGAGAGAAGGTGTCAAAGTAATCAACTCCATAGGTCTGAGTAAAGCCCTTAGCAACAAGGCGAGCTTTATAACGGTCCACAGTGCCATCCGGGGCAAATTTCACTACAAAGACCCAGCGACAGCCAACGACATCAGTACCGAAGGGAGGAGGAACAAGAGTCCAGGTACCCCGCTCCGTTAGGGTGGCCATTTCCTCATCCATGGCCATCTTCCAGTGAGGAATAGCAAGGGCCTCCTGGTAAGAGCGGGGCGTGGCAGCGGCAGAGATAGCTAGAGCAAAGGCCCTGCGAGAAGGGGTAAGACGATCATACGAAACAACGGCAGTAAGGGGGTGTAGGGTACACGTCCGCACCCCTTTGCGAAGAGCTACAGGAAGATCCAGGTCAGCAAGTTCCTCGGCATCCGGAGCATCTGTGGCAGAGAGAGCTGGCCCGGGAGTAGAGAGCGACGGCGGCGGAGATGCGGGAGACGGTGGTGGAGAAGAGGGAGACGGCGGCGGAGTGGGAGGAGTGGACGGAGATGGAGTAGGGGTGAATATCGTAGTAGGAAACGAGGGAACAAAGGGAACAGCAGGAGAATCAGAAGATGGGAGAGGAGGAGAGGAGTCATCCGAGAAGTAGGAGGTATTCTTGAAGAAGGTGACGTCAGCAGAAACGAACTGCTTACGAAGGATGGGATCAAAGCAACAATACCCTTTCTGAGTGGTGGAGTATCCCAGAAAGATACATTTGGTGGAGCGAGGGGATAGCTTATCACGGGTGGCAGAGGGGGCATGCACAAAAGCAGTGCATCCAAATATTTGGAGAGGGAGGGGAAACGGTTCCTTGCCCGGATACAAAATGGAGAATGGGGTTTTTCCGTGAAGAACGGTGGAGGGAATGCGATTGATGAGGTAACAGGCAAGGAGAACAGCATAGCCCCAATAGGAGCGAGGAACATGCATCTGGGTCATCAAGGAACGAGCGACATCAAGAAGATGACGGTTTTTGCGTTCTGCCACACCATTTTGTTGTGAAGTATAGACACAACTAGTTTGATGAATAATCCCATATTGCATGCAGAAGACAGAGAAATCATGACTGATATATTCTTTGGCATTATCAGATCGAAGAACTTTAATAGAAACATCAAACTGAGTCTTGATCATGAGATAGAAGGATGTCCATACAGAGAATAATTCGGAGCGATCTTTTAACAGATACACTCACGTACAGCGAGAGAAATCATCAATGAATGTGACAAAATATGAACTACCCCGACCAACGGTAGGAGTAGGAGAAGGACCCCAAATATCGGAGTGGATGAGATCAAACGGACGGGTGGATCCACGAACGTGCTTTGGAGGGAAGGAGGAGCGGTGATGCTTGCCAAGATGACAGGCTTCACAGTTGAGCGGAGGACTTTGTGGAGGAAGGTGGGGCAGAAGTTGACGAAGAAGATGAGGAGGAGCATGACCAAGGCGGAGATGCCATTGGAGAAGATCTGTGGAGGTGGAGGAGAAGGTGGAGAAAGCGGAAATGTTGTCCAGGAAGTATAGGCCGCCACTCTCAGTCCCAGTAGCAATCGTCCGTTGGGAGGCCGGATCCTGAAAAGAGCAATTAGTAGAAGTAAAAGTAACAGAACATTGTAATTGCTTGCATAGAGAGGTAACAGATAATAAGTTGCATGGGAACTTGGGCACGTAGAGAGTATCCTCCAAACGAAGAGACGGAGAGACACGGACTATCCCCGTCCCATGAACCGATGATGAAGAGCCGCCAGCGAGAGTAACCGGGGGCAACCGACCATGTGTTTCTAGGAGAGAAAAACACTAGGGATTGCCGGTCATATGATTAGTAGCACCGGTGTCGATCAGCCATTTTCCTTGAGTAACAACGTGGGCACTACCAGAAGACGTGACCACCGAGGCGAGCGGCTCTGAGGAGTATATGGAAGCCATGATAGGAGGAACAAAAGAACTGCAGCGGTCACGGTGACAGCACACCAGCGGCAAGAAGGGCCACGACCAAGATGCAGAGCAAGGCAAAAGGGAAGCACAAGCCGCGCGACATAATAAGAGGTCGTGCCGACTAACAGGCAGGAGCGGCTAAAGGAAGAGCCGCACAGAGGAAAAACAAGCCGCTGCGACTAAGAGACAGGTCGCGGGGACAAGAGAGGGCGGCGAAGGAAGAAGGGCAGAGAGGCTGCCTAAACAAGGAAGAACACACGCGAACAGAGAGAAATCGCGCGGATAGGAAGAAAAGATCTGCAGCGGTCACGATGGCAGACACCAGCGGCCAGAAAAGCCACGACCAAGCCGCAGAACCAAACAGAAGGAGAGAAGTCGGGCGGCTAGCATACAGACCGCGCGAACAGAAGAGGAGGATATCAGGAGGCAAAAGGCAACCAAGGCAAAAGAGGCCGCGGAGACAGGTCGCGGCGACTAGAGAAGAGAAGGAGGGAGCGGCGACTAGAATAGGTCGCAAGAAGCAAGCAACAGAAACAGGTCGCGCTAACAGGGCGCAAGCAAACAGGCGGAAGAAACAAGCCGCGGAAACAGGCCGCGAGAAGAGGAAGAAAGTCGCGCGAACAGGGCGGACAGAATCAGGAGCCAATGACCGATGGCTCTGATACCATGTTAGAAACGAACTAAAAACAAGCCGGAACGGGTATAACTGAAATTTTATTATCAGAAAAAGGTATCTATTACAAAGGTATGCCCTCCCTTATATAGAATGGAGGAGAGAAGAGAGAATACAAATAAGAGATGTGGGACTAAAAATTTACAGGACTAAGCGGACTATACAGATCAAACCGCACAGACCGTGCGGTTAGACAGAAGGGCTAACCGCACGGCTACCACCAGAGAGAGAGAGAGACCGCCAGGGGAGACTGCCAGACCGATCAGCAACCAGACAGCAACAGCACAGCAACCAAATCGCTGAGTGAGACCGTCAGACCGCGCGGTCTCCAACTCGCCAAGACAGACCGCCCGGTCACACTTCAACACCAATCAACTCTTGATAAGTCCTCGGTGCTCGGACATTAGCTTCAAACTTTAGTGGACCTTCACGCAGGCCGTGGATGAGAGCCACTCGGTACATTTCTTGATCAACGATCTCAATGTCCAAGATTTCTTTTTGAAAACGATCCACATAATGAGACCAAGTCTCATTCTCTCGCTGCCTGATCTCAAAGAGGGCTTCTGGACCGCCCTTCCTCTTTGAAGAGGTAGAAAATCTGAGCAGGAACTCCCTTCGCAAATCAATAAAGGAAGAGATTGACTGAGGTCGCAGTCCATAGAACCAGTCTCTCACTTGACCATCAAAGGTCGTTACGAGGAGCTTGCTCTTGGTAGCATCTGAGAGGGTCTTGAGAGCAATGGCTGATTCAAAGGCTTGAAGATGCTTGAAAGGATCAGTCTCCCCAGTGTAAATGGGCAACCGTGGCTCTCGGAAGTTGACTGGAGTTGGTTCATACCGAACGCTCTCCGTAAACGGTGATGGCTCTTCTGGTTCTACTGCATAAGGAAAGTAAGGAGCATAAGCAGTAGTTGCAAAAGGAGTAGGAGGATAGGAGTAAAAGGTTGCTGCAGGAGGAGCAAATGTAGGAGCTGAAGAGAAGGGATGACTTCCCTGAAAGTTCAAAAATCTAGCTGGACTTCCCCGGGCAGCCTCCCGGAAGAAGTTTTGACGAGCTGCAAACTCATCATCTTGAGATCGCAAGGGAGCTGCTGGCCCCTGCGGAAAGGTTGGAGTATAAAGAGGAGGATAGACCGGCGGATAAGCCGGTGGATAGACTTGAGGAGTCTCTGATGTTGGTGCTGGATTGATTGGAGGAGCTGGCGCTGCTGAAGATTGAGCGGTCAATTGCTGCGTGAGAGCTGCTAGAGTACGGTTGATGGCTTGAAACTGTTGGGCAGTTTCTCTGCAGGATTGCTCTAAGGCCTCCCAAAGAGGATCATCACTTGTACTTGGAGCAAGATTCTCTGATGGTCTGACATGAGTAACCACTGCTTTCACTATCTAATCGAGATCTGAAGGCCGCGTGTTAACTGTTGATGCGCGAAATGCGACACCGACCAGTTAACGGGTGTTCGATCTCACAAGCTAAGGATGAAGGAAGAAGGGTTGCGGGGATGGAGGAAAAGCTTGCTTGAGCAGAGGAGAAGCTTGCTCAAGCAGAGAGGGAGCTTGATCGGGTACTATCGAGCAGACAGCTACTTGAATGGTTAGCTTTGCAGGTTGATGCCGAGAGAGGAGAGAAGAAGAGAGGAGGCCGCTAGCAGCGGCAACAGCAGACTTCGCCCGCCGCGGCTTGAATGCCACTCTTGCGATGGGCTTTTCCTTTATTCAAGAAGAGTTACAACTTGCTATTGCACCATTACCTATAAGAGCAGTAGAGGGTACAATGGGGGAAGCTGGCGGCTGAGGAAGGAGATGCCAGAAACTAAGTAAAAGAAGTTGCAGAGGACTGGAGAACTGAAGCTGCAGATGCTGCCCAAGCTGCCTGCCGAGGGCAGAAAAAACTAAGTCCACAACTCTTGACGACCTGGGAGAACTGGAAATCGGAGGCTGCGCAAGCTGCTGCTGCTGACAGAAAAACTAAGTCCACATCCCTTGACGACCTGGGCGGACTGGAGATTTGAGGCCGCAGACCTTGCTTGATCAACTCTGACGACCAGGAAAACTGAGTCCGCAGGCTTTGATCAAGGTGGCAATTCTCCTCCCACGCGTGCAGAATGAGAGGTCTTGGGGGGGTATTTATAGGCCCGGGGAGAATCTTCTTGAAGCGGGGCCCAGTGACGTCAGCATCAACGACCTCAGCGGACTGAGAAAGATGAGGGCAGGCAGGCTGAGCGGAGGCCGCCCCCTAGCGGGCGGCCTGGGCGGACTCCGGGGGTGTTCGCCTGGCAAGGCTGAGGCCGCCCCCTAGCGGGCGGCCTGGGCGGACTCCAGGGGGATTCCGCCCGGCCGGGGAGGCCGCCCCCTAGCAGGCGGCCTGGGCGGACTCCAGGGGGAGTCCTCCCGGCAAGGCTGAGGCCGCCCCCTAGCGGGCGGCCTGGGCGGACTCCAGGGGGAGTCCGCCCGGCCGGGGAGGCCGCCCCCTAGCGGGCGGCCTGGGCGGACTCCAGGGGGAGTCCGCCCGGCCGGGGAGGCCGCCCCCTAGCGGGCGGCCTGGGCGGACTCCAGGGGGAGTCCGCCCGGCAAGGTTGAGGCCACCCCCTAGCGGGCAGCCTGGGCGGACTCCAGGGGGAGTCCGCCCGGCAAGGCTGAGGCCGCCCCCTAGCGGGCGGCCTGGGCGGACTCCAGGGGGAGTCCGCCCGGCCGGGGAGGCCGCCCCCTAGCGGGCAGCCTGGGCGGACTCCAGGGGAGTCCGCCCGGCAAGGCTGAGGCCGCCCCCTAGCGAGCGGCCTGGGCGGACTCCAGGGGGAGTCCGCCCGGCCGGGGAGGCCACCCCCTAGCGGGCGGCCTGGGCGGACTCCGGGGGAGTCCGCCCGGCAAGGCTGAGGCCGCCCCCTAGCGGGCGGCCTGGGCGGACTCCAGGGGGAGTCCTCCCGGCCGGGGAGGCCGCCCCCTAGCGGGCGGCCTGGGCGGAATCCGGGGGAGTCCGCCCGGCAAGCGGAGGTCGCCCCCTAGCGGGCGACCTAGGCGGACTCCGGGGGGAGTCCGCCCAGCAGGCGGAGGCCGCCCCTGGCGGGCGGCTGGCGGAGCATCTGTCCTTGGGAGACTTCAGACCCGGCAGTCTGCCTTATGCGGACACGATGGACATCAGGGTTAGCCTGCTCCTTACGGGTGGGAACCTGTAAGAGAAAAGCAGAAAAAATAGGCTCTCTTGGAGAGGATTGCCGATTTTGTGGTTAACATCATTACTATTAGCAAATTCTTATTTTTCAAAATAGCTATTTGAAAACCATTTTGTTAGTAGCAAACCGCCATAATTTTTTAAATTTTTTTAAAATTTCGTTTAAACCATTCATTTTTTCAAAATAACCCGCTGCATATAATGACATTACAAATGATTTCAAATGTATTCATTCAATCACTAATGTTAGCATTATAGATGAGTCAAAACACCGCAAATATTTAGTATGTCCAAAACTATTTTTTCAACAAAATACCATTATCTGCATTAAAATATTTAAACAAAATATTGATCGGTTTAGAAATATATTTGATTTCTAATTCCTATAAGAATGTGTTATATATACGAGTTAAGTGTATATAAGAATATATACGTCCTTTTGAACTGCGTTTTATACGTACAATTTCATGAGAAGTGTTCAACATAAAAATTGTAGATCTCAACGAGATCTACAATTTTCATGTTGAACACTTTTTGATTTGAAGCACTTTAGATCCCCGATTTGGCCCATGAAAAAAATTACGTCGTACATATGTACGGACGCCCGAGATTGGCGTGACTTTTTTCGGGAGCCAAATCGGGGGTATAAACGACTTCAAATCAAAAAGTGTTCAACATAAAAGTTGTAGATCTCGTCGAGATCTACAATTTTCATGTTGAACACTTTTTGATTTGAAGCACTTTAGATCCTTGATTTGGCCCTTGAAAAAAGTTACGTCGTACATATGTACGACGCCCGGGATCGGCGTGATTTTTTCGGGGGCCAAATCGGGGGGCATAATCGGCTTCAAATCAAAAAGGGTTCAACATTAAAGTTGTAGATCTCGACGAGATCTACAACTTTAATGTTGAACACTTTTTGATTTGAAGCCGATTATGCCCCCTGATTTGGCCCCCGAAAAAAGCCACGTCGAAAATATGTACGTTCAGTACATGTCTTTTTTAGGGCTCAAATTGGAGGCCTAAACGGCTTCAAATCAAAAAATAATCAACATAAAAGTTGTAGATCTCATCAAAATCTACAACTTTTATGTTGATCAATTTTTCAAATGAGAAATACTTGGGGCTCAAAATTCAAAAATGCAAAAATTGTCAAAAAGCAAGATTGGTTTGCTAGTAGTAATTTTTGAGAAGAAAAAAAAAATAAAAAAATGAAAGAATCTGTTTTTTTCTGGTTTGCTAGAAACAAAAATGGATTTGCTAATAACAGCACTAAAAAAAACCCAAATTTTTTCTTCTCGACCCTTCCCCACTGAAAGCCCCGTGAGAGATAGAGAACCAATCCAAAAATTCTTTCCTATTTTGGTCCCCTCTACCAGTCTACCTGTACTGCTGAGAGCCCAATTTTTATTTCAATTTCAGTCTCAATTCAAGGTGTAATTTTTGGATGGGCGTGACTCACCGTGAGCGCAAAGATCAGGGTCGTGTACTTGCATATCAAATATCGTGAGGAGACCCAAAAATTGCCTTATGTTTGTATCTTGCTGCTTTCCTAGAGAGGAAAAAAACAAGCCCTCGTCTTTTTTTCTTCACCGCCTCCGCCAGGCCGAAGACCAATCAAAATCCTTCTCTCTCCAGTCTCCACTATTGAGCAGACCTGCTTGTACCTTGTGGACGCCTGTGTTCTGCTCCAAAAAACAGCTAGCAAAACAACGGCTCCGCCTTCACCGGACCCAAAAATTGCCGCCGCCTGGTGCCGAGGAAACCAAAGAATGCAAAAAAAAAAAAACTTTCATTCCACAATCAAACCAAGACGTCCGCCTCCAAACCAAAATCGCACCACAGCAAACCTGACTCTGATACCATTTATTGTGCAAAAAATGATGCAGAAAAAGTAAAATCACACAACCACAAACAATAGAACACGATGCGATTTACGTGATTCGGCTAAGAGCGTCTACATCCACGGGAAGGGGTTGTTCACTATCACCTGTGAGGAGAGAAAAAAAGGAGGCAAATACACAATACAACTCAACTCCCTCTCAAAAGAGAAAACTCTAACCCCTTTATATTTATAGGGGAAGTTAGGGATTACAAAAAAGACCAAAATATCCCTTCTTAAACAACAATTGGGGAGGATGTGATGATGAGAGAAAGAGCACAACTGATTTTATGTTCTTCATAGGGACTAAACCCGTTTCCTGGAACAGTAGAAAACAGAGATATGTGGTATTGGAGAACAAAACCTGCACCATTTCTCCACGCGTTGAAGAAGACGAAGCACCTGCTGAAGAAGACGAAGCACCTACAGCCACCAGGAGTTAAAAGCCCCAAATGCAGCAGATAAATGTCATTGGAAAGAGATTTAATTAAATGTAACGCTTTTATGACAATGTGCCAACTTTCACCTGTATGTTTATTTATTTTCTTTCTCTCAGCCTACTATAAAACGGGCATGTATCATTTTCTTATGAATTAATGAAAAACAGAAACGTAAAACCCTTTCCAGCAAAACAAAACCTTGCAAATTGTTGCCACAGTGGTATCAGAGCACCATTTCCGTTCCTGAGATCTGTCCTTTTCTTTTTCCCAATCTCTCATGGCCTCATCATCTACCATTCATGCCCCACTCTACACACATTCCACCATCCCTGTTTTCACCGGTGAGCTATATGAATTTTGGAGTGACAAGATAGAAACCTTCCTACAATCCCAAGACCTTTGGGACATTGTTGTCAATGGCCCAACCGCAACAGAGAAGTCAATAGAAGGAGAACCAGCAAAATTTACAAAAGAAGAACTGAAGAAGGATGCCCTTCCCTTGCATCTAATACAACAAGGAATTGCTGCCACCATCTATCCAAGGATAATGGGGTCCAAAACAGCTGCAGATGCTTGGGGGAGACTAGCAAATGAGTACAAAGGTTCAAAGAAGGTAATCAAAATGAAACTTTATTCTCTAAGACGCAATTTTGATGCTATCACAATGAATGAAAACGATGCCATACAAGAATTTTTTGCAAAAATCATAAGTATCATCAACCAAATCAGAAGTTTGGGGGGGGGGGGTAATAGAAGAGCAACAAATAGTAGAAAAGATGTTGAGATCACTTCTAAATTCACACAAGCACATCCTTTCTGCCATCCTTGAGGCACATGACTTGGAAACACTCACAGTGGTAGACCTCATGGCCTCATTACAAACCCACCAAGACCTCTCTAGCATTAAGGATGTGTCGGAACTTGAGAAAGCATTTCAAACCAAGGTGCAAGTTCATAAAAACAACATAGACAGCAAAATGAAAAAGGAAGAAAGCAGTACCAAGTTTCATGGGCCACCAAAACAACATAAAACAAACAAAAACACTAGTCATCATGAGAACTCAAGGTGCATTATTTGCAAAAAGACCAACCACCAACCCAAGGATTGTTACTTTAGATGCAAAAATTGCAAAGTCACAAATCACTCTTTTGACAAATGTTCGTACAAACCCCAAGAAGAGGCCAAAGTTACAGAAACAGAAACAGACCAGTATCTATTTACCTGCAGCCAAACTAAAAAATTTGAAGACACATCCATTTGGTATGTTGATAGTGAATGCTCAAACCACGTGACCAACAACATCCTTTTCTTCACCACCCTAGACACTAAGTGGAAATCTGAAGTGACTCTAGGTGATGGGACTAAGGAGAAAATAGAAGGGAGAGGAACCATTTCAGTCATTACACCTGAAGGCTCAAATAAGTACATTTCAAATGTTCAATATGTCCCCACACTCACCCAAAATTTGATCAGTGTAGGGCAGCTGCTAGCAAAGGATTTCAAGGTTTTATTTAAACAAAAAACCTGTGAAATCATAGAGCCTGTAAAACAAGAAGTAATAGTCATTGCCCACATGAACCAGAACAATATTTTCACTATTACCCTCAAACCAACATCATCAACAGCCTTAGTCACAACCCAAGAACAAACAAAGCAACGAACCAAGACCCAGCTATGGCACAACCGACTGGGTCATATCAGCCACCCTGTAATGGGCCACATAATGAAGAAAAACCTTGTTGCTGGCATGCCAGATTTTATTGTTTCCCCTCACAATTGTGACAGTTGTGCCAAGGCCAAGTCTCACCTATTACCATACCCTGTTATAGCATCAAGAAGAGCCGTTTCACCCCTAGAACTACTCCACATGGATCTATGGGGGCCTGCCCCAGTCCCCTCTATTGGAGGAAAATTATATTACCTTTTGATAGTCGATGATTTCAGCCGCTACCAATGGATTTTTCACCTTTCAAATAAGTCTGAAACCTATGAGTTCTTCCTAAACTTCAAAACACTCAATGAAAATTAGCTAGACAATAGAATAAAAGCAGTGAGGACTGATAGGGGAGGTGAGTTCTTATCAAATCAATTCAACATTTTGTTTAAAGGATGTCGAATTAAAAGAGAACTCACATCCCCTCACTCACCTCAACAGAATGGGGTAGTGGAGAGGCGTAATAGAACAATCCTGGAAATGGCGAGATCCATGCTTTTCCATTCCTGTTGCCCAAAGAAATTCTGGGGAGAAGCCACAGTTTACACTTTGAATAGACTACCAACCAAAGCTCTGAAGAAATCAACACCTTATGAGACATTGTACAACCATAAGCCATCAATTCTGAACCTAAGAACATTTGGGTGTATAGTTTTCACCCATTTGAACAAGGAAGGAAGAGACAAGTTAGAGAACAGAAGCAAGAAGTGCATATTCCTTGGTTATAGCCTAGAAAGCATGGCCTACAGGTTATTCCAGTTAGATAACAGCAAAATCCAAATCAGTAGGAATGTAATATTTCATGAAAATGAGTTCCACGACTGGGCATCAGAAGTCCTTTACTGCATCCTTTTCCCCATTGTCGGTTGAGCATGAGATTACCTCTAGCCCCGTCCCTTGCAATGAGGAATCAGCTGACAGTAACATTGTTTCCTCACTGCCCCCAAAAATGAGATCACTACATGACGTATATCAAGCAACTGAAACAGTCTTACTCACATCTACACCAACAAACCATCGTGAGGCAATTCTAGAAGAAGACTGGAGAAGAGCAATGGAAGAAGAATTAACTGCCATAGAAAGAAATGGAACCTGGACATTGGTAGACAGACCCCCAGAAAGAAATATAATTGGCCTTAAATGGGTTTTTAAAACAAAACAAAATGAAGATGGATCTGTTTTGAAGAGGAAGGCTCGACTTGTAGCAAGAGGTTTTACGCAAATACCTGGAGAAGATTATGATGAGACATTTGCCCCGGTGGCGCGTCTGAACACCATACGCATCATCCTCACAATGGCTGCACAGAAGAAGCTCAAAATAATACACCTGGATGTAAAATCAGCATACCTGAATGGCTCTCTCGCTGAGGAAATCTATGTTGTCCAGCCTCCAGGTTTCGAAATTAAAAACAGCAAAGACAAAGTCTACAGAGTACTCAAATCCCTCTACGGTTTGAAGCAGTCGGCACGCGCTTGGAACCACAACATCGACGGTTTTTTCCTGTCTGAAGGATTCACACGAAGCTCTTTTGAACCAACATTATACACCAAAAACACAGAAGGGGGTAACATTATCATAAGCCTATATGTCGATGATTTAATTATAACTGGGAGTGATGCAGTTTCAGTCGAAGAATTCAGAGAAAGGATGAAGAACACGTATGATATGACTGATTTAGGAACACTCAAATTTTTCTTGGGTTTCCAGATCAGATACAATCCCCATGGTATCTTTTTATCATAAGAACTCTATGCCACTAATTTACTCAAGAAGTTTCAGATGCACGATTGCAACCCAAGCCACACGCCAATGTCCAGCAATGAGAAGTTTAGAACCAGAGCAGAGGATGAAGAAAAGGCAGAAGAAGAAGAATTCAGAAGCTTAGTTGGCTCCCTTATGTACCTCACACATTCCAGACCCGACATCGAAAATGTCGTGCATATACTCGCAAGGTTTGTAAGCAATCCATCTAAAGCCCACTTTGGGGCAGCAAAAAGAATACTCTGTTATTTGCAGGGAACGAAGACCTACAACATACTTTTCAAGCACGAAGCAGACACAAAATTGACTGGCTACACCGACTCAGATTGGGCAGGTAGTTTGGATGATCGGAAGAGTACCAGTGGGTATGTCTTTTTCCTTGGTTCGAGTCCGGTGTCCTGGAGCTCCCGGAAGCAGCGGACCATAGCACTATCCACCACCGAAGCAGAATTCATGGCACTCAATGATGCCGCCTGAGAAGCCATTTACCTGCAGCGCTTAGTCAAAGAAATCTACAAAGGAGAAGAAGGAGAAGGAGGAGGAGTCAAAATACACTGCGACAGTTCGTCAGCCCTGGCACTAGCAAAGAATCCTTTTTTTCACGCAAGGAGCAAGCACATAGAGATCCGTTTTCATTTCATTAGGGAAGCAGTAGAGAAGAAGCAGATTGAGCTCGTTTTCTGCCCTACGGAAGAACAAAGCGCCGACATACTTACAAAGCCCTTAAACCGAGATCGTTTCAACAAACTCAGAGAATACCTTGGCGTGAGAGACGGTGCGGTTTTAGAGGGGGTATTGGAGAACAAAACCTACACCATTTCTCCACGCGTCGAAGAAGACGAAGCACCTACTGAAGAAGACGAAGCACCTGCGGCCACCAGGAGTTAAAAGCCCCAAATGCAGCAGATTAATATCATTGGAAAGAGATTTAATTAAATGTAACGCTTTTATGACAATGTGCCAACTGTCACCTGTATGTTTATTTATTTTCTTTCTCTCAGCCTACTATAAAACGGGCATGTATCATTTTCTTATGAATTAATGAAAAACAGAAACGTAAAACCCTTTCCAGCAAAACAAAACCTTGCAAATTGTTGCCACAGGGAAGTTGGGTATGAGGAGATAAATAAAATCCCTCATAAAAGAGGTCAAGGGATAGATGCCCGACCTCAACAACCCGACATGAATAAAATGGAGAAGGGTTGGGGTGTACGTTTGCAGACATAAAAAATTAATAAAATAAATTTCAACATGTGGCACTCTGCTCCACAAAGGCTGAGTATACTGCGCTCAGTGAAGCAGCTAGCTAGAGAGGTTATGTGGCTTATGATAATTTGGGTTTAATAGAGAGTTTTGGAAATTTTATTAGAAGATGAAAAGATGAAGTTGGAAGATAGCTCAAATCCCTAAATAAGATAACCAAAAAATCGATCATTGGAGGGAGCAGCTTCAAGTTGCATGTGGCTGTCTCTTCAGAAAGAAAATTAACGATGCTTGTAAAATTCTAGGACCTCGTCGAAGAGGAAATGCCTAGTTAGCATGCTCGAGAAGCGCCGCCTGACTAATCGACTTATTGCTTGTTAATTATGTCCTCCCCACCTTGTCAAAAAAAGGCTACAACATAGTAAAAATGATAAGATGTATGTTGCATTCCATTGGTTTTTAAGGTTCTGTTTGGCTCGACTGCAACGATGAGAGTAATAGTAGTGAAAAAATATGTTGTTTTGTAACATGAGTGTGGGCTGCCTTTAGGCTCCGTTTGGGAGGACTTATTTTCACCGGTCAAGCGGTCACAACCGCATGAATCGGACCATAATTAAGACCCGATTCATGCGGTTGTGACCGCTTGACCGGTGAAAATAAGTCCTCCCAAACGTAGCCTTAATCATGGCGGTGAGCGGATTAGTTAGCAGATTGGAATTTTGCAGGCTGGATTCAGAATAGCTGACTTGAATTTCTTCTTTACTAACAAGTTCTCTGATATAATGAAGCTTTAATTCCAGATGCTTTGATTTCTTATGAAACACCGGATTGTAAGCTGGTTTTTATGGATTTTGATAACAGCTGGTTTTGTGGCTTATGATAATTCCAGACAATTAATATACTTTAATAATCAAAATATCAAATAGTAATTTTTTCATCACTAAGTAAATTTATTAAGCCGATTGTTATCTGCACCGCATTTCTGGCTATCCATAAATATTTGATATCTGCAAACCACTATTTTACAAAATGATTATCCGCAAACATAATTGTTATTCACAAATCAATTTTTTGAAAAATAAAAATTTAAAGAAATGCTAAATAATATCACCATAAATACATTTATATAAATAAACTTCTCAAAATACCATCAAAATATAATTAATTTTAATCGTTTTAGAGTTCATAAGAAAAATGTAACATTCAAAACAAGTCATAATTATATCATAATTTGACATTGCTTCACGCAAATTTTTTAGACTGCGGATTTGAAGAAAAAAATAATATTAATAGTTTTTACCAAGTTTTTAAGAACTGGACTGGAGGACGAACCGGGGTAACCAAAGGTTCAAGGTCCGACCTGTTGGACCGATCGGATCGGGGTTGAACCGTAATGCTATATAACAAAATATTACATATCATGAATCATAAGTTCATAACATGTTATATATTTTGGAAATATCAAATTGAGCTCAAATATAATCATTTTATTAGAGAAAATAATTTTTAAATAATCGAATAGCTATATATAGTAAGATACGTGTGTTTATAATATAAATATTTATATCAACACTCTATAATCTATATATAAATATATTACAAATATTTTTTATTATTTTAAAATTTTGTATAAATATTTTTTAAAGACATATATTAATTATTATATATTGCGTTGTATGCGAAGACGATTTATACAATGTAAATTTTTTTGTTAAGATATAAAAATTTTTAATTTAGATTTAAATATTAAATTTTATAACAAAATTTAATAAATATTTGTAATAAATATTTTAATTTGTATACATATTTGAATATTTATTACAAATATAAATTGTACTTAGTCATAAATAATTAAATATTGAAATGCCTCACCTGTTAGTCATTATTTTTTTATTAAATAGTAATATATATAATTTAGGTTCTCTTAACATCAAATAACATTTGCCTCAGTGGTCAGCATCTCTCATATATTAGGGGTTGCTAGGGTTCGATCCTCAACGCCTCACTTTTTCTATGTATTTTACTAAAATTATATACTAATACCTGTAATAGACCCGCCTGGTCGCCTGATAACCGGGCCGGTTTCCGGTTAACCGGTCTAACCGTCCGGTTAACCGGTTCTTGCCCGGTTTTCAGTGGAGGCAGTTTTAAGAGCCCGGTGAACCGATCGCTGGTCTGACCGGTTGAACCGGCCGATCCGGTTTTTAAAACGTTGGTTTTTTACATTACAATTTGAAATAAACGTAAAGTAAAATTTCATTAAAAAACTTTTGCATACCTCTTCCGCTTATCAATTATCTAATGTTAGTAACATACTTAGTCTCATTGCCGGTTGTGGTCCTTGCAACCGTTGGTTGTAATGTACTCCCCAATTTTTCATCACTTGTTCATGATATCTCATCCATGAAGAAACAATGTATGGCATCAGATTGTAATCATTCAAGAATACCTGAACGAAGTGATTATTATTAAAAAAATCAGTGCAAGTACGTGTTGGTACCTCCGACATTGATGAATGAAATAGAAAATAGGTCAAACTTTGCACCTTTGATAGTTGAACCACGGCTATGTTGTAGCACGAACCGATAACTAAGCTCATATCTGGTAGACTGATAGTGTCAATCATTTATCAAATAACGCTACAGTTTCTATGCACTGCAGAGAGTCCAACAACTCTAAACTCCGTTTGTTACTGTATACTGCATCATACAAAACACGTCGAGTTTCAAGCTCCCAATATAAAGCTTTTCGTACTTGTTGTCAACCACTCATTACATTCAGTGCATCATTAATTACTCTGTATCCACAGTGCTCGTCACCAACAACATCGTAGACATCAACAATACGTGCAGATCAAAATGGTGTAAAATATGATGATGATGGTGTATTTTGGTTGTCATGTAATCTTAATAAACATCAATAATTTAGTCACCTAAACGACTATTTAACGCATGATTGCTGCTATGTAGATGTCGACCAAGTTCTCATTCCAGATAGATTTATTCCTTTAGTTCAGGTGCTCATTTGTTGCTTACAGAATGACTTGTTTTGACGTAGTTCTCAATGTTTGTTATAGTTTTTCAAAGAATTAGGCAGGGTATAAAATTGTGATTACCTCTGATTGCCTAGTTATACAACTCTTTGTGAACTTGTTTCGAACAGCGACTGGAAGGCCGTAAACCGGTGACGGCGAAGAGTGTGTGCTCTAATCCGGTGAGATCGGTGGTCCGGCGGGGGCGAGCCAAATGGAGGAAAAGCAATCGTATTCAAAAAGCCCCCCGGGCCCGGGCCTCAACAAGGCCTCCCAGGCCCGGGCTTTCCCGAACCGGGCCCGGGCCCTGACTACAGCCGGGCCGGGCAGGGCTTCTGGCTCTGGGAGGGGGCCTGCTAAGGCACCCAGGGCCGGGCCGGGCCCAGGCTTAGCCCGGGCCCTGTTTTTATATATATATAAAAATTTTTTTAAAAAATACGCGCCTTTTTGAACTGCGTCTTTTAGGTGCATTTTCGGGAGAAGTGTTCAACATGAAAGTTGTAGATCTCGACGATATCTACAACTTTCATGTTGAACACTTTTTGATTTGAAGCCGTTTAGGCCCCCGAAAAAAAATCACGCGGAACATTTCAAATGTTCAGCGTGATTTTTTTAGGGGGCCAAATCGGGGGCCTAAACGGCTTCAAATCAAAACGTGTTCTACATGAACACTTCTCCTACAACTTTCATGTTGAACACTTCTCCTAAAAATGTCCCTAAAAGACAGTTTTAAAAGCCGTGTAGGAGCCGGGCCCGGGCTTAGCCCGGGCCTAGAAACCGGGCTTTGCCCGGCCTTGCCCGGGCCGGACACCGGGCCGGGCAAATGCTCATATATGGGGCCTTGTTAGGCCCCATAGCCCGGCCTGGGCCCGGGGAGGACCTAGCACGGGCCCGGGCCTAGCCGGGCTTTTACCGGGCCGGGCCCGATTTTTATGCACACACCTAAGGAAAAGGAAATCAATTGATTTCTTTTTTCTTGTACACATTAAATAAAAACTCACTTAATCGTATGGTTGTAACGGTTCGGTTTGGTTCGGTTTGTAAACAAAACTGCAAACTGAACCATTTTCATGTGGTTCCAAAAATTTGGAATCGAACTGAACCGCTCAAACATTGAAACTGAACCGAACCGAACCAAACTGAATGGTTTGGTTCGGTTTGGTTCGGTTTTGGTGGTTTAAATAATGTGATAAAGCCTAAAAATTTATAGATAGAGATCAGAGATAGTGCAATGAATGAGGCACAATCACCCAACATGATAGTGCTGTCTGAACACAATTTCTATCACCTAATCATTTCAGGACTCCAAAATCAAATGAATGAAAAATGAAATATTCATCGGCATTGTTTGTTTGGAGAAAAATCTAGATTAGAGAAATATCTAAAATAAAGATCAACGACAACTTAGATGTTTAATGAGAACAAAAAACAGAAAATTTAAAATATATAAGAGAAATACCTGATATATGATTAACTGTATAGTTTAATGAAATTTAATTAATGAATTAAATGTCTTTTATATACAACTGTTCGGTTTGGTTCGACTCGGTTCGGTTTGCCATGCAAAATCATAAATCGAACCGAACCGTATGGTTTTTCTAAAATCAAAACCGTAACTGAACCGCGGCCTGCTGAAACCGAACCAAACTGTATGGTTTGGTTTGGTTTGGTTTTGCGGTTCGGTTGGTTTTGGCTTACAGGCCTACTTAATCGTGAGTTGATGTAGAAGAGCCGCTAGGGGTGAGAAACGAAAATCGAAAACCGACAAAACCGATTGAACCGACCAAACCGCACCGATTTTGAAACCGAGCCGCCCGGTTCGGTGTCAGTTCGGTTTGGAGTTTGTGAAAACCGAAGCTATATCGGTTCGGATCGGTTTTCAAGTTGTAAAAATCGACCAAACCGAACCGAACCGACGTTAGTAATTGATATTATAATAATTATAAATTATGCATATATTAATTTTTATTTTATAATAATTTTAAAGAATGTATAGGGCGTATATGGCTATATGAACTCGCCGCATTCATTTGTTGATTATAAGTTATTCTGTAGATATTTTCAATAATTTCATTATTTTGATCATAAATTATTCTGTAGATATTTTTAATAACTTCGTTATTTTGATTAAATATCTATCTGTTTTTAAGGTTTGACACTGTTGTTCTTCAATCATTTATTGTTATCTTAGTTTCAAAATTTCATTGAAAAACTTGTTGACGTAAGCCAATGATGTGTAAATAGACTTGTAATTGATGCATGTATGTGGAATGACCAATAATAAAGCTTAATAAATAATATTTGAACGCATAAAACCCAGACAGTAAATAATTAAAAGACACAATAAATGCTGAGATATTACTGTTTAATAGACGTTAATTTTGATCATCACAAATTCTACAGGTGAGCAGTCTTCAATTATTTGACCAAAAAAAACCGACACCGAACCGTAAAAAACCGACTAAAAACCGAACCGACTTTGAACCGAACCGACCGGGTTCGGTTTGGGTCGGTTTAGACAAATTAAAAACCGAGGCATGTCGGTTTGGTTTCGGTTTGGGTCCAAACCGACCCAAACCGAACCGCTCGCAGGCCTAAGAGCCGCATGCTTTGGAGAAGGAGTCGGCTTATAGCATTCATGGAGGAGCTGCCTTGGAGATAGGAGATCCGTCTCTCTCTCTCTCTCTCTCTCTCTCTCTCTCTCTCTCTCTCTCTCTCTCTCTCTCTCTCTCTCTCTCTCTCTCTCGTGCACTTGGAGGGGTCGCTGGTTTTGGAGAAGATATCCGCCGGCGTTGAGAGAGGGAGTTGCCGCCGAGCTTGTTGGAGTTTGTCGCCGGTGTTGCAGTAGACGTTCTTTGGAGTGGAGAGGCGCGACGTCAAAGTCGTGTGCGAGTGCAGTTAGCCTCGACGGTGATTTCTCTCCGGTAGTGTCGTTGTTCTCCGGTAGCGGCATTATTATCCGGCGGTGGTGCAGCTGAACGTCAGAATTCGACGTTGAAGGTTCCGGTGAACCTTGTGCGTCCCCGAGACGGATTGCAGTTCAGATCTACAACTCTCTTGTAGATCGTGTGCCCGGCGCATCCGCATGCGTTTTATCGGACGGTCACATTTTCTCTTGTATTTGCATTTATATTTCCATTATATATAAATACTATGACGGTATTTTGTGTTCTTATTTACCTTCAATTTTTATAGTCGTGTTTGCATTTGTACCGGATTTTACAACAAATAGAACGATGGGAAGGCCCTAAACCGGTGACGGCAAACAGTCCGTGCTCTAATCCGGCGAGAACGGTGGTCCGGCGGGGGCGAGCGAAGGTAAGGGGCTGAGCGTCGAAGAAAGCGCGGAGAAGGCGGCTGGTTTGCGAACAGGAAAGGTGGAAGCGAATAGAGTGAGATAAGGTATCTTGAGTGCCTTCAAAAAAAAAACATTAAAATGAGTGTGGATAGTCATATTCTTAGTTCAGTTAAACAATTGCCTTTAATAATGAAGATTAGTTTGCTAACTAAAGCTACATAATTAGTGGCAACAAAAACTTGATTGGTTACCGAAATTAAATTTGACCATTAAATATCGTTAGTCAAGAATCAATATTTTTTGACTCCCACGTAAAGATACTACTACTTAAGGGTTTGGAACTTTTGACGGTTGACTCATGTTTTTGGAGAGTTAATAGTCTTCTTTTGGTTACATTTCCTCTCATAGTTCCACTCAAAAGCGTAATCGTTCAAATCATGAATTTTCACATAAATGCCACGGCTTAGGCTTCGTTTGGTCCGGCGTTTTGCCGCCTCCGTTTGGAGCAAACGCCATCGGACGGCGGGTAAACAAACAGGCGCCGACAGTGTTTGCTCCGTTTCGACCCACACCTCGATCTCCCCCTCCGGTTCCAAAGTGACGTTTCGACCCACCGGATGCGCCCGCCACCGCCGAACCAAATATAACCTTAGGCTCCGTTTGACATGATCATGGCGGTTGTAGACACATGGATTAAACCGTCATTCGTTAAGGATCATCTAGCAAACATCATCCCTTTGAACATAAAAGTGGATGAAGTTTCTTAGGCGGGCGTTAACAAATAACAATTTATTAACCCCCATCTTCATGACTGCCACCACCGTGCCAAACGGAGCCTTCACGACGGTAGCGGTCGTGACGGTGGTGGTTATGAACCATCGTTCGTGAACACCCGCCCTCTCCTAAGAAATTTCAACTCTATTTGGAATGGATGGTCATGAACGCAGCGGCTATGAACCATGAATGTCGGAGCTCACCTAAGTATCTTCATCACTTTTATGTTCAAAACTAATTTTATTTTATTGGTGGCGATCATAACCATTGGTCAAACTCATCTGAACAAAAACGTTGTGCCAAACGGAGCTGAATCATCACTAGTTCACTTTGCTTGGCAGCGGTCATAACCATTGTCATGTGACGCATGCCTAAACTACATTCTATGACTGACATTTCTGTCCAAACTCACCGGAGCAAAAATGTTGCGCCAAACGGAGCCTTCGTAAGTAGAATACATCTCATTCATTCTCAAAGTCTAACACTAAACTAAATAAATAAATATGATTATGCCCAGGTTAATTAAGGGGGTGACCAAAATGGTATGGAGCTGTAATGTACAGGAAGCAAAAGAGGAGTAAGGGTTCCTAAATCCACCATCCTTGTAACTACAAAAAGAGGAGCAAGGATACCTAATCCACCATCAATAAACTATCAATCCATCGTAGCTGTCCATCTATGCATCATCATCCCCTCCTCGAGAAAGATTTGCAATCTTCGCGGCGCAAAGCTATCATCAACAAAGTCGAGTTTCACCGACACATTCTGTTAGTAGTACAACTACATCTAAAAAAAGACGAATTTAAAACTAAGGCTCCATTTGGTGTGGCTTATCGCGGCTTATTTGTTCCGGTGAGGTTAGACAAAAATGTCATTGTCATGCCAAAATCTTATGCACCAAACTTGTTTCTTTTTTGGTAACGGTAGTAACATTTGTCATACAAAACATACAATGACGTTTTTGTCCAACCTCACCGGAGCAAATAAGCTGCGATAAGTCGCACCAAACGCAGCCTAAAACTTACCGGTAATTTGTTGTAGACTTGAATCATGAGTTAGCTGGATGTCATGCCAATCTGCAATCTTCAAGGCTGAAACATACTTTTTGAGAGGGAGTCTTCAGCCATGGAGGGAAGGACTTGGTAATAAACAAGATGCAAAATATAAGTGTTCGCTTGAAGAAACAGAGCAGAAGAAGCAGCTCGCAGGGATTTGGGGAAGAAGAAGGATAGGAGGTTGAAAAAATAAAATAAAAAAAAATTGACAAATTATGAAATTACTACTACTATTTACACGAATGTTATTACAATTCTCATGTCGGGCGGCTCTTATTACTTAATCACAACAGAAGTCTTCAAGATATCTCTTTCTATTGGGTGGACCTTACTGTTCATCGATGAACATTTAAGCATAAATTTAAATTTTTTGGATACATAATAAACATAAGGAGCAGCTTTCCGCCTTCTGAAACCAAAAAGGCTTGCTCTTCAAGCAGCGTTGCTGAAAGAAAGCATGCTAGGTGAATCTATTAGAACAACTACTTCATTATCAGAATCATCAGTAGAATCATCTCTTTCCACATTCCTAGCTCGTCTTCTCACAGACAACCGAGGCATTGATGGCAACCGAGGCAACTGGCTGGAGTCAAGCTTTCTGGTCATGCCGCCTCCTTCAGATTGCACGGATAAAAGGCACTGTTCTTTTGTGGAGACCCTCGGATAGGACGAACTATGACATTGCCTGCTTCCTGATGATCCGCGGAAACTTCTGAAATGCCTCCGCACGTTGTTCATCTTTGGGTCAAGAAATCACTATGAGGTGAGTAGTTTGGACGATCGAGAAACATGAAATCAAAGAGTAATCATTGAGCAAAATACCCGCATACCAGGCTTCCATACATGCTTAGTTCCATTGCTCTGGCTGATAGACTGTGTTGAGGGTCGTTGGTCGCATTGGAGCTCGCTCTTTTAAGGAAATTCTCCGGCCAACTCATCAGGCCTTCGTGCTGCCGACTGAAGGGGCGAGTCGGTTCTGACGTCTGTGATAGCCTTGAAACTGTCCTCTTTTGAAGATAATTTTCGAACTCAACAGCGTCGAGATCAAAAAAAATTACTCTGGCTCTTGTTTCAACATGATAACAAGTACTGGAATGGCAAAAGCTTGTGTATTTTAACCCTGCATTAATTCGGTGAAATTTAGATCGAAGAATTGTGAATAATGTGTTATTTATCATTTATGATGAATTCGATAGTTTTTTACTTTCTCAAGGGTAGTTCATCAATTCAAATAAGGCCTTTAGTTGTAACTAGGGTTATGCATTTAAACTGGAGATAAGTGAGTTTCTCAATGTAAGATTATATTATCAACTAGTCTTCTCATTGTAGGGATTCAACCTCTAACATGAGATTTTTTTTAATTGGGTAGCGTGGACGTAGGTTTTTGATCTAACATTCTCTGATACGATGTTAGAACTTATGCATGCAACTTTAAACTAAGTGATCATAAGTGGACGGCAATAGTATCTATATAAGTGCACAAAACTACCAAAAGGTTGATTTAGCACAACCTACCAAAAGTCTTGCTACTCATTTGGATCCATGAAATGGAAAAAATTACCAATATGATGAATAAACTAAAATAGCTAAACAACAATAGAGTTATCATTTTTTTGACAATTTAGATATGTTAATTCTATAACAAGAATGAACATAATGAAGTGATGAAAAAAGGTGGATTTAGCAACATGAATGTAAATAGCTGACCTGTGGATCCTAAACTAACCATTGATAGATTCGAGTTTGTAGGAAACAATGCCGCTGGAGGGGTAATAAATTCATGCAGGGCACCATCATTCCGCACAAACCCTTCCAATAAAAGGCCAACGGAATTTAATTGCACCACTATGGTTTCTCCTCTCAAGTAAATGTTCATTGATGACCTTTCAGCAACAAGTGTTCTTAGTTCTTGCATTGACAATTTTTCAAATATTTGAGGAAGAAGGATTTTGGAAATGCTTAATGAACTTTCCTGCAAGAAATTTTTTTAGCTATATAAATATATATCTTGTACGACATGTTGGATTCAAAGGTTTATAATAAACATCAACTATGACATGTGGAAACCATGCAACAAGCATAAAACTTCAGAGATCATAAACACTTATCTTTAGCAAATACCCATTACCTTCGATAAAAACAAAATACAAAGGTAAATCATTTCAATGGCTGTCTACAAGGAAAACGAAGTAAGAAATTTATAACCATGATCCATGCAACAAGTTGACATCCAAGCCCTCATTAAAAAGCAGAATATATCGGAGTAGAATAAAATCAATCATACGTTAAATGCTTAATGCAAAAAATGTGATTTCAAATAAAAAATGAGAGGGAAATCATTCTCAAATATTAAAGCCTCCCCCCTTATATAAGATAAGCCCCTCACTTGATCAATGAGAGGACTCCAAAAGTAGAAGGAATATCAATACCTCAACCATGGGCCCGACCTCCACTTCTAATCCAATCCATAACTGCCGGCCACATTAACTCCCCCACCAATGAAACCACCACGTTTGCCCCCTCTGTCCCTTACTCGACACCTCACCTCCATGGTGAAATTGCAAACTACCACCTAATGCAGTCTCCCCTTGGCCGCAATCTCCTTGTAACAACCGCCTCACCTCCATGGTCACGGTGAGCTCAAATGGAGAGATCGCAGTGTGGGCTCACACGGCATGGAAGAGGAGTACGCAGGAGGAAGAAGGTGCGGGCTTAGCAAAGAAGGGCACAACATGGGATATTGCGGGCACAACAGGAACGCACGGCTCGGAAGAGGAGTCCGCACGAGGAAGAAGACGCAGGCTCAGAAAAGGAGGCCGCAACATGGAGTGTTGTGGGCACAACGAGCACGCACGGCGAGTACACATGACTCGCGGGACTCGGCAAGTTCGAACACAGGAGGTCCCTGCGAGCTTCAGGGGCGGTCTCTGAAGGGAGGCTGTCACAGGAGGAGCTGCCGTACGTGGCAGTCATAGACGGTGGTCTATGTCCAGCCGAGGATGAGCAATCTTGGCGAGCTCAAAGCAAGAGGCCGCAAAGGGGGGTCCTAGCAGTCACCAGAATCATCTTATAAAAAGAGTAGAAAGTTGGAAGAACCACGCAGAGGGAACAGAACATCACAGAGCTGCGGACTCAAGCGGAATCTGCAGAGGTCGCGGTGAATGGGATGGGCGTGCGTAGGCTCAAGCAAAAAATGAGAGTGTGAACTCGGACAAAAATTTCATAATTCAAACCTAACTCTGATACCATATAGAAATGCATAGCAAATGAGAGAGAAAGTCAATATTTTATTAATTTCTCATAAAATCATGCACATGATTACAAGTGTTTGAACAAATATATAGGAAGGAGTGGAGCCTAAACTTTATTCTGAGATGTGAGACTAATCCCTAAAGAAATAATGAGCTCAAACTGGGCTAATGTATGGGCATTTGTACAAGTTATCTAACCACAAGTGATGCTAGTTCTCACCCAAAAAATGTGCTTCGAGATCCAAAAGCGTAAACAAATCTTATTTCAATCCAAAATTCACTCAATCATAATGCGATTTTTTTCTCCACTCACTTTGTTTCTCAGGATCAAAAATTGTGAAAGACGAATGGAAGTGCTGAGAAATATGCTGAGTAGTACTACCTCGAGACAACTGAACTGTCTATCAAATAAAGAAAAGGTCTAGCTTCATCACCAAATGATAGGACATTTTTTCATTTTATGCCCTCAAAATTTTGTTTCTTTTTTATTTAAAAATTAATGCTGAAAGTTTTCATTGTCATGTATATGAATTAGCAAACTTAAACATGTAATGTTTGAAGTTAGCAATGAAAGAAATTTTGTTCCTTTCCATTTAATCCGTAGTGATATTTGGGATCCTTCTAATGATTTTACGTTTTAGAGTAAGGTGGTTTGTGTCATTTATCGACCATTACACTTGCCCTTTTAAATTTTTTATACTCAAAAACATATCCAATGGGAGTATAGTTCTTCAAAATTTTCATGCATTTGTCCAAAAGTATTTGGTGTTAAAATAAAAAAAAGTTAGGTTTGTTAATGTTAGGGAATGTTTCAATCAAAAATTGACCTCATACTTTCAAAAGGAAATGATAGCTCATGAAGTGGGATGTTGATGCAACACGAATCTACAAAGTGGCGGGGGAATCGGATGCCCAAACCCTAGATCCAACGCAAACGATCACACAATGAATGCAATGTCTCTATGACGACCCAAAATTTATATGCAAGCATACAAGTAATCCAATCAAATGAAAACTTAATGCACATGTAAATAACTTGGTCCAATTACAATTTAGCTACAAGCAATTAATTAAAATTAATATTTCAAGCAGCCACACAGTTGTTCACAAAATTAATCAAGAAATAACAAGTTAAAATTCACAACTAATTGAGGCACGATTAATTTAAACATGCAACGAATAGAACCGGCAAATCACGAGATATCACAATACTAAAATGCAAATATTAGGTAGCATCCAATAAAACATGTGTCTGAATACACAATAATAGAAAACAATTCCAAATAACAACTTACACATGCAGGTAGTGGTGGGAGTGGTGAATGGTGATGATCCAACAACGAGTGGCTCATCGGGTGGGGTAGGAAGAAGGGGTTTGGACGAATATGGTTCGGTTAGGGTTGTGGGGAGGGTCTCGGGGATGGTGGGAGGCTAGCTGATTGAGGTGGGATCCACAACAGGGAAAAGGGGAGGGAGGAGTCGGGAGGGATGATCTAGGGGAGTCGGGGTGAGATCGGCAGGTAGACTACATGTATGAAGAGGCGAGTGGATCTGGCCAGTTGTAGGCAGTTTGGCTTCATGTGGAGAATATGGATGGCTAGGTGAAGGGGGAAGCGGGGTAGGATAGGGAGAACGAGGACTTCGAAATGGGGAGAGACATCGGGATTGACTGGGGAAGAGGAGATCGGAAGGTTTTAGGGCAGTGGAAGGCTGGCGGGCATGCTCGTGAGGGAGGGAGAGGGGATTGACGGGAGGGGAAGAGAGGATGCATGGCAAGAGAGGACGGTGGAATGGAGGAAGTAGAAGAGGCAAAGCCACCTTGGAGTCGCACTAAAGTGGGATATTTCCGGCGTCGCACCAGAAAAACGGGATGACTGACGGTTCCAGTAGAAGAGGAAACCCATGATACCCTCAGCCGATCCCCGTGCATGTTTAAATGCAACATAATAAAAATAGGGTATCCAGATCAGACGGCTCGGAATGTCTGAACCGATCGGGTGTCAAAACAACTCGAAAATAAAAAAATAAATACAAAAATTGACTCGAAACAACAATCTGGACGCATCCGTGTACTCAGATCGTCTGAATGAGTAGCGGATCACTGCAATCTCCATCAGATGCCTTCTTTCCTTAGCCCTCCCTCAAGGGCTATCTCATGGATTATCTCTCTTGTAGGCTTTGACAATGTGATGGGGATTGCAACTACACATCAGAAATTTTCCACCATCCGGGGCCGTGAGGGTTTGTTCACATTGTAGCTGCACATAGGAACATCATTCGGATGATTTGAGTCCACAAACACGCCCGGAGCGACGTATCTATATTATTATGAATTCAACTTTATTTTTTCGTCCATTCGCTGGCCTATTTTGTTCATTCAGAACCACTCCATCTTGATTGTTCGTGATGATGTTGCCCTAGGTTTTATTATATATATGCATGCATCCTTAGGGTGAAGGCATCTGAGAGTTTTGGAGCAGTGCTTTCTCGGTCACGACGTGAATCCACTTATCTGGTGTAAAGCCGTTCATCTCCTATAACGGGAGACCCTTCTTGCTACTTCCCCCCTTCACGGTAGTCCTCTTCCTCTAAAGTCCACTACTTCGCCTCCCTAGCCAATAGCCATTACGTCCTCCAGCTGTCCTCTTGTCGACTTCCAGATTCTACCCTAGCAGTAAACAACAACTTCTTCCTCGTCGCTGCCCAGCTTGATCCTAGAAACCACTACCTACTCATTCACCACCCATTTGACAACCCATCGAGCCTTTATATGCTCGCAGAAGTCTATATATGTTTAGGTGAGCTTTTATATGCTAGCATTATTTATGTTTAGATTATTCTTGTGATTAGTGGATTGTGTGCTTGTTCGATTCCGTTCTGATTGTTAATTGATACTATGATGGTGGATTCGCCTTTCATTTATGTTATCGCACTCTATGTTGTTAAAGGCGCGCCTCAGGCGCGCCTAAGGCTCCAGACTCAGAGATTCACATCTTCGTGCGCCTTTGGACATTAAAGGCGCGCATGAGTGCGATTTTTGTTGTAAACCTTATGTTTTCAAAATAATAAAAAAAATAATGCAAGAACTCAGTAATTTTAATACGATTTAGTGTTCTTGAAACATAATCTATCGTCGAGACTTAAATATGATGCAAGAGACCATTTTGATTTTATTTTTTTTAAGAAATATAAATGATAGTAATGAATGACTATGAGTAGAATATATAAAGAATCTGATCAAAAAGAGGAATTGATGTTTGATGTTAAGTATTTAAAATGAATGTGGTTACGGCTTGCCTTCTTCGTGTGCGCGCCTGCGCCTTGAGCCTTGTGCCTAGGCTCCAAGAACCCTTTTGCGCCTTAATGCGTCATGCGCCTTTAATAACTAAGATCGCACTCTCACTACTATTTAACTAAAGCCTTGTCGCTCACAAAAAATTCTAACTCAAGTGTGCTTTGACTTATATAATTAATAACATGTTTGTTTAATCAATTTAAACCCTAGTTATATTACTGTATGACCCGTATTCATTGACTACAGAGGAAGCAACCAAAGATCAACCAAGAATAGAGCAGTGGTAAAGAAGACCTAGACCAACTCGTCATTACCCTGTAAGAGCCCTATTCCCAACACACCCAAGGATTATCAACAACTGGCAAGACCTTGTCGACGACCTGACGAGTTTTGCATGGTGTCCATCCTCTAGCAACATGGTATACCTCCTCTTGTCTCAACTGCCAATAAATATGATCCATTGTCGAGGGTGAAAGACAATACTAACAGCTTTCAAAGCTACTCATCCAAAGCTAGTGAACTTGCATGTACTTAGCTTGAGCTTGCATGTCTCCCTCTGAATCTATCACATCAATTAGTTTGGTAAGGAGAGTTCCTATACACTCATACCATACTCAGTTCAAACTTCGCGAGCCGAGTTCTTGGCTCCAACATCTTGGTGCGATGAGTGTGGACGTTGGTCAGAGGAGGAAAAAACTATGAAGAAGTATCATGGTGCACGATGGAGAGATGGAAACAAATTGCAACGTACGGTGTGGTCAGGGAGAGTTTGTCTTGCATGCCGACTTTGATAATTTTCGTCGAATGTTAGAAGAAACATTGTGGGGTCACCTTGCACCTCGTGTCAAGGCCAAAGAGACATGCCCCTATACTAAAGGCCAATTCAAATACCCAAAAGACCTCTAGTAGACACAAAAAAATATCCCGCTACCGAGGACCATGAGAGTTTGGAAAGAGTATATGTCACGACAACACAACAGTACCGAGATGTCACGAATTCGATCAGGAGGTTCACTTTTACTTACCTCGCTTGTAGGGGATGGCGAGTCTTTTCTGCGAGATGATCTTGAACCTGTGCCTATGAGATTTAGCAAACCAACCCTCAGTTATTAGGACGACCCGTGGAACCACCTCTAGTGGTTCGAGGACGTGGTATCCATATGAAAAGTCACCAATTCTTTCAAGTGTTGATCCTTCACGACCTCCTTTAAGGAAAAAGCCCGGGAATGGTTTCATTAGTTGCCCACAAGTTTAATCTACTACTTTAACAACCTACGCCGCGGGATTATATTATAGTTCACACCCTAAAGAAGAGGAACAGAATCTGTGAGCACTGCTCTCGATCAATCAGAGAGCTCGTGGGACCCTTGGGCACTATATTGACCGCTTCCAGGAGAAAGTAATGGAAATCCAAGAGATTGATGGGTATATCCTTCAACTCGCGGTGAGTGCGAGTAGCAGGTAGGAATGTTCAAGTTGGAAGTCAGTCACGACCCCCTAGATTCATTCAAGGAACCCAATAACCACGACAACCGGTTCTTTGAGGGAGAGGCCACCAATAGCAAATTCATGGCCTAGTTAATAAGAGTAACAAGAGGTGAGGAATGTTTGAGTCCTGCAGGGACCAAACTATCTGAAGGAGAAAAGAGACCAGAGGAAGAGCATCACAGGGCTCATCAAGTTTTCCAAGGCCCGCCGCGAGCTGATCAGCGACACCAGTTGGTCCTCGCAACTTCGTGTGGAATAGATGTAACTTGTTGGATCACCGTAAAGATGATGAACAAGGAGAGCACAATTTCTCTTAGTTAAGGGAAGCCATAACGATTGCTCGGTGCTAGGGAGCATGTAGGGGCGGTCAAGCTAGACACCCACAACAACAACGAGGCGCAGCGTCGTATTGTGATTTCCACCAGGAAGGTCATGAGACAACGAACTGTCAAGGCATTCACGATATCATGAAAAGAATGGAGTGATAAGGAAAATTGTCGAAGAGAGGCGTTGTGGTAAGATAGAAGGTCGCCCCGTGAGAAGCTTCTGTTTGGGGGCATACTCAATCCATCATCTACACGACCTCGTTGTGAATATCGAGAGGATATCGACATGTGAGGAGGCATACACGCAATCCATAGAGGGTTTAGCCTAGAGGTCTCACGGAGGGTGAGCTTACACACGATTTATAGGAGGGAGGATGCTTCCACCTGGCGAGTTGTCCCCCCCCCCCATTTGGTGAGATAGTATTCTACACCAAGGATATGCCAAAGCACAACCACAATTTTCATGACGCAATGATAATCAAGACTACAATCAAAAATTTCACCGTCTCGTGAACCCTAGTGGGCAACGTGAGTTAAGTGAACATAATTTCAAAAAAATCTTCGATTCCGTGGCAATAAAATCTGCTAGGATAAAGGTTTCTCATGGCCCATTGTTCGGTTTCTTGGAAGAGAGGAAGGAGTTTGAAGGAAGAGCTGGGCTAGTGGTCACCCTTGGCAGAACCACAAAGACTTGTTGGTTTGCCAAAGTGGATGTGTCGAGCAGTTACAATGCCATTTTTGGAAGGCCCTCCTCAATGCCTTTTAATTTGTGGCCTCCTCATTCCACCAATGTTTGAAGTATAACATCAAAGGAGCTCAAAACCGGATCCGGAGCAATCTAAAGGTATCCTAGAAACGTTACATCAACGCAATAAACATCATAACCTGGAATGAGGAAGTCAAGGTCGTAGACAAGGACTCTTCGTCGCTATCGCAACTCACCCTCTTCGCTCTGGAATAAGGTTGTCAGGATCGCGATCCGGATCATAGGATCTTACGATTCTACGATCCAGATTTTGTAAATCAATCCTGATTTTGTAAAGCGATCATCGTTCCTACCTTACCATTTGATCCGATCCTACCTCAAAACGATCTCATCTAGGATCTCGATCCTGACAACCTTGCTCTGGAAGGAGTTGCCCACCTCAATGTCGCGGAAGAGGTGGAAGAAGTGGTGCTGACAGCGGGAGAGGGAAAACCTAGGAGTGTCCTGATCAGCAGAGAACTTTTAGAGGAGGACAAGGAGGAGTTAGTGTCCAGTCTCCAGAACAAAATTTGTGTCTTCACTTGGAATGCGTTGCACATGTTTGGCATTGATGTCGACATCGCTTGACATCATCTCAACTTGGACCCCAAAGTTCGCCCCATATGCCAGAATAAGAGAGTTATTCCACCAAATTCGCCATGAACGATAGATTACTGCTACAAGATGATACCCTTAAAGAATGTCAGGGCGACCTATTGGAGGATGATGGATTGCGTTTTCAAAGAACAAAAGGGGAGAAATCTCGAGGTCTATGTGAATGAACCCATGGTGAAAAGGTGCATAAAGGATCATCTGAAGGATCTTGTAGAAACTTTCGCTATCTTGCGGAGGTTCATAAATAAACTCAACCCGACCAAATGTATTTTTGGGTCTGATAAGGGGAAGTTCCTAAGACATCTCCTCACTCCCAATGGAATAGAACCTAACTCGGATAAAGTCAAAGCAATCTTGGAGATAATGGCATCGAAGGGCACTAAGAGAGTTCAACAATTGACGGGGAGGATCATGGGGCTCAACCACTTACTCTCAAAGTCTGAAGAAAAATGATCACTATTCTTATTAACTCTTAGAACCAGATGAAGAGATCACTATTCTTATTAACCACTTCCTCTCAAAGTCCATCTCGCCAAGGGCCTCGCAGACAGATCTTGAGCTGGTCTCAAACCGTAAGGGAAACCGAAAACTTGCTTATCCGCCTCGTCAAGGGCCTCGCAGACATGTGAAAGCTAGGAGTATATCGATTCTCTTTAGAATTGAAGTTTTTTTTTTTGAAATTATCACTCTCACAATCCCTCTCCTCGATAGAGATATTCTCACCAAGGAGAAATCAAAAGAAGAAGATAAATGAGCTTAAGAGCAATCTCGCCATCGAGTTCACTCATCAACGAGCCAAAGTGTCTAACGATCTCACCAGCGAATTCACTCATCAACAAGCCTAAGAACCTAACAATCTCGCCAACAAGTTCACTCATTACCAAGCCTAACAGCCTAATGACCACGCGAGTGAGTTACTCATCAACGAGACTATGAGCCTAACAATCTCGCTAGGATAATTTGACCACCAACAAACCTAAAAAGACTAAGGTTGCAAAGAAGACAAGAAAACCAAAAAACATCGAAAACAAAAAAAATTAGTGTTGAACATCGCAGCTCGTCGCGGTTTTACATAAAATACATAAAAGAAGAAAACAAGCCAACACTAAGAGGGAGGCGATTTTCAGCTAGATGTCAAAGACCTCTAACATCTCGCTTTCTTTCTTCTCGCTACCATTAGTGTTGCACTTGCCTCTAGTCTCACTGTCTGGAGAAGAGTTGCTTGAGCTAGCTGAAGAGATCACTTGATTCAAAAAAAATCTTCGGTAAGATCATCACCACATTGATCCTCCTCTTTGGGATGAGCTACTGACGCTCGTACAAGCTCTTCAAAGTGAGCGCCTGCCGCAAATGCTATTTCCCTTCAGAATGACATATATTGTGCCTCAACCATCCCATCGGTGACAAGGAGAAATTCGGCCTGAGGTAGACAAATTTCAATCTCATTTAATCATCTCTTGCAAGCCTCCAAGGCTCACTCTGCCTCAAAGACCGCCTCTACGACTGTCAACTGAGTTTCCATTGAATTCAAAAGACATGTTAGAAGGCGAGCTAATGATGGAACTCGCAAATATATGAATTTCCTCGGCCTTTGCAAGCTTTTTGATTAACTATAGATTGACCATTGCGGACTAAGGCCTTTGCTGGGCAAGATAGAGAGGAGAGGCCTTCTCCAAAGTCACCGCGTCGTCCAGTTGGTAGAGGGCATAGCAAACATTGAACGCGACAACGTTAGGTTAAGCGTCTTCAATCAAGAAGGGAAGGCACGAGTTAAGACTAACGTGGTTCTTGTTCGAGGGCAAAAAAACTAAGGATGCTCTAGCTACGTCATCGCCAAAGCCCCCTTTGTCAAAAAGAGGATGTGACTGAGGATCATCTTCATCTGAAGGAGTTGAACAAGCACCTCATGAGGATCCCGCGGGGTAGTCCTCTGAGCGTTTTCGAAAGACCTGGTTGAGTCGTTGCCTTCCCGCGAGTGAGATGTTTGGTCCCTACCTCTTACAACGGGGCTTCACCCCTTGCCGCACCTTTACCTTCTTCTCTAGCTCCTCCATGTAGGAAGTGCCCACTACAAGGGGGTGGGAGAGGATATAGAGGGCTGCGATCCGGACTTGAAATCCAAGATCTGGGCCGAACATGGCTTGCGACATGCCCGTGTCGAGCTCATCAAAAAGAGCTGGCTCGAGCTTGAGCTCGAGCTCGACGAGCTCGTTTTAAAAGGCTCGGGCCTAGCTCGACCCGAGCTCGGGCCTAGCTCGACCCGAGCTCGGGGAGGTCGACCCGAGCTCGGGGAGCTCGACCCGAGCTCGGGGAGCTCGACCCGAGCTCGGGGAGCTCGACCCGAGCTCGGGGAGCTCGACCCGAGTTATGCAAAAAAATATCTAACAATTTTGGTAGGTCCAGCAGCTTCTTTTCCTGCAAAAGAGCTGTGTACCACAAACAAGAAACTAACAGTGAGTTTTAAAAATTGATGAATGATGAATCCAAACTAATAGTGAGTTATACACTAATAGTGGCTTATCAAAATTGAAATAGATCCAAATGATATAGTGATGAATGATGAATCAAAATTATATGGACTATACCAACCATAAACATGAAACTAATTATAGGAATAGATCATAGATGCCGTGGTGACTTTGAATTTAGAACAGAACATAATCACCGGACATAAGTTGACAACATTAGCATGGAATCAATGAAGAAAACTTGAATACAAACACACAGTGGGCATAAGAAAACTTTAATAGTGAGCAGATAGATCATAACTCATTAAAAATCAGTAGAAAATCCTTCTAAACATTTCAAAACATGCATCCAGAACTGCTTACAGAATTGCATCCAGAATTCATCAACTGTTTAAAAATACAGAACAAAAGCTAACCTAAGCAGATGTAACATCCAGAATTCATCAACTGTTTAAAAATACATAACAAAAGATAATCTAAGCAGCTGCCAACATCCAGAACATAATCACCGGACTATATAGTTTCAAAATATGCATCCAGAATGCATCCAGAACATCAAGTTCATGCCAATAATTAATAGAAACATAAGAGTGAAACTCTAAATGTCTTCATACAGAGCTGAAATACCTGACTGAAATAGAATCAGATCCAATGATTTCTGTGAAGATTAGTTCCGAAGATCAAAACCCAAAAAAATAAATCCAAAGTTCGAAACGAAGAGGAGGAAGAAATAAAAGAAAAAAAACTTACCGTTGAGGAGAAAGACGACTGCGGACCGCCAGAGGAGAAAGACGGTGGTGAGGACGCCGAGGAGAGGCGGAGGCGAGGAGAAGCGAGGAGGCACGGAGCAGCGAGGAGGCAAGGAGCGGCGAGGAGGCAAGGAGCGGCGAGGAGGCTATGAGACGTCGAGGCGACTGGCGAGGAGAGGCAAGGAGGCACGGCACGGAGCAGCAAAAACCCTAAATAAGCGATGGAGACTCGTCTCGAGCAATCAAGCGTAACGAGAACCAGAAAGAAATAAAATTAAAAGCGGTGGATGGCTGGAAACCATAATAAACTTCTGACTTCTGAGCAGTGAGCACGATATTATGTTAATATTATAATGTATTAAAATATTTACTAATAATAATATATATTATTTAATTTTAAAAAGCTCGCGAGCCGGCTCACGAGCTTGTGAGCAAGGTTACTTAGGCTTGAGCTAAGCTCGAAATCAGGCTCGAAATCAGGCTCGAGCTTTTTTCGAGCCGGCTCATCGAGCTTTCGAGCCGGCTCAACTCAACTTGCACCCCTAGAGACACCGTCTGAAATCGCCATCATATGGAAGATCTTGCGCCAAATGGAGATATCCTACAAAAAATGCTCCTCGCGGAGCAAGTCGTGAAGGCCACTATGAAGGCCACACCGTTAGGGTTCAAATGCGTCGGAATGAGGCCATAGTGGCATATAATCGGAAGCACTTTGGGCCATAAGGGAAGCCTCATTCCGTAAAATAAATGCTCCAACAAGAAGGTTAGCTTGTCAACACACCGTGTGTTTATCCTCTCATCACTGCTCACTGTCTTGGACTTGTAATCAGGAGGAAGGTAGCGAGCCACGAAAACCTCAAACTCAGCATCGAAGATGCGCGAATTCGGGAAAAGTCACACCTGAGGAAGGAGGAAAAGACTGGGCAAGATTGCTCGGAGTTCGCAACCATCGTGTCAGATCTAAAGGCCCAAAGAGCACGTGTTATGAATCTCACACTGGGAAATCGCCTCTTGAATCGGTAAGAATTTAATGTAGGAGACCCACATATTTATAGGCGTACACCAGGCCCGCTACTCGCTAGATCATCTCAAGCGAACATGTCGAGTCCTTATTTGTCTATTAACTTGCCGCGACTCTCTAGCTCCTCTATCAATTGATCTGATCGTCTTGCTCACTCGCAACTTATGAGTTGTCGCCCACAAACAACTCACCAATGAGATAAGCTAAGATTGCTACTATGATAACTTTGTTAAGAACAAATAGATAAGCCATAGAGATTTCCCCTTTATTTCATAAAATAATTTTACTTAGAAAACAAATAGAAAAAATAAAAAGTACAACAACAATTTAGAGGAACGTGTTGGAACGTGAGGAGGCTAACTCATGGTGCGTCCTCTACCCAACTCGTCGGCCTGGGCTTTAGCCACCAGAGCCTCGCCCTGATGAACACACTCTGAGATCTTGGAATGATCGTTGTAAATTTATGAGGCACAAACAACCCTACGGAGATCATCTATGAGCAAACCTTCACGACGCTCCAACTAGTTGATTAGGCACTCCATATTGAAGATGTCAAAATATTGGCACTTCGTTCTAGCGAGGTGATCTTCGAACCCCTCCAACTTGGCCACCCTGAACTCTAGTGAAGTGACCCCAACATCTTGACTTGCCCGATCAGGGAAGCGGAAAAGGTGAAGAGGTGGGTTTAATTCTCGCTCATCATTGGCTCCTCGTGAATCGGCGTAGACAAATTCAAAAGGTGGTCGACGACAGGCGCGACTGATGAGATTCGTGAAGGAGTCTTGCCTGGGTGAGAACCTCTAGCAAGAGTAGGAGCAAAAGCCGAATATGTGTCAAAGATGAAGATTAGCTTCGGCCCGACACGTGCGGTAAAAGCAATCTCGCTATCCTCAGCTTACAAGTAAAGCATGGTCCCTTAGAATACTTGGCGTGAGGGGCGAGGTCCCGTCGCCCGGAGGACCTGCGTCGAGATGACACCTTGTGGATTGCGTAAAGGTGTCAATGTTATGCAGCAACTCAGTGACAGTAGAGACGAAACTCACAGGTTTCGTCTTTCCAGTATCTCCGGGGTTGGCGGATTCCTACGGTTGTGATCAACCCACAAATTGGGCCAAATCCTGAGAAAGTCACTGGGACCAGCCAGCGAGCCTAGTCGGGTCATCGACAGGGACATTAGCGGCGTCAAAGACTGGAGACTTCTCGCACAAAATCAACTCACAACGGGTATCCTCCATTGAGGATCGATCATAGTTGGGTGACTTGGAGGATGGACGCAAATCCTTCTCCAAGGGCGGGGCGATCTACTTAGCCTCCAATGGTGTAATCACCAAAGGAGTGGGCAAGAATATCAAAATCGCTGCTGAAGTCGAAATGATGGCCAAACACGCAAACATAACGAAATCTTGTGGAGGCTCGCCCTCCAATCTCCCCTTCTCTTTCCTCAGTGGCGATTACAGCCGCTACACAGATGACAAGGACGGCAGGTGGCTAGCCACCGTAGTTTCCAGAACAACTATAAAATTAAGAAGACACGATTGTTAATACCAGTTCTCCATGAACAACGAAATAAAAACACATTAACTTGAGAACAAAATCACTTACCCAGGGGTACGAGGACTTGAGTCCCAATTTTTGCCCTCTGAATATGTAACATCCGTAATTATTGACGCAAAATATTTATTTAAATTGTAGGGGCGAGTCGCGACCGTTTATTTGAGAGTTGGGTGTGCCGATAGCCGTTCTTAGTGATTTTTGAGTGGAAATGGTGTGCCTTTAACCTATTCTCCCATTTCTCCTCTTTGCGGTTATGAAGAGAACCGCTGCAGCCCGATTAGAAATCCCGCACGAAATCCTCTCTCACGGAATAAACCGAGCGCAGCCCGACACTTTCCCCTCTCCCGTATTCGCGTGTTCCGTCCCCTGTTGACGCCGAGCCCGACGTCTCCCGATCCCGCCTCCGACGCCTTCCGCAGGACTCGCCGCCGCCCGATCCCCCTTCGGAACGCAGATTCGACTCCTCCTCCCTCCTCTGAAGGCGCTAGCAAGCATTCCTTTTCCTTCCTTGGCCGTGGAAGAGCCGATTTCAACCCTAACCGAAGGAGGTTGAGTTTGTTTTGGTTCCGGTGAGTCGATCCCTTCCTTTTCTCGATTTCTTCTTGGATATCCTTCGTTTTGGAGGTAGACTAAACTAATTTTCATTTCTATTGCGCTATTTTAGGTTTTGGTGTTCGTGGTTCACCGCGGAGTTTGAGTGGGACGCATTGAGAACCCCAATATCTCCGCATAAAGGTAGTATACGAAGCTAGTACGCATTTGTTTTACAACCTTAGATGATTTGGATTTTTCCACCGGAAAACCCTTAGGGAAAAATTATGAGTTTAGGTTTGCCTTGAATTGCAGGATTTTGGTAGGTTCGAGGCAGCTTTCTGAAGGTCCCCAGTAGTAGGATTTGCCTTCGAAAATAGAAGATGTCGCCGCGCCGAGTCTACGAGCGCCGTACCACCGCTGTAAGGAAATTTAAATTCCTTTTAGCTAGATATATAAAGTATTGTATTTTTATACACAAATAGATTTATTTCAAGTAGCATGTCCATGCATAGAAAGGTGTGGTGATAGGAAAACGGTTACGAAAAATGTGTAGGGTGAAACGATTTCCCTAAGACCCAAGTAGTCAGATCATGAACAGAAACGTAGGGTACGAAGGCGGTAACCGTGTTCGTAGGTTTGGAATTTGTCCAACCAAGGGCGTGAATGTCCCTTCAAGTCGACCACAAGAAAGTCAAGGGTCGCTTAGTAGTACACCAGAAAAGATATCCTTTGCAGAGTAGCGTCAGACCACAAAGGTCAGCCAGCACACAGAGTTTCTTCCGTGCTAGGTAGAGGCGCACTACCTTTCTCATAAGGCACATGGAACCTTATGAGTAGTACAGACTTGGGAAGTGTCTTCCCTTGAGCCAGCTAGTGGATTCGAGACCGTGTCCGCGTGACACTAGAACAATTGGGTTCGTAAGATGGTCTCGAGTCGTCAGTTTCAGTTGTGCGTTAGGAGCTACTCTGCCTAGAGCCTTCCTAGTAGATGAGCAGGTTAGAAGTCACCTAAAACTCAAGTATAGACCTGACATGAGACAATACGCTAGTTAGTGAACGCCAGGACTCGAGTTAGTAAAATAACAGTCACGTGCTTAGTACGAGTAGATGTGTGACCAGAGAATAGTGCGAAGGCATGCATAGCACATAACATAAAAGTTTTAAATGCATAAAATTATTTTCAAAGACATACATGCATTCATATGTTAAACTGGCTTTTAGTGTCACTAGGAGGGGTTATTTTTCCTTACTCTGACCCTTCGTGGGCACTGTTTTTCAGGTGACCCAGGTGGGAAGTTACGTCTAGGATGAGCATGTGGTGGCGTCAGTTTGTACTATTTATCTTCTTCAGTTTACTCTATTTCAGCATGTACCTGTAGATGAGAACATTGTATCAGATTAATGTTTTATCTAATTTATTTCAGACTATTTATGGTTAATCAGATTTTCAGTTAATTCAGTTTTACTTCCTGTTTAGTGGCTCTGTGAACCCAGATATCAGGTATGTGATTACCCTTAGTTTACTTTATTCAAACTTCCGCTGTAAGTCTTAAATTGCTTAATATAGATTTTATTACCTGCTGCTACTAGTTTTAATACTGTTTCCTAGTTTTCTTTACATCGCTGACCCGGCCGGACGGCTGATTTCTGAAATACTGGGAAGGGGTGTTACAAATTGGTATCAGAGGCAGGTTTAGGATCCCTGGACCCTAGAAAAGAATTCACAGAGCCATAGGAGCGTATAAGAGTAAACTATTGTCAGTAAAGTACTTTAAATTGCGATTAAGCCTTAGTGTTCGCTAGAGTACAAAATAAGTTGCTAGATCAGATTTCTTAGATGCTTGATAAATAATCAGATTTCCTTTATATATTCTATCAGGCACCACGAGTTAGTGAACCAGGTGAATCTTCACGCCAGAACCCGATTCCTAGTGCAACCATGGGAGACGCTGCCATGCCACAGGTACCGCCAGTTCCAGCAGCTCCAGAGGGCACTGACATAGCGTCTCAGATTGCCAGGGCGGTTACTGTTGCCTTGATGGAGTTTCAGAGAGGACTGGCTGCAGGGTTTCCAGCTCCATTTCAAGTACCAGTCCCTGCGCCAGCTCCGGCAGCAGCACCTGTGGAGATGACCCTGGAGCGCTATTTGAGAAATTTTAGAGAACTTCAGCCTTCGAACTACAGTGGGGATGAAACCCCGATGGATACAGATGATTGGATAGCTAACACCAGAGACCTGCTGAATGTTTTAGAGTGCCCGGAGAATAAGAAAGTTCCTCTGGCAGCTTTCCTCCTCCGAGGAGAGGCAAAAGTCTGGTGGGACAAATACCGGACAGATGATCCTGCAGGTAAAGTGTTATGATCAATTCTTTTATTTTAGGAAGTAATGTGTTAATTTTATTTGGTGTAATCGTATTTTTTTTTGGCCAGGCCGTACCCCAGACATGTTCACTTGGGGCGAGTTCTCTAGAGCTCTTGCTAGTTGGTTCGTGCCTCTTTCCGCACGACGAGGTCTCCAAGAGAAGTATCTGAGGCTTTTCCAGGGGGACAGGACGGTTACTGAGTACGAGCGAGAGCTGACCCATCTGGCTAGATATGCGGGCGTGATGCAGGGAGATCAGACTGAGAAGTGCAGTCGTTTCGTGGATGGCTTGCGTGACTCGTTGAGGCAGCCGCTGATGACTATGGTCAACGCTGATTACAGGAGCTTGGTGGATACAGCTCGCAGACTGGAGGCTGACCAACAGAAAGTTCAGAAGCGAAGTAGTTTCCGTGCGAAGCGATCTCAGGATTCACATCAGCCGCAGCAGAGCAGAAATGACCAAGGTAAGAACTGGAACAAGAAGCCGAAGCCTGATGCTAAGAAGAATGGTCAATCTGGTGACCGAAGCAAGGACTATCCCACGTGTCCCAAGTGTCAGCGTCGCCACTCAGGAGAGTGTTTGGCCAGTGCAGGCGTATGTTACAAGTGCCGTCAACCTGGGCACATAGCTCGCTTCTGTCAGGAAGCTGGGCCAAATCAGGTAATCTAGGTCCTTTTGTATTGATTACATTTATGTAATTACGATAGGTTTTTAATGAAATTTACTTCTTGCAGTCGAAGTTCGAGGTTGGTGGCCCTAGCAGGGTAGATAAGGGCAAAGCATTGATGATTACTGATGGGAGACCACAACAGGGTCGAGACTTAGTGCAGCCCAGAGCTTATGGGCTGGGTCAGCAGGAGGCGAAGGATCAGGAGGATGTTGTGACAGGTAAGTGTTGTTTGCTTGCAAGTTGGTTTTAAATCCTCCGTAGTGACACATTAAATTTTTCATCCTTCATAAATCATTCATGTAGGCATCCTTATGATTCGTAACTTACCCTCTAAGATTCTGTTTGATACGGGTGCCTCGCACTCGTTTATCGCGGAATCTTTAGTGCGTAAGTTGGATTTAGAAGTCTTCCCCGAGTCAGTACCGCTGGAAGTCATGATGCCGAATGGATCCCTTCTGCAGACCAGAGACAAGTGCAGGGTGCCAGTGCAGTTTGGTGACACTGAGATTATCGTGGAAGCTTTGCTGCTACCTATAGCAGGGTTTGACTTGATTTTTGGAATGGACTGGCTTTCAGCAGTCAACGCCAGGATTGACTGTAGGGCGAAGCAGATTCAGTTCGATGGCCCCAACCAGACATCTTTCTCTTTTCAGGGATTGAAGGGAGTAGTGAAGATGATCATATCTGCAGTCCAAGCGAGAAAGTGCATTAGTCAGGGTTGTGAAACCTTCGTAGTACTCATGAGCGCGGAGTCTAAGGCTGATTTGTTAGAGGTACCAGTGGTCCAGGAGTTTCCAGATGTTTTCCCGGAAGAGCTCCCTGGTGCCCCTCCAGATAGAGAGATTGAGTTCCCGATAGACTTGCATCCTGGGGCTACACCGGTAGCCAAATCTCCCTATCGGATGGCTCCAAGGGAACTAGCAGAATTGAAGAGCCAGTTGCAGGAGCTGCTTGATTTGGGTTTTATACGCCCCAGTACTTCGCCTTGGAGTGCTCCAGTGCTTTTCGTGAAGAAGAAGGATGGTAGTCTGAGATTGTGCATAGACTACCGTGAATTGAATAAGCTGACCGTAAAGAACAAGTACCCGATTCCTAGGATTGATGATTTGTTCGACCAGTTGGTGGGAGCGAGCACCTTCTCCAAGTTAGATCTGAGGTCGGGCTATCATCAGCTGAGGATTCGTGACGTGGATATACAGAAGACTGCTTTCAGTACCAGATATGGACACTTCGAGTTCGTGGTCATGCCGTTCGGGCTGACCAATGCCCCTTCAGTATTTATGGACCTGATGAACAGGGTATTTCGGGAGTATTTAGATCGTTTTGTCATCGTCTTCATAGATGATATTTTGGTGTTCTCTAAGAGTGCAGAAGACCATGCAGCTCACCTCAGGATTGTTTTGAGCACACTCAGGAAGAACCAGTTGTATGCAAAATTTTCAAAGTGTGAGTTTTGGCTTTCAGAGATTGCATTCTTAGGCCACATCATCAGTCAGAAAGGGGTTAGCGTTGATCCAAAGAAGATAGAGGCCATTAAGAGTTGGCCAAGGCCGACGACAGTTTCAGAGGTTCGCAGCTTTTTGGGTCTTGCTGGATACTACAGGAGATTCATCAGGGATTTCTCGAAGATTGCCTTACCACTGACTTCCCTCACTAGGAAGGGAAAGGGCTTGGTTTGGACAGTTGAGTGTGAGTTGACCTTTGAGAACTTGAAGAACAGATTGATGACCGCACCAGTTTTGAGTTTACCTTCAGGGCCAGACGGATTTCAGATCTATAGTGATGCTTCAGGTCAGGGTTTGGGTTGTGTTCTCATGCAGCATGGAAAGGTCGTAGCCTATGCCTCGAGACAGTTAAAGGTTCATGAGAGGAACTATCCCGTTCATGACTTGGAGCTTGCAGCAGTCATTCATGCTCTGAAGATATGGAGACACTACCTCTACGGAGTGCGTTGTGAGATCTTTACTGATCATAAGAGCCTTAAGTATATCTTTGATCAGCGAGAGCTCAATTTGAGGCAGCGCAGATGGTTGGAATTTCTAGCAGACTACGATGTAGACATTCAGTACCACCCAGGAAAGGCAAACGTGGTAGCTGATGCTCTTAGCAGGAGAGGCTCGTGTTTCTATCTTCTCACTCAGCAGGAGGAGTTAGTACGAGAGCTGGAGAGACTGGACATCGTCGTTGTGCCCCGTTGCAGTGTTGGTTCAGCTTGGTTGAGTTGGATGGAGATTTCGTGCGATATTAGAGATAGGATCAGGACAGCTATACCGCTAGATCCAAAGATGGCAGAGATTTGGATCTCAGTGCAGTCGGGTCAGAAAGAGAGGTTCTCTATTCATGATGAGTTATTATTGCATGATGGCAGAGTGTGCATCCCAGATATTAGTCACCTTCGTGAGGACATTTTGTTCGAGGCACACAATTCCAGATATTCTATACATCCTGGTAGCACGAAGATGTATGCAGATCTTAAGAAGACAGTCTGGTGGCCAGGTTTGAAGAGTGACGTTGCAGATTATGTAGGGAAGTGTGAGACATGCAAGTTGGTTAAGGCCGAGTGTCAGAGGCCTGGAGGCAAGTTGCAGCCACTTCCCATTCCCGAGTGGACATTTGAGGATATATCTATGGACTTCATTCATGGTTTGCCGAGATCGCAGAGTGGGAATGATTCCTTGTGGGTTATAGTAGATCGACTCTCTAAGGTCGCTCATTTCATTCCTCTTAGGAAGACGGATCAGGGTCCGAAGCTGGCACAGTTGTATATAGACGAGATAATTCGACTTCACGGTGTTCCCAAGACTATAGTTTCAGACCGAGATGGCAGATTTACCTCCAGGGAGTGGCGATACGTTCAGGAGCGATTGGGTACCAGGTTACATTTCAGCACCGCTTTCCATCCTCAGACCGATGGACAGACTGAGCGCACAAATAGGACTTTGGAGGATCTGCTACGGATGTGCATTCTAGATTTTGGAGGGAAGTGGGAGAAGTATGTTACTCTTGTGGAGTTCTCCTACAACAACAGTTTTCAGGCGAGTATTGGGATGGCACCGTTCGAGGCCCTCTATGGTAGACGTTGTCGGACACCGTTATGTTGGGCAGAGAGTGAGGAAAGATCTTCTATCAGAGAGTCATGGATTGATAAGACCACTGATAGGATCAAGCTTATTCAGGAGCGTATGAAGACAGCTCAGGATCGCCAGGCCAAGTATCATGATCAGAAGGACAGGTCAGTAGAGTTCAGTGTTGGAGACTACGTTTATCTGAAGGTCAGACCAGTCAGAGGAGTCTCTAGAATAAAGCGGATGAAGAAGTTGAGCCCCAGATTCGTTGGTCCTTTTGAGGTACTGGAAAGAGTTGGTGAGGTTGCATATAGGTTGGCCTTACCTGAGGAAATGAGTGGTGTACATGATGTATTCCACGTCTCCTACCTTAGGAGAGCAGTCAGAGATTCCAGTCAGATCATCAGTACCGAAGAAGCACCAATCGATACAGATCTTAGTATTGGAGTTAGACCAGTCAAGATAGTGGACTCAAGGATTCAGAAGCTCAGAAATAGAGAGATTCGCATGGTCAAAGTCCTTTGGATGAACTGTGGCCGTCCAGAGTATACTTGGGAGCGAGAGGATGAGCTAAAGAGCAATGCAGACTATTCTTTTCTCTTCAATGCAGGTATGGTTTCAATTTTCGAGGACGAAAATTTTTGTTAGGAGGGGAGATTTGTAACATCCGTAATTATTGACGCAAAATATTTATTTAAATTGTAGGGGCGAGTCGCGACCGTTTATTTGAGAGTTGGGTGTGCCGATAGCCGTTCTTAGTGATTTTTGAGTGGAAATGGTGTGCCTTTAACCTATTCTCCCATTTCTCCTCTTTGCGGTTATGAAGAGAACCGCTGCAGCCCGATTAGAAATCCCGCACGAAATCCTCTCTCACGGAATAAACCGAGCGCAGCCCGACACTTTCCCCTCTCCCGTATTCGCGTGTTCCGTCCCCTGTTGACGCCGAGCCCGACGTCTCCCGATCCCGCCTCCGACGCCTTCCGCAGGACTCGCCGCCGCCCGATCCCCCTTCGGAACGCAGATTCGACTCCTCCTCCCTCCTCTGAAGGCGCTAGCAAGCATTCCTTTTCCTTCCTTGGCCGTGGAAGAGCCGATTTCAACCCTAACCGAAGGAGGTTGAGTTTGTTTTGGTTCCGGTGAGTCGATCCCTTCCTTTTCTCGATTTCTTCTTGGATATCCTTCGTTTTGGAGGTAGACTAAACTAATTTTCATTTCTATTGCGCTATTTTAGGTTTTGGTGTTCGTGGTTCACCGCGGAGTTTGAGTGGGACGCATTGAGAACCCCAATATCTCCGCATAAAGGTAGTATACGAAGCTAGTACGCATTTGTTTTACAACCTTAGATGATTTGGATTTTTCCACCGGAAAACCCTTAGGGAAAAATTATGAGTTTAGGTTTGCCTTGAATTGCAGGATTTTGGTAGGTTCGAGGCAGCTTTCTGAAGGTCCCCAGTAGTAGGATTTGCCTTCGGAAATAGAAGATGTCGCCGCGCCGAGTCTACGAGCGCCGTACCACCGCTGTAAGGAAATTTAAATTCCTTTTAGCTAGATATATAAAGTATTGTATTTTTATACACAAATAGATTTATTTCAAGTAGCATGTCCATGCATAGAAAGGTGTGGTGATAGGAAAACGGTTACGAAAAATGTGTAGGGTGAAACGATTTCCCTAAGACCCAAGTAGTCAGATCATGAACAGAAACGTAGGGTACGAAGGCGGTAACCGTGTTCGTAGGTTTGGAATTTGTCCAACCAAGGGCGTGAATGTCCCTTCAAGTCGACCACAAGAAAGTCAAGGGTCGCTTAGTAGTACACCAGAAAAGATATCCTTTGCAGAGTAGCGTCAGACCACAAAGGTCAGCCAGCACACAGAGTTTCTTCCGTGCTAGGTAGAGGCGCACTACCTTTCTCATAAGGCACATGGAACCTTATGAGTAGTACAGACTTGGGAAGTGTCTTCCCTTGAGCCAGCTAGTGGATTCGAGACCGTGTCCGCGTGACACTAGAACAATTGGGTTCGTAAGATGGTCTCGAGTCGTCAGTTTCAGTTGCGCGTTAGGAGCTACTCTGCCTAGAGCCTTCCTAGTAGATGAGCAGGTTAGAAGCCACCTAAAACTCAAGTATAGACCTGACATGAGACAATACGCTAGTTAGTGAACGCCAGGACTCGAGTTAGTAAAATAACAGTCACGTGCTTAGTACGAGTAGATGTGTGACCAGAGAATAGTGCGAAGGCATGCATAGCACATAACATAAAAGTTTTAAATGCATAAAATTATTTTCAAAGACATACATGCATTCATATGTTAAACTGGCTTTTAGTGTCACTAGGAGGGGTTATTTTTCCTTACTCTGACCCTTCGTGGGCACTGTTTTTCAGGTGACCCAGGTGGGAAGTTACGTCTAGGATGAGCATGTGGTGGCGTCAGTTTGTACTATTTATCTTCTTCAGTTTACTCTATTTCAGCATGTACCTGTAGATGAGAACATTGTATCAGATTAATGTTTTATCTAATTTATTTCAGACTATTTATGGTTAATCAGATTTTCAGTTAATTCAGTTTTACTTCCTGTTTAGTGGCTCTGTGAACCCAGATATCAGGTATGTGATTACCCTTAGTTTACTTTATTCAAACTTCCGCTGTAAGTCTTAAATTGCTTAATATAGATTTTATTACCTGCTGCTACTAGTTTTAATACTGTTTCCTAGTTTTCTTTACATCGCTGACCCGGCCGGACGGCTGATTTCTGAAATACTGGGAAGGGGTGTTACAGAATAAGGTTGTCAGGATCGAGATCCTAGATGAGATCATTTTGAGGTTGGATCGGATTGGATTGTAGGAGTTGATCGAGGATCGCTTTACAAAATCTGGATCGTACGATCATAAGATCTTATGATTTGGATCGCGATCCTGACAACCTTTCCTCTGAAGCAACATGAGCACGACTATCAGGTCTCTTTGGAGAGATGTCATAATTGGTCGTCGTCAAGTCTGTGAAATCTCTTAAAGCAGCTCGCCTCATTGCCTGTGGAAAGTAGAAAGTTGTCAAACCTTAAATCACTAGTTTTTATGTTAAGCATAAGACAACTCATCGATACCTCAGAACCTTGTTGGAGAGAGATCACATACAAAATTTTTTCCTCAAACAAGACGAGAACTTCTGTAGTAGCGTTCTTCTTCTCAAGGGTCGCATCTTCCCCTGAAGTGGCCTTGACTCGACAATGCTCCTCATAGGAAAGGGTCTTCTCCCTCTTCCTTTTCTTCTCCTCTCCTTTCTTTTTAAGCTTTGTCTTGTGAAGGGTCGCGCCCAGGTTCACAAGAAGAGCGGTGGAAGCTGAACTCGACACAGAACCCATCTCAACAACAATTATAGCAGGTAATCGGTGAGCCCGAACCCCTTTTCCATTTATAAGTTTCTGCCAGCTAGCCGAATAAGGTCATATACTATTTTTACGATCTCGTGCCGAGCTTGAAAAAACGGAGATTATGTACAACCAATATTCATCAAGTACAGAGGAAACAACCAAAGATAGGGCAGTCGTAAAGAAGACCCAGACCAACTCGTTTCCTTTGGGAGCCCTATAACTAACTCACCCGGGGGACAATTACAATTGCCAAGACCTTGTCGACAACCTGACGAGTTCCGCTTAGCGTTGAGCTCCACCCTCTGACCACAGAGTATACCCCCACCCAGGGGCAGACCTATTATAGGCCGAGTGTGGGCGGCTACCCACACTGGAAAAATTTCATTAAGCTAGGATTCTCGTTCCTCCGCTCCTTGATGGGCATCCTCGCCCTTCTCGACGCCCGTTGAACTCAGGGTAAAAGTCCTAGGAGATTAACTTACGATGACTTCTCGACGCTTAATCCCTATCGACGTTGGTTCGTCGACCTCTCTCTCTCTCGATGTTTGGTGACACTCTAAAGGTCGAGCATGTCTTTTACGATATATATATATATATATATATACTAGCATCTTCGAACGGGCTTCGCCCGTTCTCGATGCGGCGCTGCGGGCTTTGCCCGCAATCAAGAAGGCTTCGCCCGCTTGGCAACGACATTGGTCGTGGGCGGCAATATTGGTCGTGGGGGCGACATTTGTCGTGGGTGGCGACATTGGTCGTGGACGGCGATATTGTTCATTGGAGGAGACATTGTTCGTGGGCGTCGACATTGTTCGTGGGCATCGACATTGTTCGTGGGCGGCGTCATTTTTCGGGGGATGCCACAATGTTCGGGGACAGAGACATTGTTCGGGGGCGGCAACATTGTTCGGGGGCGGCAACATTTGTCGACAGTGCCCGTTCTCGATGCGAAGCTGCGGGCTTCGCCTGCAACCACGGGCTTCGCCCGCCCCCGACTCCATGCTCTCGGGTGGCCTTCGCCCGTTCTCGATGTGGCGTTGCGGGTTTCGCCCGTGCTCGATGCGTCGTTACGGGCTGCGCCCGCATCCAGACGAAGCGGCGACATTAGGCGAAGCGGCGACATTAGGCGAAGGGGCGACATTAGGCGAAGAGGCGACATTAAGCGAAGAGGCGACATTAAGCGAAGAAGCGCCAATAAAAAAAAGATATTTTAACCTTGATTGGTTAAAACGTTAAAAAAATATAATAAGTAGTGTTTTAATGTTTTTTTAACGTTGAACGCACTTCAAAAACCAATGAAAGAGTGAACGCGCTTCACAACGCTTATGACGGTTAACAACCTATACGACGCTTAGTAGAAAATTTTACATGGTATTTTATGATTTGACCACAATTTTCAACATGTCTCTCCATTTAAACAGTATGTATGTCAACAAAAATTTGTCTGAAAAGGCATAAAGGAGGTGACAAAAAAGATAATCGCAGGCAAAGTGAACACGCTGAGTGAAACCAATAATTTTGCCACAGAGAGATTGAGTAGTTCATGATATTTATGTCTTTGCAAAAAAATAACAAATCTGAATGTCATTAAAAAAATGAAAGAGTTAACATGGGGAGCGAGACCAATTTTTTTTAGCAATCTCTTTATTCAAAAACCAACGTGAGAACCCATAATTTTCATAGTACAGGAGACGAATTTTTTTCCCATAATTTTCATAGTACAAGAGACCAAATTTTTTTTAGCGATCTCATTATTTCAAAGCCAACGATCTCTTTATAAAAAAATGAGGTATTCTTCTACTGTAGTCAACACAAAATAAATTGAAGAAATTAAAGTTCTATTTTAATAGTTGTTCTTCTCTTGCAATCAACAATAAAACAAATAATCTAGAGCTGCCTCGCCCTCGACGGCTCACCCTGAGACGGGATGAAGAGTAAGTAAATCAAAATTATAAAACAGAAAAAATCGAAAGTCTAGGAGAGGGAAACAGTCGAAAATAGCTAAATGATCTATTAAAACAGGGGAAAAAAATGAAGTTTTGTTTTAATAGACAAATCCTGAGTACTACGAAGAAGAACACCAATAAATCAAAGCTGGAACCTGCTGAATCTGAGCGCTCCTTTGAAGGGAGGAGGAACCACCGAGGAGAGGCTTGGAGGACGCGAGGCGGCAGCTATGCGAGCTATAGGATAAAGTGAAGCTCTGTTTGAGTAGCCATTTCCTGAGCACTACGAAGAAGAAAAACGATAAATTAAAGTTGAAACCTGCTCATGAACCTGAGCGCTCCTTTGAAGGGAGGTGGAATCGCCGAGGAGACGCTTGGAGGAGGCGAGGCTCCGCGGAGGAGGCGCCGCTGAGGAAGTGCCATCGAGGAGGAGTTATGGAGGAGGATCTGCGGTGAAGGAGCTTTGGAGGAGTCGACGCTCTGCCGCTGAGGAGGTTTAGAGAGGAGGCGCGGCACAGGGCTGACAGGAGCGGCGGGCAACTATCGATGAGCAGGTGGCTTGCCGTGTAGCAGAGGATTTTGTTTGGCGTGTAGCAGAGGATTTTGGTTTGGCGTGTAGTAGGTGGCTTGCTGCCTTGTTGTGGTTTGCAACAGGCAAGTTTTGGGGAATCGGGAAAGAGGATAAAGGACGGGAAATTTTTTTATATAAAAATAACAGAAGCAGCAGCAACATCTGCATATCTCCCAAAAGCAGCTTTGAACCGGGAAAGCTGCAGCAGCTTTTGGGAACCGGGAAAGATGATGTTGTGGTTTGCAGCAGGCTCAATGCTCCCGAATCAAATCAAAAGAACCTTTATGGCTTTATCCACTTTCCCGTTTCCGTTACTTTTCAAATCAAAAGAAATCCGGTGGCTTGTTTCCTAAATCGAATGGGTTAAAATCTTTGATGCAGTTTAATCAAACAGTCCAAATCAAAAGTTTGGTGTACTTGTTAGATATGTATCTTGATTTATATAATATATATATATATAGGATCGTCATTTTCCTTGGTCAAAAGTATTGTATTCTCTCTGGTTTTCTCGCCCCTACCCTTCGGTGAAGCAGAAACATCATCCCTCTTCATCTCTTCTCCAAACGATGACATTTGAATCTGTAAGCTCAAGTTGTCATCTTCAGTCTTCCCCTTTCTTCTCTTTGTTAGATTGATGTTTAAGCCTGATGTTTAATTGATAATCAATTAGCATACTAAATTTGCCGCATATTGCTTATGTTGTTATTTATTCAAACCCATGCACGGTGACCAAGACAGCGGAGATGCCTTTGTTAGTAGAGAGTTCACAAATTGGAAGCATAAACATAGATTGGATGTTTATGTTGAAAACCATAGTAACATCAATAACCAATGTTTTGAGGCTTGTTTGGGCTAGATGAACCAAAAATAGCGCATAATTATCACACCTGCCTAGAAGTTTCAGTGGACATTATTAGATTTCTTTTAAAGCGAGGATTAGCGTTTCATGGTCATGATGAATTAGATAGCCAAGGAATTTTTCATGAACTCCAATTTCTCGTGGACCAAATGAAAACAACAATGAAATTGTATTTAGAAATACTCCGTAAAATCTTAAGTTAGTAGCACAAAGTATCCAAAGGGATATTGTCCAAGTTGTGGCAACGGAGACTACAAATATCATCAGTAAGAATATTGTCCAAGCTAAGTTCTCTATTTTAGTTGACAAAGCTTGTGATTCATCTATTAAAGAGAAAATGACAATTGTGAAGCTTACGGGGACAAGGGTATGATGAAGCTAGTAACATTCAATGTGAATTGAATGGTCAAAAACATTGTTTATGGCAGAAAATTAATCAGTCTTTTATGTTCATTGTTTTGTTCATTAACTTCAACTAACACTCGTCGTTGCAAAAAAACAAACTAAGATTTGTTCTTTTATAACTTGGTAGCAACTATAACAAATATTATTGGGGCATCATGCAAACGTAGAGACATTCACCGAGAGAAGCAATTTATAAAAATATTAAAGAAACACACTGAATTGCTTTTATATATGGCAAGTTTATATCAAGAAATGTATTTTTTGCACTTGATAAATGCAAAATTAATTCGATTTGCTGAATATTATACTATGTACTTTTCTCTAATTACATTAATGGAGCTAGACAATAACTTGAAAGTTATATTTTACACGTTCGCTTAAATGATGATTTCTCAGAGATGATTGGGCTTGGAATATTAGCTCAAAGACTAACTGAATTGAAAAAGATGTTTTTTATCCATTGGTATATTTGTTTGTGAAGCTAGCACTACTATTACCTGTCGCAACTGCAAAGGTATAAAGCGTTGTTTCTACAATGAAGATCGCCAAGTCATCATTACAGAATCAAATTAGGGCTGAATGGATGAATGTTTGTTTAGTGATATACATTGAAAGACATTTTTCACTATCAACAATGGGGACATCATTAAATGCTTTCAAAACATGAAAGCTCAAAGAGGAGTCTTGTAAGGAAGGTTATTTGTTTCTTTATATCATTCTGTGTGCAATATTTGTATAAATTTTGCGATATTAATGTATTTTTGTCTGATTTCTAGATTAAAATTTTGTGCAATTCTTAGTTTTGCCCACACAGGAAAAAAATCATGTGTCTTCCACTGCCCCACCCTCTTGTTCGGTTGCCTATAAATATGACCAGTTGTCGAGGGGGAGAGGCAGTGTTAACAACTCCCAAGGGTACTTACCCAAAGCTAGTGAACTCGTTTAATCTTAGCTTGAGCTTGTCTGCCTCCTCCTGAACCTAGAACAATATTTGATTTGGAAGTGGGAGTTCCTATAAACTCCTGAGTATGCAATGAGACCTATTAGTTGTAGCACAATTATATTCTGTTGTAATTTGAGCAATAATTTTTACCGGTTTTCTTCTTGTTTTCTTGTGTATGTGATCGTTGCTTTTGTTGACTAATAATCTTCGGTCCATACCTTGTCTGAATTTTGCGAGCTGAGTTCTCGGCTCCAACAATTAGCATCTCATGTTATCCCTCCAAGGAGTAGCGGTTTGATCCCACTAGTTAACCACCCACGTGTTTCCTTTTAGAAACCCTACCCTACGTCACAATGTTTGTCTTACATTTAAAGTGATGGGACCATCAATGCCATGTGTCGTCCATTTAGATTTCCTTGAGGAATGAGCCTAATCATGTTAGACATGTAGAGTGTCCTTCATACATGTTCACAATCAAAATAGAGAAAAATAGATCCAAGCATTGTCAAGAGTGTGATATTCTTCTAATACAAAAGGGAAATAAGTGTACTCATCCCCTTCAAAAACATTATGTTTCCTGAGAAGTAATATGTTAGTGATGAGAAAATGAAGAGCAATTGCGATCGTAATAGGAATAAAAATCACTCATCATAATGAAAGTAAACATAAAAATCATGATACAAATTAATCTTATGTGAATAATAATAAGAGAATGTAAGAAACTAAACATCCAACACATAATCAGTTGGTGAAGAGTAGAGACTTCTTATGAAGCATAAAACACAACTTGAGGTAACCAGCGTGGGACTAATTTGCTTTGGTTAGATGTTTGGGCTCTTACATGATATCAGAGATGGGTCGAAACCCACAGCCCTAATATCTACATGACTATCCATGTAAAAGGGCATGTTGGAATTATCCCAACATGGTCATGTGTTGTATGGATTAAGATTCAATATGATCGGAATATGTTGGTGTGTTTGTCCGTGAAGAGTGGAGAGGCTCGTGCGGTTTTAAAGCACACAACATAACTTAGGATACCTGATGTGAGCCTAATTTAAGTATACCTAAACAAACAAACCAACATACGAATGTGATCCCTACCGGGATAATCACATTTGTTGTCATATGAATCTTCAATTGATGGTTAATGATAATAGGTATCATTATAATATGATCATGAAAAGTAAAATGTGGTCGATGAGAGAATGAAGAGTGAGCATTATTGATGCGGAGCAGAGACGAGAACCTGCAGTGGAGGATGAGTTTTGGGCTCGTTCGGTGCCAATTGGCGACTTTCCATATATGGCGCGCCAGGATCGACGATCGGACTCCGCAGATGTGTTCGGATTCGCGTTGCGAATCGATTTGATATATTACTTCATTAGTTTGTGTTATATTTTGATGTATTTGGGTGGCCACACCTCCGGCCAATCATAGTCGTTGAAGTTGGGATGCCCTAGCCTTTATTTTATTATAAATTGATAGCTAGTTGGCTTATTTGAGTGATTGCAGATTTTGGAGAAAGAAATCTTGAAATCCGGCGATCCCTCCATGGTGTTAACTCCGTGGAACTCTAGGTGACGACTCACAGGTGTGTATCTCCTTCTCTAAGGTTTTCCCTAACCCTAGGCTCTTTTTTCCCTTCTAAACTCCCTCCTGCAGCCTCCCTACAGCCTCCAAAATCAGTCACTATTTCCTGTCAAAAAATTCCTACATCAATTTCATTTCACAGTTCAAAAATGAAATTTACTATTCATCTTATATAGTTTTCCCCTACATGTCCACCGCCGGCCTCCAGGTATCTCCCAACAGCAGGTCGCTGATTCCCCTTCACCTGGTAGCCGCCAGCCCAGCCTCCTTCCCCCATCAAGCCGCATAACCCTCTGAATTCCCCCTGTCGTCTGCCTCTACTAAACCCAATTACCACCCTTCTGTCGGCTACCCCTCTTCCCCAAAACCTCCGGTGCATCCCCCTCTCTGGCCCGCAGGTGGCCCCCCTTTTAAAAGCCCCTCCAATCCAAACCGCCAGCCCCCCTTCATGTGGAACCACCAACCCTAATGCCTCCCCTTCCGGATCAGCCCAGATCTGAATTTTTCCGCCCAGATCTGATCTCATATTATCGAATCTACCCTTACCCGCCTGGATCTATCCATACATGGCAGGATCTATCCATTTTCGGTCTGATTCCATCATCCACCGCCGAGGACAGCGATCCTAATGCCTCCCCTTCCGGATGAACCCAGATCTAGAATTTTTCCGCCCAGATCCGATCTCATATTATCGAATCTACCCTTACCCGCCTGGATTTATCCATACATGGCAGGATCTATCCATTTTCGGTCTGATTCCATCATCCACCACCGAGGACAGCGACCTCCAACATTTCCACATCGCTGGTTTCATCTCGGATCGTCGTACACGTACCTCTGTCGCCGGATTCTTCAGTGTCTTGGTCAGCCCACTACTTGGTAAGTCTTCGTTGTACTGGATTATTATTTCCAGCATATTTATATTGGATTGGATCTTAGGCTCCATTTGGTTCGGCGGTGGCGGGTCGATCCGGCGGGTGGAAACGGAGTGTTCGAACCGGAGGGGGGAGGTGGCTGCTCCAAACGGAGCTTTTTGTGGCGTTTCTCAAGTCGGGCTGGTGGAAACGGAGCAAACGCCGCCGGAAGTTCATTTGTTTACCCTCCTTCCGGCGGCGTTTGCCCAAAACGGAGAAGCGAAACGCCCAAACAAATAGAGCCTTATACCTGTTTTGGATATCTTGTATGTTAGTTGCTTGCTTTTAGATTATTATTGTGATTTGCAGGATTTATTTGTCGGACGCTCTTACTTCGACCCTCCACGCGGAGGAAAGTCTAAGGTTGTCTCGCTTACATAAATTATCTGTCTTGTTGTGAATTTATCTGCATGGGATGTTTTAATTATTATCTAACCGTGTCTTAATCCGTCGGGCTTTGCATAGCATGTAGGGTTAGGTAACTGATTTTCCGCCGTCTATAGATTCGTCCTACATCAATTATCTGATAGGAATACTAAGAATGTATGTTTTGATACATCTTGCCATATGATAGTTTCATAAGCATCATGATAAGAATCATAATGCTTATAAAAATAGAGGTAGTGAAGATTTAGAAGAGCTAATGTTTTTGTTAGAATTAGAATTTCTTTTATATTGTCGTTTGTATTTCCATTTTTACATTTGTTGTATTTCCCTCTCTTATATTGGAGGGAGTCTGCTCATTAATGAAATTAAGATCTTTTTCCACAATCATAACATGGTATCAGAGCTAGTGGTTCCCTAGCCGCTCCTTTCTTTTCCGCTACCACAGCGCCCCGCTTCCGCCGCTACTGTGTCTCCTCCAGATCCCGTCGGCGTCGTCTCCTCCAGCTCCCGCTAGCGTTGTCCCCTCCTCTCTCCTTCCCGTTCCTTCCCGCTCGCAATGTCGTCCGCTCATTCCGCCAACCAGCGCCAACGTCAGTCTTCCTCAGCCCCGTTAGCACCGTCCCCTCGTCTCTTCGGTCGCTCTTCCTCTCACGCACCAGCAAGCACCCTCTCTCCGGACACTCTTCCTCTTCTCGTCATCCCCGGTCGTCCTCATCCCTTGCATGGTTGTTTGAGTTCTTCGACACCGGATTGAAGGAGGGAACGCTTCTTCGGCGTTTGTTCTCCCACCATGAAGAGTTGTCTTTTCTTCTCTTGGCGTGATTGCTCTCCTCCGAGCTTTTACTCTTTCTATGAGTGAGATTTCTCTTCGTTGGTAGCCCGGTGTTATTTGGTTCCCTCGCCTATGATGTCGGGAAGTGGTGAAACTATGGATATCTTCTCTGGTATGAGGGCTTCTATGGATTCTTTGCCTCCTATTGGATCTCTTCGTGTCTCTTATGATCATGGGAGTATGAGACTCCTCAGATTACTACTATTAGGTTGGATGGAACCAATTATCTTCTGTGGGCTCGTTCTGTCACTTTAGCCCTCAAGAGCTGCCATCTGTTTGGTTACCTCAGTGGTACTACCAGAGCGCCTTCGCCTACCTCTCTTGATTGGCCACAATGGGATTCCGAGAACCTTTGATTATGTCTTGGCTCACCAACTCCATGCAGGTGTCTATTGCTCGCAATTATCTCTTCCTGGACACTGTTGCCGATATTTGGAAGCGGGCCGAGATTACATATTCACGTCGGGGAAATGCGGCTCAGATCTTTCAGTTGTGGCGAAGGATTTTTCTTTTACGTCAAGGGGATCGTCCTCCCGCTGCCTACTACCTGGAGTTTACCCAGCTTAATCAAGAGTATGATCATTTCGACTAGCTTACTCTTGTCTCCCCTGAGGATGAGGTGTTGGTTCGTGCCCGGGAAGAACGCAACTGGATCTTCGAGTTTCTCCATGGTCTCCATCGTGACCTTGATCCCATCAGTGTTCAGATTCTTGGTCGCTCTCCTCTACCTTCCTTATCAGAGGTGTATAGTTTGGTTCAGCAAGAATATGATCGTCGGTAGATTCACCTACCGGATACTGTTACGGAGGGCTCTTCTCTTGCTGCTCGTTCAGTCCCGGCGGCCGCTCTTTCCGTGACACTAGGGACAAGCCCGTGGACAAGGACCAAGTGACATGTGATTATTGTGGGAAAGTTCGTCATACTCGGGACACTTTCTTTAAGCTTCATGGCTTTCCATCTTCTCGTAGTGGTCCTGCTCCTTGTGGCGGTTGTAGCTCTGGTCGTAGTTTGAGTCGTCCTTCTACCTCTCGCTCGGCTCATCTTTCTGATGTTGGTGATGATACTACTCCTTTTTGTAGACCTGCTGCCTCTGAGGTACCTTCTGCCCTTTCTCCTGAGGAGATTCTCGTCTTCCGTGTCTTCATGCTTGGTCACTCTTCCGAGTCAGCTAGCACCTCCTATGCCCATCAAGGAGTTCTTGGTGCTCACTCTGCCACCATATGCTCTTCTTCCCAATGGATCATTGATTCTGGTGCCAACCAATCACAGAAAGGTTCAGCTACAGGTTTTGTCTCTTATTCTCCTTTGTCTGACCGGGAGAAAGTGAGCATTGTTGATGGATCCCCGTCTCCCATTACTGGGAAAGGGACCATTCCTTGCTCCTCTCTTACTCTCACTTCGGTGCGCCATGTGCATAACTTTACCCGTAACCTGCTTTTCATTAGTCACCTCAGTAATTCTTTGAATTGTTCTGTGACGTTTTTTCCCACCTCTTGTGTTTTTCAGGACCTCCCACCTCTTGTGTTTTTCAGGACCTGAAGACGGGGAAGATGATTAGCTCTGGTAGAATGCGGGATGACCTCTACTTGTGTGACCCCTCCAGCTCCGTCGATGCTCCGCAGGCTCTTTCTGCTGCCCAGATCTCTCTGGACTCCTGGCACTGTCGCCTTGGCCATCCATCTCCTTCTACTATGCATTTTTTATTTCTATATTTGTCAAATGTATCTTTGAAAGCTTTTAAATGTGATGTGTGTACTCGTGCTAAAACACCATCGTGCTTCTTTTACTCATGTATCTACTCCTAGTGCTACTCCTTTTGTTATGATTTATACTGTTGTTTGGGGCCCCTACCTTGTAGCCTCCATTTATGATTTCCACTGGTTTGTTACCTTTATCGATTGTTTCTCTTGTTGTACGTGGGTCTACTTGATGAAACATAAAAATGAGGTTTTTCCATTATTTTAGCGGCTTCATAAAATGGTCACGACTCAATTTAATGTCAATATCAAAGTTTTGCGGAGTGATTATGATCGGGAGTATGTCGACTCTTCCTTTGAGCGTTATCTTAGTGATCACGACATTATACATCAAACATCTTGTGTCTCTACCCCGGCTCAGAATGGGGTCGCCGAGCGCAAGAATCGTCATCTCTTGGAGGTCGCTCGGTGTCTCCTCCTGCAGATGCACATCCCTAAATATTTCTAGGGTGATGTGGTTCTCACTGCGGCATACCACATTAATCGGTTGCCGACTCATATCCTTGGCCACAAATCACATCTTCAGACCCTTTCTGTCACTCCCTCAACTCTTCTATCTCGAATCTTTGGATGTGTGTGTTTTTTCCATGTCCATCCCACCTACAAACTTGATCCTTGTGCCCTAAAGTGTATCTTTATTAGGTATTCTCCAACCCAAAAAGATACAAATGCTTCCACCCCACTTCCAAGAAAATCTTTGTTACTATGGACGTCACCTTTCGAGAGTCTGAGTCCTACTATGAATCCTCTCTGCAAGGGGAGTCCTCTCTTCAGGGGGAGCTTCACCTAATGGAAGTGAGTTCTCTTCCTCTTTCTATTCCTCCTACCGTGACTATCCCCACTTCTACCTCTCCTCCTGTGACCGTTGTTGTGTCTACTCATCTTGTGACAGCTCCTCCTTTACAGGTGTATACTCGGCGGAAAAGGGATCCAGGTACATCGTCATCTCTCAAGCTACCCGCTCCAACATCGGATCCTTCTTTGGGCTCTCAATGTATCTCTACCCAACATCCTATGTCACACTTTGTGTCCTACAGTTTATTATCTCCTTCATATAAGCTCTTTATTGCCTCTTTCTCTCCTCTATTTCTATCCCTTCAACATGTCAAGATGCTATTACTCACCAAAGTGGCAGGATGCTATGCATGAGGAGATGTGGACCTAGAAAAGAATTGCACTTGGGACTTGGTCCCCTTGCCACCTGGCAAGACTGTGGTTTGATATAAATGGGTATTCTTCGTCAAATAGAACTCTGAGGGTGTTGTTGAGCGGTATAAGGCTCGGTTGGTGGCTAGGGGCTACACCCAAACAATGTGGATTGACTGCTAAGAAACCTTTGCTCCTGTGGCGAAGATGAATTCTATAAGAGTTTTGCTCTCATGTGATGCCTGCAAAGGGTGGCCCCTAACTCAATTGAATGTGAAAATGTGTTCCTTCATGAGGACCTGAAAGAAGAAGTCTACATGTCGTTACCACCTAGTCTTACCCTGGCAGGATCTGGGGAAAGGTATGCAGGTTGAAGAAAGTCTTATATGGCCTAAAACAATCTGCTCAGGCCGGGTTTGGGAGATTTCATAGAGCTATGGTTGCATTTGGATACTCACAAAGCAATGATGATCACACCTTATTTGTAAGGCGCAAGCATGAGAGGCTAATTGCCCTTAATGTTTATGTGGATGATATTATCATCACGGGTGATGATACTGAAGAGATCAAGTCTCTGAAACAGAGACTGGCAAAGGAGTTTGAAGTAAAAGACCTAAAAAATCCCAAATACTTCCTTGAAATTGAGGTCGCTAGATCGAAGCATAGTATATTCATATCCCAGAGGAAGTATATTCTTGATTTACTCTAGTCGTGTGGGTTGAGTGGGTGCAGACCTGCTGACACTCCAATTGAAGTCAACCACAGATTGGGTAGAGATGATGGAGAAGCGATTGTTGATGTTGTTGGATTTCAAAGGCTAGATGGCCGCCTTATTTATTTATCGCATACTCGTCCAAATATTTCATATGTTGTGGGTGTTATTAGTCAGTTCATGCATTCACCCAAAGCACGTAATTTAAAAGCGGTCTACCGTATCCTTCGGTATCTCAAGTCCTCTCTTGGAATGGGTAGCTTGTTCTCTCCTGACAAAGAATTGACTGTTGAAGTCTACACTGATGCAAAGAATTGACTGTTGAAGTCTACACTGATGCTGACTGGTCTGGTTCTGTTGATGACGGGAGGTCCACTTCTGGTTATTGCTCTTTTCTTGATGGTAATTTGGTAACGTGGAGGAGTAAAAAAAACATGTGGTTGTCAGGTCAAGTGCAGAAGTAGAGTTTAGATCTATGGCGCATGGAATTTGCGAGAGACTGTGGATTAAATCTTTGTTGAACGATCTTGGCATAAAAAACAAAGACCCCGTGAGACTTTACTGCGATAGCAAAGCCGCCATCAGCATAGGTCACAATCCTGTCCAATATGACCGCACAAAGCATGTAGAGGTTGATCGTCATTCATCAAAGAGAATATAGAAATGGGAGTTGTGAGCACACCATTTGTTCCTTCAGATCAACAGCTCGCGGATGTTCTCACCAAGGGGCTAAGTCAGGTTGCATTCGAAAAAATTATGTGCAAGTTGGGCATGCAAAACATCACACGCCCAACTTGAGGGCGGTGTTAGAATTAGAATTTCTTTTATATTGTCTTTTGTATTTCAATTTTTACCCTTGCTGTATTTCCCTCTCTTATATTGGAGGGAGTCTCCTCATTAATGAAATTAAGATCTTTTTCCTCGGCCACAACAGTTTTAATACTGAATCATGAGAATGCAACTCCCGCGATCAAGAAGCAATGAAAAGCAATATTAGCCACGGTGATATAATCATGTTGAACTGAAACCATGTTAATTCTTCTGTCTGATTGGCAAAGCAGACTGAAACTCCCATAGTACTCAAATTTAAGATCAATGCATGCTATGCGAGCAATATGCACTGTGGGGTATGTGAGTACGGCATGTGTGGCACGTATAGTATGTCAAAAAAGATAAAATGAGCATGCGTGTCACAAATATAGATGTGGAACATGTTTGCGAGCAGAGAACAATTAATGTGCAATATATCAAGTGTACTCATGTCAATCGGGAAGCTGATACACAATGAACAATACAAATTCTTATTTTTTGTACTTTTTAAATAAAAGAAACATCAAGGAATGATTAAGGAACAATGCAAAAAAATTCAAAATTTACCTGCCACAGAAATCCTTCTATATTAGGGTCTGACCTCACAAGGGAAAGAATTTTGTCACTTTCAAAGAAGAAACAGTGAACCAAAGAATCTGTAATCATGTCACACATATACGGCTTTCCAAGTAGAACTTCATAAAGTCCTAAAGTATTTCCATGAGAGAATGTTGGATGCAATGAATGCTTGTTGTGGAGGCTCTTACTTTTCCACTGTAATACAAAGAACTAGCACTTATAAGCTCTTCATGAAAACAAAAATAAACTTGAGATTTGAATGCTGGATAACTTCAAGAATTTTGTAGGAAAGACCATATTAAATGCTAAAAGAGTCTAGTAAACCACAAGCTCAAACCTTAACAATACCCATTGAGATAAGCCAAATCCCATTTGGTTTAGACCCCTCTCTAAACAAGGTTGTGCCGCATACTTTCATCAACTCTTTTGTAGAACTACCAAGTGGTTCACGTATATCAGCAGGAAGAGCTCCAAGTAAAGGATGGGCAGAAATTACATCATTCACTTTCGGCATTTTTAATAAAGGAGGATTCCTTAGAAGCCTTTTGAAGTCACTCTGCCGTGAAAGTACTAATACTTTTAGCATCAAATACCAGTTATAAGTTGGACAGAACAATTCCATGGGCATTACAAAGAGCTTACATACCTGCACAGAATCATCAAGGTGAACCATCTCCTTTTCTTCTATAAGTCCAGCCTTCTGAAGATCTTGAACATATTCACTCAAATGTTTCAGTATTGAATACGTTACCTGCCTTGTCTTCACAACACGGATCACCTGAATATGTTTTCAAAAAATAAAAAATGAACATATGTAATAATGGATGCTTCCAAGTAAAGGTAACTGACATTGGTGACAACAATTCAATAATACTTGGACAAATAAACATTACTTTCATAAAAGAACAAAATAGCCAAATGGGTCTCCTAATTCTAGCAGCTAGCATAAGCGAATATTCTATGTCAGTGCCAAAAATAAAGATGTCACTGCTTTGATGTATGCATTTGCCTCAGATCCAGAATGCGATATAGGGTAGGTTAGGTGTGTGGTGAACACTAGCTATGTAGCCATGGGGTAGTACCGAGGAAATAATTCCTGACTAACCAGGGATGATGTTTGTATGAAGATAATGATCCACAAAAAATTGCAGTTAATAATGAAACATAAATTCCGCGCAATTATCATAGGCAAGTAGCAAATAATCTAAAGAGCAAACATATTAGGTTTTCCTCCACTTGGAGGGCCAAAATCTAATACGCACAAGCAACAAGGATCCTGCAAGAGTGATCAATCACATAACGAATATGCTAGCATTGTCAAACATTCATAATGATATAAGAGTTCAAATCCGTACAACAATGCTGAAATAAATAACACAATACAACTAAGGAACTCACGAGTGAGGGGCCGTATGTGTAGGAGCGGAGATCCGGTGCCTGTAGACACGGTGATGGCTGTTCGGGCCTTCAGGGAGATGGAGATGGCCGTTGAAGGGGGATTGTGTGCGCTTTGTGGATGGAATGAGGAGGGGCTGACTGGGTGAGGTTCTGGGAGAAGGGCCAAGGCTGTCCTGGGGGAGGAAATGAGTTGTAAGGGCCTGGGGATGTTTTCTTTTTGGGGTGGGGTGGGGTGGGGGTGGGGGGGGGGGGGGGGGGGCAAAAGGGACCAGTGCCTCCTGGAACTGCTGCATCTGGCTGTTTGGGCAGTTGGCTGAAGGGGAACTGGTTGGGAATGGTTGGCTGTAGTAGAAAGGGCTGTAGATGGGGTGGCTGGGAGGAAACAGCACTGCTACTGTTTGGGGATGTCTTGGGGGTGGGAGGCTAGGTTTTTTAAGATAAAATGAGGTGCGGTTGTAGTGGAATATGGACCGCAGTGGGTAGAATGCTGGAAAACAGTAAATTGTTGTTACTTTTAGTGGTTTTAGCGGGGCGGCAGCTAGGGGAGAAAAAACTGATGGGTGGATGTTTAGGGAATGGAGGAATGAAGGTGATCGGTTAGTAAGATGGATGTTTGGTGGAGTTGGCTGCAAGAACCAGTGAGGGAATAAATGATTAACAAGACAAATACAATGGAACAAAAAGGATAATACCTAGGAGTCGGCACATAAGGTTTCGCATAATCGGCACCACAAGTAAACCACGGGATTCTGGGAAGAAGCTCTCAAAAATCTGCGATACCTACTGACGGTTGGCGCTACCTCCGATTTATAAAAAAAAACGGGACTTAGGGCAATCATCTTGGACGTCTATGATTGACCATACACGATGGTTATCCGATCTCTCTAAATAAAACACTAAAAAATTTAAAAATATATATATGTCGAAATGTCGATTCGAATGCAACCGCTGACTCGGATCATCCATTGGATGACGCCAGATATGGCAAGTGACAACTCATCCCAGAATGGGCCAAAACTCATGCTCCACCATCTCATCGATCCCCATTAGAATGTGTGTTTCATAACAATGAGGAAAAGTGGGAATTTATGCGACAACCGAGGTTACAGATGTCGGATGTTAGAGACATGTCAGTTTAGGTTTTTCATATCAGTTATAATATGTCGGGGGATATATCGGGGATATTTCATGTCGGGTTTTAATAATTAATTATTTTTATAAATAATTATATTTATATGTAATAATTTTTTTAATTTATATATAGTAATGTCTTGATAATTTAACATTTATTGAACATTTAAATCTACCAAATTAGTATAAATATTTTATGTTATACATTTAATAACAGTATAGCGTATGGAAGAAACCAAGAGGAAGTCAGGAAGTTGTTGATAGTGATGGAAGATAAAGAACCTTCTTAATTCTAAAATCCAAGGGCCAAGCAGAATCAAAGGCAATGACGATGAGTGCAAGGGAAAAAGTTGGTGGAAGGACACAAAGCAACCTAGCAATGAAACAATTTCAGTTTATTGTCTATTAGACCATAGACACTAAATAAAAATAATTGAAATAAGTCAGTCGATATAACATCGGGATATATCGGCCGATATATCAGCGAATATATCGGCCGATATATCAGCGAATATATCGGCTGACAGAAGATATAACTGATGATATATTCCAAAGGGATATTTTGCAAAAAAAATATCGAAAACGCGTCCGGCTGTCCATGAAACCTTTATGCCGTCCAACATGTTGGTCATGTCAGAAGATATCCACAACAATGCCGACAACACACATCTAAAAGCAAAAGTAGATTCGATCATAATAAAAGAAAGGAGAAAGAAACCTGAGGGAAATTAATCCGAACATCTTCCAAAAACTTTCTCGCATCTTCACCCTCTTCGCTGCTTTCATTAATTACTGTAGAAGCAATTTCACTATTACCTAGCATGAAATGGACACCAGTAAGAATATATTCTCCGTGTTCTTTCTTTTATAAGGGCAAAAAACTTTCTGCTTGACAGCTTCTAAGAAACTGCATTAAAATTTGGTATTAAAGAGCATCAAAGTGATAAGAGGATAAAATACAAACATAAAGATCATGCTTACATCTTTCAACTTGAAAAGGCATTAAGCATATGATACACATCAAAAGACTGATGATTCCATTAGGACAAACTAAAGACTCCTGCTATAAATTCAAAACTACTTATGCTAAATAACTTTAAAAGGTACTTGAAGAATCAATTTTCAAATAACATTATACGAAAAATGCATCAACTTATAAGAAACCAAAGGAAAAGGCTTCAATAACATAACTGAATCAAGGTTGTTTATCTCAAAGACATAAAAAATACATGATAGAAGCCTAAAAGTTAACGGCCAAGAGGTTCCCTACAAAGAGAAGAAAATACCGATAAATTCATGAAGTTGCCGTCTAGCAATTCTATGCGCACGAAGAAAAGCTGCACACACTGAACATGCTGACTCCAACCTCTCCACTGTAAAATAAGTGACCAACCGCCGTGGAAGTTTACTCATCTGAAGATATTTATAATACCCAGGAAAATGAACATTGGACTTTAAGCCCTTCCAATCACTTAAAGGATCAATAGACACCACATCCATAGCTTCATCTACGGAACGCATTAAAAGCATGGCAGTGCTTTGAGATATCCTTCCCTCATCAAGCATGGACCAGTAGGCAGCCTGTACACCTGAATTAGTAGCCATATAAACTTCAGTAGGCATTAGTACAAACATAATCTTCATTTATTTAAATGCAATGATTCTTAGAAATAAAACTTCAGCTGCGGACTAACTGCTTGCAATGTTAAATTTCCATTAGCATAAAATTAAATACAAAACAAATATAATTATCAAATAGCTAGCACATCATTGTGGCAGAACTTTGTACGATAAATTCTGATGGGGGACCATCGGCCCATGACAAGGCGGGGCCCACTTTCGTCTATTCTCGCCGGAAGATTTGATCGGAGGGACGATCCGATCCCGCGGATGCGTCCGGATGCACGCCGCGAATCTTTTCCAAATATAACTTTGTTATTTTTCATTTCATTTGCTTATGTTTGGGCACATGGATTCTTCGGCCAATCATAGCCGTCGAATCCGGGTTGCCCTAATGTTAAAATATTATAAATAGGAGTGTTGAGGCTTGGAAAGGGGTATTGCTGGTTTTGGAGAAGATAATCCCGGACCTCCGCGATCACGCCCCGGTGCCGACGCCGTGGAGCCCTAGGTGTTGACTCCTAGTGGTGGAACTTCATCCCCAAGGTAAACCCTATCCCCCTCCATCATTTTCCAACCCTTCTCCCCCTCTTCCACCGCTGGAATCCCGCAAACCCCCCCCCCCAAACCTCCGCCGAACTGCAACCTGCAAGAAGGCCGCCGCCCAGCCCCCCCTTCCCTTTCCGCCGCCGCCGGACCGCCCAGATCCGTCCGCCGGACCTGCTGCCAGTCCCCAACGCCCCCGCCACCCTTTTCCCGTCCATACCCGACCACCCCGCAGCCTCCCCTGCCCTAGCCGACCACCCCACTAGCCTCCCCTTCGTGGATCCACTTCACAACCCCTCCGAAAATCCTAGATCTGTCTTGATCTAGCACTACCTTACCCGATCTACCACCTACCCTCATATCCCCTCTTCCGAAGCCCGGATCCGTCACAATACTGCCGGATCTACCCGGTTCCAGCCACCCTCCACCGTGGACAGACACCTTCTCGATTCGCCAACCCGGATCTACTTCCAAAACCACCAGATCTCTCCCGCCTCGAACAATCCTTTGTTTGTGAGTTGTTTGTTATATGAATTTCTAGTTTTCAGCATTTGGATATTGTTTGGAATATTTGTACTTACTTGGAATATCTATTGTGGAATTTTGGCCGTAAGAATATTGATTGCAGGAAGGAGCTATTCGCAGCGCGCTTAATTTTGGCCCTCCGTTTGGAGGAAAGCCTTGTTTGATCGCCTCAAAGAATTGTTGTTGTCTAATTTAATTTTGCGTGGTTGTGAATCGTTACTTGGAATAATTGCCTAGCGGGTTTGTGTGCATTTTCATCATAGTTCTCACGTGTCTACTCACTCGAGTCAACCTAGATTGCTTAACATATAGCCTACCCTACATCAATTGGTATCAGAGGTCAAGGTTAGACCACTTGCATGCTCCGTAGTGGTAGGACATTTAGGACTAGCATGGTTGAACCACAAGTAACCGACGACCGCGTGGAAAGCTCGAACTCGGCACCGCGTTTGCTGAGTTCCAGCGCCTTATTTTAGATCGTTTTGACGCATTAGGCGCCCAGTTTAACGACATGCGACAGGACCTTGCCGAGGTAAACGTACGGCTGGACCACTTCGAAAACGCTAGGGACACGCCTACACATCGCGACAACCCTTTGGAGGACGACCTTGATGTTTCTCCACGTCCCGGCCAGCACCCAAGGGTGGGCCATCCACCTGTGGAACGTCGTCTCCTTGACATTCCCTACCGAGCTCCGGCCCCACCGGCAAGGCAAAACACTGAGCCAGCACGTGATAGGCACGCGCCACCACGTGAGGATTACCGTATGCCCTGTCAGCCGCAACCGGACCTTAGGGACCGGGTATCCCCACCTGGTCGCCGCGATCAGCACCGGGATGAGTATTACCCGCCAGATCGACGAAGGTTTGACTACGACTACGATGACTATCCAAGGGACTACCCCGACCCGCGAATGGGTGGCCATGCCTTGGACATCACCCGACGGATTCGCCTCGACGCCCCTTCGTTCGACGGTCTCTTGGATCCGAAGGCCTTTAGTGATTGGATCCTAGACATGGATCACTATTTTGACTAGTACGCCATGAGAGATGAGCGTTGTGTCCGTTTCGCGAAGATGAAGTTGGTTGGGCAGGCCAAAGTATTTTGGATTAGCGTGGAGAGAGCTGTCGAGAGAGAAGGTTATTATCCCATCTCCCGATGGGATGAGATGGAGAGACTGAAAGATAAATATCTCCCCGCTTCATACCGTGATCAGTTGCTGGATCAGCTGCAGAACCTACGTCAGGGAACGCTCTCGGTATCTGAGTACATGGCTCGATTCGATGAATTGGTCGTTATGAGCGATATCGCGGAGGAGCCTATTGCCACCGCGTCTCGATTTAAGGCTGGCCTTCGTTCAGAGCTCCGGAGAGAGTTAATTCCCCATCGCCTCGAGACGTTTGATAAGATATACCAGCTCGCCTTAGAGTACGAGCAGTATCTCCGTACTTCGAGTACGAAGCAGTTCTCCTCGCGCACTGATTCTTCGACATTTAAGAAGCCCGCACCTTCACAGACTACCACGGCCACCATTGACATGAAGGGCAAGGCCATCACCATCGAGGATCAGCGGCCCGGAGGTATCCAGTGTTTTAGATGCTCTGGCAGAGGACACGTGGCGGCACATTTCCCCACACGAAATCTGCTAATCGAGGGAGAGGAAGAGCTGTGCCTAGAGGGAACCGAAGATGTTACTGAGGAGGTCGAAGCTACGATCGAGGAAGGGTGGGAGAGCGAGGTTGAGAGGTCCCTAGAGATGGGAGTAGTTCGACGTCTCCTACATACCCCCCGTGCGGACGAGGATTGGCGCCGCACCACTATCTTCTACACGTATTTTCCTAGCGCGGGCGGACCCTGCAAGCTAGCCATTGATAGTGGGAGTTGTGTCAATATCGTGGCCCAGAAAGGTTTAGAGCGTATGCAGGTGAAGGCGGAACCCCACCCTCACCCGTATCGAGTCATTTGGGTGGACAAGACCGCCATCCAGGTAACACAGCGGTGCCTCATTCCTATTCGGCTTGCCACATTTGAGGATCACGTGTGGTGTGACGTCATTCCTATGGACGTTGCACACGTGTTATTGGGGCGACCCTGGTTATACGATTGCGATGTCAGGAGCTACGGCCGGTCGAACACTTACACATTCTTCGATAAGGGTAAGAAGATCACGTTGTCCCCAACCCGGCCCAAGGAGAAATCCAAGGGCCCGATTGAGCCCTCCCCGAGCACCATATTGTCGCGGCCACTGCATCTCCTGCGGTGTAGTGAGTTCTTGCGGGAGAGCAGGGATGTCGGGGTATTTTACATCGTTGTCGCCACTATGGCTTCTGAGAGCCCGATGGTGACCCCAGATCTTCCCCCGGAGATCCAAACCCTACTTGAGGAGTTTACCGACATCATGCCGGAGGAGTTACCTGATGAACTCCCACATTTACGAGATATCCAGCACGCGATCGATCTAGTCCCAGGAGCTTCTCTCCCAAACCTACCGCACTATCGTATGAATCCAGATGAGCACGCCGAGCTCAAGCGACAGGTTGACGAGCTGCTTCGGAAGTAGTTCATCCGGGAGAGCCCGAGTCCCTGCGCCGTTCCCGCCCTTCTTACCCCCAAGAAGGATAGTAGTTGGCGCATGTGCATCGACAGCCGTGCCATCAATAAGATTACGGTGAAGTACAGGTTCCCCATCCCTCGTCTTGATGACTTATTAGATACCATGTCTGGTGCCCAACTCTTTTCCAAGATCGATCTGCGGAGTGGGTACCACCAGATCCGGGTACGAGAGGGTGATGAATGGAAAACGGCCTTTAAGACCAAAGATGGCATGTATGAGTGGTTGGTCATGCCGTTTGGGTTGTCCAACGCCCTGAGCACGTTCATGAGGATTATGACACAGATTTTACGGCCTTACATGGGCAAGTTCCTAGTTGTATATTTTGATGATATTCTGATCTACAGTCAGACCCATAGTGATCACCTAGCGCACTTGAGACTCCTTTTCGAGACCCTTCGTAAGGAGAAGCTGTTCGTGAATCTGAAGAAGTGTTCGTTCTACGCCGAGTCGGTACAGTTCTTGGGGTTTATCGTATCATCCACATGAGTGTCAGTCGACCCTGAGAAAGTTAAGTCCATCCGTGATTGGCCCTTGCCTACGACCATTCACGAGGCCCGCGGCTTCCATGGGCTAGCTACCTTCTACAGGCGGTTTGTTCGAGGATTTAGCTCGATTATGGCCCCGTTCACTAGTTGTTTGAAGAAAGGCGAATTTCAGTGGACCACCGCAGCCACTCAGGCGTTTGAGGAGATTAAGGAGAAGTTGACCACGACACCTGTCTTACGACTCCCTGAATTTGGCAAGGCTTTTGAGGTTGCGTCTGATGCTTCAGGAGTCGGGATCGGCGGAGTGCTGAGCCAGGAGGGACACCCGGTCTCCTACTTCAGCGAGAAGTTAAATAAAGCCAAGCAAAAATATTCCAATTACGATAGGGAGTTTTATGTGATCGTTCAGTCATTACGATACTGGAGACACTACCTCCTCCCCCGGGAGTTCGTTCTCTATTCCGACCATCAAGCGCTCTGATACCTAGACTCTCAGAAGAAATTGGGACATAAACATGCGAAGTGGGCTGAGTACCTTCAGGATTTCCACTATGTTCTCAAACATTGCGCCGGTGTTGAGAACAAGCCCGCTGATGCGTTGAGTCGGCGGGTCACCCTTTTGCAGACCCTGCGAGCACACGTGGACGGACTTGAGCAGATCATTGCTGGCTACCCAGGATGTCCGGACTTCGGTGAGATATACGCAGTCGTATCCCGAGACCCACCCGAGCCTGTCGACGGCTTCCAGATATGGGAAGGTTACCTTTACCGGGGTTCCCACATGTGCATCCCAAGCACATCGTACCGTGACTATCTGATTTGGGAGCTTCATGCGGGCGGAGCTGCCGGGCATTTTGGCAGGGACAAGTCCATAGCTATCGTTAAGGATAGGTTTTATTGGCCAGGCCTGAAGAGGGACGTGGCTAGAGTTGTTCGACATTGTCGTACGTGTCAGACTGCGAAGGGAACTAAACAAAACACGGGATTGTATACACCCTTGCCGGTCCCACTTAGGCCCTGGGAGGATATTAGTATGGACTTCGTACTAGGATTGCCGCGCACGGTTCGAAAGCACGACTCCATTTTTGTCGTCGTTGATCGTTTTTCCAAGATGGCACACTTCATCGCCTGCTCTAGAACCGCTGACGCCTCCCGTGTTGCTTCCATTTTCATTTGGGACGTCTTTAGGCTACATGGCCTACCAAAGTCCATAGTCTCCGACAGAGATGTCAGGTTTGTGAGCTACTTCTGGAAGACCCTATGGTACAAAACGGGCACTACCCTAAAGTTTTCATCTGCCTATCACCCCCAGACTGACGGACAGACTGAGGTTGTGAACCGCAGTCTAGGGAACTTGCTTAGGTGTCTTGTTCGCGAGCATGTGGCAAGTTGGGACTCTGTCCTTCCTATCGCGGAATTCGCGTACAATAGTTCGGTCAATAGGTCCACCGGGCTGAGCTCATTTCACGTAGTATTAGGGTACGAACCCAAGAAGCCCATTGACCTCATTCCTTACTCATTAGAGGCCCGTCCTAGCGCGTCCGCCGAATCATTTGCACGTCACTTACATGATTTACATGAGTCAGTCCGCCGACAAATTATTTCAAGTAATGACAGCTATAAAACCCATGCAGACTTAAGCAGGCGAAAACAGGTTTTCAACGAAGGCGAGCAGGTAATGGTCTGAATCCGGGCGGAGAGGCTCCCACCGGGGCCTGCCAAAAAATTAAGTGCGAAACGAATAGGTCCCTACTCGATCATTAAGCGGATCTTGACAAATGCCTACGAACTGAATATTCCCGCAAGTATGGGCATCCATCCGGTATTCAATATTGAGGACTTGACTCTGTATTACGAACCTCGCGAATATTCGGACCCGAGTCGGGATGATCACCGCCCCTCCACCTCACCACCACCTACAGCTTCGTCCCACTCACCACTGCCGCTGACCTTGCCCCCTACTACCCGCACCCCTGGAAGTCCACCTATGGTGACACCGTCTGCGCCCTTGATCGCCCCGGACCATCTACACGAGTGCAATCTGCTGAGAGTATTACAGATATCATCACCCATGAGTACGTCCCGACCACCACTGGACTTTCATGCCGTTATCTGGTTCGTTGGAGAGGCCGCTCCGCCTCTGATGACACGTGGATTCTACCTACTGAGCTGGACCGACTCGCCCCTGGGCTTCGACGACAGTATGATTCTCTCCATTCATCGGAGATGAATTCTTTTCAGTCGGGGGGAGTTGATGGGGGACCATCGGCCCATGACAAGGCGGGGCCCACTTTCGTCTATTCTCGCCGGAAGATTTGATCGGAGGGACGATCCGATCCCGCGGATGCGCCCGGATGCGCGTTGCGAATCTTTTTCAAATATAACTTTGTTATTTTTCATTTCATTTGCTTATGTTGGGGCGCACATGGATTCTTCGGCCAATCATAGCCGTCAAATCCAGGTTGCCCTAATGTTAAAATATTATAAATAGGAGTGTTGAGGCTTGGAAAGGGGTATTGCTGGTTTTGGAGAAGATAATCCCGGACCTCCGCGATCACGCCCCGGTGTTGACGTCGTGGAGCCCTAGGTGTTGACTCCTAGTGGTGGAACTTCATCCCCAAGGTAAACCCTATCCCCCTCCATCATTTTCCAACCCTTCTCCCCCTCTTCCACCGCCGGAATCCCGCAACCCCCCCCCCCAAACCTCCGCCGACCTGCAACCCGCAAGAAGGCCGCCGCCCAGCCCACCCTTCCCTTTCCGCCGCCGCCGGACCGCCCAGATCCATCCGCCGGACCTGCTGCCAGCCCCCAACGCCCCCGCCACCCTTTTCCCATCCATACCTGACCACCCCGCAGCCTCCCCTGCCCTAGCCGACCACCCCACTAGCCTCCCCTTCGTAGATCAACTTCACAACCCCTCCGAAAATCCTAGATCTGTCTTGATCTAGCACTACCTTTCCGGATCTACCACCTACCCTCATATCCCCTCTTCCGAAGCCCGGATCCGTCACAATATTGTCGGATCTACCCGGTTCCAGCCACCCTCCACCGTGGACAGCCACCTTCTCGATTCGCCAACCCGGATCTACTTCCAAAACCACCAGATCTCTCCCGCCTCGAACATTCCTTTGTTTTTGAGTTGTTTGTTATATGAATTTCTAGTTTTCAGCATTTGGATATTGTTTGGAATATTTGTACTTGCTTGGAATATCTATTGTGGAATTTTGCCCGTAAAAATATTGATTGCAGGAAGGAGCTATTCGCAGCGCGCTTAATTTTGGCCCTCCGTTTGGAGGAAAGCCTTGCTTGATCGCCTCAAAGAATTGTTGTTGTCAAATTTAATTTTGCGTAGTTGTGAATCGTTACTTGGAATAATTGTCTAGCGGGTTTGTGTGCATTTTCATCATAGTTCTCACGTATCCACTCACTCGAGTCGACCTAGATTGCTTAACATATAGCCTACCCTACATCAAATTCTAGGATGAATGGTGATCTTATTGAACATCAAAAAATTTGTTCAACGCTAAGGAGTTGAGGATGAAAGCCATTGTATATTAGTAAAGGGTTGGCGGTGATTAATGTTAGCTAGAAGATCAAAGCAAGTGTCACAATGTCACTGATGAAGAATTTGCTAGGGCTCCAGAGAGACATGAAGAGAAATTTCACATTGCTGACATTTCGATTAACGATAAAAGAAAAAAAATCAGAAGGCAAGCTCTGACCAACTCACGGAGGTTGGATCCTCAAAAGAGTCTCTCTCCAAACGAGAGCCAAAACCAAGGGGATCCAAAAATGTCTTCTCCTACTCCTAGGGCCTCCTTATAAAGGATGAAGGTCCACTACAAGACAAAAGGACAACATGAGATAATAATATAATTAATTATAAATTAATTACTACTAATCTATTAACAAAATTATTAATGAATTATTACTCATATTAACTAATTAATAAAAATTGATCATGTGTAAAAGAAAATGTAAAGGCCCAAAATTATGGCCCATATCTTGCCCCTATTGTAATCATGTTTAGTCCCACATCTTAGGATTGAGAATCCTCTGCTCTTTCTCTTCCTATATAAGTGTACAAATGCAAGTATTCTTGTAGATGACAAGTGAGAAAATTAATAAAAAATCTTTTTGTTCTCTCTCCTGTGCGTTTCTACATGGTATCAGAGGGTATGATCCTAAAATTTTTTAAGCTCGTGCTCTCGCTTCTCTCTGGGCGGTTAGACCTCTTCTAATTGCAGGTCGTCTGTTCACCGGCCCATTTTTTTCCTTGCGGCTTCCCTTCTTCAAACCGGTGCTTTCTCTCTTATTTCTCTCGTCTTCTCTGATCTTCTCTCGTGTCTTCACCCTGCTTTTATAGTTCTTCTCTCCTCTGACAGTGGGCCCCATCTTCCCTGCTTCTCACCGCGGTCTAATCTCCCTTGTTGCGCGTCGTGCAACCTTGCCTCCTCTTGCTTTCCGCTCCCTTACCACTCTATTTCCCGACTGACCGCTGGATCCAAGCCACTCCATTGCTTTCCAGGTCGCAGGGTTTGTCCAAGCCCCAGTTCATTGCTTGTGTTCGTCGAGCCGCCCGCTCCTCTAGTCGAATCTTCTCTCTATATATTATTAGGGCCACTGGTGTTTGATTGTCGCCACCGCTTACCTTGCCACGCAACCACCCTTGCTAAGATCATACAAGAAGAAGTCACCAAATTGCTGGAGGCAAGGTTCATCCAGAAAGTTCAGTACCCGGATTGGATCTCTAATGTGGTCATGGTGCGGAAGGATAATGGAAAGTGGAGGATGTGTGTCGACTTCAACCGTCTCAACAAGGCAAGTCCCAATGATTGTTATCCATTGCATCGGATAGATTCCTTGGTTGACTCCGCAGTAGGGTTCTCAGTGATGACGTTCCTGGATGCATTCTCAGGTATCACCATATACGGATGCATGAGCATGATGTACCCCATAGTTCCTTCACTACGAACGAAGGTTGTTATTGCTAGAGTCATGTCATTCGGGTTGAAAAACGTCGGTGCCACATATCACAGAATGATGGATTATGTGTTTAAGTATCAGAAGGGGAGTAATTTAGAGGTCTATGTCGACGATCTGCTCATCAAGAGCCATGGGATGGAAGATCACCTTGCGGATTTGACAGAAACGTTTGTCACTCTTCGCAAGTTTAACATGAGGCTAAATCCAACCAAGTGCTTTTGGGGGACAGTAAAGAGAAATTCCTTGAGCATTTGCTCACCCCCCCCCCAGGGTCTGGAGCCAAGGCCATACTGGAGATGCAACCCTCAAGGGATCCAAAGGAAGTCCAACAGCTAGCAGGAAGAGTTGCGGGGCTTAGCCGCTTTGTCTCGCGCTCCAGAGATAAGTGTGCTCCTTTCTTCAGAACACTTAAAGGAGGGAAGAAGTTCGAATGGACCGAGGAATGCGATCTAGCGTTCGCAGAGTTAAAGCGTCAGCTGACTTCAACTCCGCTTCTCCAGAACCCTCGTCAATCAGAAGATCTGTTTCTATACCTAAGGGTGGGCAAAGATGCCATCAGTTTGGTGTTAGTTCGGGAAGAAGGCAAGAAACAGTACCTCATTCACAACGTCAATCATGTGTTAAAAAGGGCCGAGATGCTATCCGATTTTGGAGAAGCTGGCCCTGGCCTTGATTGTCTTTGCGCGAAGACTCCGACCTTACATTCAAGCTCATTCCATTAAGGTAATCACTGATCACACCCTAAAAATTGTTCTGGAGAAGTCGGACCATTCATGGCGATTGGCAAAATGGGTCATAGAGCTCAGTGAGTTCGATATAACATATATCTGGAAAACTGTCATCAAAGCTGAAGTTTTAGCCGAATTCCTCATCGACTTCATGAACGACGCCAATTCTGGTTAGGGGACTCGACTCCATTGTGCTAGAGAATGTTTGTGGACGGAGCTTCTGGGCAAAACTCCGTTAGAGCAAGGATCATCCTAATAGGTCCTTGTGACACCGAACGAGTAAGCAGTCAGGTTTCACTTCCCTGTCACGAACAACCAGGCCATGAAGCATTGATAACAGGGCTTGGATTGGCTCGAGAAATAGGCATTGACGACATAGAAGTGAAGACGGATTCATTGATCATGGCATCACAGGTTAACGGTACTTTCGAACTTCTACAGAGGTATTTGGCCCTAGTCAAGCAGAATATCGGGCTCTTTCGCACCTTCAGCATACAACATACTCCAAGGGGGGAGAATGCAGAAGATGACGAGTTGGCCAAGTATGGACTTCCAGCCGGGGGTACACACACAGAGTTGTTATCCCTGTAATAGAAGAAGCAGATGTTATGGAGATCGACCGGTGCTCATCTTGGCTAGATCCGTTTATCCATTACTTCACGACTGGGGAAGTCCACCCTTCTATGAGTGACAAGAGGAGGTTCAGGCTAAAAGCAGCCCACTATACCCTAGTCTCTAGGATTCTCTACCGGAGGACTCTCCTCTTGCCCTTAGCAAGATGTGTGATGGAAGAAGAGATCTCTCGAATTTTGCAAGAAGTACACTCGTGGGAGGAGTGTGGTAGTCAGTCAGGAGCAAGAACTCTTGAAAAGAGGATTCTCCGTCAGGCTACTTTTGGCCGACGATCAGGAAAGACTGCGGGGACTTCTCCAGGAAATGCGTGAGGTGTCAGAAGTTCGCTCCCCTCCAGGTCAAGCCAGCACAACGGCTCAAGTCTATCTCTGTACCCCTGCCCTTCGCCGTGTGGGGGGTGGATTTGGTGGGCCCATTCCCAACAGCAAGGACAACGTCGCTTCATCCTAGTAATGCTCGACTATTTCAGCAAATGGATAGAAACCAAAGCATTAGCCAAAACTACGACTCAAGTAGTGAATAACTTCATCTGGGAAGAAATCATCCGCCGATATGGGATTCTGACGGCCATTGTCAAGGACAACAGTCCCCAATTTGCAAGCGAAGAGTTGGCCAGTTTTTGTGACCAAGTGGGGATAGAGCTTCAATTTTCGTCTGTTCATCATCCGCGTAGTAACGGTCAAGTAGAGGCAACCAATAAGCAGATCTTGAACTTGTTCAAGAAGGTGGAAAACACTCGTGGAAATTGGGCAGAACAGTTGTCGGCAGTTCTGTGGACTCTCCGGACGACCCCTTCTTTGGCAACTTGGGAAACTCCATTCAAGTTGTCGCACGGCTCTGAGGCTCTCATCCCGGTGGAATTCGACGTGGAGAACCCTCAAGTATTACTCTCTAAGCAGGGCAATGACAATTGGATGGAAGGTAATGACAAAGAGTTGAGATGTAGCATTGACCTGATCGAGGAGCTCAGGGATCAGTCAATCATCAGGCAAGCTGAAGCGAAGTGCAGGGGCCCAATACTTCGACAAAAATGTGCGGGTAAAGCAGTTCGTGAAGGATGACCTTGTGATGAAGAAAGTAGATGTAGTTGGAAGAGCGACCTTGGTAGGAAAGCTTAACCCCAACTGGGAAGGACTCTTCATCGTAAGAGAAGCACTCAGGAACAGGGCCTATCGGCTGCAGTCTCAAGAGGGCGAGGAAATACCCAACACCTGCAGCGGCAACGACCTGAAGAGGTATTATTCCTAAATCAAGGTACTCTCTCTCTCTCCCTTTTCTCAAGGCTTAATACATAATTCTCGTTTTGAAGTATGAAATGCATTTTGAGTTGTAACTAACACCTTTTTCGATAAAGAACATACATAAAACTCTTAACACACCGCAATACGAGGCAAAACCTTCGGCGTTGGCCAGCCTAATATAGCCACTATTTTTCTCCAGCCCGGTGAGTCCCAAAGCTTTCTTAGACCCCCTCGGACGTATTCGAGCGTCTCGTGCAGAGATCATTAAGCTACCAACCCTCCTGTAGGTATGAGCTACTTCCCCCACCCTAAGACCACTACGATTGTCCTCGTGGAGATACTCCTGAGTGGCATATATGGCAGGACCGGGTGTGTTAGCCAACAACGCATTGACTGAGGCGTTACTATTATTACTAGTTCCCCTCTCTGAGGGCAAGCTCCGAACAATAGGTGATTTATACCCCTTCAGCGCCCTTAACACTGCGTGCTAACGAGAACTCTATGGATGCCGTATGCCCGACTGGGAGTCTTAATCTCTGGTAATGGGCCAGATTGCTGCGATGATGGTCGTCGTTTCCCCCCTGTATGTCTTTTCAGAAAACCGCTCTGTCCGCGGACAACCATAACCCCGCTAGACATCCTAGGTCGGTGAGGCACTCGGGGCATTTCTGTTTGTGTTTGGGCCTAGCACCGAGTGGGTACCCAGGGAAGAATTTATTTGCCGCAGTCACACGTGTCCGTTGCGGTCATGCGTGTTACCTCCGCGGACAAGTGATGCGGCTACCGTTTAGCTGGTACGAGAAGAGCCAGCGCGCATCAACCCTAAAGACGCATATGCGGATACCCGAGTGATATGCAAAGGCAGCCGGCAGATAAAAATTGACATAAAACACAAAAGGAGTATAGAACGAGAAGCGGAAAAAAAATTACAACCACGAATCATCGCGGGTCAAAAATAATCATTTATATATAAAAAGTTTTTTTTACAAATTTCTGCATACAAAAAGTGTGTCAACAAAAAAATGCAAGTGCATTTACTGTCTGCCTCCATCTCCGCCGTCTCCCGAAGAAACCTCCTCCGACCGAGACCTCTTCCTTAAATCCTCGGGCGGCGAGTACCCGTGGGACATGGTTTGCTGGGAAGATGGGGCGGACTCCTCGTCATCAGAATCCCCGACGGGAAGCCCCGCATCTTCAGGGAAAAGCTCCTCATATGTGACGTTCGCGATTTCAGCTTTGAGGACGCTCAACTCCAGCAGATGCTTCAGGGCGATCTTCGTAGATTTGTTCCCCGCCTACAGAATCACAATCACGAACTTCGGGTCTCCTGCTGTCAGGCTCGCCTGGCAAACACAAACAATATTGTCAGTAGCCACACTAAAGGTACGCAAAGTAATGGTTCCAATGCTTTAGAGATTACACTCAACTCATTTTGCAGGCGAACGACTAGTGCCTGGGATTGCTCCAAAGCGTGTCGGGACCGCTACAGAGCATGCCAGGAGGCAATATTGTATGTTAGCGACCTAAGGGCAGTCATGGCCGCCCTTTGAGCTAGCTGGTCCGCAGGTACACACCGCATCTCTTGGAGTTTCCACTCGCTGATAATCACAGTGGATACTGCCAGCGCATGCGGAGTCTCCATCCGCGCTTCCCTCCAGGAGGATAAGCTGGTGCTGAGGATGACCGCTCTTGGGTCGCAGAACATCAACGGGCCGCCAAGCTCGTCCATTAGAGTCTCGGGTTCTGGGGACGAGGCCACTTCTCCAGCATCCGCTGCAAACCGCGCGGGTCTTCGACTTGAGACGGCAGGGGAGTCCGCTCCGCCCCTGTGAATGGCCGCAAGTGCGCTCGGAGGCGCGGGCCCCCTCTGGCCGGCGGCCTTCCTCTTCTCGATGGCGGTAAGAACTCCACCAAGAGGCTCGTACGGCCTCTCCACTGAAACTCGCAAAACGACTGCAAGTGTAAGAGGTTAGTACCCGCAAGTATGGAAGTATTTAAAAGAAAAGGTTCACCGACAATCTGCGGTGTCCATGCATGTCACCTCCTCTAGGCGGGGGTCGTAGTATCTGAGGGGGGTCTTGGCAAAGAAGTCCACGATCTTCTTTTCTACCCCAGGGATTGACAGCTTCTGGAAGTATGCCTCTGCTCGCGGGTCGGGGCCGTCAGCAGACCCCCGAAGTTCGCCCTGAACACGGCGAACCTCAATTTCTATTCGTGAACCTTGTTCGAGAGGTTCAGAACCCGGAACACGCTAAATCCTATAAAAACCTGTCTGTGCGCCTGTGCTCGCACATGGAACAGGTTCCGGAACACGGAAAGGCTGAACCGGACCCTCTGAAGCCACAAGAAAGTAAAGAATGCAGTCACCACCGCTATTGAGTTCGGGGTGACCTGCGCGGGAATCAACCGAAAATAATTTAGAGCATCCACCATCTCAGGGAAGATGGGGAAGGTCCGGCCCGCATCGAAATGCTCAACCGGGAGAATAAGCTTGTGGTCGAACACTGAATGGAAGTGTTCACCCGGAGCAGGGAGACGCGCTAAAGGCATTAGGTGTCGCGCGGATTCTTGAGAGGTGGGTAGCAAACTCCTCATCAGAGATCCTGAACACCTGGGGTTCATGAACCAAGAAGGAAACCGTGCAGCCTGCCCGTGTGGCACCCACTTGAGGAGCTCGCTTACTTTCTGAGTCGTTCATGGTTGTCTGTCGGAGAAAGGAGGGTTCTAAAGGCCTATTTATAGGAGGCGTGGATTTTTGCCTCGAAACGTAGCGCGCCGCAGGCAATTATCTCTAAGCGTCCTTTACTCTCTAAGCGTCCTCAGCAGGAATCCGCTCCATAACCACGAACGTCAAGTTGTCTGTTATCTCTGCGAGAGAGCTCGCCGCGCCCACATGATGTTTGTTCAGCTTGGAGACCAGTGTGTGTATGGCGCGGATATCCTCTCTCACACTTCGCGCGTACTTCTGAGAAGCGTACTCCGAGGGAGCAGAAGTCTGCGATGCTAGTGTTGCTACACTCGCTGTCCCTTTTTCTCTTCTTCTCTCCTCGTGATACGGAGTTCAAGGGAGTATGGGCGGCCAATAGTGGCGGGGCGGCGTGCTCTACAGCTTCCCCCCTGGCGCTTTCAGGAAGGGAGTCCACGTTCAAGTCTCCAAATTCTCTCACGTACTCATCCTCGTCGAACTCCTCGTCGTCATCCACATTTTCATTGATTTCATCTTCCGGCTTCTCCTCTCCGGGCTTCTTGGATAAGTGTTTTTGGCGATTAGCTTCGTCCGCTAAGATTTACTGCAGGAAAGGGTCCGAGTAAACCCGGTCGAGTCGCATCTCCAAAGTGTCTGATGCGAGCTTTACCAAGACTTTGGTGCTTCTCGCGGGGGCAAAGCACTCGAGGAAATTTTTGATTTCAAAAATATGAGCTTCTACGAGTCTCCTTTCGGCTTTTGGGAAGTGCTAAGTGAAGGGGCCAGAGGAACCTTAGTGTCCGCAGGTGGGTTGGTATGTACTTTGTTCAGGGTACTCACCCCCATGTCAAGGAATTCCTCCATATGCGCGTTGAGGTCAAAAAGTGTTGGAAGTCTGCTACCCACTTTGGGTGTGGTTCCTTTCGTCGGTAATGGCTTCATTGGTGGCTTCTTGGAGGACCCACGGGACGGCTTTCTCACCGGCTTCCCCAGCGGCTTCCCCGACCTATTGGGGTCAAGTTTCTTCATGCCATCCTTATTGAAGCCCATTGAGGGGAGTAGGGTGGAATTCAGGCTAATGCCAATTAGAGGACATGAGTAGCAGCTAGCAATTTTCGAAGGGTGTCTCATCAAGATGGTGATCTGCGCTATGTATAGATTTTTGGGCCCGGAATTCAGGTCACAGTCTTTGTTGCTACCAACATACTTTTTTGGAGCCCGCATAGGCTCAAAAAAGTGTGGGGATTATGCTAACCTAAATTCTGCGACAGGAGGCAGCATCAGACGACGCCAGACAGTTCGTCAAGGCGATTTACTCTGGGTGCATGCGGGCACTCTCCGGACGGGGGCGCGCGCACGACAGCGTTCGGAGGGAGGTCGCGCGAGCTCTCAGGAGACCGACAAAGGAGTCGCGGTGGGCATCACCCCAGAGCTAGCGTGAACTCACCTCTTCAACATCAGCATGCGCGGTTATGGGCGGTGTCTCTTCTCGACCCCCCACCACCCGACTCTTTGTGTACCTCGGGCAAGAGCGCATTTAATGTTGTGTTTAATATAGCATTAAACACTCAACTCTTCGTGTAACCGTCTGAGTAGCCTACCATCAAGGATAAACAGGGATCAGAGGTGCTCGAACGGGGGGCAGCGGACTTAGCTCAGAATCATCCATGTTGTAGGTGCGGGTTCAAGTCTCTCTTTTCTTCTCCTTTCCACTTTTGTATTTACGCATACATTTCGGTCACTCGCGCCTTCCCTTTGTATTCCTTTTGTCGTAATCAAAAAGCTTGTCGCAAGAGAGTCGTTTGTCGCGGCAGGTCAGTCTGGTGTTCATCGCAGTCAGCGACACCTTTTCTGCATTTCTTTTCTGCTCGTTGAACCCGCAGGGCAAAGTAACTGGTAGGCTGCAGTCTGCGATCTCTTCACCGAACTCCCCAATCGGTTGTTGAGTGTAAATTTTGCTCCAACACCTCATTTTTAGGTTGAGGTTGTTTCCATTGTTGTCTACCTTATTAACCTGTATTTTTTTCACTTTCCTTCAGGGTCAGAGTCCTGGTACGTGATTGTACTCTCTATCCTCCCCCCCCCCCGTTATACCATCTTCGTGTTGTTGGTTGTCGGTGCTATGCTTTACACCCTCCGCGTGAGCGTACAAAGCACTCTGCTCAGTCTATTCTCAGTGTATTTCTTGGATACAATCTCGAGCATAAGGATTATCGTTGTTACGACCATGTTGCACGTCGACTTCACGTCTCACGTGATATCACATTTGACGAGTCTCACCCTTTCTTTGTGTCCTTTGTCCCCTCGACTTCACACTCAGTTGTTATTCCCTCTGATGTACAGTTTCTCACCATTCTCATTTCACCTCCTCATGTCTCCTCTCTCTCGATATGTCCCCCTCCCCTCCCTTTGTCGCAGTCTACACCACATCTGACCGCTCCAGTCTCACCTCCTCGCTCCTCCCATTCACCACCCACTTTTCTCTTTGACGAGCTCACAGTCCCCCTTCCATATCACTACACTCGTCGTCCCCAAACTCAGTTCCTGTCTCATCCAACGAGTGTCTTATGAATGATCCTCTAGCGCGTCGCTACCCACTTCGTGAAAGGCACCCCCTGACCTCCTTAAAATTGTTACACTATCGTTGGACCTGCCTGCCCTTCCTGTGGTACTCCAGATCTGATTTCCTACAGTGAGGCTGCCCAGAAACCTGAGTAGTAGGCTATCAAGTCTGCTGAGTTGGAGGCACTCGAGCACTCTCGTAACTGGGAGTTTGTTTCTCTTTCACTCAGTGTTGTTCTTATTACTTGCAAGTGGGTCTTCAAGATCAAGACTCGCTCTGATGGTTCTATGGAGAGGTACAAGGCTTGGCTTGTTGTTCGTAGTTTTCGGCAGGAGCAGGGACGCGACTACGACGAGACGTTTGCTCTGGTCTCTCACATGACTACGGTTTGTACTCTTATTGCAGTTACAGTTGTTCGTCACTGGTCTCTGTCGCAGCTCGACGTGAAGAACGTCTTTCTTCACGGTGATCTTTAGCAGAAGGTGTACATGCTTTTTCCTGCTTTATCCTCTCCTACAGGTCTTGTCTGCCGCTTAAGGCGAGCATTTTATGGGCTCAAACTGGCTCCCTACGCGTGGTTCACACATTTCAGCTAGTCATTACAGCCGCCGATTTGCAGACAAGTTCACATGATCCAGCATTGTTTGTGCACTCCTCTCATAGTCAGACTCTTAAATTATTTTATGTGGATGATATGATTATTACTGGTGATGATCTTTCTCGTTTGGCCTTCGCCAAGCATCATCTTCAGCAACAGTTACAGATGACTGACTTTGGACAGCTGAGCTACCTCTTAGGTCTTGAGGTCAACTCTATAGATCGCGGTTTTTCAGCTCTATCCGCAGCATTACACATCAGATCTCTTAGCTCAGGCTGCTCTCTTTGACTCTCGCACAGTGGACGCCCCTGTGGAGCTTCATCTTCAGCTACATCCGGATAATGGGGTTCCACTCTCTGATCCTACTTGCTATCGCCACCTCGTTGGGAGTCTCATCTACCTCATCATTACTCGGCCTGACATTGCCTGTGTTGTTCATGTGTTAGATCCAGTTTGTTAGTATGTCCACCTCTGCGTATTACGGTCACCTGTTGTGGCTCCTGCGCTAACCTCTGGACGACAACTTATCGTGGTATCTTCTTCTCCAGCAGTAGTTCTCTACATCTTCGTGCTTACTCGAATGATATCTTGGCTAGTGATCATATTGGTTGTCGCTCTATCACTGGTTTTTACCTGTTCATGGGTTCTTTGCTTATTGCATGGAAGTCCAAGAAACAGACTGGTGTTTCACGTTCCAACACTGAGGTTGAGCTTCGGGCAATGGCAGTGAGGAGCGGCGAGAACGAGGATGCCTGACAACCACAGACATTCAAAGGTGAAGGTAGCGCAGGTGGCAAAAGAGTTGTGGAGAATAGAGTGGCAGCGACAACTTGGGGATGGTCGGCAAAAGAAATGAATCCAAAGTGGTTAGCAGAGAAGGGAGGCCTGAGAAGAGGCGTCGAGGAGATCGGAGGGGTTGGTAGAGCAGGGATCGATATAACTGCTGGAGGTAGCGAGGCCGGTGGAGGAAACTGCGGTTCGAGGTCCGCTAGCGGCAAAGGTTGTGCGACACGAACGGTGAAGTGCGGCAACGCTTTTGCGGTCCACGGTGGGAGCAGTGATCGCTCAAGTTGAATCTGCAGCAGAGAAAACGATGATGGCAACTTCAACAAACAGACGGTTATTAAATCATTAAACTTGTGGAGTGTGGCCACGTCAGTCTGATGACGTGCTTCGGCCTCCCAAAAATGTGGGTCCATGAAGCTCATTATTGCTCGTAGCATCAAGGGAGGCCTCGTCCGCGACACCTAGTTTCAGGTTCAACATTATTACTTATTTTTTCGAACAGCCGCGCAAAGGTCTTTGCTAAGTTGAGGAAATGAGAATCGGGCGTTGGGCTCAGAGGGAAAAAGAAGACCTCGTGCAGACAGCTTGAAAAGGAAAACACAATGTGATCAAGACCTACTATGAGCGTAGTGGCGTGCGGCAGCGCCGGTTTGATGGAACCGCGTGCAGGCAGGTGGAGAATGGGCGCTTGGGGAGAGATTGATGGTCGTCGTTTCCGGGACGTAGGGCGACAGGCTCGTCGAGGAAGAACCGGAGGAAATCAGAGCAGGAGCGGAGGAAGAGGAATGAATTGATGGCTTGTGGAAACTGAAGGAGACGACGATTCGATGCTTGCAGTAGGTGGGCGCTAGAATGAAGAGGAAGTTGATGCTGAACGAGGGGTCATTGTGAGCCCGTGAAGGAAGTATTATTTCTGAAGGGGGGGAGTATCTTTGATAACAAGTTGTTATGGGCCGGAGGGAATACTACGAAGTCGGAACCACGACTGTCTAAGAGGGAATTGCTCGGGTGGAGAGAGCTACCAAAATCCCTTTAGAGTTTTGAGTAAATAGACTTTTTTCTTGCATGTCAATATACAAACATAATCATGTCATTATATAGGCTTACAAAGTACTAAAAGACAATGAATAAAAGGGAAACAACATAATAACACCTAACCTCTAACCACTAAAGTATTCAATAAAAATGACAATAAATAACTAGGCCTGACGCACAAGGCCAATGGCAGTAACCTCTACAGGTGCGCACGGTCGTATCAACCTAGACGCACAGTCATGCGAAAATTCATAGATCGAAGCACAGTTATCCCTGACTCGACATTCATTGACTGGGGTTAAGCACAGTTTGACGCACGGTCGTGCTGCATGAAGCGCACGATCATGCATGAAGGGAATACCAGGTATTTTCAACGAGCTTAGTTTGATAATGTAGAGAAGTGGAAAAGCAACCTTGTAAATATGTTCACTTGTATTGAATACAAAAAATGATTACAAATATATAGATGAGAGAAAGAGAGAGCAAGGTCCTATACACAATGTGGGACTAAAGAGGAGAGAGAAATAACAACAAAAGAAACTAATGGGCCTAGTTAAGTGGGCTTCTCTAACACTCCCCCGCAAGGTGGAGCGTATAGATCATATGCACCAAGCTTGGACAAACACTGGTAGAACAAAATGCTTGATAGGGCCTTCGTGAGAATATCAGCAACTTGATCAGTGCCCGGAACATGCTTTAACTCAAGTTTCTTCATTTGAACTTTTTCTCGTATGAAGTGACAATCAACCTCGATATGCTTCGTACGCTCGTGAAACACCGGATTCTTTACTATGTGTATGGTCGCTTGACTATCGCAAAAGAGAACAGCAGATGAAGGAAGTTTTACTCCCAAGTCAGCAAGAAGGCTTTCAAGCCATGTGAGTTCAAAAACAACCGATGTCATAGATCGGTATTCAGCTTCCGCGGAGGATCGAGCGACCACGGCTTGTTTTTACTTTTCCAAGTAATGAGATGACCTTCAAAGTAAGTGCAGAATCCACTGGTCGACCGCCGATCGTCCAGGGAACCGGCATAATCGGCATCAGAGTAAGCAACCAATGCTGGAGTCGAGGTGGAGATTTTGTAAACAAGCCCTTGACCCGGAGCTGCCTTAAGGTACCAGAGAATCCGTTCAACGGCTTGGAGATGAGAAATCCGGGGAGCATTCATGAACCGACTGACAACCCCAACAGCAAATGATATATCAGGCCTCGTGACTGTTAGGTAGATCAACTTTCCGACAAGGCGTCTATAGTACTCCGGGTTCTGTAGAAGCAAATCCTCATCAGAGGCATGTGCACAGAGCTTGTGATTTGCCTCCATCGGTGTATTAGCTGGCTTACAACCTGACTGGCCAGCATCTTTGAGGAGATCGAGACAGTACTTCCGTTGGGAGAGGACAAGCCCATCTGGTCGTCGTGCGACCTCAAGACCAAGGAAGTAGCGAAGATGCCCTAGGTCTTTGGTCTGAAAAACGGTGCTCAGATGTTGTTTAACCGCTTGGATCCCCTGTGAGTCATCCCCAGTAAGTAGGATGTCGTCAACATAAACCAACAGAATGACGGTTCCTGTTGCCCGGTGTCGGGTGAAAAGGGAGAAGCCAGCAGAGCTCCGAGTGAAACTCATATCCTGAACCACCTTGCTGAATTTTTCAAACCACGCCCGAGGGGATTGTTTGATACCATAGATGGACTTCTTTAGAAGACATACATGAGACTCCCCCGTGGTATCAAACCCGAGCGGTTGGCGCATGTAGACGATTTCGTGAAGATCATCATTCAGAAAGGCATTCTTGATATCGAGCTGATGAAGCGGCCAGTGGCAGTGTACATCCACGGAGAGAAGCACACGAACCGTGTTGTGCTTGACCACCGAAGAGAAAGTTTCCTCATAATCGAGGCCTTGTTGTTGAGTGAAACCACGGGCCACCAGTCTGGCCTTCAGTCGGGCAATAGTGCCATTCGGAGCTTGTTTGATGACAAAAACCCATTTACACCCAACCGGGTGCTGACCGGGAGGCAGAGGGACCAGGGTCCAGGTCTGGTTGGCCCAAAGGGCCGTCATTTCTTCCTCCATGGCAGCCCGCCAGCCAGGATGTTGACGTGCCTCCTGTACAGAGTTAGGAATAGAAACAGAGGATAATGATGTGGCAAAGTGGCGAAGTGGTGGTGAAAGGCGATGGAGAGAGACATAGTTTGCCATCGGATGAGCGGTGGAGGCAGGAACCGGAGCAACAGGTGGCGGAGCATCAGAGGGCGAGGCCGACTGCAGTGGGGCAACGGAAGGAGAATAGTGACGAGAATAGACTTACCGAATAACAGGTGGAGTCGGACGGACCGGAGCCGGGACCCGATCAGGATGTCCAAAGGAACTAGAAACATGGATTCAATCGAGTCCATAACCCACTATTTAGAGCAGGGAATATCCGGGATGATAGGAAAAGCGGTTTCTTTGAAGTCCACATTGAGTGTCGAAACTGGCTTAATATAATATTATCTGGTTATTCAAAAAATTTAATATAGTTATTCACATAATACTCAATTAAATGATTTTTTTATTAATTGAACAATTTAATGATACATCAATTTTATTTTATTTTAGTCTTAGTTTATGAGTTGTAGGATCTTGCGATCCTTGATCCGATCCTAATCCGATCCGATCCAACCTCAAAACGATCCCATCTAGGATCTCGATCCTGACAACCTTGGAGAATAGTGACTTAACCCGGACCGGAGCCGGGTCAGGATAAGAGGATGAGGAGCGTCCGCAGAGACATCCGTAACCTTGCGGGTAGTAGGCGAATAGCACATATACCCCTTCTGAGTGCGCGAGTAACCGACAAATATATGTTTGGCCGCACGGGGATCCAATTTGTCGGTAGAAGGGCCGAGATGGTGAACATAGCAAGCACACCCAAAGATACGAGGAGTAACAGAGAAAGGAGGAGTGGACGGAAAGAGGAGGCTAAACAGAGTAGCATTCTGAAGAACGGAGGATGGTAGACGGTTGATAAGAAAGCAAGCGGTGGAGAGCGCAAAATTCCAGTATGGTTTGGGAACCCGCATTTGAAGCATAAGGGATAGAGCCACATCAAGAAGGTGTCGATTCTTGCGCTCGGCGACACCATTCTGTTGCGGAGTATACACACACGAGATTTGGTGAATAATGCCGTTCTCAAAGCAGAGGGTCGCGAAGTCATGACCAGTGTATTCTCGCGCATTGTCGGTACGAATAGTGCGAATGGGCGTAGAGAATTGAGTGCGAGTCTCAAGAATGAACGCCTGGAAGACGCGGGGAAGCTCAGAACGGTCGCGAAGAAGATACAGCCACGTCATGCACGAATAATCATCAATAAAGGTAACGAAATACCGATAGCCAGAAATACTAGTAAATTTGTACGGACCCCATATATCAGAGTGTACTAAGATAAAAGGAGCGGAGCTCCGAGTACAATGAGAAGGAAAAGATGAACGTGGTTGCTTGCCAAAAATACATGTTTCACATTGAAAAGCAGGAAGAGATACATCCGGGAGAGCCTTCTGGAGGACAGGTAGAGGATCATGACCAAGACGTTGATGCCAATCGGAAGAGGAGACAGATGCGAGGAGAGTAGGAGAGTCGTCAAGAAGGTAGAGCCCGTTCTGCAGTCGCCCCTTACCAATGATAGTCTGTGTCTGCTGATCCTGTATCAGAAAAGAAGAAGAAGTAAATGTCACTGAGCAATGTAAATCAAAAGTAAAGCGACCAACAGAAAGTAAATTAAAAGGAGAGCCCGGAACATGAAGAGACGAGCGCAGGTGAAGAGAAGAGGTGAGAGGAATATCAGCACATCCAAAAACAGGGACAGAGGCGCCATTGGCCACAGTAATGTACTTCGGGTGAGGGGAAGACAAGTACTAAGGCGGCCGAACAGAGGTGATGTGGTGAGTGGCACCAGAGTCGAGGATCCATCGCGGGCCAGAGGAAAGGCAGGTGATACCTTCATTGGAGATGGAGGCAGCGGAGACAACAGAGGCGGGCGGGCGGTTGAGCGGGCCATGAAGATGCTGAAGCTGAAGGCGGACCTCGTCGACGTCAGTACGAGTGGGAGAGGAGTCGGTAGCAGCAGCATACGCCTACGGACGAGGTGGGCGACCATGCTTACGATAGCACGTGGCTTCAAGATGCCCATCTTTGCCGCAGAACGAGCACTTAGGCCGAGACCGGCCACCCCGCCCACGTCCCCGCGAGTCAGAGCGGCCTCCACGGACAGAAGATGGTAAAGGCAGTAAAGGAGCAAGAACCTGTTGGACAAGAGCTGGAGAAGGAGGGCCCGACACATCCGGAGGCGGGGTAACTTTGAGAAGCATTGAGCACACATCTGAGAAGGACGGGGTAACAGTAGAAGAGAGGATGTGGGCCCGTACACTATGAAGGTGATGGGGTAGCCGAGCCATCATCATGGCTATACCCACAGCCTCCTTTTGAGCACGTTGGGCAACAAGGTCCACAGTAGGAGGCTGATGTTGGATCCATACCTCGACCAAGGACCGAGCCTGAGCCACAAAGGATGTCAGATCGGTCGCACCACTGCTATCAAGGTCCTGGAGAGCAGTGATTATGTCATACAAATGGTGGAGACTATCTTTTCCGGAGTAAAGGGTATGAAGCTCATCCCACATTCCTTTGTCCGTCTCGTAGTACATAGCCAGGCGATAGGATTCGCTATCAAGAGAATTAAGAATCCATGTTTGCACACGACCATCATTGCGTAACCATTCGTCAGTCGGAGTCCCGGTAACCACCTGGGTCAAGTGATGAAGAAACTCCTTAGATTGCAGGACCCGGCGAACAGAATGCGTCCATTCGACAAAATTCTTCTTGCCGACCAGAGAGATAGTAGTGATATGGAGTTCATCCCGTATTTCTGGAATAGAGGTCGGGCGGTCTGCAGGAGGAACCGCCGTGCTAGTCGAATCAGAAGAAGAACCCATGGAGGATAGGCGGCTAGGAGAGCAGACCGGCAGCAGAGGAGTTCGCCCGACTAGAACAGAGACCGCCCGGATATAAGGAGAAGAGAAAGTCCGCGCGACTAGAACGGAGACCGCCCGGTCACGATGTAAAGACACCAGCGGCAGGAGGCCGCGACCAGAGGCGGATAGAGAGCCGGCGGACAGAGACCAATCCGCGCGGAGGGGAGGAGAAGACCGCGACCTAAATGCGGGAGAAAACAGTCCGCACGGTCAGGCTGAACCCAGCAGCGGTCAGAGACGGAGGCCACGAGCGGGCAGAGAAAAGAAACCGCGAGTAAGGAACACTCAAGCGGATAGAGAGAGTCCGCAGCGAGCAACAGGACGAGGCGAGCTGTCACGACCCGTCTCGACGGAAGTCAGAGTGCGCTTCGGGCGGGCCGTGATGCCACAGGCATGGGCGGAAAGGAACCATGCCTGATAAGGCGGATGCGGTGATATAGAAAATAGTTTCTTAGAAATAGTAATTTTGTTTGAACAATTGATTGAGTATAAATGTGCGGAAGCACTTAAAGTTTTAAAACGTGGGTGATTCATGCACATGTATTTTCTTGAAAAATTTAATGCTACACACAGTGCTGAAACAGAAGTAAATGCAATAATAACAGTAGTAATAATGTTATAGATAAGATGATCTAATACATCAGAAATATCCTATGAGCTGTCCATGATACAAAAGAAAATGTCATACTATAACTATTACATGATAGACAGACAGTAAAGGGATCATAGAACCTGATGCAGACAACTATAAATGAAAAACCTCTGAGCAAGACTGGAGCTGAACGAGAAGTAGCTCAGAGAGCAGGCGGCGCAGTCACGAACCCTAAGGCAATTTCAAGACAGATAGAAAATGCCTTAGAACTTAGGATTTATATATAAGCAAATTAATTAATTTAAAGTGAGAGCAAAAACAAGAGACATAACCGAGTACTGAAATATCATGTATAAGGCTACCAAACATGCCAAAAACCAGGTCAAACAAACATATCTGAAATATTAGCCTACTCCGGAGTATAGCCTAGAATTAATAGTTGTAAGTCGCGATCGATGAAGTGTATACGTACTATAGCGGACGCACATGGCTCACGATCAGATCTGAGTGCAAGTCTTATCGGAAAAGTAATCCTGCTTGTCGTGACCATGCCAGCAGACAGATGCCCAGTTAGACGCTACAATTCAAGAATTTCGCTTACAACTATGGATTCGTCTTATAGTGCGTCCTTATGGATTGTCTATCAAATTTCGTTATATCAATACTTTTTAGTGTTCAAAATTTTGTAAAAAAAAGGAATTATTTGTAACGGACAGATAAGCAGAGTAAATCTAAAGTTTTGCAAGTGAGAGGGGGTTCTCTACTTGCCTTAAAGTGACGTCGACAGTGCTCGCGTCAACTAAGTGGCGTAAGCGGTGTTAAAAGCTCTAGCTACACCTGTTCGAGATCAAAAATACATTCCAAATTGAATTAACAGTTTTTTATGCTAGCACATATGTCAGATAATCGCACCACATAACAGGAGAGGGGAATAACGTTTTTACCTCCCTCGAAAGTGAGGGGAGAAGGGCCTACCGCGAGGGATCGGGAGTTTTGGCGGCGTCTGGAGGCAAAAATCTCAAGCTTGGCGCGATTCCACCACCTAAGCCCAACGAGCGACACGGGAAATGCAAACAGAATTGAAATTAGATGACTTTATGACAAATCCAAGGGGGATTGACGAAATCACGCCAATCGGAGGGCGGAAATCTTCCCAAAAAATTAGGGCAAGCTAAAAATGAGGGATTGATGAAATTCCTTACCTAATGAGTCCAGATTTGGGCTCAGAAATCCACGAAGAGGAGTTTCGAGCGAAACCCTAGGAGTCCCTCACGAAAACCATCGGCCGGAACGAGAAGGAGTTAGCGTTGCCGGAGAAGGATCGCTGTCCTTGTCCTCACTGGTCAGAGAAGGAGAAGAGGAGGCAGTTGGAGGCCCTTGGAGGAGGTCTTTGGACCCTAGGGTGCAGCCGGCCAAGAATTTGTGCGGAAGATTCCGGCCAAGGGAAGCACCGGAGACGTCGGGGAAGCAAAAGGAATGGGCGCCCGACCAGAAGGAAGCGTTTTCCGGCCACGGGGAGGCGTCTCGGGGGCGGCCGGAGGCGTTGGCGGCGGGTTCCGGGGCCGTCGGGTATGCGTGAGGCGGAAGCGGGATCTGCCCCTGCGGGTTTTCTTGCGGGATGCGGAAATGGACCGGGGACTCGGGGTTTTAATAAAAGGAGGGGGGCGGGGTAGGTTTAGACCGGGTTATTTTGGGGTCTTTTTTTATATTTTTTTTATTATTATTATTATTCTTATATGTTATTAACCGGGTTGTTACACGAGCAAAGAAAGAACTCGGCGGAAAAGACGGATAGAGACCGCGCGAGAAGGCGCGAGAAGGGAGACCGGCGAAAAGAACAGGTCGCGCGAGAAGGGAGCCGCGACAAGGCGGAGAAATGCGATCAGGAACAGGCCGCAAGAGGTCGCGCCAGATAGCGGGAGAGAGCTGTGAATAGCGAGAAGCCGGGGAGCAGGAGACCGCGGCGGAGAGCACAAGGGAGACCGCGGTGGATAGCACAAGTGAGACCGCGCAAGAGGAGAGAGGCGGGCCCCACAGGAATGCTATAAGAGGCGGGAGGGGAGGAGTGGAACCACGGAGGGGGGAGGGGAGAAGAGAGGCGAAGCGGACAGGAAGAAGCAGACCGCCAGAGACCGAGCGGGAAGAGCGGGAAGCGGACAGAGAGGGCAGTCCGCAGCTAGCCGCACGCACAGACGAGATCACAGGAAGAGAGGTGGTTAAGCAGAGATTAGCCGCCCAAGGAGGACCGGTCGCTCTGATACCATGTAGAGAAGTGGAAAAGCAACCTTGTAAATATGTTCACTTGTATTGAATACAAAGAATGAGTACAAATATATAGATGAGAGAAAGAGAGAGCAAGGTCCTATACACAATGTGGGACTAAAGAGGAGAGAGAAATAACAACAAAAGAAACTAAATGGGCCTAGTTAAGTGGGCTTCTCTAACAGATAATTTTCGACGTGTGATGCCTTCTCGTACAACAATATTACTGTGTTCTAAAGGAAGGAAATCGAGGTGTTACAACTCTCCCCACCTTACAAGAATTTCGTCCCAAAATTTAAATGAACGTAAAACAATAACACATCATACATGGGTGAACAACGTGGGATACTCTTCATGCATGGAGCTCTCTCTCCCGAAATAGCCCATCACGATCACAATTATTCCAACGGACCTTCCCTATCCTGATCTCCATGTCCCGCAACTAACAAACTTTTGTGTCATAAATGCAAACAGATCTGACATTAGTCAATAACCCACCATCAACTGTTACACTATCGGTCTCAATAACTTGTGCATGTTCCTGTATAGTCTTTCTCAACACAGTTATGTGAAATACATTATGCAGATCATTGAGCTCAGTCGATAACGCAAGGCGGTAAGAAGCGTCGTCAATATGCTTCATCACTTCAAACGGTCCCTTAGTTGTAGAATCCTTGACACTCCCTTGAATAGTTTGATCTTAAAATATACCCAGTAGCCAACAATGAATTCAGCATTTCGATTTTTCACGTTGTAATATTTAGCTTTCCTATTCTGGGAAACCAATAATCTCACGTGGATGGTTCGGATCGTTGCATTAGCTTCATGCACATCCTTTCATTTCAGCAGCTTCGTGTCGCCCGTCTCCGCCCAAGCCAAAGGAGTATGACATCCTCTACCATAAAGCGCTTTAAATGGTGTCATTTGAATACTCATTTGATAGTTGTTAATGAAGGCGAACTCAATCATGAAGAGATGATCTTCCCACTTCTTCCCAAAATCGATAACACGCATGCGCAACATGTCCTTTGTCGCTCAATTCGTCCTCTCTCTTTCCTCATCTGTTTGCGGATGAAAAGTTGCGTTGAACTTTAGTTTTGTACCCAACTGGCGATGGACATATTTCCAATCATTGGAGGTGAAGCACTCATCTCGATCTCTAACAATGCGAAGTGGGATTCCATGCAAATGTGCAAAATTGCTCGCATATAATTCAACAAATCTCTCCACGAGGTCATCCTTTCTATTAGGAAAAAAGTGAGATATTTTGGTCAGGCGGTCGACCATTAACCAGATGGCATCGTTACCATGTTGTGACCTCAGTAAATCATGTCCAAAAATCATAGATATGTCATCAAACTTTCATTCTGATATCGGTAGAGATCTCAAAAATCCACCGAGCCTTTGACATTCAACTTTTACAAGGACACAAGTTTGGCATTGAGCCGCAAGCAAGGTGATGTCCTTCATACCTGGACAACAGAACGCCTTCTTCATGTTCATGTACATCTTCGCACACCCGAGGTGAATTAAGTACTCAGATAAATGGGCCTCGTGCGTCAATTCTTCGCGAAGCTTACCAAAACTTGGGATGCACAGTCTATCATCTTTCTGCAGAAGTCCATCTTCATAGGAGACTCATCATTCGAACCTTCAACGGTTTCTACCACATACCGTTGCATGCTTTCATCCAGTTCCAAGGCTTTCCATACTCGAGCACTAATATCGTATTGGACCTCCGTCCAGTTCAAACAAGCAGTATCCGCACCATTTCTCCCAACACAACTGATCTCTGAGGCCCCCAAATTATGAGCCAAAAGATCGTCATGTGCAAGGATCCAAATTCCTTGAGTTGAAGCTTGCCTATTCAACGTATCGACGACAAAGATTGTTTTCCTGGAGTGTAGTGGATGTTAAAATTATAGTATCCTAGGAATTTCACTCATCAACGTTGGTGCATGTTCAACTCCTGTGTCAAGATGTACTTCAAGTGGTCCATACAGATATCAATCTCCAAGCAATATAAGTAGGGCCGCCACAACTTAAGAGTGGCTATCACCTATGTTTTGAAAGGCGCGCCTGAGGCATCGGGCGCAAGAAGCCGCGCCCTAGCAAGGCTAAGGCGGGCGCTGTGCCTCGGGAGTGCCTCGGGAGTGCCTCAGGTGCTCCTAGGTGCGTTCCTTGTGAGCCTATCAGGAGCAGGTCAGGCGCGCCTTCGAGCATGTCCCGGTCTAAACCTAAAAACCGGTTCATTTCATTGCATTAAGGTTCATTTTTTCCGCAACCTTTTTAGGGCAAAGAATCGAGTAGTTGTCGTTGCTCTTTTCTCCCAACTCATGTCCTCCCGGCTCCTCCGCTCTCCTTTGTTCTTCTCGTCGGAGTCACCACCGCTCCTCAAGTCGGCGCCGCTCTTCTTTCCGGAGTCCCGTCTTCATTCCTCTTGCTTTTTATACTCGTCGGAGAGTCGGAGAGTCGGAGAGTCGGAGACGCAGAAGGAAGCATTAGCCGGCGCCATTCTTCTTTCCGGAGTCACGGAAATTCCTCCATCCTCTCATCTCCTCTTTTCATTGTAAGAATCATTCTCCGCTGCAAATGATCATGGGGTTTATGCTATCTTTTTTTTAATTTTGTTTTAGAAAATCTGTGGAAAATTGATGTCCAGGTCGAATGATCTAGAGATTAGATGACCTTAACTGATTGGGACATGAGTGGGGAGCGGGATGAAGTGATTCTTGGACTTGTTCAACGCCATTAATTTGGAGACCGGGAGCTGCTTCCATTGGCCTCTACTAGCTAGGGTATTGGTGACCTTTGGAAATTGCAAGGTATTTGGCCATTCCATGTTATCATTTTTGTTCAATTAGCTTACACTTCTTTATTTATTTCTAATCTCTACGTTAGATTTTTGTTGGCCATTAAGACAAAGGTTAGGGGTAGAATTGTCTGCATTGCTTGCTCCAGGTAAATGAATAAAGTTTCTATTCATTCCTTGCTCATGAAAACCTATCTTTTGGCATTGTTTAATTTGTATGGCATTGTGTTTTGTATGACATTGTGTAATATTTTTGCATGTCAAATTGACTGGTTTTCAGTGAATTGGGCGCCCAATTGACTGAAAATCAGTGAATTGGGCGCCCAATTGACTGATTTTCAGTGAATTGGGCGCCCAATTCACTGGTTTTCAGTTAATTGGGCGCCCAATTCACTGATTTGATTTTATTGTTCATTTTTGCACCTCACGTACCTCGGGTGCGCGTCTGCGCCTTGCGCCTAGGCTCTAGGACTCCTTTGCGCCTCGGTGCGTCTTGCGCCTCGGTGCGCCTTGCGCCTTTAATAACATAGGCTATCACGGCCGCCAACTCGAAGACGTGGACCGTGTAATTCCACTCGTGCACTTTCAATTGGCATAGCATGCACCCCAAATCATTGTCTGATGCATCGCTATAGATTTGATAGCCTTCTGTTCCGCACAACCAATAAAGAATCAGTGCAGATATCAATCAGTTCTTCAATTCTACAAAATCTCGCGCGCACTCCGACATCCAAACGAACTTGTGCTCTTTCCTCATCATTGAGCTAAGAGGAAGTGCAATCCTCGAGAATTTTCTACGAAACGCCTGTAGTAGCAGGCAAATCCCAAGAAGCTCCGGACTTCCACTACATTCTTCAGCTCAAGTCAATCTCGTATAGTCATGACTTTCGACAAATCCACTGCAATGCCCTCTCCACTTACAATGTGACCAAGGAATGCTAATGAAGATAGCTAAAATTCATATTTAGAGAACCTCGCATAGAGTTAATGTTTTCTTATATACACAGTACCTCGTACAAATGTTCAACATGCTTTTCCTCCAACAGGGAGTACACTAGGATGTTGACGATGAAACGGTTTAAGCATGCCAGAAATGTCAATTGGTGATGATATGCGAAAGTACTTCATAGTTAAGCGTGCTCGGGCTGGAGTAGTCCTGGGATGGGTGACCTCCTGGTAAGTCCACGTAGGGGCGCTTAACTTGGCTTTCCCTCATCAAAGGGAGGTTGCGGCCTCCAACAACCCGCTTGCGGGCCTGGAGAGGGGTTAGGGTGTATGGTCTGCAGACTATTTGAGGTTGAACCATTTCGAGCGTGGTGTTGGGGGTTTCGGCGGCCATCCTTTCGAGTCGTGGGCTGGGGAGGCACTTTTTTGTAACGGCCTCCCCAGCCCATGGCTTGAAAGGACGGCCGTCGGCACCCCCAGCACCACGCTCGAAAGAATTCAGCCTCAAATAGTCTGCAGACTATGCACCCCAACGCCTCTCCGAGCTCAATTGGTGATGAGATGCGAAAGTACTTCATAGTTAAGCGTGCTTAGGCTGGAGTAGTCCTGGGATAGGTGACCTCCTGGGAATTCCTCGTATGGGCACTTAACTTAACTTTCCCTCATCAAAGGGAGATTGCGGCCTCCAACAACCCACCTATGGGCTTTGAGAAGAGTTTGGGTGCATGTTCTGCAGACTATTTGAGGCTGAACCCTTTCGAGTGTGGTGTTGGGGGTGCCGGCGGCCGTCCTTTCGAGCCATGGGTTGGGGAGACCGTTACAAAAAAGTGCACTTTTTTATAACGTCCCCGCGCCCCAGCGTGTACACTAATTTCCACCTGGTCCGGTTCCAAGTTACCGGACTGCAGCCCAAGCACCCCAACCCATCTCCATGGACTGCCTAAATCGACGCCTCTGCCCACTGGCGGGTTATTGGTGGCCACAGCCTCTCTTTGATGAGCGAACTCGATAGTTAAGTTGGGCCCTACGGGGATTTCCCAGGAGGTCGCCCATCTCAGGGCTACTCCAGCCCGAGCACGCTTAACTATAAAGTTCTTTCTCTTCTCATCACTAATTGAGCTACAGCTCAATTAGTGATGAGAAGCGAAAGAACTTTATAGTTAAGCGTGCTCGGGCTGGAGTAGCCCTGGGATGGGCGATCTTCTGGGAAGTCCCCGTAGGGGCACTTAACTGGATCATTTCTCATCGAAGAGAGGCTGCGGCCTCAAACAACCCGTCTGTGGGCCTGGAGAGGGGTTGGGGTGCATGGTCTGCATACTATTTGAGGCTGAGCCCTTTCGAGCGTGGTGTTGGGGGTGCCGACGGTCGTCCTTTCGAGCCGTGGGTTGGGGAGGAAGTTACAAAAAAGTGCACTTTTTTGTAATGGCCTCCCCAACCCACGGCTCGAAAGGACGACCGTCGGCACCCCCAGCACCACGCTCGAAAGGGCTCAGCCTCAACCGGTCTATAGACCATGCACCCCAACCCATCTCAGGTCCACCGGCGGGTTGTTGGAAGCCGCAGCCACCCTTCGATGAGGGAAAGTCAAGTTAAGCAGGCAGCACGAGGACTTTCCAAGAGGTCACCCATCCCAAGCGTGCTACCCGCTTAACTTGACTTTCCCTCATCGAAGGGAGGTTGCGGCTTCCAACAACCCGTCGGTGGACCTGAGATGGGTTGGGGTGCATGGTCTGCAGACCGGTTGAGACTGAACCCTTTCGAACGTGGTGCTAGGGGTGCCGGCGGTCGTCCTTTCGAGTCGTGGGTTGGGGAGGTCGTTACACGAAGCCTAGGCACAAGGCTCAAGGCGCAGGCACGCACCTGACGAATGCAAGGAGCGACCACATCCATTTGAAATAATCATCATCAAACATCATTTCATCTTCTCGATCAAATTATTCATCTATTCTACTAATTAATCATGCATTACTATTATTTATATCGCTTAAAAAATAGAATTAAGGTGATCACTTGCATCATATCTAAGTCTCAAAACACAATTATCTTCACAAACATCAAATCATACAAAAATTATTGAGTTTTTACATTATTTTTTCTTTATTTAAAAAAAAATTAAAACAAATATCTCAACCAGACGCACGTTTTTTGGTTCTAAATGCGCAAATAAGGCACATGAAGGGCCCAAATCTCTGATTCTGGTGAGTCTTGAGCCTTAAGCGTGCTTGAGGCGCACCTTTAACAACATAGGCCCTTGCAAACCACGCTTCAGCCCCAGTGTCGTCTCAGTCACGGAGAATAAAGGGGGATTGAAACTCAAAAAGTACATTAAACACAAAAGGCATAGGACTCCGGCTGAAGTGGAAGGGGCAGTCGGTGCTAGTCTTGTTGGTAAAGCATCAAGTATGGCAATCACTGTCTCAGTGATCAACCTACACATCTCTACAGATGGTGGGACGTGGTCGTAGAGGCCGAAGTGCTACTGTCTCAAGCCTCACGTGAATTGGAAGGCCCGGTCCTCCTTTCGAAATATAGGGATATGAAGTAGATGATTACGCAAAATAAACAAGCAACAAACATGGAACTATGAGGTTCCCAAGCAATCAAACACATATATCCTTGAGTGAACATTCTTCCTAAATAATTTATAAAGAGTTCAACGACTTTTGAACTACACATGCTCACCACCCGGAAAAAGATTTGTCCACGAACCTAAACACTACGGATCTGAAAACCTAGGTCTCTGATACCAAATTGTAACACTCCATCTATAACTGCCGTATTATATAGGTCTGGTTGAGCCCCTACAACATATGACCCTTACAAATAGAATAATATAAAGTGATAAAAAGAAATAAAATCCAACAATCTCAGAGTTCACACGAAAGATGCGGAAGTATAAAATATATAAATCTAACAAAAATGCCCACAACTAATACATGAACAATTAAATTGCTCGGCCTTATAGTCGCTACATTCGTTCATTCAAAACAACATTACATCAAAGTTCTAGGTCACGCAGGCCCGCTACATTCGTTCATTCAAAAGAACATTACATCAAAGTTCAAGGTTAAGTAGGCCTGCTACATAATGCAAAATAAGAAAAAATACTCCATATGGCTATTCTATATTTTTAACTTATAGGCATTAGCGAGCACTTGCATTCAGTACAAGACCTGCAAAAAATGTGCATGGGAAGTAACGAGAGTCGGCAAAAGTTGACCAACTATTATGTAACAACTCCATGCCTTGATCGTATTAGCGGAATCCGGGGCGAGCTATCTCAAACCCTGCAGTACGCACACATCAAGCATAGAGTATGTCATGAGAAAAATAAGTAATTAATCTACTATACTCATGTGGTGTCTCGGGCATCAAACATTGTCAAGGTTGAGCATGTGAAATAAAATGGGTCTACTATGCATTTAGGATGATAGTTGGGTTCGCTTATAAGCTCATTTTAACCCCGACTACAACCTCGCATGCTTCTAACATAACATCAAGCATCAATAAGAGATTTAGGGCACACAGGACCACATAACCATATGCATTCATCGACGAAAACATACACACCTACGCAACACATGAGGCGAGCCCACTCTTGGGGTTCCATTGACCTATGGTGTAGGTCATAACGAAAGGAATTCCCAAATGGGTTCTCATCACGTCGAAACTTCAAGACGGAAGGTATAGCGTCCTCTTCACGTCGTTCCATTGACCTATGGTGTAGGTCATAACGAAAAGAATTCCCAAATGGGTTCTCATCACGTCGAAACTTCAAGACGGAAGGTATAGCGTCCTCTTCACGTCGTTTCTTGATAGCGAAAGGTATAGGGTCATCTTCACGACGTATCCTCGTGACGAAAGATGTAGGGTCATCTTCATGTCGAATCTCAAGCAATTAATCAGAGAACTACACAATGGGTACAAATCAAGCCACCCACGTCCTACGATCCCACATACATTATGATGACTATTCGGAATGTTCTCCGATACGCAAACTAGGTTAAGTCCTAAATGCAATCTTCATATAAACATTATCAATTCGGCCCTACGACCACAAAAAGGTTTCACACATCATGCTTAATTATGAATCAGTCATCGAATTTCTAATGCAAATCATGTCGGAGATGCAATCCCAAGCCTCCGGATTCTAATGAACCAGATGTGGTCGTTCATCAACTAATATGTGAGAGAGGAACTCACCAAATGCAAGAAATCAAAATATTGAAGCATAAATCGGTCCTAACACCAGAGAAAATAGTAGTTACCCTTGAAGTCCTTCGCGACACCTTGAAAAATAAGAAGTTGGTTGAGAATGATCGGAGAAGTGAGCTTACACTGCTACGGACTCAGATCGTCGTTTGGAGCTCTGGATCTCTGGTAATGGCTTCTTCTTCCTTACGACCTAGTCTCTCCCCTTCTTTCAAGATCTTGGAGAGTGAGAAAATGAGGATTTCAATTCCTCTCCCACGGCCTAAGGACCCTAGGGATCGATCCGGATCGTCAAATCACTTGATCGGATGAGTCCTATTTAATGGTGTTTAACAAGTTCCAGTTTCGTGTACACAATCGTGCACTCAAGGAGCATGATTGTGTGTCTCGCTTAAGCTGCAACACAGGAGCACGATAACCTGGAAAGCGAGCACAGTCATGCGTGAAGAGACTCACGGGACAATGATGGAACTCTCAAACTTTGGTTATCGGCAACTCAAAACGTGCATGGTCGTGCGTGAAGAGGTGCACAATCAAATGGCAACACGCTGGAATTCAACATGTAACCTCCAAATGGGCACATAGCCGTGTCAACCTAGACGCACGATCGTGCGTAAATTCATAAATCGAAGCACATCTATCTTAGAATTCAACATTTATCGACTGGGGTTAAGCACGGTTTGACGCACGACCATGCCGCATGAAATGCAAGATCGTACGTGAAGGAAATATCAGGTACTTTCAACAAGCCCAATTTATGATTTCCCATGCGTGATGCATGCTTGTATAGGAACATTGATGTGTTCTAAAGGGGGGGAATCGGGGTGTTACACGGTTAGAACTAGATTTCATGGAAAAAGGAAGAACGATAACCGATCCTAGGACGAGTGGCATGGGGACCAATTGGACTAGAGGCGCCCTAAAGAATAGAGTTGGGGCGTTGGTATGGAATAAGACAAGGAGGATGGTCGCAGGTAAGGGTCAATGTTTGATATGAGGTTGGTGAAGTTGTACATTATAGTGGTTGATCGACATTGACTGTTCCCGCTCATACAGGTATTCATTGATAGTCGCAGCCTGTCGACGCAAGGATTTTGTCAGCACAATTGTGAGCTTACGGAAGACGAGGGCTTCCTGAACCTGTTGTTGTTTATGCGCTCCTTTCTTGTCGGCAATGGAGGATAGGGGTAGTGGAACCATATGAAAATTTGGGTCATCGTCTTCTAAAGTGGAGAACTTTGCAGCTGGAGGCACCGTCGTAGGAGGGGGTCGTCAAAGAAGGCGCATTATTTCTTCAAAACATGTTTTTGCCCATTCAGTGACAATGTGCTCGATGAGGGAGGCATTGGTTCCTGGCCGCTGGAAGGGCAACGAGCGGAGGCCAACATGTTGGACCATTGTTATTGTTGGAAAAGCCAACAAAAAAGATATTTTTGTGATTGCGAGGTGGGAGAGAGAACACTTAAAGTGAGTGTGAGTCCACAAAGAGAGCACTCATTTAACGGACTTTATATTAAATCATATAAAAAAACAAAATACAATCGAAAAACAAGCTCCAGTTAATCTCTCGAAGGCAACATCCTCGGATGAACTCTCAAAATGAGAGCCAAAATCAAGGGGATCCCAAGATGTCTTCGCCTAATCCTAGGGCCTCCTTATAAAGGATGAAGGTCCACTGCGAGACAAAAGAAAAACAAAACAAAATAATATAATTAATCAGTACTAATTAATCAATGCTAATATATCAACAAAATTATTACTTAACTAATACTCAATTAATTAATTAATAAAAACTAATCATATGAACATTCATGGCGGATCCAAAATTCACACTTGTCGCTCACTGGAGTGTCATTGAGTGTATGTCTGAAGGGAAGTGGTCCGTAACAAGTAGTTTATATTGATAGAAATCTAGAACATGATACATGAAACCGAACGAGATTGCCAAGGTCGGTTTCCCTTCCAAGTGCAAGACTATCTATCGACCCTAGTCCTTCATCTAACTCTCCTTGTATAGGGGGTTTACAAAACCATAATTAGGAAACATCAAAAACAGGAAACCCATGAAATAAAAAACAATAAGCAATAGTAAATAATACAAAATAAATAAAAATAACATAAAGTGTGCTGCCAAAGGCCTAGGCATTAAATGTTCCTAGCACGAAAATCTGGTCCAGGGTCCTCTCCCTTCTTCTCACGGCGTTAGTAGACTCACAATATGTTGGTCGTGATCATGTGCATATTGGGAAGTACAGGAAGATAAGGATATCAGCAAATAAATTGTTAACAAACTAGTGAAATATTACACCATTAAAGTATATGCGGCAATTAATTATTGATTACCAAAGCATTATGTACTCTTCTGTGACATACCATTCAGAAGACGCACTCGCATGTCACCCAGACTCATCCTCATAAGATGATTCTCACTTTCACGTACAACATGAGGATGCTCATAAGCTTCCAAGTTACTTAAGCAGGTTATATATCTTTGCACAGTTGGCCAATCAGCAGGTCCAAGTTCTTCATCATCTCCCAAAACACCAAAAGCGGCCAAAGATTTGTTCAACATTTCATACTTTGTGTAGTTCAAAATGCGAATCTTCAATCATGCAAAGACAACGACATAAAAGCTGGATTAAAAGTATAAGAGCAAGCATTACTTAATCCATGGTAAGATTATTTTTTATATATTTACTGTTGAGAGGAAAAAGATCACTTATCAAACACAATGGACATGACATTAAAAATAAAAAGAGTTGGTTTCTTGAAATAACATTTCACAAAATTCTTTTGAATGCTATTATTTATTTAAACACTACAAAACGTAGCAGTTTGGATAAAGTGAACGAGGATCATAGTGGAAAAGCAGATTAATACAAAACACAAGCCTGTATCCTACTATAGTGGGGTCGGCTATATGTATCCTTTGTCGCCATTGTGCCTATCTTTTGTCATCTCACTAACGCCAAAGTACATGTCTTTCCTTATAGTTTCATTCCAAGTCTTTATTGGTCTACCCCTCCCTCGTTTACCATGCTTAGTGACTAGACTCTCAATACGCCTAATAGGTGACTCTAATGGTCTCCCTCGTCCGTGTCCAAACCATCTTATTCGAGCTTCTCGCATCTTCTCTGGAATTAGTGCTCCTCATGTCTTATCACTGATACATTCATTCCTAATTTTATTCAGTCTCATGTGTCCACACATCCACCTAAGAATTCTCATTTCCGCAACTCCCATTTTTTGCTCATGTACACAATTCACTGCCCAACATTTAGAACCACAGAGCATTGCTGGTCTAATTGCAGTACGGTAAAACTTGCTCTTATGTTTTAATGGTACTTTACCATCACATAAGATCCCTGACGCGCCTCTCCACTTCAACCAATCTGCTTGGATTCTATATGGTCACATATTTATCAATAACTCCGTCTTTCTGAACTATCAATCCAAGATATTTAAAATGCTCACTGCGGGAAATATCTTGATCACCCAGCTTAATAACTGTAGAGAAAGCTCCAAACCTTGTATATACTTCTTGAATTGATAATTACAAGTATGAATACATTTATATAGAGGAAGAAGAAAGAGAGAAATCTCAAACCAAGATGTGGGACTAATACAAATAGAGAGAGAAGAGAGAAGGATGGGCCCCTAGATGGGCCTTAAAGTAGGCTTTTCTTACACTCCCCCGCAAGCTGGAGCATACAAATCGTAGGCACCAAGCTTGGATAAAAACTGGTAGTATAGTGGCCGGGAGAGAGCTTTAGTCAGGATGTCAGCAACTTGGCTTGCAGCAGGAACATGCTCCAAATCTATCTTATTTGTCTGTACCTTTTCTCGGATAAAGTGACAGTCAACTTCAATATGCTTTGTGCGTTCGTGAAAGACTGGATTCTTGGCAATATGGATTGCCGCTTGACTGTCACAAAATAGGGTCGTTGGTGATGAGAGACGAACACCCAAGTCTCTCAGAAGGCTCTCAAGCCAAGTTAACTCGGAAACAACAGCAGCCATAGCGCGGTACTCAGCTTCAGCAGAAGAGCGAGCAACCACATTCTGTTTCTTGCTACGCCAGGTTATGAGATGTCCACCAAAGTAGGTACAAAAACCTGTTGTGGAACGTCTATCATCAATGGACCCGGCATAGTCAGCGTCAGAGTACGTGACGAGGGATAGAGATGTGGATGGCTTGAACACAATCCCTTGTCCTGGAGCGATCTTGAGATATCGAAGAATGCGCTCGACAGCTTGAAGGTGAGATGTCCGAGGAGCATGCATAAAACGACTTACGACTCTCATAGCAAAAGAGATATCTGGTCGAGTGACCGTAAGGTAGATCAGCTTCCCAACCAAGCGTCTATAGTATTCTGGATTTGTAAGGAGCTTGTCAGAGTCAGAGCTGTGGGCTGAGAGTTTGTGATTTGCATCCATAGGAGTATCCGCAGGTTTGCATCCAGAATAACCGGCATCATGAAGGAGGTCCATACAATACTTCCGTTGGGATAACACAAGACCATCAGGGCGTCGTGCAACCTCAAGCCCAAGGAAATACCGAAGATTGCCAAGATCTTTGGTCTGAAAAGTGGAATTTAACTACTTCTTGATATGTGGTATCCCTGTAATATCGTCGCCAGTAATGAGGATATCGTCAACATAAACAAGTAGGATCACAGTTCCGGTTGACAGGTGTCGGGTGAAGAGGGAAAAATCAGCCGAGCTTCGAATAAAGCCAATATCACAGACAACCTTGCTGAATTTTTCAAACCAAGCGCGCGGGGACTGTTTGAGACCATAAATAGATTTCCGAAGATGACAGACCCGAGACTCCCCCGTGGTCTCAAACCCGGGAGGTTGATGCATGTAAACAGTCTCCTGCAGATCTCCGTTGAGAAACGTGTTCTTAATATACAGCTGATAAAGTGGCCAATGACGATGAACAATCAGGGAGAGAAGAACGCAGACCGTGTTCAATTTGGCCACCTGAGAAAAGGTTTCCTCATAATCAAGGTCATGTTGCTGAGTAAAACACCGGGCCACGACGCGGGCCTTTAGACGCTCAACGGTGTCATCCGCCGCATGTTTAATAACAAAGATCCACTTGCAGCTAACACGGGATTGACCTGCAGGAAGAGGAACTAGATCCCAAGTTCGGTTAGCCCAGAGAGCCCGCATTTCATCTTCCATGGTCGCCCGCCATCCGGGGTGGTGAAGAGCCTCCTGTACAGAATTAGGGGTGGATATAGAGGATAAAGAGAGAGCACTCTGACGGAGTTCCGGAGAGAGGCGGTGAAGAGAGACAAAGTTGGTCATCGAGTGGGCAGTGGAAGCAGTTGTCGGAGCCGCAGGTTGCAAAGCATTATTAGAGCGGGGCAGCTCTCGTAGGGTAGTAGACGAGGGAGGACGTCGAGTGTACACACGAATGACTGGTGGTGTAGGTGGTTTAGGTGGGATGGGTGTGGGAAGTAGAGGTGGAATGGTGGAATTTACGGGAATAACAGGGTGCGGGAGAGGTGGCGGAGGAGGGTCAACAGGCTGAGAGTAATACGGCTGATCTTCGAGGAAGGTGACATCAGCAGAAGTAACCACCTTGTGATCCGTGGGAGAAAAACAAACGTAGCCCTCCTTAGTTCGAGAATAGCCAACAAACATATATTTAGTGGCACGGGGAGCAAGCTTGTCAGTGGACGGGCCAAGATGATGAACAAAACATACGCACCCAAACACGCGTGGGGTGATGGAGAATGGAGGTTGGGAGGGAAAAAGGAGATTAAAGGGAACCGCAAAATTAAGGATAGATGAAGGCATGCGGTTAATAAGAGTGCAAGCGGTTGAAACCGCAAAATTCCAATATTGTTTTGGGACATTCATCTGAATCATAAGGGAGCGGGTGACCTTGAGCAGGTGGCGATTCTTGCGTTCAGCAACGCCATTTTGTTGGGGGGTATAGTCACAGGAGGTCTGATGGATGATCCCAAACTCCGCACAGAGGTGAGAGAAGGTATGACTAGTGTATTCACGGGCATTATCGGTGCGGAGGGTTTTAATGGTTGTGGAGAACTGGTTGCGAGTTTCAAGGAAAAATGTACGGAATACACCGGGCAATTCAGAGCGGTCACGAAGGAGATACAGCCAGGTCACCCGAGAGTAGTCATCGACAAATGTGACAAAGTAACGGTATCCAAAAACACTTGTAATTTTGTAAGGGCCCCAAATATCGGAGTGAACAAGATCAAAGGGAGCAGGACGCCGAGAAAGATGTGGTGAGAACGTAGAGCGATGATGTTTCCCATAGATACAGGACTCGCACGTGAACTCGTGGAAGGACACGTCTGGGAGAAATTTTTGAGGAAGTGTAGAGGAGCATGACCCAGACGTCGATGTCAGTCAACTGAGCTAATAGACGACAGCACCGTTGGGGGAGACGGATTAAGGATTTAGAGGCCATTCGACAGATGCCCTTTTCCAATGATGGTTTGCGTCTTGCGATCCTGCACAAAACACGAGTTAGAAGAAAAAATAACAGCACAATCGAGATAAGCAGTGAGGCGACCAATAGATAGAAGGTTGAACGGAGAGCCCGGAACATGAAGAGCAGAGCGAAGAGTAATGGAGGGAGTGAGGTTAATATCTGTCGCACCAGAGACGGGAAGTGTGTCCCCACTAGCAACAGTAATGAACTGGGGATGCACGTCGTTCAAATATTGTGGTGGTTTCCGTGATGTAATGTGGTGAGAGGCCCCGGAATCCAAAATCCAGGATGAGTTGTGAGCAAGGCAGGAGGTACCACCATCGGAAACAGACACCACAGAGCCCGGAGGACAGCGGATCATTTTGCAAGGAATAATCCGCAGCGGTCAGGGTGACAACGCACCAGCGGCAAAAAACGTCCACGACCAGCGAGGTATGAACAGTCCGCAGCGGCGAGAAACACGCAGGCTGCGCGGTTAGGAGAAGACCGCAACAGAAGCTAACACCTGGCGAAAAGGAACCAGACCGGGCGGATAAAGACAGACTGAGCCAAGGAAACCAAAGCCTTAGCGAGCCGAGAAGCGGCAACGGGGAAAACCTCGGGGAAGGAAGTCGCCGCGAGAAGGACCAGGCCACAGCGGGAAGGACCAGACCGCAGCGAGAATAAGCAGGTCGCACCAAGAAGATGCAGGGTGGGAGGCCGCAGCGAGAAGGGGATCAGTCTGCGCGGTCACACCAGCGATTAGGCAGATCGCGACCAAAATGCGGAAAGGGAAGCCCGCACGGTCAGGTGGACAGTCGCGGATAGACGTAGAGAGGAGAACTCGCACCGGTAAGGAAAGGTCACAGCGGGAAGCAAGATACTGCGAGCTAGGAACTCGAGCGGTCAGCAGACGAGACCGTGAGTAAAACAACTCAAAGCAGCAAGGAGACCGCGGTCAAAGGAGAGGAGCTCGCCGCGGATAAGAAGTGAGCTCGCAGCAGACAGGATGAGAGTCCGCAGCGGACAGGATGAGAGTCCGCAGCGGATAAGGAGGTGGTCTCAATGGGTCAGAGGAGAAGATGGCTATAAGAAGCCAGAGGAGGGTGGAACCACGGAGGAGAAGAAGAGAAGAGGAAACAAAGAGGGCAGTCCGCAGAAGCTATGCGGATAAGAGAAGGAAGTCCGCAACCGGAGCGGATAGAGTCACAGACCGGAATGAGGCGGGTAGGCGGGAATGAGGCGAGCAGTCCGCAGAAGCTAGGCTAGCAGTCCGCAGAAGCTAGCCGAGCAGTCCGCAGAAGCTAGGCGAGCTGGTGGGTAGAAAGGCAAAACCGCAGGCTGAGGACCGGTGGCTCTGATACCATGTAGAGAAAGCTCCAAACCTTGTATATACTTCTTGAATTGATAATTACAAGTATGAATACATTTATATAGGGAAAGAAGAAAGAGAGAAATCCCAAACCAAGATGTGGGACTAATACAAATAGAGAGAGAAGAGAGAAGGATGGCCCCCTAGATGGACCCTAAAGTAGGCTTTTCTAACAATAACAAAGTCATCTGTCCTTCTTGCACTACTAAATTTAAGCTCCATATACTCTGTCTTTGTTCTGCTCAACATAAACCCTTCTTTTCTAAAGTGTCTCATTAAGATTCAAGTTTTGCGTTTACATTCTCGCGCATCTCATCGACCAAAACGATATCATCTGCAAATAATAAACACAAAGGTATTGCTTGTTGGATATGTCCGGTGAGCTCATCTAAGATAAAGGTAAAGAGATAAGGGCTTAAAGCTGAACCTTGATGTAAGCCAATAGTGATAGGGAATTCCTGTGTTAATCTTCCAGATGTCCTCACCCATGACACTGAATTTGTATACAGATCTTTGATTATGTCAATGTATGATACATTGATACATTTACGCCTTTCTTTTCTAAGACTCTCCATAAGATCTCTCTTGGAACTCTATCATAAGCCTTCTCAAGATCGATAAACAGAATATGCAAATCTTGTTTTCTTTCACGATAGTTGTCAATGAGTCTCCTCAAGAGCTATATAGCTTCCATGATCGACCGCCATAGCATGAATCCAAATTGATTCTCTGAGATGTTAGTCTCTCATACTCTTCTTTTGATACTCGTTCTCATAGTTTCATGGTATGACGCATCAATTTAATTCTTCTATAATTAACACAATTTTGTATATCTATTTTGATCTTATACAAAGATACAAAGATACTTTCTCTTCATTGGTCTGACATCCTCTTTGACTTCAGTATCTTATTGAAAAACATGTATGCCAATAAATTCATGCATTCTCTAAACATTTTCATACTTCGATGGGTATATCGTCTGGCATAACCGTCTTTCTATTTTTTATTTTATTTAGAGCATCATTTACCTCTGATGCTTAAATTTTATGATAAAACTTTATGTTCCTATTATACTCTAATTTACTTTAACTTTTACAAGTTCAATTCATTGTCTTTTGTTTCATTATAGAGTTGAAAAAAGTATCGTTTTCATTGTTCTTTAATATCAACATCATCCATCAAAATTATATCTGTTTCACCATTTACACATTTTACTAAATCTCTTGTCATCATTTCTCTAACTTGAGTAATTTTATATATATCACACTCTTCATCTTTGATATCTAGTCGTCTATAAAATTCTTTATAAGTTTGACTTCTTGTTTTAGTTACTGCATGTTTAGCTTCTCTTTTGCTAACTTAAACAGATTAATATATTAAAAAAACACATTTTCAAATTGCAGTGACCAAATAGGATACATAAAATGACATCATCTTAATTTAGTCTTGAAATACAAGTTGACCATAAGTTGCATTTTTTTTCAAATCGTATTAAGTCACATGTCGTAATTGTGTAATACCTGATAAGGGTAATTTGGTCAGTAGGTCAGGTGGATACATTTCTGATATAATCACAATCTCATTATTGTATCTTTAGTATCCTTTTATTATTAGTAGTGTGTTTAGTGTTAGATGGTTAGGGTTTGCGTTTAAGAATAGTCATGTAGCCTATTTAAAGGTAAGTGTGGTCTTGTAATGTTATCAAAGCAGTTATTTATCATTCTGTCTTCAGTAAGATATTTTGATAGCTCTCTCCTCTAGAGCAAGCCCCGCCTAGGCAAAATCGCGGTTCCAACTCCAAAATATCCTCTTCGCCTCCGGCCACCACTCTGGCGGGCGCACAACTTTGTATCAGAGCGATTTCAATCTTCCTCTTTTGTCGAAGCTGATGTCAATAACTTGAAGGGCTGAGCTCAACAGCAGCCCGAAAAAACAATTCATTTTCTGCCCTGCTAAGCCCACACAGAAAAGGTAAACTCGTCAGGCTCGAGTTTCGAGCCCACCAAGTAGTAGACAACCTATTCATCAAGCCGTGTGCCTTCATTTCTATCCATTGGTTGCCTCCAAAGTCATATCTTCAAATTGATTTAATTGATTAATCAATTATTGGAATTATAGGGAACCCGTCTGATCAAATGAGTGCACTAAGGAACATGATGCAAGCGTTCCTGCCATCACTAGAAGCACGCTTTCATGAAACTGACACACGTCATCGGGAAGACTTTATCACGCACTATAATAAGCTCATTGATCTTACAACCACCATTATTCTAATCCATGGCCAAGTTATTAACAGCCAAGCGCCTTTACCACTCCCAGCCCCTCTGCCATCGAATTCGTTGATTGTTCACCTGCAACCCGTGTCAACCGTGTTGTCAGCCACCTCCATACAGCGCCCTACACTTTAGTTACATGTTCTGTAGGCCCCTCTAGCACCATTCTTTCAGGAACAACCTCCACTGCTTCTAGTGATCATTCCTCAGTAGACACTGACACTTCTGATCGCCATGACTCACATTCAGCAAGCAAACTTGCCCCACCGCCAGCAATTATGCATAATATACTCTCCTGAGCTCACGGCCGCTCCACGCCAAATTCATGCAGACCTACGTGACATCTGTGAGCATGCCATGAGCACCTACACCAATGACGAATCTACTCCGAACTCACGCTTAAAAGAATTATTCTGGTGTGAAGTTAAGGAACCCGAGGATCACACCGCGCTCAAGCTTGAGGGCAAGCTCGATTTCAATGAAAGATGAGATGTTATGGTCTCAATCCCATTATTGTAAGTGTGGATCTTGTAATGTTATCAAAGAAGTTATTTGTCATTCCTTGTCTTGAGTAAGAAATTTTAGTAGCTCTCTCCTTCCAAGCAAGCCACGTCTAGGTACCCACGGTTCCGGCTCCGAAGTATTTCCTCCTCCTCCAGCCACCACTCCGGCGAACAAACAACAATTTCCTCCACTCAAGTATATGTATGAGTTGGAGCCCTTGTTATCATTTATGAGGTAATAATATTTTATAGCTTTGCTTTCTACTATACCTACTGGAATAATCAGAGTTTGAATATTGGCTAACCTAGTTAACTCTAAATTTTTTGCAACAATAGAATATTTATTTTGCATATTACGTTATATATTCACATTGGGGTTTGTACGATAAGATTTATACATTGAGCACTCCAGCAAGATCTAATTCTGAAGTTACTTTTGAAACTGAAACAAAATAATAATAATAATAATAATAAAAGCAGAATGACCTCCACTAAAAGTTTATCAACAAGCATTTTTGCATCTACTAAAGATAAACAGCAACTTGAAGCTAACACTATAAGATAAATTATAACATTTGGCATTATCACAAGATGATTGGCCATTGTTGAGGAAAATAGAATAATAATACAATTAATAGTAGGCTCCCATATATATATATATATATACTAGCATCTTCGAACGGGCTCCGCCCGTTCTCGATGCGTCGCCGCAGGCTTCGCCCGCAACCAAGCGGGTTTCGCCTGCTTGGCAACGACATGGGTTGTGGACGACAACATGTGTCGTGGACTACGATATTGGTCGTGAGTGCGACATTTGTCGTGGGTAGCGACATTGGTCGTGGGCGGCGATATTGTTCGTGGGCGGCGACATTGGTCGTGGGTGGCAACATTGTTCATGGGCGGCAATTTGTGGCCTTTGATTAAAGAATGATCGTGCAGCTAATATTGAAAGTCCGGTGTGCCTTGAGATGTGTATATCGCTTTATATATTAAAGATATATATATACACACACACACACATGATGATACACACACTACCACACGCTAACACCGTAACAACATAAAATTCAATATTCAAGCATATTGCAACACTCCCCCTGAGGTTGGGCATGTGATGTCTGTCATGCCCAACTTATCTAGTATTCTGTCAAACGAGTTCAGACTCAGCCCTTTGGTAAGCACATCTGCAAGCTGCTGATTTGATGGAACAAACGGAGTACTCACAATCCCCCTAACAATATACTCCTTGATGAAGTGTCTGTCGATCACCACATGTTTGGTGCGATCGTGTTGCACTGGATTGTGGGCAATGCTGATTGCAGCTTTATTATCGCAATAGATCATGATTGGACCGTCAAACTTCACGTCGAGGTCCTTCATGATCGAATGGATCCACAACCCTTCACATAACCACTGTGCCATAGCACGGAATTTTGTCTCTGTGTTGAATCTAGCTGCAACATGTTGTTTCTTGCTTCTCCAGTTTGCCAAGTTTCCCCCAACAAGAGAACTGTACGCGAATGTTGACCTCCAGTCATCAACTGAACCTGCCCAGTCCGCATCCGTATAGACCTCCACGGTCAATGCCTCATTGGGTGAGAACAAAATTGCATTGCCAGGAGTGGACTTAGATACCTCAGAACTATGTATACAGCATCCAGGTGATGTGATCTAGGTGAATGCATGTACTAACTAAGGACCCCACAGCATAGGATATGTTTGGTCAAGTGTGAGAGAGATAGATAAGCTTTCCCACCAGTCGTTGGAAGTCATATACGTCATCAATAACTTCTCCTCCATCTCTTCCAAGTTTGTGATTGACCTCAATTGGGGTGTCTGTCGGCCTGCACCCGAGCATTCCAGTTGTCTCAAGCAAATCCAGAACATACTTCCTTCGAAATATAAAGATCTCATGTTTGGATCTGGCCACCTCGATGCTCAGAAAATACTTGAGGGGACCAAGATCCTTCACTTCAAATTTCTTAGACAATCTGGACTTTAGAAGTTCAACCTCTTCTATATCATCGCCGGTTATTACTATATCATCAACATAAACAATGAGAGCAGCCACCTTGCCCTCGCTATGTTTCACAAACAAGGTGTGATCAGGATTGCTCTGTTTGTGCCCGAAAGAGATCATAGCCCGGTGAAATCTCCTGAACCACGTCTGTGGAGATTGTTTCAAGCCATACAATGTCTTCTTCAACCTGCACACTTTCCTTGTTGATCCTTCTTGACAAACACCAGGAGGTAAGGACATGTAGACTTTCTCCTCAAGATCATCGTGGAGAAAAGAGTTCTGCACATCCAACTGAAGGAGATTCCACCCTTTATGCACAGCAACTGAAAGCAAGATCTTGATGGAGCTCATTTTTGCAACTGGAGCAAATGTCTCCTGATAGTCGATGTTTGTTGTCTGCGTATATCCTCTCGTCACCAGTCTGACTTTGTATCGTTCCACAAGTCCTTTGGAGTTTTGCTTCGCAGAGATAACCAACTTGCATCCCACCACAGTTTTCCCTTTAGGGAGTTGGACCAGCTCCCAAGTATTGTTCTTGTCAAGAGCGCTCATTTCTTCCAACATGGATGTCTTCCGGTCACAATGCTCAAGAGCCTCCTGCCAACACTGGGGAATAAAAATGGAGGCCGAGGAGGTGACAGATGCTCTATGAGTAGAAGACAATGAGTCATAAGTCACAAAGTGGGAAAGAGGATGCAGGGTAGAAGTAGAACTACCTTTGTTAGTACCTGACGATGGGTCGGATGACGACACCGGTTGAATAGCAAGAGCCTGAGTGTTCGTACCCCTTCTATGTCGCGTGTAGACCTGGAAAAGAGGAGGAATCACCGGGTTCCGAGAAGTAGGTGGGGGCATCGGAGGAATATGAGTTGCAGGAACGGGAGGTGGCACCATAAATAGAGGTATAGGCAGAGGAACAGAAGGAGGGGAACTCACTTCCATAGTTGTAGTCTCTCTCTGAAGAGAGTTCCCATAATAAGATTCAGATTCCGGGTGAAATCCATTATAAAAAATAGCCGCTTGGTAACAGGATGGAAGCACATATAGCCCTTCTGAGTTGATGAGTGGTCGATAAACATACACTTCAAGGTGCGGAAATCAAGTTTGGTTTTAGGTTGGGTGTGGACAAAGCATACACATCCAAATACACGGGGACAGAGAGAGGTAGGATGAACCCCTAGAGGGGTGAGAGGGGTCAGAAACTCAAGGACCCACGTAGGAATACAATTGATGAGGTAGGCCGGGGTGAGAACCACATCACCCCAGTAATACTTTGGTAGATGCATCCGAAGGAGCCACCAAGTCACCATAAGGAGGTGTTGATTCTTACCCTCTCCTCTGTTCTTCATGTTCCTGCTTTCACCCGCAATCTCCTCTCTATAATAGAGAGGAGATTGCGGGTGAAAGCAGGAAAATGAAGAACAGGGGAGAGGGTAAGAGGAGCATGGAATGGATCTTTTTCCAACAATGGGAGAGCGATACATTAACAATGCTCATTTTGTCCCTGCCAGAAAAAGGTGTGCATGAAATAAAACCAGTGGTCGAGCCGGTCATGTGGTCTGTAGCCCCGGAATAAATGATCCACTAAGTGGAGAGGTGGGAAGAAGCCGAGTGAGCACCTGTAGGTCCCTGATGAGCATAGGAAGAGGAGGCAAAACTAGACGGCTCCGCTGGAGGTCTGAGCATCATCCGGCGAAACGTTAGAATTTCGTCAGCCGAAAGAACCAAGGGGGCCATATTGGAATCTAGAGAATGAGGAGCAGTAGAATCCTCCCCAGCATCAGACAAGTGGGCCGAACGAGGCAGAGGAGGCTTGTGCTGAGAAAGACCACCTCCCCGGCTAGAGCTGTCACTTAAAACTGAAAACCGAAAATCGAACCGGAACCGCAAAGAACCGAACCGAACCGTTTGCGAATTATTTGGGTTCCGGTTTGAATTTTGGAACCGTGAACATCATTGGTCCGGGTGTGGTTCTTTTATTTTATTATCCGGACCGAAACCGGAACCGCAACATACAAGTCTCAAGCGGTTCTAAGATTTTTAGACCCGATCCGAACCGGACCGAACCAGAACCGAACCGCAACCCGTTTATTATTATAATTTATTAATAATAATAATTTTATTATATTGTTATTTTTTATAATCTATCTATAATATCGATATTTACTAGTATGAGTGAAACTGACGCGGTTTGATCCAAACCGCAATCACACTAAAAGAGGTTGGTTTTGGACCGAACAAAACCGCATCACACCAAAACTGTGCAGTGTGGTTTGACATTGGTGCGGTTTGGAGTTGGTTTTTGCGGTACATTTTCGATTTTTACACTATTATATAATGTATTTTCAATTTTACTTATACATTTTTCTAAAATAATTAAAGTAACTTGTACTTATTGGCGATGATTGGAATATCATGCCCTCTCGAAGAAAATGATGCGGCACAGTTTTGTCGATTTTGCAACGCCAAAAATAGCACTGCAAACTATGTTGTTTTGCAACCAACGAAGTCACTCTACAACCAAACCATTTAGTGCAATTTAAAATCGGCGTGCTTTAAGATCAGTGCAGTATGGTGCAATTTTGTGATTTTGCGATTTCAGTTTTTAACTTTCAGTGTTACTTACTATATTACACAAAAAGTAACCTCACTTGGAGTAATGAAAATTCTTACGCTCGGGCCCCAGACTTCGAAGTCCTTACAAAAAAACTAAACGGATTTACATTTCCCCTCCGATTTTTTGTTTTTGACCTCCCCAAATCACTTTGCCAAATTTAGTTTTGGTTCTACTTGGAACCGATTGGAACCGAACTGAACCGCAAAGAACCGGACCGAACCGTTAGTGGCCGGTTTGGTTTTGGTTCTTGTTGAACCGTAACCGGAACCGTTGACATGACGGTTTTAAAAATTATTCTGGAACCAGAACCGGAACCGGTCAAACCAAATAAGGTTTTGGTTCTAATTTAAAGAACCGTTATCTTTGTGGTTCGGTTCACGGTTTTAGTAGAACCGGAACCGAGCCGGAACCGTGACAGCTCTATCCCCGGCCACCACGAGCAGCAGGGCCGACTCGAGGTGGAAAACCATAAAGCTTGAAGTAGGTGTCTCTAGTATGGTGGGCCTTCCCGCAATAATCACAGACAAGGTGATCTTTCTCCGTAATCCTCAATCTAGTATCGCGAGCAGGTCGAACCCCAGGCTGAGAAAGAGGGACAAGGGAAGATCCCTCGGTGGACGAGTCTGGAAGCAAAGTTGGGCGGTGATCGAATTTCAGTTGGACAAGGTTGTAAACCTCAGGAAGAGAAGGTAGAGGAGAGTGGTCAAGAATCTGAATGCTAATCGGATCAAAATCCTGATGTAAGCCATGAAGGAACTCGAAGATACGATTGTGTTCTTCTCTTTCTCGGGCAAGCACCTCATCTTCAGGAGATACCAGGATCAGAGAATCGAAATGATCATACTCCTGATAGAGTTGGGTGAACTCCGAGTAGTAGGCCTTGGGAGTTCGATCACCCTGTCGCAGGAGGAACAACCGGCGACGAAGTTGGTAGATCTGAGCAGCATTGCCTTGACGAGAATAAGTAGTCTTTGCACGCTTCCAAATATCCACTACTGTATCCAATAACAGATAGTTTTGAGAGATGGACTCCGTCATAGAGTTAAGTAGACAAGACATTACAAGGGAGTTGTCCGACTCCCACTGAAGCCACTTAGGAGAGTCAGACGCGGGGGCCTTCACCGTGCCACTGACATGGCCAAATAATCGGCGGCTTTTGAGGGCAAGACTGATGGAGCGAGTCCACGGGAGGTAGTTGGAACCATCCAATTTATGAGTGGTGATCTGAGGAGTACCATGGTCTGAGGGGACGCGGTAAGGTCCAACGGAAGCCGGAGTAGGAGAGGCCACTCCACCGGAAGACATGGTGGTAGAGGATTCGCTTCCAGACATAAGGAAACCCTGAATAGAAATCGAGGATGCACCAAATAATCACAGGGATGTTGAAGGAAAAACAGCCCTCATAGAAAGAGGGGAAGAGACGAATGGACCGCCGACATCGAGGAAATAAAGACTCCATGGAGTCGGCGTCCCTGGAGCACAAGAGAAGAAGAAGAAGAAGAAGAAGAAGGACGGGTTCGACGGAGAAGAAGCGCGGGATGCACGCGACGGGAGGCACGGGTTACGCGACGAAAAAGACGCGTGGGAGTGGGAGAGACGGGGTTGTGCAGGAGCAGCGGGATCGGAAAAACCCTAAGGGGGCTTTGATATCATGTTGACAAAAATAGAATAATAATATAATTAACACTAGGCTCCCATATATATATATGAGCATACATGATGATACACACAATAACACACGCTAACACCGTAACAACATAAAATTCACTATTCAAGCATATTCCAACAGCCATAAAACCCAATACAAGAAATTTGGAGTCTATAAAGTTACCAAAGACTACCTAAGATGGTTGATTTCTAGAAACAGGACTAAATCATAACATTAGTATACAATCTGGAGATTCCAAAAATACAAAGCAGGTGCGAGAAGCATACGCGTCATTACGTCCATATCTTAAAATTTAAAAGCCAAACTACATGCCCAAATTAGATGCATCTTCAAGACGTAGTTTGAAGGCATCTAACTTAGAGTTTACTTACGATTACTCCTCTGAATGAAAAAGGTAATCATATAAAACCCAATTTCAATATCTTATTACTCAATGACTAGAAGTCGCTGCCCGAAGACTACTTGTTTTCTCAAACTCATGGTACATTTTCTGTGATAGGAACCCCGCAAGTGCGTTAGATTCACAAGCTTCAAATACTCCATTGCCTATGAAACTATGAGGGTTTGTAATACGAGTGCGGAAGACCCCATCATCGGCAAGCGCTACGCAAGGGTTTACACAAAGCGTGCACGGGAACCTGGCGTTGTTTGAGGATGTGTCGGGATGGATCTTGGGACTTTTACATTTCGGTTATCTTGTCATGTGTTTTTCTTATAATGTAATTGGGCATTCCTATATATAAGGGGAAGAGACCAATCTTGGAATTATGTATGTTTTATCTTGGAAATTAAGAACTTTGATGAGGGATACGACCCAGTGTATCCCTAGCGTTTCGCTAATATCATTTGGCCCGACCTGTCGTTTTACACGTCGTCTGATCCTCTTGCCGAGCCGCGTGTACCCCCCGCCATCCTATGCGTTCCCCAGTGACCACAAGGCCTCCGCCGACGACGGTCACTTCTGTGTCGTGCTTCTTCCGACGACGATGGTTTCTAATAAAGCTGGTCGAGCGGCTTCATCCAACATTGCTTCCACGCTGACACTTCCCCCTCGTCATTTCAGCCAACTGCTACCACTCCGACCTCCGCCTGCGCATGCGTGGGTGTCCTTCGTCCTCGACATCGGTTCCCTACACCTGATCCGCCTCTTCCCTCAACTCTATGCATTCCTTGGACGCGTGGAATGTTTGCTCGTGACGAGAACAAGCCCCATCAGTGGAAGGGCCTTACGACCGCAAGGATCAAGTCGACGCGACTCTCTCCGACCTTCGAATCGTAGTCTGGGAGATTCACTCGCTCCTCTCAACTCGACCAGCCACGCCATCATCCCCCACTATCACCTCTACCAGCAGTGTTGTCGATCGGTTAGGATTTCCTGGGCCCTTCGGTGACCCGTCGGCTTCCCACCTACGTTGACTCAACATTCTGATGTTCGATGGAACTGATCCCATGGGCTGGTTAGCCCGCACAAAGCAATATTTTGACCTTCAGGGAACCCGTGAATCCCAAAAGGTTCCCCTCGCGACGATCTACATGAAGATCTTGGTCCTCTACTAGGTTTGTTGGCTTCGACAGTCCACACCTACTCTCTCCTGGGCGGACCTCAAGGACGAGTTGCTTCGTCGTTACAACACACACCATTCCACCAACCCCTTCGAGCGCCTGAGCAACGTTCGTCAAACGAACACCGTTGATTCATTCATCGAGATCGCCACACATGTTCCCAGCATCTCAGCAGACTCTACTTGGGCATATTGCAGGTCTACGGCTGCACATCTGGGCCCGCCTACAGGTGCATGATCCGGCTACGCTTACTCGATCTATGGAACAAGCTCGATACGTTGAAGAGGAATTTGCCACTTTGTTCTCGAGCCCAACACTCCACTCCGCAGGCGCTTCCTCCTCTGCCCGCCCAGGCACTTTCAAGCCACTGACACCTTCCCTTCGTCTTCCGGCTGAACCCTCTACTGCCCCGGGCCGGCCTCCACTGCGACCTCATGTGGCACCTCCCCGAGCAAATATGTTGGTGCATAGGATCTCTTAGGTCGAGTATTTGGACCTCCGCGGCAAGGGCTTTTGCTTTCACCGCAAAGGTCTTGTACCATGAAGCTGGAGGATTCCATTCGCGACCGCTCAGTAGCTTTCCTGATCAATAGTAGGGAAAGCCACAATTTCATCTCCGAAGCCCTCGTGTTAGAGCTGTAGCGTCCGATGACGCCCGCCTAGGATTTTCATGTGTGCCTCGGTGAAGGCTGTTGAGCTTAAACGGTGGCTGCTGCGTTGGGCTGCCCGTCACGATTGGATCTTATTTGGTTACTGCGGATTTCTATGTTTTCGGACATGGCGGCCTTGACGCCATCCTTGGCGTGGCCTGGCTACGCGCATAAGGTGACATTCAACACAACTAGGATCGCCTCACCATGGTTTTTGAGGCATCTGGCGCCACTCACTGATTGCAGCGAGATTCATCCTTGGCATGTTCTCCAGCCTCCCTACGCTCCATCCTGTGGACGACAAACCGAGACTTCAAGGTCCTATTGTGGCACATGGAGGCGGCATCTTTCCGGGCAACGCACGTTTTGCACGCCGACGTCTAGCGACTCTTGGACATGCATGGAACCCACATTTCTACACCGCAAGGGCTTCCCCAGAATCGGGCCTCCAATCACACCATTGTCCTACAGCCAGAGGCATCCATGGTATCTGCCCGCCCATATCGTTATGACCATGATCAAAAGACCGCTATAGAGGTCATGGTCGTCGAGATGCTTGCGGCGGGCATCATCCAGCTGAGTGTGAGCCCCATCTCCAGCTCGATTCTCCTGGTGTGCAATAAGGATGGCAGTTGGAGATTTTGTGTGGACAATCGAGAGCTGAACAAGCGCACGATTCCGGACAGGTACATGATTCCCCTCATCCAGGAGTTGTTGGATGAACTATAAGGAGCAACTTACTTCTCCAAGTTGGATCTTCGCTCGGGTTACCACCGGATTCGGGTTTGAGCTGAGGATGTGCCCAAGACGGTGTTCTGCACCCCTGACGACCACTATGAGTTTCTATTCATGCCCTTCAGTTTGACTAATGCCCCAGCCACATTCCAATCCACGATGAATGGCCTATTCCGTCCAAATCTATGTAAGTTCATCTTGGTATTGATTGATGACATATTGGTCTATAACTTCTCTTTACAGCTCCACCCGAACTATCTAACCACTGTGCTTCAATTGCTCGTGGAGCACCAGTTCGTGTCCCGACACGAGAAGTGCGTATCCAGGCAGGCACAGATCAAATAGTTGGGGCACACCATCTCAGCTGCAGGTCTGGCTATGAACCCGACCAAGGTTGGCGTTGCCCTACAGTGGGTGACTCCGACGAGCATTAGAGTGGTGCGCGGATTCTTGGGTCTTGCAGGAAAGTACCGCTAATTCATCTGCAACTACGGAGCATTAGCGCGTCTGCTGACTGACCTAATCAAGAAGGGGGTGTCGTTCTCTTGGAGCACGGCGACCCGGGAGGCCTTTCACGACCTACAACACGGGCTTGCATTAGCCCCCGTCCTGGGGATGCCGGTGTTAACCCAAAACCCGCGAATAGTTCGCATGGACTTCTCAGACCGGGCGGCCTGTTCTCCTAACCGCAACTCTCAGAATGTCGGTCTGTTTTCACTGAAGCCGTGCGGCCTTCTTCGAGGTCGCCGTCAGAGGGAGCCCAGGGCAGCCCGTCCAGAGGCCGAGCCTCGCAGCTCGGCAGAGGAAGACCTCCAGGCCGTGCGGCCTTCACCTTGCTTCTCTCTTTTCCCTGCTTCCCATCACCCCTGCCCGGTTCTCCTGTACCCCGGGCAGCCAGTGATTTTAGCTCTGCCCGTTTGGGCAGGCCCCCAAGCCTATAAATAGGGGGCTGCAGCACACCCAAAGCACGTTGACTCGGGTCTAGGAGCTCGCTTGTTGAGAGTTGCGGTCTCGAGTCTAGTGCCTCGCGGCCTGCTGACCGGTCGGCTTCTTTTCTTCTCTTTTTCTCCTTTCAAAGTGTAACCGCTTCTTTTTTAATAAGAGGAAAGCCCGTCGCTAGAGTGGTATTCAGGCCGCGGCGGGCGAAGTGTGGTGTCGCCGTATCTTGCGACTTGCTCTTGTTTCTGCTCTAACCGCTAGTAACCGGCTACTCGGCAGTCTCTCTTCCTTTTCCCCTCCATTCCCCAGTGCTCGAACAGTTGACTGGTGGTGCTTGAGTCCTTGTCGTATTTCGTGCATCAACAGCCGGACTTTTCTGAGCTATTCGTTGTCGACTGCGACGCTTCCGAGAAGGGGGTGGGTGCGGTCCTCATGCGGGGGGGGGGGGGGGGGGGGGGGGGGGTCGGCCCATCGCCTATTTCAGCAAGGCCTTCTCCGATTGTCAGGATGCGACTTCCGCGTACGACAGTGAGCTCTGGGGACTTGGTCTCTCCATTCAGCATTAACGCCCCTATCTTCTTGGTCGGCCCTTCGTGGTGCGCACAGAAAATCGCATCATGTGCCACTTGTGGAGTCTGAAGGTCACGACGCTAAAACAACAACTTGGGATTGCTAAACTTCTTGGATACCAGTTCTCTATCGAGTACAAGACGGGGAGTACGAACACCGTCACTGACGCCCTGTCCCGACGAAAGCACGTGGGAACCTTGGCAGCAATCTCTCAGGCATATTGGCGGGATGTTGATGTCATGCAGGCAGAGGTGTGTGGGGACCCTCACCACGCCTCTATGATACAGGATTTGCAGAGTGATCTGAGTTCGCACCCTCCTTTCCAGCTAGTTGGAGATCAACTTTTCTACCGTGATCGTCTTGAGGTTGCAAATTCATCATCCTGGATTCCCCGCCTGTTCTACGAGATGTATGATACTTCGACAGAGGGTCATTCTGGTGCCTACACAACGTGACCGTCAACTTTCGTCCACCTTGTACAACTATCTGACGTATCAAAAGCTAAGTACCAACCTCTCTCGCCAGATGGATTCCTCCAGCCCCTACCCGTCCCTGATATTGCCTGGGAAGATATAGGCATGGATTTCATCACCCACCGGCCCCTCTCTCAAAACTATGATTGTCTTCTCGTGGTGCTGGACTGTCTATCCATGTACGAGCATTTCATACCTATTTGTCATCCCTACACAGTCACCTCAGTTGCTTGGATTGACATTAGGGAGGTGAACCGCCTCCATGGTTTTTCCTGTTCCATCGTGAGCGATTGTGACCCAGTTTTCATGAGCACCTTTTGGTAGGAGTTCTTCCGTCTATAGGGGACCAAGTTGTGGTTCAGCGTTGCGTACCACCCACAGAGAGACGGGCAGACAGAACTCCTAAACCATTGTGTGGGAACGTACTTGCGTTGTTTTGCAGCTAAGCAACCTCGACAGTGGACCCAGTGGATCGCATGGGCAAAGCTATGATACAAAATGTCCCATCAGTCTGGCACGGGCATCACCCCCTTTCAGGCGTTCTACGACCACCCACCCCCACCCATCCATGCAGCTTAACTAGCGAATGCCAACTGAAGCATCATCTGGCACGGGCCCAGCATCGCATGATCCAGCAAGCCAATCATAACCGTCGCGAGCTAATACTCACGCCGGGAGAGGTGTTCGTCAAATTGTGGCCACACAGGCAGAGCACCTAGACCGGCCGACTACATCACAAACTCTTTGTCCGCTATTTTAGCCCCCTTCCTGATCTTAGAGAAAATCGGAGAGGTGGACTACCGTCTTCAGCTCCCCGGCGACTATCGATTTCAACCCATTTTCATGTATCGTAGTTGATGAGGGCCCTAGGGGATCACCCCCTCCAGGAGACATTACCGGACGGTTTAGCTGTTGATTTGGTCCCTCGGTACGAGCCAGCAGCAGTTTTGGGAGCACGGATCAAAGACATTAGAGGGCAAACAATGCAACAAGTTCTCACCCAGTGGAAAGAGCAACCGGCCAAGGAGGCCATGTGAAACCTGGAGGAGGAGATAAAGGCCCAGTTTTCGAAGTTCGACCTTGAGAACAAGGTCGTTGTGGAGCTCGGGGGTGTTGATACGAATGTGGAAGACTCCATCATCGGCAAGCGCTACGCAAGGGTTTACGCAAGGCCCACACGGGAACCGGGCGCGGTTTGAGGATGTGTCGGGGTGGATCTTGGGACTTTTGTATTTTTGTTATCTTTTCATGTGTTTTTCGTATTATGTAATTGGGTCTTCTTATATATAAGGGCAGGAGACCTATCTTAGGATTATGTATGTTTTACCTTGGAAATTAAGAACTTAGAAGAGGGATATGACCCAGCATAGCCCTAGCCTTTCGCTACTATCAGTTTGTTGCAAAACAGCTGTTGGAACCAAGATCTCAGCTCGCAAGTAACCAAGATTTTAGTGTTGGATCTGGTGACCAACCTTAGAGGGGGAGAGCTGAATAAGATTTTTAAGTAAATTTAGAATTAAAAATAAATTTCACCAAAGGCAACCTGTTCTGGAAGCTACCGTGGGGCGGTAGGTCACAGTGAACGACTTCCCCTGCAAAATGTTATTTTATGAGTTACGCACAGGCCTTAAAACCCTAACAATATCCAGCCACGAATTCACAATAAAATAAAAGAACTTTAATTTTATTCAAAACTAAAACAAGGGGTTTACAACAAAACGACTGGATCTTCGTGACGCCGGAAATCAGAGGCAATGAATCAAACAAATCTCTATTGGTTTCTATACCAACCCTACCCGGACCGGTTGGCTCTCTCTCTTCTTCTCAAGAAGATTGACGAACCGACTCTTCACCTTCCTCCCAAGAAGGGTCTTAGAGCCCACTAGATCTCCCAGATCTAGACGTCCTCCTAGGACGATTTCCCACAGATTCCTCCCAGGAATCCAACGGCCTCCCAAACCGATTTCTCACAAACTCAGACTGAATAGAAAAGTGAAAATACAAATAAGAATAAAAGAGTTTGAAATTATTGTTCCCTCAAAATAAGAAATCCTCCATAGAACGGTGTGTGATTGAGGCTTTTGAATGTCGTTCTTCATGCACTCGATCAGCCGTTGATGGTCGTTGGAGACTTCGCACTTCATAGTTCTTCGATCACGAACGGGAGGAAGAAATTTCACTTTTTCTTGCTTGGAGGTGGCGGTTTGTACCAACAGAGATGCTAGCTGAGCCCTAGACGTGAAATCCTCCTCTTTGTTGTTGTTGCCTCCAGAAAAAGAAACGCGCGCTTTTATACTTGTCTTTAAAAAAGCTACCGTCGGCGATAGAGCTAGCGTCCGGCAGTAGGTCTTCTCACGCGGTGTCGTCAGCTGTCCATTAAATTATGAAAAATATCCAAAATAATATTCGCGTCACTTTTGGATACCGCAGCTCGGTAAGGCTAACGCCTGGCGGTAGCCATTTCTTCTCGACGCAATTGACTCGACGATCGTTGAGATGGCTACTAGCGCTCGGCGATAGGTTACAGAGAGACATCATTGCGCGCTCATTTTAATCATGCGTCCTTAGCGCCAGCGGTAGAGCTAACGCCCGGCGATGGGTCACAAAGATTGAAAAGCTCGCTCTTCATTACTTATAAATCTGCACATTATACCTAACACAGGTATGATCAAATACAATCTGGGATTTGATATTGTCAAACTAAAAAGATGCGGATCATTGGTTCCAACATTTAGCTCGATAAAAGTTATAGCATGCCAAAGACTTACTAGATCGCATGCGACAATGGTAGGCAAAAGACAGAAATGTATTTTTTTTATTGCATGACAAAGTGGTTAAGAATGTGGAGATCTCTCCTTACACTTAGAAGTGTATAGGAACTCCCCCTCCCGAACCAAGTGTTGTGCAAGATTGGGGGGAAGGCAGCGAATCTTCAATTGGGCGATTCTCACAATGTGTGAAGTGTCACCACCGGTTACAATAGGGTCATATTTATAGGCAGTGGTGGGCATGTATCCTATTATCTGAGGGTGGTCCACAACTCTGATGCATCCTCCGTCGCATCCTAAGTCATGCATTTTATTTTCCAGTTTTTATTTATTTATTGACATGTATTTCGTTCGCGCTTTTAAATTTTGAAGTTGATCGACTCATCGGTTTGACCACCTAATGAGACCCTTAATAAATGGTCTGGCAATTTAGGTAGTTAGGACGGAGAAGGCAAGCTCAAATTATTTAATGACGCATTAATCTAATTTAGTAAGGATGCCTAAATCATCTCAGGACAAATCTATGAATTATTGGGAAAGAAATAATGTTATAAAGATTTATTGATGCTCTACAAAAGGACGTCTCAGAGAGGAGAAAAGGAAGACTCGAATTTCAGAGAAACGATACCCGTTTCTTTGAGTTGTTGGTTGAATCCCTCGTCCACTGCGCCCTCCACACCGGTTCCCGACGTCAACGCCTAACAACCAGACGCCACCTCTGTTCAACCTGCCGACCCCCCCCCCCCCCCGCCAAGCTAGCGCCGTTGTGTTCCCCGCTCCGCCCCCATCGCGGGAACCTCCTCTGTCGCACAGAAGAACAATTGATGCCCTCTCTTCGAAGACCGCCAACAGCGCCTCTTCAAGCGGCAGGGTCGTGCGCATCCGTTTCCTGGTAATATTGACTTCAGCTCCCCTATCGATTACCCGCGAACAGCTCCGTTCATCGCTTGCGCAAAGGTTCGGGAAGGGATGCTACCGGTTGTTGCTCCGTGAGGTATCCTTGCTCTGAAATATTAGTAAATTTATGAGCTCCACTAGATAATCATGAGCTCGCCTTAATCGTTCGTGCTACTTTTATTACCGTTTATTCATAAGTTGTTGTTTGCAATTCTTTCTTATGGCTGTGTTAATTCTGTGGAGGATTTGACTCGTGAAAGCATATAAGAGTTCCACTCGAGCGATATCAACGAACATATTAAAGCTCAAAACAACGAGTTTGATTTGTGGGCGTAAATTTGATTTGGCATACTCGACCTCCTTTTTCTTCAAAAGTACTTTTGGCAGCATAAAAAATGGCATAATTTTTAAACACTAATAACGGCCTACACCAGTTTAATATCAGAAGTCTTTAATTCGCTCTTATCGTGAATCAAGCGATCCGGGTTTCACAAAAATTTTTTTAACAATTCTATTTAAAAATTTTATAATCTATTTTCAAAAAAATTGTTTTATTAAATGTCCTTTAAATTTATATCTTTATCTTATTTTAAAATTTAAATCTTTATTTTATAAATATAAAAAAAAAAAAAAAATCTACCCACTAGGATAATCTCTCATTTGAAATAAAAAAAGAGAATTTTAAATTATTATTTTCTTAAATCAATTTAAAAAATTTCTGAGAAAATCCAAATCAACTTATTTTAAAATGGAGAAGTGAGTCGATCATTTAAAAAATAGCGTAAGGTATTTGGCCCAACGTATGAGCGACTTAATGAAAGCAGTCGACAATCTCACCACCACCATGGGGGGTCTCAGGCACGTAGGGAATGGATTACGCACATCGGTCAACACTATAGAAGACACCTTGCACTTAAATCGAGCACCTCCCTCTGTGGTCGAAGTAGATCCTAACCTAGGCCACCAGAACTTGCACGCCCAGAACCCGAACCCCGTGACAGAACCCGAACCCCGTGACAGAACCCGAACCCCGTGACCAACCCCGTTGGGATATGGGAGTCAAGTTAGATGTGGGTAACTTCGAAGGGCGGTTAGAACCCGAAATTTGTTTAGAGTGGTGTGATAGGATGGATCGTTTCCTAGCTTTGAAGCAATTGCCCTAAGCTACGCAAGTTGAATACGCTGCTCTTAGGTTAAAAGGATCCGCACTAGTTTGATGGGGACAATTAAAGAGATCTCGATTCAATTTAGGCATACCCCCATCACTACGTGGTTCAGGTTTAAAACACGACTTCAAAAGTGATATGTACCGCGCAATTATTTGCAAACTCTCTATCGCAGGCTCCATAACCTACGGCAAGACAAATTATTGGTGAATGAGTACACAAACAAATTTCTAGTTCTTCAGTCTCGCCTGGACCTCCGAGAGGACGACGATATGACTGTCTCCCGTTATCTGAACAAGTTAAGATGTCATTAGAGATCAATTAGAACAATTTGACTATAAGAAGCTAGGAGAGATCTCGAGCCGCGCTCGTAGAGTAGAGTTCTCACAAAAGCGGACATCCGGAGTCAAGACTACTGATAGGCCCTCACCGACTAATACTTTCACTCATGTTGATAGGACTGTCGGACCCTCTCAATCGGCAGTACCTACGAGTACCCCAGCACATCCTGACACACCCTCTAGAGGCAAAGAGATTATAGGCATTAGACCTCAGCCTGGGACGTTTCGATATTTTAAGTGTATGGAGTCGGGTCATAAATCTTCTGATTGCCCGCGGCGCCGCTTCGTCGCCGCCATTGATTATGAGAGTGGATCGGAACCTGAGTATGAGGTCTTCCTTAATGACTCCCATCCTGACCCGAGCCCTGCGACTAAGTTGAAGAGTGAGATAAAGGTAGAAGGAGAGCACCCAAAGCATCTAGTGTGTGTCCACCACAACCTGTAGACTCCTAGAGCCTCTACTGAAGATGAGTGGTTAGGGAATAAAATTTTCCGTACAACCGTCCGCATCCAGGGACAGTTTTGTCATGGGTCACTAGTAGCACGACCATTCCTATCACGCACCAATGCCTCGTCGAGTTTTTCATAGGTAGTACGTATCAGGATGCATTCTGGTGTCACGTCGCTACTATCGAGGTTTGCCACATCCTATTAGGACGATATTGGCAGTACGATAGACACGTTATTCACGATGGTATAAAGAACTCTCACTCTTTCGAGCACAATGAGCGCAAGAACGTTCTTCTTCCCCAGAAGAATAGTCTTGTCCTCAGAGCACCAGAGAGGCCTGCACACCCACCTACCACTGTCTCTGTGATATCCTTTCCTTCCGCCACCATGTTACTGACTGGGTCCCAATTCCAGGAGATGAAGGATAGTGATGTTGTCTATATGTTATCTGCTATCGATTCCACTCCCACCACCTTAGACAACCCTAGCATAGTGTGACCCCTAATTGATGAGTTCTCTGAGATTATGTCGGAGGAGTTGTCAGATCAACTACCCCCGATGAGAGATAACCAGCACTGTATTGACCTCATCCCAGGAGTTAGTCTACCACATTTACCCATTTATGCATGAGTCCGAAAGAGCATGATGAGCTACATAGGAAGATGACCGAGCTGATTTTGAAGGGTCACGTTAGAGAGAGTATGAGTCTGTGCGTCATCCCTACACTACTAGATCCTAAGAAAGATAGGACTTGGCATATGTATGTAGACAGTCGAGCGATTAAAAAACTTACGATCAAATATCGCTTTTTGATTCCATGAATGGATATCATGCTAGACATGCTTAGTGGATCTCGCGTATTTACAAAGATCGACATAAAAAGTGGATACCACCATATTAGAATTCGACATGGGGATGAATGGAAGACTACATTTAAGACTAGAGAGGATTTATATGAGTGGCTGATAATGCTTTTGGTCTCTCAAATCCACACAGCACCTGTATACGAGTGATGAATCAGGTGTTTAGACCACTCATAAGAGTCTGTGTAGTGGTCTATTTTGACGATACATTGATTTGTAATCATGATCTTGATCAGCACCTGACTCATCTAAGGCAAGTTTTAGAGATCCTGCGCATAAATAAATTATATATAAATTTGAAAAGTGCACGTTTATGACTGATAGCCTGACCTTCCTAGGTTATATCGATTCTTCTAAGGGCATTAAAGTGGATAGAGAGAAGGTCAAAGCGGTAGAATAATGGCCTAGCCCTAAAACAATTACTGAGGCTCGAGGATTTCATGGGCTGGCATCTTTTTATCAACGATTTATTCGAAATTTTAGTACCTTGATAGCATTTGTGACTGATTGTTTCAATAAGGGATTGTTTATTTTGACTGAATAAGCTGAGTGTGCGTTTATGTTGGTTAAACAGTGACTCATTAGTGCACATGTATTAGACCTGCTTGATTTTGATAAGATTTTTGAGGTTTACTCATTGACTGCAATGCGTCTATTATATGCATTGGCGCAGTTTTGAGTCAGGAGGGTGGACTCATATCATTCTTTAGTGAGAAACTGAATAAGGCAAAGACTGGATATTCCACCTATGACATCGAGTTTCACGTCATCATTCAGGATCTCCGTCATTGGAGACACTACCTGATTCAGCACGAGTTTGTGTTGAATACTGATTACGAGGCGCTAAAACATTTGAACTCCCATAAGGAGATCAGACGTCATGTCACGTTGGTTGCTTACCTGCAGGAGTTTACTTTTCATTTAAAGCACAAACTCGGTGTCACAAATCGAGTCGTCGACACTCTTAGCCATCGGACACATGTACTAGTCAGCCTTCAGCCTTGCGTTACGGACTTAGACTCATGGCGTGACTTGTACACCACTGATCCTTTTTTTGTGACATTTGGATCGCGTGTCAGCACAGTGGGACTGATCTCACTACACACTATGTAGTGAGTAATGGATATCTATTTAGGGGCACCCGCCTTTGTATCTGCGAAGGACCACTACGAGAGACACTCCTTAGGGAGCTCCACTCATCTGGGTTAGGTGGACACGTAGGTCAATCCAAATTGATAGATCTCGCTAGTGTTTGATGTAATTGGCCGAAAATGAAGCACGATGTCATCGAGTTTGTTAGGCATTGCATAATTTGTCAGCGATATAAAGGACACGCACAAAAAACTGGATTAAATACCCGTTTATTGATACCTGAGCGGTCGTGGGATGACATCTCGATGGACTTCGTGGTTGGACTTCCTAGCACCCAAAGGAAAGTCGATTCTATTTTTGTAGTTGTTGATCATTTTTCGAAAATGACACATTTTATTTCGTGTAGAAAAACCTACAGTGTTGTATACGTCATTGAACTTTTCTTTAAAAAAATCGTTAGGTTGCACGGCATTCCTAGAACGATCACCTCTGATAGAGATACTCACTTTATGGGGTATTTTTGGAAAACCATGTGGGCCTGATTGGGAACCAAACTCAAGTTTAACAGCGCCTATCACGCTCAGACCAATGGGCAGACTGAGGTCGTTAATAGAAGTTTGGGAGACCATCTCAGGTGTTTGCCTGGGGAGAATCCAAAACAATGAAATTTTATACTACCACAAGCTGAATTTACATTCAATAATTATACGAATCATTCCACAAATAAATCTACTTGATCGTCACTCCATTTCATCACATGAACGTATTTCCTTTGATGCGCGAGCTGATGTTGATTATTTAAAGGAATTACATAAAAATAATACTAATAAATTGCAAGCGACTTCTGAAAAATATAAATTTATAGTCAATCGTCAGCGCCGAAAGTTACACTTTTCAGAAGGAGATTGGGTGTTTGCTTATTTCAGAAAACAGAGATTCACTCCAGGTACATATTATAAGCTACAGCAGAGGAAGTTTAGTCCTTTCCAAATCCGGAAGCGCATCGGTGAGAATGCATATCTCCTAGATTTGTCAATTAAATTCGAAACTTCGTCGATATTTAATGTTGACGATCTAACGCCATTTTATGGAGATCCACCTAGTTCCAGACCCAGTCTACCTTTTGCAGCTCCAGAGATACCACCATACTTAGCACATGCTCGTACGCACACCGCTGAGGAGATCAATCAGGTTCTTGATGTACGAGAGTTTCGTACTCGCCATGGGACTTCCCAGTGTTATTTAGTCACATGGCGGGAATGAGACATCACAAACAGTTCTTGCATTAGCTCTGACGAGTTATAGCAACACCGCCCAGATCTCTCTATTGCCAGTCTTCGCGAGTTCTCATCAGGGCCGAGCTCTCTTAACCCCGAGAGAATTGATGCATCCTCTGTCGCATCTTAAGTCACGCATTTAATTTTCTAGCTTTTATTTATTGGCATGTATTTCGTTAGGACTTTTAAATTTTTGATGTTGGTCGGTTCATCGGTTTGACCACCCGATGAGACCCTTAATAAAAGTTCCGGTGATTTGTATAGTTAGGACGGAGAAGGCAAGCTCAAATTATTTAATGATGAATTAATCTTATTTAGTAAGGATACCTAAATCATTTCAGGACAAATCTATGAAATATTTGGAAACAATATAACATAGAAAGATTTCTATTGGCTGTCGTGAGTTATTTAGGGAAAAACTATTGATTTGGAAAAAAGCAAGATTTTAAAAATCGGATCGGATATCGAACCGGTGGAACGAAAGATTCAAGATTGAACCGGTTCAATCGGTTCAATAGGGGTCAAACCGTTATATATATATATATATATATATATATATAATATGCTGGAAAACCGCGTTACGCGGATAAAGGAATTATGTGCGCCCAGGACCCTGCCGTTGGATTTTTAATCCAGCGGTTAATTAAAAAATATATTAACCGCATGACAGCACACATCTTCCCACATGAAAGTGGGGAGGTCAATGGTCGGCGAGCCCGCAGCCGTCGGTCGCCCTGTTGTGAAGCGCAAGCAAGTGCGCGGAAAAATTGAAAATACGCGTTACGCGTATTTTCATTTTTCCGATATACATATATATATATATGTTAAAACAATTATATTTATACATTATATATATATATGTGTGTGTGTACGATATAATAACAATTATATTATTATTATATACATATTTATTATTAAAGTAATAATTACTTCATGAGATAGATGCAGGTTTTAACATATAATTACAATTATATTTATAATTGATATATAAATATATATATATATATGAGCATCTTCCCGTGCTCAATGCTCTTGGGCGGCCTTCGCCCGCCTTCGCACGGGGTTCGCCCGTGCTTGATGCTTCGGGTGGTCTTCGGCCGCATAGAAGTGGGTTTCGCCCGCTTCCACGCAATCCACCATCTCGGCGCCGCACCCGCCACTCACGTGCCACCGGAGCAAAATCAAATAACCATAGGGCTCCGGGGGGCCGCGAGTGGAGGGTGCGACGCCGAGATGGTGGATTGCGTGGAAGCGGGCGAAATCCACTTCTATGCGGCCGAAGACCACCTGAAGCATCAAGCACGGGCGAAGCCCGTGCGCAGGCGGGAGAAGCCCGCCTGGAGAGCATCGAGCACGGGCGTAGCCCGTGCGAAGATGCTCGTAATATTATATATTATTAATATATATATATATATATATATATATAATATTATTAATAATATAAATAATATTATATATTATTAATATATAATATAAATTATAAATAATATTATTTATATATAATATATAATAATAAGAACTTAGGACTTACGGTATAATTAAAGCGGGGAGAGGAGGGGAGGAGGAGCCGGAGGAGGGGTGCACGGGAAGAGGAAGAGGAAGAGGAGGAGGAGGAGGAGGAGGGGGGCAGGCCAACTGTCGTACGTCGGCGGGGGTTAGACCGGAGGCGAACCGGCAGGGCCACCGCCGTCAGTGGCCCTGCCTGTGAGCCCCAAACCTGGAGCTCACGGGCAGGGCCACCGACGGTGGTGGCCCTGTCGGTTCGCCTGCGGCCTACCCCCGCCGGGGTCGCCGGCGTCCGGCGACCCCGGCGGGGGGGTCTGGTGAGCCGGCCGCCGGCTCTGCCGGCGGCGGTTGGCTGAAAATTTTTTTTTTTAAAACGGCGAAGCTCGAGGGTAAAACCGGAATATCAAAAGTAACTGACGCATATGGCACTGTAGAACTCCAGAGTTCGCTTATATATTAGTATAGATTTGTATAATATATCGTTATATATATATATTAATATAAAAGGGAAAACTCGAGTTCTACAGTGTCGTCTGTCCGTTACATTTAGAATTCCCGTTTTACCCTCGCCGCAGGCATTACTACTGTTCCCTGTCACCGCGTTACATTTGGATTGTCGTCGCTCGGGTGGAGGCCACTGCCGTCTCCGGCGGCCTGACCGGACCCCACCGACGAGGTCGTCACACTCCAGCGACCCCGGCGGGGGTGGTAGGCTGGAGGCGGTCCGACACCGTCTTTTTACATTTCGATCCCGCCTGCCCCCTCACCCAGCCGCAGACCTTGCCCAGCCTCCTGCCTCGTCGGGCCTCTGGCGACCTTGCCCAGCCTCCCTTACCCCTCTCTCTTTCTACATGGAGATCGCTGATGGGCTGTGATGGGGCCCGTTTGGGCAGACCATCTGCTTGCTACGCCCCGAAAATAGTGTTGCAGAGATGGGTAAGGGTAGGGGTGAGGAGCAAAAACCGAAAGCCGACTAAACCGACCGAACCGACCAAACAGCACCGATATTGACACCGAACCGCCTGGTCCGGTGTCGGTTCGGTCTGGAGCTTTTGAAAACCGAAGGACTATCGGTTCGGATCGGTTTTTCAAATTGTGAAAACCGATCAAACCGAACCGAACCGAGTAATGTTATAAAAATTTTAAATTATGTATAGTTGTATACTATATTTTAAATTTTAAATTATGTATAGAAATGCCCATTATGTTGTTATTCAATTGCCTTGATGTATAGTAGTATTCTAATATATTTTCAATTGATTTCAATATGATTCTGCCCATGATGTTGTTATTCAATTGCCTTGAGTTCAACTATTCGTATTTTCAATCTTTTTACTTATTAAACCTGATTGTATGGTATGATATACCTGATTGTATAAAGCATTTTCTTTAGAGAGTTCATTGCATAATTGTATACTAGTGGTAAAAAAAAATTCAAACTAATAAAAATAGTTTCATATTAACTATTATTGAAATATCATATTATCAATCTGCAATATCTGCTTATCTGTGAAGCATGTTCAAAACTAGCTAGACAACCTAAACTCCATGTCTGGGATCGACTTGCTCAATCTGTGAAGCATGTTCAGATTATCAATCTGCAATATCTGTTTTTCGTCTTACTATCCAGTTTTGATATTATATTATATAATATATGCTTATATGTTTGTTCACAAAAAATCGAGACTGAACCGCAAAAAACTGACAAAAAACCGAACCGCCTTTGAACTTAACCGACCGGATTCGGTCCGGTTCGATTTGGACAAACCAAAAACTGAGGCATGTCGGTTCGGTTTCGGTTTGGGTCCAAACCGACCCAAACCGAACCGCTCACAAGCCTAGGTAAGGGAAAGGGAGAGATAGAAAGAGAGAGAGAGAGAGAGGGAGAGAGAAGAGAAAGTGAGGGGAGAGAGAGGGAGGTGGCAGAGAGAGGGGCGGCAACATTTCCTGCATCTATACTTCTGTCGGAGATGCGTTTTTTGCTCTACAGAGAGGGAGGGGAGAGGAGAGAGAGAAAGAGAGAGAGGGAGAGAGAAGTTAAAGTGAGGAGAGAGAGAGGGAGGTGGCAGAGAGAGGGGCGGCAAGAGACCCTGTGCTTCTACTTCTGCCGAAGATAAATGGCGAGGAGAGAGAGATTCACCTCCTCAGCTTCACTCCGACAGAGGAGAGGGATGAACAGGGTTTATATTTACACCTTTATACTTTAATTGAGTTTTAGATCATTTAATAAATTCCATTTTATTATAATTTAATTTTTATATTTTGTTTACTTTAATTGTAAAATTAAGCATACAGTGTTTATAAAATTAAACATACGAGCTTCTTCGCACGGGCTATGCCCGTGCTCGAAGCTCTCGGGCGGCCTTCGGCCGCATCCAGGCGGGCTTACGCCCGTGCTCGAAGCTCTCGGGCGGCCTTCGGCCGCATCCAGGCCGGCTTCGCCCGCCTGCGCACGGGTTACGCCTGCGCACGGGTTACGTCCGTGCTCGAAGCTCCCGGACGGTCTTCGGCCACATCCAAGCGGGTTTCGCTTGCCTCCGCACGGGCTATGCCAAAATCACTCGACGCAAAACAGATCTAGGCGTTGAGAGCACTCGACGCCAAGCAAGGATACATGGCATCGAGTCCTCTCAACGCCAAGATCTGTTTTGCGTCGAGTGATCTTGGCATAGCCCGTGCTGAGGCGGGCGAAGCCCGACTAGATGCGGTCGAAGGCTGCCCGGGAGCATCGAGCACGGGCGTAGCCCGTGCGCAGGTGGGCGAAGCCCGCCTGGATGTGGCCGAAGCCCGCCTGGATGCGGCCGAAGCCCGCATGGATGCGGCCGAAGCCCGCATGGATGCGGTCGAAGCCCGCCTGGATGCGGCCGAAGCCCGCATGGATGCGGTCGAATCCCGCCTGGATGCGGCCGAAGCCCGCCTGGATGCGGCCGAAGCCCGCCTGGATGCGGCCGAAGCCAGCCTGGATGCGGTCGAAGGCCGCCCGAGAGCTTCGAGCACGGGTGTATCTCGTGCGCAGGCGGGCAAAGCCCGCCTGGATGCGGCCAAAGGCCGCCCGAGAGCTTCGAGCACGGGCATAGCCCGTGCGAAAAAGCTCGTGTGTGTGTGTGTGTGTGTGTGTGTGTGTGTGTGTGTGTGTGTGTGTGTGTGTGTGTGTGTGTGTGTGTGTGTGTGTGTGTGTGTGTGTGTGTGTGTGTGTGTGTGTGTGTATGTCAATTACTTATAAATATGAGTAGAGGTATTATATATAATATATTTCAAGAGTTTTCAACAAAGACCATCTGGCCTAGTGGATTGGAGCCTTAGAATTCTATACAGGCGTGGGTTCGAAACCTCACAGCCTTCGATTTTAACATGGATATTTGAAGCCCAACAGGACATATTGGACCCGCCCGGTTACCAGGAACGGTGGCTGGTTCCCGGGTTTCCGGTCAACCCGCCCGGTTACCCGGTTTTCGGGTGGTCCGTGGAATAAGTGATTCTTGTATCTGGACCGAACCGGGTAGGTGCCCAGTCGGACCGGCCGGTCCGGTCCGGTTTTCAAAACCTTGGAAAAAAGCCTATTTTGGATAAGATAAATGGGAAAGAAATAATGTTGTAAAGATTTATTGTTGCTCTACAAAATGACGTCTCAGAGAGGAGTAAAGGCAGGCCGAGATTTCAGAGAAACGATACGATTCCCATTTCTCTGAGTTGTCGGTCGAATCCCTCATCCACTACTCCCTCCACACCGGTTCCCGGCGCCGACGCCGAACAACAAGACGTCGCCTTTGTTCAACCCGCTGACTCCCCCCGTCGAGCTAGCGGCGCCCTGTTCCCTGCTTCGCCCTTGTCGCGGGAACCTCCTATACAGCACAGAAGAATCGTTGACACTCTCTCTTCGAAGACCGCCAGCAACACCTCTTCCAGCGGCAGGGGGGTGCTCCTCCATTTAATGGTAACGTCGACTTCAGCTCCCCGATTTTATTACCCGTAAACAGCTCTGTTCATCGCCTGCACTAAGGTTCGGGAAGGGATGATACCGGTTGTTGCTCTGTGAGGTATCCATGCTCTGAAATATTAGTAAAATTATGCGCTCCGCTAGATAATCATGAACTTGCCTTAATCGTTCGCACTACCTTTATTATGGTTTATTCATAAGTAGTTTGCAAATTTTGCTTGTGGGTGTGTTAATTCTATGGAGGGTTCGACGCGTGAAAGCGCGTAAGAGTTCCACTCGAGCGATATCAACGAGCTTCTTAAGGCTCAAAACGACGAGTTTGACTTGTGTGCGTAAATTCGATTTGGCCTGCTCGACCTCCTTTTTCTTCAAAAGTACTTTTGGCCGCATAAAAAATAACATAATTTGTAAACTCTAATAACGGCCTACATCAAACCCCACGCAAGGTCAATGTGAGTTTATGCAAGGTTGCTAAGGTGTCCTAGCAAGGTGACCCGGCAAGGACGGCGAGCAGTTCTGCTGAGATAGTTGAGATCTCCTGGCGAAGTAACCAAACGAGGTCGGTGAGTTGTTCTAGTAAGGCAGACGAGGTACACTAGCTCTCTACATCTTCATGCTCTCCGCATGTTGGATTTTTTATCTCGTCAAATACGGGTCATACAAAAATAATAATAGTCAAGTGTTCGCCAAGTAAATCATTACACTTTAATTTTAATACAAATATTAGTATAATCCATGTTTTAATATGTAATACATGATATACAATTAATGAAGCTCAATTACGCGTCAATTTAGATATTTGTGAGATTGATATTTTTGGATCGTAAGATGGACGGCCGATCGGTTCGATTTTTCATATTTTTCTTTTATTTGTTTTGATCTATATTTTTGAAAGTTAGGTTAAAATATTTGGCAGGCAATCGTGGATATCAAATGAATTTAACCTAATCCACCACCCCCCCCCCCTCTCATATCATGTTAGCAATCCGAATTTTTTAGGGATCGAGAGTCGTGCCCTATCTATCCGTCATCAGTCATGGAAGGTGTGACGCCTCCCCCCACCCATCATTGAGACGCCTTGGGGCACCCCTCCACCAAGTGATGATTATTGAATCCACCACCCCGGCCGTCTTCCCAACCCTTGCACAATATTCCATCCGTTGATCCTTCCTCAGATACATCTAATGTTTTCCCGTCACCGCAAACCCTACCCGTACCCTATACAGCCTCAGCAAGCCTTCCCCCATCCCTTCACCTCCGCCACATCTTCTCTCTGCACCCTCTACAGTCGTCGTCATTCTCCCCTCGGCCTTGTTATACCCCCTCCCCGCACACTCTAAACCATCGTCAGCCTTCCCACAACCCTCCATAGTCGATGCATCTCCTCCCCGCACCCTCTACAACCACCGGTAGACCCCCCCCCCAACCTTGGTTTACCGCCCTACTCCCCCCCCCCCCCCCCCCGCCCTCGCGCCTTCTACAGCTACCTCATGTACAGATGAGCCTTCTCCCCCCATTACACTCCCTTCCAACCCATTCACCCACCTACCACAACTCCAAACTGGCATTCCATAGACTCCTCGTGCTTCTTCAACATTCACCACACCCTTCTACAGCCACCAGATCTTCTTCCATTGACGGCACTGACTACTCAGTGAGTTTACATTTTTGATTCATTTCTCACATTGTACAGGTACGTTAATTTGTTGCTAGTAATATTCTGATCATATTATTTTGATTTGGCTTTTTATTTTGACGTGTATTATCTATTGGCCCTGCATTTTAATTTTAATGCACTCTTGTTTAGTTGCAATTATTATCTGCTAACTTAAACTGCGATATTTGTGATTAATTGTGATGCATGTGTGAGTTTTAAAATTAATAGTATAATTAATTGCGCATCATAAATGTAATTGAATCACACACAAACATCGCATTAGAGTTAGGTTTAGCCATCAGAAGATCATCGGCTTATGTGCGTACATTCGTCTGCATCTTCATTTAGGGTTTGTCGTAGGTCCATTGCATTCATCACGTGTTCGTTTGCATTGCATTTAGTGTTAGAGTATTTGCCTTCCGTCACCTGTCGATTCGTCCTGCGTCACCCTTTCGCAGTTTTCATTGACAATTTGGTATGGAGAACCCTTACCTCATCTACAGAATGCGTGTTTTAGGATTGTACTACTCAATTGATGAGTGTTGAAAGAAATCATGTGTTTAAATTTTCCCTCCTAGATAAATAATTGGGATGGATTCTAGAGTAGATTGGAAGAGCAATATCAACAACACTCGAGCCTTTTTCCCAGTATAGTGGGGTTGGCTATATGGATCCTTTGTCGCCATTGTGCCCTATCTTTTGTCATAATCTCACTAATGCCTATGTACATCATGTCTTTCTTTGTATTGGAAGAGCAATATACTTCACAAAAATCTGAAATTAAAACTCACAAATTTATCCAACCCTTATGAGAAACAGGGTAAGAGACAAATAACCATTCACCCACGATCCTTGATGAACATTCCGACGCAACAGCCCCCAAAATGTCTCCATGCCATCCAATCATTTACAACAATATCAAAATTCCAAACACAGTTCTACTTCCACATCAGTAATCATTTCCCAAAACATTGACCAAACAGCACTCTAGACTTTTAAAAAGCATAAAACAGCTACAAACATTCAAGATATGTTCTTTCTTTCCATCGTTCCAAGCATTGTTCCTTGCCAAAATATTCAAACCAACCATGAAAACAACCCAAACTGCACTTAAAAATCGAATAATAAACTATGTCAAAAAAAACTGTGAAAAAAACTTGGGATGGAGATACAACTCCCCATTGGACAAGTCTACAGACGCCACCTTTGACGAATAAGAGTGCTCACCGCGATAAGGGGGACACCAATTGAATGAGAGTCTGAGGAGGAACACCCCACCCCCACACCCCACCCCAGGATCCGCAGGTGGAATCTGCTCCCGCACAAGTCGTTATTTGGGGCTACACACAAACTCAATCTCATAATGTAGGCCAGGAAATAGGACTTTGGCCCCACTGCAAAGTACCTCATCCCTAGTCCCATACTATATAACTAATTCCCCAAGGGGTCCTGATAAAAATGAACTGGGCCCTTCAAAAATGATTTTGAAAGCTAGGGACAACAATTGAATGCCGAAAGCAAGCCGATTTAACACGTGGATGATCAATTCCGCTTTCTCCAGGCTCAAGGTTGATCTTCAAGACTCCGCCCCTGAAAAATGCATAAGGAAGCTCTTTTTGGTCCTGATTCCTCTTTCATTGATCTGAATTTCTTTGACCACGCCTTTAAGTCATGTTGATGCATCCAGATACGCATCAAACCCTCCCATAAAAATTTATTTGTCCATGAATCCGATGAACCCACCAAGGAAATCTGGTCCTCTATGAACAACACAGCTAAACACAATGCCCCAAGTGACACACCAGCGGCTCTACCAGCATTGGAACCAAAGTGACCAACTGAAAAAGCTAAACAACCTGTATTGGCTCAACTGCACCATTAATCTGAAAATTCTCATGCCATCCAAGAGGTCTATGCATCACTAGACAACATGGCATTGCCACCCTACACTGCCCCTCCTGACCTATTGAGGAGGAAAAGGTGCTAAAGTAATTTGCTTCCCACCCTTAGAAAAGGAACACGTATTTTTATAATCATCATGAACAGACCACGTCTTAAACTGTTAGGGCCTCCCCAAAATGATGAGACAAGCACTCATGTAAATGAGTTCATCCATCATCCCGTCTTGGTATAGTTTCCAAATGGATAAGAAATCAGAGCCTTCTTGTACATCCTCACTTTCTTATCACTGCAAGGCATTGTTATTAGTAAGGATGAGGATGAGCAGTACATAACCCATGTTTCTCTACCATGGTGGTAGAAGCTGCATTTGTGCAGCTACTACCACCAATAATGAGCTCACAAACCTTCCACTGCGCTCTGCCCCTAGTGTGAAATAGATTTTGGCTCTGATCCTCATCTTCCGCCGCCTGTGCAGTAAGTAGTCTCTTGATTAAGAGAATACCCTCATCAGCATACTGAAATGGCAATCAATCCATCAGTAGGAATACCTCCTCACATGGATAGGTGGAATCCACAGCATCCACAAAATCATGAGCTGTCATGATCTTATTAAGATTCTTAATATGTGTCAAACTCCAAAACACTTAAAGCACTTGATGCTCGAAATAGGTATTGTCTTGGGATAGTAAGCCTTCTCCTTTCCCTTTCGTTGATCCTCTCATAGTGGTAGTAAAGAGGTGCAACCATGGGCTGCCTCCAAAGTGAGCGTCACATCTACAGCTCAATTGGTAATGAGAGCTCTGGTAAAAGACTCTTATCTAGGAGGTTGAGTGTTTGATCCCGAGCCTAACCAACCCGCCACATGGTGGTGGCTCCATGGCGGAGACAAGTTGGGGTGTATGGGATGCAGCCCTAATGAAAGCCGTCTTGGTGAGATGTCATGGTGGGCCCCTGGTGAAACTCCAGGGTGGTGGGAAGGTGTGACGCCTATGTCGCGTTATAAAAGTGCAGGCACAGGCATCACACCTACCCGCCACCCTAGAGTCCCACCAGGGGGCCCACCATGGCATCTCACCAAGGCGGCTTTCATCAGGGCTACAACCTGTACACCCCAACTTGTGTCCTCCATGGAGTCACCAACAAGCGGCGGGTTGTTGAGGCTCGGGATCGAACACCCGACCTCCTAGATAAGAGTCTTTCACCAGAGCTCTCATCACCAAACCACCGTATGGTGGTGACTCCATGGCGTAGACGGGTTGGAGTGTATGGGTCGTAGCCCAGATGAAAGCCACCTCGGTGAGATGCCATGGTGGGCCCCCTAGTGGGACTCCAGGGTGGCGGGCAAGTGTGATGCTTGTGCCGCATCACATAGTCTTCCCGATAAATTTAAAGGGGGCCTTCTTGCTCCTCGATAATTGCTTTTTCACTCTAGCGGCTAGCTTGATGACATCCTCCAAGGAGAAGTATTACTCAAGCTCCACCACATCAGCAACCTCCTTGCTCAACCCACTCAGGACCCTAGCAATAGTCTACTCATCTAGCTCAATCATGCTGCACTTAAGCAGCAATGTCTCAAACTCACATATAATCCTCCACGGAAAGACTTCTTTACCTCGGGCCCTATAACCTCAATACAAATCCGACATATAGTTGTTCAGAACAAATCGACACATCATGAGCCTCTTCAGCTTCGTCCAACACCACACACCGAAGGCTAGCATACTCCACGTTCAACGCCATTATCTCGCACCTCTTCTCTCCTGAGTACTTTTTATAGTCAAAAATGCACTCAAATACTTTGAGCCCCTCAATGAACTCCTCAGGGAACAATCACCCTCTAAATTTGGGTATCTCATTCAATGTGTCATCCAAGTGTCAGCGCTCCACACAAGATGGCCAGCAACCTCTCCTAAGATGGTCAGTGTCTGCTGACCTTGTGTCATCCAATGACTCATCGCCAAAATTATCTCGAATCCTGCATGACCCCTCCTGGGCCTCACTTTAGTAGTTATTGTCCATGAGGAGTTGCATCTTTTTCTCCCGTACCTTCCCAACAATCCTTTACAAAATCTGCAATCGTTTTTGCTTCATGGTAGGATTTGGTGGAGCAATCATAACACTAAATCAAACTATATTCAAACCCCCAAAACAACTTCTCCAAACCTATCTTAACCACCAACCCAACCTTCTGAGCTTGATTTTAAAAACATTTCTCCGATAACAAATGATAGACTTCGGGATTCGTTAAGAGAGTAATATACATCACAAATATCTGAAATCAGAACTTACTAGTTTTCCAACTTTTTGATAACTAACTATGGTAAGAAACTAATTGCTACATGATCAGTTATACGATCGAGTCTGCGGTTTCTGGAGGATTGAATCGATCGTTTCATAATGTTATGAAACTTCATCCCCCGAGAACCACCATGGATCCAAATCGTGGAAATTTTGGAAAGAGAGGAAGTCGAGGAGATTATTAGGCTCTCACCTTGTGGAAGTGATGCTGACTGGAAGGAAGGCCGGTGGAAACATTTGAACCTTGCGCTCAATTGGGGATTAACAGGCCAGTAAAATTTGGATAAATTTTTTCCCCATGTCACACCAAGACTTAAATACATAAAAGGAAAATAAGTAAAAAGTTCCCCAAAAATAGATATAACAAGAGAATGAAAAACATTTGTCATCTGAATCGGTAGGATGGATATATCCTATTAGAATTCCGAGCCAATCAAAGTGGTTGGTAGATCTTATCGCCAACTTCGATTCAAAACTATTAAACAACTTGTAAATAAAGGCCCATATAATCGGCCCAAGTAAAGCCCTCTTAGAAATTAATCTCACACCTTAGGATGACGTTTAGGCTCTCCTCTCTCCTCTTATATATATGTACAAATGTTTGTGTTGTATTCAAGCGAAATTATTGAGAAATTGATAAATATTATTATTTTTCTCTCTCCATTCGCATTCTTCTACATGGTATCAGAACTAGATTTCTCGCGCTTCTCGTTGTTGACTCTGATTGTGCCTCGCCGGATTTCTGCTCTCTCCTAGCTACAGTTGCCTCAGATCCTTCCACAGCCTCCTTCTCCGTGAACGTCGAGCCCGCTCTCTCAGTGACCGCCTTCGTGCTCGCCATAACCACGCTTCTCATCCTTGGCGGTCTCCTATCCGCGGCTTCATGGCCTTGAATGATGCCTCGTCTCTTCAGGCCCGTGTCGCGACTACTGTTTCTGAAGTTCGGGATGAGTTCCGGATAATCACTATCACTCCTAATGGCCAGAAAAATTGTGGAATGGGTTCACTCAATGCGTCGTGTCCTCCAAACGAAAGGGCTCCATAATCTCACCAAGGCACAACCAACTACCCCCACTGAGGAATGGCTTCATGATGATGGGCGTGTCCAAACAAGGATTTTGAATTCTATGGAAAGTGAACCATACCATATGTCCATGTATCATGAAACAGCCAAAGCTATGTGGGATGAACTTCACTTCTTATACTTAGAAAGGACAGTTTGCAACACATGTTCGACATCTTCACCAACCTCCAATCTCTTGATCCAGGGGTGGACGGTGACCTAACTTCCTTTGTTGTGCGGTCCAAGACTCACATTGAAGCATGGATTCAACATCAATCTTCATTGTTGGATTTAGCTATCCAACGAGCCCAGAAAGAAGTTGTAGGCATTGTCAAGATTATGGCTTGTGTCCCCTCACATTTGCACAACGTCCTAGCCAATATCCTCTCATCCTCAACCCTTCCCTTTCTCTATAATATGTGCTCCATTCTCCTAAAAGTGACACCGCCTCTGGATGCTCCCAACACTATCTCTCTAGCTCTTCTCAGACAATCTCCTGCTACTCACCGCACCCCTTCGCCGGCTCGTAGATCTTGCTCCACCTCTTAGGGCCGAGGACGATATAGTAGGTCGCGTCACAAGTGCTCTTATTGTGATCGGGACGGTCATCTTGAGGCCACTTGTTATCACAAGCATGGTGTCTCTCCTATATATCTTGTGTCTATAGTGGCTAATGCTCAAACCGCTACTCGTTTGGGCGTTGTCTGACACACCCAGCTCCATAATCTTCAGGACCTGCTTAGTCAGTCTTCGAGCTCTGTTGCGTCCATTTCCAATGAAGGTATATCCTATTTATCTCATAGTCTAACTTGAATTATGGACTTTAAGACCACCAATCATATTACTCGGTAGAAGCCTCTTCAGTACTTGGACACTACTTGTCATAAATTCATCACCATGGCCAATGGTGACACTATTGTCCATGGCTCTGGCGACAAGCACCTGACTTCTCTTTCTCTCTCTATTCGCTCGGTTCTTCATGTTCCGGGCTCTCATTTTAATCTACTTTCTGTCAGTCGTCTTACTCAAGACCTAGACTGTTTTGTAACCTTTTTCTCTTCCTCTTTTGTTGTGCAGAATCGATAGAAGCAAAATATCATTAATAGAGGGTGACTGTCTAACATGCTTTACACCTTGGATATTTCCTTCACCGCTCTCTCTTTTGTTACATCCGTTGACTGGCATCAGCGTCTTGGGCATGCTCCTCTCCCAATTTTGAAGAAAGTTATTCCATATCTGTCCCTCATTGACTTCAACAGTGAATCTTGCATCTTCGGTCAGCAGCATCGTTCTTCATTTTCTTCTCATTATACTTGGAGCAATGCTCCTTTTGTTTTATTTCATTTGGACATTTGGGGCCCTTATAAAATGGCTAGTGTTTCGGGTTATCGCTATTTTCTTACTTTTATCGATGGCTACTCTCACATGACTTGATTGTACTTTACAATTGCTCTGAATTACTTTGTGTCTTTCATGCCTTTAATGCTAAGATATGTACTCGTTCTTTGTCACAACTAACAATTAAAACTCTTTAGATCAATAATGTGCGTGAGTATATGAGTTATGCATTTCAAAATCTTTGTGTTGAGTTCGGCATTATCCACCAAACCTCTTGTGTTTACCTGTACTATCAAGGCGCGCGCCTAGGCGCGCCAGAGGTGCAGGGCGCACCGGGCGCACTCCCTTGCGCCTCAGCATGGCTGAGGCGGGCTAAAGACATCGATTGAACACCAAAATCAAGTTGATTAGTGCCATGGATGATAATTTCGCTTCCAACAGGTTGAAGGCTGCTCTTCATGGCTTAACCACCACTGAAAATGCATCAAATGTTCTTTTGGCCATCAATTCCTCTTTCGATGCTCCGAAAATCTTCAACCACGTCTCCAAATCATCTTGATGCATGTGGATATGCATCATACTGAGATGAATTACCACCCCCCTCCCCCTTCTTATCCCTCCTCTCCTAATCACCAAGGTCTAGTAAGCACCGTTATTAGCATCTCATACTCTTTACGAGCCCATCCAAGTTTCATCTACAATTTTCCTTCCTTTTGGAAGTGCAAATCATAAACTGTAGGGCATAGAAATTTACAAATGGAAAAAAATCTACAAGTAAAATACATTTCATAAATAATAAATTTGGAAAATGCATGATCCAACACACATATAAGTCTGTCCTAATTAAAATTATTTTTTCATTAGGACAAAATGCATGGTTCTGAATATAGCACACCTTAAAGTGCAGAAAAAGGCTGTCCTAATTAAAATTATTATTCATGCTAAGAAAAAATAATAAAACCATAATGCCTTAGATCTATGCTAGAACACAATACGAGAGTACGTTATATCTAGTAGCACAGCAACAACAAAACACTTTACTGTTAGTAAGAAACAAACTGCGGCTATTGGCAAAAAAAAGAAATCACATGACTCTATTTATCCATGATTTAGTCCTCATGTGTCTGAAATTTGGATAGCCTAAAAAAAATTCAAGTAAAATTAAAATTAAATTAAACATGGGCTAAGAATGTCTACAATGACATGATTTTAATGTATTTCGACAAGATACTAACAATTGTATCACTTCCATGAGAATAGACTAACCTTTGCAGCTGATAGCTTATCCATACCCAAAAGGTGTACAAGGAACTGGGTGGTTGTCCCGTTTATAATCAGTGTAAGGAATACAATTCCACCAGTAAAGAAAACAAACTGCAACATTCCAAATTACCATGTTTTATATTAACAGCAAAATACCACTTTTTAAATTGAGAACTCAAAAACTACATACCAAAATTCCAAGTTCCCTCGTTAGATGTTGGTTCAATCCACTGGCTTGCTAAGATAAGAAAGAAGTGTAGCAAACAAGTAAAGAAATAAGGAAAAAGTAAAAGTACATTATTCGAGAGAAAAAAAAACACTGTAGGCAAAAGTGTAGGTTTAAGAAGAAATTAGAAGGTAATAAACTCAGAAGAAATATCATGATTAAATATTCGTAGATGTGAAGGTTATTTCTCTTGAAAAAACAAACCATTAAAATATTTTATATATAGACAGGACAAATGCCGAAGTAATATGAGGGAAGAAAGACTAAAATTGACAGTACTAACTAGACGCAATATTACATGAAAGAGATACAGAGAAGATTCAGCTTACACATTAAAAATCTTTCACTATCTTAGCAATTTTAGATCTAGGACTAAAAGGGACAAATACTGGAAAGAAAGCAAACAAAACGAGAGAGAAAAACAACACACGCGGAAAAATATTTATGTGGTTCATCAAAGATGGGTTATTGCCGCAGGCAACTGAAGGTCATTTCACTAGATGAAAGAACGAAGACTGTTACAAGTGAAGAGATGTTATGTTTTCGTTGGATCCCTCAAATATTAGAACACGAGAAGTTTATATTCTGTGTAATGGCTTCTGATACAAGGGGGCGACCTTCTAACTCCAGATGGATTAGCATCCCAGGCATATAACTAACAAACACAAATAATGATTCTGACCAAGACACCCTCAAAGGATAATTTATAAGAGGGAGCAAATTTCTCCGCCCTTTTTAAAGTAAGATACATTATAAGATTTTGAGTATTTCTCCTGGTTAAGTTAGGGATTTTCTGGAAATCCAGCAATCATTGGCAAGAGGTGGGGGGAGAAGGCTTTGATACCAAGTTGTTATTGCTCACCGATTGTGATAGGGTGTGCGGCGTCAGGAGGGAGAAATCTCAAAGAAAATCCGTTCAACCCTTCTCAGACCTAGGTTTCTCAATAGTGGAGGAAGGAAGGGAAGGTTGCTTCTCATGAGTATTAGAAAAGCCCATGTATAAAGGCCCATAAAGGCCCAAGTATTCTCTCTTCTTTAGTCCCACATCTTGTATAGGATTTTTCCTCTCTTCTCATCTCCTATATAATTGTATTCTCTCCTTGTATTTACTTACATAAGCAATACATACAAGTTTTGGCTTCTCTCAACATGGTATCAGAGGGAGGTTCCATCCTCTAACCGTCCTGTGCACTTGTTAACCGCATCTACCCGCCGCCTTCCAGCGGTCTCCTGTGGTCTGCCTCCTTGCGGTTTCCTTCTCGCGGTCTCAGCGGACAGTCCGCTAACTGTCTTCTATCCGCCGCTCCTCGCTAACTGTCCGCGGCCTCAGCGGACAGTCCGCTGCCTCTCTCCGTGGATCCAGGTTATCTCCTCTTCCCCCCCTTTTTATAGTTTTTTTCTCCTCTATCCCGTGGACCCCACCTCTCGCGCGTCTCGCACGGTCTCCTGTTCTATCCGCGCGGCTTTTCTCCTATCCGCTCGAGTTCGTCAACTCGCGGCTTCTCTCTCTCCTATCCGCTCGAGTTTGTTAACTCGCGGTCTCTTTTTTTCTCTCCCGCTCGAGTTCGTTAACTCGCGGCTTCTCTCTCCTATCCGCTCGAGTTTGTTAACTCGCGGTCTCGTTTCTTGTTCGCCGCCTTCTCGCGGCCTCCAGACTGTGCGGTCTGCTTCTTACCCGCTCTGGTCGTGGCCTGTCTGGCCGCTGGTGTTCGCATCGTGACCGTGCGGGTTCTTTCTCCCGGCCTTTTCTGCTCGCTGCTTCGTCGCTGCGGCTTGATCCTAGTCGCCGCGGTCTCCTCCCGTCTCTGCGGCCTGTCTCTCCAGCGGACCCCTGCCTGTTCGCTGCGGCCTCCTTCCAATTCGGTGCGGCTTGTCTTCCAGGACTATGGGCTCCTCTGTTGACTCCACCGGCCAGGCGGCTAGTCCGCCCGCAGACCGCCCGACTTGTCCTACCGACCTGCGCGATGAATTACGCATCACAACCATCTCTCTCTCCGAGAAGAAAAATTTTCTCCCTTGGGCGCATTCTGTGCGCCGGGTTCTCCAGGCCAAGGGTCTCCTGTTTTACCTCACCCAGGCTCCTCCGGCCCCCCCTACGGACGATTGGCTCCGCAACGATGGTCGTGTGCAGACTTGGCTCCTCAACTCCTTGGATGGTGAGCCGTATCAGATGGCCATGTATCACGAGACGGCCAAGTCTATATGGGATGAGCTGCACTCACTCTATTCCGGCAAGGACAGCCTTCAGCACCTCTACGACATCCTCACCGATCTCGTTGCTCTCGACGCCGGTGGCGCCCCGGACATGACGTCGTTTGTCGCTCGGGCTAAGACTTTGGCGAGGCCTGGATACTGCACCAGCCTTCTACCAGTGATCATGCTGCCCAGCGCGCTCAGAAGGAGGCGGTTTGCATTGCTATTATGATGGCCCGTCTTCCGCCTCACCTTCAGACTATCCGGACTCAGGTTCTGGCATCTCCCACCGTTCCATCCCTTTCTGAGATCTGTTCCATGCTCCTCCGCGTGACGCCTCCTCTGGATGCTCCTGCGCCGACTTCCTCGGCCCTTCTTCAGCAGGCCCCTCCGCCCCTGCTTCCCTTGCCTCCCGCTGCTCGTGGTGGCCGCTCCGGCTCTCGGGGCCGCGGACGCGGTGGCAGGGGGCGACCGAAGTGTTCCTACTGCGGCAAGGACGGACACCTTGAAGCGACCTGTTACCGCAAGAATGGATATCCTCCTCGACCAACGGCTTCGGTGGCCGCAGATGCCTCCTCTCCTGCCTCTCCGGACCTTGAAGCTGTCCGCCTCCAGCTCCAGCACCTCCAGGGACTGCTCAACCCGCCTCCTGCTTCCCTGGCCTCCACCTTCGTCTCCCAAGCAGGTACGGCTTGTCTCTCCACCGGTCCGTCCTGGATCATGGACTCCGGTGCCACTCATCACATTACGTCCTAGCAGCCTGCCACATACTCGAACTCTCCTCATCCGTGGTCTATCACTGTGGCTAACGGGGCCCTTGTTCCCGTCTCCGGATCGACGGACATCTCTCTCAGCCCGTCGTTTCCTCTCCGCTCGGCTCTTCATGTTCCGAGTTGCCCCTTCAATTTACTTTCTGTTGGTCGTCTTACTGCTGATCTGGATTGCTCTGTCATATTCACTTCCTCTTCTTTTGTCATACAGGATCGCAGGACGCGGACTACCATTGGTAAAGGCGGATTACGGAACGGGCTCTACCTTCTCGACACACCTCCTACCATCCTCTCCTCCGTCTCCTCCGTCTCCTCCACCGAGTGGCATCGCCGTCTTGGTCACGCTCCTCTACCTGTTCTCCAGCGGGCTCTCCCTGATATCTCTCTCCATCCGTTTCAGTGTGAGTCTCGTATCCTCGGCAAGCAGCCGCGTTCATCTTATCCTGCTCATTATACCCGGAGCTCTGCTCCGTTTGATTTATTACATTCTGATGTATGGGGACCATATAAAACTACTAGTATTTCTGGTTTCCGGTATTTTATTACTTTCATTGATGATTATTCTCGCATGACGTGGTTGTACTTACTTCGTGATCGCTCCGAGCTTCCTCGCATTTTTCGAGCCTTTGTCGCTGAAACTCGTACCCAATTTCACACAACTATCAAAACTATGCGCACTGATAATGCTCGTGAGTACACTGGCCACGACTTCGCTACTATCTGCTCTGAGTTCGGGATTCTCCACCAAACCTCTTGTGCCTACACGCCTCAACAAAACGGCGTTGCCGAACGTAAAAACCGCCACTTACTTGATGTGACTCGCTCCCTCATGCTTCAAATGCATGTGCCCAAGCATTACTGGAACTTTGCGGTCTCCACGGCTTGTTTTCTCATCAACCGTCTCCCTTCCTCCGTCCTCCACTATACTACTCCGTTCAGCCTGTTGTTTCCCTCGACTCCGGCTTTCCCTCTTCCACCCCGTATCTTTGGTAGCACTTGTTACGTCCACCATCTGGGCCCGCCCTCGGACAAATTGGATCCCCGGGCGGCTAAACACATATTCGTGGGATATTCCCGTACTCAGAAGGGGTATCTCTGTTATTCTCCCGTCACTCGGAAGCTCTCCGTCTCTGCGGATGTCACCTTCCGCGAGACTCAACCATTTTTTTCGGATTCTCTCACTACTCCTATCCCTTCGGCTCCTTTACCTCCTTCCATCCCACGACCAGTTCTCCCAGTTACAACGTCGCTGCTACCGGTTCCACCAGCTCTACCTCCTGTCCCCCCCCCCCCGCACCACCCATCATCCGGGTCTATACTCGTCGCCCCCGTTGCTCTATGGCCCCACTGCAGTCCGCCTCAACCATAGTTACTCCGCGCCCGGCAGATCAGGTACAGACATCCACCGCTCATCCTCTGACTCACTACGTCTCTCTACATCGCCTATCTCCCCATCTTCACGCTTTTGCTACTTCTCTTTCCTCGGTTTCTGTTCCTAATTCTGTGCAGGAGGCGCTCGAACATCCTGGCTGGCGGGCTGCCATGGAGGAGGAAATGGCTGCTCTCTGGACTAACCAGACCTGGACTCTCGTCCCTCTTCCTCCCGGTCAGAAACCCATTGGGTGTAAATGGGTCTTTGTTATTAAACATGCTGCTGATGGCACTATTGACCGCCAAAAGGCCCGCCTAAAGGCCCGCCTTGTGGCTCGTGGCTTCACCCAGCAGCAGGGGCTCGACTACGAAGAGACTTTTTCCCCGGTGGCCAAACTCAATACAGTCCGGGTTCTCCTCTCTGTTGCGGTACATCGCCAGTGGCCCCTACTCCAACTGGATGTCAAAAATGCGTTTCTGAACGGTGATCTCCAGGAAACTGTGTATATGCAACAACCTCCCGGGTTTGAGACCACGGGGGAGTCTCAAGTCTGCCATCTTCGAAAGGCCCTTTATGGTCTCAAACAGTCCCCCCGGGCATGGTTTGACAAGTTCAGTAAGGCCCTCCGGGAGATTGGTTTTACTCGAAGCTCAGCCGACTTCTCGCTCTTCACTCGTCACCGATCTACCGGGACCGTCCTTCTGCTAGTCTATGTGGACGACATCATTATTACTGGGAACGACTCGAATGGAATACTGGCAGTCAAACGTCATCTGAGCACCGTTTTTCAAACAAAAGATCTGGGGCCCCTTCGGTACTTCTTGGGCCTAGAAGTCGCCAGACGGCCAGATGGTTTGATCCTTTCTCAGCGAAAGTACTGTACTGACCTTCTTCATGATGCGGGTTACTCAGGCTGTAAGCCAATTGACACCCCAATGGATGTCAATCACAAGATATGCGCGCAGGCCTCTGACTCAGATATCCTACTGGAAAATCCAGAATATTACTGTCGCCTAGTTGGAAAATTGATATACCTCACAGTAACCAGACCAGATATCTCCTTCGCTGTTGGTATCGTCAGTCGATATATGCATTCCCCCAGAAGCTCTCATCTTCAGGCGGTTGAACGTATTCTCAGATACCTCAAAACGGCTCCTGGACAAGGACTGGTGTACAAAGTCTCTTCTTCCACTCCTACTCTGGTAGCATACTCTGATGCTGACTATGTCGGGTCCCTCTATGATCGAAGGTCCACCAGTGGCTTCTGCACGTACTTTGGAGGACATCTGATTACCTGGCGGAGCAAGAAACAAGCGGTCGTTGCTCGATCATCAGCTGAGGCAGAATATCGGGCAATGGCATCAGTGGTGTCGGAACTAACGTGGCTTGAAAGCCTTCTCACCGATCTGGGTGTAAAGCTTCCTTCACCGGCTCTTCTCCTCTGTGACAGTCAAGCTGTTATACACATTGCCAAGAACCCAGTCTTTCACGAGAGAACTAAACATATTGAAGTCGACTGTCATTTTATCCGGGAAAAGGTTCAGCTAAAGAAGATCGACCTCAGACATGTTCCTGGTACTGAACAAGTTGCGGATGTCCTCACAAAGGCCTTGTCAAGTACCCTCTTCTATCAATGCCTGTCCAAGCTTGGTGCATACGATTTGTACGCTCCAGCTTGCGGGGGAGTATTAGAAAAGCCCATGTATAAAGGCCCATAAAGGCCCAAGTATTCTCTCTTCTTTAGTCCCACATCTTGTATAGGATTTTTCCTCTCTTCTCATCTCCTATATAATTGTATTCTCTCCTTGTATTTACTTACATAAGCAATACATACAAGTTTTGGCTTCTCTCAACAATGAGGAAAAGAGCTCAATCTATGTGATGTGATGAGGGAGCCGAGCTCTACATCACAATGCCTTAGATATGGGTACCGGATAGGGAAGAGTGAGCGAAGGGGTGGGAAGAGGGAGATAAGAGAATAAAAAGATTAGTTCTTTCATGCCCATTTACCATTGAATATGGGCGTAGACGCGTTTTATTTTACGTTTTATGTTATCACATTTATGAATTCACGTGATAGGTCACGTGTAGTTCTTGCCTATTAATATGATTTCTTAGCCCGGTTTAGGGCATTCCACCTAATCAATTCTTCCTCTCTACTAGGTATCAAAGCCGGGCGGGTCGATCCGTTCCGCCCTCGTCCGTGCTTCTGCCAGGAAAAAGCTTCACTGCATCAATCGGCGCTCCGCTCACACGTGTCGGTCGCTCCGCTCGCCGTTTCCGCCAGGAAGAAGCATCGTCGTGCCCTAGCCCTGCGGTTTTCGCCATCCAGGGCAGCGTCTGGTTCCGCGGTTTCGCCCGCTTCTTCTCCATTTTCGACTGCCTTTCCTTCTCAGCGGCGTTCCTCTTCGGCAGCCTTCTCCACCCGGTCTTTCTGGGCGGCCCCTTGTCTCCGGCCGTTTTGTCCTCCATGGGGGCTACCGGAGACATCGCGCTCACATCCTTCGGTGTCCTCTCCGACAGCATGATCTAAGGGACACTCGAAGGATGTGTTTTTGTCCGATTTGAGATCTTCGTCCTCTTCAGACACTCTCCGATGGGTGATTCATCTGACATCTCATCGGCTTCCCAATCCGATGCTCTTCCCGGTTCCTCTGTCGATCCACCTCGGAGTCACGGCCAGTCTAGCTCGTTGAAGATCACTACTGTTGTCTTGGATGGCATAAATTATCTAGAATGGTCCAGGGCAGCACAACATGCTATTCGCAGTCACCGGCTCTACGGACATATTGATGGTACCACAGTTGAGCCACCACGTACCGATCCCTCATGGAGAAAATGGGATTCGGACAATTCATTGGTTGTCTCGTGGTTACTTCACTCGATGTCCCCTCAGGTGTATCGCAGTTATATGTTGTTGGATTCTGCATGTGAAATTTGGAAAAGGGCCCGTGACACCTACTCTCAGGCAGGCAGCTCGATGCAGATTTATGAGCCACTCGTCGTGTTCTGGAGCCGAAGCAGGGTACTATGACCATTTCTGCCTACTATTATGAGTTCGAGCGTCTGTATCAGGAGTTGGATTACTTCAACACTTTTACTGTTGTGTGCACTGTCGATGCGCAGGCCCTTCAGAAGGATAAAGACCATTTCCGGGTTCATGTCTTCCTTATGGGGCTCAACATGGAGTTTGACGTTGTTCGCATGCATGTCCTCCACCGTGATCCTCTTCCCTCTCTCCGAGAGCCCTTCAGCATGCTCCTCAGTGATAAGAATTGTCGTCGCTCTCTTGGTTCATCTACTGATCACTATGCGCTAGCTGGGATTTCTCGAGGACCTCTTCTTGTATGCAGACACTGTGGGAAGAAAGGACATACTAAGGACGTCTGTTTTCGTCTGCACCCTCACCTTGCTCCCTCTGGCCGGGGTTCTAGTGCCCGTGGTAGAGGTGGATACCGTGGTGGTGGCCGTCAGACTAGTGATCGCGCTCAGTATTTTGCGCACTCGACTGAGGTTCAGGAGGACACCTCTGGGGGTCTGTCTGCTATGGAGTTAGAAGCCTTTCGCGGTATGTTGCGCTCTCAGATCGACTCTACACTGGCTGGCTCTAATGCTGTGTTTGTTACTTCAGGTCTCTCCAGTGCTCATGTTGTGTCTTCATCCCCTTCAAGGTTGTCAGGATCGCGATCCAGATCATAGGATCTTACGATCCAAATTTTGTAAATCAATACTAATTTTGTAAAGCGATCCTCGATCCAACCCTACTATCAAATCCGATCCTACCTCGAAACGATCTCATCTAGGATCTCGATCCTGACAACCTTGATCCCCTTCCGAGTGGATCATCGACTCGGGACCGAGTCGACCGACTGATCACATGACTGGCTCTGCCTCAGGTTTTACCTCCTATACTCCTCTTTCTGGTCGTGATATGGTCATTGTTGCTAATGGCTCTCTGTCTTCCATCGCTGGCAAAGGAACTGTTGCGTGTTCTCCCGACCTCTCACTGTCCTCGGTTTTGCATGTCCCTTCATTTACTCACAATCTTCTCTCCATTAGTCGTTTGACTACCTCTTTAAATTGCTTTGTAACATTTTTCCATGATGTTTGTGTGTTTCAGAATCTGGATACGAAGCGGACACTTGGCAATGGTAGGAACGTCGGCGGGTTGCACTTGCTGAACCAGTCATTAGCTCCCAGTGATCTTTCCTCCACCAGATCTCCGACTTTACATGACATCTGGCGCTGGCATCAGCGTCGTGGCCACTCTTCTGCTTTATATCTTACTAAATTGTTTCCTGCTTTCAATCGTTTAATTAGGTCGTTTTTTTGTGACACATGTTAACAGTCCAAACATGTTCGTCAGAGTATCAGTCATATGTCCTTTCCTAGTTCATGTCTGTTTGATGTAATCTATTCTGATGTTTGGGATCCCTCCCCGGTGTTATCTTTATCTGATTATAAATGATTTGTTACTCTTATTGATTGTCATTCTCGCACTACTTGGCTTTATTTGTTAAAAAGGAAAATTGATTTTCTTGCTATCTTTTAGTCATTCCATAAAATGGTGGTGCAATAGTTCGGCGGCACAATCTGTGTGTTTTGTAGTGATAATAGTGGGGAATATGATGACCGGAGAGCGTTCGGTGCCCATCTTGCCGAACATGGCATTATCCATCAAACCACATGTGTCCACACTTACACTCAAAATGGTGTCGCCGAACGGAAAAATAGGCACTTGTTGGAGGTTTCTCGGTGTTTGTTGCTTGCTATGCACCTTCACAAGTCCTACTGGGGTGATGCGGTTCTCACAGCTGCTCACTTTATTAACCGTCTTCCGTCTCGTTCCATTTCCTATGATACGCCCCTCTCCTGTCTAGCCAAAAACCACATTGTCCACACTTCTCGCATCGTCCCTCATATCTTTGGTTCCGTTTGCTTTGTCCATGTTCATATGTCGCATCATGATAAACTGGATGAGTGCTCTATCCGGCGTGTTTTGTTGGATACTCTCCTACCACCAAAGAATATCGGTGTTATCATCCTCCAACCCGTCGCTACTATTGCACTGTTGATGTTACCTTTCGTGAGGCAGAGTCATATTTTGGTCCTAGTCAGGGGGAGACGGGTAGTAACGGTGACGAGACCTTCGACTCTCCTCTCCTGATTGTTGCCTCTCCTCATCTTCCACATTCTCATGTTCCGTGTACTAATCTTGTTCCTGCTTCTTCCTCGCTTCCTCCTATATTATACACATACTCCCACAGACCCCGGACTGCTGAGCAAGTACAAACATTGGATGTTCCACTAGGGCCGGTGCATGTCTCCGCTCCAGATTCAGATGATGACCTTCATGTTCCTCTTGCTCATCTCAAAGGTAAAAAGGGTGGCACCAAACACCTCATTGCCAACTACATTTGTTATACTCATCTCTCTCAGGCTCACAAAGTTTTTATCTCATCTCTTTCCTATATTATGATTCCTAAGACCTGGCAAGAGGTTGTTCAGATACCAGAGTGGAAACAGGCTATGGAAGAGGAAATGAGTGCCTTGGAAAAAAATGGAACATGGCAGCTTGCTAGTCTTCCCCCGGGGAAGCGCACGATTGGTTCACGCTAGATCTTCTCTGTTAAACAGAATCAAGATGGGGTGATGGAGCGGTACAAAGCTCGCTTGGTCGCTCAAGGATATACCCATACCCAAGGTATAGACTACCAAGAAACCTTTTCCCATGTTGCAAAGATGAATTCAATTTGGGTGATTCTCACTTGTGCTGCTAGTCGTGGATGGGAGTTGCATCAGCTCGACGTCAAAAATGCGTTCTTGCATGGTGATCTGGAAGAGGAAGTCTAAAAGACTATCCCTTCAGGCTTTATCAAAGAAGGGTTCAATGGAAAGGTCTGTCGTCTGCAGAAATCCCTATATGGCCTGAAGCAGTCCCCGAGAGCTTGGTTTGGACGGTTTAACAAGACCATGCTTCAACAAGGCTATGCTCAAGGACAAGCTGATCATACTCTCTTTATCAAAAGGAGAGGAGCACAAGTATCAATTCTTATTGTGTATGTGAATGACATCATCATTACAGGTGATGACCTAGAGGAGATCGCTCACTTAAAAGAACAACTGGGTAAGGAATTTGAAGGATCTGGGGAAGTTCAAATACTTCATGGGAATTAAAGTAGTGAGGTCCGTCGAGGGATCTTCATCTCCCAGAGGAAGTATACCCTTGATCTTCTGGATGAAACTGGGATGCTTGGGTGTGCACTCATGGATACTCCAATTGAGGCTGATTACAAGATTGACGCGGATACTAGTGGGGAGAAAGTGGATGCTTTAAAATACCAACGATTGGTTGGGAGGCTCATATATTTATCTCATACTCGCTCTGACATTACGTATGCGGTGGGTGTCCTAAGTAGATTCATGCACTCCCCCTCAATTCGCCATCAGCAGGCAGCATATCGGGTATTGTGATACCTCAAGAAGTCTCCAGGACGTGGGATTTTGTTCTCTGCGAACCAACCTTTGGAGATTGAAGTGTTTACGGATGCTGATTGGGCCGGTAGTCAATATGATAGAAAGTCTACTACCGGGTATTGCTCGTTTGTGGGTGGCAACATTGTCTCATGGAAGATCAAGAAGCAGAATGTTGTTGCTCGCTCAAGTGCTGAAGCAGAATATAGGGATTGTGGTTGAGGACAATTCTACAAGATATCGGTCTCCAGGTGAACAAACCAGTTACTATTTACTGCAACAACAACGCGGCCATTAGTATTGCAAATAATCCGGTTCAGCATGACAGAACAAAACATGTTGAAGTTGACAGGCATTTAATCAAAGATCACCTTGACAAGGGGAAATATCTACACTCCATTTGTGAAGTCATATGATCAGTTTGTCGATGTCTTCACCAAGGGGTTAAGCAGTGACAACTTCATGAACAATACTAACAAGTTGGGAATCTTGAGGGGGAAAGTTGAATATACGCGTTAGATGCGTTTTATTTTACGTTTTATGTTATCACATTTATGTATCAACGTGATAGGTCACGTGTAGTTCTTGCATATTAATATGAGTTCTTAGCCCGGTTTAGGGCATTCTGCCTAATCAAGTCTTCCTCTCTACTTTTACTACCTCCCTTACTCACTTAAATGTGAGAGGGAAGGTTCCAAATATTACAGAAATTCCTCTCACCCGGGCTCGACGGAAGGAAACGTGTGGTTCGAAGATGAAAAGGCAGGGAACAAAGGCGCTAGGCTCGACTTTGTAGAAGGAAAGTAGTTATTGCTTCTGCGGGATCAAGGTAGAATTGTTGATGGTTGGATGTCGTGCGTAGAGAAATGAATCAATCATTGGGAATCCTTATCACCACTGGAGGAGAAGAGCATACGACTTTCGTCTGTTGTCTAGGAAAGTGTAGATCGGAGATGAGCTCGTAGAGGTCCTTGCATGCTAACTGGCATGTAGAGGTCCTTGCATGCTGGTTGTGGTCCTTGCTTGGCGTTAGAAATGCGTAGAAACCCGATCTTGTGCTGGAAGGTTTGCGCGAGGGTTGGGGAGCTTCTGTCGGGGGATTCCCGCCGTCGAGGATGAATGTCGTGCTCGGCCAACCTAGCGTAAGACAGGAAATTGTGGGCGCACATATAGGGTTTGTTGGTGTTTTTGGGTGGAGGAAACCTATCTCTGATACCAAGTTGTAACGAACCTTCTCGTAGCGCGTCGGTATCTCATCGGAGGTGGTGGTGGTGGTGGTGATTGTGATACAAGGGAACCAAGCTCAACTTACGGAGAATGCGACAAGAGAGTCAAGCTCAACCTAAGAGTGAAAAAGAAGAGGAGAGTTTTGCTCAAACCTAACCCTAACTTGGAGAGGAGAAAAAAAACGAAGAGAGAGCTGTAAGATTCTTTCATTTGCACCATTCATTCATGACAATAGAGATCTTCATATAATTACAAAATGGCATACTTGGATATTTTGACTTACCTAAAATACTCACAATAAAAGACATTAACGACTTTAAAGACTCATAACATAACTATTAAATAAAAGATACGTAAATATTTAAAGGATAACTTGTCGTGTGGGAGCATAACAAAAAGATATGGAGCTAGAGGTGGCGATAATTGCAAGGAGCAAATCAGACATCGGTTACAGTGGAGTGAAGTGTGTGACTAGGTCAGGAGGAGCAGTAGTGGACTCTTACGACATCAGCACCTAGAATGTTGGAACATGGTTAGACACATCCTGTTTGATATGCCTTTGGTTTGAGGATAACAAATTCTGATGTGTATTTAATCTATCTTTGCAAGTGTTTCATAGTGTGCAGGTCCAAAAATCACCTTTGATGCAAGGTATATAAATTACAGCAAGAACCAAGCTGAAACGAAGAGCCCAAGGCCAAATTACAGTCTACCACCAGTGGTACCCACTACAGCCAGACGATAGCACTCAATGTATGTCAACGGGAAGTCAAAGCTGTTGTGGGTTTGGAGAAAATGCAAGTTGTCATGAATAGCTCTAGAACGAGACTACCGCCAACAATAGCACCTACCGCGCGGCGATAGAGGAAAACTCTTATAATGGCAACAACGCATCTCAACGCGGCTTGGAGGGAAGGAGCGGGGAATTCAATTTTGCTACCGCCCCGTGATAGCTCTATATCGCACCACATTAGCTCCAACCTCAATAAAGAAAGCGTCATCGTTCTGGAGGGGGAAAAGGCATGGGACCTCATATTTTGACGCTACCGCGTGGCGATAGCTACTATCGTTGGTAATAGATCCCAGGGAAATATAAATATCATATATTCTTTCGGGATCCGGATTCCATCACGAAAAAACTCAGAGGAAGGGTCGCTCTAGCTGCCCCAAGAGCCTCCAATCCTCCCTACCTTCAACACTAAAGGATATGAAGGAATATCGGTGTTAAACGACATCATTCAAGTGAAGGGTTCGCGTTATACAATGAATATTTCAAGTGGTCATCCATCGTCTTCCTCCGGTATCATCATTGGGGAGTTTTCTACAGAAGATTTATCTCTCTTTTGTATTTTTCTTTTGGTTTGAATGTGACGATTTACATTGTATCGCGTAGGAATTCACCTCACGTGTGGCTACTAGATCTAAGAGTAGGTCTAGGGCTGAATATTTGCCTCAAGTGTGGCGACTAGATCTAGAGTTAGGTCTAAGGGGCTTGAGGTCATTCCGATGGTGGATTATCTAGGGCCAACCAGTTCTCGAGAAGAGTCGGTATAGAAAACAAAACGATCATATTATTTTTGTCTCGATCTGTGTCATCGAGATCAAACTTTTGTATCTTTGAAAAAAAATTATAAAGATGTTTTGATTTTCTTTTCCTCTGAGTTTAAAGCTTTAAAATCAAACTTGTGTTGTGCTTCAACTTTTTATTATTCAATATTTTATTTTAAGAAAAAAATTGATAAGTTTTAGTAATCTTTATTCACCCCCCCCCCCCCCCTCTAAGAAAATCTATAGTTCCAACATAATGGACATCTTCCCACAGTGAATGACAAAAAAACTGGATTTTCTTCTCAAACTAAGACCTAAACATGCTAATACATGATACTTATGGAGACTCAAATTTAGGTTAAATGACGTGAAGGGCCCGGATTGTCTGATTGCAGCATTTAATTTTAACGCAAAATACAACTCCAAAAAATAAAGAAAATATAGATAAAATATAAACAAATGTATTGATCTTATCAACAGACTCCAGTTGTCTAGATGACGATCCTATAACTGTCGATAATGAGAATCAACCCCAAGCAGGTCTTGTTTTGCGCACTTTGAATGGTGCTCCTGATCCCCACTAGTTTGTTTAGTGATTTCTTCTATAATGAGAATATACTGAAGAAGGAACAGATAAGGGTACGAAATAAGTTTCAACGTGAAGATCTCAGCAGTTAATCTAGAGAAGTTCAGAAACAAATGACTATATAGAAGGAAAAGAATTGCAACTTAAGATGAACTTCATAATTATGTGGAAACAGCTTGCTCCTGAGGTTAAAAATTATATTTATGGTATCCAGACACCAACCACCACTTTCTAGCCAGACTATAAATGTAGCATAGACTAATATTTGTCATTAAGGAATAATGTGGCGTGTTGTGAACCTGCTTAACACAGGTTTATGCTCAAAGCGCAAATTCAACTTAATATCAGTGAAATAAAACACAATCAAGTGGCCATTTCTAATCAACTTTGGAATATATCTTCTTTCTAAGAACCCATGTGGAAAGTGTAGAAAGAGCTCAAAACTTGTATGTATTTCTTGTGTATATGAATACAAGGAGAGAATACAAATATATAGGAGAGAAAAGGAGAGAGGAAATCCTATACAAGATGTGGGACTAATAAGAGAAGAGGGAAAAAAATAAAACATGGGCCCTTTACATGGGCTTTTCTAACATTCCCCCGCAAGCTGGAGCGTACAAATCGTATGCGTCAAGCTTGGACAAGCACTGATAGAAGAGAGTATTGGAAAGAGCCTTTGTGAGGACATCCGCAACTTGTTCTGTCCCTGGAACATGCTTCAGGTCGAGTTTCTTCATTTGAACCTTTTCCCGGATGAAGTGACAGTCGACTTCAATATGTTTTGTTCTCTCGTGGAATACCGGGTTCTTGGCTATATGTATGGCAGCCTGGTTGTCACAGAGGAGGAGAGCTGGGGAAGGGAGCTTTACACCTAGATCGGTAAGAAGACCTTCAAGCCAAGTTAGTTCAGAAACCACCGACGTCATCGCCCGGTATTCTGCCTCAGCTGATGATCGAGCAACGACCGTTTGTTTCTTGCATCTCCAGGTAATCAAATGTCCCCCAAGATATGTGCAAAAGCCACTGGTTAACCGTCGATCATCAAGGGAACCAGCATAATTGCCATTGGAATAAGCCACCAAAGTTGGAGCTGAAGATGAGGTTTTGTAAACCAGACCTTGACAAGGAGCCGTTTTAAGGTATCTGAGAATGCGTTCAACAGCCTGAAGATGAGATCTTCGAGGGGTATGCATGTACCGATTGACAATACCAACAGCGAAGGAGATATCTGGTCTGGTTACCGTGAGATAGATCAATTTTCCAACGAGACGACGATAGTATTCTGGATTCTGGAGTAGGAGATCTGAGTCAGATGCCTGAGCGCACAACTTGTGATTTGCATCCATTGGGGTGTCAATCGGCTTACAACCTGAATAACCAGCATCCCGAAGGAAATCGATACAATACTTCCGCTGAGAGAGGACGAGACCGTCTGGTCGTCTGGCAACCTCAAGGCCCAAGAAGTACCGAAGGGGGCCCAGATCTTTTGTTTGAAAACTGTGCCCAGGTGTAGTTTGACCTCCTGTATTCCTTTCGAGTCATCTCTCGTAATTATGATATCGTCAACATAAACTAAAAGAAGAACCGTTCCCGTTGTTCGATGACGAGTGAATAGCGAGAAGTCTGTCGAGCTGCGAGAAAAACTAACCTCCTGAAGGGCCTTACTGAATTTGTCAAACCACGCCCGTGGGGATTGTTTGAGACCATACAGAGCCTTCGTAAGACGACAGACCTGAGACTCCCCCATGGTCTCAAACCCGGGCGGTTGCTGCATATACAACATCTCTTGGAGATCGCCATTCAGAAAGGCATTCTTAATATCGAGTTGGAATAAGAGCCACCGGCGATGGACAGCCACGGAGATGAGGACACGAACGGTGTTGAGTTTGGCAACCGGAGAAAAGGTTTCTTCATAGTCGAGCCCCTGTTGTTGGGTGAAGCCACGAGCCACCAGACGAGCTTTCAGGCGGTCAATCGTTCCGTCAGCAGCATGTTTGATAACATAGACCCATTTACACCCAACCGGTGTCTGACACGGCAGAAGGGATACAAGAGTCCATGTCTGGTTGGCCCAGAGAGCAGACATTTCCTCTTCCATGGAGGCCCGCCATCCAGGATGTTGTAGCGCCTCCTGCACAGAGTTAGGAACCAAAATCGAGGAAAGAGAAGTAGCAAATGTGTGGAGGTGAGGAAAGAGGCGATGCAAGGAGACAGTTTGCCAGAGGATGAGCAGTGGAGGCAGGTACCTGATCAGCAGGGCGCGGAGTAGCCAAGGTCGAGGCCGACTGCAGAGGGGCAACGGAGTCGGACGGGCGGCGAGAGTAGACACGGATAACAGGTGTCCTGGAGGGGGCAGGAATCGGAGCAGGTGGTACCATCAGCAGAAATGGAAACCTTGCGGGTAGCAAGAGAGTAACATACATAGCCTTTCTGCATATGTGAATATCCAACAAAGACATGTTTAGCTGCCTGGGGTTCCAACTTGTCTGAGGACGGACCCAGGCAGTGGACGTAGCAGGTGGAACCAAAAACCTGAGGCAGGAGAGGGAAAGCCGGAGTAGAGGGAAATAGTAGGCTAAACGAAGTAGCATAGTGGAGGACGAAAGAAGGGAGACGATTGATCAGGAAGCAAGCAGTAGTGACCGCAAAGTTCCAGTAACTTTTGGGAACATGCATCTGAAGCATGAGAGAGCGGGCAATATCAAGTAAGTGTCGGTTCTTCCGTTCGGCAACGCCGCTTTGCCGGGGTGTGTAAGCACATGACGTTTGATGAAGAATCCCGAATTCAGAGCACAAGGCCGCAAAGTCGTGGATAGTGTATTCGCGAGCATTCTCGATGCGTAATGTTTTGAGGGTGATGTGAAATTGCGTACGGGTTTCAAGGACAAAGGCCCAAAAAACACGGGGAAGCTCGGTACGATCACGGAGTAAGTAAAGTCATGTTGTGCGAGAGTAGTCATCAATAAACGTGATAAAATACCGATAACCAGAAATACTAGTAATTTTATAAGGTCTCCAAATATCTGAATGTACTAAATCAAAAGGAGCAGTGCTCCGGGTACAATGTGCTGGAAAAGAAGAACGCGGCTGCTTGCCGAAAATACAAGACTCGCACTGAAACGGATGAAGGGATACATACATCAGGAAGAGCCCGTTGGAGCACCAGGAGAGGAGCGTGGCCAAGACGTCGATGCCACTCACTGGAGGAGACAGAAGATAGGATAGTGGGATAGTCATCAAGAAGGTAGAGCCCGCTCTGCAGTGTGCCTTTACCAATGGTAATCCGCGTCCGCCGATCCTGTATGAGAAAGGAAGAGGGGGTGAATATGACAGAGCAATTGAGATCATTAGAAAGGCGACCAACAGAAAGTAAATTGAACGGGGAGCTTGGAACATGAAGAGCCAAGCGAAGGGAGATTGATGGGTTGAGGGAAAGGTCAGTCGAGCCGGAGACGGGAACCTTCTCCCAATTTGCCACAGTGATACACTTTGTATGAGAAGAATCTGTGTACTTGAGTGGCCGTTGTGAGGTAATATGATGAGTGGCACCCGAGTCCATGATCCATCGCGGACTGGTGGATAAACAAGCAGTACCTTCGTTGGAGGCGGTGGCGATGGAGGCAGAGGGCGGGTTGAGCAGCCCTTGAAGTTGTTGGAGCTGGAGACAAACAGCCTTAAGGTCAGAAGGAGCGGCAGAGGAAATATTCGCAGTAACCGAGGTTGTCGGACGAGGAGGATAACAAATCTTCTTCTAGCAGGTCGTTGCATAGTGGCTGTCCTTTTCGCAGTAGGAACAAGTCGGCCGACCCCGACCACCGCGCCCGCGGCCCCGAGATCCCGAACGTCCACCACGAATGAAGGTAGGTGGGAGCAGTAAGGGGGGAAGGGTCTGCTGAAGAAGGGACGGGGGCGGAGGCGCAGTAGGATCCGGAGGAGGTGAAACACGAAGGAGCATGGAGCAAACATCAGATAAAGATGGTATAGTGGATGAAGCCAGAATCTGGGTGCGAATATTCTGAAGGTGAGGCGGGAGACGAGCCATCATGATGGAAATGCAAACTGTACAACCTCGGGCTCACAGGAGGGAACTCAGCAGAGAGGGGATTAGAAGAATCCTCAAGAGGAGACAAGGCCCTAGGCGAGAGGGGCCCAAAGCAAAGACCACTCGCACTAAGCGAGAGGGGACTAAAGGTGGGTCCACTCGCCCTAAGCAAGAGAGGAGCCCAAAGGTGGGTCCACTCGCGATAGGCGAGAGGAGCCCAAAGGTGGGTCCACTCGCAATAGGCGAGAGGAGCCCAAAGGTGGGTCCACTCGCGCTAGGCAGGAGGAGCCAAAGTTGAGTCCATTCGCCTGACAGGCGGGGGTCAAAGGAAGATTTTCTATATGCCGACGGAGGGTCTCGCCTGCGAGGTGGTGCTTTCAGCCGCAAGGTGGTCCTCTCGCCGAGTGCCGATTCGGCAGGAAAAGATAAGGCCGGTTCAACAGTTGGGTAGGAGCCGGTTCAGTTGGCAAACGGTTCATCCTTTTTAGCCTTTTTTACTCTTTTACCCTTGGTGGTCTGCTCATAGCTCTTCAGAACAGCGGAGTTTGGCTGTTGGCAGACCCAGCCTAGGGTATTCTGGTAATTTCACAGGTGCTTGATTTGGTTATTTGCAGTTCAAATCCTGAAGCCTATAAATAGACCGGTAAGGTGTCTGAGAAGAAGGGTGTGGAACCTTCTTTTTCCTTCTTACTCAGACACCTAGCTCAGCACTGGCTAGGGAGGGGAAGGATTTTAGTTCTTCCGGGTGAGCGGTGGGACCTCCGAGCTGAAGCCCCCGGTCTGTTCCTTTAGGTGTCTTGTTGGGAGCGTGGTTCGAAGAGAGTAAGCGTGAGCTGCAGCCTTAGATCCGAGCTTTTAGGAGAAACTAGTTCTGCTGGTTTCAACATTTTTGGTGCGGTGAGCGTGGATCGCAGCCTGCGTCGAAGAACTTTGGATCATCTCATGGCAGGAGATCTAGGAGGAGGAGATGGGGGCGGGGGAGATGAGGGCGGGTCCCAGAACCCAGGAGGATATGTGGGGAGAGAAGAATTCATGGCGTCCATCGGGGGCATCATGGGGATGTTGCAACAGATCTCGCAGCGAGGCGAGTGCGTGACCCCTCTACCTCAGGGGCCGGGCCTCTCGCCTCCGGAAGGAGCCGTCTCGGCAAGGGTGGGCGAGGATGCGCCAGGGGGGCGGCCTGGAAAGGAGAAAGTGGTGGAAGGAAACGGGCGAGATCTGGCAGGAAGGGAGTTGTTCCCCAGCCCGGCGAGCGCCGTCTCGCCAAGTAGATCTCGTCGCGCGAGTGGAGACGGCGAGACCCCTGGCGAGAGGGTCCCCCTTTTGCGAGCTGGTCCTTTCGGCTCCCGTCCCGGAGGGGTTCCGCGAGCCTGAGATGGTTTATTATGTGGGGAAGGATGATCCCCTCCAATACTTGCAATGGTTCGAAGATGTGGTCTCCATCAGGCTGATGACGGATGCATTCAAGTGCCGCCGTTTCGCGATCACCTTGAAGGACAAGGCCCGGGACTGGTTTCATCAACTCCCGGCAGGGTCAATATATGGTTTTGAAGATTTGAGTAGGAGCTTCCAGCTGCGCTTCTCGACCTCGAAAAAGAGGAAGAAAAACCCGGAGTCCATCTTCCTGATCAAGCAGAAGGCAGACGAGTCCTTAGCCCAGTACGTGGATCGCTTCCAAGAGGAAATCCTGGGCATTCAGGAGGTGCCGGGATTTGCTCTCCAAATGGCCTTTACTGTGGGTCTCAGGGAAGGCTTCTTCAAAATGAGCCTCACCAGGAAGGCACCCTTATCATTTGAAGGGTTGATGGAGAGGGCAGCCAAGGAGATAGCGATGGAGGCAGCAAACCCGGCTTTTGCCAAGAAACTAGCAAGGTTGACGGAGGTAGAGTCCAGAGAACCGGGAGGAACGAGGCAGCAGGAAGGGAGGAGAAGGGAGGAGCCAAGAGGGCCGGCACATCAGGAGTTGGGTTGGAAGCAACCGGAAGGCCCTGTCCAAGGGCAATGGAGAGGTCATCCCCCGGGGGGGAGGAACTACTACCAGGGAGGAGCAGGAAGGTTGCAGCAGCTGGGGTGGAGACAGGGACCTAGGCCACTCCCACCCCCGCCTCAACAGGCTATGGCTATAGGCCGGGGAAGAGGAAGAGGAAGAGAGCGAGGAAGGGGAGGAGCCGGAGCAGGGAGGAGAAGGAATCACCAAGAAGGGAGGCAGGAGGGGGAAGTAGCTATACCATTCTGTGACTTCCATGAGGAGGAAGGTCACGCGACAGCTACATGACCAGAATTTCTAGAGCTGAAAGGGAAAAGAGGAGCGGGAGAGCAGCGGCCACCAGCGCGGATAGTAGAGATGATCGGAGTGGGGGAGGAGGATAGATGTGTAGATCGGTCAGATGTGGGGGATAGAGGGGGAATCGGGGTGATTCATGGCGGGGTGGGAATCGAGGCTACCCGAAAGGCCAGCCTTCATACAATGTACCGTCGAGGTGTCGCCTCGACGTCGCAAGCCCCGCCCCCGGACGAGAAGATCACCTTCTCCAGGAAGGACTTGCCAGATCACGAAGATCCATTCTGCGATGCGCTGGTGATTCGGACGGCTATCGAGGGTTTCACGGTATCAAGGATCTTGGTGGACAATGGGAGCTCGGTTAATGTTATCTTCAAAAAGGCATTCAATGAGATGAGGGTGGAAGCCAGGAGGGTGTTAGCAGCAGACGGACCGTTGTTCGGATTCTCAGGAGAAAGGAAGGAAGTGGAGGGGGGAGTCGGTCTCCAGGTAACTCTGGGAGGGATGTCCAGGAACTGCCGTTTTGTGATAGTGGACGCTCCCAGCAGTTACAACGCCATCTTCGGGCGCCCCTTGATTAGTGCCTTTAGATGTGTACCCTCATCTTTTCATCAATGTTTGAAACTCAATTCGGGAGGGACCCAGATCAGGGTAAGAGGAGATCCGAAGGCGGCCCGGGAGTGTTACGTGACGGCAGTGAACACTATCTCATGGAGGGGGGATGCGGAGGAGTTAGAGAGAAGACTAGAGCGGGAGGAGAAGGAGGAGAGTAGAGTTGAGGAGTTGGGAGGTGGCATTGCGGAGGAGCCAGTAATGGCAGGGGAGTTAAGGGTCGGAGGAGAAGGGAAAGAGGAGAGAGGGAGGAAAAGAAAGATAGGAGAGATGGAAGAGTCAGTGCTAGGAGGAGGCCCTGTGCAGGTGGAGGAGAGGTTCGTAGAGAGAGTAGACATGGCAGTGGAGGAAAAAGAGGGTGGAGAGCAAGAGCTCGGAAACCAGGAGGAGGGGCTGGGGAAGGAAGAGGAGATTCCGAAAGATCAGGAGGAAGAAGAAGAGCCCTCGAGGCTGAGAGCTGCAGTCGAGCTACAGGAGGTGGACATCCTAACAAAAGAAGGAAGAAAAGAAAAGATCAAAATCAGCGGAGAGCTTGGTCTTGAGGACCAGGAGGAGATCCGAAAATGCGTGCAGGAAAACATTGATATCTTTGCTTGGAGCGCGGCCGACATGCCAGGGATTGACGCAGATGTGGCATGCCATCGTCTCAACCTTGACCCCAAGGTTCGTCCCATCCAGCAGAAGAAAAGGGCCATCGCTTCTAGGATGGCCAAGCCTATCAGGGAGGAGGTGGAAAAGCTGCTCCAGGCAGGATTCATATCAGCAAACAGGTATCCGGGGTGGGTGAGCAATGTTGTGATGGTAAAGAAGGGGAAAGGGAAGTGGAGAATGTGTATTGACTTCTCTCTTTTGAATAAAGCATGTCCCAAGGATTGTTACCCTCTGCCTCGAATCGACGCGCTGGTTGATTCAGCCGTCGGTTTTTCACTAATGAGTTTTTTAGATGCCTTTTCAGGATACCATCAAATACGCATGCACCCTCCGGACATCAAGGATGTCACCTTTATCACCGAGGACGGATGCTTCAGCTATAACATGATGCCTTTTGGGTTGAAGAATGCGGGGGCGACCTACCAACGGATGATGGACCGAATCTTCCGAGAGCAAAAGGGACGGAACCTCGAAGTCTACGTGGACGACTTAATGATCAAGAGCCAAGATCTCAAGTCTCATATTGCGGATCTTGAAGAAACGTTTGCAACGGTGAGGAAGTACAAGATGAGGCTCAATCCGTTGAAGTGCGTATTCGGGGCTAGTAGGGGAAAGTTCTTAGGACATCTCCTCACCCCATCAGGAGTAGAGCCTAACCCGGATAAGGTAAGGGCTATCCTAGAACGGGAGTCTCCAGCGAATGCCAAAGAGGTCCAGCGTCTTACCGGCAAGTTGGCGGGGCTCAGTAGGTTTCTTTCCAGAGCAGGAGAGAGGTGCTCACCTTTCTTTCGAACATTGAGGGGGGGAAAGAAATTCGAGTGGACCTCCGAGTGCGAGAATGCTTTTCTAGCCTTGAAGCAGCAGCTCACCAAGGCACCGCTACTCCAAGGTCCGAGAGAAGGAGAGATTCTATTCTTATACCTAGGGGTAGGAGCAGGGGCAGTGAGTTCGGTCCTCGTGCGGGAAGAAGGTAAAAGCAATTCCCGATTTACTATGTAAGTAGAGTCCTCAAAAAGGCAGAACTAAAGTATCCTATCCTAGAGAAGCTAGCCTTTGCCCTCGTTATCTCAGCCCGAAAGCTCGGGCCATATTTTCAGGCCCATTCCATCCAGATCGTGACGGACCACCCTCTCCGCCGTATTTTAGAAGGGGTAGAGCACCCAGGGAGATTAGCTAAATGGTCAATAGAACTCAGTGAGTTTGACCTTTCTTATATTCCTCGGTTGGCTATCAAGGCGCAAGCTGTAGCAGATTTCTTGGTGGATTACACGGTGGAGGTCAAGGAGGCCAAGACGTCTCTCGTAGTAGCTTGGGAGATGCTAGTAGATGGGGCCTCGGGAAAGAATTCTTTTGGAGGAGGGATGGTTTTGGTAAGTCCTGAGGGAACACGGATCGAACAGGCCCTGAAGGTTCATTTCACCCTCACCAACAATCAAGCGGAGTACGAGGCCATTATAGCAGGGCTGAGGTTGGCTCGTGAGCTCGGTATACAAGATATCAAGGTCTCCACGGATTCTATGATAGTGGCAAGGCATATAGAAGGGGAATTTGAGGTAAAAGAACCCACCCTCCAGTTGTACTTAACAAAGGTAAAGAGGATCATTGGTCAGTTTCGCAGTTTCTCAGTCCAACACATCCCAAGAGAGGAAAATACTCGGGCAGACCTGCTCGCCAAGCACGGTCCCCGGGCCGGAGGAACCATGACGGAGCTCTTTAGGCCCTCCATCGAAGAAGGAGAACTGATGGAAGTAGATCAACAGGGATCCTGGATGGATCCATTTACCACCTACTTGACAACGGGACGTCTGCCTGAGGGAGAGCTCGAGAAGAAACAAGTCAGGTACAAGTCGGCATACTACCTGCTAAAAGAAGGGATCTTATACCGTAAGACGTTGTCGGGGCTGTTGGCTCGATGCGTATCCGAGAAGGAGGTCGCTAGGGTGCTGGAAGAAATTCACTCTGGAGAGTGCGGCAGCCATTCCGGGAGTCGGACCTTGGAAGGAAGGGTGTTGAGGCAAGGCTATTTCTGGCCCACCCTTAGGAAGGATGCCGAGGAATTCGCAAGGAAGTGCAGAAAGTGCCAGGAATTTGCTCCTCTTCAGCTCCTCCCGGCCCAAAGGTTGCGCACGATTACAGCTCCATGGCCCTTCGCCATATGGGGGCTAGATCTGGTGGGTCCATTCCCTCAAGCCAGTGGCCAGAGGAGGTTTCTGCTGGTCATGGTAGACTATTTCTCAAAATGGCTGGAGGTGAAGGCATTGGCGAAGGTGACGTCTCAGGTGGTCAAAAGCTTCGTATGGGGAGAAATCATCTGTAGGCATGGGCTCCCTCTGGCCATTGTCACGGATAACGGACCGCAATTTGCCAGCAGAGAGTTCGTGGATTTTTGCATACGACTAGGTATAGACCTTCGGTTTGCTTCAGTGCATCATCCTCGAAGCAATGGGCAGGTGGAAGTCGCGAATAAGGTCATCGTGAATCTCTTAAAGAAAAAGGTAGAAAACTTGAGGGGAAGTTGGGTGGAGCAGCTCCCTCCGTCCTCTGGGCCTTGAGGACCACGCCAAGTTCCGCCACGGGGGAGACGCCATTCAAACTTTCCCATGGCTCCGAGGCCGTCATACCTGTTGAGTTCGAGGTTGAGTCACCTAGGGTAACTGCGGCAAGGAGGGGAGATGAGGAGTGGCTGGTAGATAATGGGGAAGAGCAAAGGCTCTCCCTCGACTTGGTGGAGGAGCTTAGAGAGCTGGCATCTATCCGACAGGAGGAGGTCAAGCGCCGGATGTCAAGATATTTTGATAAGCACGTCAGGGTCAAGCAGTTTGAGAAGGGAGACTTGGTCCTCAAGAAAGTGGATGCAGCAGGAAGAGGGGCTTCGGTAGGGAAGCTCAACCCCAACTGGGAAGGTCCTTTTATTGTAAAAGAAGTTTTGAAGTCAGGAGGGTATCACCTCCAAGATGTAAACGGGACGCCCCTCGATCGCGCCCGAAGCGGCGACGATCTAAAGCGATTCTATCCTTAATACTTCTGTTTATGATCATCATCTATTCTGAATGAGATGTAGTTTCTTTGTTTTTCTCTCACACTTTCCAATATTAGCAAGCCGGGCGAGACCTTCTGGTCCTGCCAAGCAATCTCAGGTAGCCGTCTTCTCAAAGCAAGAAGATTTTATTTTGGAGAGGAGACCCCGAGAAGACCCGTTGTCCAGGCTACCAACGAGCTGGCAGGTCTGTAGGCTCACTCGGCGGTTGAAGTTGGTTTTGGAGAGGAGACCCCGAGAAGACCCGCTGTCCAGGCTACCATCGAGCTGGCAGGTCTGTAGGCTCACTCGGTGGTTGGAGTTGGTTTCGGAGAGGAGACCCCGAGAAGACCCGCTGTCCAGGCTACCATCGAGCTGGCAGGTCTGTAGGCTCACTCGGTGGTTGGAGTTGGTTTCGGAGAGGAGACCCCGAGAAGACCCGCTGTCCAGGCTACCAACGAGCTGGCAGGTCTGTAGGCTCACTCGGCGGTTGAAGTTGGTTTTGGAGATGAGACCCCGAGAAGACCCGCTGTCCAGGCTACCATCGAGCTGGCAGGTCTGTAGGCTCACTCGGTGGTTGGAGTTGGTTTCGGAGAGGAGACCCCGAGAAGACCCGCTGTCCAGGCTACCATCGAGCTGGCAGGTCTGTAGGCTCACTCGGTGGTTGGAGTTGGTTTCGGAGAGGAGACCCCGAGAAGACCCGCTGTCCAGGCTACCATCGAGCTGGCAGGTCTGTAGGCTCACTCGGTGGTTGGAGTTGGTTTCGGAGAGGAGACCCCGAGAAGACCCGCTGTCCAGGCTACCATCGAGCTGGCAGGTCTGTAGGCTCACTCGGTGGTTGGAGTTGGTTTCGGAGAGGAGACCCCGAGAAGACCCGCTGTCCAGGCTACCAACGAGCTGGCAGGTCTGTAGGCTCACTCGGCGGTTGAAGTTGGTTTTGGAGAGGAGACCCCGAGAAGACCCGCTGTCCAGGCTACCATCGAGCTGGCAGGTCTGTAGGCTCACTCGGTGGTTGGAGTTGGTTTCGGAGAGGAGACCCCGAGAAGACCCGCTGTCCAGGCTACCATCGAGCTGGCAGGTCTGTAGGCTCACTCGGTGGTTGGAGTTGGTTTCGGAGAGGAGACCCCGAGAAGACCCGCTGTCCAGGCTACCATCGAGCTGGCAGGTCTGTAGGCTCACTCGGTGGTTGGAGTTGGTTTCGGAGAGGAGACCCGAGAAGACCCGCTGTCCAGGCTACCATCGAGCCGGCAGGTCTGTAGGCTCACTCGGTGGTTGGAGTTGGTTTCGGAGAGGAGACCCGAGAAGACCCGCTGTCCAGGCTACCAACGAGCTGGCAGGTCTGTAGGCTCACTCGGCGGTTGAAGTTGGTTTTGGAGAGGAGACCCGAGAAGACCCGCTGTCCAGGCTACCATCGAGCTGGCAGGTTGAAGGCTCACTCGGTTTTGGAGTTGGTTTCGGAGAGGAGACCCCGAGAAGACCCGCTGTCCAGGCTACCATCGAGCTGGCAGGTCTGTAGGCTCACTCGGTGGTTGGAGTTGGTTTCGGAGAGGAGACCCCGAGAAGACCCGCTGTCCAGGCTACCATCGAGCTGGCAGGTCTGTAGGCTCACTCGGTGGTTGGAGTTGGTTTCGGAGAGGAGACCCCGAGAAGACCCGCTGTCCAGGCTACCAACGAGCTGGCAGGTCTGTAGGCTCACTCGGCGGTTGAAGTTGGTTTTGGAGAGGAGACCCCGAGAAGACCCGCTGTCCAGGCTACCATCGAGCTGGCAGGTCTGTAGGCTCACTCGGCGGTTGGAGTTGGTTTCGGAGAGGAGACCCCGAGAAGACCCGCTGTCCAGGCTACCATCGAGCTGGCAGGTCTGTAGGCTCACTCGGTGGTTGGAGTTGGTTTCGGAGAGGAGACCCCGAGAAGACCCGCTGTCCAGGCTACCATCGAGCTGGCAGGTCTGTAGGCTCACTCGGTGGTTGGAGTTGGTTTCGGAGAGGAGACCCCGAGAAGACCCGCTGTCCAGGCTACCATCGAGCTGGCAGGTCTGTAGGCTCACTCGGTGGTTGGAGTTGGTTTCGGAGAGGAGACCCCGAGAAGACCCGCTGTCCAGGCTACCATCGAGCTGGCAGGTCTGTAGGCTCACTCGGTGGTTGGAGTTGGTTTCGGAGAGGAGACCCCGAGAAGACCGCTGTCCAGGCTACCATCGAGCTGGCAGGTCTGTAGGCTCACTCGGTGGTTGGAGTTGGTTTCGGAGAGGAGACCCCGAGAAGACCCGCTGTCCAGGCTACCATCGAGCTGGCAGGTCTGTAGGCTCACTCGGTGGTTGGAGTTGGTTTCGGAGAGGAGACCCCGAGAAGACCCGCTGTCCAGGCTACCATCGAGCTGGCAGGTCTGTAGGCTCACTCGGTGGTTGGAGTTGGTTTCGGAGAGGAGACCCCGAGAAGACCCGCTGTCCAGGCTACCATCGAGCTGGCAGGTCTGTAGGCTCACTCGGTGGTTGGAGTTGGTTTCGGAGAGGAGACCCCGAGAAGACCCACTGTCCAGGCTACCATCGAGCTGGCAGGTCTGTAGGCTCACTCGGTGGTTGGAGTCGGTTTTGGAGAGGAGACCCCGAGAAGACCCGATGTCCAGGCTACCATCGAGCTGGCAGGTCTGTAGGCTCACTCGGTGGTTGGAGTCGGTTTTGGAGAGGAGACCCCGAGAAGACCCGCTGTCCAGGCTACCATCGAGCTGGCAGGTCTGTAGGGTCACTCGGAGGTTGGGTAAAGGGGCAGCATATGAGTGGGAGTTTCATAATTTGAGCAAAGGAAAAGTCCTTGTCCCAAAGGAAGAAGAGGAGGGAGGAGTCGGTCCCTCAAGATCCACTCGCGCCGAGGGTGTCCAGGGGCAAGGCGAGTGGAAGAGGCACAACCCCGCGCGACTGTGGCGAGGACATGACTATTCGCACCTAGAGTAAGGGGTCTGCCCTTCGACCAAAGGGCGAGAACAAGAGTACCCTCGTCTCGCAAACGAAACTAATTATAATAGCGATTCGAGACCCGCTCGCGCCAGGGTGTCCAGAAGCAAGGCGAGAAGGAGTGATACAATCCCTGCGCGAGAGCACTGAGGGCCCGCCCACTCGCGCCACGGGTAAAGCTAGCCCTCCATCGGTAGGCGAGATAAGTCGTGATCCCGTTCCGCAAATAAAGAAAAGGTAGGCGTACAGGAAAGATGAAAAGAAAGACGAGATGTCCTAAAAACAAAATATGTATACACGCAAAAAGAGGCCGTAGTACAAAATGCCTCAGTAATGAGTGTCCAAAAAAAAAGAGGAGTATACAAAAGAGCTGTAAAATAATTCCTCTATTCTTCGCGCTGGAGGACGGGCGTCTTCCTCCTCGCCATAAATCTCGGGTACCAGTTCGCGGGCAGTGACCTCCTCGCAGCCTTCCCTGATGACTTCCATCTCCTTCATCATCTTCACGATTAGTTCGGCGGTCCGGATATTGGCGTCTTTGCAGAGTTCCACGACCTCAGCATGAGAATAATGAGAGGGAGGAGGTTGGGGAATCACCACGCGAGAAGGCGAGAGAGCAGCCTCCTGAAGTCGAGTGATCTCGGACTCCATGCCTTTAACCTCCCCTTCCAGAGTGGCTATGCGCGAGTGCATCCTGTCGGCCGTCTCGGCATCCTGCGAGAGGTTTATTTATTAGAGGGAGTTGAAGGTGGACAAAGAAAGGGAGGAATCGAGAGTGGAGAAACTCACCACACCACCCCGAGCTTTGGCGAGAAGGTTTTCGGCCACGGCCAACCGTTTCTCGAGATCCATAGACTTCTCGCGCTCGGCCGCCAGATTCGCCTCTGAATCCCTCCAGCTCTTGTTATTGTAAATCAGACGGCGCGAGACCTGGTGCGAGAGCTCCAGCGAGCGCAGCTGGGATTGCGCGGCCCTCAGGATCAAGTCCCGCGAGGGGGGCTCAGTGGCGGGTTCTCGCTCTGCGCCACCGTAAAGGCCAAAGCCCAGAGAAAATGCATGAGCCGTAGGTTGGTCTCGCTCTATCCAAGGAGGAAGGAGGGTAGAGATGGAGACCCGGTTCGCCTCCTTGTCCCATATCAGGGTTGGCTCGCCAGCAGCATCCAGGATCACAGGGCCCATGTTGAAGTTCAGATGGGTGGAAGGAGCCGGGCGGCTGGAAGAGCCCACCTCACGAGTAGGAGATTTAGAGGGGAGGTTGTCAGCAAGAGAATCAGGTTGACTCGTCCCGCCAATCGGCGAGACGGCCCGCTGACCGAGAAGCCGAGAAGGGGATTGGGGAGATTGGACCCCAGAGAGATGGGGGATAAGGATCCCGACACGTCTACCATCTCAGCAGGAACTTGCTTCGCCTTTCCAGAGGGAAGAGGCGCTCCTTTCTTGACCTTTGTTTTCTTTGAAGGACTCTGGCGAGATGGGGCGGAGCCTTCGGTAGGTCTTTTCTTCAGGGAGGGGGGCAGGTTTTCTCTCGCCGCCTCAGCTGCCATCGTGGCGAGGGCGACATCTTTGGAGGGTTTGATGTTGCTTTTGTAAGGCGGGCGGACGGGAACATTTCTTTCTCCTGGAAAAGGCGAGACGATGCGTTTACAAAAACTATTCGTTAGACCTAGATGAAAATAAAGGGCCCCAGCATTTACCTTCGCCTGGAAGCACAGGAAGGAGGGAGTCGAGGCCCGCCTCAGGAACTGAACCTCGAAGTTCTTGCCAATGAAAAAGTCTCAGAGAAGCTTGTCCGTGCCACTAACCTGGGGAGTGGTATAGAACACCTCGGCTGGTGACACGGGCGCCAGCGGGATGCCACCCATGTTGCCGCGAATGAAGACGAAGCGAGTAAGCCAGTGATGGTTCTTGTTAGGCGTCTCGCAAACCTTGAGACCTGCCCCGTGAAATAGGACACGCCGTCGGCGTTGGCATGGTAGACAAAAAGCTTGCGGAAGGAGTTCAGGCTGAATTCGATTCGCTCCCGGCGCATGTAGCAGGCAAAGGCAGCGAGTACCGAGATAGCGTTTGGGTTCAGTTGCGCAGGGACAGTTCCAAAGTACTTTAGAAACTGTTTCACCTCTGGCCAGAGGGGCAACCTCAGCCCCGCTTCGAAATGCAGGACAGGGAAGGCGAGTTCACAGGATAAAAGTGTTGATCGACTCGCCCACCCTTGGAGGGCGTGACTCAAAACCCTCCGCAAGAAATCGCGAGTGAAGGCGTTGTAGTCCTCCTCGGAAATCCCGGCCGGGGAAAATCATGGTCACCAAACCGCCTCCCGCATCGGCTTCGCCCCTCGCCTTCTTCAGCCTTCTTTTTCCCCATTCTGGGCAAAGAGAGCGAAGGGGGATGCGAGAAGAATAGGCGAGACGAAGCGCCGACAGGATCTACTCGCGAGGGGAGGAAGAGAGAAAGGCAAGGTTTAGGGCGCCGAGACAAATCGAGAGCATGATCCGGGCCCCAGGGATAGGGGGGTATTTATAGCCCGTTGGGTAAAGAGAAAAATACGAAGAGGCAAAAAATATATTAGTGTAGAGGAAGGGGAAGAGGCGGCCGTCCTTTTCTCTCTCCTAGCCTCGATTGGTGTAACCTAACGTAAGTCCCAGGCCGGGGACGAGACAGTACCATAAAAATACAATAAAAAAAATGATTTAAGCATAGATATGACGCACAAGTCGCAATGTAGAAAAGCACGGTACTAGAGGTAAAATTATCAAAGGAACTAAAAGATGTTATTAAATCGTTCGTCTCGCATATATCAAGCAGACATATTCATTAGATCCAAAGAGTTCGGGCGGTAGCCGTGAGAGGAACGTTATTACAAAACGCAGAACAGTACAAAGAAATAAGGGCGCGAGGCGGCGCGAAGGATTCAATCCTTATGCCACCGCCAGCGCCCCCACCGCGAGACCTCGCGCAGGGAGGACGGTGGGGGAGGTGAAAAGCACGAGCCGCATCTACGCCACGGCGCGCGAGACGGAGTTGTTGGTCGCTCGTTCAGAATCGCCTGGGGGTCGGTCTCATCTATCTCAATGTCAGCATCAACTTCAGAGGTCAAGCGAGCAACCTCCACCTCTACCAATCAATCTGTCGGTCAGCCGTTTGCTTGTCTTTCTCCAACTCTTGAATCATGATCGCGTGTTTTCGGAACATCTCGGCCACCCTGCGCTTCATCGCCAACGGATCCATAGGGTCGCCAAGGTAATCTTCGATCTCGTCCATAGGAGGAGGAGGCGAGGAGACCGCTCGCCTCGGGCGCTCCTCAGTAGGCGAGTCTTCGGCAGATGAGTCTACTCGCACGTCTGCAAAGCCAAAAACATAATAAGGGCCATAATCAAAGGTGGGCAGCCAGAGAGGCCAGAACCCAGGGCAGAAGATTCCTAACCAGAGTGGCGAGAGGTCCCAGCGACATGGGAAGGCTCGCCATCTTTCCCACCAAGAGTAGAAGGAAGAGTAGAAGGAGGAGGCGAGACAGAGTTTAAATGATGGTTGGCGAGGTGAGTTTGTGCGCTACCAGACTGACCGTGGGGGTGCGTGACTTTTCTGAAAACCAACAGCAAAAGGAGCAATGAAAGATAGATAGCGAACAGGGGAGGTGTACAAGGATCTTACCCCTTTTCCCTGGGGAAGCGATGGTGTAGGGGGGATGCGTCTCTCCGGGGGATCCGGTAAGGGTCCTCCCGACGGGGGAACCAGATCAGTTGTTCTCACCTTCTTCGGGCGAGAAGAAGAGGGCGGTGGTGAGGAAAAAGTACGAGCGGGAATTAGGTTTAAGGCAGCCGCGCTCGCCTTGTTCCGCTGGCGCAGCAACGCGATACGATCACGAAAGCTTTTGCTAAGAGACATAGCAGCGAAAGTGGAGGGGGCTAAAACGAAGAGAGGAGGCCTGTTGCACTTGGGAAGGATCCCAGTATTTATAGACTCACGGGGGGGGGAATCCCACCCGAAAAAAGATTCCGCTATAAAGTCGCTGAGATGACGTGAGCCTCGGTTGGACTTTTCTTTTCGAGCTTGGACAACCCCGAAAAGAGCGGGGATTGTGTACACCCTCGGGCTCACAGGAGGGAACTCAGCAGAGAGGGGATTAGAAGAATCCTCAAGAGGAGACAAGGCCCTAGGCGAGAGGGGCCCAAAGCAAAGACCACTCGCACTAAGCGAGAGGGGCCTAAAGGTGGGTCCACTCGCCCTAAGCAAGAGAGGAGCCCAAGGTGGGTCCACTCGCGATAGGCGAGAGGAGCCCAAAGGTGGGTCCACTCGCAATAGGCGAGAGGAGCCCAAAGGTGGGTCCACTCGCGCTAGGCAGGAGGAGCCAAAGTTGAGTCCATTCGCCTGACAGGCGGGGGTCAAAGGAAGATTTTCTATATGCCGACGGAGGGTCTCGCCTGCGAGGTGGTGCTTTCAGCCGCAAGGTGGTCCTCTCGCCGAGCGCCGATTCGGCAGGAAGAGATAAGGCCGGTTCAACAGTTGGGTAGGAGCCGGTTCAGTTGGCAAACGGTTCATCCTTTTTAGCTTTTTTTACTCTTTACCCTTGGTGGTCTGCTCATAGCTCTTCAGAACAGCGGAGTTTGGCTGTTGGCAGACCCAGCCCAGGGTATTCTGGTAATTTCACAGGTGCTTGATTTGGTTATTTGCAGTTCAAATCCTGAAGCTATAAATAGACCGGTAAGGTGTCTGAGAAGAAGGGTGTGGAACCTTCTTTTTCCTTCTTACTCAGACACCTAGCTCAGCACTGGCTGGGAGGGGAAGGATTTTAGTTCTTTCCGGGTGAGCGGTGGGACCTCCGAGCTGAAGAAGCCCCGGTCTGTTCCTTTAGGTGTCTTGTTGGGAGCGTGGTTCGAAGAGAGTAAGCGTGAGCTGCAGCCTTAGATCCGAGCTTTTAGGAGAAACTAGTTCTGTTGGTTTCAACACAAACAGCCTCCTTCTGAGCACGCTGAGTAACATGGTCATTGGTAGATGGCTGATGTTGTATCCAGGCCTCAGCGAGTCTTTGCAAGAGCGACAAAAGAGCTCATGTCCGAAGCCCCCCCCCCCCCCCGGGTGTCGAGAGCAAGAAGATCAGTGAGGATGTCATAGAGGTGCTGAAGACTGTCTTTTCCCAAGTATAGGGAATGCAGTTCATCCCGCATAGCTTTGGTCGTTTTATGATACATGGCCATCTGATAAGGTTCGTCATCGAGAGAATTGAGGAGCCATGTTTGAACACGGCCATCATTGCGGAGTCAGTCGTCGGTAGAAGGAGGAGGAGCCTGAGTGAGGTGAGGCAAAAGGCCCTTGGCCTGAAGAACCCGGCGAACAGAATGAACCCAAGGGGTAAAATTCTTCTTCCCGGAGAGGGAAATAGTAGTCATCCGCAGCTCATCGCGGATTTCAGGAATAGGATCCGGGCGGTCTGAAAAGGGGCTAGCCACAGTTGAGTCGTTGGAAGACATGGCGGGAAGAGGAAGCAAAACAAGCGGCCAGCAGCAGCGGACTGAAGTAGGAACCCCGAAAGGCAGGTCGCGGCGACTAGAGCAAAGACACGGAAGGGCGGTCCGTGGCGATTAGAGAGGAGAGGTCGCGCCGACTAGAGTAAAAGACACGGAAGGGCGGTTCGCGGCGACAAGGAGACTGCTGATCCGACGACGAGTGGAGAGGGAAGGTCGCGGCGAGTAGAGAGGGCATGTCGCGGCGAGTAGAGAGGTCAGGTGAGAAGTCGGGCAGGGAAGACAGCCCGCAGCGGACTGGAGGAGCTCGCAGCGGACTGAAATAGAACAATAGGGAGAAGTGGATCCCACGGGACAGAGAGAGGAGGCTATAAGAAGCCTGAGGAGGAGGGTGGAACCACGGAGATGAAGAGGAAGCGGATGCAGAAAGCAGACCGCAGAAGCAGATAAGGGGAAGAGCGGACAGGCAAAGCGGACCGCAAGAGAACGCAGGCCGTAGGAGACCGGACCGGATAGACTAGCAGGCCGCAGAAGATCGCAGGCCGCAGGAGAGGAAGGCGGATAGAGGTTGGAGTCCGTTGGAGGCAATGAGACCCTCTGATATCATGTAGAAAGAGCTCAAAAATATTGTATGTATGTATTGTGTATATGAATACAAGGAGAGAACAAATATATATGAGAGAAAAGGAGAGAGGAAATTCTATACAAGATGTGGGACTAATAAGAGAAGAGGGTAAAAAATAAAACATGGGCCCTTTACATGAGCTTTGCTAACAGAAAGTAATGGAATCTTGTTCACAAAAAATATCCATAGAGATAATTCAATGTACAATTGCACGCAAATATTAACTTAAACAAAATCTAACCAATTGACAAAGTAAACCACATTGAAATGTATTGGCAACAAAAAAATAACTTACTTTTACAGAAAGAGATAATGCTAAAGCAACTGCTCCTCGTAGTCCAGACCACACAAGTATCATAGATTCTTTCCAGTCAAAACCATATCCACAGCGACACAAAAAAGGATATAATAAACCAACAACTATAATGCGTGACAACTGAACATAAACATAGAGCAGAACAAGGTATCCCCATGAGCTTCCTGAAACACGGAAAAAAATATTTAATAAAAGATTAGTAAAATGAATCTATAATAACACTAAAGACACAAATCTCAAAATTGCTAAAAAAAGAAACAATTTGATAGTTATAAATCACAAACGCCTCCAGATTTAAATAGTATACAAAGAGTGACGATACTTCACAAAATATCACCATTTTAATGCTTAGTATAACATGGAACATATTTACTTGAAGCATATAACTTTTCCAAAACTTTTATTGGTGCTGTCGGACTAGTTGTGCCCAAATTTTCTAAAAGGAAATAAACACTAAATTTCTAACAGGTAATAAGAACAAAATAAGAAGTTAAACAAAAATTTCATCTGAAGTCGATAAAAGTAGATGGATACCACCTAAATAGAGTACAAAATTTTAACATGAGACTGCATACAACCTAAAATAGGGCAGCCTGGTGCACAAAGCATCCCCGCGCAGCAAGGGTCTGGGGAAGGGTCCCACCACAAGGGTGAAATGTAGGCAAACCTTAACCTGCATTTTTACAAGAGACTGCTTCTAGGACTCGAACCCGTGACCTCAAGATCACACGGCAACACCTTAGCCAGGGCGCCAGGGCCACCCTGAGACTGCATACAACCAAAAAAGAAAAACATGACTAATAAAGGATTGCAAGAAATCATCTACATACAGAGTAGTCGAGAAGAAAAGAAATGGCTGCAGTATACTAGGAGCAGAGACATCAGTCCATTTTCAAATAAAATCTTAATAATTCTGCTGCAAGTATTAGAAATATCAAAATTCCAGAAATGTGTTATGAAGACGGAAGAGGGCAAGGGACGAGGAGACAAGGATAAGGCGCATATCTCGACGTCGGGACCAAGGCAACGTGGACATGGATCCCAACTCGACGACAGGCGTTCGCTAGTAGTGCGCACAGGCGTAGCGCACCCGTCAGCTTTATCTTTTTATTATTACACGTGTTTTTTGGGTCATGAGTTATTTACCATTTGACCTCGTGTACTTCGGAATTAGGCATTATATAAGCCTAGGTGTATCTCTCATTTGGATTATCTTAGAAGTATGATGAAAATGGAACCCTAAGAATTTTCTCTTCTCCTCCTCTCTCTCTCTTTCCTTCTCATCTTCTCTCCTTTTGTCCCTTCTTTACATAACAATATGACATCCAATTAAAATTATTATATAGAATATTTGGTTTCAAAATGAAATCAACACCACCTAAAACAGTGAATGGAAGTGTAACAGAATAATACCATGCCGCTCAAAATGGTTCTCGCTGTTCAAAATCCCTTCAGCAATAACCACTCCACTGGTGTAACAAAAGAACAGAATATAATTCAATGTTATTCCAGAAATAAGCAACTCTTGCAGACATAGAACATGGAGGCAATCCAACAAGAGTAAAAGACGTTTAAATCTAAATAAAACAAAAGGGCTGGAAAAACTCAGTGGAAACATGAACAAATAACCATCTATTACATAAATATAATCAAGGTCACAGCGTTTAAATATAATCAATGTCAGGAAGCCGTCTGCTGAATATTGTATTCTTGCGCATGATATTAACACGGAGAAACAAAATAACAAATAATCTTTTGTTCATTGTGGTAATTTTGGTACACATTGCACTAACTTTAATTTTCTTAAATTAAAAACTGAAAAGTAACTCATGAATGTGCAAAATCTAAGGTTCATGGATAGAGGTCAATACAAATAATGAGGGAACTATACCAATCAATCCAAATAGTTCATGAAATTTACACTCCATGCCATTAACTCCCTCAATCGATATCGCAACAAGTAATAGTGTCTAAAACATAGAAAAACTGAACACCAACAACCCTTATAGGAATACAAATCAATAACTAAACTAGTTCTCTGAAATGAGGACTACACAACATTTTCAAAGGCAACTTTTACTTGCTGTTAATGGCCTTGTAGATCTCACATTTTTGGTAAGATGATGCCATTCTAATAAGCATGTTAAAATCCTGATGATTTATTCTTGCATTCTCACATGAAGTAAGAGTACAATATTCAACTAAAGAAAGAGCTCAAACTACAAAAATTGCAGTTTCAAAGAACATAGATGCACTTAGCCACCAAAAAAGAGAGATAAGATAAGAAAAGGTCTATGGAATGAGTCGGACACTCTGCATGAGTACAGCCTCGATGTCATGATTCAAGGCATCACACTCGATCACGAAGGGTTGGGAGAAATTGGCGTGGCCAACACCAATGCAGAAACCAAGGTCTGTTGCATATTCAGAAAAGCCTCCTTCGCTCAAGGTGTCCATTGGAACTGTGAAGATCTTTTCATCGGGAGAGCCATCAACGACTGAGCTAAATTATGGTAGTCACAAATGAGTCTGCGGTAGTAACTGGTAATATCTAATAAACCCAAAACGGCGTGTTGGGACTATGGAATGGGTAAGATGACAATTGTAGAGAGCTTACCGGAATCCATGGAATAAGCTGCAAGTAGTTGATCACTACTTGTCAATGGTGTTGTTTTTTGGATTGGTGTGCAAGTGTATTGCCAGAGTGTATAGAGGGTGGCTAAGAGGTGCACTAGTTGATCCTTCCAGGAAGGAAGGGCTGTAAACCAGTGTGTCGTTAAAAAGTACAAGTGCATACCATTGAAGTTTCGAGCAGAAAACATCATTCACAATGGACAATCGAAACGACATGACCAGAAATTCATAATGTGTCTCGTATGCAAAAAAACGGTCTTATGAATGTCCTCTGGAAGATTACATATACGGCGGTAGCCAGAGCGGAGGTCTAGTTTACAGAAAAATGTGTCATGCAATGTGTCTAGCAGCACTTGTGTAACTACTATTTGGTACTTCTCTAGAATGGTCGCCCAATTTAGCTCACACTAATTGATGCATTAGGTGAATGGATCCCTACACACTCATGAGATGGATCGGAGCAAATATCTATGATCTTGATATCCCGATGAGTATAAGTATCCGTCCCATATTTAATACTGAGGACTTAACATCGTACTACAAGCCTCACGAGCATGTGGACTCATTTTGTGGAAATCCTCTTGAGCCTACACTCCTACATCCTTTGGAGCCTACACCGCCGCATCCTCAGTCCTGCACCAAGTCTTCTTTTGAGCCCCACCTGCCTTTGGGTCAGTCGCCTATGGCTTCACAGTCTACACCAGTGATCGCATTGGGACTTCCAGCACGACAGTAGATTATTGAGAGCATTATATATATCATGGCTTATGCATACATAGCTGCGCCAGTAAGTCAAACAGAGGAGTACCATTGGCGAGGATAATTTACCATCGACGATACTTAGACGACCTCTGGTGGACCTCATCGAGTCTTACCCAGCATACACCGAGAGAATTTTGATCTCTATCCATCAGGAGATAAATTTTTTCAAGCCGGGGAGAATGATGCGGAATGGAGATGCGGACCCGCAACAGAGGACGAGTTGTGGGCCCGTTCAGGGCGGATTGTCTACTTACCATATATGGCGTACCCGGATTGATGATCCGACTCCACGGATGCGCCCGGCTCATCGTTTCGACACGATTTCATATATCATATTGTCGTTTTTGTTTTATTTTTGATGTAATCGGGCTACCCCATCTCCGGCCAATCATAATTGTCGATGGTGGGATGCCCTAATATCTCATTATTATAAATAAGAGTGTATGGGGGCTGTTATAGGGCATTGCAAATTTTGGAGAAGAGAAATTCCAAAATCCGGTAATCCCTCTACGGTACCGACTCTGTGGAACCCTAAGTGATGACTCCTAGGCCCTCTCCCGCTCCCCAAAGGTAACCCTAACCCTTAGCCACCTTTCCCTAGCTCTTAATCTCTCTTTTGCCTCCTCCATACCTCTCCCAGCAGTTGTCCCACTCCCTATTGTTGTCCAGCCAACAGATCCTTCAAATCAAGCCACTCCCAGCCTCCCACCGCCCAGTCCAACCCTCCCCGTCCTCCTCCGCCCAATCCAGCCCCTCTCCTAACCCTCCACTGCCACACATTCCCACCCCCTTGCATTCTGTCGTCCCCACTCCCAACCCACATAGCTACTACCACCACCTCCCAGCAAGACCGTCGTCCCTCCCACCCTCTCACTACCGTACCCCCCCCCACCGCCTGACCCTCTCCAACAAACCGCACCCTTCCATATTCGCCGTTATAGCCAATATTTCATCCCAAACCTCCAGATCCAGCAGCTATCTCATCGTTTCAGCCACCGGCTCCTCTCCGGATCATTCTTATTGTGCCAAACATCTCCAGATCTGCTCTCCTACGGCAGCCCCAAAGTTTTGTGAGTTGTTATTTGTTGTATGGATCTTGTTTTTCAATATTAAAATATGGTGATATGATTTTACATTTGTTTGGAAAAATAGCATGGTAGAATTTTGCTCTAGATTATTTTATGATTTGCAGGAACTATTCGACACGCGTTCTCGCTTTGGCCCTCCAATCGGAGGAAAGCCTAAACCTGCTTGCCTAAATAATTATTTTGTTTTGCTAAAATTATCTGTGTAATTTGATTATTTATCGCTTAATTTGATTTCTATGTCGGGTCTTACATTGCATTAAAGTTAGGGCATCTTTTATCCACCGCCTATAGATTCGCCTGCATCAGTAGTTCACAAGGAATCTCCAATTGTCATCCTTCTACATGAGGTGGACATCAGTGAAGAAAGTAGTGGAACTCGGGCATATAACACATGTTGTGAGCATCCTGAATACGAGATACTAGATCTCACCCTTCTATACATGGCCGTACTGGCACGTAAAAATAGAGACAACACTAGCGTCTAAGTGAAGAGATATGATCTGATCCGCCAGTTGATAAGGCCGAAGGCCATGTAGCTCCTTGAATATGCCAAAAACTTCTCTAGTAGTTGACGCAAATTCGGGTTTTCCTAATGTGGAGAAAGGTGTTATTGAATACAGGCATCACAATTGTAGAATAATCTGCCCCAAGACTATGCTAAAATCAACTTGCTAAGTCTTCTGTGAGGAGAGGAGTGTCGTTGGAGTCTAGAAAATTGTCACCCTTAAAGTGACTAAGCGGCCAAAGGAAGTGAAGGTCATGGTCATTGTCGGATTAACTGTTATTGACCCCTCCATAGGTCTGCATACTCCAAAATTGGGTCAACTCCACTCAATTCAAAAGTACAGATATTTTCTAGGATGAAGCACATGCCCACGCTATGGTAAGGTTGCGACAAAATCCTCTTGTAGGAGATCGACAACTATCGTCGAGATACAAAGTGTATCTAAGAGAGGATAACCATAAGGAGTAGATGGGCCACTACGTTCTGGGAGATAAAATTGTGTTTGGCTATGCTATCGATCACAATGAGAATTTTGGCAGTCTTAGGCTCTATTTGGCGGAGCGGCACAGGTGCTGCATGCCGCAGTTGTGCCTGCTGTAACAACCCAGTTTTGTTTTAGGTTGTAATGATAAAAATAATTATTATTATTTTAAAAAAAACCTAAATTTTCCCCCTTAACCCGAGCCAGCCCCTCCCCCACTTCTATTTTTCCCGCAAACCCGTCTGTCCCGATTAGCTGTTTTTTGCCGCCCTCTCCCCACTCCAGCGCAAGCCGCAACTCTTGCAAGCCGCAACTCCTGCAAGCCCCATCTCCTGGCGTCGATGTCGCCGCCTCCTCCTGTAACACCACCACATGAATCAAGGTACAAAAAACTTCCTTTGGTGTGCCAATAACAAGATGAATTGAGTACAAATATCCCATTATAGAAGAGTGGAACCGGCTGGGAATAGTGGAAACCGGGTGGGGGCTTGAGTTGAACCGGCAATAAGCGGTTTACGGATGCGTGTTGACCGCTCTTTAAGCGGTGCCGATCTCCCGATGGTATAAGGCCGACATTTTGCTTCTTCCCTTCAGTTTTTACGCCCGACGGAAGACAAAGTCGACAGAAGAAGAGTCCGCAGGAGTCGCACGCCGCCGATCGATCCCGGAGCTCAAATCTCCTCCGTTTCGCGTGATTCTTTCCGCTGATAGCAAGGTAATTTCCTCCTCTGCACTCCTTTTGCTTTCGATACGAAGTTAGAGTGCGTTAAATTTCTAGGGTTTAGGAGTTTTGGTGTTTTCTTTCATGAATTCATGGGGAACGTTTTGTAGCGCTTCCTCATGCCCTAATCCTCCATTTTCAGTGATTTGGAGACACCCTAAGTGAAGTATGGAAAGGATTGGTGCAAGTATGCCTCCTCAACGATTTGAGGGAAATGTCAGTCCCCTAATTGGAGGCTAGATAGGGCTGCCCCTTCACTCAAACGGTTCTAAGAAAATAAATTTCACTTAGGGCAGCAAAGCCCTAATGGGAATATTGTCATAAGTAGAGCAAGTAGAACCTAATCATGTAAGATGTCGTATGTATGGATTAATTATGAATAATTTCATCTAGGTTATGGCATCCCGAAATGCTGGAAATCGTGGTGACAAGGACAAAGACATGGAGAAAGGCAAGGGAAAAGCCCCAGTGAGTTCTTACTTTTCACGTCTTTTCATTATTTCGTTGTTATGCGGCTACCTGATGTGAACATAAAATGTTGAATAAGATAAGTAGTTAACGGCGATTAAGATAAGTTTATGATAAGTTATGGGCTAATAAGAAGAGTAATATTAACGTGTGAGTCAAGGGCACGGACATGTGCGAGTCAAGGGCACAGATAGGAATGTGAACGTGCGAGACAAGGGCACGAGAAACACATTACCAATAGGTGTGAGGCAAGGACACCTAGTTACACTTCATATAGCCCATAAAATAGGTGTGAGACAAGGACACCTAAACTTAAGACTAGTCATACGTAAGATTTAGTATAAGGGAAGTGTAAGATCATAAAACAAGGACATCATACACTCATAAATATTTCAAGAAAGGTAACAATTCACTTAGTCCTTTGACTAATTAAATGAAACTAAAACTAAACAGGTCAAGGAAGAGGCGGTTCCAGCCACCAGTAGTCAGCGTCCACCATGCACTCCGCGGCAAGAGAAGAAGTATCGCCTTTGGGTAGAGGTCTACTCAGCAGTCCTTGGAGTACTAGCGGAGCACAGAGAGAGGTGCCGAGATCCAGAGTGTCCCCATGAGGACTTTCAGTTTTATTTTATGTAGTTTTGTCTGAGTCAGTCTGTATGGTGTACATGTCGGTAAGCCCTTTTTTGTGTAGATATAGGGCTACCATTTTGTCTATGTAGTGATGGTAAGCCTTAGTAGAGTTGTTTAAGGCTACCTTTTGATCATATTGTACATTATTATCCGTTATATAAAGAAATGGATGGTTATAGTTTGTCATAACTTTTACTTATTGTACTCTTTCACATATATACTGTACTCTGATGGTTCTTACCTTGCTTAAATGAAATGATATGCACTTTGTCGCGGTAGCCGTAAGGGGGCCGTTACAAAGAATTGGTATCAGAGGGAGGTTCTGAACATTGGGGCAATATGAGTACAACATTAAATTGAGATGATGACAACACATACCACCCCGTGATCTTATCAGACTGTTTCCGATTTCCTGACTTGCCTTTTTGTTATTTCAGGAAGTTCCCCGAACGTATATAAGTAGACGACAGAGGGAAGAGGAGCCTGAAATGACATCAGAGAGTGGTAGCTCTGGAAGGTCAAACCCTCCTTTGGCAGAAGTTATGCAAGCTTTAGCGGAGGCCATTCGAGCAGGTAATGTTGCACCCTTACCTGCTCAGGAAACGACTGATGTACAGTTGAAGCAGTTTCTTGGAAATGAGGCCACCAATCTTTCGTGGTGGTGTCACACCAATGGAGACGGAAGACTGGCTCAAGAGAATCGAGCTGATTTTCAAAGCAATGCGGTGTCCAGAGAATCGAAAAGTTGAGTTGGTTACGTTTCTTTTTGAAGGCGAGGCGAATAGATGGTGGGATAGTCTCACTCAAGGGAAATTCTACGGACGTACGGATATTCGGTGGAATGATTTTCTGCATGAATTCCTTGATTGGTTCGTGCCGCCATCGGAGAAACGAATCCTACAAGAAAGATTCCTTCGTTTAACCCAAGGGAATCGATCAGTGATGCAGTTTGAAGCAGAATTCACTCAGCTCGCGTATTATGCGAGTGATATGGTCCCTAACGAAAGAGAACGTTGTTTCCGCTTTCAGTTAGGGTTGCGAGAAGATGTTCGAGTACATTTGATCTCTCAGAGGATCCAACGCTATAATGAATTGGTGGAGACGGCAAAACTGATTGAAAAAGATGTGGATGTATCTCAACGGAAGAATGAAGTCCAACAAAAGAGGCCGCCAGAAGAGCAAAGCAAGACCTTCTCGGGGAAAAGTGGAGGGTCTAAATGGAAGAAGTTTAAAAAGGGTGCGCCAATGCCAGCCCCTGCAACAGGTAGTACTACTAGCCATCCCATCTGTGGGAAATGCGGAAAAGCTCATCCAGGGGAATGCTTAAAAGGAACAGGGGTTTGTTTTAAATGTTTTCGCCCCGGGCATATGAAACATGAATGTCCCCTGTGGAAAACAGAAGCTGGAAAGAAACCTACGGGAGGCCTAGGTCAAACATCGACGATACACAATTTGGACAAAGGAAAAGCGATGGAATCAGTAGCATCTGGTCCATTTATACAATCTAGGGAGGAAAGACAGGTGATGCCCCAAGTCTTCAACCTCAATCAGCAGGAAGCAAAAGCTCATGATGCAGTAATAACAGGTATGATTTCTGTCCACAATCATATTATGAAGGTCTTGTTCGACACTGGAGCTAGCCACTCCTTCATAGCTGCAGCGGCAGTACAAGAATTAAGTATGGAACCTTATCGGTCCCATGAAGAGATAACAGTTAAAATGCCCAACAATACAGAAATGAATACAAAGCTTAGATGTTTGGTGTGTCTGACAATTGAGAATACACTAGTCGAAGCAGATGTTGCAATCCTACCTTTGTCTGAATTCGATATTATTTTGGGAATGGATTGGTTGTCGCGTCATGAAGCCGTCATCAATTGCAAGAAGAAAGAAATTATATTTAGGTTACATGATCGGACACAATGTACGTTTAAAGGAATGAGTGAAGTTTCACAAGTTCTAATATCTTCTCTCAAGGCGTTGAAGAAAGTGCGCAAAGGGTGTGAAGCGACATTAGTCGTGTTAAAGAAAAGCGATACTGCTATGAAAGATGAACCGACCGTAGTTTCCGTGGTTCGTGATTTTCTGGATGTATTTCCGGAAGACTTACCAGGGGTACCCCCGCCAAGAGAAGTGGAATTTACCATTAACTTGGTGCCTGGAGCGGTACCTGTCGCAAAAGCACCGTATCGAATGGCTCCTAAGGAATTGGCGGAATTGAAAAGCCAAATCCAAGAATTAGTGGATAAAAATTTTATACGCCCAAGTACATCACCGTGGGGAGCCCCAGTCCTGTTTGTAAAGAAGAAAGACGGTTCGCTGCGACTGTGTATTGATTACCGCGAACTTAATAAGTTGACCATCCGAAATCAATATCCATTACCTCGCATTGACGATTTGTTCGATCAATTAGTCCATGCAAAAGTATTCTCGAAAATTGATTTGAGGTCCGGATATCACCAACTGCGAATCAAGGAAAACGATATATATAAAACAGCTTTTAGTACGCGATATGGACATTTTGAATTCATCGTTATGCCATTTGGATTAACAAACGCACCAGCAGTCTTTATGGATTTAATGAACCGTGTGTTCAACGAATTCTTAGATAAATTCGTCATTGTCTTTATTGATGATATTTTGATATATTCTAAAGACCGGGAGGAACACACGGAGCACTTAAAACTTGTATTACAAACACTAAGAAATCATGCGTTATACGCGAAGTTTTCAAAATGTGAATTTTGGCTGAATGAAGTCTCTTTCTTGGGTCATGTGGTGACAGAACAGGGATTATCTGTCGACCCAACAAAGATCGAAGCGATTATGACCTGGTCAAGACCAACGACTGTCAAGGAAATTCGGAGTTTCCTAGGGTTGGCAGGTTACTACAGAAAATTTGTAAAGAACTTCTCAGCAATCGCTTTACCGCTAACCAAATTAACGCGAAAAAATATTCCATTCATTTGGATTGATGACTGTCAGGAAGCATTTGAAGAGTTAAAGAGAAAGTTAACAACAACACCGATATTGGTCATGCCATGTGGCAGTGAAGGTTTCCAAATCTATAGTGACGCATCTGTAAAAGGGTTGGGATGCGTATTAATGCAGAATGGGAAAGTTATCGCTTATGCTTCGCGACAATTGAAAGATGCAGAGCGTAATTATCCGACTCATGATTTGGAACTGGCAGCAGTTGTGTTTGCATTGAAAATTTGGCGCCACTACCTTTATGGTATGTCCTGTGAAATTTTTACAGATCACAAGAGCTTGAAATATATTTTCTCCCAGAAGGAGATTAATATGCGACAAAGACGTTGGTTGGAACTGATTAAAGATTATGATGTTGATATAAAATATCATCCCGGCAAAGCAAATGTTGTAGCTGATGCACTCAGTAGGAAGAATGTAACATCTCTGATTGTGCCAATAACAGAACAGAAAGAGTTATTGCAAGATCTGCAGAAGTTAGAACTGCTTACGTGTATCACTACCTCCCGGACACAAAATGTACTCTTTCAGTTGACGAATGAACAACCATTAAAGGAAAGAGTACGGAAAGTGATGCATCAAGATCCTATCTTCGTAAAATTTCTTGAAAAATTAAAAGTGGTCAAGCAACTGTTTTGCGAGAAGACGATGGGCTGCTATTTCTCAATGGACGGTTATGTATTCCTGATGTCAATATGCTGCGATCAGAAATACTTTATGAGGCGCACAATACAACATATTCAATACATCCTGGAAGAACCAAAATGTATCAGGATTTGAAGCAAGACTTTTGGTGGCCAGGTATGAAGACTGATATTGTCAAATATATTACTAAATGTCATACATGTCAGCTTGTTAAGGCAGAACATCAGAAACCCGGTGGATACCTACAATCCTTACCCATCCCTGAATGGAAATGGGAAGATATCACCATGGATTTTGTCATGGGATTGCCACAAAGTAAAGCTGGCAATAACGGCATATGGGTGGTTGTTGATCGACTTACAAAGGTTGCACACTTTATCCCTATGAAGAATGACAGTCCAGAGCAAAAGTTGGTCGACCAGTACATAGATGGTATTGTGAAATACCATGGAATTCCCCGATCTATTGTGTCCGACAGAGATGGAAGGTTCACATCAGATACCTGGAAATTAGTGCAAAAACGGTTGGGAACCAAATTACGTTACAGTACTGCATTTCACCCGCAAACTGATGGTCAATCTGAACGGACCATCCAGCTATTAGAAGATCTCCTACGTATGATTGTTCTTAATTTACGAGGATCATGGGAAAAATACCTATCCTTGGTAGAATTTTCGTATAATAATAGATACCAATCAAGCATTCAGATGGCACCATTTGAAGCCTTATATGGACGGAGATGTCGCACCCCGTTAAACTGGGCAGAGGATGGTGAGAAGAAACTTTTCAGAAAGGAACAAGTAGACAAGATAAACGAAAAGCTTGGACTCATACGGGAAAGGTTGAAAGTAGCGCAAGACAGGCAGCAGAAATATTTTAACGCTAAACATCGAAAGGTAGAATTTAAAGTAGGTGATCTGGTGTGCCTGAAGATCAAGCCTTTCAAAGGAGTTTCACGAATTCGACGACTTGGCAAGCTGAGTCCCCGATATGTAGGCCCGTTTCCAATCACTGAAAGGATTGGCGAAGTAGCCTACCGTTTAGCATTATCAGATTCGCTACAAAATCTTCATGATGTGTTTCATGTATCTTCTTTGCGGAAGTATATAGCAGATCCAGAAACGATAGTCCCTTCGGAACAGATTCACATCGAAACTGATTTATCAAGTCCAACTGAGCCATATAAGATTATAGATCGGCAGAACAAACAACTTCGAAATCGAGAGGTTCGATTCGTGAAAGTCTGGTGGAAAGGACAGAGTATACATGAGGCTACTTGGGAAAAAGAAGAAGTAATGCGAAATCTTTTTCCCTTTTTATTTGATGAAGATACAGAATGAAGGTTTCCGAGGACGAAAATCCATTAAGGAGGGGAGAATTGTAACACCACCACATGAATCAAGGTACAAAAAACTTCCTTTGGTGTGCCAATAACAAGATGAATTGAGTACAAATATCCCATTATAGAAGAGTGGAACCGGCTGGGAATAGTGGAAACCGGGTGGGGGCTTGAGTTGAACCGGCAATAAGCGGTTTACGGATGCGTGTCGACCGCTCTTTAAGAGGTGCCGATCTCCCGATGGTATAAGGCCGACATTTTGCTTCTTCCCTTCAGTTTTTACGCCCGACGGAAGACAAAGTCGACGGAAGCCGCAGGAGTCGCACGCCGCCGATCGATCCCGGGAGCTCAAATCTCCTCCGTTTCGCGTGATTCTTCCGCTGATAGCAAGGTAATTTCCTCCTCTGCACTCCTTTTGCTTTCGATACGAAGTTAGAGTGCGTTAAATTTCTAGGGTTTAGGAGTTTTGGTGTTTTCTTTCATGAATTCATGGGAACGTTTTGTAGCGCTTCCTCATGCCCTAATCCTCCATTTTCAGTGATTTGGAGACACCCTAAGTGAAGTATGGAAAGGATTGGTGGCAAGTATGCCTCCTCAACGATTTGAGGGAAATGTTAGTCCCCTAATTGGAGGCTAGATAGGGCTGCCCCTTCACTCAAACGGTTCTAAGAAAATAAATTTCACTTAGGGCAGCAAAGCCCTAATGGGAATATTGTCATAAGTAGAGCAAGTAGAACCTAATCATGTAAGATGTCGTATGTATGGATTAATTATGAATAATTTCATCTAGGTTATGGCATCCCGAAATGCTGGAAATCGTGGTGACAAGGACAAAGACATGGAGAAAGGCAAGGGAAAAGCCCCAGTGAGTTCTTACTTTTCACGTCTTTTCATTATTTCGTTGTTATGCGGCTAACCTGATGTGAACATAAAATGTTGAATAAGATAAGTAGTTAACGGCGATTAAGATAAGTTTATGATAAGTTATGGGCTAATAAGAAGAGTAATATTAACGTGTGAGTCAAGGGCACGGACATGTGCGAGTCAAGGGCACAGATAGGAATGTGAACGTGCGAGACAAGGGCACGAGAAACACATTACCGATAGGTGTGAGGCAAGGACACCTAGTTACACTTCATATAGCCCATAAAATAGGTGTGAGACAAGGACACCTAAACTTAAGACTAGTCATACGTAAGATTTAGTATAAGGGAAGTGTAAGATCATAAAACAAGGACATCATACACTCATAAATATTTCAAGAAAGGTAACAATTCACTTAGTCCTTTGACTAATTAAATGAAACTAAAACTAAACAGGTCAAGGAAGAGGCGGTTCCAGCCACCAGTAGTCAGCGTCCACCATGCACTCCGCGGCAAGAGAAGAAGTATCGCCTTTGGGTAGAGGTCTACTCAGCAGTCCTTGGAGTACTAGCGGAGCACAGAGAGAGGTGCCGAGATCCAGAGTGTCCCCATGAGGACTTTCAGTTTTATTTTATGTAGTTTTGTCTGAGTCAGTCTGTATGGTGTACATGTCGGTAAGCCCTTTTTTGTGTAGATATAGGGCTACCGTTTTGTCTATGTAGTGATGGTAAGCCTTAGTAGAGTTGTTTAAGGCTACCATTTGATCATATTGTACATTATTATCCGTTATATAAAGAAATGGATGGTTATAGTTTGTCATAACTTTTACTTATTGTACTCTTTCACATATATACTGTACTCTGATGGTTCTTACCTTGCTTAAATGAAATGATATGCACTTTGTCGCGGTAGCCGTAAGGGGGCCGTTACACCTCCTGCCTCAGGCGCCACCGCCTCCTCCGGCTTCTCCCCCTCTTGCTTTGGTCGGCAGCTTCCCCTCCTCCTTTGCTAGGGCCGGCAGCCTCCTGCAGCTTCTCCTCCTCAGGTCGTCGACTGCTCCCTTCCCTCTCCTCTTTTAGGGCCGACAACATCAAGCCTCCCCCTCTTTAGACCAGCAACCCCACCTCTTCACCTCAAGAGGGCCGGCATCAACTTTGGCTTCCTCCTTGCGCCTCGCTTGAACCTAGGGTTTTCTCAAAGTCTCCTCCACTCAGATTTTGGGCATGGATTTGTTCTCCTTGGGTAAGAAATCTCTCTCTTTTTCTCTTTTCAGATTTTATTGAGATTATTCGTTAAATTTTTGCTCTCCAAATAAATGTTTTTGTGTCAACCTAATTTGTGTTCGTCGTACATTCGATTAATCCAGTCTTGTTTGTGTTTCCGGTGCCGCTCTTCAAATCTAGTGGTGGAATCGCTCCAAGTCCTCTCCGAATTAGGGTTTCCCCTAACCCAAGCATCGTCAAGTCTCTGCTTCTGCGTGGTATCTCTCGTCCCCTCACTCAGGAGGGAGGTAAATTTCTAAACTCTTTTCTTGCTTGAGTCTTGCGATAGATAAATTGTTTGTGTTAGCGTAGTGATAATTTGTTATAGCGCTTTCGTCATTCTTGAACAGGTTCGCTTGAGGAATACCAATTTTGCTAGCGGCGCTTAGCCGCCGCCGCCAATTGCAGCTTCTTTCAGGCAAGTAGAGATCTTCCTCTCTTGCAAACATTAAACTTATTTATTTTGTCTGATCTTATATTTGTCTGAATTCGTCCTTGATTTCTTGTTTCGTCAAATAATTTAGATCTCGAATCCCTAAATAGACTTGTTATCCGTTTGAGGTTACCGCGATAGGAATAACGCGAGTTGTGAGGGTAAATTATGATATTTGGATAATTAGGAGACGAGTTAGTGAAAGATAGCTAATTGGATATGTAAATTGATGGATTCTATCTCTTTTGATGAATAATTCAAAGAATCGTAAAGCGTTAATCACGAGCAATAATGTCACGATAATAATTATAACGAATTCTAATTAGTAAGTATGTGATTGGTGTTGTGATATATCAAGCTCGTAGCGTATTCTTGTTAGTTGGAAAATACTTGAGTCCAATGATGATTTAACCTAAATGAGTACTTGACTTCCTCAATCCATTACATGTCAGCTTACCTCTGCGATATACTCGATAAACCTTCTTATTATTATGAAACATTAACCCCTCGAACCCGTAAGAGTCAAAACTCACTGTTTGATTCCTTCTGTGTCGTCGAATCCGGTTTCTGATGTCCGTCTGGTTTCTTATGTCTGTCTGGTCTCTTAGGTCTATTCTAAGAATTGAGCGAATGTGGCTCCGTAGCTCAATTCCTCTCTTGACGCGTTTATGAACTCTAATCTTGTACAACTGAATCGCTAAATTTGTATTAGGTCTAGATATGTTAGGAATCTCCTAAATTATGAATCTTTAAAGTCATTAATGTCATAAATAATCAATGTAAGGTAGTGTTAAATTGATGTGATGCTTTGACTCGAGTTTTTGCTTGACTGACAACGGAAACCAGCAAATGGTCATAGCAAGCACAACCATTTTGATAAGACTTGCATTTAGACTTACATTAGAATCTCGTGCATCAAATAAAACACTTCCACCTTTCACTGATTACAGCTAATGGCATTTCTTAATCTGTCTATATGTTACACTCCGGAGTAGTTTGATAAATTAATTTGTTCTGTTTAGCTATTTTATTTGTTTGTCTCAAATAATTTTGTTTCATGAGAAACTGGTACACTCATACTTTTTTGCTTCTGTTACTGTTCTATACGTTACTCTGTCCACCCTGTTTATTTCAATGTTCTGATGTTTTTCCTTCTTGTTTTGGAATTGCCTTAGCGTTCGTGCAGCGCCGCCAGGTACTCGAGTTCGATCAGCATTAAGTTTCAGGTTCTATGTCTACATTTCTTTTACTGTCAAATATTTCTTTTATGTAATAATTGCAATCAGACATTTTTTCTGCTATCAAGGACAACTGCTAGGCTATTAAAATACTCTATGTACTAAAATTTAATATTAATGCATGTGCATACTCTTTTGAATCATAATTGCATGAAAACTGTAGTAATACCCGAAAAATATAATTTTTTACAAAATACATATGCATCTAAAATTCTCACCGTTTTAAAATCCTAAAAGCTTCCGCAATAAAAATTAAACTGTTTTTCTCCAAATTATCTACTTTAAAACTATTTTTAGTATTTCTCTGCATCCGCCTTAGTAGGCATGACTTTCTTTCCGCCCATGTCTGTGGCATCACGGCCCGCTCGAAGCGCACTCTGACTTTTGTCGAGACGGCTCGTGACAGTTGGTATCAGAGGGAGGTTAGCGAGGTTTGCTCCTAAAGATGAAATATTTTGAAATTATCATATATTTTGAACTTTATTATATAAATATATGTGCATGCATCATTTCTTCACTCACTTGTCATTATCTGTTGTTCGCGGCTGAAACACGCACACACACTCATAAGCATGAGTAGTATGCACACGAATGTTAAGGGGTTATGGGCAAACTTAATATTTTTGTGCATATGAATTTCCACTAGGATATACACCGCTTGCGAATATTAAATTGTATGGACGGTTTAATATTTTCAAGTGCGCTGGCTTTAAAGTCTTAATATACATGACATGTTAAGTGATATGGACACTTAACATGCCATGTGTATCCATTCATTTGAATTCATATCATAAATCATTGCACAAGTGTGAAGCAAGAACAGCAATAATGATTGTACACACATGGATTTTTTATCTGCTTGACATCACACGTGATCTCATTGTTGCATTTGCACGAATATTACCTAGAGTTGTCCAATGAAAATGCTGTAATTATTATATGATTTACATACCTGACAGTAGGAAATGTGTTAGGATCTCTAGTTTCAAGTCTCTAGTATTCGTATTCAGTCTTCTTGTTCTGCTCGACTAATAATCTTATTTGTTCCTCCTGTATCTCCTTCTAAATAGCTCCTAAGTGTCAGTGGCAAATGAGAGCCTTCTTGTAAATGGTTCTGCCTTCAGTATTGTCTGTGCTCTTCCATCCCCAGAGTGACTTGCTTCTGTCATCACTCAATCATCATTCAACTTCTTTTCCTCTTCAATGTTCTATCTTCGCTTCGTGCAAGGATTTTCTTGCTCCCAAATTCTCGAGTCTTACCCTTTCAATTTTGAGCATAGGGGTGAGCATGAAAAACCGCAAACCGCAAAAACCGCCCGCACCACAAAAACCGCACCGATTTTTAAACCGCACTGTGTAGTTTAGGTGTGGTGCGGTTTTGAACTTTTACAAACCGAGCGCGGTTCGGTGCGGTGCGTTTTTGGATTTTGAAAACCGCAAAAACCGCACCGCACCGAATATTTTGTGTATTTAATTTTTTATAATTATGTGACGTCACATTTAAGTATATTAAGTAAGAGTTGATATATTTATACGATATATTATCGTCATAGTTAATATAATTAGGTGAGATATTTTGCCGAATCATCTCTTTCACACACACTATGGTGGAATAAAAGCTCAAAACTATAAGGAAAACATGATGTACGCATTAGTGGGAATATGTCAAGATATGGCACAATGGTGACAAATGATCCATATAGCCAATCACACTATTGTGGGATAAAGGTTTGAGTGTTGTTGTATCTCTTTCACACACAGACAACTTGGATATCAATTAAAACAGTCTTTTAGTTTTAATAATGCAAATTAAAACAAAATATTGCATAAGAAGTGTTGATATATAAGAATGAATGAATCTTCTGCAACAAAGTTTAGTGTGAAAATATTTGTCTATAAAATATGATATTCACAAAATATTATATAATTCATAAGTTGGTATGACATCTCCAAAAAGAAAAACAAATAACTGCATTAAAATTTATGAAAATGAAATCACCTGTTGTAAGAAAATGATGTAATTTAATATAATAAAGAGAGAAAATAGCAAAACATAAAAGAACTTATAAATTATCAAGCAACATTCATAGTTATGATGCTTACCTGTAGTCTATGTAAAGTACATGTTAAAACCCGCACCGAAACCGCAACCGCACCGCAAAAAACCGCATCGAACCGAAATCGCACCGCATAATTTCGGTGCGGTGCGGTTTTGCTCGGGCAAAAACCGAGCCCTTACGGTGCGGTTGCGGTTCGGTCCAAAACCGCACCAAACCGCACTGTGCACACCCCTATTTGAGCTAATGGAAGCAATTATTATGCTCCCTGAAGCCAATCCTTTGTATCTGGCCATACCCGCTAAGTCTGAAGAGTTTTCCTGTGAACTTGAATCTGACCTGCGGTGCAAGTATCTGCAACTTTTCTCTTGATCATAGTGAGTCTCTGTGTTTGTTCTCCTCTTTGATTCTTTGTATTCATAATTAGCTTCTATGTCTTGTTCAGCAAACCTTGTTAGAATGATGTCATCTGAATCTTCGCTCTAAGAATCCCCAGTCAGAGAATTTTCAGAAAGTTTCGGGACGAAATTTCCTAAGTAGGGGAGATTGTAACAACCCAGTTTTGTTTTAGGTTGTAATGATAATTAATTATTATTATTATTTTTTAAAAACCTAAATTTTCCCCTTAACCAGAGCCAGCCCCTCCCCCGCTTCTATTTCTCCCGCAAACCCGTCTGTCTCGATTCGCTTGTATTCTCCCGCACTCTCCCGACTCCAGCGCAAGCCGCGACTCCCGCAAGCCCCGTCTCATGGCGCCGATGTCGCCGCCTCCTCCTGCTTCAGGCACCACCGCCTCCTCCGGCTTCTCCCCCTCTTAATTTGGTCGACAGCTTCCCCTCCACCTTTGCTAGGGCCGGCAGCCTCCTTACGGTTTCTCCTCCTCAGGCCGTCGACTGCTCCCTTCCCTCTCCTCTTTTAGGGCCGGCAACATCAAGCCTCCCCCTCTTTAGTCCAACAACCCCACCTCTTCCCCTCAAGAGGGTCGGCATCAACTTTGGCTTCCTCCTTGCGCCTCGCTTGAACCTAGGATTTTCTCAAAGCCTCATCCACTCATATTTTGGGCATGGATTTGTTCTCCTTGGGTAAGAAATCTCTCTTTTTTCTTCTTTTCAGATTTTATTAAGATTATTCGTTAAATTTTTGCTCTCCAAATAAATGTTTTTGTGTCAACCTAATTTGTGTTCGTCGTACATTCGACTAACCCAGTCTTGTTTGTGTTTTCGGTGTGCCGCTCTTCAGATCTAGTGATGGAATCGCTCCAAGTCCTCTCTGAATTAGGGTTTTCCCTAACCCAAGCATTGTCAAGTCTCTGCTTCTGCGTGGTATCTCTCGTCCCCTCACTCACGAGGGAGGTAAATTTCTAAACTTTGTTTTTGCTTGAGTCTTGCGATAGATAAATTGTCTGTGTTAGCGTAGTGGTAATTTGTTATAGCGTTTTTGTCGTTCTTGAACAGGTTCGCTTGAGGAGTGCCAATTTTGCTAGCGCCGCTTAACTGTCGCCGCCAATTGCAGCTTCTTTCAGGCAAGTAGAGATCTTCCTCTCTTGCAAACATTAAACTTATTTACTTTGTCTGATCTTATATTTGTCTGAATTCATCCTTGATTTCTTGTTTCGTCAAATAATTTAGATCTCGAATCCCTAAATAGACTTGTTATCCGTTTGAGGTTCCCGCGATAGGAATAACGCGAGTTGTGAGTGTAAATTATAATATTTGGATAATTGGGAGACGAGTTAGTGAAAGATAGCTAATTGGATATGTAAATTGATGGATTTTGTCTCTTTTGATGAATAATTCGAAGAATGGTAGAGCGTTAATCACGAGCAATAATGTCACGATAATAATTATAACGAATTCTAATTAGTAAGTATGTGATTGGTGTTGTGATATATCAAGCTCGTAGCGTATTCTTGTTAGTTGGAAAATACTTGAGTCCAATGATGATTTAACCTAGATGAGTACTTGACTTCCTCAATCCATTACATGTCAGCTTACCTCTGCGATATACTTGATAAACCTTCTTGTTATTATGAAACATTAACCCCTCGAACCTGTAAGAGTCAAAACTCACTGTTTGATTACTTCTGTGTCGTCGAATCCGGTTTCTGATGTCCGTCTGGTTTCTTATGTCTGTCTGGTCTCTTAGGTCTATTCTAAGAATTGAGCGAATGTGGCTCCGTAGCTCAATTCCTCTCTTGACGCGTTTATGAACTCTAATCTTGTACAACTGAATCGTTAAATTTGTATCAGGTCTAGCTATGTTAGGAATCGCCTAAATTATGAATCTTTAAAGTCATTAATGTCATAAACAAACAATATAAGGTAGTGTTAAATTGATGTGACGTTTTGACTCGAGTTTCCGCTTTACTGACAACGGAAACCAGCAAATGGTCATAGCAAGCACAACCATTTTAATAAGACTTGCATTTAGACTTACATTAGAATCTCGTGCATCAAATAAAACACTTCTACATTTCACTGATTACAGCTAATGACATTTCTTGATCTGTCAATATGTTACACTCCGGAGTAGTCTGATAAATTAACTTGTTCTGTTTAGCTATTTTATTTGTTTGTCTCAAATAGTTTTGTTTCATGAGAAACTGGTACACCCATACTTTTTTGCTTCTGTTATTGTTCTATACGTTACTCTGCCCACCCTATTTATTTCAATGTTCTGAGTCTTTTCCTTCTTGTTTTGGAATTGCTTTAGCGTTCGTGCAGCGTCGCCAGGTACTCTAGCCCAATCAGCATTAAGTTCCAGGTTCTATGTCTACATTTCTTTTACTGTCAAATATTGTTTTATGTAATAATTGCAATCAGACATTTTTTTTGCTATCATGGACAACTGCTAGGCTATTAAAATACTCTATGTACTAGAATTTAATATTAATGCATGTACATACTCTTTTGAATCATAATTGCATGAAAACTGTAGTAGTACCCGAAAAATAAGAATTTTTACAAAATACATATGCATCTAAAATTCTCACCGTTTTAAAATCCTAAAATCTTCCGCAATAAAAATTAAACTGTTTTTCTCCAAATTACCTACTTTAAAACTATTTTCAGTATTTCTCTGCATCCGCCTTAGCAGGCATGACTTTCTTTCCGCTCATGTCTTGTGGCATTACGGCCCGCTCGAAGCGCACCCTGACTTTTGTCGAGACAGGTCGTGATACCTGCAGCTCCGCCAAAACGAATTTAAGGGGCGGGCGATGGCAAGAAGCGACCGCCATTTATCCTGCTGCGGGTGGAGTCCCGCGGCAGGCAGCGTTGCAGCCCTTTTTCAGGGTTGCAGTGCTGTTTAAAAAAATAAAAAATAAAAAAAAAAACTTTATAAAAAATCAAAGTTTATATATTGTTAAAAAATAATTACAAAAAATGATAATTTATATATTGTTAATAATATATATTTTTAATTAATATATTTATTTTTATATTTATTTTTAATATATTAACTGTTTAAAGTTTAATAATATTTGTATATATTTTTTGAGGGTCGGTTGAGGCGCTCGTGAATCGGTTGTGAACTAATCGCCCTAGCTTGTAAGCGAGTCGAGAGCGCATATGTGCGTCTTGATGTTCGTTTGGAAGACCAAGCGGCTTTTGGATTGTGTGAGAATGTGTCCGTTGGAATTGTAACATCGAGCGGGGCGAGGGCGCGAAAAAATATCTTTGACTCGTTCGAACTATTTCCATAAACAAGAAATCACTTGGCAGACTTTGTTCGAGGCAATCGGCCAACTGAAGGTCGCAGTGAAATATTTCATCAAGCTCGTGACGTTCGTGAATCAGTCAAAAATGAATTGTCCTATCTCGTGAGCGAATCGAGTGTGCATATGTGCGTCCTGACGTCCGTTTGGAATACTGAACGTACTCAAAATTGTGTGAGAATGTGCCAGTTTGAATTGTAGCGTCGAGCCGAACAAGATCGGAAAAAAATCTATGACTCTTCCGAACATATTTTGGGGAATCCCACCAATATTAATATATTTACTTTTATAATTAAATAAAATTAATGTCGAGCAAATTATTTATTTATTTTTTTATTTCGTAAATTCTCGGGATTGTTTAATTATTACTGTCACTGTTTAATTATGCACCACTGTTTCACACAGCACTGCAAATACAGTTTTCCAAACAGTTTCATAAATTTTTCCACCACTGCAAACAGCTGATTTGTGCACCACTGTTTCTCACCGTTGTTTCCTGCACCGCCACAGCTTAGTCAAACAGGCCCTTAATGTGGTTGCAGAGTGATGGAGATCAGTCTTCACCATCTATCCGCAGAACGGTGTGACCGTCGTTTGTCTACTCGCACATGAGACCTTGATCGGATCGTCGATCCGACTTTGTCGATCCATCCGGATCTGCATCCACGCTTGATTTCATATATTATTTGTATTTTATGTTTTATTTTAGGAGCATCGGATCCTAATATCTTCGGTCTATCATAGTTGTCGATATTAGGATGCCCTACCTGTGTTTGTTATTTATATGTAGGTTGGGCTGTTGTCTAGGACATTGCTGAATTTTGAGAATTTCTTCGCTTCCAGTGAACATCCGAGGTGCCAACGCCGCAATCCTAGGTAAGTTATTTTCCTCTAACATACGTCTTCCCTTTCTCCTTACCGACAGCCATCCTCATCCACGACCCATTTTGTATCCCCTCTGCAACACATCCCTATTCACCAGCCTAATCAGCGCCTCTTCCCATTCTGTGTGCAGATCTCGCTGTCCTCCCGTGAACCCTCCCCATGCTCGCTCCCCGACCCCTATTCCCCTCTCGATCCCACCGCCCAGTTCCCTTCCCCTTCCAGATACGGCTCGCCAACCTTCGCCCCGCCAAAATCCCGTCGGCCAGCCATCTCCCCTACCAGATCCAGCCCACCAACCCTCGTCCTGCACAGATCCCACTGGCCAGCCACTTTCCCTTCCAGATCCAGCAACGCGCCCCTCCTCGACTCCAAATCCAGCAACCACCACACTATTCCGATAGAAGCCCTCTCCTGTTCCAGATCCTGACCCCCCACCCCCACCACAGGCACCTATCAACTACGTCCTGGACAGATCCCGTTCGGGTCGGCTTCCTCCATCGCGGGTCTCGCCAATTTCCTCGCTCCCACAGCAGTGTCGGCCATCTCTTTGGTTGTAATAATGATTTTGGTGATTTGTTACAGTTCTCTTTATTGAATATTAGTGTATTTGACTATCTCTTTAAGTATTGCTTGCGTGGGTTTGTTCTTGTGACTATTATCGTGACTTACAGGGATGTATTCGTTTGTGGGCTCTAGTTTGCCCCTCCAAAGCGAAGGCCGCCCAAACAAGTTTACCTTGAATATTTGCGCCGCTTACAACTAATCAAATTAAGATTATTATTGTTTGCGTAATTGTGTTATTTTATACGGATTGCACTTGAGGTTTTGTTTCCACTCGTGGTTCCATTAGGTCATAGTCACATTCATCCGCACGTCCAGTTCCCTTTCGTGTAAGCCTACCCAGCATCAGTTGGTATTAGAGCCCGGGTTAGGGGCACTTGCATGTTATGTGGTGGTAGGGATTATCGTCAGTCTATGTCGAATCATAACCTCACCGGCGACAGAGCTGCCAGTTCACAGTCGTACATGACGTCCGCTGAATTCCAGAAGCTAGTTCTCAACCAATTTGATGGGATGGGAGCCCAATTTGAAACCCTTAATGACGATATCACTAGGATTAGCACAAGATTTGATTAGTTAGAGACCCTTAGGGGTTGAGCGACTCCTCCACCTGACGAGAAGCCTCTAGAGAATCCCCTGGATGCTACCCCTCCTCCTGAGAGACGTGGTAGAGACATTCCACGTCGAGACCCCCCTCCTCCTGTGAGAGGAAATTTTCATCGTGGTTACGAGTATCGGCAAGATACAGGGAGGAATCACCGTCCTCCCGATGTGCCACGTCCACTACCATGAGCCACGCCGCAGGATGACTTCAAAGGAGGATATCACCCGGCATATTTGCATTGACGCACCTACCTTTGACTGGACCCGAAGGCATTTAATGACATACTTATGGAGATGGATCACTACTTCGACTGGTTTGAGATGAGAGAAGAGAGGCGCGTAGGGCGTGCGATTTGAAAAAAATGAAATTGATCGGCCAAGCAAAAATTAATTGGTCGAGTTTGGAGAGGTCGCTGCAGTGGGACGGTTATTACCCCATCACCAGATGGGACGAGATGAAGCAGTGCTTGAAGGATAAATAACTCTCGGCTTCGTATTGTGATCAGATCTTGGATTGCTTTACGCACTGCGTCAAGGGACCCTCTCAGTGGAAGACTGCACGTCTGTTTCGATGAGTTGGTTGTGCGTAGCGACATTCTTGAGGAGCCCATCGCAATAGCTTCCCGCTTTCGAGCTGGGCTGAGGACCGATATTCGGCAAGAACTTATACCTCACTGCCATGAGACGGTTGAGCAGATTTTCTAGTTGGTCCTCGAGTATGAGCAGTACCTCTGTACTGCTGGACCCAGGGCCGCCCCGACATGGACAGATGGTAACCCAGTCAGGAGACCCCTCCCCCGGCCCCTATGGTCGCTCGTGTGTCGGCCAATGAGAAAGGCAAGGCAGTTGTCACAGGTGCCCCCAGACCCAGGGATATTCGGTGCTTCAAGTGTTCTGGAAGAGTCCACGTGGCGGCTCATTATCACACGAGAACTTTGCATATCGGTGATGAGTGTCCCGACATTGAGGTCGAGGACGTGATTGAAGAAGAGATCAGGGCGCCTATCAAGATGGTTGGGAGAGTGACGTCGAGAGTTCTCTTGAGGTTGGAGTAGTTAGGCGTCTCCTACACACTCTGCACGCTGATGAGGATTGGCATCGCACCATCATCTTTTATGCATTCTTCCCTAATGCAGGTGGGCCCTGTAAGCTCATGATAGACGGTGGCAATTGCGTCAACATGGTGGCTCAAAAGGGGATTGACCGCATGCAGCTCAAAGCTGAGCTGCAACCTCATCCTAACACGGTCATTTGGGTGGACAAGACCGTAATCCAGGTCACTCAGCATTACTTAGTTCCCATCACCATCGTTTCGTTCGAGGACAAGGTATGGTGTGATGTGATTCTAAAGGACGTAACTCATGTACTCTTAGGTCGCCCTTGGCTCCGCAATCGGGACGTCACGTGTTTTGGCCGATCAAACACGTGTGTATTTTATGAGAAGGGGCAAAAGATCACGTTGACTCCGACCCAACCTAAGGATAAAATTAAAGGACAGGTCGACCCTTCCACGAGTATGAGCACAGTGAGACTCATACATATCCTAAGGCACGGTGAGTTTGTGTGGGAGAGTACTAATGCTGGTATCATATATATCATCACCTCCACTTCGGCGATTGAGAGCGAGGTTGACACACCCGATCTGGCGATCTGCATCCCGATGTGAGGCAATTTTTAGCGAAGTTTTCTGATATCCTTCCCGATGAGCTTCTGTACGAGCTTCCACCCATGAGGGGCATCCAGCATGCCATCGAACTGATCCGGGGAGCCTCGCTCCCGAATCTGCCCAATTATCGCATGAATCTGGATGAGCAAACTGAGCTCAAATGGTAGGTTGATGAGCCTCTTAGGAAGCAGTTTATCCGTGAGAGCATGAGTCCATGCGTCGTGCCCTCCCTTCTCGCCCCGAAGAAAGACGGCACCTAGCGGATGTGTATTGACAGTCGGGCGATTAATAAAATCACAGTCAACTGTTTCCCCATCCCGCAACTCGATGATCTACTAGACACTATAGCGTGAGCTCAAATCTTCTTGAAGATTGACCTTCGCATTGGGTATCACCAGATTCAGGTCCGCAAAGGGGACGAGTGGAAGACTGCTTTCAGAATAAAGGATGGCTTATATGAGTGGTTGGTCATGTCATTTGGGCTCTCGAATACCTCGAGCACATTTATGGGGGTCATGACACAAATCATGAGGCTCTATATAGGCAAGTTCCTTGGCGTTTACTTTGATGACATACTTATTTATAGCATGTCACCATTGGATCACCTTACCAACTTTTGACTTCTTTTTGACATCCTCTGCAAGGAAAAGCTATTTGTAAATCTCAAGAAGTGCTCGTTCATGTCCAACTCTGTACGCTTTCTGGGTTTCATAGTCTCGGCCACGGAAGTGTTAGTTGACCCGAATAAGGTCCGCTCCATCAGTGAGTAGCCGTTCCCGTCGACGATTCACGAGGCTCATAGTTTCCACGGTCTGGCCACGTTCTACAGGAGATTTGTTAGAGAATTTAGCAATATTATGGCCCCTTTATGAATTGCCTTCGTAAGGCGATTTTGTATAGATGGAGGCTACCACGAGAGCCTTGGAGGATATTAAGGAAAGTTAACCACCGCGCACGTGTTGAGGTTTCCTGACTTCAGTAAGGCATTTGAGATGATGAGTGATGCGTCTGGGGTCGGTATCAATGGAGTGCATAGCCAGGAGGGTAACCTCGTATCTTATTTCAGTGAGAAGCTCAATGAATTTAGGCAAAAGTACTCTAATTATGATTGAGAATTTTACGCGATAGTTCAGCCCCTGCGTTATTGGAGGCACTAGCTCCTCCCCCGCGAGTTCGTCCTGTATTCATAATCAGGCCCTACGTTATCTGGATTCCCAGAGGAATTTGAGTCATCGTCGTGCTAAATGGATCGAGTACATGCAGGATTTTCATTATGTTCTGAAGCATTGGACTAGTGTCGAGAACAAACCCGCAGACGCCCTGAGTCATCGTGTTACCCTCCTACAGACAATGAGAGAGTTTGTGACTGGTTTTGAGCGTTTAGTTGAGGACTGCAGTTTGTTCCCCGATTTTGGGGAAATATACTCGGCCTTTTTGCGTGATCCCCCGGAACCCACTGAGTGGTTTCAATTGCCTGAGGGTTATTTATTCCGTGGGTCCAAGCTTTGTATATCCAGTACTTCATATCTGGATTTCTTGATTTGGAAGCTACATGCGGGAGGTGTCTTTGGCCTCTTCAGGTCAGGAAAAGACCACCTCGTTAGTTCAGGACCGATTTTATTGGCCGAGTCTTCAGGGAGGTGTTGCTTGAGTAGTTAGGCACTGCCGCACTTGCCAGACGGCAAAAGGGGTTAAGCAGAACACGAGTCTTTACACACCCATCCCTATCCCACACCAGCCTTGGGTAGATATTAGCATGGACTTTGTGTTGAGACTCCCTCATACGGTGCGCGAGCATGATTCTATATTTGTTGTAGTAAATCGATTTGAAGATAGCGCAATTCATCGCGTGCAGCAAAACATCTGACGTGTCCTTGTCGCTTCTCTTTTCATACAAGAAGTATTCTGATTGCACGGTCTCCCAAGTCCATAGTGTCAGATCGTGATGTGCGTTTCACTAGTTATTTCTGGAAAACCTTATGCCACGCCACCGGCAAGACCTTGAAATTCTCTTCTACCAACTACCCTCAAACAGATGGGCAGATAGTAGGTCAATAAGAGTTTGGGTAATCTGCTGAGATGTTTAGTCGGGGAGCAACCGGCTAGTTAGGATTTGGTCCTTCCTATTGGCGAGTTCGCATACAACAGTTCGATCAATCGTTCTACCGAGTAGAGCCTGTTCCATGTCATCTCTGGTTATGACCCTAGGAAACCAATTGACCTACTCCCCGTCCCGATTGAGTCTCGCCTTAGTAAGTCTGTCGAGTCCTTCGCACATCACTTACATGAACTCCATGAGTCAATCCGTAGAAAGATCACAGCTAACAAAGAACTATATAAATTTTATGTTGATAGTCGCAGGTGTGAACAAATATTTCAGGTTGGCGAATAGGTTATGGTCAGAATCCGTGCAGATAAGCTCCCCAAAGGGCCAACAAAAAAATTAAGTGTCAAGCAAATGGGTCCATACATGGTCAAGAGAAGAATCGGGGCCAATGCTTACGAGGTTGACATTCCGAAGAGTGTGGGCATTCACCCTATATTTAATATTGAAGATTTGATGCCTCATTACGAGCCTTACAGCTATGTGAACCCTTACAAACCGACCCCACCTGAGCCCCACTCACCACAGCTTTGCCCTCCCATTCAGGCCTCCCCAGTTTCTCACACACCTTTGAGTCAGGAACCCCAAATTTCTTCGTTGGCACCTTCTGCGTCACCGGTTCCACCTACCTATGAGGAGAGTTTTGAGAGCATTCAGGAGATTCTGGTGCATAAGCATGTGATTTCTGCTGACCTTCCAGTTTGCCACTACTTAGTTCATTAGATCGGGCGACCGCACACCGATGACACTTAGATAGCGTCTGTGGAGCTCGACTGACACGCCCCTGGACTTCGACTACAGTATGACCGTCTCCATTCATCGGAGATGAAGGCGTTTCAGTCGATGGGACGCTGGGAGTTGATGGGGATCAATCGTCACCATCTATCCGCCGAAGGGTGGGACTGTCATTAGTCTACTCACGCAGGAGGAATTGATCAGATCGTTGATCTAACACCGCGGATGCATATGGATCTGCATTCGCGCTTGATTTCATAAAATATTTTTGTATTTTATATTTATTTTAGGAGCATCAGATCCTTAACGTAATCGGCACATCATAGTCGACGATATTAGGATGTCCTACTTGTGTTTGCTACTTATATGTAGGTTGGGGCAGCTGTATATGGCATTGTTGAATTTTGGAGAACTCCTTCGCTTCCAGTAATCATCCGCGGTGCCAACGCCGCAACACTAGGTGACGACTCTTAGGTAAATTATTTTCCTCCACCCTACGCCTTGCCTGTCTCCTTACCGCCAGGCATACTCATCCACGACCCATTATGTATCCCCTCTGCAACCCGTCCCTGTTCACCAGCCTAATCAGCGCATCTTCCCGTTCTCTGTGTTGATCTTGTTGTCCTCTAGTGAACCCTCCCAGTGCTCGCTCCCCGACCCTTATTCCCCTCTCGATCCCATCGCCCAGTACCCTTCCCCCTTCCAGATCCGGCTCGCCAATTTTCGCCCCGCCAAGATCCCGTTGGCCAGTCATCTCCCCAACCAGATCCGGCCCACCAACCATCGTCCCTCCCAGATCCTGCCGGCCAGCCACTTCCCCTTACAAATCTAACAACCCGCCCCTCCTCGACTCCAAATCAGTCTTCACCACACTTTCGTCTCCAGCCCTCTCTTGTTCTAGACCCCGACCCCCACCCTCACCACAGGCACCTATCAACTACGTCTTGGACAGTTCCCGTTCGGGCCGGCTTCCTCCATCGTGGATCTCGCCGATCACCTCACTCCCACAACAGCCCCGGCCATCTTTATGGTTGTAAGACTTATTTTGGTGATTTGTTACAATTCTCTTTATTGAATATTAGTGTGTTTGTTTATCTCTTTAAGTATTTCTTGTGTGGATTTGTTCTTGTGACTACAATCGTGACTTGCAGGGACGTATTCTCTTGTGGGCTCTAGTTTGCCCCTCCAAAGCGGGGCCGCCCAAACTAGTTTGCCTTGAAATATTTGCACCACTCACAACTAATAAAATTAAGATTATTATTGTTTGTGTGGCTGCGTTATTTTAAACGGATTGTACTTGAGGGTTTTGTTTCCACCCGTTGTTCCATTAGGTCATAGTCACACTCATTCGCACGTCTAGTTCCCCTTTGTGCAAGCCCAAACTACATCACAGATTATCATTATTCAAGGGACTGAGATGCCCTCAACAGAAAACAAGAAAGGTCGAGGTGGTTAATGGTGCCGTTATTAGCCATCGGATGTGGATCATCAATAATTCACACTACCTTGAAATTGGAGATCGTGATCATCGTGAAAATCCTATTCGAGTGAATAAGGTTGCTTACAATCGAAGATTGTGACCATGCTCCTAAGATTATTATATTCTTGATTAGAAAGGAGACCGACTGGAGGGTTGCTAGAGAACTTGACTGCATTAAAAATAGAAAGGTGGATACAAACTCGCAAGTTACGCTCGTGTCTAGCTTCCAAAGGTTGGTTCCTTCTTGAAGACCCTCTCCAAATATGGGAATCCAAAACCTAGAAGTTCCAAGATAATACTAAGACCCTCCTCCACTCCATTATACACGCGAGAGTGAGCATATATTGTTCCTAAAAGAGTGGCATTAAGGCTACATAGATAAATAAAAGGACATGTGTGATCCAAAGATGACTGCATACTTTGAGGTGGTTGTGAGCCCAAAGAGTCATATTCATATCAATAAGCCTGTCTCAAAACTTGACCTTGTCCTCAAGATCGAGTCTTGAATGGGCCATCAACGAGCGTAGTGTAATTCCTTGATAATCAACTAGTGTAATTCATTTGTGTTTTGGAGAATACGGATTCCTGCAGCGAAAACAAAGGCCATGTCGTTGGGGTTCCTGGTACTCTTGTGAGATAGGCACTAGGGTGGTGGAAGCACTCTCGATGGAGGAACTAGTAGAGGTGGAGGTGGAGGCGGGCTGATAATTGGAGGTCCAGCCAAAGGTGGAGGATAAGTCAGTTGAGTGATAGATAAGGTTTGGGCGGTGGAGTGGCTAGGGGTAGATGGAGTGGGGGAGGCGATGGAACCGTACAGAATTCCTCAACAAGGAAACCAGTTTGCTCCATAGCTCGGGAGAGAATGGATGGGTTGTGGACACAAAGCCACACATGGATGTGGGACTAACCAGCTAGGAAGTACCTATTATGGGTTGTATGCCAAATTATTGTGTTGCATCCTTAGTTATGAATGTCGTGTCTTTATTGAGACTAGTGTAGGTTATATTATGTTTATGTCTTTATTACGTCTTTATGTCGCGTCAGTCATAATTAGTCCAAGTATGTTGTTTTTATGATTTATGTTCTCTTGTAAGCCTATATAAAAGCATATGCAAGTTGAAGGAAGATATCAATGAATGAAAGTCTATTTTTCTAAACCCTAAAGAGATCTTGGAAGCTCTCTATTCAGCAAGCCTCACTTAGACAGTCGCGGTTCCGGCTCTATTGTATCCTCCGTAGTATCCCCTCCACCTCGGGCCACCACTCCGGCGAGCACATAAAATAGTACCCCGGGTAATGATCTGGGGAGAGGAATTTCACGTGCATGGAAATCTCGATGAACCCTGTGATGCAGGTCGCAATGGAGCCAGACTGATGAACGGAGTTGGTGTGCTCATATGCATTTCCCGCTTGACGAGTGTCATTGTGGTGAAGATGTTTCTCCTTACGTGTGTGCAACGAGCGATCACGAATGTTCTAGACCGTCCAATGCACTCAGTGATGCGCAGGGTATAGATGGTCATCGTTGGGACCTTCTAGTTTGCAGGAGTTGACTGGATATTGAATAATTATTTTGCACGAGCGATCCAACCAAAGGGGGTCAATCCCATCAAACACGATATCTCAATACAATGGAGTTAGGTTTGGTGAATATCCATGGTAGCGTATAGGAATCTCATGAAGTACACGGAGGACACGTAGGAGGGGCGGTGGAGGGTGGCAGAGGAACCTGTTGGCGGTGGGCACGGTGGTTGCAAGCTCACAGAGGAGAGTGGCATCTTGCAGTCGATAATCCATCCGATCCACGTGGGTGGAACAGTAGATGACGAAACAGAGGCGCCCTTGTCAGCAGAATTGTTATGGAATGGTTCGAGGGCATGAAGTGAAGAAGAGCAGCCCAAGGTGGAAGGTCAGAGGATTGGACGTGGGTTGGAGCTACGACGTGGGAAGCAAAATTTGTTGGTTGGGGTCGCGGAAGCGCGGAATGTCAAGGCACAGTCCGATGCGTAGCAAGAGACAAGGGTCGGTGTAGACCGTGGCTAAGGAAGAACATGGAATAAACTCAAGAGCGTCGCGGGAAATGCGGGTAGGAGGCAATCGTGGTAAGGAAAAATGTAGAAGAAGCTTGCTCGCTCTAGTTCGCTGGCCATGAGGATCGAGAGGCCCATAACCGTAAATTGGAAATTTGTTCTAAGGGAATCTCAGCGGCTAGCCAAGATGGAAAGGTCAGGTAAATTGATAGGAAATAGAGAGTTTGATTGCACAAAAATTGGGGAACAAGATACAAACTCGCAAGGTACACTCGCGGGTAGCTTTTGAAGATTGGTTCCCTCTTTAAGCCTCTCTCCAAATGAAAAATCCAAACATAAAAATTCCAATAGAATCATAAACTCTCCCCCACTCTCTTATATAGGCAGGAGTAGACATATCTTAGTATTACAAAAATCTCAATAAGGCAACATAGGTAAATAGAAGAACTTGTGTGATACTAAGATGATAGTGCATGACAGGGTGGCAGTGGGCCTGGGAAGTCGTATCCATATCAGAGGTCAATTGTTTGGTGGTGGAATGTTTGGTTGGAGATGGTGGTTTTGGGGGTGATGAAAGATGGTAGTTTGTAGGTGGTAAGAGGAATGTTCGTGGTATAAAAGGAGTGTTCGTGGTATAAAAGGAGTGTCGTTGAGAAGAGGAGCATGAGATGCGGTAATTATCTAAAGGTCGGATAGTGAATTTGTCCACTAGCAAGAGAGTTGTGTCCATGAATGAAATTGATGGAGGAGTGGAGGTAGCAGAGACGGGTATGGATGTGGAGTTGGAGATCGTGCATGAAGTTTTCAGGGTAATGATTTGATGGAAAGCCTCGAACATGGGTGACTAGTTCAATGAACTCATCCCTGTATTCATCATCGGAGTCAAAGAGATACAACACAGATGCTACACCGCAGTGCCTATGTAGAGGTAATTGTACTGCTGAATCAGGTCTTGCAGAAATGATGACCAAGTGAGGTATGGTATGGACCAGCGTAACCAACTAACCCAGTGTAGGAATCCCTTCATACCGATGAACACCACAGAGACTCGTTGGTCTTCAGCAATGTCGTGGTTCTCAAATAATTGTTTGGCACAGGCTATTCATCCCATCAAATCCTATCTAATAAAGGAGGGCACATTGAGTCACCACAGACTGTTGAACCACCCCATAAGGGTCAATAGAAATGCCAAGGACAAATGATGTCAGATCAAGCATGACCCCAAGCGGTGGTGACGGTAGTGAGTTGGAGGCTCGATGTGGTTGCCAAAGAACATCGAGGATAGAAGTATGGTGCTTCTCATAAAATTCCTTGGACGTGTCAAGGAGCATAGGAGCCCATGGCATATTCAACAGTATTGATACAGTCTAACATAGTATTCATGGAATGCACTTGAGATTCAGCGGTGTCTGATTGCACAACAGTTGTGAGTGCACCAACAGGCGGTTGCTCTGCTCATCGAACAATTTAGGAGCATTGACACTTTCAGTAGACTCACAATCTCCTCTCATTTGAAAATATTTTTTAAAATTGTATTATTTTTATGTTTAAAATAATAATAATAAGATTTTGATGAGTTTGATGATGTCACCATTAAATATGAGGATTCGCTTAATATACAGTATATTGCTACCATTGTCAAGGACTAAACAAATGATGAATCATGTTGATATACCTTCAAACTTAAATTGTACAATCAAAATTGGACTATTGGAGTTCATGTCATAAAAATACAAATGTTAAGTGCAAAAAGAGACAAGACACCACGAGAACAGCATTGGGTGAAAAATGTCTCATGTGTACCTCAAGATGAAGATCAGGGTATTTGCAATATAAGCAACCATTTCCCTGAAAAACAAAGAATAACGAAAATGGTTAAAAGAAGAAGAGGACCTGATGTCGGCAAGATAATATATTACTGTGGCATAATATATTACTGTGGCAATTTACATGGCCTGTTTTCATATTAAAGTAAACAAATTTCTAAATAAGTGCAAAAAAATTTCAAAATATTATCTTCCATGAGATCCAATTTATATTATTTCCTCAACCCAATAGAGCTTGAATACCAGTTATCAATAGTTCAAAAAAGCAATCCTAGGAAACCTGATGAGGGAGTTGCAAGTGGTTGGCTACTTTGTATGAAGTCAAAAAAATTCATTAGAAAAACAGCATTTCAACTATGATAAGAAAAAATGGCTATTTATGAAGTTCCGTGATTTGTATAATGTTAATGGAAGAAATATTTTTAGCAATACAGACAAAATACTAAATGCAAACAAAAAGAACAGCATTTCAAATACGATGGGAGGTAATTTACGACACAAACTACTTTTAAACACTAACATTGAAAAAGATTTTCAGCCAGGTATTTTGTTGAATTCCATTTGCAAATGATACACTTTTGTTAACATGAGACCTCGAGGAAAAAGAGAAATTAGAACAAGGGAAAAAACTTTTGAAAGATATGGACTTGGATGAGTAGAGTAACGTTAGATTATAATAATCTCCAATTTCAACAGATGTGATTTACTAGTTCAATCACAAAGTTAATGGAGGATGTGATATCCAGATATGTGAAATTAACTACATTAAAACAAGATGGGGAACAATTAGATATCTGTGCACGAGTCACTGGGCCGGTTCGGGGAAGATTTGTCACCTATTATATTTGACATCTCCCGATGAACGATTCAAGTCTGCAATCGCATTCAAAGCAATGCTTACTTCTTGCCAAGTATTCTTTTTAACGCACGATATAATCCGTTGAAGATGGTTGTCCTAAGTGTGTCTTCTAGCGGTACCGACTCCGTGAGGTTCTGGGTGCGAACTCCAAGAGTCGTGTACAAAAGGACCGGGCCCAGTGGGCCGGCCCGAGCCCGGCTCGGTAATAGCTCATCTAGGCCCGGCCTGGGAAAATCCTGGCCCGGGCCTAGGCCGGGCGCAGGGCCCTTACAGGGCCCAAGTATAAAGGGAGTACCCGGCCCGATACTTGGTCTGGGCCAGGGCAAAGCCCGATTTTCGGGTCGGGCCCGGACAAAGCCCGGCTCATGCGACTCTTATAAGATCCATTAATTAAACAGCTCTTATAAGAGCCGTTAGCATGTTGATGTGCAGCAGCACAGCAGCAGTTGTACTGCTGTATAGCAGCAGTTATTTTAAAATAAAAATAAAAAATTCTTTTTATTTAACCCCCACCCTTACCCAGTTACCCAGCCCGAGTCCCGTCTCTCTCTCCCCCCACTCACTCTCTCCTACTCACTCTCTCTCACTCACTTTTAATTTAAATTGTAAAATTTACTTAACGCCTTGCGGCCCTCGCCAGCATCCTCCTCAACGCTAGCATGTCATCGTCCTCCTCAACGTCAGGGTCGTCTACTCAAAGTACGTCTATAGTGGTGGAGCACAATCGTAAGGCGGAAGTTTGGAAGCATTTCGATAAAATTCAAGTTGACACTGAATTCAAGGCGCGATGCAAATTATGCTCGAAGTTGCTGACCCTTACCGGCAACTCGACACTAGCAAGACACCTTAAGTCGTACGCTTCGAAACAAGCTCTTGAGTCCAGTCAGGCCCAAATTTCAAGAGCAGGGCAAATTTGGACGTACGATCAACTTCGCCAACTAGACCTGCAGATGAAACAAGTCATCAAACGTGGGTTGTCATTCAGCCACTACAATAACGAGGATGCGACGGAATACATACATGTTAGGCTTAAGCCCAAATATCAACAGATAAGTAGAGCTCATATTAGGCGCGACGCCATTAAAGCCTATTTAGAATCAAAACAATCGTTAATAAATTTTTTTGAACTTTTTGAAAGTCGTGTAAGATTAACGAGTGACGTTTGGAGCAGTAGCATAAAAATAGGATTATCGTATATATGTATCGTGTTTCATTGGATCGAACAGGTTTCATGGGAGTTAAATAAGCGCGTAATATGTTTTGAAGGTTTTGAATATCCACACACAGGTAAAACTATATATAACGTAATTATTAAATGTGTGCGAGAATTTAAAATAAAAGATAAAATAATGAGTATTTCTTTTGATAGCGCCTCTAGCAATACCGTAGCTATTGAGTGGTTAAAACGCGATTTAAAATCAATACTAAGCGGTGCGTTTTTTTACACTCGGTGTGTTTGTCACGTTTTAAATTTAGTGGTACAAGATAGTTTAGGCGTCATAAAACCTTATATTGAAAAAATTCGTCTAATGCTAAGAGGTATTTATAGTTCTAGGCAACGATCTCAAGATTTAAAAAAAATTGTAAACGCACACGGTAAAAAATATTTGAAACAACAATTTGATGTCTATTAGATGTAACTCAACATATAAAATGTTAAAAAGAGCATTTCAACAAAAATTACTTCTTATGGAATATTATAATACGGTAAATACTCATGATTTGACCGATGCTGATTGGGACGTATTAGCAAATTATATGGATTTATTAAAATGTTTTTATAGGGCGACTGTTTTTTTATCCGGCGTGTACTATCCGACTAGCTCACTAGTAATTGAAAATTTTGTAAATATCGCACAAAAATTTAATTATTATAAGCAACATGCTGGATAGCTTCCATTAATTGAAATAATGGAAAAAAAATTTAAAATATTATAGAGAAACGCATGTAATGTTTTCATGTGCCGCTGTTTTAAACCCGTTATTCGGCGTAGACGGCATAGAAAATTTGATAGATGAAATTGATACTAATTTAAATATAAATTTAAATTTCGATGATTATGATGACGTTAGTAGTCTAAAATTTACTTCTCTTTTTACCGTATTATAATTATTATGATAACTTATACGACTTGCAGCCTCGGGAAGAAAAATTGCAACCAAAAAAAAGGATATTTTTAAAAATAAAATTTTAGAATTAGCTGACAGGAAAAAAAACACGCACATCTAGTAGTTTAAATGAATTAGGATTGTACACTAAAACACAATTCCGCGATTTTATGAGCACATAGAAGATTGAAAACTTCGATCTCTTAAAACGGTGGAAAGATAAATTTAATACATATCCTATTTTGGTTTATATGGCTCGTGATTTACTAACAATCCAAGCTAGTACGGTAGCTTCGGAATCCGTTTTTTCTCTTAGTTGCAGGGTTTTGAACAAGCGAAGGAGCAGGCTCAATGAAGAATTTTTGAAAATGTGCATCTGCTACAAGAACTACTTGGATGCTATGAAGAGAAAGCAACACATTACAGCATTAGAGGATAGCTAGGAGGAGATAGAGGACGAGATGGAGACAATGAATTTAAGAGATAATTAAGTGTATCCCACATTCATCACATGACCGATAAAAAATTGTATTTTATGTGTTTTGTTAAGTTGATGAATATTATAATTTTCTTTATTTAAAATTAATAATGATAATAAACTTCATTTTTTTCAATTAATGTAAATTATAAATGTTATTTATTTTTGTTCAATATTAATAAAATTCATTTTTTTTGTCAGTGTCTTTACGAGAGAATTTTTTATTATCATAATAAAATAATAAGTATACATTTTTAATGTATTATTTCTTTAAATAATTCAATATTTATAATTTTTAATTAATAATTTTTTTTAAAAACCCCGGCTCGAGCACGGCCTAGCCCGGCCCTGAGGGTCGGATCAGGCCCCTTCCCGGGGCAGCTGCCCGAGCCCGGCCCGAGCCCGATTTAAGGAAAGCCCGGGCTCGACCCGATTGACTAAAGCCCGGGCCCATTGGGCCCGATACGGGCCGGCCCGATCGAGCTTTATGCCCATCAGTACTTACCTGTGTTTCTTTGTATTCTCCAGCTTTGCTAGCCCCTCTCCCATTCAATCCCACATCTGACCACCCCAAGCAACCCTCAAAACACACACTCTGGCACCTCCATACTCCTAAGGCACACTTTCACATACCTCCAGTGCTCCAAGCCGCACTTTCCAGTGTCTTTCCCCCTACATGTCCAGCCTCCAAATAGCCCTCGGCCACCCCCTTCCTCCAACCAACCACCCTCCAACCCCCAGTCCACCCAGTCGGCCAAAACAGCCCATGTCCAGTACTAGTTGACCTTCAGTCCTGCCATCTTACTCCACCAGTGAACCCCATCCAACCATTCTAGGCTTAGATGAACCCAACTCTCCCCTAATACCTAGTCAAACCTCCCTCACAACCCCCTAGCATATATCAATAGAAACATGTATACCTAGTCAAATATTGAGAGAACAACACATGTTTTAAGAAATAACAAAACACACAGATTAAGCGTAATTTTAAACAATTATAACATATGTAATTGTAAAGAGAGATCTCAAAGCTTGTATATACTTCTTGAATGAATAGTTACAAGTATGAATACACTTATATAGGAGAAGAATGAGGAGAGAAATCTTAATACAAGATGTGGGACTAATACGAGGAGAGAGAAAGGAGGAGAAAACATGGGCCCTTAACTGGGCTTTTCTAACACTCCCCGCAAGCTGGAGCGTACAAGTCGTAGGCACCAAGCTTGGATAAAAACTGATAGTATAGCGGCTTGGAGAGAGCTTTCGCCGGGATGTCCGCAACTTGGTCTGTAGCAGGAACATGCTCCAAATCTATCTTCTTTGACTGTACCTTTTCCCGGATAAAGTGACAGTCAACTTCGATATGCTTTGTGCGTTCGTGAAAAACCGGATTCTTGGCAATATGAATTGTTGCCTGACTGTCACAAAATAAGGTCGTCGGAGATGAGAGACGAACACTCAAGTCTCCCAGAAGGCTCTCAAGCCAGGTTAGCTTGGAAACAATAACCATAGCCCGGTACTCGGGTTCAGCAGAAGAACGCGCAACCACAGTTTGTTTCTTGCTACGCCAAGTTATGAGATGTCCACCAAAGTAAGTACAGAACCCAGTTGTGGAGCACTTATCATCAATAGATCCTGCATAGTCAGAGTCAGAATACGCGACAAAAGATAGAGATGTGGATGGCTTGTACACAAGTCCTTGTCCGGGGGAGATCTTGAGATATCGAAGGATGCGCTCGACAGCTTGAAGATGAGATGTCCGAGGAGCGTGCATGAACAGACTCACAACTCCCACAGCAAACGAGATGTCCGGTCGAGTTATCGTAAGGTAGATCGGCTTCCCAACCAGGCGTCTGTAATATTCCGGATTTGTAAGCAGCTTGTCAGAGTTAGAGCTATGGGCCGAGAGCTTGTGATTGACGTCCATAGGAGTTTTCGCAAGTTTGCACCCAGAATAACCGCCATCATGAAAGAGGTCCATACAGTACTTCCTTTGAGATAACACAAGATCATCAGAGCGTCGTGCAACCTCGAGACCAAGAAAATACCGAAGGTTGCCCAGATCTTTGGTCTGAAAGGCGAAATTTAACTGTTCCTTGATCTGTTGTATTCATGTCGTGTCGTTGCCAGTAATCAGGATATCGTCAACGTAGACCAGAAGAATCACAGTCCCGGTTGACCGGTGTCGGGTGAAGAGAGAAAAATCAGCCGAGCTCCGAGTGAAGCCACTAGCACAGACAACCTTACTGAATTTTTCAAACCACGCGAGCGGGGACTGTTTGAGACCATAAATGGATTTCCAAAGGTGACATACCAGAGACTCCCTCGTGGTCTCAAACCCAGGAGGTTGCTGCGTATAAACTATCTCTTGTAAATCGCCATTGAGGAAGGCATTCTTAATATCCAGCTGATAAAGTGGTCAGTGACGATGAACAGCCAATGAGAGAAGAACGCAGACCGTGCTCAATTTGGCCACGAGAGAGAAGGTTTTCTCGTAATCAAAGTCATGTTGCTGAGTAAAGCCCCGTTCCACGAGGCGGGCCTTCAGACGTTCAACAGTGTCATCTGCCGCGTGTTTAATAACAAAGACCCATTTGCAGCTAACGGAGGCGTGGCCTGCAGGAAGAGGAACCAAATCCCAGGTCTAGTTAGCCCAGAGAGCCCGCATTTCATCGTTCATGGCTGCCCGCCAACCTGGGTGTTGAAGAGCCTCCTGCACAGTGTTAGGAATAGAAATAGAGGAAAGAGAGGTGGTAAATGCGTAGAGAGGCGGCGTCAGCCGATGGAGAGAGACGTAGTTGGCCAAGGGATGAGCTGTAGAGACGGGAGATGGATCTGCCGTAGACGAGGTATCGCTGGTAGTGGGGAGCTGGTGCATGGGAGCATCCTTGGATGGACGACGAGAGTAGACACGGATAAGGGGTGGAGGAACCCGAGGAGGGGCGTTGTGAGAGGAGGAAGAAGACGGTAAAGAAGATGGCGTGATTGGTACGGCAGGCCGAGGAAGAGGAGCAGAAGACGAGGTGGGGCAAGATAAGTGGAAGGGCTGGTTTTCGCAGAAGGTGACATCCGCAGAAACGACCAGCTTGTCGTCAGAAGGAGAGTAGCAGACATACCCCTTTTGAGTCCGGGAGTAGTCAACAAACATATACTTGGCGGCCCAAGGAGCAAGTTTGTCAGAAGGTGGGCCAAGAAGGTGGACATAGCAAACACACTCGAAGATCCGCGGTGTGAGAGAGGTGAGGTTGGTGGAGGGATAGAGGAGTTGGATTGGTGAGGCAAAATTAAGCACAGACGAGGGAAGGCGGTTGATGAGATGACAGGTTGTGGAGACAGCAAAATTCCAATATTCGATTGGAACCTGCATTTGGAACACAAGGGAGCGTGCAACATCGAGAAGATAGCGATTTTTTTGTTCCGCCACCCCGTTTTGTTGAAGGGGTGACACCAAACTCGGTGCAGAGATTGGAGAAGGTGCGACCCATATACTCGCGAGCATTATCAATGCGAATGACTTTGAGGGGGGTGGCGAACTGCGTACGCATCTCAATTAAAAAAGCGTGAAACACAAAGGTAAGTTCAATTCGATCATGTAGTAAATAGAGCCACGTGGTACGCGAGTAATCGTCAATAAACGTGACAAAATAGCGAAAGCCAAAAATACTGGGGACTCTATAAGGACCCCATACATCAGAATGAACTAAAGATAAAGGAGTACTACTCCTGGTACAGGCAGGGGGGAAGGAAGAACGATGTTGTTTGTCGTGGATACAAGATTCACAAGAGAACTCTCGCAGAGGAACATCAGGAAGAGCCCGCTTGAGAATCGGAAGGGGAGCATGCCCAAGGCGGCGATGTCAATCAACAGTGGAGACGGCGGAGAGAAGAGTGGGTGGGATATCCAATATGTACAGCACATTCAAAAGCTGCCCCTTACCAATGGTACTCCGGGTGCGGCGATCCTGCATAAGAAAAGAAGAAGGTGAAAAGGTAATGCAACAATCAAGGTCGTGTGTGAGACGACTAACAGACAATAAATTGAAAGGAGACCCCGGAACGTGAAGAACCGAGGAAAGAGAAAGGTTCGGCGTAAGCTGAAGAGTAGCGGTGTCAGAGACTCGTGGGTGTCACCGTTGGCCACAGTGATGCAAAGAGGATGAGGCGTCTGTAGGTACTCTGTAGGCTTCTGGGAGGTAATATGGTGAGTAGCGCCGGAATCAACGATCCAGCAAGGACTACGAGAAAGACAAGTTATACCTTCCGCAGAAAAGGACGCAGCGGAGACGGAGGAGCGGCTGAGGACACCCTGAAGCTGTTGGAGTTGGGTGCAGAGCTCATCAATGTCTTGGCGGGTAGTGGAGGCTAGATCAGGGGCAGAAGACCCAGTGGGAGCCGGAGCAGCAGAGGTAGCAGCAGTAAGGTAAGGAGGTAAACCATGCTTGCGGTAACAGGTAGCTTCAAGATGATTATCCCGGCCACAGTAGGTGCATTTCATAGAAGAGCGACCACCACGTCCTCGTCCCCGAGACGGGGGTCGCCCCCCGCCCCCTGAGTGGAAAATCCACGAGTAGGAGGGGTCGAAAGGAGAGGCTGCTGAAGAAGAGTCGGAGCAAAACCAGGAGGAGCCTCGGAGGGAGGCGTGACTTTCAGCAGCATGGAGCAGACATCAGACAGTGAAGGAGTTGTGGCGGATGATAGAATCTGGGCCCGAACACTATGCAGGTGGGGAGGAACTCGGGACATCATCATGGCGATGGCGACAGCTTCTTTCTGGTTCCGTTGAGTGGCTAGATCGGTAGTAGGAGGTTGATGTTGAATCCAAGCCTCGGCCAAACTCTTGGCTTTAGCTACGAAGGAGATCATATCGCCAGGAGCACCCGTGGCAAGATTCTGAAGATCGGAAATGATATCATATAGGTGATGTAGGCTGTCAGGGCCAGAGTAAAAAGAGTGAAGCTCCTCCCACATGGTCTTAGCCGTGTCATGATACATGGCCATCCAGTAGGGCTCGGTGTCCATAGAGTTTAGAAGCCAGAACTGGACCCGACCATCATCGTGAAGCCAGTCATCGGAGGGAGCAGTCGGAGTAGCGCGGGTCAAGTGGTGAAGACCCTTCGTCTGCAAAACACGGCAAACCGAGTGAACCCACTCAACGAAATTCCTTTTTGCAGTTAGAGAGATAGTAGTAATCCGTAACTCGTCACGGAGTTCGGAAGTCGTGGCAGCCGCACGGGCTAGTGGAGCAGAAGTAGCAGCGGAAGTATCAGAAGACATGCGCGGCCAGCAGAAGAGACCGGGCGATTTAGAATAGGGAGTCGCACGGTCTCGGCGGACACACCAGCGACCAGGAGATCGCGACCAGATTGCGACTAGTAGAAGGAGGCCGAAGTGAGAGGGAGAAGTCGGCAGAGAAGATAGTCGCACGGTCTTGGCGGGTACACCAGCGACAAGCGAGGTCGCGACCAGGATGCGGCTAAGAACGGAGAGGAGAGCGCTAGCAACAAGGCAGGTCACAGGCGAGTAGCCAGCAGGAAAGCCAGTTGCGGCTGGGCGAGGTCGCAGCGAGCAGGAGAGGCAGGGCGCGGCGAGCAGGAGAGGCAGGTCGCGGCGAGCAGGAGAGGCAGGTTGCGGCGAGCAGGAGAGGCAGGTCGCGGCAAGCAGGAGAGGCAGGTCGCGGCGAGCAGGAGAGGCAGGTCGCGGCGAGCAGGAGAGGCAGGTCGCGGCGAGCAGGAGAGGCAGGTCGCGGCGAGCAGGAGAGGCAGGTCGCGGCGAGCAGGAGAGGCAGGTCGCAGCGAGCAGGAGAAGCAGATCACGGCGAGCAGCGATCAGCGAGCGAGCAGGGAGAGGGAGCAGCGAGCAGTCTTGCACGACAAGCCCGTACGGTGTACATGAGAGGCCGCAGCGGATAGAAAGAGTCTGCGCGGGAAGAGAGGGTATAGGAGAAGGTGGACCCACGTGAGAGAGGATTATAAAAGGAGAGGTGGTAGGAAGGAGGAGGTGGAAGCCACGAGATAAGCAGAGTTGGAGGCAGTTAGAAAAAAAGCAGGCCGCAAGAGTCTGCGGCTAAGGGAAAGCCGCGCGAACAGCTAAGGAAGAGAGGCGGCTAAAAAATTGTCAGGCCGGATACCCAAGGAGGAGACCGGTTGGCTCTGATACCATGTAAAGAGAGATCTCAAAGCGTGTATATACTTCTTGAATGAATAGTTAAAAGTATGAATACACTTATATAGGAGAAGAATGAGGAGAGAAATCCTAATATAAGATGTGGGACTAATACAAGGAGAGAGAAAGGAGGAGAAAACATGGGCCCTTAATTGGGCTTTTCTAACAGTAATAAAGATTGGGTAAAATCAAAAGGATAAATATTTCACCAAATAGGCTTTTTACACTTTAAAAAATATAAAAGATAAAATAAAGGGAGGTAAAATCCAAAAGATGAATGTTTACCAAATGGTCTTTTTCCCTTATAGTGCAAGTAGTCGTGCACGGGGTTCCCCAATGCCCCGGCGCGACAATACATCTTTCGTTTGTTGCATGCGTAAAAACGGTCACGTCGAATACAAAAATCAATATATATTCTGTAGAAAAACATAGAAGAGGTAGAATTGTAGAAATAAAAGGAAATTTTATTAATTTCTCTAATCCATACATACATGAATACATGTATTTGTACATTTAAATAAGAAGGGAAAGAGGAGAGGATTCTCATCCTAAGATGTGGGACTAAACTACAACAAGATGGGCTATAATTTGGGCCTTAATTTGGGCCTTTACATATTTTCTTCAACATTCCTCTGCAAGCTGGAGCATACAAATCGTAGGCACCAAGTTTGGGCAAACACTGATAGTACAACGGTCGTGGTAAGGCCTTAGTGAGAATGTCAGCAACTTGCTCGGTAGCAGGAACATGTTGTAATTCCAACTTCTTCAATTGACCCTTCTCCCAAATAAAGTGACAATCAACTTCAATATGTTTAGTTCGCTCATAGAATACGGGATTCTTAGCAATATGTGTAGCGGCTTGACTGTCACAAAATAGAGTTGCTAATGAGAAAAGTTTGACTCCCAAATCATGAAGGAGACTTTCTAGCCAAGTAAGCTCAAACACATCAGCAGTCATTGCACAATACTCGACTTCAGCAGACGAGCAAGCAACAATAGATTGCTTCTTGCTACGCCAGATAATAAGATGTCCTCCAAAGTAAGTACAAAAACAAGTTGTGGAGTGTCGATCATCCAGAGAACCAGCATAGTCAGCATCAGAGTAGACAATCAGAGATAGGGAAGAAAAGAAAGATGGTTTGTATACAAGCCCTTGTCAAGGGGCAGTCTTCAAGTACCTAAGGATGCGCTCGACGGCCTGAAGATGAGAGGTACGTGGAGCATGCATAAATCGACTGACAACTCCAACAGCAAAAGAGATATCAGGTCTTGTAACAGTAAGATATATCAACTTTCCTACAAGACGACGATAATACTCAGGGTTCGGAAGCAGCAGATCGGAATCAGAGCAATGAGCACAGAGCTTGTGGTTGACATCCATAGGAGTGTCAGCAGGCTTGCATCCTGAATAGGCAGCATCCTTAAGAAGGTCAAGACAGTACTTCCATTGAGATAGAACAAGGTCATCAGAACGTCTCGCTACCTCAAGTCCAAGGAAGTGCTGAAGATTTCTCAGGTCTTTAATTTAAAAAACTGAGTTTAAGTGTTGTTTGAACATTTGTATTCTAGTGGAGTCATTACCCGTAATCAGAATATCATCAGCGTAAACCAAGAGAATTACTGTGTCGGTTGGTTGATGACAAGTCAAGAGAGAGAAGTTAGTCGAGCTTCGAGTGAATCTAACATCACGGACAACCTTACTAAACTTGTGAAACCATGCGCGAGGAGACTGTGTGAGACCATAAATAAATTTCTTAAGTTGACAAACACGAGACTCCCTCGTGGTCTCAAACTCAGGAGGTTGATGCATGTAGACAGTTTCTTGAAGGTCGCCATTGAGAAAGGCATACTTGACATCCAACTGATGTAAAGGCCATTGTTGATGAACAGCTAAAGAGATCAGGACCTGAACAGTATTTAACTTGGCGACTGATGAGAAAGTCTCATCATAGTTGAGGTCTGTTGCGGAGTGAACCCTCAAGCCACAAGCTGAGCCTTTGGGCGTTCGACTGTCCCGTCCGGAGCATGTTTGATCGCATAAACCCGCTTATATCCCACGTAAGTCTGTCCTATAAGAAGAGGGACAAGATCACAGGTCTAGTAAGCCCATGGGCACTCATTTCCTCATCCATAGTCGCACGCCACCCAGGATGTTGGAGAGCCTCCTGCAAAGAGGTAGGTGTAGAAATGGAGAATAAAAAAAACGTGAATCTGAGAAGTGGGGAAAGGCGATGTAAGGATACATAATTCACCAAAGGATAAGTCGTAGAGGTCGATTCTGGATCAATAGGTCGCGAGATATCCCTAGTAGAGGGTAACTGTTGTAGGGCATCAGATTTGGGAGGACGGCGGGTGTACACACGAAGATGTGGCTTGGGTTGCGCTAGTGTTGGTGTTGTAAGAAGTGGTGGAAGGTAAGACGTAACAGGGACGGTAGGACATGGTAGAAGGGGAGATATAAGAGAAGCTTAAGGAGACGAGTGAAATGGTTGGTCCTCGAGAAAAGTGACATCTGCCGAAACAACCACTTTGCGATCGTTGGGAGAGTAGCAAGCATACCCTTTCTAAGTGCGGGAGTATCCAACAAACATATATTTGGTAGCTCGAGGAGCAAACTTGTCGGCGGACGGATAAAGATTACAGACATAACAGATACATCCAAAAACACGAGGCGTGACGGAAAAAGATGGCTTCGAAGGAAAAAGAAGACTAAATGAAATCGCAAAGTTGAGAATGAATGAGGGCATGTAATTTATGAGATGACAGACAGTAGAAACAGCAAAGTTTCAGTATAGTATGGGTACCTGCATTTGAAGCATAAGTGATCGGGCAACGTCAAGAAGGTGACAATTTTTCCGCTCGGCCACACCATTTTGTTGGGGAGTATACGCGCATGAAGTTTGATGGATGATCCCAAACTCAGTACACAGATTTGAAAAAGTGCTGCTTGTATATTCACGTGCATTATCTGTGCAGAAAACTTGTTTAGCCATAGAAATCTGAGTACGAGTCTCAATAATAAAGGCTCAAAAAAGTAGAGGCGATTTCAGCATGATCGCGAAGTAAATACAACCAGGTCATGTGCGAGTAATCATCAATAAATGTAACAAAATAACGGTAACATAAACACTAGAAGTTTTATATGCTTCCCAAATATCAGAATATAGTAAAGCAAAAGGAGCATTAATCCGAGTACAATTAGGGATAAAATACGTAAGATGATATTTGTCAAAGATACATGATTCACAAGTAAACTCATAAAGGGAGATATCGGGAAGAGCTTTCTTGAGAATCTAGAGGGGAGCATGTCCATGACGTAGATGTCAATCAACAAAAGTGATCGAGGAGAGAACAGTGGGTGGAACATCCAAGAAATAGAGCTCATTAGATAGCCACCCCTTACCAATGATATTCTACGTCCATCGATCCTCCACAACAAAGGAGAAGGGTGAGAAGGTTACACAGTAATCAAGTTCCTAAGTAAGACGGCTAACAGAAAGCAGGTTAAAAGGCGATCCCGGAACATGAAGGACCGAGAATATAGAGAGGGTTGGAGTGAGGGGCAGATCAGTAGCGTCAGATGGTATCACCATTGGCCACGGTGATGAACTTGGGATATGCAAAATGCAAGTACTGAGACGGATTTTGCGAAGTTATATGGTGTGTGGCACCTGAGTCCACAATCCAGTGGAAGCTACGAGAGAGACAGGATATACCTTCATAAGAGATCGACACAATAGATCTAGATGAGCGGTTGATCACCCCTTAGAAATGTTGGAGTTGGGTGCGCAAGGAATCGATGTCATTACGGTGGAGGAGTTAGGATCGACTGCAATGGAAGCATTGTGATATGTGGGGCAGACCATGCTTGTGATAGCAGATGGCTTCAAAGTGACCATCCTGACCGCAATGAGAACATTTAAGACGGGGTCTTCCATTACGTCATCGACACCGAGAAGTGGTGCGATCTCCAGGAGCAGAAGGAGCAGGAGGAGCGGTGAAAGACCGCTGGAGGAGAGTCGGAGATAGATTCCCAAGAACATGAGGTGGCAATGTAACCTTCAAGAGCATAAAACAAACATCCAACAGAGAGGTAGTTGTAGATGAAGAGAGAATTTGAGCCAGAACGCTGTGAAGATGGGGTGGAACATGGGCCATTATCATGGCAATTCCGACTGCTTCTTTTTGTACCCGTTGCGCTACAAGATCCATCTGGGAGGCTGATGTTGTATTCATGCCTCAACGAGAGTCTTGGATCTCGCAACAAAAGTGGTTAAGTAATTTATTGGTCCGGGGTCAAGTGTCTGAAGATCGGTGATGATGTCAAACATGTGTTGGAGGCTATCCTTTCCAGAATATAGGGAGTGGAGTTCCTACCGCATAGTTTTGGCCGTCTCATGATGCATAGACATCTAGTATGGCTCGGTGTCCATAGAATAGAGGATCTGGGATTAGACACAGCTATCATCACGGATCCACTCCTCGGTGGATGCAGTAGGAGTGGTCAATGTCAAATGGTGAAGGACCTTGGTCTGCAGAACACGATGAACGAAGTGCACCCACTCAATAAAGTTATGATTCCCACTGAGAGAGATGGTGGTGATCTGGATCACATCACGAACTTCAGGGAGAGGTGTAGCAGCACAAGCAGGAAGAAAGGAAGCATTTGTCGAATCCATGGGGCAATAACAGCAGCAAGAAGAAGAGGCGGTTAGGCGAGCAGCGACTGCAGATAGATGGGGATGCGTCTAGGTAAGGAGCGGTTGTGAGCCAAAACACGGGCAAACCTCTGCCAAGACACACCTGGCGGGCAGAGCGGGCAGCCAGGCGACAAACACCGGCGGCAAGGGAAGCACGGCAAGCAGCAAGCAACACGTGTGGCTAGGGAAGCAAGACAAGCACCGGCAATCAACGACCTGCGGCCTGGCGATCAACACCAGTGGCAAGGTCAGCACAATACGTGGCAAGGGGAGGAGTGTGCGGGAAGAAGAGCAAGGTCGGCCAGAAAATCAACAGTGACGGCAAGGTGAGCAGCGCCGGCCGGATATGTAGCCGCTGCGACTAGGCGAGCAAGAACCCGGGCCGCGCGAGCTGGGCAAGGAAGAAGATTGCTGAGAAAAATTGTGACATGTTCCGTGCTTCGGAAAAGACAACTCGAGAGGACCAGCGAGCCGAAGACGGACGTCGGGAGGTAGACCGAGCGAGAAAAGGAAACAAGCCCAGAGGTCGCACGAACTACGGCAAGGCAGAGGTAGTCAAGGAAAAGTTTAGAGGCGGGACCCAGCGATGGGGGGAAGCCTATAAAAGTGAAGAAAATTGGGAGAAAAAAATTGGAAGCGGAAGCAACAAAGGAGGTTGCGACTAGTAAGGACGCAACCGCAGAGGGGAAAGTGCGGTTAGAAATTTTCTAACTGCCCTGAGAGCGTGATGTCAAAATTTTGTCGGATCGTCTGCTCTGATACCATGTAGAAAAACATAGGAGAGAGAAAAAAAAAGGAAATTTTTTTATTTCTCTAATCCTTACATAATGAATACATGTATTTGTGCATTTAAATAAGGGAAAGAGGAGAGGATTGTCATCCTAAGACGTGGAACTAAACTACAACAAGATGGACTATAATTTGGGCATTAATTTGGGTCTTTACATATTTTTTTCAACAATTCATTTTAGACTCAAAATAAATTTTGAGCCAAAGACAATGGCTTGAAAGTAGAGTCATTCACTAAAAAATTGAGCGGTTTTGGATTTTGTGTGCTTGTATGACCCATACTAAATAGCACTCGATCAAACAAAAGGAGATGAACATCAAGAAGCACGTTTGAAAGATTTTATAAAGTTATGGTGATGATGAACTAATGGAGATCGAGTGATCCCGACCAACTCGATTTTTCATATTTTTACATATTTTTCTGAATTGTATTTTGAGAGTTATGGTCAATTATTTGTCGGGCAATCGTAGTCATCGGATGTATTTAACTTAAATCCCCCCTATATCCGAGTTGGCTAGGGAATTGATGGATCGAGAGTTAAGGTTTTTCCAGGAGAAGCCGCTCAATCTCCCCTCTCGGTGTGATGTTGAAAGCCACTTGTGGTGCGACGCTACAGATTACAGACTTCGGGGGTATTGACGCCCTCGTTCGCCGTCTCCCTTTCCTTCTGCATCCAATTTTGAGCCCGTCGTCGCCTTCCCCATCCACAATAGCCCTTTCAGCCGCCAATCCCCTCCTCGGATCTGCCTCATGCAGCCTTCCTGTGCACATGAACCCTTCCAGTCGCCGCTAGTCTTCCCACAATCCTCCTTCGCCTCTGCACCTCCTTTGTGCACCCTCTACAGCCGCCTTCCTGCTCACCCTTGTTGCTAATTAGCAGGTTCATATTTGATAGGAAAAAGGATTTCTGTATTCATAATTGAAACAACGGTAATACATATGAGGTATAAGGGAGGGTGATCCTAACACCCGAGGTGACTCTAAGCTAACACTACTACTCATAATGTACAACATATCAACCCCCCCCCCCACACACACACACACACAAACACACGGGGGATCATACATCGAGAGTTTGGACAGTAGATAGGCATGTTGGGTCCTCGTCTGCGGCTTTGTCATCAAATCAGCAATCTGTTGCTCGAAAGGAATAAATGAAGGGACAAGAGTGTCACGACCATAGTGCTCGCGCAGGAAGAAAGAATTCACCCCGATATGCTTGGAGAGAAAATGTTTCACCGGGTTTAGAGTAATCCGAATGGCGTCGGTGTTATCACAGTAGAGGGGAGTGGGATTTGGAGAAGAGACATCAAAATCCTCAAGAACCCAACGGAGCCAAATAATATCCTCAGCGGTGGTAGTCATAGCTCGAAGCTCACCCTCAGTGCTGGAATGAGAGACACCAGTCTGTTTCTTGGACTTCCATGCAATAAGTAAAGAACCCAAAAACAGACAAAAACCAGTGACAGAATGACGAGCAACATGATCACTAGCCCAGATGGAGTCGGAATAAGCACGTAGTTGTAGAGAACTACTGATGTAGAAGAAGATACCACGAGAAGTCGTCGCCCGGAGATAGTGCAGGAGCCGCAGCAGATGACCATAATACACAGAGGTGGACGCACTAACAAACTGGCTTAGTACATGAACAGCATGGGCAATGTTGGGCCGAAAAATGGTGAGATAGACGAGACTCTCTACAAGGTGGCGGTATCGAGTAGGATCAGAGAGTGGAACCCAATCATCCGGACGTAGCAGAAGGTGGAGCTCCATAGGGGTGTCCACAGTGCGAGAGTCAGAGAGAGCAGCCCGAGCAAGGAGATATGATGTGTAGCGCTGCTGAGAGAGCTAAAACCCGGGATCTGTAGAACTGACCTCAAGACCCAAGAAGTAGCCCAGCTGTCCAAGGTCAGTCATTTGAAGCTGCTGCTGAAGGTGATACTTGACGAAGATCACATGAGAAGGATCATCAGCAGTAATAATCATATCATTCACGTATAGTAACAAAAGGGTTTGACCACGAGGAGTGCACGAACAGAGCTGGATCATGCGGACATGGCTGGAAACCGGCGGCTGTAATGGCTGAACTGAAACGTGCAAACCACGCGCGGGGAGCCTTCTTGAGCCCATAAAGAGCTCGCCTCAAGCGGCAGACAATTCCTGGAGGAGAGAATAGACCCGGAGGAGGAAGCATGTATAGCTCCTGCTGAATATCACCATGAAGAAAGGCATTCTTCACGTCGAATTGTGATAGGGACCAGTGGCGAACAGCTGCAACAGTAATAAGGCTTCATTTGGCGCTTCGTTTTCGCTGGGCGTTTGGAGAAAACGTCGTTGGACAGCGGGTAAACAAACGGCCTCCAGCGGCGATTGCTCCGTCTGAACCCGCCGCGCCGTGAAGAACGATGCAAAAAAGCTCTGTCTGGAGCAGCTCCTCTCCCCCTCCAATTCGAACCCTCCATCTAAACCCACCGGCTTGTCCCGCCACCGCCGAATTAAACGAAGCCTAAGATTCCAAACTGTAGTCATGTGAGAAACTGGAGCAAAAGTCTCGTCATAGTCTCTCCCCTGCTACTGCTGAAAACCACGAGCAACTAGCCGAGCCTTATACCTCTCCACAGAACCATCGGAGCGAGTCTTGACCTTAAAGACCCACTTGCAAGTAATAGGAACAGCACCAGGTGGAAGAGGAACGAGCTCCCATGTACGAGTGTGGTTAAGAGCCTCCAACTCAGCAGACATAGCAACCTGCCACTCAGGTATCTGGGCAGCCTCACGGTAGGAAGTCGGCTTTAAAGTACTGCAAGCAGTAGCAGGAAGGGCAGGTAGGCCCAGCAGTAGGGTAGGAAGGCTAAGGCGGTCGGGAGGACGCCTCTCACGAGGTGGGTTGCGGCGCACAGAAGGATCATCCACAGGGCACTCGTTGGAGGAGGTAGGCACTGAATCTGGGGGCACTGGAGGCAAGGAGATAGGAGGAGGACGACGAGTATAGTGATAAAGAAGAGGAGAGACACAGTCCCAAGTGGACAACTCATCAGAGGGAGAAGTGTGTGACGGAGGAGAGGAGTGAAGAGGTGACGAAGTAGACTGCGACAAGAAAAGAGGAGGAAACGAAGTAGACTGCGGCAAGGGAGGAGGTGGTGATGGAGTAGACTGTGGCAAGGGAAGAGGAGGTGGACATACCGGAGGGGGGGATACATGAGGCGGAGAGATGGGGAGAGTGAGAAACTGCACGTCAAAGGGAGTAACTGATGGGTGTGAGTTCGAGTGGGTAGAGGACACAAGAAAAGGGTGAGACTCGTCAAAGGTAACATCGTGTGATATGCGAAGTCGACGTGCAACGGGGTCATAGCATTGATAACCCTTATGTTCAGTATTGTATCCAAGAAAGGCACAAGGAACAGACTGAACGGAGAGCTTAGTACGCTCACGTGGAGAGAGTAGAACATAACATCAACAACCAAACACACAAAGATGAGTGTAAAGTCGGGGTCGAGAGTACAGACACTCACCAGGACACTGACCATGAAGGAAAGTGGAGGGCTGCAGATTAATAAGATAAACAGCAGTGGAAACAACATCAGCCCAGAAATGAGGAGGAACGTGAGAAAAGATAAGAAGGTTGTGAGCTGTCTCAATAATATGACGATGCTTCCTTCCAGCGGTGTCATTCTGAGCGTGTGCACCGGGACAGGAAAGCTGAGAGAGAGTGTCGTGGGTAGCTAGTAGATCCAAAAAGCTGAGAGAGGATTGTGATGACAACGGCGAGGCCTATAACGTCGCTTTCGCGTTATACGGTCGTGAAGATGTTGTGGTGCTACCAAAAGCCAGCAATTCATACCTCGCCAACCAAGTCGAGAGGTCTCAGTTGCGCTCCCTCAAGCTTACTCATCACCTGGCGAGGAACCTCAAAGCGGCGGACGATCGGTTCGATGTGCAGAGCGACCGGATCGACCAGCTCCAGCGATCGCAGACCGAGTCCCGGACGAAGATCGTCGAGCTCCAGAAATCACTGGAGGAAGCTGAGGCGAAAGTCGTCGAATGTAAGGCTTACAAGGTGATCTTGGTTAGATAAAGAACTTTTTTCCTCCCGCATCCATACTCGCGAGTCATCTTTCTGAAAACGAGTCTCTTTTTCTTGCAGGAGGCCAAGTTAGTCGCTTCCGAGCGGATCTCAGAGTTGGAGCAGCGGCTTGAGGAGAGCCAGGATGCTTTAGAGGCGTCCCAAGTGAGGGTTGTCAAGTTAGAGACTCGTGAGGTGGCGAGGAGTCAACCAAATGCGAGCACCTCCGGTATTGGGAAGCGGATTTGAATCGTCCCGGACGACCTTCCCCGGATGAAGCACGAAATCGTGAGGGTCGCCGGCGACGTGCTCCTTTCCACACTGAAGTTCGAAAATCAGCTAATGCCGGGATCCGGGGATCTGACGCTGGAGGATATCATCCCGGGACTTCACGCTGAGGAAGTCGACTCGCCTCTGCCAGCGCAATCCTTGGGGTCGGAGGAGGACGATGATTTGGACGTTAAGGACGAGGATGGTGGCGAGGACGGGAGCTAGTTGTCGAGGTTCTCGCCCTTTTGCGCCAACTTTTTTGGGCGGCTGAGAATCTCGCCCTTTTTGTTTCGAAGATGTAATGACATGTTAAACAGAAATGAAAAACATTTTTTGTGGATCTGTTTACTCGATGCCCTTCATTTAGATGTTTGCACGACACGATGCTCGCTAGGTTCTTAGGCTCGAAGGACGTTGAGCGCTTGCTAGGCTCTTAAGCTCGAGAGTGTTTGTGTGCTCGCCAAACTTCGGTACTACGCAACCTTTCAAATACTCGTTTTTTTTTTTGCAAGCATCGGTACGAGCTCACCATGATAGGCTCGCATATCTCGCTCGGGCGAGTATTACACATACTCGTCACTTCACGCTCGCTCTCCTGAGGGCGCAGGTAGTCAGCATGCTGGAGAGAAGCCCAAGCAGAGGCCTGGACTACAGCAACTCCAAAACTCAAGGGCTTCAGCTCACTCAAGGGAGCAAGTAGTTGATATGCAGGAGAGGAGCTCGTGTAGGGACTTCGGCTACGGCAACTCCACAACTCGAGGACTTCTAATCACTAGAGGGGAAATAGCTGATATGCAGGAGAGAAGCTCATGCAGGGACTCGAACTACGGCAACTCCACAACTCGAGGGTTTCAACTCACTCGAGGGGGCAAGTAGCTGATATGTAGGAGAGGAGCTCGTGCAGGGACACGGGCTACGACAACTTCACAACTCGAGGACTTATACTCACTTGAGGGGGCAAGTAGCCGATATGCAAGAGAGAAGCTCATGCAGAGACTCGGACTACGGCACCTCCACAACTCGAGGACTTTTACTCACTCGAGGGGGCAAGTAGTCAATGCAGGAGAGAAGCTCGTGCAGGGACTCGGACTATGGCAACTCCACAACTTGAGTGTTTCAACTCACTCGAGGGGGCAAGTAGCTGATATGTAGGAGAAGCTCGTGCAGGGACTCGGACTTCAGTAACTCCACAACTCGAGGGCTTCAACTCACTCGAGGGGGCAAGTAGTCGATATACAGGAGAGGAGCTCGTGCAGAGACTCGGACTATGGAAACTCCACAACTCGATGGCTTCAACTCACTCGAGTGGGCAAGTAGTCGGTATGCATGAGAGGAGCTCGTGTAGGGCCTCGGACTACGGCAGCTCGAGGACTTTTGTTGGTGGTGAGGTCAATCGCACTGTTACTTGAGAGATCGACAAAGAGTTAAATGTATCGGTTTTTTTATGATGAAGAATCTATTTTCACGGAAGAACGATCTTCTCCTCGTCGAGTTGGAATGTCGGCCCCCAGATTCTCTTCCAATAACATCTAAAGTCAGATGAGAAGTACGATCGGGGGGTCAACGGCCAACATGCAAGGGGGAAGCTGATCTCGGCCGTCAGTGCAGAGGCATGGACTTAGGAGGACTCATTACATTACCCGACACACTGTCCCATCATTTGTTCTGAGAGTCATGAGAGTTAAGTCGGAGGCTCATTTCCCAACTAGATCGTGAGGACTGTCTTCGCACCTTTGTGAATTCTCGCTCTACTACCTGGCTACGAAGGCCGAGATATCGGTAAAAAGAAATGACTCTCGGGAGGGCCAACAGGACGCACAACCTCGAGGCCTCCATCTTTCCTTGGGCGAGGAGTAAAAGAAACATGGACAAGGACTGGCACTCGAGAGGTCCTTCAGAATGCACACACTAGAGGCCTCCATCGTGACTTTGGCTTACTCCACTCGGGAGGGTTCGTTGTCTATGTGACGATGAGATTTTAAACTATTAAAACAGTTTCTGATCCTGCGTCGAGCTTATAGCTCTCTCGTGGCCTTAACGGCGCCTTTAATGGCGGACGACCTTTTTTCTCTGTCAAGCTAGGGTGTTAGTTCGGGACTCTTTCCTAATAACCTCCGCAGTCGGATGAGAAGTGCAATTGGGGATATCGTCAGCCAGCATGCAAGAGGGGAGTTTATCTCGGTCGTCAATGCAGAGGCTTGGACTTAGGAGGAGGCAAGTCCCGATACACTATCTCATCATCCGCCCTGAGTGTTACGAAGGTCAAGCCGGTGACTCGTTCCCCAACCCGATCGTGAGGTTAGTATTGCATGTTTATTTATGCTTGGAATAACTCATTAGTAAGGAGGCAAAGAATTCACATTTTCAGGGTTATGCTTATATATTCAAAAAGGTGTGCTTACAATCATATATACTCATCTCTGTTCATAGGTGGAATCACTTCAGGTTATCGTCGCTTCAGGTGTTACCAAGCGGTTCCCCTTCATGATCCTGCAAGCAATAACCTCCTGTCTCGAGCGCCTCTTGAACGATGAAAGGTATCTCCTAGTTCAGGGCAGCTGATCTCCCAGAAGCACAGCATCCACCTTTTTTAGGATAAGGTCGTCCTCTTGGAACTGCTTTATGCGGACGTGCTTGTAGAAGTGTTTTGTCATCCTTCTCTTGACTTTCTCCTGCTTGGTCAATGTAAGGTCTCGATGTTCTTCAATGTAATCGAGGGAGATCTTTTGGGCTTCCTCATTCTCAAGGCGTCATTCTTCATCTTTTTCTTCTATCGCAACCACTTTGGAGCTTCTGACCTCAAGCTCCACCGAGATGAGAGTCTCAGACCCATGGGACAGCTTGAAAGGCGTCTCCCCCGTGGCCGAGTTTGGAGTGGTTCTCAACGCCCAAAAAACGGAAGGGAGCTGCTCTGCTTAGTTCCCTTTCAGATTCTCGACCTTTTTCTTAAGGTTGATGATAAGCTTGTTCGCAGCTTCCACCTGCCCATTGCTCCGGGATGATCCATCAAATAAAATCGAAGATTCGTCCCCAACTGCCGGCAGACGTCGGTCAGCTCCAAGCTAGTGAACTATGGCCCGTTGTCTGTGACGATGGCGAGGGGGATCCGAAATCTGCAGGCGATCTCACCACATATGAAGTTTTTGACGACCTGAGATGTGTTCTTGGCTAGGGCTTTGATCTCAATCCACTTGGAGAAGTTGTTGATCATCACAAGAACAAACTTTCACTGCCCGTTGGCCTGAGGAAAAGGGTCAATCAAATCCATATCTCGGATGGCAAACGGCCAAGGAGCCATGATCGAACGAAGCTGTTGGGATGGCTGCAACTGGAGGGGAGCTGGCACTTTGGACACTTCTTGGAGAAGGCTTCGGCAACTTTCCTGATTTTCGGCCAGAAGTAATTATGCCTCAGGATTCTCTGCTCCAGAGTGCAAGCCACCGAATGGCTTTCACACTCTCCTGAATGAATCTCTTCCCGAACTCGAGGAATCTCGAACTCTGACACGCACCTGGTCGAGGGGCCGGAGAAGGTCTACCGATACAGCTCCCTTTCGTGCATTAGGTAGCATGCCACCTTATATCAGAATTTTCTCAGATCTCGTGCTTCCGTCGGGAGCTGGCTCGTAGCGAGGAATGCTACGAAAGGATCCAACCAAGAGGCCTGCTGCTCGATCTCCATCATCTCTCCTTCCTCGATGGAGGGTCGCCATAGCTCAATAATAATGCCCCCGGCCCTCGGGCCGTACTTTGTCAAGCGATATGTTGAACGAAGAAAGAATGAAAATCACCAACCAGTCCTTTCGCCTTAATAAGATATTACTGCAAAACGACATCTCTGACCTCGAACTCAGAGGCACATGCTGAACGAAGAAAGAATGAAAATCACCAACCAGTCCTTTCGCCTTAATAAGATATTACTGCAAAACGACATCTCTGACCTCGAACTCACTGCGGATCGGCGATGCGACTACCATTGAATCCGTGAAAGCTTGGATGTCTTGAATCCCCAACTCGTTGGCTAGACGCAGACCTACAATTATGGCCTCAAACTCGGCCTGATTCTTTGTGATAGGGAAGAGGATCTCGACAGCTAGTTCGATCATAGTTCCCAGAGCGCTCATCAACACGATGCCCACACCTACGGAGCTTTTTCCTGAGGCTCCGTCCGCGAACATTTTCAAGGGAATTACTCCAGAGGGCTCTCCATCTTCATCAGCCTCCATTGAGAAGTCTACTAGGAAATCTGCCACCGCTTGCGTCTTGATCGCGACCCTTGGGAGGAAAGAGATGTCGAACTCACTGAGTTCCACCGACCACTTTGTTAATCACCCTTAATGTTCTAACCCGCTTAGGATACCTTGAAGAGGATGATTCGGCATCACCCGGATGGAATGCACTTGAAAATAGGGTCTGAGCTTTCTGGCTGAGGTCACCAAGGCGAAGGTCAGCTTCTCCAAAATGGGGTACCTCAACTCTGCCTTTTGGAGCACCCTGCTCACATAGTAGATGGGGAGCTGTCTCTTCCCCTCTTCCCGAACTAGCACCGAGATCACCGCTTCTGCTCCCACTCCCAGATAGAGTAGCAGGTCTTCTCCATCCTTCGGACCTCGAAGTAAGGGTGTCTGTGTCAGCTGCCCTTTGAGCATTTCAATGGCATTCTCGCACTCCTCAGTCCACTCGAACTGTTGACAGCCTCGGCGAGTCTTGAAGAAGGGGGGGTACTTCTCCACGGTTTTAACCAAAAAGCGACTAAGGCCCGTCAACCTTTTAGTCAGCCTCTAGACTTCCTTGACGCTCTTTGGGGGTGTCATTTCCATGATCGCCTTGACCTAGTCGGGGTTTAGCTCCACCCCTTCAAGGGTGAGAAGATATCCCAAGAATTTTCCTCGGTCTGTCCTGAAAACACACTTTGGCTCTGTTTGGGACAGCTCTGGCGGATTGAAAAGCTGCTGTCCGGATAGAGCTGTTTTAAAATAGATCTTTGGGGAGCAGTTTTGAAAAGCTGCAGAGTGTTTGGGTGTTCTGTGCAGAAGTGCGCTCGGAATCGCCGGAGGAAGGACGTCGGGGGCTCAGAATTGCCGGAGGAATGCCGTCCGGGGGTCGGAATCGCCGGAGGAAGGCCGTCCGGCCTCTGAGCATGTTCCAACTGAAGAAACCATTAGATTTCCAAAACCTGTAAGAGAGAAAGCTATTTTGCGGGAGCAGAAGCTGGGGGGCAGGAGATTTCTGAAAAGCTGCAAAGCAGCTCCGGCGGATTGAAAAGCTCTTCACAGGGAGCTGTCCCAAACACATATAAAGTAGCTCTGGCGGTTGGAATAGAGATTTTCCAGCCGCCAGAGCTGCGCCAAACAGACCCTTTGTTGGATTGAGCCTCATCTTGTATTTCTGCAGCGTAACAAAGGTCTCCACCAAATCCTGGATGTGTCCTTGGATGCTCTTGCTCTTGATCAAGAGGTCATCGACGTAGACCTCCAGATTGAGCCCTTTTTTCTCCTTAAAGACCCGATCCATCATTCGCTGGTTGGTGGCTCCGGCATTCTGCAGCCCAAAAGGCATCATTTTTTAGTTATAGCAGCCATCGTAGGTGATGAAGGAGACGTCGCCACGGTCAGGGGGGCGCATCCGGATCTGGTGATACCCTGAAAAGCATCAAGGAAACTCATCACAGGAAAACCGACGGCTGAATCAATCAGTGCGTCGATCCGAAGCAAGGGATAATAATCCTTCGGGTAGGCTTTATTTAATAATGAAAAGTCGACACACATCCACCAGCCTCCTGAGGCCTTCTTTACCATCACCGCATTGAAGACCCAGTCTGGGTACTGGATCTCCGATACAATACCTGCCTCCAGCTATTTTTTCACCTCCTCCTGGATGGGCTCGGCTAATTTGGTGGCCACCACCCTTTGATTTTGCCTGATGGGCTTGACCTCCGAGTCGAGATTGAGGCGATGGCAGGCCACGTCGGCATCAACCTCGGGCATGTTGGCGGCGCTCCGGGAGAAGATGACCACGTTCTCCTGGAAGCATGCCACCAGCTCCACCTTCTCCTAGGCCTTCAGAGCCCCTCTTATCCTCAATATTTTGGGCCTCCCGCCCTCGAACTCCACTTCCACCTCTTTCATCTCCTTTACAGCCTCTGGCGAGCCTCTTCCTTCCAGGACCCTCTCCAACTCTTCTGCTTCATCCAGCTGATGGTGCTCACAGCGTTTAGAAAGCACTCTCGGACGGCTCTTGGATCGCTCCTGATCCTCACCTGGAAGTCTCACTGGCAGTACTTTAGGCATTGATGAAAGGAGGACAGGACCACCTTGAAGGAGTTGATCAAAGGCCTTCTGAAGATCGCACTGTACCAACTCGGCATGTCTACAATGACGAACATGCACTGGATCGTCTTCCACCCCCCCCCCCCCCAGGGTCACCTACAGCTCCACCCTTCCTTCCACTTCCTTCCTCTCCCGTAGAAGATGAAAAGAGGGTGATTTGAGGCGATAACCCTTCCTGCCACTACCTCCAACCCGTCGAACGTCTTCTTGATAATGACATTCACGGAGCTCCCATTGTCCACGAGGATCCGATCGACGGTGAAGTCTTCGACAGCGGCCTAAATGACGAGAGCATCGTTGAAAGGGTTCTCATTCCCTAGCATGTCCTCCACCAAAAAGGTGATCTCCTCCAGCTGCTGAAGAGCCTGGGAGGTCGAAGCGACACTCCTCCGATAAATGGTGTGGAGAGTTCCCTTGCGAGAGGCCTCCACCCCGGCTCCTCCATAGATCGCTCTGACCCCTCTCCCTCCTCCTTGACCGACTCCTCCACGAGCCCCTTGGTCAACCCGATCTCCATTCCTCCTCCGCATGGGGGATTGTTGCCTCTCCGAGTCCTCCTGACCCCTCTTCCTCGGTGCTTCTACACCTCTTGCTCCTTCGGCTCTTCTCCTAGCCTTCATGTAGTCTGGGCACGTCATAGTATCGTGCCCCTCAACTTGATGGAGCTCACAGTAAAAGGGAACCTCCGCTGGCTTGTTCTGCATCCTCTGGTTCTTCCTCTGCAACTGGTTGCCCTTCCTGGAAACCGTCTTTGCTTCCCTTCAGTCTCCTCCTCCTTAACGCCCTCCTGGCTGGTAGCGATTGTTCCTCCTCTCCGAGGAATATCTCCTTCTGGCTGGCCCCCACGGGGGTCGGTTCACGGGGTGTTGGAACCTGCGCCCCTCAACTCGATTCTCAGGAGCCAAGAAAGGCCTCCTCTCCTCACGTCTCATCTGCTCCTCCCTTCTTCTCGGCTCTTCTCTTTTGTCCTCCCGCTTTTTCCCTTCTCCCTTCCTCTGCCACTCCTAGGGCCTCCTTTCTGGCGTCTTCTCCTCGTCATCCTCTTCTCGGATCGCCCTGTCGAGCCTGGCCAGGAAACTGGGGTTGGTTGACTCCCCCTGCACGAACTTGTTGGCCCTCTCGATCAATTCCTCGTACGACTCTGGGAAATCCATGATGACTTCCAGATTAAAGAGTCACTGCTTCAGGCCGAAAGTCAAGGTCAGTTGCAGGGTAGCGCTATCCACCTCCTGGATACCAAGGACTTCCTCCTGAAAGCGGTCAATGTAACGACCCGATGTCTCGTGCTCCCCTGCATCAGATGGAAAAATGCAACGGTCTCCTTCTTCCTCTTCTTCAACGTGGCGAACCTTGCCATCAACCCTCGGCACAGGTTCTCGAAATAGTTGCTCGAATTTGCTAGCAGCTGGTGAAACCAGTCTCTGGCCTTCCCCTCGAAGGTGACAGCGAAGAACCTACACTTGAAAGCATCTGTCATGCTACGGATAGACACCACGTCATCGAACAACTGGAGATGCCTGACCGGGACATCTCTACCCGAGTAGTGGCTCATGACCGGATCCCTGAAACCTTCAGGGACTGGAGATGGCAATACCTCCTCACTAAACGGGCTCCTTCCTCCTTGGAGGCGACTTGCGAGTTGGAAAGAAGCACCAAACTCGCATGCGCGAGTATCCCGGATCCTCCTCTAATACTCGCCTTCCTTGATCCGGATCCCCTAGATACTCTGCGAGTATTACAACGACTACGCTGGTCAATCCATCTCCTCCAACGTCGACTCCTTGCCCGTTCTCCTAGACAGCGTGACATCCTTCGACGGGGTCCCGCGACAGGGCGACATCGCCATGACCTCCATGCGAGGAGCCAGCGGCGAGCGCACAGTAACTTCGAGAAGCTACGCGAGCCAGCCAAACTTCGCACTGAACTCGGCCCTGGTCACATACTCGCTTGGACACTGCAAGTTTCCCGCCACTCCATCTTGCTCGCCTTCATCCACCATGATGCCTCATTGCTTGACTTTCCTCCTCCGACTGCGATCCACGTTCACCGCACGAAAATGTTGAAGCCAAAAAAATCTCCACTCCAAAATTCGGATCTAAGTGCAGTCCAACGCTAATGGTCCCGTGATTCGGCCGACGGGTTCTGAAGACAAGAGCAAAGAAGTGAGAAGAAGCTAAAAGACCCCAGGCGTTGCAGCAGGAAGATCTCAACGCGTACCTGGAAGTTTGGAATAAAATTCCCCTCCACAACCAAATTAGTTGAACAAGGTACGAGGAAGACACCACCTAGAGAGTTGTAGTCTCAAGAGAGTCGGGGAGGACTGGATTGCAACGTTTCAAGGTATCATTCATGTTACCCATGGGGTCCTATTTATAAACAAATCCTGGGGGTCTTTAAGCGAGAATACCCAGCCCCGCGAGGTTGGCTCTCTGGACCTACTAATCTCGTGTTCAGCAACCTGGCAATTTGTTCTTGGCGACTATTGAAGGATTTCGCCTTTGTTTGGAGAGATGTCGTTTAAGATCGCCAATTATGTGAGTACTCCTGATGCTCGCCAAAACCTCATGTTAACTGCTCGTTCGGGCGAGCATATGCTTGATGCTCGGTTATATTTCTGCTTGGTTGCTCGCTTGGGAGAGTATGATACTTGCCCCTAATAAAGAACACCTATTTTGGTAGGTTGTTGACTTTGACATGTTCTTCAATGTTGACTTTGACCTTTGCCTACGTGGCGCGACTGGGTCCCCCATTGACGAATGTGGGTTGTACACCATCACCATTATATCTCTACCCTTTATACTTACAGCGGCTTGCAAGGAGCGTGGGACCCTCAGTAATTTTAGTGACACGATGACCTTATGCAAAGACAGTTCCTACCGGGAGCGACTGAGATTCCTTTCTGACTTGCTTTGGGAGCATGTAGTCTCCATTTATCGGAGATAAATGCCTCTAAGTTGGAGGATTGATGGAGACCGATTACGCGTCAATTCAGATATTTATGAGATTGACAATTTTGGATCGTTAGATGGACGATCGAGGACCGTGATCGCGATAGGCTTGATTTTTTCGTATTTTTATATATTTTTCTTTTATTTTTTTAGCTGCATTTTGAGAGTTAGGATAAATTATATGTCGAGCGATCGCGATCATCAAATGTATGTAACGTAATCTCCCCCCCCCCAACTTCCTCTTTATCCTAACCCGCTATGAAATTGAGAGATTGAGAATTTAGATTTTTTTCGGGAGAAGTCACTGATCCCCACTCTCAATCAAACGTCGAGAGCCACCTGCACCGTGACGCCACGGGTCCCCATCTCCAGGGGTGTGGATGCTGATACCATATCTTTTGCCTCCGGCGTCCAGTTCCAAGCTTGTCTTCGCCTTCCCCGTCCACGGAAACACTTCCAGACGCAGATCCCCTCCTCAGATCCTCCTTATGTCACCTTCCTCATACATAGGAACCCTTCCGGCCGCCGCCAACCTTCCCACAATCCCCTCCACCACTGCAACTCCTCCCTGTACCATCAAGAGTTGTTGTCCTGCTCACCCTTGTTGTTAATCAGCAGTTTCATGTTGTCCCACCCCTTCCAAGCCCCATATTTCCTTCCATCTCCTTTACATCTTAGTTACAGCCCTTTTCTAGACCCTCCCCATTGTTGTTGTCTCTGTTCAAGCCATCTGCAGGCCCAGTCGTCCCTCCAGCACCCTAAACCCCTAGCTAAACTCTCAAACAGCTTCCCTACCTCTTATCCCGCAATTATAGCCCCCCCCCCCCCACCACCACCACCACCACCACCACCACCACTCAAAAAAAAACCACTGCCACAAATAGCATCATAGGCTCATAGCTTGTTAGAACAACCACCACTACTTCGCCAGATTGCATTTGTCATGTTGGCGATCACATTACTTGGTAAGTTTTAATTTTAGTTTTCATTGCCCTTGTATTGTACATAAGCACTTTGATTGCTAGTAATATCTCGTTCAATCAAACTTATCATCGGCTTACTTGCATTGCAATGTTTGATCAATTCTGATATTAATGCAGGGCTATAATATTAGGATTGTTTAGTTAATTGCACATCGGAAGTAATTGCATAATTGAGATTTTGCATTTGCATTGAGGTTTATGTTGTGAGCTTTCCATTAATCGATTGTGTATTGTCTGCTTTCTTGCATCTGCATTGTCATTTTAGGGTTTGTCGTGGACCATTGCATTTGTTTGTGATTGCTCGCGTTGCATCTAGGACTAGGGCATCGCAAGTTTCCCACCTATAGATTTGTCCTACATCATGAACTATGAGAAAACTATAATATTTCCGAACACAGTTATAAAAAAAGGTGACATGGGAAAAGTAACATTTAAATAAATAATTATTTCAAAAATCTTATCAGAGCGAAACACCAATTAGAAGATGGGAAAAAACTGTCATACAGGACAAATAGCTACACCGTGGGATGGTGGAAGCCACCAGTTTAACCCATTTGAGAAACTGCTACAAGGTGGAAATCATCTCCTTAATATAAATAGAACACAGATAGATTGTAGTATGCCTTGTTGATGATTACATGAAACAAGTAAACAAAGATGTTGTTTCCTTTCGTAGGGAGATTATAAGCTCCCTTTAGTAAAGAAAGCTCTTAAAAATTGAACTGCCATATAATGAAGCTATTGCAGTTTCTTCAGAAACTCAAAATTTCAACGTACTTGTGATGGAGCACCCCTGGAATGAGTGGCTTCCTACGAAGCCAAGAGGACAAAACCATGAAATTTTTTAAGCAAAAAAATATTTAAAAATCTTAGTGATTGCAAATTCGGCCTCCTATACCTCTAAAGTTTCAAACTTCATGATTCCCTAAAGATGTGTAATTTCAAATTATAATTTACACAGTTTCGTGGAAACTTGATAATTTGCTCCACTCAGTAGTTACAGTGAATAATAGGTGAATCACGTACCAGAAATGATGTAAGCTCTCTTGGCTATCACCCTTGAAAGCTGTTCTGGCTACTGCCCCAAAGAACCTGTTATGTAAGGCACTCCAATAAAAGTGAATTAATTGTAATATAAACAATATGTTAGGAAAGTTTTCTTACATGCCCAAAGTCATCACTGCTAAGACTCCTGAAACATCAGCCCAATCTTGAGCCTAATGCATAGGCATCATTATTTAGTAAATATATTTTCTAAATCCACAATTTATAGGAAGTTGTAATTCATTTATTCATGGGAGCACTCAGATGAACAAAATGAAATAGTAGATAAGACCAAGTAAACACTTAGGGCATGTTTGGCTAAGCTGTGGCGGTGGAGGAAGCAGTGATGGGAAACAATGGTGCACGAATCAACTATTTTGCAGTGGTGAAAAAAATCATGAAATAGTTTGGAAAACTGTATTTGCAGTGCTGTATGAAACAGTGATGCAGAACTAAACAGTAATGAAAATTAAACAGTAATGAAAAATAAATATGAATAAAATTAAACAGTTTGTATAATTTATGATGTTCAACTTAGAATTAAACAATTTATTCGACATAAATCTTTGCGATAAATATATGTGAATTGATGATGATCTATTTTCTCCAAAGCAAACAAATATCATCTGCAAAAAAGAGTTATGCTAGATTAGATAAATTTAATATAAAATAAGTAATTTATTTGTTAAAGTACATTTGTTTGAATCGTACCCGCAATCATTTTCTACTTGGTTCGCAATGAATTCTCTCAAAGCAGACATCTCAGGTGCACCTGTCCCCTCATGTGTAACCGGCTCTACACTCAGAGTTGTGACTATGTCGGTTCGTCGATGTTGTGCCATATGTTTGTATGCCTCTTGATGCACAAAGGTTTCATCAAGATCACATGCTCTGAAATCTAGATCAATCCTAAATGGATGTCTTCTTATATAATTATGGAGTCATTGTAGTCACCACAATTATGCATTGCTTTGAAAATGAGTATTGTGGCATCTTTCTAAGGATGTGTCATTTATTTTTCCATACGCCAAAGCTATGATCAATAACAGAACGCAGAGATGAGTGCGCTTGATTAAATATTTCACAGCGACCTTCAGTTGGCTGATTGCCTCGAGCAAAGTTCGTCAAGTGATATCTTGTTTCTATAAAGCATGTGATTCAGATACTACAAAACATGAGCTCCATATAAACAAGATATTACATAACATGAGTTACAAACTATACCAACCAAAACACTGTAATAGAGAACATGAGCTCACAAAAAATGCTTAAAAAAGCATATGATCCTCAACTATAAAGCCTTCACTTCAGAGATTCCATGTAACGTTTTTTCAACCACGAAACCTTCCTATCGTCTGGGAGATTCAAGAAAATTATCTTATTATTGAGATTTATGAAGTACACCGTGGAAAAATCGTACATGTTCGCATCATCAAACAACTCTGGAAACTTCTCTAGTTCGTGTACTACCTCGCTCAACATATATATGCTCGGAAGAACAGTCGGTCTGGCAACTGTAAGGCCCACGGATCTTGTTACGTCCCGTAACTCATCAACTCCTGTCATCATGGCATCTTTTATGTCTGCTTCTTTGATGTTACCTTTATGGAATCTTTTATGACTGACGTCATTTTAGAAGTCGAACTAACATCATTTCCTTTACTTCCACTTGTGCCACCATCACATTATGTGTGCCACTATCATTCATGTTAGCAGTTTGGGTAGCAATACTTTCTACTACTTGATCATCATCATCAGAAACAGGCTCGAGTACAGAAAACATATGGTGCATTTCCCCCATGGATGGGATCCATGATTTCTCTCCCGTAGCAACTACCAAGCGAAACATCTTGTCCATTTTTTTCTTCGAGCTCAGGTGCTATGCCTGTATATCGAAATTTCTTGACGGCTGGTAACATCTATAATGAGGAAACTGTTAATAGGAATATACATAATTGTCTATAAGGAAAATAACTAAAAATGCACAAATCTTAACCTTAATGCACTTTTCCCACCATTCATCGGAAGCATCAATTGTTCTTTTGGTTAGGTTCCAACCCAAACCAGTCTCCCCTCTTTTGAGATCCCTCCATAGCTTCCACTCACGCTTCAATTGATCTCATTTGTTCTTCAATTGTGCGTAGTATAATTAAATGTTGTACGTTCTTTGTACTTTTTAATCAAGTTAAGTCATCCATCTCTACTGAAATGAGTGTTTGGTTTATTGCCTAATTCAATCTCTTGTATACACAAGTCACAGAATATATGTACGTGCATAGACTCTCATTGTGCAAAAATGACACCTTCCTTTGATTTACCCATCACTCGCCTAAAATTGCTTCCAAACTCCCGAGCCTAAAAAAATGAACGAAACATAAAAAAACATTGCATCAATTGTTGATTGAAACATCATAACATGAATGAAACATGTGCGTGAAACGACACATATATATGAAAATTATCTATAGTAAACACATTTGTCTGGTTTCATAGCAAACTATGCTAACATGAATGATAGTGGGCAAACCAAAATTTCAGTAGAGATGGACAAACAGTATAGTTCTCCAGCAATTGAAACATGCTAACATGATGCAAACTACACATCATGTTTGCTAACACATGCATGAATTATACTAACAGTATCGGCTCTGTTTTCTCAACATGATGCATAGTGCTAACATGAACAAAAAAACTATAAAACAGATGCTAAACACAGAAAACTATGATGCTAACTAGAGAACTATAATGCTAACCGGAGAACTATGATGCTAACCGGAGAACTATGATGTAAACTGGAGAACTACGATGTAAACTGGAGAACTACGATGTAAACTGGAGAACCACGATGTAAACTGGAGAACTACGATGTAAACTGGAGAACTACGATGTAAACTGGAGAACTACGATGTAAACTGGAGAACTACGATGTAAACTGGAGAACTATAAAGCTAACATGATGCATAGTTATGATGCTAACATGATGCTAACAAAGAAAAAAAAATTGGATGCATCATGGAAAAAAAATTCTGAAGCACCACTCGGCGTTCAAAAATTTTGGAGCAGGGGAGCTGGCAGCATAGGATCTTACCACCGGAGAAGATGCACAGGAGTTGGCGGCATCCCTGGAGGCGAGATCTGGGTCAGTAGAGGCCTGTAAGTGTGTCGGGGAAGAATTAGGAGGAGAGATTGGCCTGAGATCGAGCAGAAAAATCGAGCAAACGACTAGCCATCAGAGAACATACCTTACGGAGGAGAAGAGCGTCGGAGAAGGGCGCCGGCGTTGGCCGACGAGCGGGCGAGAACGCCGGAGAAGAATGCGTTGCGGCTAGGGCACGGGAGTAAAATCGGGGAAGAGGAAAAAGATACGGATATCTGTCCTGCCGCGGTTTTTGGCGAATGGCGATGTCGCCGTTGTTCCACCGCGCCCTTTAATATTTTGTTTGGCGCTGCTTCCTGTGTCGCAGTGGTGTGCAGCAACCCTGCCGCTTTACCAAACAGAGCCTTAATGAAAATATGGACCAATAAAATAAACATACATATAATTCCTCCATCAAGTCATCAATAAATAAGACAATTTCTAGGGCTTCAGTTTGAGAAAAGTGGAAGTCAAATTGATGTAGGACAGGCGTCACACCTTCCTGCCACCCTGGAGTCCCACCAGGGGGCCCACCTTGGCATCGCACCAAGGCGGCTTTATCAGGCCCGCGGGCTATACACCCGAACCCGTCTTCGGTCCCACCACAAGAAGCCGAAAGATTGTTGAGGTCGAGATTCGATTTCGAGACCTATTTGATAAATAGCTCTCAGACGAGCTCTCATCACCAACTGATCCACGGGCCTGATAAAGCTGCCTTGGTGCGATACCAAGGTGGGCCTCCTGGCGGGACTTCAGGATGGAAGGAAGGTGTGACGCTTGTCCTGCATCATAAAAATGCACTTTTTATAACAGCCTCCCCAACAAATAGCTTGAAAGGATGACCGTCGGCACCTCCAGCATACGGCTCGCAAGGGTTCAGCCTCAAATGGTCTGCAGACCATGCACCTCAACTCCTCATCATCCACAGGCAGGTTGTTGGTGGACACAGCCTTCCTTTGATGAAGGAAACTCCAATTAAGCGGCCAGCACGGGAACTTCCTACTTCCTAGAAGGTCACCAATCCCGTGACTACTCCAGACCGAGCACGATTAACTATGAAGTTCTTCAACTTCTCATCACCAATTAAGCCCGACTTGAAAGAATTCATCTCCTGATGAATAAAGATTGTGCAGCGGAAGAGTGGTGGGCCCATAACCCACAGGTCCTAGGATCGAAACCTGGCTCTGATACCAATTGACGCAGGACGAATCTATAGGTGGCGGATGAATGATGCACTAACCCTACATGTCATGCAAAGCCCAACGGAGAAATAAAAAATCAGATAATAAATAATTAAATCACACGCACATGATTATAGCAAAAGTAAAATAATTATTTAGGCAAGCATATTTAGGCTTTCCTCCGCGTGGAGGGCCAAAGCAAAGCATGTGGTGAATGGTTCTTGCAAATCAAAAGATATCTAGAACAAAATTCTACGATTCTTTTTATCCAAACTGTTGGAATAATTTATCAAGCAGGCCACGTGCATGTGGGACCGCCCTCTGGTTCCCCACCGCATTCCTGGTCTGGTTGTTGACCCCGGTGGGCCCCTCTGGCGGAATATCCCTGCGCGGTCCTGTGGTTGGCATTAGTCTCACATCGCCTGCAGCGCTCGCTGCTCCGTGTCTATGTACCCCGCTCCCCTCCATCTCAACACCTGGGTTTTGAGAAGCGATGTGGGGCGGCGGGTTTCTACATGGTATCAGAGGGAGGTTGTCCTGCTACGCGGGCCGCCATGGAAGAAGAAATGACGGCCCTTTGGGCCAACCAGACCTGGTCTCTGGTCTCTGGTCCCTTTACCTCCCGGTCAGCACCCTGTTGGGTGTAAAAGGGTGTTTGTCATCAAACATGCTCCGGATGGCACTATTGCCCGACTGAAGGCCCAACTAGTGGCCCGTGGATTCACTCAGCAGTAGGGCCTTGATTATGAGAAAACTTTCTCTCCGGTGGCCAAGCTCAACACGATTCGTGTGCTTCTCTCCGTGGTTGTACACCGTTGTTGGCCCCTTCATCAGCTCGATATCAAGAATGCCTTTTTGAATGGCGATCTTCAGGAAACCGTCTACATACGCCAACCGCCCGGGTTTGAGACCACGGGAGAGTCTCATGTGTATCTTCTAAAGAAATCCATCTATGGTCTCAAACAATCCCCTCAGGCGTGGTTTGACAAATTCAGCAAGGTGGTTCAGGATATGGGTTTCACTCAGAGTTCTGCTGACTTCTCCCTTTTCACCCGACACCGGGCAACTGGAACCGTCCTTCTGTTGGTTTATGTTGACGACATCCTACTTACTGGGGATGACTCAAAGGGGATTCAAGCGGTCAAACAACATCTGAGCACCGTGTTTCAGACCAAAGACCTAGGGCATCTTCGCTACTTCCTCGGTCTTGAGGCCGCACGACGACCGGATGGGCTTGTCCTCTCCCAACGGAAGTATTGTCTCGATCTTCTCAAAGATGTTGGCCAGTCTGGTTGTAAGCCAGCTAATACCCCGATGGAAGCAAATCACAAGCTCTGTGCTTATGCCTCTGATAATGATCCGCTTCTCCAGAATCCTGAATACTATAGACGTCTTGTCGGAAAGTTGATCTACCTAACCGTCACGAGGACAGATATATCGTTTGTTGTTGGGGTTGTCTGTCGGTTCATGCATGCTCCTCGGGTTTCTCATCTCCAAGCTGTTGAATGGATTCTCCGGTACCTTAAGGCAGCTCCGGGTCAAGGGCTTGTTTACAAGACCTCCACCTTTGCTCCAGCATTGGTCGCTTACTCTGATGCCGATTACGCTGGTTCCCTGGACGATCGGCGGTCGACCAGTGGGTTATGTACTTACTTTGGAGGTCATCTCATTACTTGGAAAAGTAAAAAAGCAAGTCGTGGTCACTCGATCCTCCGCGGAAGCTGAATACTGATCTATGGCATCGGTTGTCTCTGAACTCACATGGCTAGAAAGCCTTCTTGCTGACTTGGGAGTAAAACTTCCTTCATCTGCTGTTCTCTTTTGTGATAGTCAAACGGCCATACACATAGCAAAGAATCCAGTGTTTCACGAGCGTACGAAACATATCGAGGTTGACTGTCACTTCATACGGAAAAAAGTTCAAATGAAGAAACTTGAGTTAAAGCATGTTTCGGGCACTGATCAAGTTGTTGATATTCTCACGAAGGCTTTATCAAGTACCTTGTTCTACCAGTGTTTGTCCAAGCTAGGTGCATATGATCTATACGCTCCAGCTTGCGGGGGAGTGTTAGAGAAGCCCATTTAACTAGGCCCATGTTGTATTGTTTATTGTTATTTCTCTCTCCTCTTTAGTCTCACATCTTATATAAGACCTTGCTCTCTCTTTCTCTCATCTATACATTTGTACTCATTCTTTGTATTCTATACAAGTGAACATATATACAAGGTTGTTTTTCCTCTTATCTACATGGTATCAGAGGGAGGTTGTCCTGCTGCGGGGGTGTGTTGGAATAATTTATCCAGCAGGCCACGTGCATGTGGGACCGCCCTCTGGCTCCCCACCGCGTTCCTGGTCTGGTTGTTGACCACGGTGGGCCCCTCTGGCGGAATATCCCTACGCGGTCCTGTGGTTGGCATTAGTCCCACATCGCCTGCAGCGCTCGCTCCTCCGTGTCTATGTACCCCGCTCCCCTCCATCTCAACACCTGGGTTTTGAGATGCGATGTGGGGCGGCGGGTTTCTACACAAACAAATATAAAATCACATCACCATATTTTAATATTGAAAAAACAAAATCCATACAACAAATAACAACTCACAAAACAAGGGAGCTACCGTTGGAGAGCAGATTCGGAGGTATTCGGCCCAATAGGAACGATCCGGAGAGGAACTGGTGGCTAAAACAACGGGACAGCTGCTGGATCTAGAGGTTTAGGACGGTATCTGGGATGTAACGGCGAAGATGGAAGGCTGGCGGGCTATTGGAAAGGGTGGAAGGAGTGGGTTGCATGCAGGGAGAGGGTGGGGGGGCGACGGCCTTGCTGGGAGGTGGCGGCAACAGCTATATGGGTTGGGAGTGGGGACGGCAGCAGGCAAGGGGATGGGAATGGGGCAGCGGAAGGTAGGGAGGGGCTGGATTGGACGGCAGAAGGTAGGGAGGGGCTGGATTGGGCGGTGAAAAACAGGGAGGGGCAAGATCTCAACGATCTGTGGGTTGGACAACAACAAAAGGGGTGGAGGCTGGCTAGGCAGCAAGCAGGAGGGGCGGATATGGGTTTGTTCGGTGGAAAAACAGTAAGGTGTGGGTGGTGGCTAGGGTTTAGAGAGGGAAAAATGAAGGTTCGGATTAGGAGATACCTTGGGGAGAGAGATAACTACCTAGGAGTCGTCACCTAGGGTTTCACGGAGTCGGCACCGTGGAGTGATCGCCGGATTTCGGGATTTCTCTTCTCCAAAATTTGCAATGACCTATAGCAGCCCTCATACACCTCTATTTATAAAAAAAAAAGATATTATGGCATGCCACCATCGACGTCTATGATTGGTCAAAGATGGGATAGCCCGATTACATCAAAAAAAAGCAAAAATGACAATATAATATATGAAACTGTGTCGGAATGACGGGCCGGACGCACCCGTGGAGTCAGATCATCGATCTGGGCATACCATATATTGTAAATAGCCAATAGGCCACGAACGGGCCCAAAACTCGTCCTCTGTTGCGGGTCCGCATCTTCGCTCCGCGTCACATATATATCCAAGTCAAATGAATGTCTAAGGCATTGGTATAATTAACAGATGTAAAGCATCATAAAACTGCTGACGGTAATTTCGATTTGTACAAAGTGCTGAAAAAACTTCATAATTCCAACATGCAAATTGTGAAGCATGGTTAAGAGGTAGTGAACTCATCCAAAGAAAATGACAAAAAAACTAATTATCTTTCTTCTAATCATATATTTTTCCTATTGTCGTGTGGGTTCCACTGAGGCATCCCAACACTACTGTAATCCATCCTTACCTTTTCCATGTGCCATGTTTGTCGTTTTCCACTGAATTGTCATAACTAATCATAACCATATAAAGAAATAATACCTTTCCTATTTTACAAATGCTTTTAGAAGTTTGTACCAATTAAACAAGCTAGATATTGAGTAAACCAACTACAAATACCCTAAGTAATGCATCAACAAGTTAATTAACAAAAATCTCATATGGACACCTCAAATACAAAAGATGGTGACTGAGATACTTATGTAAAGACATTCCAACATCTAGAAACAGGTGTGCAAGTAAGAAATCGAAGCCAAACTTCATAAAGAATATCTCACAAAGTAAAACGTAAGGTAGCTGATTGCAAGAGTTAAGGCAATCTCAATGACTGCATCATTGAAGATGATCCCAAGCCAAAGTACAGATGCGACTCCGAAAGCTAGACCAATAGTTACGCTGACCAGAAGAAGAAATCTGCCGTAAGTACAATCTACAATTGACAAATAAATAGTAGGTAATAAATGAATACATACGCTCCGACTGAAACGCGCAAAAGGAATTGAATAGTATCTCTGAAGCTGAAGCTCTTCCCAAGCACCATCTTGTAAAACAATTGATACATGACAATAGCAGTGCTGCAGGATGATACAGAGTTAAGTGTGCATTTCTTGATTGCAGAATGGCATAATCACCCTGTTAAAATATAAATATATATACCAAAAGCCATCTAAATGATAAATAGGAATGAAAGATTACACTAAAACATAAAAAAGTTATACAAACTTGAGAGAGGCGCATTCTTGGTGGGTGGTTCCACCAAAGACCTCTTCTACAAAAATGAGAAATACAGAAGATTCCAAGCATAATCCTCTTGTAGAAAACTTTATTCAACCAAAAGAATCACTTTACAACTTACGAGAATACATATACATGGGAAGAGAGAGAGAAGAGTAATCACAATCTAAGATGCGGGACTAAACTAAGAGAGCTATATGGGCTACAACATGGGCCTGAGAATGGGCCTAATTACATGACTTCTTTAATACTTCTAACCCCCCCCCCCTCCCCGCAAGCTGGAGCATACAAGTCGTACTCAACTTCAATGTGTTCGCTCATGAAACACTGGATTCTTAGCAATATATATGGAAGTCAGAATATCACAGAAAAGAGTTGTTGGTGACGATAGTTTAACTCTCAAATCACCAAGGAGACTCTCAAGCCAAGTAAGTTCAGACACAACAGCCGTCATTACACGATACTTCTTCAGCAGAAGAGCAAGCAACAACTGACTGCTTCTAGCTACGTCGGGTGATCAAATTTCGTCCAAAATAGGTACAGAAACCAGTAGTGGAGCGTCGATCATCGAAAGAGCCCGAATAATCAGCATCAGAATACGCAATAAGAGATAACGAGGTGGATGGCTTATACACGAGTCCTTTTCCAGGAGCAGTCTTCAAATACCTGAGGATGCATTCGACCGCCTGGAGATGAGAGATTTGTGGTGCATGCATAAAACGACTGACCACTCCAACGGCAAATGAGATATCAAGTCTCGTAACCGTTAGAACTATCAGTTTTCCTACAAGTCACTGATAGTACTCCGAATTCGAAAGCAGTGAATCAGAGTTAGACTCATGAGGACACAAATTGTGGTTGACATCCATCGGGATTTCTGCAGGTTTGCATCCTGTGAGGCCCACATCTTGAAAAAGATCAAGACAATCCTTTCGTTGTGATAGGACAAGACCGTCAGGTCGCCTTACTACCTCAAGTCCAAGGAAGTACCGAAGATTTCTCAGACCTTTAGTCTGAAAAAAAAATTTAAGTGTTGCTTAATCTGTTGTATCTCTGTGGAGTCATCGTCAGTATTCAAAATATCATCCACATAGACTGGGAGAATGGCAGTCCCGGTTGATTGATGACGGGTGAAAAGGGAGAAGTCCGTCGAGCTTATCTTGAAACCAACCTCATGAACGGCCTTACTGAATTTTTCAAACCAAGCCCGAGGAGACTATTTGAGACCATTGATAGATTTTTGGAGCAGACACACAAGAGACTCCCCCGTGGACGTAAACCCGAGCGGTTGATGCATGTAGACAATCTCAAAAAGATCGTCATTCAGGAAAGCATTCTTGATATTCAGCTGATGTAGCGGACACTGACGATGAACTGCTAAGGAAATCAAAAATCGAACAAAGTTTAACTTGGCGACAGGGGAGAAAGTTTCATCATATTCAACTCCTTGTTGTTAAGTGAACTCCCGGGCCACAAGCCGAGCTTTTAGACGTTCATATGTCCCGTCCCGGCATGTTTGATTGCAAAGACACATTTACAACCAACACAACTCTGTTCAGGAGGAAGAGGTGCAAGATTCCAAGTCTGATTGGTCTAATAAGCAGTCATTTCCTCATCCATGGTCGCACGCCACCCCGGATGTTGGAGAGCCTCCTGTAAAGAATTAGGTATAGAAACGGAGGAGAGAGTACAAATTTAAGCAGAGGTGGGGTGAGGCGGTGGAAGGAAGCGTAATTTTCCAAGGGATGAGCCGTAGAGGTTGATGCCGGATCGACGGGCCGCGAGATCAAACCGGAAGAGGGAAGTTGTCGTAGGGCATCAGTCTTGGGAGGGCAACGAGTGTAGACACGAAGGAGGGGTGGTTTGGATTGGACCGACGTGGGAGTAAGTGTGGGAAGGAGAGATGGAAGTGAAGATGTGACCGGAACCGTAGGTCGCGATAGAGGAGGAGGAAGAAGAGGATCTATAGGGGTGGTGTGAAACGGTTGGTCTTCACAAAAAGTGACATCAGCAGAGACGACCATTTTATCGTCGATAGAGGAAAAACAGACATATCCCTTTTGGGTGCGAAAGTATCCAACAAACATGAATTTTGTAGCACGGGGAGCAAATTGGTCAGTGGCAGGACCAAGGTTATGGACATAACAAGTACATCCAGAAACACGAGGCGGGAAAGAGAATAGAGCCTTGGACGGGAAAAGGAGGGTGACTGGAACTGCAAAGTTGAGGATGGACGGGGTCATGCGATTGATGAGATGAAAGGCAGTAGAAACCGCAAAGTTCCAGTATAGTGGAGGAACCTACATTTGAAATATTAAAGATCTGGCGACATATATAAGATGACGATTTTTCCGCTTTGCCACACAATTTTTTTGAAGGGTATAGGCACACGAAGTCTGATGGATAATACTGAACTCGGTGCACAGATTAGAGAAGGTACGGCTGGTATATTCTCGCGCATTATCGGTACGAATAATTTTTAAACAAGTAGAAAACTGAGTGCGAGTCTCCGTAATAAATGCACGGAAGATAAAAGGGAGTTCGGTAAGATCACAAAGTAAGTACACCTTAGGTAACGTGTGAATAATCATCAATAAATGTTACAAAGTAACGATAACCAAAAACACTAGGAATTTTATATGGTCCCCAAATATCAGAGTGAACTAAGGAAAAAGGAGCATCGTTCTGATTACAAGAAGAAGTAAAAGACACATGATACTGTTTGCCAAAGATACAAAATTCACAAGTAAACTCCTTAAGAGAAATATCTGGAAGAGCTTTCTTGAGAATCTGGAGAGGAGCATGACCACGATTATGTTAATCAACAGAAGAGACAGTGGTGAGAGCAGTAGGTGGAACATCCAGAAGATACAGCCTGTTGGACAGCCGCCCCTTATCAAGTGTAGTCTGCGTTTGTCGATCTTGCACCACAAAGAGGAATGTGAGAAGGTAACACAACAATCAAGGTCTTGTGTAAGTCGGCTAACAGAGAGTAGGTTAAAAGGGGATCTCGGGACATGAAGAACCAAGGATAACGAGAGGGTTGAAGTAAGAGGCATATTAGAAGCGTCAGAAACCGGGGTGGTGTCACCATTGGCCACTGTAATGAACTTGGGATAAGCAGAGTCCAAGTATTGAGGCGGTTTCTGCAAAGAGATGTGATGTGCGACACCCAAATCCACAATCCATTGAGAGCTGCGGGAGAGGCAAGATATACCTTCATTGGAGATCGACGTCACGGAGTCAGAAGAGAGATTAACCGCTCCTTGTAACTGTTAGAGTTGAGCACGTTGAGCAGCAAAGTCATCACTGGTGGCGGGAGAAGTTGTAGTAACAAAAGAAAAGGAGAGGAGGCAGATCGTGCTTGCGATAACAGGTGGCCTCAAGGTGACCATCCTAACCACAGTGAGCATTTAAAGAGGGTGCGGCCACCACGTGTAGAGACCCAAATCCTAGGCTCGTCAAAATTAAGGATCAGACAACAGTTTTAAATAAAAAGTGTAACAGCATACAACCACAGTACAAAAAACAGAAACACCAGCATTTTATTCGATCATTTATTTTTATTACAACATTTGATAAAAGTAAAAAAAATACATGAATTCTACTTGTATTCAATACAGAAGTAACAGTACTGATCCCTACAGAAATCCTTATGTTTTATGTGCACTTCTCCAAAGCCTACGAAGACCTTTAGTCATACCTTCGCTAACTCTTCGGGAGGAATCCTCTTAGGAGCACTGGGCGACGCTCCTGTTGCCTAAAAAAAATGAGTCCACAACGGGTTAGTCATAAAATTTATGACAATGTGAGATAAGTATTTCATGAAGCGTTGTTCATGCACACAAGAGGAATAATAACAATATGCATACAGTACAATATTTAATAATTTCAGTTTCCAAGCTGAACCCTAATTTTACCCCTTAATTTAAATTACATACAATGAGAAATGCTCCGGTGATGCAAACTTGAATTGGTCACCACCCACTTAAGCGCTTTCCGTAGGCTCACCCCTACGTGGTGAATCCATTTGTAGATTCCTCTACATCATAGGATTCGAAACCATCGCATTTCTCCATGCCGAATTTTATTATTTTGTTCTTGACGTATAAAAGAAAGTGTTTTTAATTAAAACATCCCCTCAGATAATATATCGCTTTCATGCTTTTCCTTTGCCCGCAATTATTTCTTAGTGATATCTTAATGAGTTAAACTCATATGCACAGGCATTCGTTATTTCAGAAAGAAAACAAAATACAAAAGTACTTGAATAGAACTAATTCAGGAAATAAGAAGCTCACCACAGCTTTGCCTTTATCCACACCCTTATTTGCATTGTTATCACGATTATCTTGGGACGCCATCCGCAGTTTCTTCCAATTCGATCTTGGTTGCGGAAACCACTGTAATAACACTTATTTCAATTATACTGGGTTGCGTCTCATTTTAATCGTGTACATAAAGGATTCACAATTTGCAAAAATCATCGGAAATTGGAAAAACGTCAAAATGGTATATAAAATAAGCCTCAAAATGGACTAAATCAGCCCCCAAATGGACATCTATTCCGTCCAGCAAAGCTAAAATGATTGGGCAAACCACCCCCTTGAAATCATATGGAAAAAACTAAGTAAAATGCAGTAAAAAAATAGTAAGAAAAACATGATTTTCTGCCTTTTAAAACAGCGAAAAAATAGCAAAGAAAGCCAGCTAATACTCCCCAATTTTTCTGAATTTCAGAAGATAGAGGAAAATTCCCTTACAGTCAGAGGGGAGAGCAGAAGGGCACTGTGTAGAAGCTCAGTACAGCAAGGCTGATCGGCACAGCTAACCAACAGAGACGGCACAGCAGTAAGAAGAAATGGAGCAGCAGCATCCTTAGCAGAAGAAGAGGGAGCAGCAACAGCACAGTCGGGAAGGAGGAAAGAGTACAGTAGCAGTAGCAGCAATTGCACAGAGGGCTCGGCAGAACCCCACAGGCTCCGACGGAGGCAAAGCAGCGTCGGCACGTAACGTCGATCGCACGACGAAATCGATCGGCACAACAGCTCAGCGACGACGACAGTAAATACGAGAAGGCACGGGGAGAAAGAATAAGGAGAAGGAGAAGCACTTCTCTGGTGAAATAGGGCAGCTAGAGGAGGAAGAAGACGGGAATCGCAGAAGCAAGAGATCGACGAAGAAGCGGTGCAGGAGAAGCTGCGATTTTAGTTTACTTTATACAGTGAGATCAGCGGCTAGCGGCAGGTATAAGCCAAACACCACTCCACATGTCTCCTAAACAAACCCAAGGCCTGGACCAGCCAACACTTCAACCTAGCCAGCAATCAAAACAGCCAGCCAGCAATCTAAGGCAACACCTGTACAGCCAGCACTTCAGTTCAAAGCCCAGTAAGCTCAAGGCAGCCAGCAAACCCAGCAATAAATCCAGTCAGCACTTCCAAAATGCAGCCAGCCAACAATTATTCCACTAGCACAAATATTCAAGCCCACAAAATAATTCAGCCACCAAATTAAAACAAGCAGCCCATTAATGTCCAGCCCCAAACAAAACAGCCCACAACCCACTAAATCCACAAAGGCAGCCAACATAAATAAATAATAAAAAAACATCAAAACCAAAATTCGTCAAAAAAATTGCGACAATTAAATATGCATTTTCTCATCATCGGGGATAAATTATACATGGATTTTCATTTTAGGTTGTTACACCACGACCCTGTCCCCGAGAATGGTGACCTCCACGAGCCGGTGAACCTCGAGCAGAAGGAGCAAGAGTGGAAACAGTCTGCTGGAGGATAGCTGGAGTTAGATTTGTAGGAGCATCCATCGGAGGAGTAACCTTCGGGATCAGTAAGCAAACATCAGTCAGAGACGGTGTAAAGGCGGAAGACAGAATTTGAGCCCGGACACTATAAAGATGGGGTGCAACACGGGGAATCATCATGGCAATTCCAACTACTTGTTTCTGTACTCGTTGCGCCGCCAAATCTGTGGTGGGAGCCTGATGTTGTATCCATGCTTCAACAAGTGTTTTAGCTCGAGTAATAAATGAAGTCAAGTCACCAGTGGCCCCGGGGTTAAGTGATTGAAGATCGGTAATTATGTCAAACAGGTGTTGAAGGTTGTCCTTGCCAGAATAAAGGGAGTGAAGATCCTCCCACATAGCATGGGTCGTCTCATGATACATGGCCATCTTATATGACTCAGTGTCCGGGGAGTTGAGAATCCATGATTGGACACAGCCATCATCCCAGATTCATTCCTCGGTGGGAGCAGTTGGAGGATCCCTGTCAAGTGATGAAGAAGACCTTTAGTTTGTAGAACACGGTGAACAGAGTGAACCCACTCAGCAAAATTTTGTTTCCCACGGAGAGAGATGGTAGTGATCTGAAGTTCATCACGAAGTTCAATGGGCACAGCAGCAGTATGGCCAGGAAGGGAGGAAGCCACAGTCGAACCCATCACGCGACCAGCAGTAGTTATCAGGTAGAAGAACAGGCGGACTGACAGCAGAAGCAGCAAAAGGAAAGGAGAACTGCGAGGAGCAAGGCGGCTAACCCAAGCGGACAGGAGAACAGGCTGAGAGGTCAGAGAAGCACGATCAGACAACAGGTCGCGCTGCTAGTGCTAAACCATGCAGACAGGAGAACAGGATGAGCAGTCAGAGAAGCACGAGCAGCCAACAGGTCGCGCGGCTAGAATAGTGCAGGCAGCGACCTAGGACTCAGGGCAGAGAGGCGGCTAAGCGGCCTGGAGGGAGCTCGTCGCACTGGGAGAGCAGCGACCTAAAGGAGCAAGCCGGACGAACAGAGAGGACGGGCGGGCTGAGACCAGCAAGCAGAGGAAGAACAAACACCTGCAAGTACCACCGAGAAGAATAGCAGTTAGCAGACCACGTAGCAGACCGCAGCAAACAGACCGCAACGAGCAGACCGGCGCGAATAGCAAATAGGAAAGAGCCAACCGCGGTGACCAGCAAAGGGCAATGAACAGCGAACAGACCGCCGCAAACAGCAACGAGTAAAGAGCTGACCTCCGTGAATAGTGCAAGCAACGGGTAGCAACGGTTAGCAGACCGCAGCGAGCAACAATGAGAAAAGAACAAACCGTCGGCGAGTAGCAAAGAGCAGTGAATAGCGAGCAGACCGCTGCGAGCAAAAGGCAGATCGCAGCAAGTAGCAGAGAGGAGTCTGTAACCGACAGACCGCAGAACGCAAAGAGCAGACCACCGCGGACAAGGGCAAGTTGCACGGTGTCAGGGCAGTGGGACCCAGTAGAGAAGCTATAAAGACACGAGGAGGCCCGAAAGATAAAGAAGACACCAGCATGAGAATCATGCGGATAGAAAAGTGTTAACCGCTAGAGAGGAGGAGAGGAGATGTGGTTAAAAAAAGCATAACCGCCGTACGAACCAGGAGACCGCAGGAGAGGAATGCGGTTAGAAAAAGCTAACCGCCTAGAGTGATCCTAGCTCTGATACCATGTAGAAAACTTTATTCAACCAAAAGAATCACTTTACAACTTATGAGAATACATATATATAGGAAGAGAGAGAGAAGACTAATCCCAATCTAAGATGTGGGACTAAACTAAGAGAGCTATATGGGCTACATCATGGGCCTGAGAATGGGCCAAATTGCATGACTTCTTTAATACTTCTAGCACCTCTAACTCCCCTAGGCCCTTCTTATATAGGAGGATGGAGGAACGCCTAATAAGACATCATGATAACATTTTTAATTAATATATACAATATTGATAGATAACTAAAGGCGGCGCTTCTGAATAATCTCAAATCATGAGGGGACGTCAATGTATCAAAACCTTGAGGGAGATGAGAAAAACTGGCTTATTTTCCCTAGCCGCAAAATTCCCTAATTATGTTAATTCCTGCATGTAGGTTTCATTCCAGAAATATTATTTCATGTGGAATCATTTGGATTTCAAAAGAAATACTTCAGATATTGTGGTTTGGCTTTCCTGGCCCGGTGATCCGCCTCAACCTCTTATACTATAATCATTCCTTCTTAAGTGTTGTGCATGCAGCGGTTGATACCGTTTCTAAACTGCCATTTATTAAAGTTTGAAGTTGTTTAAGTGATTCCAGCGGGAACATTTGGCAATCCATTGTATAAATTAAGTTGATCCAGCAGAATACCAAGAAATTGAGTGTTGTTGCTAAAGTGGGTGAGTCTAACAGTGAGGTATTGGATTTTAGTAGTGGTTCCAGATAATTATCTGGCACCCCAAGTGTAACATGTTCTCTTACCTCCGCCCATGCTAGATTATTTTTCTTGGCATTGAAACACATGATCCACTTAATCTACTCCACATTCTTCATTGGACTCACCTTCCCCACCTGATTTCACCATTTTGTTTGATCCTCTAGCAACATTCTCTTACTTGTTTTGTTGTAATGTTAATCGATGCTCTACTATGACTCTCATTGCTCCACCAGCTTCAATGGATCTTGTTTCTTCCATTGCTCCACTCTTGCATCACTCTAATCATCAATATCACCGGCCCAGCCACTTGACCTTGTTCACCACTTTGACTTTTAACCTTCAGTCTTTTCTTGCTACGATCTCTAATCACCAGGAACCCCAAATTGGCCCAAATATACCAGGAGAAAGAGACTATACCAGAGTTGCAAGCAAGATGGGAAATTGAGAGCATTGAGACATACTCAAATAAGGAATCTTGCAACCTTAACCACCGTCCCATGATGGCATTGCAATCTAAGGGTCCTAACATTATGGTATCAGATCCACTCGCCATGAATCTTGAATCGGATCAACTCAGAGAAATCAAAGCAATGCTCACCAAAGTCATTGTCGATTCCGCCACAAGCGAAGCGACGTGTCGCTACCTTAGTCACAGTGAATGCACGCCCTCACTCTCAGCATGGTATTTTACGCCAGAGGGCTCTTAGCGGGAGATTCAGTTAATCCCCACCAATAGGCTACACACAACGATTTGGTCTTCCTATAGCAGGATTGCACCCCAATTACAAGCAATTTCTGCACCAGGTGACCTATCCACCATCCACTATGGGTTCGCGAGACCACCATCGACCCGTTGACCACCGCCACTTTGCTAGGGAATTGTTGGTGTGCGGTTTTCAGCCGCTGGTATAGGTTTTTCAGTCTCGAATGGGCCATTTTCAAGGGGAGATCATGTGGCAGCTCCCCAGGGATATCAATCACCAACTTGGACACATTGGGAGCCTCTGAACCACTATGAGGAACAACATCCAGACCATCCCAGAAATATTCGTTCACCTAGAGATGATCCGAGTAATGTTGCGTCGCATGTGAAGTTGGATTTCCCTTTACTTGATAAACAAGATTCCATGGAGTGATTTACATGTTGTGATAGCTTTTTATCAATCAACGAATCCCGTGAGCGGAATGGATCAGTCTAGCAACTAATACTATGTGGGATCAGCCTAACTATGGTATGCATACTCATGCAAGAAAACTCGCACATGCACTGGGAAACTTCGCGTTATTCTACACTATGTGTTTCGGTCCAATACTCCGCAGTAATACATTTTTGACTCATTCGATTGAAGAAAATTGAGCCAAACAAGGAGTACCAAGAACAGTTCCAGATGTAGCTTGTGTTTGAACATGATTCGACAATCTCTTAGTTTAAGAATAACAAAAACTAGTGATTGCTAATGATATATTCGAATCTTGATAGTGTGCATGTGATTACATAAGTTGAAGATAGAAAATCAATTCAATGGAAAAAAGAGCCTCAGATTGAACTATATCGCTAGGCGTTAAGGCTAGTGCAGGCGTTAGTGAAGAGATCATCATCTCACTGGATTTGATCTATATCGTCAAGAATTAAGTGATTGTGCAGGCAGCAGTGAAGAAAAGACTCTCAAAGTGACAAAGATCTTAGCGGAAAGCGTTATCGCCCATCCGATGGGGAATTTAATCTATAATGAATGGCACTAAGTGAGCGCGGATGATAGTGGAGAAAATATTCTCAAAGTGACAGAGCTCTTAATGGAAAAAAAAGCTAGCACTATCGCTTATCCGATAGCAAATTTGTTCTATAACGGATGGCGCGATGTGCTAATGCAGGCGATATTGAAGAAAAGATCTTAAAACGACAGAGCTTTTAACGGAAAATCCGCTAGTGCTATCACCAGAATCCAATAGTGGGTCCGTTCTTTAATGCTCATTTGATTGCGCTAACGTTAGTTGTCCAATAATGTTGTCATCGTTGCGCTATTCAAACTACACGAGTCCTTTTAGTAGTGCAATTGCAATCCGATAGTGTTCGCACTTACTTTTATATGTTATTACAAGAGATGTTTTTACTTCCAAATCAAGGCTTTTATCAATTGGTGTGCTTGAGCTGACTTGAGAGCATTGTGGACGAAAAGTCCACAACCCTTTGGTGTCATCTTTCAAAGAGAAGGGTGAAAAATGAATCCAAGCAAGAGATCTCATCCATGGAAGCCTTCAAGCATGCGGTGATCTTCTTTCATTGATCTTTTGCAATCCTTTCACCTATAACAACAAACCTGAAGAAAGATAATGGAGAAGTTTGAATCTTCATCCTCCGAAGTCTAGGAGATCTTAACAAGTCCAAAGTGTTAGAACATTGTTCGACACTCTCTTACTTTGAGAATAATAAATATAGGTGATTATTAATGATACCTTCAAGTTTTGATAGTATGCAGGTGACTACATATGTTGAAGATAGCAAATCAATTCAATGGGCAATAAAGCATGATATAAAACTATAATGTCAAGTGCTAAAGATAGCTTAGGCGATAATGAAGAAAATATTCTCAAAACAGCAGAGCTTATAATGGAAAATACGCTAACGTTATTGCTAGAATCTGATAGTGGGTTTGCTCTTTAACACCCATCCGATAGTGTTAACGCCAACCGTCCGATAATATTGCAGACATCGTGTTGTTCAATTTCTACATTGGCTGTCATTCGGTAGCGCGCTGTAGCAATCTGATAGTGTTTGTGCCCAAATTCTTTAAGTTTATAGAAAGACATATTTTTGCTTCCGAATCAAGGCTTTTGTTAATGTGTGCATCTCAGAGCATTATGGACGAAAATTCCACAACCCTTTGGTGTCATCCTTCGAGGAGAACAGCGAAGAATGAATCAAAGCAAAAGATCGCATCTGTCAAATCCTTCAATCATGTAGTGATATTCTTCTTCCATTGATATCTTGCAATCCTTTCTTCTTCGACGACAAACCTGAAAAAAGATGACAGAGATGCTCAGATCTTCACCTTCTGAAGTCTAGAATATTTTCCCCAAATCCAAAGCACTTCATAGTTCAAAGACTGAACCTTTGCACTATAACATTCATCCGTCAAAGGGTTCCATTGTTGGGGAGTATTTGTCTTTATTTACTATTTCATCTTTGTACATTGTGTTTGAATTATTCTATTGTGATTGCAAACATGGAAAATCGTCTTTGCGTAGACATAAAGGTTAGGGTAAACCTTGCGGAAAATCGTCTTTGCGGAGACATCGAGTTGGGGTAGACCTTGTGGGAAATCACCTTCGCGGAGGCCTCTAGATTGGGGTAGATCTAGAAATAAAAATCATCTTTACAAAGGCGTCAAGAATGGAGAAGTTCTTGTGAGATTTTTGGATAGGAGAGGGGTTGTCGTCATCTGGGTGTGGACTGATGGGAGTCAACCGAGTCGGGAGCATTCGATATAGAAATGGAAAAGATTTGAATTATCACCTTTGAAATTAGCGGTAATAAGATCACAAACTTTTATCTTAAATAAAATATTATATTTTACTCTTTTATTAATTGTTTATGTAATCTGATTTGTGATTTATTGCATTATTCATTTGCGCGTAACTCTAAGGCTCTGTTTGGCTCAGCTGCAGCGACTGGAGAAGCAGTGGTGGGAAGCAGTGGTAGAATAATCAGCTATTTTGCAGAGTAGTGGCAGAATCTGTGAAACTGTTTGGAAGAACAACTGTTGCAGTGTTGTTTCAAACGAAGAAACTGTTTAAATTGTTTGGCAAAACAGTTGTGCGGTGTGATGTTTTAAAAAAAAAAATTAAAGAAAAATGGCAAAAAAAAACAAATTAGTTAACTTAATTCATTTTAATTGCCCCAAAATTAGGAGAACGTGTGATGTCTCACAATTTGCAGAAATTCTCCCCTCTTTTAATTTGCCCATCTATGGGAAAAATTAAGATCAATGCAAATGCTACCACTACAATGACCTAAAACTTCAAAGAAAAAAAACCCTATCAGAGCATATAATAATAAAATTGATACATCATGAACATAAGCACTTGATTTGTGAAACAAAATAACAGTCATACAAACTATATTGGAAAATTAAACTATGAAGAAAATGTTACAACTAATCCATAGAAAGAAGCCCACATCAAAAAAAACGTTGTTGGATCTCAAAAAAATGTTGAGAACTGAGGTTTTCTGGATCTCAACAAAACGTCAAAAAGCTTGAAATAATGTTGTTGGATCTCCTAAAAAACAATAAAAAAAATATTTTTTTGCTGAATAACGGTCAAAAAACGTTGATGGATCTCAAATAATGTTGTAACCTAATACAAGATCTGAGGTTTTCTACTTGTTCTCAGGGCAGAAATCTACAAAAGTGCTTTTGAGAAGATGAAGGGCGAGAAAGATCAATTATCAATTAGCAGCTTATTCATCATCATAAGTTGTCCCAAACAGAGCCTTCGTAGCAGCGGCGACTGCAACTGCGACTGCAACTGGAGGATCATTAAACCTGTTTGGCGCGGCGTTTTGAAAAGCCACGGCCCCCCACGCCCAAAACGCCGCGCCAAACAGAGCCTAAATAAGCAATTATTTTTTTAGAAAAATCCCCCTCCTCTCTAAATTGACATACTATCAAACACAAAGCACTTCAAGGATGGAACATCTGCACCATACCGTTCATTCTTCAAAGGGTTCCATTGTTGGGGAGTCTTCTTTACATTATCTCTATTTAGTATTTCATCTTTGTACTTTGTGTCTGGAGTACTCTATTGTGTTTGTAAACGTGGAAAATCGTCTATGCGGAGAAGTCAAAATTGAGGTAGACAAAGAAATTTGTATTTGCGAAGACGTCGGGTTGAGGTAGACCTTGAAGGAAAACGCCTTTACGGAGGCGTTTAGATCAGGGCAGATTTAGGAATATAAATCATCTTTGCGGAGGTATCACAAACGGGGAAGTTCTTGTGAGATCTCCGAGTAGGAAAGAGATTGTCATCATCTGTGGGTAGAGTGATGGGAATCAACCAGGTTAAGAAGATCCTATATAAAAATTGAAAATATAGAGAAAACTCAAACTTGTAAATACTCTTTATATATCTCAATACAAGGTATGAATTCATATTTATAGGAGGGAGAAAGAGAGAAGAGAGTCTTATACATGAAGTGGGACTAAAGAGGAGAAAGAGAAAATAAACTAAACATGAGCTATATGGGCCCCTTTACATGAGCTTTTCTAACACTCCCTCGCAAGCTAGAGCGTACAAGTCGTATGCACCAAGCTTGGACAACAACTGATAGAATAAGGTGTTTGGTAGAGCCTTTGTGAGGATATCAGCGACTTGTTCAGTGCCTGGAACATGTTTTAGTTCGATCTTCTCCATTTGAACTTTCTCCCGGATAAAATGACAGTCTACTTCAATATGCTTTGTTCTCTCATGGAAGACTGGATTCTTTACAATATGTTTAGTTGTTTGGCTGTCACATATCAGAAGGGCAGGTGATGGAAGTTTTACCCCAGATCGACAAGAAGACTTTCCAGACACGTTAGCTCAGAGACAACTGAAGTCATTGATCGGTACTCTGCTTCTATTGAGGATCGAGCCACAACGGCTTGCTTCTTACTTCGCCAGGTGATGAGATGACCCCCAAAATAGGTACAAAAACCACTTGTTGATCGACGATCGTCCAAGGACCCGGCATAATCGGCATCAGAATATGCAACTAATCTCGGAGTAGAAGATGAGGTCTTGTAGACAAGTCCTTGACCTGGAGCAGTTTTCAGGTATCTGAGGATGCGCTCAACAGCATGAAGGTGCGAGGTGCGCGGAGCATGGATAAATCTGCTGACCACTCCAACGGCGAAGGATATATCCGGTCTAGTAACTGTTAGGTAGATTAATTTCCAACAAGTCTTCTATAGTATTCTGGATTTTGAAGAGGAAGATAAGTGTCGGAAGCATGAGCACACATCTTATGATTTGCGTCCATTGGGGTGGTAGTAGGCTTGCATCCGGAGTAATCAGCATCCCGAAGGAGATCCAGACAGTACTTTCTCTGGGAAATAACAAGACCGTCTGGCCGTCTCGCGATCTCAAGGCCAAGGAAGTACCGGAGGTGACCCAGATCTTTAGTTTGAAAGACTGAGCTAAGGTGTTGTTTAACTGCTTGGATGCCCTTTGAGTCGTCTCCAGTAATCAAGATGTCCCAATAAGAGAACTGTTCCAGTTGTTCGATGTCGTGTAAATAGGGAAAAATCTGCAGAACTTCGAGTAAAACCGACTTCCCGAACAGCCTTACAGAATTTATCAAATCATGTCCGAGGAGATTGTTTGAGACCATAAATGGACTTTTTCAGATGACAAACTCTAGACTCCACCGTGGTCTCAAACCCGGGAGGTTGCTGCATGTAGACAGTTTCCTGGAGGTCGCCGTTTAGGAAAGCATTTTTGATGTCCAGTTGGTGTAATGTCCATTTTCGTTGAACCGCCACGGAGAGAAGGACACGAACGGTATTCAGCTTTACTACTGGAGAGAAAGTTTCCTCGTAATCAAGACCGTGTTGTTGAGTGAAGCCACGAGCCACCAGTCGTGCCTTGACGTCCCATCTTGAGCATGTTTGATTACAAAGACCCATTTACAGCCAACGGGTCTCTGACCGTGAGGGAGAAGTACCAGATTCCAGGTCTGATTTGCCCAGAGAGTCGTCATCTCTTCTTCCATGGCCGCCCGCCAGCCAGGATGATGCAGAGCCTCCTGCACAATGTTAGGTATAGAAATAGAGGAGAGGGAGGTGGCAAAGGTGTGGAGTGATGGAGAGAGGCGATGTAAGGATACATAGTTCGCCAGGGAATGAGCGGTAGAATCTGGTGTCGGATCGTCAGAGCGCGAAGCATCAGAGGTCGAAGCCGACTGCATTGGGGTAACGGAGACAGGGTGGCGACGGGTGTAAACTCGTATAAGAGGTGGCTTGGGAACAGGGAGGGCCTTGTTCGGACTTGGTAGTGATGACGGAGTGGTAACTGGAATAGCAGGACGTATGACGGCTGGTGGGGAAGGTGTAGGATCGGAGGTAGAGAAGAAAGGGAGATCTTCTTGAAAGGTCACATCAGCTGATACAGTCACCTTTCGAGTAGCTGGGGAGTAACACACATAGCCTTTTTGGGTCCGGGAATAGCCAACAAAGATCTGTTTGGTTGCCAAGGGGTCCAATTTGTTCATGGAGGGATCAAGAGTGTGGACATAGCAAACGCATCCAAATATGCGGGGTGTAAGGGAGAATGGAGTAGAAGGGAACATGAGGCTGAATGGAGTGGCATTGTGGATAATTGGTGATGGAAGACGGTTGATTAGGTAACAGGCCGTGGAGAGAGCGAAGTTCCAGTAAGATTTAGGAACTTGCATTTGAAGCATGATAGAGCGAGCCATATCGAAGAGATGTCGATTCTTACGTCCAGCTGTTCCGTTTTCCTGCGGGGTATAAGCACAGGATGTTTGGTGAATAACCCCGAATTCAGAGCAAAGGTTTGCAAATTCGTGACCAGTCTATTCGCGGGCATTGTCCGTGCGGAGAGTTTGGATAGTGGTGGAGAATTGCGTGCGGGTCTCGAGGAGGAATGCCTGAAAGACCTGGAGAAGCTCAGAGCGATCACGAAGTAAGTAGAGTCATGTCATTCGAGAGTAATCATCAATAAACATTAAAAAATAACGATAACCAGAAATGCTAGTAATACGGTACGGTCCCCAAATATCAGAGTGTACTAACATAAAAGGAGCAGCGCTCCGGGTACAATGAGACTGAAAAGATGAACGAGGCTGTTTGCCGTAAATACAGGTTTCACACTGAAAAACAGGTAAAGATACATCGGGAAGAGCCTTCTGGAGGATGGGTAAAGGGGCATGCCCAAGACGGCGATGCCAATCGACGGAGAAGACAGAGGCCAGGATAGTTGGAGGGTCATCAAGGATGTAGAGCCCGTTCTGCAGTCGACCCTTACCAATGATAGTCCGTTTCTGTTGATCCTGTATCAGAAAAAAAAGAAGTAAAGGTTACCGAGCAGTTTAAATCTGTAGTAAGGCGACCAACAGAAAGCAAATTAAAGGGAGAGCCCGGCACATGAAGAGCGGAGCGAAGAGAAAGAGACGGAGTGAGAGGGATATCAGCTGAGCTGACAACAGGAATCGTTTCCTCATTAGCCACTGTAATACACTTGGGATGAGAAGAGTTCAGGTATTGTTGTGGCCGCCGAGAAGTAATGTGATGAGTAGCATCAAAATCCACTATCCAATGTGGACTCGTGGAGAGATGGGTCATACCTTCATGGGAGATGGAGGATGCAGAGGCAACCGAGGCGGGTGGGCGACTAAGCGAACCATGGAGTTGTTGCAGCTGAAGGCGAACCTCTTCAAGATCAGAACGGGAAGAGGAGGAGTCGGTGGCAGCAACAGTAGCCTGTGGGCGAGGAGGAAACTCATGCTTCCGATAGCAAACAGCCTCGCGGTGACCATCCTTCCCGCAGAAGGAACACTTTAGTGGCGGTTTGCCGCGACCTCGGCCCCGGGAGCCAGAACGTCCCCCACGAGTAGACGGGGGAAGCGGGAGTAGGGGAGCCGAAGTTTGCTGTAGTAGAGCCGGTGACGGAGGAGCCGGATAATCAGGAGAAGGAGAGACCTTGAGCAGCATTGCACACACATCTGACAGTGAGGGAGTAGTTGCGGAGGAGAGAATCTGTGCCCGAATGCTCTGTAGATGAGGCGGTACACGAGCCATCATCATGGCTACTCCAACAGCCTCTTTCTGAGCACGTTGTGCCGCAAGATCTAGCGTGGGAGGTTGATGTTGAATCCATGCTTCGATCAGAGTCTTGTCCCGAGCCACAAAGGACGTGAGGTCGGAGGCTCCGCCAACATCCCGATTCTGGAGATCAGTGATGATATCGTAGAGGTGTTGAAGACTATCTTTACCAGAGTAGAGGGCTTGGAGCTCGTCCCACATGGCCTTGGCGGTTTCATGATACATGGTCATGCGGTAAGGTTCACTATCCAGAGAGTTAAGGAGTCATGTCTGCACCCGACCGTCATTGCGTAGCAACTCATCCGTTGGAGGAACCGGAGCAGCTTGGGTCAGGTGATGAAGAAAGCCTTTCGATTGAAGGACACGGCGAACCGAGTGCACCCACTCCGTAAAGTTCTTCTTCCCGGTCAAGGCGATAGTTGTAATCCGCAATTCATCGCGAATTTCATTTACAGGAGCCGGGCGGTCAGCAGAAGAGACCGGCGGAACAGAAGAATCGATAGAGGAGCCCATGACCGGGTGTAACGGCCCAAAATCCGCCACAATTTAATTCAATCTTTCTGAGAGGGTTTTTCATAAACTATACGCAGCAGTATAAAAAAAGGGTATACCAGTGAAAATATAACATCACAAATCATTAATGTACAGAATATACACACTATCTCAATGCCAGGTACGGAAATGTCTACATGTAGTACATTCTAACTAGCTATCAATGGTACCAGGAAAAAATTAAAAAAAAACTCAAGCTAACACGTGGACGAGCCACGTCATCAGTTGGTCTTCGGTCTGCATCTGCTTGAGCCCGCCTAGGGGGGTCTAGTACACTGGTACTCGGCTCCTGAAAGAAAATTTGAAACCAATTAGTTTTGAAAACTAAGTGAATTCCTTACCCTTACCTGCAACTTTGCACTGCAAGCAGACAAGAGATTCAGCAGCAATAAATATATATGAACATGCCTCTAAGCTAGTAACAGGGAAAATCAACAATTCTATTCTGATATCAATTCATATTTCATTTATCATGTTTCCTATCCAATTTCCATTTATTCGTACTGCGTTCCTCGAAAGACTAAGGGTCATCCAAATATCTCAATCATCCGGGTCCATCGACCCTTCATATAAATATCCGCTTTAGGGCGCTCACATGCGCAGCAGGCTTCCACGCCTCCTAAATTGGATTCTCTTCATATTCTGTAGGAGTTCGACCCCTCCTACGAGGTGTGAGAGTTCTACCCCTCTCACGAGGTGTAGGAGTCTGAAGCATCCCCCCTACTAGGCCGACCCTTAGCTTTCCGATGCATCGACGCTATCTCAATTTCAATTCAAATTCTATCTTTTCGATTCATTTCATTTTCTTAACAAAATAGGATTTATTTGTATGTTTTCCCCTAAGAAATCTATCACTCGGGAAGAGAAGGAATCCGCGCGGTTAGAATAACACAGGTCGCCCGGTTATAAGATCGGTTAGCATAACACAGGTCGCCCGGTTATAAGATCGGTTAGCCTTGCGAGAAGAAGAAGGCCGCCCGGTTAGAATAACACAGGTCGCGCCACCGCTTAGAAGGAGGGAGGTCAGTTAGCAAAAAAAGCTAGCCGCCGGGAGAGACCGATTCGCTCTGATACCATGTAGAGAAAACTCAAACTTATAAATACTCTTTTTATATCTCAATACAAGGTATGAATACATATTTATAGGAGGGAGAAAGAGAGAAGAGAGTCATATACATGAAGTGAGACTAAAGAGGAGAAAGAGAAAATAAACTAAACATGGGCTATATGGGCCCCTTTACATGGGCTTTTCTAACAGAAAACATTTGTATTATCATCTTTAATCTAAGCGTTATAAGATCACAAACATTGATCTTTAATAAAATATTGTCATTTACTCCTTTAATTATTGCTTGTGTAACACTAAAGACACAAATGACTCCTGGTGACACGCTAACTCATAATAAAGACAACATTAAATAGTACATAAAAGCGCAAGACTTATAATCATAAAGATTCAAAATAATAACGGCCCCATAACATCACTCTCGTACCAAAATGAGTTGTCCCCAAGCTCAAAGGGAGATTTAAATCTTGTGTCAATTTAACCCAGTTTCGTCTTCGCCGGGTTCCTCCAATTCTAACCAAAAATAAAACATTAGCAGTGATCGCGAATATAGTCCTCATCACAGTTAGAACATAACTCTTTTGACAAGTGTTACGTAATCAGGGTGGAGAGATCGAATGCTCTAGTGGCTGTCGGGATTAGAGAGAAGAAGGAAGCGGGCAGGGAAAGAGATAAGCCCTTGTGTTCCCAATTTCAAAATACAACCAAGCATGAATCAAGGTTTATATAACATCCTTGGCCTAACTGCAATAAAAGAAAGATATATTCTGTTTCTCAAAATATCTATGCGACATAATGACCTTCTACCGGCATGTCGCTAGTGTGCCCTTCGCGGCGTTGGTATACTTGTCACACTAGTGGATGTCCCTCTCCCTTCGCGTCTGAAACAATGTCTCCTTCAAAAAAATTTGTCTTCTCCTCAAGACAGAAGTCTAGAAACTGATCGCGGAAAACAGGTTGTTCAACCCATGTGATCTCCACTGGGGGTCAATCAAGCCACTGCACCATGACTTGATCAACTAAGGAACCCTCTCGACTGATAGAGCGTATATTTGTGCAAGCTGAGCAAGTCTAGTGAGGTGAACCCGGGAACTGGAGGGGCTAGAGTCGCCTCGACCAGATAGTCCCCAATAACCCGTTTTAACCGAGAGATGTGAAACACCAAGTGAATGTGGTTGTCTGGTGTAAGGCAGAGGTTGTATGTTGTGGTGCCAACACGTGCCACAATCTCAAACAGGTCGTAGAACTTGGTAGCGAGCTTGGAGTGGGTGCGGGGTCACCTAAATCTGACGGTGTGGTCGAAGCTGGATGAACATGGTATCCCCTTCAGTGAATTAGATATCTCTGCAGTGGCGGTGGCGGTTGGCAAAGGTAACCATCCGGTCCTGCGTGCGCTGAAGATGATGGTGTAGCTAGAGAAGTACGGAGTCACGATCACATAGTAGATCAGATAGGGACGCCACGGCGCATTCTTCTACGAGAGTGCGCGTGAGGGATGGTGGCCGCCTCGAACGAAGTGGTGCCAAAGCTGGTGTGGAAAAAGGTGTTGTAAGTGTGCTCGGCCTAGGATATCCAATCCGCCCATGCCCGCTGGTAGTCACACACAACATCGAAGATAGGTCTCCAAACAACGATTCATTACCTTGGATTGCCCGTCCGTCTGAGGGTGGTAAGATGTACTCATCCGAAGTTGGGAGTCCTGCATCTTAAACATTGACTGCCAAAAAGAACTCATAAAAAAAAAATCGCGATCGCTCACAATGGACCGAGAGAACCCATGTAAACAGACAACCCCATCAATGAAAACCGCACTAGTGCAGTAAATGGGTATTTGAGGGGAAGGAAGTGGGCATATTTAGATAGACAATTCACGACCACTAATACGCAATCCCACATCTTGAATAGAGGGATCTTAGAAATAAAATCCATGGAGATATCCCCCCAAATCTAGGGCGGAATTGGAACTGGATGAAGAAGGTCCCCGGGAAAAGTGATCTCGTACTTGGCACGCTGAGATGGCAGGCAGGTTGCCACAAGTGGTATGAACCGTTGGAACATGTCGGGCCACGGGGCGGCAGTATATCCGGAAGGCATCAGTGGCATATTAATGATGCATACACACCATATCAGTGCATATTCTACCTTCAATTGTCCATGTTCAAACCAAGTAGTTGATCTATATTCTAACCTTCAATTGACCATGTTCAAGCCAAGTAGTTGATCAATTACTAAATTTGGAAAGAATATTAAATAATAATAAATGTGATTGATCTAAAAGGTACACCTGGCTATGAATTATCAAAACCTAGACTGAATAGATTGAGTTAAAAATGCATTCGGGATACAAATGAGTTCAATAAAAAGCTTGTGGACCTGTTAACCAAAAAGAGACCGACGTGTGAAGAGAGATATTAACAAAATAAACTATACCCGTCATTCATTAAGGATTCCCCTTCAATTATGGTACTTAATTTTTTACTTGCACCAAGTTCTTTAAGCAAAGCCACAACTGCAACAGGATCTGTAGCACTAAGAAGTCCTCCCAACAATAAAGACGACTTGTAGTCCCACCCGTATGGAAATGTAAACTGAATAGAAGCTCCAGTTAGAATAATAAAACCATTTGCCAAGGAATAGTAGCTTTTGAAGAAGAACCTTTATTGCTGTTCCAAGGAAAAAGGTAGATATCACGACTCCAGGACCAGCAAGTAGTAGCATTTGCATTAAACATCTCTGCAGGAACAAGTAGATATGAAGTCAAAAAAATAAAACCACCGGAAGCAATAGCTTGCTCAAGAGAGGATTGCATAAATCTATTGCCTTGAAGTTACTAAAATTTTGCTCTATTACTCTCTTTCACAGCTTCATTTTATGACTCTATGTTTGATTCCTCTAAAATTAGCACAAATTGAGCATATCCATTATTCCTATATATTTGTATGATGAAGTGCTTACCTAATTGGTCCATAAGCTCAAACTTATGAAAAGGGCGCAACAATTTTCCCTTAAACAAATGGCAGTGCAAAGCACCATAAGGACATGAGGTGATACGCCGTCAGCGTCATGGGTTGGGCGGTTAGTCTCACTCAAGTTAAAGAGCGGCGATGGACCCAACAATATTGATATAAAATTGTTCCTGCAATCCTTTCACATCATTTTCATCTTTAAGTACAATTGAAAAGATTGTTTTGACCAAATTCATAACTCTCTAAATCTCAATATGTATCTCATCTCGAATAAAAATTGTCCCTATGCATTTTCTTCAGAAACTCTATTTTAATATTTGAAATAATCTATAATATATCTCATTATCTATTCAATATTCTTTTTGTCTAACCACAAATAATTTTAATAAAATTCATGAAATCAACACAAAGTCTTACTGTCATTGCATGAACTATTTTTCAACTCTCCTAAAACCAATATGACAATCATTTTAATAAAATTAGTCGATAAACCCCATGAAGGGGAGCCTTGGCGCACCGGATGAAGTGTTGTTATGTGACCTTGAGGTCACGGGTTCGAGCCCTGGAAGCAACCTCTTGCAAAAATGCAGGGTAAGGTTTGCCTACATTTCACCTATGAAGCGTCGATACTTCCTTGAGGGCCACTTACCCGTACTAGATACGTATCTAACACGGTGCGTACCTGATACTAAGCAGATACACCTATTACTCAAGTCTGTAGATACACTTGGACTTGCCAGATCGTTCTGCAAATTGTGATAGAGAATGTTTTTCTAAAGTAAACAAAAAACTTCTGTGTTTTTTAGAAAAGAAAATTTGTGAATCATAAATGCAACTAGCGGTGTTTGTTTATATAGTAACAAAATGTGTTTCAAATTTAAGTACTTTTTTCGTTAAAACTATAAAGAATTTGATTTAAATTTTATTACTTTGTTTTATTACTATATACATGTGCATATATATAGACACATGAACATGCATATACATGCATATGTGCATGTATATATAGGCATATTGCACGTATATTTATATAAGTCAATGTTAATTACACTATACTCAAACGCACCCGTATTCGATTTTTTTTATTTCCGCGTATCACCATATCGGATACGTATCATACCCGGTACTCATACCCATACCGATACTTCATACAATTTCACCCTTGTGGTGGGACCTTCCCCAGACCCTCGCTGCGTGGGGATGCTTTGTGCACCGGGCTGCCCTTTTTTTAGTCGACTAATCCCATATCAGTTTTAGGATAAAACTTGGAATCAGATATTGATATTTTCAACTTGCTAGTATATATTGTTAGATAATAGTGTAGCAGTATAATTCCTTGAAAAAATAAGAGCTTGAAGGAAGTTTTAGAAGCCTCGTCAAAGACAAAGTGATAACTTCAGTGCTTTCTATGCTTAGAACTAAGTTATTGGAGTATAATTGCAACTTGATTTAGATTTTCTAGCAGATGAAGTGATTAGCCTTAGAAATTTGAACAACGGCAAAGACGGAAATTTATAGTATGAAAAACATAAGATGAAACTCAGAAAAATGTAATTGCGTGATGGTGTACCTTAATTTGGTGCACTTCCATGGAAAATGAACTCTCAAATAGAAGAGCGGGAAGAAAAACAGATAATAACAAATCAGGATTAATATTTGCCCCTGCAAAATGACCAACTTATGACTTGTACCTTAAAAAATAGTCCATCCAAGGAACTGAATATACTTATAGTTATACACTATAACAAGTAAATGTAAAAATCATGATGCATATACTCACAAATGCGTATCCCGCTCCCAATTTTTCCCAAGTCATGATGTGTTCCAAATTCTACAATTGCAAAAAATATAATCACAATATTATTTTGAAGGATGATACAAAGACAATATTAAAAATAGTAACATAACACTAAACATGGAATGATAGTAAATGGCGCCAATTTCTTCATTTGAAGAATTTGATATACAGCTGTGTTAGCACCCGTTTAAAACAATGATTAATCTCGCAAATAAAAGATAAGGCATGTTGCATGTCTTGTAGAAAACAGGTACCTTAGGTTAGCCAATCCACAATAAGCAACTTAAACGCTCCAATTTTTTTTAGCTGATTATGACACTTGTTGCAAGTAATTTTAGTTGCTTCACAAACTTCAAAGTGAAAATAATGAAAATTACTCTTCAGATATAATTGGAGAAAAAATAATCTAATATTATTAATCACATAGAAGTGGGGTATTTAAAGCCAATACAAAAAATATAAACACACCTACAGACATTGTTACTTCCTTTTACAGATGAATACAAATACTTTGTTACTTCTAACAAAACATTTGAAAATTAGGTATGAGCCTCTCCGATCCAACTGATGCAGCTAATCTTTTCTTCCAGCTTAAGACAGTAAATTGTCTTTCAGTTGCTCAAAAGAGGGCCAAGTAACTACATCTAAGAAGGAAACTGACCTAATGACCCCAAAGCAATGCCGGCGATGAGGAGAGCGACGGTGTAGGGCACCCTGGTCCCCCTGAGGATATGTCGGCAAGCGATCCCCAACACCAAAGAAATCCCAAAGAAGATGACGGCGTCCCTCGGCTCCCCCGCGGTTTCTCCACTCTTCTCAACTCCTTCGTAAGAGACCGGACCTTCCAGTGCCGCCGCCATTCCCGCCGACAGCAGGGTGATGCTTCGAGATCACCACTGTGAAGATCCGGACACCACTGTCGAAGGCGTTTCGCCGGAGGGGAGTTAATTATCGGGAACACCGCAAAAGCAATTCATTACAATACGCATAACTGCTTTCTACACGATTTGACGAAGGAAAGTTTTTTTTTTTTTTTTTTTGGCAATTTGTACGGATGTAACTCTCAATTAAAACCACTTTTCATTTCCAAAATTTAAAATTTGCAGTTTGCACCTCCAAAATCTTAAAGGCTGATTTTTCAAGAATATTTAGGTCCGGCCCCATCTCTAACCCGTGAAGTCTTGCAGATTTCTTCTTCTATGCTGATACAATGAATCTGAGAAGAACGAACTCGTCAGTGGCGGCGGGTGCGTGGCTCTAGTCAACTCAGTCATTGTGCGGAATGTTGGTTGGATCGATATCATTGAAGCCGCAGCTCTGGTTCTCGCCTTAATCCTTGGCGTGGATTGGATCGAGGAGAACAATAGAAGGCTCGCGGCTTCATCTCTAGTCGCAGATCTGAATGTGTTGCGGTTCGCTCAATGTCTTTGGTAGACCGGTTCCAGATCGGTCCGTCTTAGTCCCGGGCGAATGAGTACGCACACAGTCACAGTAGAAACATAGAAAATGTGCACACACAACTTTGACGTGAAAACCCCCAGAAAGGGGAAAAACCATGTAATCGGGTCTGTGTCAGCCAAACTCCACTATCTGCCTCTGTTACAGCGCTCTTGTAAAGAGAAAGCGAGGGCGACAGGCCGCGCCTCGTTACAAATACTGGGGAGTTGAGAGAGCTCTCCTTGGGTGACAGGCCACCGCTTAGGAGTCCGTGCACTTGGACGTGTGTCTTTCTTGAGCGCTTGCTCTTCTGGCTCGCGCGCCGCAGGATGCCTGCGCTCTATGCCTCGGACTGAGGAGGGTTGCCTTCACTGGCACTTCACTTCCTTCCTTCTCTGGGCGGCGTTCGCGAGAGAACCTGCCAAGTTAGTAAGTGAAAGAGAAGAGGAGGAGACGAGTAGAGAGAGAAGCTCTGGGGAAAGGTAGGAACGAAGAGAGAGAAAGCGAAGGAGAGAATGAAGCTGGATCCCCTGAAATGAACTATCAGGGGTGCTTATATAGGGCTTCTGAGGTGGTTAGGGTGGTTACGGTGGTTAATCGCAGATCGGAGGGTCACGATCACTCGTGGCGATCAGAGGGCCGTGATGGCCCGTCATGATCGGATGGTGGAGAAAAGGCTGACCCACGGCGATGGTCGGAGGAGGCGCGCCGGCCGATGGCCGCCCGAGGGAGGAGGCGGCCGGTCGCGAGGAGGCGGCCGGCCACGGCTGGTCAGCCGCGGCGGTGGGCCGCAAGGGGGCGGTCGGCCACGGACGGCCGGCCGCAGCCGCCGGCCGCAAAGAGGCGGCCGGCCCCGGACGGTCGGCAGCGGCCGCCGGCCGCAAGGGGGCGGCCGGCCCGCAAGGAGGCGGCCGGCCACCGGCCGCAAGGAGGCAGTCGACCGAGGCCGCCGGCTGTGAAGGGGCGGCCGGCCCCGGACGGCCGGCCACCGGCCGCAAGGAGGCAGTCGACCGAGGCCGCCGGCTGTGAAGGGGCGGCCGGCCCCGGACGGCCGGCCGCGGACGCCGTCCGCAAAGGGGGCGGCCGGCCCCGGACGGCCGGCCGCGGACGCCGTCCACAAAGGGGGCGGCCGTCCGCAAAGGGGGCGGCCGTCCGCAAAGGGGGCGGCCGTCCGCAAAGGGGGCGGCCGTCCGCAAAGGGGGCGGCCGTCCGCAAAGGGGGCGGCCGTCCGCAAAGGGGGCGGCCGTCCGCAAAGGGGGCGGCCGTCCGCAAAGGGGGCGGCCGTCCGCAAAGGGGGCGGCCGTCCGCAAAGGGGGCGGCCGTCCGCAAAGGGGGCGGCCGTCCGCAAAGGGGGCGGCCGGCCGCAAAGGGGGCGGCCGGCCGCAAAGGGGGCGGCCGGCCGCAAAGGGGGCGGCCGGCCGCAAAGGGGGCGGCCGGCCGCAAAGGGGGCGGCCGGCCGCAAAGGGGACGGCCGCCGCAAAGGGGACGGCCGCCGCAAACGCCGGCCGCAAAGGGGGCGGCCGGCCCCGGACGGTTGGCCGCGGCCACCGGCCGCAAGGAGGCGGCCAGCCGCTAAGGGGGGCGACCGGCCGTGGGAGGCCGGCCACCGGCCGTGGGAGGCCGGCCGGCCGTGGGAGGCCGGCCACCGGCCGTGGGAGGCCGGCCACCGGCCGTGGGAGGCCGGCCACCGGCCGTGGGAGGCCGGCCACCGGTCGTCGCCTGCCCGTAAAGATGGCGGCGGTTGCGATATGGCGCGGGGGAGTTACTATACGGTGAGCAGGAGTTAGGATCCGGTGCGCGAGAGTTAGGATCCGGTGCGCGGGAGTTACGATCCGGTGGGCGGGAGTTACGATCCGGTGCGCGGGAGTTACGATCCGGTGCGCGGGAGTTATAATAATTATTTATAAATTAAGGGGTACCCATCATTTGCCCCCAAAAATCCCGTCGTCTTGGAGCGAACGACAAGCGCGAGAATTTTTTTCTTTGCGACGGGGCTAGGCGGCGATGGCCGGACGGGGCTCTGCTTACGAGTGGCTCGGCGGCATGCGCAGGCTGATTTCGCACGCTCTTGGCGTGCATGCATGGCTCGTATGTGTGTGCGTAACGTGCGCTCGGACTCACTTTTCTAACCTTACTTTTCTGTTCTTTCAGGTTTCCAAGCGGGGTGTGCAGAGCCGTCCTATGCGGCTACGTTCGAGTCTCTCCCTCGAGCATGTGGATATATGGAGGAGGCGCTTCAACCTGCCCCCCGATTTGGAGGTGCGGATCCCTAGTCCTAAAGAGCGAGTGCAAAACCCTCCGCGAGGCTGGATGACTCTTTGTGAATCGTCACTTCGGTGCGGTTTTCTCCTTCCGGCTTGCGAGGAAGTTGCCGAGATTCTTAAGTTCTGCGGCGTTCCTGTGTCGTAGTTTGCCCCTCTTGGGACAACGCGGATCATGGGGTTGATCGCATTCTTTCGCGAGCGTGGATCGAGGTTTTCCTTGGATATTTTCAAGGATTGGTGTGAGGTGCGCGCCGACGGCGGGGGCCGCGTGGACGTCCTCTGTAACAAGCGGTGGCTGGAGTTTGAGACCCGGGTGGATCGTCGTCACGGGAATACCTTGTTCGGATATGTCAGGAACCCAGGTGGATTTGCCAGAGGTGTGGAACGCGCTTCCGGGCCGTTTTCGACGTTCTAGGGGACACGAGCGGGAGTTTACTTCCGTCCTTGGTTTTGTAGAGCCCTGAGAGCTGGGGAACATCTTGTACAACATCTCTACTCTCGTTGATGAGAAGCGCCTGCTATTATGCGGGTTATCTGTTGATTCGGGACGTGTTGTCGTCATCCCTCTCTCCCGTGACAGGAAGAGGAAGCTAGTGTTTGGAGGTCGTGGAGCTAAGGAGGCGGGTCCTAGCCTCCTTCCGTGACAGGATGTTTTTTTTGGGGGGGGTCCCCCTTGCGGCTCTGGAGTTGGAGGCGAGTCGGATGACGCGGATCTTGAGGTCCTGGGGTCCTCTGCCCCCCAGGCCTCCCCAGCACGGGTTGTGGTGCGGCAGGTGGTGAAAGGAAAGAGGGTCTCCTCTTCTTTGGAGGCGATAAACCATGCGGTATTTGCGATCTCAACTTTTGAGTGGCGGCTTTTGAGGAAAGTTCTTCTGACTTGTCCCTTTTCTTTTGCAGATGGAGACTCAGGCGAACATCGCGCTTACATGAAATGACCAATACGTGAGCCTGAAGGACGGCTACATGGCCCTTCAGGGTGAGCTCGGGGAGGCGAAGAGTGCCCTTTCGGATCTGAAGGGGCGACGAGAGCACGATATTTCGCGACTTAGGCAGATTGGGTCTGAGCTGCGATGCGAACTAAAGGACGCCAAAGCTGCGCACAGGGCTGAGAAGACGGCTGCGGAGGAGACTTTGCGTCTTCTAGACGAAGCTCGGGCAGAGCTGGAGCTATCCAGGGCGGAGGTGATGCGTCTTTCCTCTACGGAGCGGGAGGTTGAGCTGAAGGCGGCTGGTCTGGCAGAGTACCGGGACTCTGTGGATTGCATGCGAGACCGGTGTCTGATCTCGGAGGAGGTCCGCGAGGAGGTGTGGACTCAGGAGGTAGAGCCACAAATGGAGGACTTGCGGGAAGTCGCATTCTGTCAGGGGATGGCGAAGACCCTTCGGATGGTGTCCCGGAAGCGGGGATGCAATGTTGCTGGCCTCGGTCTTGAGGATTTGTCAGAGGAGGAGGGCTCCGATGCTGAGGAGGGCGTGGCCGCTGAGTGACAGCTACATCTCTTTGATGCTCTTTGCTGATTTGTATACATGTACTTCTTTGTGTTAGTGGGCTTGTCTACGTCGATTTGTACATTTGTACTTTTTCGGATTGTACCTTTGTACTTGATATGTTTGTTGAGTGGTTGTCACTGCTTTTGCTTCTGATTGTTGCGGTCGATTGTTGTCTTAGCCAAACACCAACTGCGAGGGGCAGGCCCTGAGCGGTGGAAGAGTATTTGCTCTTGATGGGGGTGAAGAGTTATGCGAGCTCCGGCCTATTATCGGCGGGAGGCCATGTTCGTTCGAACCCCCGCGAGTTGCGGTGAACCCGGTGGCATTGGAGGGGCATGGCCCCGTAGACCCTGACGACGTCGCAACTTACTATGAGGCGAAGGGCGTCCCCTTGTGCCAGGGTAGATAAGCTGATACCATCGCGCTGCGGGCTGCGCATAACTGAGGGAGCTGGCTCCCGATGACGTCGCGACCTGCTTCGTAGGATAAGGGCGAGCCTTGCCACCATGAGAGCGAGGTCAAAGCCGTCATGCTACAGTCTGGCTGTGGTTGGTTATATGTGGATTCAGCGGGGCCAGAACCCGATTTAGTTGCGATTGTAGCTTAGTTAGGCACTAGGGTTGCTCGCGGCTTAGTTTGCACGATGGTTGCTCGCGGCTTAGTTTGCACGAGGGTTGCTCGCGGCTTAGTTTACACGAGGGTTGCTCGCGGCTTAGTTTGCACGAGGGTTGCTCACGGCTTAGTTTGCACGAGGGTTGCTCGCGGCTTAGTTTGCACGAGGGTTGCTCGCGGCTTAGTTTGCTATGAGCCGAAGAGGCCAGAATCCTTTTTGCGGAGATCAGAACACTCTGTAATGGAAGAGGCCAGAGTCCCTTGTTGGGAGCACTGAACACTCCGCAATGGAAGAGGCCAGAGAGTCCCTTGTTCGGAGCACTGAACACTCCGCAATGGAAGAGGCCAGGGTCCCTTGTTGGGAGCACTGAACACTCTGTAATGGAAGAGGCCAGAGTACCTTGTTGGGAGCACTGAACACTCCGCAATGGAAGAGGTCTGGGTCCCTTGTTGGGAGCACTGAACACTCTGTAATGGAAGAGGCCAGAGTCCCTTGTTGGGAGCACTGAACACTCTGTAATGGAAGAGGCCAGAGTCCCTTATTTGGAGCACTGAACACTCTGTAATGAGCGCGCTGCATTGAGGCAGTTGCTGTGAGGAGCGCGCTGCCCGGAGGCAGTTGCTGTGAGGAGCGCGCTGCCCGGAGGCAGTTGCTGTGAGGAGCGCGCTGCCCGGAGGCAGTTGCTGTGAGGAGCGCGCTTCCCGGAGGCAGTTGCTGTGAGGAGCGCGCTGCCCGGAGGCAGTTGCTGTGAGGAGCGCGCTGCCCGGAGGCAGTTGCTGTGAGGAGCGCGCTTCCCGGAGGCAGTTGCTGTAAGGAGCGCGCTGCCCGGAGGCAGTTGCTGTAAGGATGTAAATGGACGTCATCGCAGTTGCATTTCAAACTGCGTGGATGATGCTCGTCATCAATAATCCTGAAATGAGACAAAATGGGTAGAGCCCATCTGATAGGCACGAAGCCCCCTCTTGGGTTGGTCGACTTAGGGGTTGCCCCCCAGTTCGTCCTAGCGAGCATCTGGTTGAATTCCTATTAGCGGACTTAGTGCTTATCCCCGTAAGAATTTCCCCAGGAGGCCTTGTCCGACGGGACACTCGATTTCCTCTTTAAGCTTTGAGCAATCTTCTGTGTCATGTCCTCGTCCCTGGTGGAACTCGCAGTACTTTATCTGGTTTCGCATATTTTTAGCGAGGGGTCTGGGCTTGCGGAGCGCCTCGTTGGCTTTAATTGCATAAAACACATTTGTCCTGGGGGTGTTGAGGGGTGTGCAATCCCGGGGCAGTTCATCTCTCTGAGGATCACATCGGCGTTGCCCGTTCTGACGCTCTTCTCGAAACCTTCCTTCATGGTGTTGAGGGGTCGACTCCTCCCTTTTTCGCTTCTGGTTGTCGTCGAACTGTTGACGATGAGCTTCAATAGCCTCAATGGTTGCAATCTGCGCCTCTACGCGGTGTACAAGGTCAGGGTAGCTTGCGACGGTTTCCCTCATTAATGCTGAATAGAAGCTGCCAGGACGGAGACCCCCAAGGAACACTCCTCTTAGCAGCTCTGAGCCCACCCCTGGGATTTGGCGAGCTTCTGTGGAGAACCTGCAGAAGAAGTCCTTCAAAGACTCCCCTTTGCTCTGGCAGATACTTGATAAGTGGGAAGGGTCGCGGACGATCCTCCGATTTGCTATAAACTGATCTGTAAACTATCTCGTTGGCTCTGTGAAGCTGGCGATAGAGCCCACCCTCAAGGAGTGAAACCATGTGCGGGCCTGCCCCTTGAGAGTGGTTGGAAACACTTGGCAGAGTAACTGATCAGGTGCGTTGTAAATCCTCATAATGGTAGTGAAGTGGTTGACATGTTCCAACGGGTCGTCAGTTCCATCGAAAGTTTCGATATCGGGCAGTTTGAAACCATGAGGAATTGGATGAGCCAGGATTTGAGGTGCGAGGGGGGAGCCTTGGCAGAGTGGCCGGCGAGTGCGAATATCATGTCGGTTGGCTTATCGATATTCTTCTGCGATCATCTCCCGAATTTCTTCCTGAGTAAATATCTTGAGCGGGGGAAGTTGGGCCTCGCCTCCCCAGTTGTGGCGGTGTCGCCCAGTTTCAGCTTCGGCAGCCGGGCGAGTGGGGATATCGGCGCCAAAGTTTTCTTTGGGTTCCTCTGGTCTTGGAGCTTCTTGCGCCCTGTCATGATTTTGGAGTTGCGAGTTGACTGGTACTGGAGGGGGAGTAGGAGGCGTTCCTAGATTCCTGAGCAGAACAAGCATTTCAGTTTGTTGCTCCTCTATTTGTTGAACTCGCCCCTCGAGGGCAGTGACAGACGGGAAAGCGGCCTCTACGGTCAATGGCATGTCTACCAGAGAGTGGGAACGTGCTGGTTCAGTGTGTCCTTTTGGGACAGATCCTTCAACAGCGCAGGCGTCTCTTTCCGCCATTAAAGCGGAGCTTGGATTTCATAAGGAGAGATGTCTTGGCTTTTGAAGAATGTTGGGAATTGCTTTCCCACAAATGGCGCCAAACTGTTGCGGTTCGCTCAATGTCTTCGGTAGACCGGTTCCAGATCGGTCTGTCTTAGCCCCGGGCGATTGAGTACGCACACAGTCACAGTAGAAACATAGAAAATGTACACACACAACTTTGACGTGGAAAACCCTGGAAAGGGGAAAAACCACGTGGTCGGGTATGTGCCAGCCAAACTCCACTATCTGCCTCTGTTACAGCGCTCTTGTAAAGGGAAATCGATGGCGACAGGCCGCGGCTTGTTACAAATACTGGGGAGTTGAGAGAGCTCCCCTTGGGTGACAGGTCACCGCTTAGGAGTCCGTGCACTTGGACGTGCGTCTTTCTTGAGCGTTTGCTATTCTAGCTCGCGCGCCGCAGAATACCTGCGCTCTATGCCTCGGACTGAGGAGGGCTGCCTTCACTGGCACTTCGCTTCCTTCCTTCTCTGGGTGGCGTTCGCGGGAGAACCTGCCAAGTTAGTGAGTGAAAGAGGAGAGGAGGAGACGAGTAGAGAGAGAAGCTCTGGGAAAAGGTAGGAACGAAGAGAGAGAAAGCGAAGAAGAGAATGAAGCTGGATCCCATGAAATGAACTATCAGGGGTGCTTATATAGGGTTTTTGAGGTGGTTACGGTGGTTACGGTGGTTAATCGCAGATCAGAGGGTCACGATCACTCGTGGTGATCGGAGGGCCATGAAGGCCCGCCATGATCGGACGGTGGAGAAAAGGCCGACCCACGGTAGTGGTTGGAGGAGGCGCGCCGGCCGATGGCCGCCCGAGGGAGGAGGCGGTCGGTCGCGAGGAGGCGGCCGGCCACGGCTGGTCGGCCGCAGCGGTCGGCCTCAAGGGGGGCGGGCGGTCGCGGCCGCCGACCACGGACGGCGGTCGCGGCCGCCGGCCGCGGCCGCCGGCCGCAAGGAGGCGGCCGACCGAGGCCGCCAGCCGCAAAGAGGCGGCCGGCCGTGGCCGCCGGCCGCAAGGGGGCGGCCGACCCGCAAGGAGGTGGCCGGCCGCCGGTCGCAAGGAGGCGGCCGGCCGAGGCCGCCGGCCGCGAAGGGGCGGCCGGTCCTGGACGGCCGGCCGCGGACGCCGGACCCAAAGGGGGCGGCCGGCCCCGGACGGCCGGCCGCAAGGAGGCGGCCGACCGCTAAGGGGGGCGACCGGCCGTGGGAGGCCGGCCACCGGCCGCCGCCCGCCCGTAAAGATGGCGGCGGCGGCGGTTGCGATTTGGCGCGGGGGAGTTACGATCCGGTGCGCGGGAGTTACGATCCGGTGCGCGGGAGTTACGATCCAGTGCGCGGGAGTTATAATAATTATTTATAAATTAAGGGGTACCCATCAGAACGCATCCGTCCCCCCCCCCCCCTGCTTTCACTTTTAAAAGACAGTAAAATGATGGAATCCATAGTCGAGTCTGCCAGGGTTTGGGGTGTTCTTCTATCGTTTCAGATCAAGAATCCAAAGCTTCTATCGTTGACAAGTCTGACCTCATCCCGGAACTAATTCGCCTGATTGGTGAGGAGAAGATGGTCGATCGGCGATTGATGTCGGGCATGAGTGCTTTAATGCGATCTTCGGAATCCGCCGAGCGAGGCTCCGGATGGTGAGGGAAGGGATTCCAAGATAGGCGGGTCATGGAAGGAGTGACTGGGGACGCCGGTGATATGATGAAGATTTTGCTCCTGATGCAGAGCAACTGTTCGCCGGCAGTGAGGCAGAAACGGAAGAAGTCCGCAGGTTCTAAACCTAACTTTAATAATGTAAAGGACAAAAATACCCCCCACATAGGGTGCAAAGTGTCAGAATTTAAGATTTCGGGGTGTAAATTACCTATTTTAAACTTTGTTGATGCAAAGTGTCAAAATCTCGTAATTCAGAAGTGTGAAATGCCAAAAAGCCCCAACAAAAACGTTGATTCAAGCTCGTATTCATTAGGCTGTCCGCAGTTATTATTCTTGTCTCATTGGAAGGATTAAATAGTTTTATTTTTTAATGCATACCCTTAGATAAAATAAAAAAATCATCTGGATTATTAAGGTTCTGTTTCATCTGTATTATTAAGGTTCTGTTTGTCTCTGTTGTGGCTTTTAAACTTTCTGAAGTTTTGAGATGGAATGAAGGGAGGGAGCTTCTTTTATGTTGCAGGTCAAAAATGACAGTTTTGAAACATTAAGAATAGAGAGGGAGGTTTTATCAAACATATTTTTTAAAACCTTAGCGTTTTCCCCCACCATCAATGGAGAAAACACGTCGAAACAAACGAAGCTTAAGGCTGTGTTTGGGGCACTGGCCCGTTTTGCTCCATTCCGGTTTCAAACCGGACCTTTCGAAAGGGAGATTGACGATACTCCGATCAAGTTCAAAAGGGAGCCTCATTCCAGTTTGAAATCGGAATGGAGCCAAAATGAAAACCCTAAACAACGACAAACGTTAAAATCTTTTCTTATTTGGGCCGAGATGAAAAAAATAGGGCCGGCAAACGCAACCTAAATGAATAAAATGGAGAGATCTCAAATAGAGAGGATCTTGTAACGATCTAGTGTCGTTAAGATTGTTACGAGATCGCCGGAGAGATCAACGGCGTTAGAAAGGTAAGAATTGGGAATGACCAAGAAGAGGAGGGCGGCCGGAGACGAGAGAGAGGACGAATGGCCGGAGACGACCGGAGACGAGAGATGTGTTGAGGTATATTTATCTAAGTGTGATTGGGCTCCTTAACGGGTCGGTTAGGATCCAATAGGCATCCAAACCCGTAGTCGGGGATTTAGGGTTTCGCCTATAAATACCCTAGCTAGGGGCAACGGGGAGACCATTCCAAACTTGATGGTCACGCGGATGCTTCGAGCACTCTAATAAGATGAAGGGGTGATCGGGAAGTGAGAAGAACAACTAAGCTTGATTATTATCATTGCATGCCTCATTACAATGACAACCACTCTTTATATAGGAAGAGGCATAGACTACATACATCCTATTTACAAGCATGCCATCCATGAGATACTCTTACATTCCTACCCTACCCATCAAACGACGACCTCGTCGTTTATTCCTAAAAAAAATATAGTCATATGTGGATTTTGGTGATGTCATTCCGAACTGTTTGATTGACGTTGGCGATCTCGACATTTAAGTCCACCCGGATCAAAGACCCAAACAATGCGCGGAGTGTATATCAGAACAAAGCCCGCGTCGTCATGCAATTTATTTATTGGCGGCTCCACTTGTGCAGACTGTATCGAAATGGTACATCCTCCTGGATCGTAGACATGAATTGCCCAAGTTTATACATGGCTGCGGAAACACGTGTCATCATGTGGCTGATCAATTTGAGTATTGTGAGCAGTAGAGCCCACAATGACGTTCGGGTTGGGACGAAGTTGTATCAACTCCTCCAAATGTGACATGACCGTGTTGTTGAAAATAACACGAATAATCGGCGCACATGACAACTGTTGGTTTTATTGGCTCCTACCCGGTTCAAGTGAACCAGACCACTTTTAATATATATATATACACAGCATGCGGAACATGCTTTGTATATATATATATATTATATTATAATATATATATATATAAATTAATGAAAACATGCTCCGCATGCTTTCATTAATCTATATATATATTTATATATATATATAGTATGGAGCTTCAGACGAATGGCAAGAAGCCAGAGCCCCGCCTGTGTGGAGTAAGCCGTCCCCCCCTCTCTCTCCTCTCTCTCGCGCTCGTTGAGAGAGGTGTTGTCGTCGGGCTTGGTGGAGTTTCTCGCCGGCGTTGCAGTGGACATTCTAGGGAGTGGAGAGGCGCGGAGTCGACGGCGTGCGTATGTGCAATTAGCCTCGACGGAGTTTTTCTCTCCGGTGGTGGCGTTGTTCTCCAGTGGTGGCGGTGGTTGCGGTTGAACGTCGGACCTCGACGTTGAAGGTTCGGTGAACCTTGTGCGTCCGTTTGTGCTAGCGGATTGCAGTCAAGATTGTCCTCTCTCCCGCGGACCGAGCATGTCCGGCTTCTCCGTGGCGTTTCTGTATCGGACGTTGATTGTTATATTGCTATTTTGTTATCAAATATTGACGCTAATTTTCTTGTATGTTTGACTGTCCTAGGGGATTCTAGATCCCATTTCATAACAAGTGGTATCAGAGGCAGGTTCGGTAGACGACCGTGATTGGACGTTCTAGGAAGGGTTTGACTACGGTGGTGAACGACTAGGTCCTCTTCCCACTCTTTCAGATCCGACCTTTGAACAAATCAGGTCTTCTAGTTTGTCGGCGACAGTCATGGCAGGGAAGAACGCAATGTTGGATAGATTTTCCGTAGAGAAGTTCAATGGCGGTGGAAATTTTAGCCTATGGCAGATTCGAGTAAAGGATATGTTGGTCCAACAAGGTTTGATTCGAGTCTTGCGGGGGCGCGACAAATTATCCACGGCGGTGAAAGATGAGGAATGGCAGGATCTTGATGAAAAAGCCACGAGCACAATCAGGATGTGTGTTGCTGACCAGGTGCTCTTCAACATCGGGACTGAAGAGACGGCAATCAAGCTTTGGGAGAAGCTGGAGCGACTGTACTTTGCAAAATCCGTGACGACAAGATTGTTGCTGAAGCAGCGCCTCTATGCGCTGAAGATGCAGGAAGGTGGCAACCTACAGGAACACTTCAATGTGTTCAACGGTCTTCTGAGCCAATTGCATGTGGTTGGCTCGAAGGTAGAGGAAGAAGACAAAGCCCTCTTGCTTCTTAACTCGCTCCCAGCGTCATACAAGCACATGGTGACTACGCTCCTGTATGGGAAGGATACGGTGGGGCTGGAAGAAGTCACGTCGGCGCTGTTATCCAGTCAGATGTTCAAGGACCCCACTCTTAGGGGTGACCAGATCTTGGTAGCGCATGAACGCGGGAGGAGTTTTAACAAAGGATCGAGCAGTGCACGAGCTCGGTCAGCGTCGAAGAAGGCAGTGACGTGTTACCACTGCAGACAGGTTGGTCATATTAGGAGAAATTGTCCGCAGCGTGCAGGAAGTTCTGGAACTTCGAAGGATGTCCAAGATGCGGGCATGGTGACACTCGACCTGGAAGGAGATGACGGTTTTTATTGCGTCACTGAGAGTCAAGGTGACTCTAATAGCTGGATCTTGGATTCGGGTGCTTCGCAGCACATTTGCTCAGATGCGGCGATGTTCAGTTCCCTGGAGGTGACATCTGGGTCGGTCTTTCTGGGTGACGGCTCAGTATGTAAGGTCACGGGGATTGGTACGGGGAACTTGAGGACGCATGACGGAGCTATGCGTAGACTTGATCAGGTACATCTGGTACCTAAGCTGCGCAGGAATCTGATTTCGTTGGGCAGATTGGATTCCAGTAGCTGTAGTTTTGCAGCGAGAAATGGAGTTCTGACGGTGAGGCGAGGGCGCACCGTGCTCATGCGAGCTCTGAAGCACTGTAGTCTGTACCTGCTAATGGGGACCACGATGCAAGGTGGTGAGCCCATGTTTTCTGCGGCCGACAGAGGTGATAGTCGTGGTGATGCAGTGGATCCCCTTCCGGGGACTCGGGTTCGACGAGTCAGTTTTTGTGATCCGGTTGCGACGACGTTCAGAGGTTGAGCCGAGCAGGGATGAGTCGACTGGAGCAGGTCGGCTGACACCTCAAATCATTGAGGTGGTGCTTCGCGCAGTTGTGTGCTTCGTGCAGGTGGTGGTAGTGGAACCAGGGTATGAGCCAAGGTGGTGTTTGTTGGTTTTATTGGCTCCTACCCGGTTCAAGTGAACCAGACCACTTTTAATATACAAAGCATGCGGAACATGCTTTGTATATATATATATTATATTATATATATTATATTATAATATATATATATATATAAATTAATGAAAGCATGCTCCGCATGCTTTCATTAATCTATATATATTTTTATATATATATAGTATGGAGCTTCAGACGAATGGCAAGAAGCCAGAGCCCCTCCTGTGTGGAGTAAGTCGTCCCCCCCTCTCTCTCCTCTCTTTCGCGCTCGTTGAGAGAGGTGTTGTCGTCGGGCTTGGTGGAGTTTCTCGCCGGCGTTGCAGTGGACATTCTAGGGAGTGGAGAGGCGCGGCGTCGACGGCGTGCGTATGTGCAGTTAGCCTCGACGGAGTTTTTCTCTCCGGTGGTGGCGTTGTTCTCCGGTGGTGGCGGTGGTTGCGGTTGAACGTCGGACCTCGACGTTGAAGGTTCGGTGAACCTTGTGCGTCCGTTTATGCTAGCGGATTGCAGTCAAGATTGTCCTCTCTCCCGCGGACCGAGCGTGTCCGGCTTCTCCGTGGCGTTTCTGTATCAGACGTTGATTGTTATATTGCTATATTTGTTATCAAATATTGACGCTAATTTTCTTGTATGTTTGACTGTCCTAGGGGATTCTAGATCCCATTTCCTAACAACAACTCCTCCAATGGTGGTGAAACCGTGTTCACCATAATTATTTCCTCAAGTAGAGTGGTTGCCTTGATGACTTCTTGTTCCTCGTCCTCCGATGGTGTCGAAACAAACGATGAAAATATGTCTTCGTCGGCTTGGATCATCAGAGCCTGGACTCCACTTGGCTCTTCAAATGTCCTGCAAGGGTCATATTTCGCGAACTTGGCTTCATGGCTATCAAGACGAACAAGTGATGGAGGCACTTCTATCTCGAATCGGTTCTGAATAGCGACCTTGAAATGATGCCAATCATGACTGATCATGTCATCTCGTAGAAATTCTAGGCACCACTGTGACGCCGGCTTGTCCAAATAAAATGAGGTCATGAAAACATAATGAAAGAGATTTGCGTTCTTACACTCGAGGAACATTTCAAACTTAGAAATCCAATCGGTAGGATCGCTCAACGCAAATCTTGGACCCGTAACTTTGGCGGACAAAGCGTTAATCGAGTCCGAAGTTGCTAATACGGAGCTTGGATCTTGTGCGTGAGGATTGGATGGAGGGGGCTTGAGGAAGTCGAGCTGCTTTTCCTTGCTATCAGAATGTTCTTTAATTTGAAGTGGAGGTTCGGTGGAAGGGACAAGATGTACTAAGGTTGAAGTCCCAACTTCATCTGGATTCACCCGGGGCAGAACAAAATATCCATCGTGCTGGGAAGCATAAATGAAGGAACTGCACTGCGTCATTGTTGGAACTTGAGGCGTCTGTTTTAGAGGTAAAGGCGCTGCCATTTTTTGCTCCATTTTGGGGCTTGGATAGTCAATATGAGAGGATGTAGGCATTCTGAGCATGGAGTGCCAGTAATTCCATGAAGACGTTTTGATTGAAATGTTGTTCAGTGGCGACCCTCCTATTGAGTTGTTCTGGCGGATCTCGGAAGATCGTTAAAGAGCGGTGGTGGCGGAGGATGAACAAACTGAGCACGTCCAGAGATGCTTGTGGAAGGAGAATCTCTCAAGAATGACGGAAGGACGGAACGCCAATGGCAGTTCCGACAAAGCACTTCCACGCCGGCGAGGCCGGAGCGGGCATGGATGACAATCTTGAAGAGGGAGGAGAGGTGGAGATCTGCAGTCGCCTGAAGGAATTGGGGTTTTGTCACTGCTTCTGTTGGATTTTGACCGGGTTTTTTTTTCTTCCTTCTTTCTTTTAAACGCGAAGCAGGGCTTGGTCGGGTACCATGGCAAAAGACTGAAGAAAATGTCCAAGAAAACTGGTGATGGGCTGCCGGAGAAAGAGTGTCTTGCCGTTCTTGATTTCAGTCGCAGAGCAGAACGAGCGCGAGCTTGCGGTGGCAGCTACGGAGGCGGCGGAGCAGCGGCGGAGGCGGTGGCGGCGGTGGCGGCGGTGGCGGCGTAACGGCGGTGGGGGAGCAGCGGAGGTGGCGGATCTTTGGTAAAACAGAGATTCCTCTGTTCCAAGCTACAAGCGGTGGATGGGAGGAAGAAGAGAGTTGGATGTTGTTCGCCGGTGTACCGTTGTTGATCGTCGATGTGGGAGGGAAGTTCTTGATCGCCGGAGATGTTGTTCGTCGGCGTTCCTCTCAACGAGAGCATCAATTATAACGATCTAGTGTTGTTACGAGATAGCCGGAGAGATCAACGACGTTAAAAAGGTAAGAATTGGGAATGGCCAAGAAGAGGGGGCGGCCGGAGACGAGAGAGAGGACGAATGGCCGGAGAAGACCAGAGACGAGAGATGAAGGGGTGATCGGGAAGTGAGAAGAACAACTAAGCTTTATTATTATCATTTCATGCCTCATTACAATGACAACCCCTCTTTATATAGGAAGAGGCATAGACTACATACATCCTATTTATAAGCATGTCATCCATGAGATACTCTTAGGGTCCGTTCGGCGCGCAGGTATTGGCTTTCTTGAATTGACTTTGGTCAGAAAACCAATATCTGCAGGAATTGGTTTTGTGCAGAAAACCAATTCTGTTGTTCGGCTGCAGGAAGGTTTTCAGTGAACAGAATTGGCATTGATACTTAAATGTTGTTCGGCTGCGCAAAGGAATTGGTTTTCTGGAATTGTAAATTTTAGAAACTTATTTTTTTAAAATTTAATCATTGTCTACAATATCATCAAAGTACTAAAAATACTTGAATTAAAAGTACTAATAATCTTAAAGCATCGTACACAGAATAAAAGTTCGGAAATAACAACACAACTAGATAAAAAGTCAATGACTCATAAACCAAAAATACTAAACTAGCGATCAAACTGCATTCGCAGCCAGGTGCCCTTCAACTCGTCCGGAAGTCTCTTGAATATGTCACGCTTGACACTATCATGACATAGTATACCCATTGCCCTAAGGAAATCTTGAGAAGATAAATCAGTCATCCGAGTAAGTGCGACGTAGATGTCATCAACATCACTAGCAGTCATGGTCCCCACCGCTCCTTGCACAGAATCAGCCAATTTTTCAATGGCCACTGCTACCGAGTCATTTTGTCCAGCTCGCTTTCTCCTCCTTCTACTGCTTCCTTCTCCATCCACTCTAGATGGCTCCTGTGTACTAGTTTTTTCTGCCATGGACTCTGCATCTATCTCCTTTTCCGCCTCTGTTGCGGTCGCTGCATGACTACCAGTTGCTCTATCAGTTCCGCATAACACAGCCAAATCAGACCAATTCACAATAACTTTATCTCTATAATGTTTCACTGAAGGATGGGCCTGCAATAATACAATTCAAAGAATAATTTATCATTCATAAAATTTCAATTACACAGTCTCTACAAATGTATCAATCAAAAGAAAATAACTTACCTTCACATAATTTGCCCATGCCTCTTCACTGTCCACCTTCACCATATTCCTTTCCCAGTCCCATCCAAACCCTGACGTGTCCATTGCGCTAACCTCGACGTAGTACTTGTTCCAAGTCTTTAGACGTGCTGTTAACTTCTCCTTGCTTTTTTCTATGCCGCAAATATCTTTTAGTGCAGTAATGACAGCAGTCAAAGCCACGCTCTTCCACCCATTGAGTGTTTTATGACCCAAACTGTGTTGTTCTAAAAGTGCGTTCGATAGAGTAATATCCATTTCTGATGTCCAATGCATGTAGGACCTCTCTGTCCTACCACCAACCTTTGCTGAGATCTTCTCCATTATAACAACTTTAACATGAAACAGTATATGATCAATATGAAATTTAAATGTGCAAAACAAATACTAGAAACTGTAACATGAAAAAGTATACGAAGCATCAATAGCTAAAGCCAAAACAAAACATGTACTAGAAATCTTAACATTAAAAAAAGAGTTGAGTAATGTACGGTTCACAATAATATTGGCACCAAAAAAATTCAACGCTACAGCATACATTAGTCTGCAAAACAGAAAATGTTTCAATGACGACTCTGGTATTCGTTGAACATATTTATAGCTAGAGTGTCCCTAAAGTTTGTCCAATCTTGCGTTGCTTAGATTGGGCTAACAATGTCTATATAATCATAGAACTCTTCGCCTGGGCTCTGTTGTAGAATTTCTGAATCCACCTCATCCAACATTTGGGCATCACATTCTAATCTCTTCTCCACTAAAAAATTATGTATGATGCAACATGCGTTTATGATCTGTACCTGTCATTCGTCAAAATAGACTTAGGTTTCGTAATCTCATACAACTTGTCAATCAAAATTTTATGACATTGCTAACCTGTGTTTTAATGTTGAAAAATGAAGGTTGTCGTAGAATGGCCCATCGTTTCTTCAATAACCCAAATGTTCTCTGTATAACATTTCTTTCTTCAGCATGTCGTAGATTAAACAGTTCTTTGTAATTTGATGGCTTATTACCCTGATGTGGCCACTCTTTCAGGTGGTAACGCATAGATCGATATGGAGCAAGAAACCCTGGACCATTCGTATAGCCGGCATCTACAAGGTAATACTTTCCTAGGTAGTACAAGAAAAGCTTAATTAATATACATGCATGTTAACAAACTTATTTTTCAAAAAAAGTGTTGAGTAATTTTATCATTTGGCACTTCGAAGCGAACATCTCGTTCCAATGCATCTCGTAATACTCTAGAATCGGATGTTGAACCTTCCCAACCAGGCAGTACATATAGAAATTTCATGTTGTTGTCACAAACGCCAAGTACATTTGTACTGATAGCTTGTTTCCGATTACGAAATCTACCTTGATCTTCAATCGGAACGGTTACTTGAATATGTGTTCCATCTAAGGCACCAATACAGTCCACAAACCATCTCGAGCTTGGTTCTACTCTAGATTCAGGCAATTTGATGTAGTCCCTCGAAAGTTTTAAAATCCCACGAAGGACAATTTTGAAGTGTCTGCTAACAGTATCAATCGAGCGCATATATGTATGTCCAATAACTCGGAACTTTTCGTTATGCCCTAATATGTATAGAAATAAAGCAACAGCTTCTTTGGTCGAAACAAACTGTGTGTCACAGACATAGCCTTTTGTACGTAGAATATTACACAACTCATTAAACGGTGCTCTGCCCATACGTAACTGGTTGAAGCAATCTATTTCTTTGCCAGCATATAAGCGCGTTAATAAAATATTACGGAGGGCATCTCTGTCTGCTACATATGTTGGTTGTTTAGGAATCGAATTCAACACAACTACAGCTGCACCTAGAGTCGCTGCGACTGACGACGCTATGATGATATCTCTCCTACGTTTCTTCTGCAACTCATTAGTATTCATTGTCCCTAAAGTCAAAATGAATGACATTAACTCACATAATTATGGGATGAATAAAAATATGTGTTTTATTGAAACTTGTATGTCGGATTTCAACGGTTGAAATTGAAATTTCAATTTTATAACATTAATACATACAATACTACTCACACATACGCACATACATACACACGCATAAACACATACATACACACGTATAAACACATACATACAATACTACTCACACATACACACACATGAATACATACGGATACATACACATGAACACATACACATACATACAATACTAATAACTAATAGGACATACATTATACTAAAATTATAACTAATTGGCCAAAGCAGAACATGTAAAATATATGAAGCATCAATAGCTACGCTCGTATTCAACACAACTATCATGCCTTTTGAGCAATGCTACACTAAAGATCATAAATTTAAAGATCATAAATTATTAGGTATAAGTCTTTTCCATGTTAATTTCTTTTTTCACAGACTTTTGCAGGTAAAAATAAACAACATTAACTTAATTACAAATGCTGCCAAAATCATTACAAAAATGGTTTGCACACCCTCAAAATATAATAAGAAGCAGTATGTAAAAAAACAAACAATTAAATGCACGAATATAGTTTCATTTTACGCTAATAAATAGGGGGATCCTAAGAGAAAAATGCACACTAAATGTGGAATGACGGCCACTGCTACAATGAAAAAGGATGGCCACTGCACGATAGGCAATACATGCATTCAATGAGGAAGGGGCAGCAGGATCCTAAGACATTGGCAGACATTTATAATTAAGACAATGAGGAAGGGGCAGCAGGATCCGAAGAAGCCAAACAAATATAGTGGGATTTGTCTTGATGCATTATCCTAAGACGCCAAACAAATATAATTTAAGATTCTCAGTTTTAAGATAATGAAAATCAAGACAAATCAAGACATATTTGTTGGAATTAAATGATACAATGAGGAAGGGGCAGCAGGATCCAAAGAAGGACAAAAATGAGGAAGGGGCAGGAGCAGGATCAGATCCTAAGACAATGAGGAAGGGGCAGCAGCAGCACAAAAATGCTTCTCGTCGACTTAGATCAGAGACAAACTCAGACGACATTTGCGGCAAAGATCGAAGACGACAGCAGCGAATGGGAAACTCATACAAAAATTGCAGCAAAAATCGAGAAGCCCCTTCATTGGATCTAAAGAGACGGGAGCAACATCATGCAAGATCGTTGAGGACAAAGTCATGAGAAAACCTAGGGAAAAAACGAAGAAGAAAAAGTAAAAGAGGGAGGAAAAAACGAAGAAGAAAAAGTAAAAGAGGGAGGCGATCGGGCACCTACCACCCAACAGTATGTGCCTTAAGATCTGGCGGAGAAAACCTGCAAAAAAACAAGCCGAGAATGAGGAAGAGGAAGAGGCAGTCCAGGAAGAAGAAGAGGGGTTGGGATCAGGCGCTTACCAGGATTTTTCACGAGCAGGGAGACGGCGGAGGCGGAAGATTTCTCGCGAAATCGTCAAGTCTGGAGAAAAAACGGTGCAGGAGGATAAGAATTGGAGGAAATAGGTTTTTAGGTTTAAATTAAAACCATTGGTTTTGCCCAGTAATACCAATACCCGACAAATTGGCGCGTGCCGAACAACAGAATTGGCTTTCTGGAAACCAATACCAATTCCAGAAAGCCAATTCCAGTGCGCCGAACGGGACCTTACAGATCTCCATCCCTAAAACTTCGGGATGAAATAAAAAGGAGATGTCAACACTGTTTATTGAGGAAAATTATTGTGTATGAGGGCCGGTGAACCACCTTAAACGCTTTTTTTTAGTTCCAAATGATCTGAATCCTTATGTAATAATTTTTATTTCTAAGGGCGATGGAGATGCATGTACTCCATGGGACCATACGTCCATCACTTGCATCCGTCATGTACAACAATAAGCTATTGAGCGATAATCGAAAGTACAATGGTGTCGCCTTAGGGAAATATGAGCAGCGGAAATACAGTTCCACAAGGCACTATACTGAATTATTAAACAATTTCTGCGTGAAATGCTCGTTGACGAGGTTCCCCCTAAGGATTTCGAGCTGGACCGAGCGGGAGTGTTCGAGGAGGACGACTCGATCGAGTGAGTTGCACGCACAAACCGCGCTCGCTCAAATGCCCTCAAGGCCGCCCCAAAAGGGCTCGCCCTGTGCACGTAACCTTTTTCGGTCACAGGCACGCATAGCTCGTGTCGTGTGCACGCACTATAATGCCTCGGGCCTCGCAAGACCTTTTTATTGGGTGTGTCAAGCATAGTACGTTGTTGGGTTGCAACACAAGCACCGCAATCTCATTTTTTGTGCTCGCTAGTGGATTGTTGAAGGTCACAACCTCCCTTTGATGAGGGAAACTTGAGTTCAGCGGGCATCGCGGGGACTTCCTGGGGAGTTTCCTCAATTGGTAATGAGGTGTGGAAAAACTCTATAGTCAAGCGTCCTTGTGCTAGGGTGGTTTTGGGATGGGTGACCTCCTGAGGAGTCCTTGTGTTACCCCTTAAATAGAGTTTTATCATCAAAGGGAGGTTTCACCCTCTAGCAACTCTCCTATGGGCATGGAGAGAGGGGTTGGGTGCTTGGGCTGTAGCCTAGACGATGTTAGATGGGTCTCCCTTGATGGACGTAATCTCGATTGCAGTCAGGCCTGGGTCGTAACAAAATGTGAACATTTTGTTGTAATGTTCCCTTGCCCTGGGAAAGACGCTCACGATTTCATGCAGTAGTCCTAATTTGGTTCTAATTACAAAGTTGCAGTTGTACTGTCCTCCCCTACTCACGACTCAAAAGGACGGCCGCCGGCACCACCAGCACCACGCTCGAAAGGGTTCAGCCTTAAATAGTTTACAGACCATGTACTCCAACCCCTCTTTGCGCTTGTTTATTAGCTGCAGTGGGTTATTGAGACTGGGGATCGAGCAATAATCCTCAATTGAATTGGTGATGAGTAGTGGTTTGAAGGCTCCTTATCAAGGAGGTATTGGGTTCGATCCCTAGTCCCAACAACCCGCTGTAGTTGAGGGACACGCGCGAATAGGGGTTAGGGTGCATGGTTTGCAAACTATTTAAGGTTGGACCCTTTTGAGTGTTGTGCTGGGGGTGTTGGCGGTTACCCCTTTGAGTTGTGAGCTGGGGAGGCAGTTACAAAAAGTGCATTTTTTTATTGTAACGAGCCTAGCTGATCCAACATGAAAATGTCATGACTCCGCTCTAGGCGACGTTACCGGGCTACAGCCCAAGTACCTCAACCCCTCTCCAGCTCACTGGAGAATTGTTGGTGGCCACAACCTATCTTTGATGAGCGAACTCGATAGTTAAGGTAGGTCGTACGGAAGTTGTTGCAGTTCAATTGGTGATGAGGAGTGGTATGATGGCTCCTTATCAAGGAGGTCTCTAGTACGATCCCCAGTCCTAACAACCCACCCAGCTGAGAAACAAGCGTGGAGAGGAGTTAGGGTGCATGGTCTGTAGACTATTTGAGGCTAAAACCTTTCGAGCGTGAAGCTGGGGGGTGCCGACGGCTGTAACGGCCCAGACCTCGACCTCTTACAGGGCTTTATCGGGTCCCATCTGACACTGTTACAGGGCTGCAACCTGTACAACTCCAACGTCTCTCTAGCCTGTTTCTCTGCACAGTTCGTTGTTGATGCAGGGTTTCGAACTAGCAACCCTTGATAATCAACCTTCAATAGCGATCATCACCAACAGAGCTGATAACCCCAACGCCTCTCTAGCCTGTTTCTCAGCACAGTGCGTTGTTGGCATAGGGTTTCGAACCCGCAACCCTTGATAATCAACCTTCAACAACGATCATCACCAGCCGCGACTTACAAGGCTTTACTAGGTCCCCAACGCCTCTTACAAAGCTTTACTGGGATTCATCTGGCACTGTTAAAGGGTTGCAACCCGTACAACCCCAACAGCTCAGTTGGTGATGATCATTGTTGAAGGTTGATTATCAAGGTTTGCGGGTTTGAAACCCTGTGCCAACAACTCACTGTGCTGAAAAATAGGCTAGAGAGGCGTTGGGGTTGTACGGGCTGCAGCACTATAGCGGTGTCAGAGGGGTCCCAGTAAAGCCTTATAAGATGTTAAGGCCTAGGTTGATATAGTGGTCGTCCTTTCGAGCCATATGTTGACCTTTTTTGTAATATCTTCCCCGACACACGGCTCGAAAGGACGACCACTGGCACTCCCATCGCCACGCTCGAAAGGGTTCATGCTCAACAAGTATGCAGATTATGCACCCCAACCTCTCTCCATCCACAAGCGATTTGTTGTAAGTCATAGCCTCCATTTGACGAGAAGTGATCCAGTTAAGCGCTCATACAAGGACTTCCCAGGAGGTCACCCATCCCGGAACTACTTAAGCTCGAGTACGCTTAACAATAAATTTCTATTCACTTCTTATCACCAATTGAGCTGCAGCTCAATTGGTGATGAGAGATGCAGCTCAATTGGTGATGAGAAGTGGTTTTAAGGCTCCTTATCAAGAAGGTATCGAGTTTGATCTCCGGTCTCAACAACCTGTCGCGGCTAAGAAACAAGCATGGAGAGGGGTTGTGGTACATGGTCTGTAGACCGGTTGAGGCTGAACCCTTTTGAGTTGGATGTTGGGGGTGCCCGCGATCGTCCTTTTGAGCCGTGTGCTGGGGAGGCCATTACAAGAACTCAAGCACCCAACCCCTCTCTAGTCCCACACAAAGCACAACAGGGTTGTTGGAGGGCACACAACCTCTCTTTGATGAGAAAACTCCGGTCAACGGGGTAGAACAAGGACTTTCTAGGAGGTCACCCATCCTGAAATTACCTTAACCCAAACATGCATACCCTAGCCCAAACACCATAATCCCACTCTCCGTGCCCACTGGCGGGTTTTTGAAGGCCACAACCTCCCTTTGATAAAAAAAACTCAAGTTTAGTGGGCAGCGCGAGATCTTCCTGGGAAGTTTCCTTAATTAATAACGAGGTGTAGAAAAACTCTATAATTAAGCGTGCTTGGCAAGGATAATTTCAGGATGGTTAACCTCTTAGGGCAGTGGTGTACAAAAAAACCGATCCTAACCGATCCGGTTGGGATCGGACCGGTTAGGACCGGCTAAAGACCGGTCCAGGTCAGGACCGGTCGACCGGTCCCAGGAGTCCCAAAGAGTCACCCTTTTCACTTCAAAAACCGGTCCTGGACCGGGATCGATAAAAGACCGGTCCCGGACTGGTAAAAGACCTGTCCCGGTCTTTACTGATATTTGACCGGTCCCGGCCTGAGAGTGGAACCGGGACCGGTCAAAAGACCGGTTCCCATAATAAATGGCATAAACGGCTCTAAAAAGAGCCGTTAGCCACATTTGGTGGCAGGCATGGCCGGCCAGCCATGTCTGTTATACAATCCCGTATTTGCAGGGTAGGGTCCCCCCAGCAGGCGCAGGACTAGCTAGACGTTTTTAAACTTTTTGAGAGGTTTGACACTCTGGGTGGCTAATTTAGGCTTAACCTGCATAATACACTAGTAGGGGGGATGAAAATTTGTCTCCCCCCAGCCCCTTTGAGGGGTCGCCCCGGCCAGTACTCGCCTAGTCGCCGAGCCTGCCAGGCCGCCTCTCGCGTCTCACCTCGCGCTAGCTCGTCAGGCCGCCTCTCGTCTCACCTAGCCGCTTCTCGCCTAACCGCAGCTCGCCAGTCTCGGTCTCGCTTAACCGCAGCTCGCCTAGGCCGCGTCTCGCCTAGCCGCAGCTCGCCTAACCGCAGCTCCCCCAGGTCGCGCCTCGCCTAGCCGCTTCTCGCCTAGCCGCAGCTCGCCAGTCTCGGTCTCGCCTAGCCGCGTCTCGCCTAGACGCTTCTCGCCTAACCGCCTACTCGCATACTCGCCCGGCTTGGACTTCTCGCCCGGCTTGAGGGTCTGCCCCTGGTGGACTGCGATTAGCTGCTTAGAACAACGGGATTTGGCTGTTGGCAGGCCAACCCGGGGGCATTTCGGTAATTTTGGAGGGAGCAGCGATTGGTTATTTACATGTCATTCTCAGAAAACTATAAATAGACCCTTAGGGGTGCCTTGGTGAGAGGGGAATTATTCACCACTTCATCTTCTTCCTTCATCCTCCAAGACACCTAGCTCAGTATTGGCTAGGGAGGGAGAGATCTCAAAGGTCTTCAGGGTGTGAGGTGAGACTTCCATGCTAGAGAAGAGGGTCTGTTCATAACTTATTGAGTCTTTGGTCTGTGACGTTCTCCTGAGTGTAGTAGGTGTGAGGTCACGCCTTTCTTGGGATCCCAAACTCCACGAGAGACCCAAGTTTTTGGTTTAAACATCTGCCACCAAATGTGGCTTTATTAATAATTTATTATATCTATTAAATTATTAAATATTAGATTTTATATAAAATTTTTATTTTATATAAAATTAAAATTTTATATAAAATCTAATTTTAAAAAAAAATTAAAAAATCAAATCCTATAAATACCCCCCCCCACCCCGTTAAAAATTCTTTTCAACTCTTTCTCTCACTCACTCTCCCTCTCTCTCTCTCAACTCTCAACTCCCACTCACTCTCAAATGGTGTCTTCTTCATCCATGACGACGTCTTCCTCTGCGTCCGTCGTGCACGAGGTAGTAGAACACCACCACAAGGCGGCGGTCTGGGAGAAATTCGATAAAGTGCGAATCGACGGCGAATTAAAGACGAAGTGCAAACTTTAAGGGATGCTAATGGCCGTTGGCAGCAATACAACACTCGTCCGACATGTGAAATCATGCATTTCAAAACAAGCCCCGGAGTCTACTCAAGCTCAAATTTCGACGTCCGGGCACATTTGGACATACGATCAAGCTCAGCAGCGAAAACGACAAATGGAGAACGTCATCAAAAAGAGATTTCCATTCAGCCACTACGACGATGAAGAAATGACATCATACATACACGCCAACCCAAATATCAACAGGTAAGTCGTTCTACCACTAGACGCGATGCTTTAGCGGCTTATATGCAATCTAAAGAATATTTAAAAAATTATTTTGAAACATTTGACGGTCACATTAGTTTAACGAGCGACGTCTGAACAAGCGGTATATCTGAGGGACACTCATATATTTGCATTACCGCTCACTGGATCGATCTCAATAGTTGTGAACTAAATAAATGAATAATTTGTTTTGAATGATTTGAATATCCGCATACCAGTAAAGCTATTTATCAGGTAATTATTAAGTGTATTAGAGAATTTAAAATAAAAGAAAAATTATGAGTATTTCTTTTGATAACGCTTCAAATAATGCGACCGACATAAAATATTTGATATCAGATTTATAACAAATGTTAGATGGAACTTTTTTCATACACGTTGCGTCTGTCACATCTTGAATTTAATTATACAAGATAGTTTGATTTATATGATTGAGTATGTAATTAAAATACGAACTATGTTAAAAGTTATTTACAGTTAAAAAAATAAGATTTTAAAAAAATTATTATTTCACAAGGTAAAATTTTTTTAGATCCATCTTATGATATTCCTATATACTGGAACTCAACTTATAAAATGCTAAAACGAGCTTTGACACAAAAAACCTTATTAATAGAATTTTATAATAGTGTAGAAGCACATGATTTAGGCGCGTCAGATTGGGCGGACCTCGAATATTACGTAAATTTATTAGAATGTTTTTATCGATCAACAACGATTTTATCTTGAGTTTATTATCATACTTTCCCATTAGTTATTGAAAATATTTTATTAATTACTGAAACGTTTAAAACATACAAAATGAACGAAATGCGGCGTCCGTTAATATTAGCAATGGAGGAAATTTTTTAAAAATATTACAAAGAAATGTCACTCATGTTTTCTTGCGTCGCAGCTTTAAACCCTTTAATGTGTGTGGACGGGGTAGAAAATTTTGTAGAAAAAATTAATCGAAATTTAAATTTAAACGAATCGGCTAGTGATTTTTGTTAATTTAAGTGTTTCAAAATCAAATTCTGATTTTACTTGTTTTTATAATTATTATTATAATATGTATGGATCGCGACCTCACGAAGAATCCATCAAACTGAAACAAAAGATATTTTAAAAAACAAACTTTTAGAATTAGTCTCTATAAAAAAACAACGAACATCAAGTACTTTAAATTAATTAGGTTTATATTCAAAAACACAATTTCAAGATTATATGACCGGAAGCGAAATAAAATGTTTTGATATTTTAAAATGGTGGAAAACTAAGACAAATGTTTATCATATTTTGACCATAATGACCTGTGATTTACTAACAATCCATGTCAGTACGGACCGTACGGTAGTTTTAGAGTCTGCTTTTATTTTGAGTGGCAGAATTCTGAACAAGCGAAGCAGCCGTTTGAACGAAAAATCTTTGGAGATTTGCATTTGCTATACGTCGCATCTATTGAAGATAGTGAGTCTGAAGTGGAAGACGAGATGAATAGTTTAAGTTTGAGAAGCGCAACCGAAGAATAGTTAGACAAAATGTATTTTATTTATCATTTTATTTCATTTTTGAATATTTAAATGTAATTTTAATATTTTATTTTAACTTAAATGTAATTTTCATTTTCGTTCAATGTTATTTTATTTTTGTCAAAATGTAAAATGCAAATTTGTAATGCTATTTAATTTTTAAACAAAATTAATTTTTTTTCATTTTGAGTTTTTAAATTTTATTTCGTATTTTGTAATTAGAAGTTTAAATTTTTAACTCTAAAAATTTAAAACTATAAAACATAAATTTTTTTAATATATATATATATATATATAACATTTTTTAAATAAAAAAACCGGTCCCGGTCAGTCCTCCTCTTGAGCGGGAAAATCGGTCCTCGACCGGGACTGGTTTGAGTGGAACCGGTCCGGGACCGGTTGGTCAAAAGACCGATCTTAATTTTAAAGGACCGGTCTGGGGCTGCTTAGGCAGTCTTTTTGGGTAGGCCTATCTTAGGGAGTCCCCGTGCTATCCCCTTAATTATAATTTCCTCATCAAAAGGGAGGTTGCACCCTCCAACAACCCGCTTGTTGGCATGGAGAGGGAATGGGTGTATGGGTTGCATCTCAGACGATGTCAGCTGGGTCTCCCTTGGTGGGCGTGGTCTCAACTGGAGCTGGGCTTAGGATGCAACAAAAGTGCATTTTTTATTATAACGTTCCCTCGCTCTAGGAAAGATACTCACGCCTACATGCAGCAGTCCTGGTCTGGTTCCGATTACTAGATTGCAGGCAAAGCACCCAACTCCTCTCTAGCCTCATACAGAGCAAAACATGTTTGTTGGAGGGCACACAACATCCCTTTGATGATTAAACTTCAGTTAAGGGGGTTGTATGAGGACTTTCCAGGAGGCTACAAATCTCGAAACTACTTTAGCCAAAACACATTTAACTATAGAGTTTTTTCACTCATCATCATGATTTGAGTTGCGGCTCTTCTAATGAACATGAAAAATTCATTTAATGAGCATGATGCAATTATCCCAAAATAAAAATAAAACAAAATGCCAGCATAAGTTCATCCAACTAAAACATAAGCAACCCAAAATGCAAAACATCAACCCAATGACGGAATGATACATTGTCCGAACAAAAGTTTTCTCATTTTTGTATCGTACTTGACCTGTAATCTAACCTGCAATAAATAAGCAAATAAAATACAAGTTTAGTAGTTTTTAACAATAACAATTGTATCGAAGCAAAGTAATTATTACACACCGTTTCAATTATCGCACAAATTAACCAAATCACAATCAAGATTTTCTAAACGCAGATTAACCTGCAAGGACTAACCAAGAGAAAATGTCAGTTAGATAAGTAAATTAACCGAAACATTTGTGCTGAGGCTAAGTAAATTTTACACACTGTTTCATCATCTTGTTGATTTTTCACATTTCATGCTCCTACAATCTTTTCATAATATTGTAACCAAAATGAGGCAACGACATAAATGATCTGGAATATGCGTAATGAATATAAAAATTTATGAAGGACAAGGAACATGCGTAGTGAATTTACTTTTGTGGATCCGAAGTGAATGATCTGGAGGAAGAAAAGAGATCACCAGCGTTTTGAACAATCTGAAAACTTGCAAGAGGGGGAGAAAATTTCAGAAATTTCTGTGAAGTTAGGGTTCCGGACGGTCAAGCTCCGACGGGGTTTAGGATGACCTGTAGGAGAAGCACCATCAGGCGAAAAGATTATAAGAGGACGAGCAAAAACCCGGGATTCGCGGGGTGGGAGGGGGTGGGGGAGTCACGTGAAGTTTACTGGAGGGTCCGAATATACCTGGGGAGAGCAGCGGGGACGTGGTCTGTCGGAATGGGCGGCGAGCAGCTTCCGGACGGCGAGCAGCTTCCGGACGGCGAGCGGCGGGGACGTCGTCCGTCGGAATGGGCGGCGAGCGGCGGGGACGTCGTCCGTCGGAATGGTCGGCGAGCGGCTTCCGGGCGGCGAGCGGCGGGGACGTCGTCCGTCGGAATGGTCGGCGAGCGGCGGGGACGTCGTCCGTCGGAATGGGCGGCGAGCGGCTTTCGAGCGGCGAGCGGCGGGGACGTCGTCCATCGGAATGGGCGGCGAGCGGCTTCCGGGCGGCGAGCGGCTTCCGGGCGGCGAGCGGCGGGGACGTCGTTCGTCTGAATGGGCGGCGAGCGGCTTCCGGGCGGCGAGCGGCGGGGACGTCATCCGTCAAAATGGGCGGCGAGCGGCTTCCGAGCGGCCACTACAAGAAAAATCTCATTTAGTAAGGAAAATTAGGAAGGGTTAACAATCTTATTCTAATTAACATTAAATTTAGCTAGGAATTTTTTTTTTACTTTACCTACAAAAAAAGCAAGGAAAGTTTTTGTTGCAAATATAGCAACAATTTTTTTTGATGCAAAATTTGTGTTGCTAAAATAACAACGAATTTTTTTTGATGCAAATTTTATGTTATTAAACAACAACAATTTTTCTTGTTGGAAAATATTTATTGCAGCGAGCGGCGGGGACGTCGTCCGTCGGAATGGGCGGCGAGCGGCGGGGACGTCGTCCGTCAGAATGGGCGGCGAGCGGCTTCCGGGCGGGGACGTCGTCCGTCGGAATGGGCGGCGAGCGGCGGGGACGTCGTCCGTCGGAATGGGCAGCGAGCGGCTTCCAGGCGGCGAGCGGCGGGGACGTCGTCCGTCGGAATGGGCGGCGAGCAGCTTCCGGGCGGCGAGCGGCGGGGACGTCGTCCGCCGGAATGGGCGGCGAGCGGCTTCCGGGCGGCGAGCGGCGGGGACGTCGTCCATCGGAATGGGCGGCGAGCGGCTTCCGGGCGGCGAGCGACGGGGACGTCGTCCGTCGGAATGGGCGGCGAGCGGTGGGGACGTCGTCCGTCGGAATGGGCGGCGAGCAGCTTCCGGGCGGGAGAGGAGGAAATGATCGCTAATTTAGGGTTTGCGGGAATGAAAGATGCGTGAGGGGCCGAGTGTGCTCATAAGACCGAGTCTTTGACTTAATATATTGGGTATTATTTGGATTTTGAGTGTGCTTATATCGTAAATAGGTGTGGTTGTAATAACACTTTATAAATACCGAGTCTCAAACATCATAGAGTTTCAAAATGTTGTGCTTCAGTTACGTTGATATGAGCCTGTTTTCACGGGGAAAATTTTCCGTCCAGGCTCTTTTCCATATTGTTGCGTGAAACAATAGATGATTACGATCAAAACAAAATGACCAGAGAGATGCGGTAAACCCAAGCTTTTGAAAATCGGACCAGACCGGCCGGTCCGCCGACCAGACACCTAGGCTCTGTTTGACATTTCGGGCCGGCGGGAGGCCAGGGAGGAGAGAGGAAACGACCGTTTAGAACGGTCGACTGGTGCTCCGCCTACCAACGTCAAAACACCGGGTTGGCACCCCGCCCGGAGCTCGACCAACAGCCTTTCTCCGGCTCGTTCAGGCCGGAACGGCGCCCCGCCGGAATGTCAAACAGAGCCCTAGCCGGTCCGGTCCAGGCAAACAACCCGCTTCATCCTTGGCCCGCTTGAGAATCGCGGAACCGGGCGGGCGGACCGCAACCCGGTGAACCGGAGCGGGTTTTGGAAGCCCGCCCGGTTCCAATAACAATTTAAAAATAAATTTTTTAAATAGGAAATTAACAATGTCAATGGCTGGTTTCGAACATGGGACCTTAAAGATGAGGGAGAAGACTCCAACCAACCAGCCAAACAAACAATAATAATAGATAATCAACTGTTTTGTATTTATATATATTTATATTAACTGTATTCTTTTATATATTTTTTATAAAAAAAATTTATATAAATATATGTAATATCTTTTACTATTATAAGGGAAAAGTAGTCTTTGATGAAACATTCAAAAATATCAATTATGCCCTCATTTTTATATTTTAATGACTTGACATATATTATAATATATTTCAAAAAAATTAAAATACAATGTCCATTCAAGTAATTACACTACCAAAAAAATAGAAGTAATGATGAAAATTCATTTAAATTCAAAAAGTTTTTTTAGTATAGCTCCTACACCTACTATGGTAGGTTATCATTAGACATATCAGCGGTCTATTCAAGAAAGGTTGTCATTAGACATATCAGTGGTATTTTCGTGAGGATGACATTAAATCAATTAACTTTATTAAAGTCAAAATTAATATTTTTAAGTCAAACGTATATTGTTTTACAAAATAAAAATTATAATATTTATGTATATTTTTTACGGTCATTTTGAGTACTCATTTGTATATGTCACCGCTCACGACAAATGTCGCTCCCACGACAATTGTCGCCGCCCACGACAAATGTGGCTCGCACGACAATTATCGCCGCCCACGACAAATGTCGTCTCCATGACAAATGTCGCATCATCGGCGAATGTCGCACCCCGGCGAATGTCGCACGCCGCCGAATGTCGCACCCCGTCGATTGTCGCACTCCCACCGAATGCCCCCAGGGTCGAAGGCACATGCCTGTCACTTGTATATGTATATATATAACATATTTATTTTATTTACTTGTATTTATAATTGTATATTATACTTATATATATATAATTAATTTTTTAAAAAAAATTAGCACCTATAAATATAAAACTATAAATGTAAAATAAATAAATTAATATATATGAAGTAATATATAAAAATATTCATGTATAAAAGTATGCAATTTATTAATCTTATATAGTTATAAATATTTTTTTATTATTTATTATAATATTACGGTTCAACCCCGATTAGATCGGTCTAACTGGTCGGAGCTTGAACCTTTGATCTCACTGGTTCGATCTCCGATCCGGTTCTTAAAACCCGCAATCTCCTAAGAGATCATATTTCGAGTCCTAAACGATCAACCCGAAGTCAGATCTCCTACCCGAGAAATTGCACGTTTGGTAGGATTTCTTAAAATTCGCGATCAACCCGTAGTCAGATCTCGGACCCGAGAAATTGCACGTTTGGGAGGATTTCTTAAAATTCGCGGGTTTTTTTAATTTTTTTAGAAAACGACACTGTCCATAATTTATGGGTTTCACGGAAAATTCAAGCTTTCGATGAGAATGTATCCACAATATGAAATTCCGGATCCACTTTTTTGTTGTTCTATCAACCCCTATCGTGTCTTCGCTCCCGATAGTTTACCCTAAATCGCGCTCCCGAGGTCTCCTCCTTCCCGATCTCGTTCTTCATATACAGGTATCATTCCTGTTGAAACAAAAAACTTGGTCTCTGTGGAGTTCGGGGTCCCAAAAGAGGGGTGACCTCGCACCTACTACACTCAGGAGAACGTCACCGGCCAAAAGCTCAGGAAACTAAGAACAGACCCTCGCCTCTAGCATGGAGGTCCCACCACACACCCGGAAGGCCACAAGAGCACTTCCCCTCCCTCACCAATGACTGAGCTGGGTACCTTGGAGAGTTCTCTCACTCAACCAAGAAGAAGCCTAATGAGGAGGAAGCCAAAAAACTCATCCTTCCAAAGGTACCCAAGAGGGTGTATTTATAGTTTTTCCAAGCCTGAGGACCAAAAGGTCTGAAATACCCCTAAGGCAAGTAGGCCCTGAGCCAATTGAAAACATCCACACTGGGGGGCAATGAGGTAACTCCACCCCAAGGGCACAAAGGTAAAAGCGTGGCCAAAAGAGGTCCAAGGGCGGGACGTCAAAGTATGAGACCGGGCGGTCTGGCGGTTTGAGTCTGGCGGGTTGTAGACTGGGCGGTCTGGCGGTTTGAGTCCGGCGGGTTGATATCCAGACTGTTGCTGTGTGGTGTCCAGCGGTCTGACGGTTTATCTCCGGCGGCTTGGAAACCGGGCAATCTAGCGGTCTCCTACCGCATCTCTCTCTTGCTTCTGGTATTGCCGAGCGGTTAGAACATTGTCTAACCGCGCGGTCTGTTCTGGTCTGTTGTTCTAGCCGCTCAGATCTGATGTATAGCTTTAGTCCCACATTGTTAGTTTGTATTCTATCCTCTCTCCTCCATTCTATAAAAGGGAGGTCATACCTTTGTAAATGATATCTTTTTGGATAATAAAATTTCAATTATTCAAAGTTCCAGCTTGTTCTTTAGTCTTTTGTTCGCTACTTCTCACATGGTATCAGAGGACTCGATCTTCTCCTCCTGATTCTGTGCGCCCTGTCCGCGCGGCTTGCCTCTTTTTTCTCGCTACCTGTTCTCGCGGTTTGTCTCCTCCGTCTGCTTGCGCCCTGTCCGCGCGACCGTCTTTTCCTGCCTTTCAGTCGCAGCGACCTGTATCTTTACTCGCCGCGACCTGCTGCCTTTTTTGCCTTGTTCGTTCATCCCTTCTGTTCGCGCGGTCTATCTTCTAGCCGCTCGACTTCTTTCCCTGCTTGGATCTGCGGCTTGGTCGTGACTTCTCTGGCCATTGGTGTCTGTCATCGTGACCGCCGCAGCTCTTCTTCTTCCTATTCGCACGGCTTGTATTCTAACCGCGCGGCTTCTCACTGTTTTCTCCTATGGCCCTTTTTTAAACCTCCACTACTGTCACAACCCGCATTTTCTCCGAATTTAATATTTATCAGAGCACGAGAAAATGCGCGTCGTGATGCCACGTCGAGCAGGGGATAACTGCCGACGCTCAGGCGAAACACTACCTACCTCTTTTATGCAAAATCATAAGTTTATTAGCTTGGAAAAATCATTTATATTTTAAGGCCGTATCCCTCGGCTCAGTGGATCAGCTAGTCCACGGTTTTAAAAAATATATATATATTTGTTCGCAGCGGAAAATACTTGATTTGAGTTGAATTGACATCCTAAATGAGCATAAGTGTCCCCGGGGGACGACTTATAGAATGCTCGACTCTAAGGTTAGTATAGTATATAGTAAAGGAAGTAGTCTTGTACGCTTAAGGAAAAAAGAAATGTTTTAGTTTTATTTTATATAAACATGATGAATATGAGCTACATATAGTAATGATTAGATTTTAAAATACCTAACATGCAATCCTAACATAAATCCTTCCCAGAAAACAAGTAAAAGGCCATACGAGGCAAACAAATAGCAGCTTTAGTTCATATCTAGCATAGCAAGTAAGCCACCAGTGGGTGTCAACATCCTGACACAAATCCCCTGGTGAGCTGCATGTCCGTACAGAAAAGAAAAATAACTACCTCACAAGGCTGATGTTCGGCAATCTCAGCTACCCTGGAGGATATCAGCAAGTCCCACCAAAAGAAAGATCAGCCGCTCTATCGGCTATAACCTGGACCTGAGGCATTTAAAGAAAATACCTCAGCAAAGTATCAAAACAAAGGCTAATAACAAGGGGGAAATATGACAGTAAGAGAAAGTACTAGTCAAAAGATAGAAAAGGTAAAAATCACACCAAGTGTGAGGATAGAAGCCACCTGCTCTGCAAAAAAAAGGCAACCTGCAGCATCAAAGTACAAGTATACTAGCAGGAATAAACAAAAGCAGGAAAAAGAAAGAGTTAACATCTTAACTTGGTGAGTTATTAGCAGGGGGAGTCAAAACAAGGGTCTGGGTATATAGCCAAGTCCAGACCCAAAGAGAAAGGCTAAGGGGTCAAACAGTGGTAGCCTTAGGGTCCAACACACCAACCCAAGCCGGGGCAAAAGGTGGAGGCCACGGCTCTTCACATAAACACCACCCCTCTTAGAGGCCACAAAAAGAAACTCCCCTCAACGGCCATAACTCACGAATCGGCATACAAAAGTTAGCCGAACACCCAACACCCCCCCCCCCTTAGGGAAGGAAAAACTTCTCTAACATACCAAAAAGGAACACACCTCCCGAGGCTAAAAGTCTTAGCCTATAAAAGCTGCAGCGTTGAGTGAGGTGTCCTCACTCAACCGGCGTTGAGAGAGGTACCCTCACTCAACGCCAAAACAGGCATGGCGCTGGTTAACTAAACACACATTTAAAATGTAAAAATACCTTTAAACTCAAATACTAAAAATGTTACAATATCAATTTGATTCCAAATATAACCAATTAGTTTGATACCAAACATGTGAAAGGAATTTGATACTAAAATGAGCTAGTCATGATCTACACTCAAGGAAAACAGCAGGCTAAAACATAAATCTTGAAATGAACAAGGCTATAGCATGGAGCACTCGGTGCTTGAACAGCAAACGAAAAATAATAAAATATGCACTTTACACTATCACCTAGAGCCGCACTCCTCCAAGTAAACATCCTCTGGAAACATCACATGCCCATGCCATTCTTAACAAAACCAAGTCTAAAAGCATAGGGAAACTCGGTGGTTGAACATCAAAACAACATTTGTATATAAATCATTTGTATATATAAACAAAAGAACAACAAAAATCTGATCCAAAATAATCAAAAAAAAAGAACATCGACATCTATTAAATCCTTTGATCTGGGCATGATTTAAAACTACAACAACACTGATGAATAGAACAAAGCTACAATCTATACTCGGTCTGGGTATGATTCAAAGCCAGAAAAAAGGGAACAACAAATCTAAAATTTATTCCGGCCACAACTTTAGCAAACAAAGGATTTTGAACAAGAAATTTTGCACAAATTTTGGAATAACTAAATCCTTACAGAGCTAGTTCAGAATTTAAGCAAATCAAGAACACAACCTAGAATTTCTTTGGCAAGGGCGAAGGGCACACTTGCCTTGATTTTAGAAGAACTTCGGCCAACAACTTCTTCCAAACCTCCGGCCACCAAAAACAATCGGGCAGCACCTCCTTCCCCAAAACCACAACCTCAAGCGAAATACTTTCACCACAAAAAATCTGGACATAAAAAGAAAATGAAATCCCTAGCATGCTTGAAATCTAAACCCTAACATACTTGAAATCTGGGCAAAATCAAAACAACAAAAGGGGGCTCTTACCTTGAGAACAACTGGACGAATTCAGTCAGCCCTATGCTCCTAAACCGCCGGCCTTAAGCAACCTAGATCAAGAAAATTTCTGGACAACCAACCGGGAAGAACATCACTATAAAACTCGAACAAAAACTGCAAACCTAAACTACCGATCGGGCCAAAAATCATAGAGGAATCGCGAAAATGATACCTCCAAATGGAGCTTTCGGCTAGGGGAGTGAGGATCCGGCCTCAAATCGCGTTTTCGAGCGGTTCCGGGCAGGGATCAGACGGTCGGAGCGGCACCGAGCTTCCGCCTCTTTTCTTCCGCTCAAAGGTGCAGGCGCTCGGTCTGATTCATTTGCTGGAGGTATCGGGTAATGGGAGGAAAGGAATTAAAAACCTAACCTAATGATATAACCGTATATATATATATTTAACTAAACTCTAACCTATATCTAATTATAAAATTTAATACTACCGATCAATCTTAAACATAACTCTTATAATAATATAATTCTTATAATTATATACTATTTAATTAACTAAGAAGACAATTAATCACACTAATTACAAACACTTATATATATATTCTCCCGTATATATAAACAAACGCATATACACACTAATACGCATATATACGTAAACACGCACACGTAAATTTAAATAGTGCTCCGCACGCACGTACATGTGTAATTACGCACCGGCACGACCAAATCACGCTATGCTAAAAATGCGCAACTATACATAAACGCTCACATAAAGTGACGACTCGCTAACTAGTGACCGTCGAAACGACGCGAAAACTAACGCTCTTGAATTCCGAACGAATCCACATCGTAGCTAAACACTCGGGCTACGAAAACATCGGCGGAGTCGGAAACAACTTCCGACGATCACACACTCGAGCTAACCTCGCCCGAAGCCAAAGCACAAGGATTCCCTAAGAGGCTCAGCCGGGCCTCCAAAATAGACGCCGGCTAGCTGGGGAAACCATACAACAAGCTATAACCTCTAAGAAAACCTAACGAGGTACTCCAACAATGGCACAGACCGGAAATGCGCCAACGTAACGCCAAACGAGAATTTAAATAATTGCCGAAAAATTGGGGGCGTTACAGTCACTCCCCCTAAAAGAAAGTTTCGCCTCGAAACTTTGAACATACAACTTCTTAGCAAGAAGGAAAAGAATAGCTAAGCCAGAGCTATAAATGTGCAATCATAAAACAGAAGAGAGCACAAAACATACCAGGCACAAGTCAGGGAAACAAATGAGGGTAAGCTTTCCTTATTGCCGACTCTAGCTCCCAAGTCGCGCTTTCCACATTCTGGTTCTTCCACAGAATTTTAACCATAGGAATGGTTTTCCTTCGCAACACGCGATCCTGAGTATCCAAAACACGGACAGGCACCTCCACAAAAGAAAGGTTCGGCTCCAACGAGGGCACAGAATCCAAAACCTGCCTGTCACTCTGCACACACTTTCGCAGCTGACTGACGTGAAAGACATCATGCACGCCAGAAAAATTTGCAGACAACTCTAACCTGTAAGCTGATACTCCAATCCGCTCAGTAATCAAAAATGGGCCCACGTATCTCGGGTCCAACTTTCTGTTCTTGCCAAACCTTTTAACTCCGCTCATCGGGGAAACCTTTAAGAACACATGGTCCCCCACAGCGAATTCCAAATCTGATCTACGCCTGTTGGCGTTCTTTTCATATCTCTCCTGGGCTATACGAAGCTTTTCCCGAATAAGCTTCACAGAAATTTCCATCTCCTCGAGTGCCTCTGGACCCAACAAGGGTCTTTCACCCAACTCAGCCCAAAACAAAGGAGTCCTGCAACGCCTCCCATACAAAGCCTCAAAAGGAGCCATCTGCAAGCTTTCTTGATAACTGTTGTTATATGCGAATTCCATAAGCCGCAAACGCTCATCCCACGCCCCACCGTGGTCCAGAATATAGCATCGGATCATATCTTCCACAATCTGATTTACCCGCTCCGTCTGACCGTTGGTCTGCGGGTGATAAGCAGTGGAATATCTCAAATCTGTCCCCAACCCTTCCTGAAGACTCTGCCAAAAACGAGACGTGAACCTGGAGTCTCGATCCGATAAAATGCTCACGGGCACACCATGCAGTCTGATGACCTCCTCCACATACAGCTCTGCTATCTTTCTCATCGGGTAGTCGATCTTGAATGGCACGAAGTGAGCACACTTCGTCAATCTATCCACGATTACCCATACTGAATCATGCCCCCTAGGAGATCTCGGTAGGCCAGTAATGAAATCCATCGAGATGCTTTCCCATTTCCAAGTAGGAATCTCCAAGGGAGTAAGCTTGCCACCAGGCCTTCCATGATCAGCTTTCACTCGCTTACAAGTGTGGCATTCAGCAACGAATCTGGCTATATCTCCCTTCATCCCATACCACCATGCAATCTGTTTCAAATCATGGTACATCTTGGTGGATCCTGGGTGATAGGCAACACTAGATCCATGGGCTTCCTTGCACACCATCATCCTGATGTCTCCAACAGCGGGAATACATAATCTGCCACGGTACCTCAGGGTATCTGCATCATCTATAGAAAAATCTGGCAACTCGCCTTTCTCAGCTCGAAGGTACAAATGTAGAAGGTCAGGATCATCTTTCTGATGCAATCTCGTAAGCGAGATCCATGAAGGTTCTGCCACTGCCAGGCTGCTTTGCACACCGCAGCTACCCACAGAAATGCCCATCAACATAAACTCCTCCACCAAAAGCTCGGCGGTGAGACCAAAAATCTTTCCTGACTTCCGACTCAGGGCGTCAGCCACCACGTTGGCCTTGCCCGGATGGTACTGAATCTCGACATCATAGTCGGCCACGTACTCCAACCACCGCCGCTGACGCAGGTTCAACTCCTTCTGCGTGAAGACATATTTCAAGCTCTTATGATTAGTAAAAATCCGGCACTGCACACCATACAACAGATGCCTCCACAATTTCAGCGCATAAATCACCGCGGCAAACTCCAGGTCGTGCGTAGGGTAGTTCCTCTCATGAGTCTTTAGTTGTCTTGACCCGTACGCAATAACCTTCCCATCCTGCATCAGGACACAGCCCAGCCCGATATGTGACGCATCCACATATACATCAAACTCAGAACCTTCAGTAGGCAAAGATAACACAGGAGCTGAACATAGCCTTCTCTTAAGCTCCTCAAAAGCCTCTTCACACTTGCTATCCCAAGCAAAAGCTACATTCTTCTGCGTCAACTTGGTCAAAGGCGCAGACAGAGTGGAGAATCCCTCTACGAATCTTCTATAATAGCCCGCCAAGCCCAAGAAGCTCCTGATCTCACGGGGAGTAACAGGTCTCGCCCATTCCATAACAGCAGCGATCTTTTCTGGGTCCACCGATATGCCCCTCTTGTTAACTACGTGGCCCAGGAAAGATACTTGAGGCAGCCAAAACTCACATTTGCTCAGCTTGGCGTACAGCTTATGGTCTCTTAGAGTCGCCAAGACTAGACGTAAATGCCTACCATGCTCTTCTGCGCTCCGGGAGTACACCAAAACGTCGTCTATAAAGACAATCACAAACTTGTCTAGGCAATCCTTGAACACACGGTTCATTAAATCCATGAAAGCTGAGGGCGCATTAGTCAAACCAAAAGACATGACTAAGAACTCAAAATGCCCATGACGAGAACGGAACGCCGTCCGCGGAACATCTGACTCCCGAATCCTCAACTGGTGGTAGCCCGAACGAAGATCTATCTTCGAAAACACAGCACTGCTACGCAGCTGGTCAAACAAATCATCAATCCGAGGCAGAGGGTACCTGTTCTTAATTGTCACCTTGTTCAGTTCTCGGTAGTCGATGCATAGTCTCATCGACCCGTCTTTCTTTTTTACAAATAGAACAGGCGCACCCCAGGGCGACGAACTCGGCCTGATAAAACCCTTTGCCAACATCTCATCTAGTTGGGTCCGCAACTCTTCCAGCTCACGCGGGGCCATGCGGTACGGCGCCTTAGCAATGGGGCGCGTACCTGGCTCCAAATCTATAACAAACTCAACGTCTCTATCGGGTGGGAGACCGGGAAGATCGTCAGGAAAAACATCCGAGAAATCACGCACAACAGGAATCTCCTCTAGCCGCGGCACACTAACATCTGTCCCTACCAGAGAGACCAAACAGGCAAAACAGCCAGAATCAAGCAACTTGCGAGCACGTACCGCAGAGATGACTGGAGACTCCTGAAATGAATCGGCATAAACGCTCCCGGGCTGACCGTTGTCCTGCACAAAGTCCATGCGCTTTCCCTTGCACTGGATGACCGCATCATATTTGGACAACCAGTCCATGCCTAGGATAACGTCAAAGTCCTCCAGGTCAATCACCTTCAGATCAGCTGACGCTAGAAAGTTCCCCAACAGGATAGGGCAGTCCTGAATACCCAAACTAGAAACCACAGAGTCACCAGAGGGGAACTTAACACAGAAAGCACCACCCTCACGATCTAGGCCCAAATGGAATCGCTCCACGAAAGCCTTAGCAATGAAAGAGTGGGTCGCGCCGGAATCGAAAAGAACGCGCGCCCAGCGATTCTTTACCTTGAATCTTCCTATAAAATAGCCCACGCAAATAAGGGAAAACAAAAGCTAAACTACACAGGAAGTAAAAAAAAAATAAAAAAAAAATAAACAAGCTAGGGAGAAATCTAACCTGATATGACCTGAGTCGAGGTCAAAGCTTCTTCCGAAGAGATGACATTTAACTTCCCCTTGCCTTTATCCACGCGCGGGGGCGGCGACAACGTCAGCAGTGGAGCTGCTGGGAGAACGGTCTGCGCCTGAGGGCACCTCGTCTTGAGATGGCCTTTCTGCCCACACTGAAAACATGTCCTATCTTTCAACCAGCATCGGGCCACATCATGCCCCTTCCTTCCGCACAAAGAACATAACAGCTCCGCTCTGGGGGCTCCCTGAATAGCATGGACGTGCTCATTCTTCTGCGCTGCCAATCTTTTGAAACACTTCTCCACAGGATGGCCTGATCGGTCACAGAAATTACAAGTCCCCTTGGTCTTTTTCCTTGCAACTGCATCCGGTTCCTGGGCGCCCTTCCCTCCAATAGACTTCCGCTTGTCCTGCCTTGCCAGCTGGCCCCTAAACTTGGCATTCTCAACGGCCTCGATCTTTAAGGCAGCTTCGACTACTCCGGCATAAGTGACTGCCCCGTGGGCAAGTGCTAACTGCTGAACATCGCTTCTCAGCCCACCCAGAAACCGCTTAATCCGGTCTGCTTCAACACTCACCAGTCCTGGAGCAAACCGACTCAGCTTGCTAAATTCAATCTCATATTCGCTGACGGTGAGTTTCCTTTGCTTCAAATGGAGGAAGTCGTTCATCAATCGGTCCCGCTCGACCGAGGGCAGAAACTTACTCAACAGCATTACCTTAAACGACTCCCAGGTGCACCCTGTCATCAAGCTTTCCTTCTCTCTTAACCACCAACTCTTTGCCATACCCTTGAGCTGGTAGGCAGCAAGCATTACCTTCTGATCATCAGTAAACCCAGAATAGGAGAACATCTCATCAATGGATATCAGCCAGTCATCCAAAACCATGAAGTCAGCCTTTCCGTCATAGGTGGGAGGGTTCAACCGCTGAAACTGAGATATGAAGGCCATTCCCGGGGGCACTACAACCAGAGGCACCAAAGGAGCAGGAGGTGCAGGAGGTGCAAGAGGTGCAAGAGGTGCTGAAACAGTTGCACCCACTGCGGGGTCCTGAACTCTCGCGGTCTGACCTGCCGTCCCAGAAAGGAAGGACTGCATCTGAGCCTTCATCTCCTCCACTTGCTTGGATAATGCCTCATTACTTCGTCGGAGGCTCTCTATCAGTGCCTCGCTCTGCGCTCCTGAGGACTCTCCCTCGGACTGGGGAGTCGATCGAGTCGAAGGACGCCTTGCCATCCTATAATCACCATAGATCTAGTTAAAACCCAACCCATTAGCTAGAACAAAACTACCCGGTACGGATAAGCATACATAAATATGAACTTCAACTGCTGAACTTGTTCTGGGAATGGTTTTATAATGATGATGTTATGTTTAACCTAAGATAGTTCATCAATATCATACTAACTCATGTGCCTAAATCATGGATGCATGCATTTATATTCTTTTTGACTCAAAACCATGTGTGTACATATGTCATCATGCAAATCTTTAGCTTGACACGTTGTGCTTATGCAATGTTATGCTATGCATGATTGTGTTATGCATTCTAAAAAGGCCCTAATGCATGTTATGAGCGGCGTACACATGAAAATGTTATGCATCCCATACTACATAACATTTCCATGCAACGAAAAAGAAAACGTGCTAGCCGCATTCATATGGTGAGGTTATGCATCCCATACTACATAACCCTCACATGTTGCCTCCTATGGTGGATCCATATACAAACACATATTATGCATCCCATACTACATAATATGCCTCGTATACTTCATGTCATGCTATGAGTGTAGTGTTCGTGCTTCAACCAAGACGTGCTGATGACATATCGGTGTGTGTATGATATGACTCTAAACACCTAATACTTACAGGGACAGGTTGCCCGACAATTTGTCAAGCAACCTCCCTCTGATACCAACTGTCACAACCCGCATTTTCTCCGAATTTAATATTTATCAGAGCACGAGAAAATGCGCGTCGTGATGCTACGTCGAGCAGGGGATAACTGCCGACGCTCATGCGAAACACTACCTACCTCTTTTATGCAAAATCATAAGTTTATTAGCTTGGAAAAATCATTTATATTTTAAGGCCGTATCCCTCGGCTCAGTGGATCAGCTAGTCCACGGTTTTAAAAAATATATATATATTTGTTCGTAGCGGAAAATACTTGATTTGAGTTGAATTGACATCCTAAATGAGCATAAGTGTCCCCGGGGGACAACTTATAGAATGCTCGACTCTAAGGTTAGTATAGTATATAGTAAAGGAAGTAGTCTTGTACGCTTAAGGAAAAAAGAAATGTTTTAGTTTTATTTTATATAAACATGATGAATATGAGCTACATATAGTAATGATTAGATTTTAAAATACCTAACATGCAATCCTAACATAAATCCTTCCCAGAAAACAAGTAAAAGGCCATACGAGGCAAACAAATAGCAGCTTTAGTTCATATCTAGCATAGCAAGTAAGCCACCAGTGGGTGTCAACATCCTGACACAAATCCCCTGGTGAGCTGCATGTCCGTACAGAAAAGAAAAATAACTACCTCACAAGGCTGATGTTCGGCAATCTCAGCTACCCTGGAGGATATCAGCAAGTCCCACCAAAAGAAAGATCAGCCGCTCTATCGGCTATAACCTGGACCTGAGGCATTTAAAGAAAATACCTCAGCAAAGTATCAAAACAAAGGCTAATAACAAGGGGGAAATATGACAGTAAGAGAAAGTACTAGTCAAAAGATAGAAAAGGTAAAAATCACACCAAGTGTGAGGATAGAAGCTACCTGCTCTGCAAAAAAAAAGGCAACCTGCAGCATCAAAGTACAAGTATACTAGCAGGAATAAACAAAAGCAGGAAAAAGAAAGAGTTAACATCTTAACTTGGTGAGTTATTAGCAGGGGGGAGTCAAAACAAGGGTCTGGGTATATAGCCAAGTCCAGACCCAAAGAAAAAGGCTAAGGGGTCAAACAGTGGTAGCCTTAGGGTCCAACACACCAACCCAAGCCGGGGCAAAAGGTGGAGGCCACGGCTCTTCACATAAACACCACCCCTCTTAGAGGCCACAAAAAGAAACTCCCCTCAACGGCCATAACTCACGAATCGATATACAAAAGTTAGCCGAACACCCAACACCCCCCCCCCCCTTAGGGAAGGAAAAACTTCTCTAACATACCAAAAAGGAACACACCTCCCGAGGCTAAAAGTCTTAGCCTCTAAAAGCTGCAGCGTTGAGTGAGGTGTCCTCACTCAACCGACGTTGAGAGAGGTACCCTCACTCAACGCCAAAACAGGCATGACGCTGGTTAACTAAACACACATTTAAAATGTAAAAATACCTTTAAACTCAAATACTAAAAATGTTACAATATCAATTTGATTCCAAATATAACCAATTAGTTTGATACCAAACATGTGAAAGGAATTTGATACTAAAACGAGCTAGTCACGATCTACACTCAAGGAAAACAGCAGGCTAAAACATAAATCTTGAAATGAACAAGGCAACATGGAGCACTCGGTGCTTGAACAGCAAACGAAAAATAATAAAATATGCACTTTACACTATCACCTAGAGCCGCACTCCTCCAAGTAAACATCCTCTGGAAACATCACATGCCCATGCCATTCTTAACAAAACCAAGTCTAAAAGCATAGGGAAACTCGGTGGTTGAACATCAAAACAACATTTGTATATAAATCATTTGTATATATAAACAAAAGAACAACAAAAATCTGATCCAAAATAATCAAAAAAAAAGAACATCGACATCTATTAAATCCTTTGATCTGGGCATGATTTAAAACTACAACAACACTGATGAATAGAACAAAGCTACAATCTATACTCGGTCTGGGTATGATTCAAAGCCAGAAAAAAGGGAACAACAAATCTAAAATTTATTCCGGCCACAACTTTAGCAAACAAAGGATTTTGAACAAGAAATTTTGCACAAATTTTGGAATAACTAAATCCTTACAGAGCTAGTTCAGAATTTAAGCAAATCAAGAACACAACCTAGAATTTCTTTGGCAAGGGCGAAGGGCACACTTGCCTTGATTTTAGAAGAACTTCGGCCAACAACTTCTTCCAAACCTCCGGCCACCAAAAACAATCGGGCAGCACCTCCTTCCCCAAAACCACAACCTCAAGCGAAATACTTTCACCACAAAAAATCTGGACATAAAAAGAAAATGAAATCCCTAGCATGCTTGAAATCTAAACCCTAACATACTTGAAATCTGGGCAAAATCAAAACAACAAAAGGGGGCTCTTACCTTGAGAAAAACTGGACGAATTCAGTCAGCCCTATGCTCCTAAACCGCCGGCCTTAAGCAACCTAGATTAAGAAAATTTCTGGACAACCAACCGGGAAGAACATCACTATAAAACTCGAACAAAAACTGCAAACCTAAACTACCGATCGGGCCAAAAATCATAGAGGAATCGCGAAAATGATACCTCCAAATGGAGCTTTCGGCTAGGGGAGTGAGGATCCGGCCTCAAATCGCGTTTTCGAGCGGTTCCGGGCAGGGATCAGACGGTCGGAGCGGCACCGAGCTTCCGCCTCTTTTCTTCCGCTCAAAGGTGCAGGCGCTCGGTCTGATTCATTTGCTGGAGGTATCGGGTAATGGGAGGAAAGGAATTAAAAACCTAACCTAATGATATAACCGTATATATATATATTTAAGTAAACTCTAACCTATATCTAATTATAAAATTTAATACTACCGATCAATCTTAAACATAACTCTTATAATAATATAATTCTTATAATTATATACTATTTAATTAACTAAGAAGACAACTAATCACACTAATTACAAACACTTATATATATATTCTCCCGTATATATAAACAAACGCATATACGCACTAATAGGCATATATACGTAAACACGCACACGTAAATTTAAATAGTGCTCCGCACGCACGTACATGTGTAATTACGCACCGGCACGACCAAATCACGCTATGCTAAAAATGCGCAACTATACATAAACGCTCACATAAAGTGACGACTCGCTAACTAGTGACCGTCGAAACGACGCGAAAACTAACGCTCTTGAATTCCGAACGAATCCACATCGTAGCTAAACACTCGGGCTACGAAAACATCGGCGGAGTCGGAAACAACTTCCGACGATCACACACTCGAGCTAACCTCGCCCGAAGCCAAAGCACAAGGATTCCCTAAGAGGCTCAGCCGGGCCTCCAAAACAGACGCCGGCTAGCTGGGGAAACCATACAACAGGCTATAACCTCTAAGAAAACCTAACGAGGTACTCCAACAATGGCACGGACCGGAAATGCGCCAACGTAACGCCAAACGAGAATTTAAATAATTGCCGAAAAATTGGGGGCGTTACAACTACCATTACTCCTATCGCCACTCCGACGCTGTTTCCTACTCCCTCTGGCAACCTTGGCACGGTTTCTAAACTTATTGGCTCCAACTATCCGGATTTGAGCGTTTCTTTCACCTTTCTTCTTCGCTCTCAGCGCAAACGTCATCACCTCACCGATGACCCTCCTCCTCTAGACTCTGCTGAATTTGATGACTGGGATGCCAGTGATGCGCTTGTCCGCACGTGGTTGGCTAACAGCCTCTCCGATGAATGTCTTCCTGTCATACACGCCATGCTGAGACGGTCAAGACCGCGTGGCTTCACCTTGCTGCTCTCTACTCGAAGGGGGACCAGACATCCCTCATTTATACTCTCTACGCGGATCTCTTCGCTCGCCCTTCCATGTCTCCTGCTGCGGCTTATCAGCAAGTTCAGGCTCTTGGCGCTGAAATCCTCTAGAATCGCCCTTTCTCCGCGGACTTGGCCGAGCAGCACAAACACTTCCAGGAACTCCTGGTTGTTTGTTATCTTCTACGGCTCCCTGAGTCTTTTGATATGATCCGCCAGCAGATCTTGGGCAAAGCCGAGTCTCCCAACTTGGATGCCACCGCGGCTCGCATCGCCGCTGTTACTTCACTGCTCCACCGTCCTCTGTTGTCCTCCCCTCCTCCACATGACTCCTATGCTCACCAAGTTCAGCGGGGTGGCAATAGTGGTCGCAGCCACTCTGGCATGCGTGGTCCGTCAAGATTCCTCTGCTCTCACTGTGGTCGTACCGGCCACTCTATTGACCGTTGCTGGCAGAAACTTCCTCATCTTTGTCCCTCCGGTGATACTTCTTCCTCAACCTCCGCCTCCTCTCGGCCATCTGCTTCTGTGGCCACGACCTCAGGTAGTGCACACGTCGTTACCCAAGGTAAATGGCTGATTGACTCTGGTGCTACAAATCACATGACCGGAAACCCTCACTGCTTCTCTCTTCTAGAGACACATGATCGGTTACCCCCGGTTCTTGTTGCGGATGGTTCGCCTTCGCCGGTTCACGGAACGGGCATGGTTCAAGTCACCTCGTCGCTTCGCTTAGCGGACACTCTCTATGTCCCGAAGTTCCCTTGCAATTTGCTCTCAGTTACTACTTTATGCAAGCAACTTCAGTGTTCTGTCTTATTTACTCCTACTTCTTATTGTTTTTCAGGACCCGAGGACCCAACAGACGATTGCTACTGGGACTAAAGCGGCGGTCTCTACTTCCTCGACAATGTTTCCGCTCTGTCCGCCTTCTCTTCCTCGTCTACTGATCTGCTTCAATGGCATCTTCGCCTTGGACATCCTCCTCCTCAGATTCTTCGTCAACTTCTTCCCCACTTACCTCAGACCAGTCCTCCGCTCAACTGTGATGCGTGTCAGCTTGGCAAACATCACCGCTCCTCCTTCCCGCCCAAGCAAGGCTGTGGTTCCTCCCGCCCTTTTGATCTAATTCATTCCGATGTCTGGGGTCCTGCTCCTACTCTCACCGTTGGTCGGGGTAGTTCTTATTTTGTAACTTTTATTGATGATTTCTCTAGATGTACCTGGGTGTATCTTTTAAAAGATCGCTCTGAAATCTTATCTGTATGACAATCTTTTTATAATATGATTAAAACTCAGTTTGTTATTTCTATTAAAGTACCGCGCTCTGATAATGCTAAAGAATACCTCAGCCATGAGTTTTCGTCTTTTTGTATGCAACATGGTCTTATTCATCAGACCAGCTGTATTTACACCTCCTAGTAAAATGGGGTGGCGGAGCGTAAAAACCATCATCTCCTCGATATCGCTCGCACTCTAATGATGTAGATGCAGGTACCTCGCTCCTACTGGGGCAATGCTGTTCTTCTTGCCTGCTATCTCATCAATCGCATTCCCTCTTCGGTTCTTCACGGCAAGACCCCCTTCTCCATTCTCTACCCGGGCAAGGAACCTTTTCCTCTTCCTCTCCGTATCTTTGGGTGTACGGCTTTTATGCATGCTCCGTCTGTTACCCGTGACAAGCTTTCCCCCCGGCCCGTTCCACAAAATATGTGTTTTTGGGATACTCGACCACTCAAAAAGGCTATTGTTGCTTTGACCCCGTTCTGCGCAAACAGTTTGTTTCCGCGAACGTCACCTTCTTCGAAAATGCATCCTACTTTTCTTCTCCATCCCCGCTTCCTCCTGCTGTCTCTGACTCTCCACCATCTCTCTGTGATCCTTCCACGCATATTGACGTCTCCCCTCCTATATCATCTCCTCCTCCGTCTCCTCCTCTCCCTATTATCACCCCTCCTTCTTCTCCGCAGCCGTTTCTCTAGTCCCGGGCCAGCTTTATCCGCCACGGACGCTCCGGTCCCTGAGGCACAAGACGACCTGGATCTTCCCATTGCCCTTCGCAAAGGGGTGCGGGCGTGTACCCAATACCCACTTGCGGCTGTTGTTTCCTATGATCGGCTTACTCCCTCTCGCAGGTGCTTTGCTTTGGCTATCTCGGCTACTACCACTCCCCACACTTATTAGGAGGCTCTTGTTATTCCTCATTGGAAATCTGCTATGGATGAGGAAATTGCCACTCTTACTGAAAGGGGTACCTGTACCCTTGTTCCTCCACCGGTAGGTACTGATGTGGTTGGCTGTCGCTGGGTGTTCGTTGTGAAGTTTCGCCCAGACGGCACTGTGGATCGTTACAAAGCCCGACTGGTGGCCAAAGGCTTTACTCAGACTTATGGAGTTGACTATTTTGATACTTTCTCCCCGGTTGATCGCCTCAGCACCATCCAGGTTCTTCTTTCTGTGGCCGTCAACAGGGAGTGGGCTATTTCCCAGCTTGATGTAAAGAATGCTTTTCTGTATGGGGATCTTCAGGAGGACGTCTATATGGAGCAACCTCCTGGGTATGTTGCTCAGGGGGAGACACGAGTATGCCAGTTGAAGAAGGCCATCTACGGCCTAAAACAGAGCCCTCGGGCATGGTTCGACAAGTTTAGTGGCATTGTGGCTGCCATTGGCTTTACAAGAAGTTCAGCTGATCACTCATTGTTTATTCGCAAAACCGCATCGGGCCTTGTGGTTTTGGCTGTGTATGTGGATGATATTCTTCTTACCGGCGATGACCAGGCTGGGGTGGACTTGACAAAGAAACACCTCCGTCAACACCTAGTCACGAAGGATATGGGCTCCCCGAAATATTTTTTGGGGATAGAAATCTCTCGGAAGCCCGACTCGTTGGTTCTCTCCCAACGGAAGTATGCTCTTGATCTTCTACAAGAGGCAGGATTGACCGGTGCCAAACCGGCCCGGTATCCCATGGCCACTGGAGAGGACAAAACATGGACAGATGACTCACCTCTTATATCTGATGCCACGAGGTATAGACGTCTGGTGGGAAAACTCATTTATCTCACGGTGACCAGACCCGACATCGTCTATGCTGTAGGCAAGGTCAGTCAGTTCATGCAAGCTCCCAGGGAATGTCATCTTCAGTCTGCCTTGAAGATACTAGAGTATGTCAAAGAAGCACCAGGAAAAGGGCTACTCTTTCAGAAGCATGGTCATCTGAGAGTTGAAGCCTACTCAGACTCAAGCTATGCGGATGATAAAGGTGACCGTAAATCTACATCGGGTTTTTGCACATTTGTATGAGGTAATCTTGTGAGCTGGAAGAGCAAGAAGCAGTCTGTTGTCTCAAGGTCCAGTGCAGAAGCCGAATACCGGAGTATTGCGTCAACCACGTGTAAGTTAAAATGGTTGCGGGCTCTCATGCTTGACCTAGGAGAGGTCTACGACTATCCTCTGCCTATGTTCTTTGACAACAAGGCTGCTATATACATATCCAAAAATCCGGTCTTCCATGAGAGAACGAAACATATAGAGGTCGACTGCCATTTCATCCGAGAAGAGGTCTTGAAGAGACAGATTTGCACTCCGTTCGTCACCTCCGACAAAGAGTTGGCAGATATCTTCACCAAGCCGGTTTCTACTTCCTTCTTCCACATCTGTGACAACCTGGGCATGATTGATATCTATGCTCCAGCTTGAGGGGGAGTGTCGAAGTATGAGACCGGACGGTCTGGCGGTTTGAGCCTAGTGGGTTGTAGACCGGGCGGTCTGGCGGTTTGAGTCCGGCGGGTTGATATCCAGACCATTGCTGTGTGGTGTCCGGCGGTCTGACGGTTTATCTCCAGCGGCTTGGAAACCGGGCAGTCTAGCGGTCTCTTACCGCATCTCTCTCTTGCTTCTGGTATTGACGAGCGGTTAGAACATTGTCTAACCACGCGGCCTGTTCCGGTCTGTTGTTCTAGCCGCCCAGATCTGATGTATAGCTTTAGTCCCACATTGTTAGTTTGTATTCTATCCTCTCTCCTCCATTCTATAAAAGGGAGGCCATACATTTGTAAATGATATCTTTTTGGATAATAAAATTTCAATTATTCAAAGTTCCGGCTTGTTCTTTAGTTTTTTGTTCGCTACTTCTCACACCGGAGGAGGCCAAACCATACCCCCCACCTCCTCGGGCACCCGAGACGAGTGGGCTAACCGCTCGGGCGAGACCCCGGCCGCTGGCCGGTCTCGCCCCGCGAGCTAACTGCGCGGGCGAGACCCCGGCCGCCGGCCGGTCTCGCCCCGCGAGCTAACCGCGCGGGCGAGACCCCGGCCACCGGCCGTCTCGCCCTGCGAGTTAACCGCACGGGCAAGACCCCGGCCGCCGGCCGGGCTCGCCCAGCGAGCTAATCGCTCGGGCGAGACCCCGGCAGCCTGCCGGTCTCGCCCCGCGAGCTAACCGCGCGGGCGAGACCCCAGCCACCGACCGGTCTCGCCCAGCGAGCTAACCGTGCGGGCAAGACCCCGGCCGCCGGCCGGTCTCGCCCCGCGATACTAAACACGCGGGTGAGACTCTGGCCGCCAGCCGGTCTCGCCCCGCTCAGGGCTAAGATGCAGGGAAGGACGAGACCCTGGCCTCCAGTCGATCCAGCTGCTCCCACCTCCCACCTAGGAAGCCGGGGGGGGGGGGTCGGCCAACTCGACGCACCCGCTCCCAAAAGGGGTCAAGGGGGAGGTAGATTTTTCCTCCCCCTGCTAGTGTATTACAAGGATCATGCCTAACTTGGCCAGCAAGGGTGTAAAATCTCTCAAAAGCTTAAAAAAACATATAGCCCGTCCCGCGTCTGCTTGTTGGGAATGTGAGTGAATAAATCTCGACCAGGACACCTGTTGCAATTCGAGAAAGCGCAATACCACAAAAACAATGCAGAAAATAATAAAGCACACAGAGAATTTTTGTAAAACCCCCCCTTTTTTTTTCTTTTTCGACACCGGGGTCTTAGGCCCAGAACCGCCGCCTTACGGTGATACCTTCTCACCCGGGAAGGTCGTCACTACAAGACGCCGATTCTGCCGGCCAAATCGATCTCTACTGTAGCATAAGTATAAAAACAAGTCCACAGAAATCACTTATATAGAAAAATAAACTCCACGAAGGGAGTGTCCACAGATAGTACATATAATGAAAATCTCGGGCTTATGCCCGGTACATCAAGTCCTCACTACAAATCACTCATCGCGGAAGCAAACTAATACAACTACTGGTGTTCGGGACTCACAGTCCCTGCTGTCTGGACTCCAGTGCTAGACTATCCGATCTCCAAGCGTGCCGACCTCCGGGGCTGCCCCTCCATGCTGGGCTCCGTGGTCCCCTAAATGATGTGGTTCGAAAACCGTTAGTCTAAAAGACTAAGTCCTATGATCCCCCACCCCTTCCCCCATGGCTCCTAAGCACTGAGCGGGGTGAAGGAATGGAAAGGAGATGAAGGTGGAGAATGTCAAATTGCAGATGACAGCGGAACTAAACTAACAGTGTTAAGTGTGATAATAATTATACAAAATCTAAATAAGTAACCTTAACTTATGTGAAAACACATAAGCTAAGGGATCTCTTGCAGGGCTCCTATCGTATAAAAAGACCCATACCGATTTATACGATAGGGTGTCGGTTTTACTAGCATGCATAACATATAAATAATACTGAAAGAGAACCTTGACTTATAAGCACGCTCGCACGAACTTATAGGCCAAGGGGTCATTTTGCAAGGCCTAATGTATAGAGCGTCCCATACCGCTTATACATTAGGTGTCAGGTTATATGCAATGGTTATGCTATGAAATGCAAATATGCTATGATGTGAACATGTAAGTGCAAACTCACCCACTCGACTCTGTGTACACAGACCTTTAGTTCCCCCTTTCGGAGCCGTTACCTCCCAGGATACCTCCGTAGTGGCAGATGGAAGCGGTGGGTTGGGCCTCGCCCACCTCAAAACCAGTATTTGCACTACCGGTCTGACCTATCGTACGCCTCAACGCTTGGTGCACTAAGCGGACGCCTGCGTACTCTTGCCGGCTGGCGCACCAGACTTCTGTTGGCGAAGTGTAAAACCACACTTGCCGAGTCAATGATATTGGTGTCGGTGCAACGAACTCCCCAATATCAAAGACCCACCACCTTATACCTTTTATGCACATGCAATAGTTATGAGTCCAACAAATAACCGAGCCGAATCTTCCCGGACTATCCCGTCCGTCATAATCAACAACCGAGTCAAAGCTCACCGGACTAACCCGTCCGTCATAATCTACAACCGAGCCGAAGCTCCCCGGACTAACCCGTCCGTCATAATCTACAACCGAGCCGAAGCTCCCCGGACTATCCCGTCCGTCCTAACCAACAACCGAGCCAAAGCTCACCGGACTAATCCGTCCGTCATAATCTACAACCGAGCCGAAGCTCCCCGGACTAACATGCCCATTACCTTAACCACTGGGCTTATTGCCCGAGTAACCCAAACTATCTCTCGGGACACAGGGGTGTGAGAGTGTGAAATCCTAAGTTTACTACCTACTCCTCAATTTACTTTATGCCTACAACTTAGGTTTTACCCATTTCATTTTCATATTACAGTAAACTATACCTAAGGTGATTTTGACATTCTACTCTACGGGGAAGACGATCTTTCGTCGATACCAAACACCACCTAACTTTTAGTCAAACCCATCCCTAGCTCATCTAATCCTGAGTGATTAACTCATTCCTATAACCACTAATTTTTGACTTATGTGCCTAACTTGTACTCCAGATTATTTCTGTAAATTTACTATATGCAGACCACCAAAGTTTAATGTTATGTAAAATGGGAAGTATATCAAGTAATCATCCAATACTCCTATAATAATTAATGGAGGTCTATTATGACCTTTATTGCCCAAATCCAGAGTTTTACAATTTTCCTATTTATCTAGGAATTTATTAAATATTTATAGTGGCCAAAGTCTCCAAGATTGAGCTGAAGGTAACAAATTTTGACAAGATAAAATCTCCCCAGATTTATGTTATACTTAATATAATCATTTAACCTAAGATACAAAATGTCTTAGTTTTTCAGCAAGGTTCAGGCCACTGATTTTTATTTAAATGGTATATTGCAATAATTCATAAAAATAATAAACAGGGCAATATTATTTCTGAAAATTCAAGGATAACTCTAACATGATTGCAAGGGCCCATAAATGCTCTGGGTCAAATATCATCAGTGATTAAGGAATGATAGGCTTCAAACAAATTAATATACAGTTTTCCAAAATTGCTAAATGCAGACCACCATGTCAAACTTCATGTAAAATAGGAGGTACATCAAATAATTATCCAATACTCTTATAATAATTAATGGAGGTCCATTATGACTTTTAAGCCCTAAATACAGAGATCCAAAATTTTTCTTATTTATTTAATAATTTATTTAATTATTCTATTGACTAAAATTTCCAATAATGAACATGAAGTACCATTTTCAGTCAAGATATCATTCTAAAATTTTTATATGTTATTCAAAATAAGGATATAACTCATCTTCCAAAATATCTAAATTTTTCAGTAAGGTTTTATCCCCAAATCATTATTTTATTTTAATCCTTAAAAATTCATTTAAAGAAATATAAAATACTATATTGCTTCCAAAAATTCAGGGAAAATTCAAGTATGAATCTAATGGCATGTAAATGGTTTGGGCCAAATTTCATAATTTATTTATCAGTATATGGACTAAATTAAATTACTGAATAATTCCATCATTTAATAAGCTTGTGAAGTAAGTATCTCAAATATATATCCAAAAATTTTCATAAAGTTTATATAAGTTTATAATGATTCAAAACATCCTCTGCCAAATTTTCATGACCTCCCAAGGGTCAGATGGACCATAATAATTAGTTTACTAAATTGTGGCAATCCTTAGATTACAAATGAAGTACTATAAATATTATCCAAAAAGTCCCAATTAAATTATCAGAGACTAATAATATCCTTATGACCATTTTAACAAAATTTCACCCTATTTAGAATAGTTTAACTAGCCTATTCTAACCCTACAAAGTTTGTGCCCTAAACTAGGGTCAGCGTTTTGTGGGTCCCAAATTTTCCAAAACACCCTAAGACTTTTACCAGAGGGTTATAGTTACCATAAAACCATCCCTACAAAGTTTCATAGTCATACAAGGTGTTATGGACATATGTCCTTCACAAGGTACAAAAGCCCTTCCTTAGGGTTTGACCTAGGATCATGGGCCAAATCAACTCCAATGCCCCCAAGTTTTCATTGGAAGGTGTATAACGTCATTCCAAGTCATTGTCCCAAATTTGAACCTCTGTTGAGGTGAATTGGACACTCAAAACCATAATTACATTTTGGACCAAAATGCCCTTCTTAGGGCAAGGCTAGGGTTTGCATGATTCCCATTCAAATCACCTCCAAACTTAATAAAATTTTATCCAGGGGTCTATATTGACCTCATATTCATCCCACCAAAATTTGGATGAATTTGAACTTCATTTGACCCATAATTTAATTTACCCTAGCATAATTAAATTATTTACAAAACTATAGGAAAATTATTCCCAAAAATTCCCATTTTTGGTCAAGCTCTAGATATATGGTAGTGTGACTCCCTGCCAAAATTTCAGACCATTTGGACCAAGGATGAAGTGTGGGCAACTAGTTTAATGACTGCCTAGTCATTTGTATAGACCCCACCAAAATGAGTGCCTTGGTCAAACCAGTCACCCAAATTGGTTCAAACCAATTTTGTTTAAAAGTAGACCCATAGGGCTACATTTTTGGTGTTGAACATTTTCTATGAAAAGTAGTCTAACTATTTTTAATAATTAATAACATTAAATATAAAAACTGTGACAGAAAATGATATTAATCAAATCATATCATATAGTTTAAATTTATAATAGCACGAATCTTGACGCAATCATGGACGGCATCCCGTCGTCGTCCCCGCGCGCCAACGGCCCAGATTTCTCCTTCCTGGGCTGATTTCCAGCGCCTGCCGCCGGCGCTCCGGCCACCTCCCCGGCCTGCCACCGCCGCCAAAACCTGCGTGGTGGTCGGGGATACCTCCAGGCGGCGGCACGGCCGCCGGGATGCACTGTTCCGGCGATCCCGACAAGCGCATTTTCCATGGAATTTCCATGGATTTGAAAATCCGATTTAGCTCAATTGAGCCCTAACCTCGGCCCTAATGATCCCTACGATCTACCCATGAGAGAAGGAGTGGAGGAGGACCTGTGGTGGCGGCTGTAGCCGTGCTGATCGCCGGATTGGCATGGTGGTGGCCGGTGGTGGTCGGCTTGTTCAGAAATGGAGGAAAGGGCTCGGCTTCTTCAGGAAAAGAGTGGGAAATACTCCTTGGACCTCACTGAAGCTTTTAAAGAGGGAGAGGAGGGAGTTAGGTGGCTGAATTGCCATGTGCCATTTTTGGCCTAAGTCAATCTTGGCGGCTAGGTTGGTAAGGGGTGGAGCTTGCTCTAACCAGTCCACAATGGTTGTTGCACTCCCCCTTGTCCTTCTGAAATGAATGGGGAGGTTGGGGAGGGGAGAGGAGGAGCACAAAGTCCTCCTTCCTTCTTCTTCCTTCTCTTTCTCTCTCCTCCATGGGTGACTTTCTCTCTCCTAGTCACCAAGCCTGAATTTTTGGCTCCTACATGTCCCATGGCAGCCCACAAGTCCATTTGGTCACTTAAGTCATGGTTAGCCCAATTGAAATGGGCTTGAGCTTGAGTTAGCCCATTTGGGCTAACTTGACCCAAAGTTGGACTAGGGCCCACCTAGGTCAATTTGGTCCCTGAGATTTCTTTAATGGGTCCTTGGTGACCCATTAGCCTCCCCTAGGGTCAAGGTGGGGTTGGATTGGCCCCTTGGAGGTCACTTGGCCCTTAACTAGGGCACTTTGACCATTTTAGGTCAAGAGTTGACTTTGGTCAACCTAGTCTTTATGATTGGTCCCAATGAGTCCTTGGTGACCTATTGGCCTCTCACTAGGCCTATGAGGGTAGGGGTGGGGTCCATTTGGCTAAGGGACTGCAATTGACCCTTGTGTAGGTATATTTGACCTATTTAGGGTTAGAGTTGACTTTGGTCAACTTAGCTCCCTTGACTACCCTCCATGGGTCCTTAGTGACCCATTGACCCCTACCTAGGGTTATGGAGGTTTGGGTGGGGTATATTTGGCTAATAGACTGCAATGGACCCTTGTGTAGGTCAATTTGACCTAGCTAGGGTTATAGTTGACTTTGGTCAACTTAGGTCCTTTGATTGCTCTCCATGGGTCCTTAGTGACCCATTGACCCCCTTCTAGGGTTATAAGGGTATGGGTGGGGTCTTGGAGTCTTGGTGAAGCCCCATGATCACCTTTAACCAAGGTTTAGAAATCTGCTAAGTGCAGACCATAGTGACCCTATCCACACCACCAGGTCCACTTGACTCTTTCTTGGGCTTCCTAGGATTTTGTCATGACAAAACCACTCTTAGGGGTCTAGTTGGAAATGAGATGTTACAATTTTTACGTGGAAAACCCAACATGGGCGAAAAACCACGGGACGATCGGAGTCCAACCCGGAAAGCCTCCACTAAAAATGTGTGAAAAACACACGCACGGATTACAGGCTTTCCCTCCATTGATCCACACAGGATCTCCACTCCTCCACCACAAATACGATCCACAAAGGATCTACACCACTTCTCTTCCAAACACGCAATCACTAATTTGATAAAAGAGAAATACAAGAACAAAGTTGAGGAGTCGTTACCCGGACGGATTGAACAATCCGTCCCAACGTCAAGAATGACGTTCACCAAAACACGAAGGAGGACGGCTAAACAAAGCCCCTACCAACTTTGCCTTCAACCTCCAAGCCACGAATGAGTCCGACAACAAAACCAGCCGGCAACACAATCTGGACAACGGCGACGGCAACACGGCGGCGGTGGTGTCTTCACACGACGGCGGCGGCAGTCCTTCCTTCACACAGCAGCGGCGGTGGCTTGGATCCGCACAAGCAAGGCGGCGGAGTCTTCTCCTTCACAGACAAAGGCAGCCCGCCAACATGGGGCTCGGCCTCCTCTCCTCCAGCGGCGTCCTGGACAGAACGACGGCAGCGGCGGCGCTCCTTCTCCGCGATCGGCGACGCGAGACAGGGGCAGCGGTTCTCCTTCAGCGAGAGGCAACGAGAGAGAGAGAGGCACAAAGAAATAGGAGTCGGGGGGGAGATGAACCAGGCCTAGGGCTTTTTATTATTAGCTTTTTATATATCATCTAATAATAATAATAACCCCCTCAAAAAACCGGTCCAGAAAACCTGAAAGAAAAGAGAGGCGGAAAAAAGAAGGTTGCAACCTGCTTTTCCGAGTTTGCAACCTTTCTGCCAGAATTTAATAATTTCAGAAAATTTGCCCTTTTAATTTCCTTGCGTGCCCGGGGGTAGAATCACGAGCCGCACCTAGCACGCCCGGTGGTTTTTACCGACTCGGATGGGAACCACTCCCAATAAATCTCCCCCTTCACATCGAGGCGGAAGAAACCGCCATCCCGGCGATTCTAACGCAATGCTCGAACTTCCCCCTTGGCACTACCTTGGTCAGCATGTCTGCCCCATTATCATCAGTGTGCACCTTCTTAAGATCAAGCTCCTTCTGCTCCAGGACATCTCGTATCCAATGATACCGAGTGTCGATGTGCTTCGACCTCGAGTGAAATGTGGGGTTCTTCCCCAAGTGAATAGCGCTCTGACTGTCACGCAGGAGTGTGTATCGGTCCTGAGTAAAACCAAGCTCTTTGATGAACCTCTTCATCCAAAGCAGCTCCTTCCCAGCCTCGGTAACCGCAATGAACTCAGCCTCCGTGGTAGACAACGCAACGCACTTCTGCAATCTCGACGCCAACGAGACGGCTCCCCCTGCAAATAGAATCATGTATCCGGACGTCGACCTCCTTGAATCACCATCTCCAGCCATGTCAGCATCAGTGTAGCCCAGCAGCTCTGGCTCACTGTCTCCAAATCTCAACGTCAAATCTGACGTCCCCTGCAAGTATCTCAGTATCCACTTCACTGCGCTCCAATGCTCTCTCCCAGGATTGGAGAGAAATCTACTAACTGTCCCAACAGCATGCGCAATATCCGGACGTGTACACACCATCGCATACATGAGGCTCCCAACTGCAGATGCATATGGAACCTTCTGCATCGCCTCGATCTCCTCGGGTGTGCTGGGGCACTGATCAGCGGTAAGCCTGAAGTGAGCTGCAAGCGGCACACTCACCTTCTTCGCCTGATCCATATCAAATCTTTGCAGCACCTTGCGGATGTACCGCTCCTGTGACAACCAAAGCAATCTGGATCCCCTGTCTCGACGAATGTGCATACCCAGAATTGTCCTCGCAACGCCCAGATCCTTCATCTCAAAGGTGGAACTCAACTGCCACTTCAACTCAGCAATGCGAGCAGTGTTCCTCCCGACGATCAACATATCGTCCACATACAACAGCAGAATGATGAAATCACCTGGAACATACTCCTTGATGAACACGCAGTGATCAAGGGTGGTCCTCTTGAAACTGATCTCCCCCATGAAAGAATCAAACTTCCTATACCATTGTCGCGGGGCCTGCTTCAGGCCATATAGACTCTTCTGCAAGCGGCACACCAGACCTTCCTTCCCTTTGACACTGAAACCCTCAGGCTGCTCCATGTATAGCTCCTCCTCAAGATTGCCATGCTGAAAGGCGGTCTTGACATCCATCTGCTCTATCTCCAAGTCTTGTCTCGCAGCGAGGCCAAGAACAACAAGAATAGATGACATCTTCACCACAGGAGAGAAGATCTCATCAAAGTCAACACCCTGTCGCTGTCCAAAACCCTTCACCACCAACCTGGCCTTGTATCTGGGAGGTGTGGAGGAATCTCCCTTCTTCACCCTGAAGATCCATCGATTCTTCAAGGCCTTCTTGCCCTTAGGCAATCTCACCAGGTCATAAGTGTGGTTCTTTTGCAGCGACTACATCTCCTCCTGCATAGCAACCATCCACTGACTCTTCTCGGTGCTCTCCACAGCCTCATCATAACTCTCAGGCTCTCCCGCATCAGTCAGCAATATGAACTCTGATGTAGAATATCTAGCGGGCGGGTGCCTGGCCCGATCTGACCTCTATAAGGCCGGCTCAGGTGCCGATGCAAGCACATCCTCAGCAATGTCCTCAGCAACTCCTGGTTCACCATCAGTGGTGATATCATGATCCGAAAGTATATCAACGCCCTGTGCAGGCTCGGGCTCGGTAGTCTCCTCAGCATCGTCATCTCCAACCATAGGTGACTCTGCAGCAGTGCAAGAGTCAACCTCCAACTCAACAGTCCCCTCAGGATCACCAACAGTCTGATCCTCACAGAACACAGCATAACGGTTACGTACAAGCTTCTTCTCAACTGGATCAAAGAACCTGTACCAAAACTCTCCACTGTAGTCGTACCCCAAGAAAATATACTGCCGGGTCTTCGAATCCAACTTCGATCTCTCGTCCCTAGGGACGTACACAAAGGCTTTGCAGCCAAATACCCGCAAGTGACTGTAAGAGGGGTCTTTCCCATACCAGACCCTATCAGGAACATCCTCCTGCAAAGCTGAACTCGGAGAGAGATTGATGACATGTGCTGCAGTAAGAAGAGCCTCGCCCTAGAACATCCCTGACAGCTTCGACTCAGATAGCATGCATCGAATCCTCTCCATCAGTGTCCGATTCATCCTCTCAGCTACGCCATTCAGCTGCGGCGTCTTGGGTGGGGTCTTCTCATGATGGATGTCATGGTCCCTGCAGTACTCGTCAAAGGGACCAATGTACTCTCCCCCGTTGTCAGACCTAATGTACTTCAGTCTCTTCCCAGACTGTCTCTCCACCTCAGCGTGGAATCTCCTGAAAGTATCGAGTATCTGATCTTTGGTCTTGATGGCATAGACCCAAAGCTTCCTCAAATTGTCATCAATGAAAGTGACGAAGTATGATGCTCCTCCTCTAGTCTGGACCTTCAGTGGTCCGCACACATCAGTGTGAACAAGCTCCAATGGCTCCGATCTCCTGGTGGATGTGTGGCTGTAGAATGAAACCATGTTTTGTTTCCCAGCCATACAGTGGTCGCACCTCTCCAAGTGAACATCAGACATATCACAAATCAGCTTCTTCTTCGCCAGGCATCCCAGCCCCTTTTGGCTAATGTGTGCCAGCCTCCTGTGCCATAAGGAGGTGGAGGCCTCATCCTTTACGGAGTTGGCCTGAGCAGCTTTAGGCCTCCCCTCCATGTAGTACAAACCAGAATCTTTGTAACCTCTGGCCATCATAAGTGATCCCCTGATCAGCTTCCAGAAGTCTCCTCCAAAGACACTCAGGTGTCCTTCATCTCCAAGTCTGCCAACAGATATCAGATTGAAGCGGATGTCTGGCACATGTCGCACATCCCTTAGAACTAGTAGGGCTCCAGTGCTCGTCTTCAAGTGCATGTTTCCACGCCCAAGTACCTTGGACGTATCTCCATTGCCCGTCCTCAACACCCCACAGTCATGAGTGGTGTAAGTGGCAAATAACTCTCTGTTATGGGAGACATGCGTAGAAGCTCCAGAATCAATGATCCAGCATCGGTCGTCACACGAAAGTACAGCTGTGACGTCGTCGCCAACAATAATGACATCGTCCTCCCCAGTCAAAACAGTGGCTGCCGTGTGACCTTCATCCTTGCCCTCAGTGGCAATCCCTTTCTTTTCTGATCGTTCTTTAATGTATAACAAAACTTATTGATGTGACCCTTCTTGTGGCAGTAGTGGCATTTCACGTTCTGATAACGTGTCTTCGACTTGCCCCTACTCTGACTCCTATCCTCCTTCCTTCCTCGGCTTTTACTCCTTCCTCTCCCCCTGGACTCAGTAAAGAGAACGTCGGCTCGTGAAGAAGAGCCCGAAGTCCCTTGAGACTTTCGTCTCACCTCCTCATTCAAGATCCCACTCTTGGCGATCTCCATGGACACAATCCCCTGGGGGGAAGAATTGATCAGAGAAACTCTGACCATCTCCCATGAGTCTGGAAGTGACTTGAGTATCCACAATGCATTCACCTCATCTTCAAATGTCACCTTCATGGCAGTCAAACGATCAATGATCTCCTGGAACTCGTTGACATGATTCAAAATGGGTGAGCCCTCCCGGTATCTGAACTCTCCAAGCTTCTTCAGTAAATACAGCTTATTGATGCCCGTGCTCTTGGCATACAACGTCTCGAGAGTCTTCCACAGATCCTTTGCATCATTGATGCTAACCACATGGTTGTAGACATTCGGCTCCACGAACCGTCTGATGAACCCACACAGCTTCTGATGCTCCACCTTCTATTTTTCCAGGTCCATGTCCTTTGGCATCTCCTCAAAGATAGGAGCATGCCAACCCTTCACATATATCAAATCCTCCATCAGTAGGTGCCAGTGGTGATAGTTGGCACCATTCAACTTTACCATCTGCTCTGAACCTGATGTAGACTCCATCCTGCTCTGCCAATTGGCCGGACCGACCACTGATCTTTGAGTCGACTATCTCAAAGTATACAACTGGAGAGGGTAGCCAGCGGGCCAATGGTCGTAAACTACCACTCCCAATTGCACACCCGAGATCCCGATCGACTCGTCCTGAAACCCCAATAGGTCAGCCCGGTAACTGCCCTGTCACTGAAATGACTCTGTCACTGAACGAACCTGCCTCTGATACCACTTGTTGGGAATGTGAGAGAATAAATCCCGACCAGGACACCTGTTGCAATTCGAGCAAGCGCAATACCACAAAAACAATGTAGAAAATAATAAAGCACACAAAGAATTTTTATGTGGAAAACCCAACTTGGGCGAAAAACCACGGGACGATCGGAGTCCAACCCGGAAAGCCTCCACTAAAATGTGTGAAAAACACACGCACGGGAGAGGCTTTTCCTCCATTGATCCACACAAGATCTCCACTCCTCCACCACAAACACGATGCACAAAGGATCTACACCACTTCTCTTCCAAACACACATCACTAGTTTGACAAAAGAGAAATACAAGAACAAAGTTGAGGAGTCATTACCCGGACGGATTGAACAATCCGTCCCAACGTCAAGAATGACGTTCACCAAAACACGAAGGAGGACGGCTAAACAAAGCCCCTACCAACTTCGCCTTCAACCTCCTAGCCACGAACGAGTCCGGCAACAAAACCGGCCGGCAACACAATCTGGACAGCGGCGACGGCAACACGGCGGCGGTGGCGTCTTCACACGACGGCGGCGGCAGTCCTTCCTTCACACAGCAGCGACGGCGGCTTGGATCCGCACAAGCAAGGCGGCGGAGTCTTCTCCTTCATAGACAAAGGCAGCCCGCCAACATGGGGCTCGACCTCCTCTCCTCCAGCGGCGGCCTGGACAGAACGGCGGCAGTGGCGGCGCTCCTTCTCCGCGATCGGCGATGCGAGACAGGGGCAGCGGTTCTCCTTCAGCGAGAGGCAACGAGAGAGAGAGAGGCACAAAGAAATAAGAGCCCGGGGGAAAAAGATGAACCAGGCCTAGGGCTTTTTATTATTAGCTTTTTATATATCATCTAATAATAATAATAACCCCCTCAAAAAACCGGTCCAGAAAACCTGAAAGAAAAGAGAGGCAGAAAAAGAAGGTTGCAACCTGCTTTTCCGAGGTTGCAACCTTTCTGCCAGAATTTAATAATTTCAGAAAATTTGCCCTTTTAATTTCCTTGCGTGCCCGGGGGTAGAATCACGAGCCGCACCTAGCGCGCCCGGTGGTTTTTACCGACTCGGATGGGAACCACTCCCAATACTGCCGTGGGGACCTAGTTTGGGAATACGAGGTTGTACGATTCCTCCATCCTCTTCCGTTCTCCTTCGCTGATCTCCCTATTTCCTTCACTCGATCTCCTTCTCTGTTCTCATTCGCAGATCTGCAGACGCTCCTATTTCCTTCGCAGATCTCCTTTTTACCGCCCTCGCCCTATTTCCTTCCGAGTTATTCTTCGCAGATATCCTTCTCGTTCTTGTGCTCGTGGTTCTCCTACGCCAGTGAAAAAGCCCCTATTTCCCTCCCCCGATCTTCATCCTGTCGCAGAACTTGTCTTCTTAAACAGAAATTTTTTTCAGGTATATCTTCTTCCAGCCAACATGAAATTTTTCCGGTGAGATTTTTTTTCAGTTTTTTGGCACTTTGCACCCCCCATTTGCACCATTTTTGCACTTTGCACCCCAAATTTTTAAATAAGGCACTTTGCACCCCCCCATTTGCCAGAACTTTGACACTTTGCACCCTAGGCTTAATTTCAGAGGGTATTTTTGTCCAAATTTTGCTGAAAATTAAAAAATTTGTATTTTTCACCCTTAATTCTTTAAATTGGCATTTTGCACCCCGAAATTTTTCATTGGCGTCTTGCACCCTGAATTCTTACATTGGCGGTTTGAACCCTGAATTCCTTACGTTGGCACTTTGCACCCCGAATTCCTTACGTTGGCACTTTGCACCCCGAATTCCTTACGTTGGCACTTTACACCCCGAATTTTTACAATGTCATTTTGCACCCGATTTTTTTATATGCTTTTAAAATTGAATATTAACACTCATATTACAGGAATTTAGTATCCATATTACATCATTGCGAACAAAACAATATTACGTTAACGCCAACGTAAGCAATGATGTTCATTCCTTAATGAGTGCATATTACATAATTTTCAAGACAATATTACATCTAATTTGGATGGGACTCATATTACATCATGCTAATTCGCACTCGTATTACATCATGCTAATTAGCACTCATATTACAGGAAACAATCACACATATTAGTATACATAACGAACAATATTGTCATTTTGCACCCAGGAAATTACCAGCACATATTACATAATTTTCAAAAGAGAATACAATATTACAGTAGCAGTCAAATACTTAATACAACCCACGATCATCTAAAACATAATACAGTCCAAAACATAATATAGTCCAAAACATAATGCAGTCCAAAACATAGTGCAGTCCAAAACATAGTGCGGTCTAAAACATAATGCAGTCCAAAACATAATGCAGTCCAAAACATAGTGCAGTTCAAAACATAGTGCAGTTCAAAACATAATGCAGTCCAAAACATAATTTAGTCCAAAATTGTAGCAGTCCACAATCATCTTCCTGTTTTGACGATCATGTCCACGATCACGATTTCCTCCTCACCTGTATATTAACATGTCAATGATTAAAGAAACATTCGAATAATATAAAATGATAAAAGAGAAAATGATGACTTAATGTTTACCGGTTGCTTTGATCTCGTACTAGTCGTTGCATCTTTAATGTTGGGGGCCTCAATACAACTCTTTTTGGTATGTCCTCTCTTCCCACAGTTTGAACACGCATACTTCATACCATGCCTATTTACTCCATATTTTTTCTCTTGTAATTCATCTTTCTCTTTTCTTCTAGCATGTTTAGATGGTCTTCCGGGCTTCTTGTCAATATTACACAACGGCATAATTGGATTCAAATTGGCTAACGGCCACTCTTTATGTGATTTTATGGGATTCAGCAAGTGTTCATATGCTCTCATAAATATGTCCTTTCTATACCAAAGGGCAACATAATCTTCAGCATTTTCCCTCCGATAAAATATACATGTTGTTGCATGCACACAAGGAATGCCAGTTATATCCCATCGCCTACAACTACAGCTTCTCGAACTCAAATCAATCGTCCATTTATCTCCCTTCCACCCTTCTACTTCAAATTTGTCATGCCCATTCCATACTAATATGTAATTGTGTGCATTTTTTTGTTATTTTCTAAAGTCTGTTGTATGGAAGGACATATATCGCCATTAAACTTCAAAATTTTGTCTCTTTGAGTATGAAGTCTCTTCATGAGCAATACCCTTATAGTTTCCAACATGCTAATTATAGACTTATCTCTTGCCTTTAGAATAACTTTGTTGAATGCCTCGCAGAAATTATTTAGCAACATGTCACATTTAGGCCAAGTACTAAAGTGAGATTTTGCCCAATGACTCTCATGTCTTTCTTTAATCCAATTGTACGCATTTTTGTCACATGCTTTCAACTTCTCCATCTCAAAATTGAAATCTACAAGTTAGTGGCAGATGCTGCTTTCCATAACAATTTTTTTAGTTGCATGCCTCTATAAGTTTGCTTGAAGTTATTGTACATATGCCGCAAACAAAACCTATGCTCCGCATTCGGTAGTAACTCACTAACTGCATTGATTAGCCCTTTCTACTTATCTGAAATTATTGACCATGTGTATGTGTTTTCAATGCACAAGTCCACTATTAGAAGACTAATAAACCACCTCCAACTCTTTGTTTTTTCTTTTAAAACAACAGCATAAGCAATAAGAAACATATTATTATTACCATCAACTCCAACAACGCATAATAATACTCCACCAGTTGAAGTCTTCAAATGAGTCTCATCCAAACATATAATAGGTCTACATTCTGCCATAAAACCTTTTTTCAATGCATCCCAACATATATATAGTCTTTTAAATATACATGTTTGTGAGGCCACTTCATGCTTGCATTTAACTTTGATTGTGGTTCCAGGATTGGTCCTATAAATCTCTTCGAAGTAATCCCAAAGTTTTGCATATTGTTCCATCTCCGTGCCACTAATTAATTTAGAGGCATGTTTTTTGACCTTGTACATCTTCCATAAACTCAAAGATGTTTTATTGTCCTTCTGCATTATTTTCTGCATCGAACTAGCAGGCCACTGTGGATTGCTCCTAATGTTGTGCTCATACTTCCTCGCAAGATACTTAGAGTTGCAATGTTGTGAATTTGGAACTCTATAACATGTATGTTCACCTTTGATCACTTTAACTTGAAATGTTTTTTCAGTCTTCGACATGAAAGAAGCAAACATAGTCCAACCACAATCACATGTTACTTGAATCTTGTCACTACAATTTTTAGTGAATTTTAAAGGCTTTCCTTGCTTAGTAGCGTACAATCGCACAACATCCTGAAAATCAACAGCACTATTGAAACATAATCCCACATCAAACTCAAAATCAGAATCATTTTTATCTTCTTGATACACTTGTATTCCTTTTCGTGACTGAGATGAAGAATTACTACCGAGTTCCCTTATATGTATTCTGACATTCATTTTCAAAGGTTAGTTTGTCTTCACTCTTTCACCAACCACTACAATTTCATCATCCACATTATCATTCACTAACAAATCATCCAACACAAATTCACTATCATGCAAATCATCACTAAACGACGAAGTGTCTACGTCTGATTCCTCATCCATGTATAGTGAATCACTACTACTATCAATATCAAGCCCCTCTTCATCAACCAATAAGTTTTGCCACTCAACATCTCTAGGACTAGACATGATAAACTCAATGAAATTGAACCTACACAAAAATATGGACTAAAAATTGAATTAAAAATATACACAGAGACAACCCTAAATGTGGAAAAAAATGTGAACAATATACCTCCAATACAAGCTCTTTGCTGGATTTTGGGGGTGAATGGTAACGTATGCCCCTAAATGAACAACGGAATCTAAAAAAAAGAAAAAAAAACATAAATGATATTGTATATGTAAACCAAATAAACAAGAAAATATGGAAAAGAAGTCAAGAAAAAATTTCTGGCAGTTTAGGAGATTGCACAGGCTAGATAAACAAGGAAATAAGGAAAAATAGCACCTAAGTTTTCCTTGTTGTTGGAGAGAACACAACGGCAGCCGAAAACAACCAAAAATCAGTTATAACAATGAAAGCTTTCAATCCCTAAACCAGCCCTAAACCACCCAAAAAAATCATCTAAAACCACTGTAGTACCTGAAATAGGAGAAGAAAGGTGATCTGTTGATTTCCGGCGAGCTTTCGGTTCCGACGAGCTTAAGGCTCCGACGAGCTTAATCTTCCGACGAACTTAACACTCCGACGAGCCCAACATTGGAGTTTCTCGGCTTCCGCGAAAGTACGGCGATCAAAGCCGCTGGAGAAGAAAGCGTCGGGCTGGATGGAGGAAATGATAGGAGGAGGCAGCGGCTAGCCCTAAATTCTGTAGTTTAACTGGATACCCCAAAATGCCCCTCTAAAAAGTATCCAGGGTGCAAAGTGCCAAAAAATTGAAATGGTGGGTGCAAAGTGCTTTATTTAAGATTTCGGGGTGCAAAGTGTCAAAACTGTGCATTTGGGGGGTGCAAAGTGCCAAAAAGCCTTTTTTCAGTGAAACAGATTTTTTCATTAATCATTTTTCAGGTGATTTCAGCCAACAAGAATCAGATCCCAAGGAGGATTTTGCTTCAGCAAAATCAGATCCCAAGCATAATTTTCTTCTTGATCAGATTACTTTTCTGATCCCGTAGCAGTTTTTGCGATGTTAGATATTTTGTTTTGTATGTATTTCTGTGTATATTTCGATTTTGAATGTATTATTTATTAACAAAATCAAAATTTGGTATTATCTTTGGTAGATGGGGGGGGGGGAACGGTTACACAATCAGTTTATATTTCTGTTTCATGATTCCATTACTTACTAATGAACAATTGTTAGGAAATTTCATGAATATGCCATCTAGAATAATTGTGATGATTTTATTAATTTTTTGGTTTCGTTCTGCATATTGGGTAAACATAGAGAAGGTGGAAATTCTATAACTTGAGAAATGAATGATGTGATACTTTTTTGTGACTTATGCATAAAAGAAATTGAGTTGAAGAGCATATCAATAACACATTTTAGCAAAGAGAGATAAAATAATCCGGTGAATACATATCGTGAATTAGGGTGAACATAAGCTAACTTCAATTCCAAGCAGTTTAGTGGGGCACATCATCCAACAATGTATTTAATTGACCATTGTAATTCATTAATGTATTTACTTAATGTTTCTCTAAGATGGGTATGAAGTGTTGAGGTTCCGCTCAAAGTATTCTACGAATACACCATCAAGTTTGGAATGGGTATTTATAGTACTTCCAGCGTAGAGCCTAACCCTAGAACGACACGAACCCGTAACCTATTCCGAGTCGGGCTAACACGCGTGTGGACATATAATTAAATATCTAACAATCTCCTCCTATGTCCGCCGTGTACCCAGACTTCGGATAGAGGGTGGTTTGTGCAAAGTTCAACCAAAATGTGAATCATACACAACCGTGTCCAGCACCTGTTTCAAACAAAATTAGACTTAAGCACAGAATAGTATGCACGCATAAGTAAACAAAACTCAGCTGCAACACATAAATAGTCTCAGGTACAACAAGACACAGGCCTTATATGCCTGGCGTCACGAATCAACAGAGAGCTAGAAAGTCCAAACAAAACAGTGCATAAAAGGAAGAGCTAAACAGTGCCCTAAACAGAAGTAGCAAAAGAGAAACTAATAACGCTCTAAGACTCATCATCCAAAAGATCATCCTGATCCGGATTCCAGTCAACCAGTGCTCCTCCTATCTCAGCAGCTCCTGCAATTTCAACACAGAATTTCATTTCAGAATGAATTCTATCCTTTGCAAATTTGCAAATATCTAGTTCTACAAAAAGAACTTAGTATTAATCATTTTAATGGCTGGGAGGACACGTTCACAGAGTATTATAGTTTTACCTCAGAACCTGATATCTGTTTCAACCGAAACGATCTCAAGCTTCTGGACACCGCAGCTATATCTGTGTTCCTATATGGAATGTCACGGTTACTGCCCTTCTAAAGTTAATTGGAACTCATCAAGTTTGGAATGAAACCAATCTCCAGAAGAAGAGTCAAGACCAAGTCAGATTGTGTTATCAAGTTTGGAATAACACTCTCCTCCAAGGCAAAAGCCGAATCCAGGTGAAGTTGTTAGCATCAAGTTTGGAATGAAACAACTTACCAGATCCGAACTCAGTAACCAAGAGCATCAACGGAGCACAACATGCTTGCTTTGACAAAGGAAATTGTAATAATCAAAACGTTCGGACAAAGGCTGACCTAAATCGCCTAAAGCTGAACTAAGGCCGATCTAAATCGCCTTTAGTCCCATTTCCCCCACTGTTTTGATTAGTCGGTCTTTGGGCATTCCTTTCGTCAATGGATCAGCCAGGTTATCCTTTGAACGCACATCAATCAAAGTGATAATTCCTTGTTCTTTCAGATAATTCAGTAAAGCATGTCTCAGTCGTACATGTCTCCTCTTAGTATTATAGAGGGCATTCTTAACGACTTGAACTGCTGCTTGATTATCACAGTACAAGCTCAACGAGTTGACTTGTAGCTTAGACAAGGGAATGTCTAGAATCAAGTTCCTGATCCAATCTGCCTCTTCACTAGCCAAGGCTAGGGCAAACAACTCGGCTTCCATAGAAGACAATGCTATACAGGTCTGTCTTTTGGATTTCCAAGTGATAGCAGCTCCACCCAAGGTGAATATATATCCACTGGTAGACTTGCTGTTCCCGACTTCTGAACACCACGAGGCATCAGAATGTCCTTCCACAGTAGGTGGGTAACCAGTGTAGCACAGAGCATGATCTTTAGTACCTCTCAGGTATTTTAACAGCCTGTCTAGGGCTTCCCAATGCTCTTTGCCTGGATTACTGGTAAAACGGCTCAGCATGCTAACCGAAAAAGCAATGTCTGGTCTTGTACAACTTGTGGCATACATGAGACTACCAATTATTTTGGAGTATTTAACTTGATCAATGCTGGTCTCTTCATTAGGACTCAACTTGATATTATGATCAAACGGTGTCTCAGCCGGCCTACAGTTATCATATCCCCAGGTAGAAAGAAATTGCTCAATATAATGAGCCTGACTAAGAGTAACTCGACCCTTGTCAACTCTGACCTTCATACCTAACAGGGTATCTACAGGACCGAGGTCCTTCATGTCAAAAGCTTCTGCCAAAGTGGATTTAATATCCCTAACTGCAGCAAGATTAGATCCCAAAATCAACATGTCATCTACATATAAGCATATGATGACTGTCTGATTCGACAAGGAGCGGTGATAAAGGCATTTATCTGAGAGACTGGACTGAAATCCGAGACTCTTTACCACCTGGTCAAACTTCATGTGCCACATCTTAGGCGCTTGTTTAAGCCCATAGATTGATTTATCCAGTTTGCACACTTTATCTTTTTGATCTTTCTGCACATAACCTTCAGGTTGTGCCATGTAGATCTCTTCATCAAGCTCTCCATTTAAGAAGGCTGTCTTCACATCCATCTGATGAACTATAAAGTTCTCGATAGATGCTAAGGCTAGAAGAATCCTGATAGTCGATAGGTGACACACAGGTGAATAAACATCAAAATAGTCTATTCCCCCCTGTTGTTTATAACCTTTAGCTACGAGACGTGCTTTATACCTAGCTATAGACCCATCACTATGAAGTTTCTTCTTCAACACCCACTTGTATCCTAGGACTTTAGCGCCTTTCGGCAAGTCAACTAGATGCCAAGTATTGTTATGTAGCAGCGAGTCCATCTCATCATCAATGGCTTCTGCCCACATCAACGAATCTCTAGATCTCATTGCTTCCTGGTAGGAGAATGGATCATCCTCTAAGTGATAGGTGACGAAATTCTCACCAAAGTTCTTAGGGATCCTCTCTCTTGTAGATGCTCTAAGCGGAACAGGTTCCACCTCTATAGGTTGGGGAGCAGTGCCAGAGGGGCCAGCTTCAGGTTCTACGATAGATTCTGAAATCATATCATTAGACCCAGAGACAGATAAACCATGATCCTTGACAAATTTATCTTCAAAGAATATAGCATCTCTAGACTCTATCACGGTATTCGTGGATAGATCGAGAAATCTGTCTGCTGCACTATCTTCTGCACTACCTAGATAAACACATGTCGTTGTTCTAGGTCCCACCTTAGGCCTCTTAAGGTCTTGTATGCGCACATAGGCAATACAACCCCAAGTCTTTAGAGTATCATATCTACAAGGATGACTGTGCCATAGCTCATACGGGGTAGACGTGAGCTGAGAATGAGGCACTCTATTCAGAATGTGATTTGCAGCACGAACTGCTTCTCCCCAAAAAGAATTAGGCATGCCAGCTGTTAGGAGCATAGAGTTCAACATCTCTGTTAAAGTTCTATTCTTACGCTCGGCAACACAATTCGACTGGGGTGAGTAAGGAGCTGTTGTTTCAAGAATTATTCTCTCAGAGGCACAAAATTCCTTGAACCCAGTAACAGTGTATTCTCCACCTCGATCACTTCTAAATCTCTTAATTTTTAGACTTAACTGATTTTCCACACGAGACTTGAAAGTCTTAAACGTCTCAAATGCTTCGTCTTTCGATTTTAACAGATATACATGACAAAATCTTGAAAAATCGTCTATGAACGTAATCAGATACTTCCTTCCCCCTCTAGTGACGTGACTACGAAAATCACAGAGGTCTGAATGTATCAATTCAAGAAGTTTCGTGCTCCTAGAAACCGATCTGAAAGGCTTTCTAGTGATTTTGGTCTGAGCACACACCTCGCACTTGTCAAATCGAATCGACAGATCTAAGGGGATGTTATGACTCTTAGCTAGATCTAGCATCTTCCTATAGTTTACATGTCCAAGTCTGTTATGTAACAACTTAGGATCAATAAGGTTCGAACTAATTTGGTGAATGCTATCATTGTTTAAGCTAAGTCTATACATTCCGTTGATCAGGTACGCACACCCAAAATAATGTGAATTGACTGCTAAGGTCATTCTACCGTTCTGAGTTGTGAAGGTCATCCCAGCCTTATCTAATAGACTAATGGAAATCAAGTTCTTGGTTAAATTTGGAACTACTTTTACATTAAGCAAAAATAAAATTTTACCTGATGAGAGGACCAGCTCGGCTGTCCCTGCATGGGTCACCTGAGTCTCTCCTCCATTGCAGTTCTCCACCTTTTCCTGGACCGTCTTGACCTCAGAGAGAAGACCTCTGTCATTAGTGACATGACAGGTAGCGCCGCTATCCAGCCACCACTCAGGGGATATACTGCGGTGACTACTCCCGACCATAGCCACGAATGGCCTGGGACCCGGGTCATCGACCGGCAGATGTCCATTGTTTTGATCCTCGAGGCGGATGAGTCTCTTGAGATCATCTAGAGTGGTCTCCTCCTCCAGTCGGAATGTGATCCACCCAGGAGGCAGCTTGTGCAGTATCAGACTTACAAAAAGACTATCGGATATTACGGACTGTTCGTCCGCCAGCTTGAGACGCAGATTTTCCAGTTCTACAATTTGGGAGGTGATTGAAAAATTTGCATCAAATTTAAAGTTAAAGAATTGCTCGCTAAGGGGAATTCTCAACGATCCCTCCTCCTCTTGGAAGCGTGCGTTCAAGCGATCCCAGAGCTCCTTTGCAGTCTTACAGCCACCGTAGGTCATGGCGAGACGAGGACATAAGGATCTTCGGAGGTAGTCCCTGCACAAAACATCGTCTTTTCCCCACTGAAATACGTCCACATCCTCTCGGGTAGTGGCGTAATCGCTCAGAACTGTGTAGAAAATATCACGTTCTTTCATCCCTAGCTTGACGTGCAATTTCCAAACTCGGAAATCAGTGGGAGCGAACGACTGAAGTTCCATAATGTCGAGTGAGCTACACCTCGACATCTAAATTCAGCTTGAACAGAAAACAAGTAAGAAGTCACCTGATCCGTGCGATGGACGACCCAGTGTCTTCGGATCCAATCCAAATAAGTATTTGTTGTGCCTCCACTCCGGCTGATCACAGTCTCCAGAAAAGACAAGTACTAATCAGCAAAACAGTTGCAAATCCGAAATTTCAGTGAAACTGGCCCGAGATCAAAACTTTCTCTCGGTCTAGCTGCTTATGTTGATTTCCGCCAAGAATTGAATCAAAGCAATAGAAAAAGAAATAACCAGGAAAATGTCTCCCTGGATTTGTTCTAGAATCTGGATCTGCTTGAGGAATAGGTTGGAAAACGAGTAGATCTGGACAGGATTCCAGCGAGAGCACGGGAGGCGGCCAAAACAACAACTGAGGCGGCCGGATCTACCAGCGAAAGAGATATTCCTCCGGCAGGATGGGGAATAGATGCTCTTCCCGATCCAAATTAAACCACCATGGAAAGCAGATCTGGATGGCTAAAAGGCAGATCTAGCAAATCTAGGAGCCGGAGAAGAGGCAGATCTAGAGATCTAGATCTGTGTCGGGCTCCTTCAACCGGCGACAGGAAGAAACCCCGGCGGATCTAGGTGGCGCGGCCCCTTTTTTTTTTTTTTATTAAGATCCAGAAACAGAACCGAATGGCGAAGCAGGAGATCGACCCGGATCGACGCGACTCGGCGGAGACGAACGCGATCCAGCAAAGCGACCCTGTAGATCCTTTCTCCTTCGCGAGATCTGCGCAGGGGCGGCGACAACGAAAAATCAAATCCAATAGGAGGAGCGGCAGATTCGCGAAAAATCGAGGAACGGCAGAGGACTGGAAATCGCCCAGCGGCGGAATCGGGAAGATCACAGAACGAATGCGGAGAGCGGAAAACCTAGCGCTACTTTGAGAATGTTGGGGTTCCGCTCAAAGTATTCTACGAATACACCATCAAGTTTGGAATGGGTATTTATAGTACTTCCAGCGTAGAGCCTAACCCTAGAACGACACGAACCCGTAACCTATTCCGAGTCGGGCTAACACGCGTGCGGACATATAATTAAATATCTAACATGAAGAACAATGTGTGATGAGTGTGAAGTTGACTTTGAATTAGATGCTTTTAGATCACAGGCTATCAAAAGGTGGTTGGCACATTATATTTCTTCTTCTTTGGGTTGATTGCTTCCTCTTTTAGGTATTGGTACTCGATTGCTCAGGCGCATACCAAGATGTTTAGATGTTGAGAGGCATCCCTACACCCGTGTCTTTGTCATGGCATGTGTAAGGTGTCCCTTTTTTTAATCAACATGCGATGACGAAGCGGCTTTAAACCGCATGTATCATCTCACTGATCACAAATATATGATGCTCATTTACTGGAATTTCGATCTCTTGACTCTGCTTCTGTGACAGAAAAATAAATGGCATACAAACTATATATATATAGATAGAAATTAGGCCTATAAATTTCAACATGAAAAACTCAAAGAGAAGAGCACCCCCGACATTCTATAAACATTTCTACTTAGGGGTGGATCAAGGAAGTTCGGGGGGGGGGGGGGGGGGGGGGGGGGGCAGATATCGTCTTCCTTCAGTCATAATTTTTTTGAATGTCTCCGTCTTACCGGAGTCGTTCCTGCCTCATCCGGACATCATTTTTGACGTGTAAGTATTCAAAATTCATTGCTTCAACAAGAGGAATACAAATCCACTTAACGATGAGCATAATAATCAAAACTTGGCAGTCGCTCAAAAATCGCTCGAATTTTAATTCAAATCAAACCTCAAAAAAATTTGAATCAAATCAAAATTGACTCACAATCAATTTTGAGCCTCTTATGAATCGCTCGATTTTGTATTCGAGTCCACTCGATTTATGATTTAATTTAAAATTTTAAATCTCACGACAATTTTCATAAATTTAGTTTCCAAGATGTTTTACCTGTTTACTTCATTACTGCTACACCTAGAGCAGCGCGCCGTCACACATAAATTTCACATCATCGCAGAACAGTCTAGAGCATGCCATCACACCTAGAGCAGCACGCCTATTGGGAAATGGACATTCCATTTACAACGTCGACATCATCATCAACTACAGATTTTAAGCGTTAGAAGGGATGTCTTCCAACCATCATCGATGAAGTCGTACATCCATGGATTCCATTCTCTCTTCTTCGTTCTTAACCTCATCTAACTGCTTCTAGCTTCCCTCATCGTCCATGCTTCCTCCATCTCATCGGTGCCCTAATCAGATATTGGACTATACCTGTAAATACCTCGAACTACCAATTACATGCTTGATGAAATGCGCAAAAGAATGTATACTTTCTTTTGCGGTTGCTTCACACTATTTTTTATAAACTTAGGAAGTAATTTCAGCATTTCTCCTCCCTTTTTGGGTTTAGCCAGCTGGGGCCTTGGTGAAGATTACTTGGTGTGTTCTATTTTTACTCTATGCCTATTCATTATAGTGATTATGGTTGAATGAATAATTTTATGATGAAATTGTTAGTGTTTATTTGGTGATGATTTTAATAATTTGGTATTGATTTGTTGTATTAAGAGTTCAAAATTTTTTTACTGAAAACTCAGTTTTGTTTCCAAACAATATTTCCAAAACTCTGTTTTACAAACTCTATTTCACTCAAATCGTATTTTAACAAAAATCCGTTTTCTAGAATCAGCATTTTTCCTATCAGCGGCTTTTCATTAGCAACAACTGATGCGGAGCAGACGATGACGCGCTTTGGGCCCATTCGGGGCTGATTTGGCAACTTTCCATATATGACGTGCCCAAATCGACGATCGGGCTCCACGATTGCGTCTGGAGCGTCGCCGCGAGTCAAAATACTATATTACTTTATTTTTTCAGTTTATTTTTGATGTATTTTAAGGGCGAACCCACCGACCGATCATAGCCGTTGATGGGGAAACCCTAGCTTGTCTTTTCTTATAAATAGGAGTTATGAGGGCTGAAATTATTCATTGTTGAATTTGGAGAAGAATCATTCCTAAGTTCCAGCGATCCCTCCCCGGTTTCGACGTCGTGGAACCCTAGGTGACGATTCCTAGGCCGCCAAACTTCCCCCCAAGGTAAACCCTAATCCCTCCATCATTTTCCACCACCTCCTTCCCCATCCGGCCGTCGAATCCCCTCCAAAACCCCACCCGAACTCCACCACCTGCAGCAGGGGCAGCAACCCCTCTCCCTTCCGTTTCCTGTTCTGCCGCCCCCTCCTGTGCCCGGAATTCCACCGCCGGTCTGCTACCATCAGCCCAGCACCGGCAGCCCCCTTCCCCTCCCAAAACCGACCCCCCTAGAGCCTCCTTTGCCCTAGCCGACCCCTCCTCCTCTTTCCCCGTCGTGGATCCACCTCCCACCGCTCCGAAAACCCTAGATTTATTTTGATCTAGTGCTAACACCCTCCGATCCATCATTTTCATCCGTATTCCTCTTCTCGTAGCCAGGATCCGCCGTCAAAACACCGGATCTATCCACCTACACCCGGATCTCTTCCCTAGCGGTTGGATCTCTCCGTTTCCGGCCCGTCTCCCCTCTTTCCCACCGCGGGCAGCCACCTCGCCATCACCGTGCCATCGTTTTCACCTCTGATTGCCCGTCTATACATCCGACCCTTCAAATTCTTCAGTGCCTCGGTTCAGCCCTCTACGTTGTGAGCATTTGTGGTATTGTATTCGGTGACTTGACATTTTCATTTGGTGTTGTATTATATTGTGCTGAGATTATTGTTGCGTAGAAATTGGTTCTTTTATACTAATAATTACAGGGGGAGTTATTCACCGCACGCTTGTTTTGGCCCTCCTAGCAGAGGAAGCCGTTGCCTAATTGCTAAAAATTAATTGTTTGTCTCTTTTATTTTAATTATCTATGTGGTGTTATTAATCACATTGCTTATATTAATTGTCGTTGTTGACCGACGATCACATTGCATTTAGCGCCGCATTAGTATGTCACCCCCGCACCTGCACTTAAAGTCATAGTTTCCGAGCACCACTAGCCTACCCTACATCATTTTGGTATCAGAGGATAAGGTTAGACCATTTGCATGCTTCGTAGTGGTAGGTTTTAAATAATCATTGGGTTCATTTATGTCTAGTTATCGCCGTCGTTCTTCTCCTCCATCTGAGTATCCTGAGTCTACCTATACCCGACCTCATAGAGCCTCTCTAGAGAGATCTTCATGTTATCATTATGATTATCATCATTCCCCGCACACCACTCCTAGAGATCGTGTCGACCCCTCGACACTATTCCATCATGCTAGAGGCGATCACCACGACGATAGGTCCTCACGTCTTCATCATTACACCTCTCCGCGATTTAACGATGATAGAATTGAATATCATTTAGGTCATTGCCGCTACACATCTCCTCTAGGAAAGGAACCTGAGTTGGGATATGAGCGACCTCCACTGCACGCTCACAGGGCTCATACGCACCCACGAGCACAATCTAATTATGTTAGGAACTACCGTCTAGACGACCCTCAGGAACCCTATAGAGGTCACCATCGGCATGATCACAGTACATGTCAAGACCCTCCTAGTGTTCCACCAATAGAGTTACCTGAGGCTGAATTTATGCGATTAGTACTTGACCGTTTTGATCTCTTAAAAACTCAGTTTAATCACCTAAGATCTACATTACGAAAAAAGCCTAGGGATTTGGGTCAAGCCACCGATGCGCCGAGTAGTGCTCCCACCAAGATAAGTGCCCCGACACTCGATTTTGATCCTTCTCAGTTTGATGAGATTCAGTGCTCATGTGATCTTGAGGTTGAATCTGATCATGAACTTTTGATACATGTGGAGAGTGATACTGGCATGACTAGTGAGCATGGTCACGTGGGTGAGGACGAGCGACCTCCTGACACTGTGATGGTATACCCATCCTTTTCACCACACCTAGACCTACACCTAGACCTAGTGCCCCCTTTGAAAGAGACACAGTTCTCGACACCATATCGATTGACCCACACTTGAATTTGGGCACCCCCACTCTTCCCTTAGTATTATCTTGGGTCACTTCACTACTGAGAGTCGAGAGTATAGTGTTGATCTCGTAGTGACTATATCACTCATGCATGGGGGGACTACCCCTTTCGATGGTACTCATCGGGAGGACCTTGACCTTAGTGACGAGCCCTATGACGAGCCCCCTATTGAGCCTTCTGATGATCCTCCACATCTTGGTGAGGTTGAGACTCGGGTGAGCCACTTAGGTATGACGTCTCTTTCATTATCATCTCTAGCCTTATCCCAGAGAAGGGACCTTGAGTGGAGCATAACATATGTAGGGCCTACCTTGAGTCCACTTGAGTATACTCATATTGTGAGTACCTACCTTGTAACGCCCCAAAACTCAAAAGAGCAACGGGCAGCGTTTTGAGACAAGTCTGGGACTTGGTAGAGGCCACACGGCCTGGGACACGGGCGTGTCCAAGGACCGTGTCATGTTCGGGGTCGACGACTTGGGGAAGAGGTCGACGATTTGCAGGCGTTGAGTGTCGAGACAGGGAACACAGCCTAGGACACGGGCGTGTCCCCAAGCCGTGTCCTGCTCGGGCAATCTGTGGTTTTGTGCTAAGGAGATTACACGGCCTGGGATACGGGTGTATCCCAGGGCGTGTCTATCACACGATATGTGACACGAGCATGACACGGGCGTGTCACATGGCTGTGTACTTCTTGGGTGAGTTTTGGTTTCTGCACACGGGCCGTGACACGGGCCCTGATACGGGCGTATCACATGTGACAGGGGCGTGTCGGTGGCCGTGTCACAAGCCGTGTTCTTATCGGGAATCCCTGGTGATGGTGAATGAGTAACACGGCCATGCACACGGCCGTGTTGCAACCCGTGTTCGGCCCAGGAAGTTGATTTTTGGGCTGAATCGTGGCCGTCCGTCTCCTTATTTTTGGATCCAACGGCTGGGGTCTGTTCTTGATGAGATATACCCGGGAATAGGGCTTGAAAACCCTTATTCCATTTGAGTTTCCTCTTTCTAAAAGCTAGAGAGAAGGGAGAGCAAGGAGGAAGAAGGAGAGCTAGATCCGGTCACCGGTGGAGCTTCGGAGCTCCAAATCGCGAGCCAACTTCGGATCCGCGGAGGCAAGAAGATTGCGGTGCTTTCCATCCGCATAGATTTCCATGACACCAAGGAAAAATGCTAGGGTAACGATTCTCATCCTAGGACATGTGAAGTCCTTATTTCCTTTGCATAGGAAGCCCTCTCACGCGAGTGTGCGATGAGTTGAGGTGTTCATTGGGGTAAATATGTAAAGTCCCCCTTGTGTAGAGTCCGTATGCGAGAACGGACATAGGCATGATGTGTGAAGCCTATCCAGACAAGTTGGTTTGGATCGGTGATGTTGCATTGCATCGGGTTTTCTACGAGGTAGATTGCATCAGGGAGCCTTGGGGACTAACTCCAAGGTGCACCCAGAAAACTGGGCAAATGCGAGATGTTGCCAACATGGTGGTCGGGGAGCCAACTTGAGCATAACCGGGTTATGTGAATTGTGTGATGGAAATGGGACTCGGGGAGTCTTGACCTGCGCATATGACTTAAATTGACGTTGCGGTATGAGCACGGGTCAGGCGGAACTGTACCCGATCTATGTCGTTCGGTGGAACCGTTGGCATAGATAAGGGTCTTCGGCAGTCTATGGCTTAAATTGACGTGACCAATGTCAGGAAGACAAAATACTCATATGGTTGGCCGTCCAAGGGACGGTGGTGAGACGAGAACGTCAATGGCTTAAATTGACGTGACGTTGGTCGGTTCGCCGTGAATGTGCCCTGAGTACACGGGGTGTGTGATCGCGCGTGCCTACGCCTGTGTTGAAGTGTGTTTACACTATACTGCTTTGTTATGCTAATAATGTGCAGGGAAAGAGCATTGCCGCCCCGAGTTGGGGGCGTGGTCGTTATAATTTGATCAGCATAGCTGACCGTTGCTTTTGTTTACCACCGTGCGGTGGATTGTTGCTTGCAGGTGCTGCAGAGCCGAGCGGTAAATAGAGGGCTAAAGCCCAAGTTGCTATGCCGGCTCTCGAAGGCCTAATTTTGAGTGTTTTTCTTATTTACTCATGTGTGACCGGCCTGCGTGCCGAGGTTTGGAAGACACTTTTATTGAGCAAACTTTTGTAAGACCATAATACCAATATTTGTGTAGTATACATTCCTATGAGTTATTGTAGTGGACATTCATGCTTGGCTGGGTTCTTTTATCAGTGCAACTTAATAATTTGCTTCCGCTAGGTGCTCTGTGTAGGACATTGTGATTGGTTAATTGGTTTTAATAAGTAACCAACCGGTCTGTCCGTAGTATATGGCGTCGGGCCCCGGCCGGACCTACTGTTATATGCTATGTGACGGATAGGGGTATTACATACCTTATGACGCCTCACACTCTGGATGAGTTTTGCGACACGCCACCCGCTGAGCTACCCGATGAGTTCTTTCTTGTCTGGGACGCTCACCATATTTTAGAGTCACGACTTCTAGTCGGTGCACACGATTTTCACTCAGGCGATCGTCTCCTTCGTGATGACTTTTCTTACACACCTCCTGGGGACCCCCCTGATGCGCTACGTTTCCTGAGAGACATTTGGCTCTTTATGAGCCCGTATTTGAGTATAGTTGTCTCTCACGGCCATCTGAGCACTCGCCACGTACGGGATGAGTTTGTCTACACTCCACCGAAAGAACCTCCTGATAGACCACACATTTGAGGGACATCTCAGGTATTATTAGATTTTTTCTATAAGGAGTGTACCGTGTCTGTTGTGTTAGGGCCCGTTCGTTTTCACCGTTTTCATTTACGGTTTTCGTTTTGCTTCAAAATGAAAAATCAAGTGTTTTCGTTTTCGGGTAAAACGAATACTTCTGTTCGTTTGCAACATGGTTTTCAAGTTCGTTTTGAGGCAAAATAAAAACTTATGTTCGTTTGCACATGGTTTTCAATTTGAGTTGAGGATTTCATATTTACTTAATTTATGAATCCTTATAATTGGATCTTCTAACCTTATTAATTTCTTGACATAGTAATCCTAAAATTTTGCATTTGCTACTCTTTTCCAGGATCTAGACTTTACAGAATAATCAACGGTGAAGACTTAAAAGAGCGATTAAAAAGAGCGGGTTTAATGACATTGGGCAAACCATTTTTTTAGTCAAACATGATGACTAGTTCCTATTACCAAATGCAGCAAGACAGTCATAACAAAATGCATTTTAAGAATACACATAATGCAGAAATCGTATTTGACTATAATTATACTAAGAATTACAAAATGTGTTCTGATTACATATTACAAAAGGCATACTAAGCATTACAAAAGGCATGCTTCGGAATACTATCATAATCAGAACTTGATAAAGGTTTATAATAGCAAAAGTTTCAAAACTAAGCACAAAAAACAACCACCCAACCATCAAAAGTAGCGATATCATATTTATTTATCAAGTTGCGTGCACAACCAACTCCTCCTAACAAGCTCTGGCATAACTAAGAAGATCTCACACTTCAGCTCGCTAGCGCACAACAAATCTATTGACTTTATGAGATCACCCTCCAAAAGGTCTGTCATATTTGCCAAAGCCGCATACATCCTTTCAACCATTGTCCTTTCTTGTTCTGGCGGGCCATCGATGTTGTTTGCTATATGAGTGATGGTCGTTGCTATCATATCAATAGCCGATGGTTTCTTCAGTTTTTTTCTTCCTTGGTTGACTTGCCACTACATCATCATCATCATCATCATAAGGAATCTCCTCCACTTCAACATCAACTTCATTACATGCTTCCACCGCAGTCGTTGCATTACCTCCAGTTGCCTGGTCTGTCCTACATAGGGCAGCAAGGTCCCCCCAATTTTCAATCACCTTATCTTTATAGTGCTTCAGAGATGGATGTGCATGCGGTTTAAAATTTAACACATTAGAACAAAAACTTAACATAAAATAGCTATCAATTAATTTGGCTATTTACTTTTGGAGAACAATATTAAATGAGTTACCTTAATATAATCAAACCACACCTCTTTACTATCAACCTTAACCACATTTCTCTCTCAATCCCACCCAAAACTGTTTGTGTCCAGCATTGCGGATATATCCTGGTAGTGTTTACTCCAAGTTTTCAATCGGGCTTTTATCTTTACTTTGCTTACATGAACTTGACACTCATACCACAAAGCTTTGATAGCAGCAGTGAATGCGGGTTCCTTCCAACCATTAGCACCATTGTGCCCGAGATTTTGTTGCTCTAAAAGAGCGGCCGAAAGTGCATAATCCATTTCAGCGGTCCAATGCATATAGGATTTTCCTTCCTCCTTCCCTGCATTGGTGTTTGTTTTGTCCATTGTCACCACTGTAAGGAAGCAAGGTAATATAAAGCAAGGATTGACAATACATAAAACTATCTACTTATTAATATCAAACTGATAAGTACTATAAGAACTAAAAGAAATAGTCCTCTGATAACATAAGCAGGTTATCAAGCTATAAGAACTTCACAATGATAACACAAAAGGTGCATATCACATTGCACTAGCGACTCCAAAATGATAACACCCAAAAATGATAACTACAAAAAGATGACAAAGAAAGAACTATGAGAACTATATCACGCTAGCACTCTACGCTGCTCGAGCTTGGTATTCATCAAACATTGACATAGCTAAATTATCTCTGAAGGCGGTCCATTCATTTGTTGCTTGAATGTGTTCAACAACATCCTCATATTGGTAACTATCCCCGCTATTAACCTGGTTTAAGAGTTCCACATCAACTTCTGTCAACATTCTTACATCACGTGCAAGCCTCTTGTCTGCCAAGAAGTTGTGGAGAATACAACATGCAATGATGATTTTAACCTACATAGGAAGTACTGGTTAAAATTACATGATTGTTATTCATTAATTTTACAAATGTATAACTATACCTGTCCTTTAATATTGAAGAAGGAAGGTTGTCGTAAAATTGCCCATCTTTTCTTTAATAACCCGAAGGTTCTTTCAATAACATTGTGTTTTTCTGAGTGGCGGAGATTGAATAATTCTTTATAAGTTGTCTGATTATTTCCTTGAGTGGCCCACTCTTGGAGGTGATAACGAGTCGATCGGTACGGAGCTAGATAGCCTGGACCATTTCTATACCCCGCATCGACAAGGTAATATGTGTCTACATTGTTAAATATATGATATCGATAGATCATAATTTTAATGCCTTAGAACATTAATAACAAAGCATGCACATTTACTTATTGGAACTTCAAAACGATCTTCTCTCTCTAGTGCATTACGTAGCATTCTAGAATCAGACAAAGAACACTCCCATCCAGGCAAAACATATATAAATTTCATGTCTTCGTCACATACTCCGAGGACATTTGTCGTAATTGCTTGTTTCGTATTGCGGAATTTACCTTGATCACTTACTAGGACAGTGACTTCAATGTGTGTGTCATCAATAGCACCAACACAATCCTGAAAGTACCCCCACCTATTTGTTTGTGATGTTTACGGACGTTTGATCATCTCCGCACTCAACTTGAGAATTGCCCTCAACAGCAAGTTGAAATTTCTGTTTATGGTATTGATTGAACGTAAATATATACCACCTACAACCCTAAATTTGATATTATGAGCTAAGATATATAAAAATAACTCAACCAACTCGTTAACGGGTACATTATCTGTGTCAACTATAAGCCCCTTATCCACTAATAAGGTATACAAGCTTTGGAAAGCACGTTTGTTCATGCGAAGTTGATTATAGCAGTTTATGTCACACCCATTATATAGTCTATTCCCCGTAAAATATCACGTTGAGCCCCTATACATGATCGTCTTAGGCTTCATTTGGTTCGGCGGTGGCGGATCGATCCGGCGGGTGGAAACGGAGTGTTCGAACCGGAGGGGGGAGGTGATTGCTCCAAACAGAGCTTTTTGGGGCGTTTCTCAAGGCGGGCGGGTGGAAACGGAGCAAACGCCGCCGGAGGTTCATTTGTTTACCCTCCTTCCGGCGGTGTTTGCCCAAAACGGAGTATCAAAACGCCCAAACAAATAGAGCCTTAGGGTCTGTTTGGCTAAGCTGTTGCTGATGATAAGCTGCTGACGGAAAGCTGCTGACAGAAGAAGTGCTGTTTTTTAAAAACAGAGTTTTGTTAAAAAATTGTTTGGGTAAAATGGAGTTTGCAGAGCTTACCCATAAGCTGTTTTGTAAAAACTGTTTGGATAAAATGGAGTTTTGAGAGCTGTTTTTTTATAATGAAGAGATATATATTTTTTTGACCTTTAAATACTTAAAAGGAGTTTCAAATTACTTCTACACGAAATAACACATACAAATTTCATGTTTCTCAGACAACAAATATGAAAATTATGCTAAAACTCTCAACGCTCTGAGTCATCGGTTGCTTGCCAGTAGTGTCTTGTATCACCTACATGTTAGAAAAAAAATTTATTAGAACATCGTTTTAAATTATTGAAACTGGACGATTTCAGTAATGAATATTACCTTCTTGACTCATACAGTTGTTGTGCAATTGAATTCCGTAATGCTATCATCTCGTCCATGCCACCCGCTGTGTCAATGCATGCCTCGGACTGTCTCTGTGTGTCTGCTCCGGCTCTCGTACCCATTGTCTCACCTTCTGTAAAATCCGGATCCATACGTGAAGGATGCCGCCTGATGAAATTATGCAAGGCCATGGTCGCCAGGACAATCTGTGTCTGCTTCTTAAAACTGTAGCTCGGCATGTCACGAAGTATTGCCCATTTCTTCTTCCATACGCCAAATGTGCGTTCAATCACACTCCTAAGGGAAGAGTGTGATTGATTGAAAACCTCCCGTAGTCCTTCAACTGGATGATTACCACGTGCAAAATCTGGAAGGTGGTATCGTGTATCTGGAAATGGTTTTATGTATCCCCGCTGTAATGGATATCCAGCGTCTACCAAGTAAAATTTTCCTGAATCATTTAAAGTAACGATAAATCTATAATTATATGAAAACATAAATCTATAATTATATGAAAACATAATGTTAAGAAAAGAAATAAATAGAAACCTCATTACCTCTTGGGGGTGCGGGAAGCAGTATTTGGGATCGCTTATAGCAAAGTTGAAAATTCGACTGTCATGTACAGATCCCTCCCAACCGGTCATGGAGAAAGTAAAGCACATGTTGAAGTCGCAAACCGCCATTATATTCTGTGTAGTTGTTCCATGACGTCCAATATAAGGGACTTTGTTTCTTATCGGTACGTTTGCATGAACATGTGTGCCATCTATTGCCCCAATGCAATCTTTAAAAAACGGCATGTACCGCGTATCTTCAACAATCTCTGGCGGAGTAGAAGCGAAGTATCCTTCTTCCGGAACTATAATAACCTCTGCTAGACGCACCAAAGCACGAATCCCGGCGCTAAAGTATCTGCTTGTAGTCTCGGTGGAATGTTGGAAACGCTCACTTGCTATTCTGATACACTCGTTGTGAGATAACACATATAACGTAATGGCTAGGACCTCCCTGGTCGCAGTCCTTCGTGAACCTTGAAATCCATGATTCTGTTCTAAGGTACGTAGTAAATCGAAAAATATTTGTTGAGGCATCCTGAAGGCATTATGACATCGCACCGGATGCCCACCAAGCAATTCACCCAACCATTTATCCCCTGTTTGCTTTGACGTCATGCAAGGGGAGTTATTGTTTAAGAAATTGCTGTGCTGAGTCATCACATACAACGTTGAAGTAAGAGTTTGTTGATAAGCAGCAGCATGACGTCTCCTGATCATCTCATATTCGTCAGTCGAGTAATCTATATCTGATTCCTCAGTTGACATTTTCTGTTTCACTAACAATAACAATAACAGTACAGCAAGGTTACATAATAACATGATCATTTAACAGGAACATTTGATAAGTAGCAATAACAATAACGTAGCAGTACATAGCAGTAGCACATGAATAATACATATCAATAGGAATAACAATAACAGTAGCAGACACATAACAGTAACAGATACATAGCAACAACAAACAGTTCCTACTCTCCCCGTCGCTCGTAGCGGGTGCGCATCCACCTGACCTTGTACTCCTCAACTGCCATGAAGGTCTCCCTGTGGTTCTTATCTATCAGGAACATTGTCGCAAAATCGTAGAACTCATAATCTCCACGTATCTCTGGGTAGGTACCAACTTTCGCTACAGCTTCGACAATAGTAAAAGGACATGATGACTTTGGAGGCTCCCGGAGAGACATACTAATGTCTTTAGTGGACTCCACCAGGTCACTTAGGTATGATGTAGATGCTTTGTCTTTGCCCTTCTTTCGTCGCTTCCGAGACATACCCATTTCTTCAGTTGGAGCACTATCTACGTTCCCATTGATGTCTACTGGATCATTTTCTTCCTCGGACATAGTACGCTCTGCTATCGACTCTCGGCCTTGGGATGCGGTATTTGGTGTACAAGCATGCACGCCTGTGGCAACAACCGTACTGAACATAGCGTTCATTTTTTCTTCAAGCTCTGGGGCAATTCCGCCATACCTAAACTTCTTTGCCGCAGGCACAATCTGCCAAAAAATGTAAAGTTAATCATCTGCACACAATAAATAAAATAAAAACATGCAAATTGAATATTTGTTTTACCTTCAACCTATCGTCCCACCATTCGTCGCTCGCATCGATTGTTTTTCTGGAGGCATTCCACCCAAGACCAGTCTCCCCCCTTTTAAGCTCCATCCACAATTTCCACTCTTTTTTTAGGTGATCCCATTTGTTCTTCATCTGAATCCTATCATACCTCTTACCTATTCTCTCCTCAAACTTTAAAACCAGATTATTCCACCCCTCCTTATTGAAGTGGGTCGTTGGCCGATTTCCAAGACCAATTTCAGTGATGCACAAGTCACAAAATAGGAAGATATCGGTTTGATCCCAAACAGCGCATACCCCTCCATCCTTTGGTTTTCCCATCCTAAATCCTATCAAATACTAACAAATTGGGCATGAAATACAAACAAACAAATGCTACACATACACAACTTCAATCATAGGAATGGAAACAAAATCATTTTAACAAATGATAAATGAAATGTTTTAGCAGTTGTTGAAATTATGTGCATCAAAAGTTAAAAATGCAACAAGTAACATGCGCACAGTTAACTATATAGGAGAACAAGGGAAAAAAAATGAAATTCCACTGCTATCACATATGTCAGCGACATATTCACTGTCCAGAAGAACACATACAATGATTAGAGGTATGCCCAAGAACCCATAATATTTCTCTCTGAGACATAAAAAATAGAAGAAGAAAAAAAGTATACACAATTTCTTAGGAACTCTAAACACCTGCAATGAAAATTTGGATTGAAAAATAAACAAAACAACAACGTCGGGCTTGCACAATTAACTCGAAAGCCGGTTACCTGCTGAAGTTTGGTCGGGCTGGAGGTTCGTCGGGCTTGCACTGTTCTTTGTCGAGGGCGCCGGAGGAGTGAGGCGTCTGCGGATCTATGGAAGGGGGGCAAAACGTGAGATTTCAGAGATCTGGAGGAGGATCTTCCATTCAGAGAAGATTGCTGTCGGGATCTATAGAAGGGGGGAATAAAATGAAATTCCACTGCTAACCTTGCGCTTCTCGACGCTGGAGGGGTTCCGCAGCTCGGGAAGAAGGGGGGCTTCGCAGATCTGGAACAGAGGAGTGTAATTTCGGAGATCTGGACGAGTGGCGAAGGTGTCGCCGGAGGAGGAGATGAGCGCGGGCGGATGAGACGAGGGGATAACCTTGCGCTTTTCGCGTCTGGAGGGAGAGCGGCGCGGCACGAATGGATCTGGAAGCAGCTTTTCGCCTTATACCTAAAATAAGCTTATTTACCAAAAGCCGGTTATCCAACTTCTCCTAAACAAACACAGCTTATCCAATAATGACGGTGCGGCCAATAAGCAACGGAGGAAATAAGTCCACCCAAACGGCACCTTAGTGTACTACGTTTCATCAAGACTACGACAGCTGCAGATAAAGCTACCATGATTGATCTCTTCTTTCTTGAATTTTTTTGTTCCCTACGTAACACAATAATATCATCCATCTACAAATTTAAAATAACGCTTTAACACATTTTAAAAAACACACAAGACTCATGTGTCATAAATTACTTATCAGAGAAAACAAATTAAAATATTTAGACCTAAGAAAATTTTTTGAACTTGCCCCAAGTTTAGGTATACCTGTCAGCCTGTTCAAGGTGAAAAAAATGCCAGAAGAGTCGGCCTTCCCCAAGAAATGCCTGAGAACAGTCGGCCTGTACAAGGTGAAAAAATGCGTGAGAAAACCTGCGATTCTATGAAAAAATGCCTGAGAAAACTAGAATCAAAGCAGGAAGAAGGAGATGAAAAAAATGATACAACGGGAAGGAGGAGGGCGCAAACCTGCGATTCTGTGAACAGTCGCGACTACCGAAGGATCGTTTGCAGCGACAGTTCCGGGAGGAAGAAGATGATCGGGCCGCCTGTAGCCCTTCCGTTCCGGGTCCAGCAATAACGCAAGGAGGGGCGTTTGCCGGGAGAAGATCAATGCACGGTGTTGGTCGGAGAAATTTCACGGCACAGGAAGATTTCCGCAGCTTTTTCGCGGGAAGGAGGCGGCCCTTTTCCAAAACGCATGAAAACGGAGGGGATTAGGTATGTTTTGAGAGAGGGGGGTTTAATATGAAGGAGTGAAAATGTGGGGTTTTGAGTCAAAACGAAAACTGACCAAAACAGAGCCAAACGAACAACAACATTGAGACTGCGAAAACTCAAAACGAAAACGAGCTATGAAAACGGTGCAAACAAACGGGCCCTTAGTACACTTTGATTATTCAATCTATATCATTTTTTGCTTCATATCACATGTTAGTATTACTAATTGTCTTTCAATTTATAAATTAGCGTCTTTTTTTGTCCAGACACCTGTTTTCTTTAACCTTATGTCAAATTGGTGGTACAACTGATTAAGGGTATGTTTGGCACGGCATTGGCGGTCGTGAATGCGGTGGTTATGAACCGTAGTTTGTTAGGCGCAGCGTTATTGCTCGGGCGAATTTTGTTAAAAACAACACTGTGATGAATACGTGCTTTCACATAACAGTGATTACGACTGCCACCAAGAAAAAACAATAATTTAAACATAAAAATGCATGGAGTTTCTTAGGTGAGGTAGAGTGTTCACGAACGACGGTTCATAGCAACCGAGTTTACGACTGCCACCGTCATGCCAAATCTTCCATAACTTAGCTTTAGCAAGCTCAGAAAAAAGTGATTCTCATTCATGTTTGTTTCTTCAACATTTTTACTACATTATTTAAATTTCTATTTGATGCATATTAAATATTACTTCATATGGGAAGTGTAACGGCCTCCCCAGCCCACGGCTCGAAAGGACGACCGCCGGCACCCCCAGCACCACGCTCGAAAGGGTTCAGCCTAACCAGGTCTGCAAACCATGCACCCCAACCCCTCTTCATCCACAGGCGGGTTGTTGAGGCCGGGGATCGAACCCGAGACCTCCTTGATAAGGAGTTTTCAAACAACTCCTCATCACCAACTGAGCTCACTTTTTGTAACGGCCTCCCCAGCCCACGGCTCGAACGGACGACCACCGGCACCCCCAACACCACGCTCGTAAGGGTTCAGCCTAACCAGGTCTGCAGACCATGCACCCCAAACCCTCTCCATCCACAGGCGGGTTGTTGAGGCCGGGGATCGAACCCGAGACCTCCTTGATAAGGAGTTTTCAAACAACTCCTCATCACCAACTGAGCTCACTTTTTGTAACGGCCTCCTCAGCCCACGGCTCGAAAGGACGACCGCCAACACCCCTAGCATCACGCTCGAAAGGGTTCAGCCTTATCAGGTCTGCAGACCATGCACCTCAACCCCTCTTCATCCACAGGCGGGTTGTTGAGGCCGTGGATCGAACCCGAGACCAACTTGATAAGGAGTTTTCAAACAACTCCTCATCACCAACTGAGCTCACTTTTTGTAACGGCCTCCCCAGCCCACGGCTCGAAAGGACGACCGCCGGCACCCCCAGCACCACGCTCGAAAGGGTTCAGCCTAACCAGGTCTGCAGACCATGTACCCCAACCCCTTTCCATCCACAGGCGGGTTGTTGAGGCCGGGGATCGAACCCGAGACCTCCTTGATAAGGAGTTTTCAAACAACTCCTCATCACCAACTAAGCTCACTTTTTGTAACGGCCTCCCCAGCCCACGGCTTGAAAGGACAATCGCCGGCACCCCCAACACCACGCTCGTAAGGGTTCAGCCTAACCAGGTCTGCAGACCATGCACCCCAACCCCTCTCCATCCACAAGCGGGTTGTTCAGGCCGGGGATCGAACCCGAGACCTCCTTGATAAGGAGTTTTCAAACAACTCCTCATCACCAACTGAGCTCACTTTTTGTAACGGCCTCCCCAGCCCACGGCTCGAAAGGACGACCGCCGGCACCCCCAGCACCACGCTCGAAAAGGTTCAGCCAAACCAGGTCTGCAGACCATGCACCCCAACCCCTCTTCATCCACAGGCGGGTTGTTGAGGTCGGGGATCGAACCCGAGACCAACTTGATAAGGAGTTTTCAAACAACTCCTCATCACCAACTGAGCTCACTTTTTGTAACGGCCTCCCCAGCCCACGGCTCAAAAGGACGACCGCCGGCACCCCCAACACCACGCTCGAAAGGGTTCAGCCTAACCAGGTCTGCAGACCATGCACCCCAACCCCTCTCCATCCACAGGCGGGTTGTTGAGGCTGGGGATCGAACCCGAGACCTCCTTGATAAGGAGTTTTCAAACAACTCCTCATCACCAACTGAGCTCACTTTTTGTAACGGCCTCCCCAGCCCACGGCTCGAAAGGACGACCGTCGGCACCCCCAGCACCACACTCGAAAGGGTTCAGCCTAACCAGGTCTGCAGACCATGCACCCCAACCCCTCTCCATCCACAGGCGGGTTGTTGAGGCCGGGGATCGAACCCAAGACCTCCTTGATAAGGTGTTTTCAAACAACTCCTCATCACCAACGAAGAAGAGTCGGAAACCCGCGAAAACCTGGGTCGGGAGGTAAGTTTTCGGGGCTTTAGATATTCGTGGAGTTGAAAACCGCGGGATTTAACTTTCAAAGCCAATGCCTTATCATTTCCTGCGCGCCGAACACCTGATTTGACTTTCTGGAATCCAAAGCCAATTTCAAAAAAGTCAATTCCTACGTGCCAAACATGCCCTTAAAGGTCTACATTCCCAATCAATTTTGCATTCTCCCCTCTCCTCCTTGGTGCCTCAATATATTTGGCCTCCATCTTTATTTCGGTCCTAGATGTTACTTGAACTTCAAAGCTCCCTACTCTCTTTTTTATCAAATCTTCCTCTGTGTCATCAACCCATCGTCTCCGACCGACGAAATCGTGACACCTCCCCTTCAATCTCCCAATGATTGTCTGTGTTACCTCGATGCACTCAAAGCCTACAAATTTTGTGTAGCTAATGGACTAAATGAGTACTAATTATGAAAAGTATCAATTAATATCATATCTAGTTTTTTGGTGGGCAATAAGTCACCCATCAGACTTCTACTTAGCAACCAATTTTATTGTTATCACATTCATAAGTCTTAATCTCATTAAGTGCTTCTACATCTTCTGACCAACCCTTGCTATTACATCAAGAAATGCATGATTCTACTCATTGAGAGAGTGAGAGCGAGCGAGAGAGAGCCGTGTTTTTCTATCGCGTGGAAAAAGGAACGACTAAGATCAAAACTAAAAAAATCATAGAAGAATGATGAATCCTTTCAATAATCGCGCAACAGGGAAACACAGGGTCCAAGGCCCGGATGCAACAATAATTACTGCAAACATGAAAGAAATTTGCATTTATTTGCTTGACTTGTTTAATAAATCTGATATTGCTCTAAAGTTTCATCAAATAGGGAAAAATGGTGAGGGACACGCTGGCGGCGGCTGGAAAAGGCGTCGGACATGATGAAGATCGTGATCGGAGGGAGTTGGCCACGTTCGTGAGGAAATTTTTTTCCTCCGGAATTCAGAGAAGAAGTAATGTCCGGGACAACCAATGAGAAGCCACAAATTGCATGTACCCCGCGCAAAAAATGTATGTCACAAGCTTATAATGCAGGGGCCCACCTCCTTTGCAGCGTCTGATTGGTCCCGGATCAATACTACCCTCCGAACCGAACCGAAGAGGACGATGCCTCTACTCCATTCCGAACCGAAGAGGAGAAGACGGCAATTCAAACACCAAAAATCTTTGGCTTTGAGTTGGCTAGAAGCTTACCAAAAGGGTACCGGAATCCCAAACAGACCCCAATTTAGGTGTTGCGGTCTAACTCGATGCTCCGGTCGGGCCGGATGTTCTTGGACCGCCTTAGCTCGCGGAGCGGTCGAGCGCGCACACAGTCAGTTGAAAAATGGGGGATGGACACGGGACGTTTTAACGTGGAAAACCCTTCAACCGGGTGAAAAACCACGTGACCGGGTCGGTGCCGATCAAAATCCATTAGCTTGTTGGAGTTTACAATTTGACTGGGGAAATCGGGGCGACAGGCCGCTCCCGTCACAATCTTGAGGAGAGAGAGAGAGTATATGCGCTCGTTGGTGGGCAACAGACTGCCTCGCCAACGGGACTTGGATGGTGGAATGGGCGAGATACTTCAGTCGCATGCGCTCAGAGGCGACGCGTGTCCAGGGGTTGTCACGGCTTCCTTTGTGCGTCCTTCTCAGTCCTGGGAGTGCTCCTCTTGTAACTGAGCTCTGGTGGGGTGCCAATAGCCGATGGAGGGTTCTGGTAGCTGTTGGCGGGTGCTAGTATCCGTTGGTGGCCGCTGGAGGCTGCGGGTGGCTGTCGGTGGTTGGCGGCGAGAGGCGGCCGCTGGTGGTTGACGACGAGGGGTGGTCGCCGGCAGAGAAAACGGGAGAGCTCCCACCTGAGGAAGAAGAAGAAGGGGGAAGTGTCGGAGGAGAAAGTTGATTAAATGAGGAGCCCCTGTGGTCCTTTTATAGGCTCCAGGGGGAAGTTATGGCGGGCCCCACCACTAACATAGTGGGTTAGTGGTGGGGAAATGGGTGGTTACCCCCTTAATCGGACGGCAGGGAGGGCTCTCCCCTTGATCGGACGGCCGGGGGGGCTTCCCATGATGGCGGGCCGTCATGACGGCGGCGATAGCCGGGCGGCCGGCGAGGGAGGCCGGCGGCGGCCAAGGTCACGGCCGGCCATGGCCACGGCCGGCCATGGCCACGGCCGGCCATGGCCGGGGCGGCCATGGTCGGGCCGGCCATGGCCGGGGCGGCCATGGCCACGGCCGGCCATGGCCGGGCGGCCATGGCCGGGGCGGCCATGGCCACGGCCGGCCATGGCCGGGCGGCCATGGCCCCGGCCGGCCATGGCCGGGCGGCCATGGCCCCCGCCGGCCATGGCCGAGCGGCCATGGCCGGGGCGGCCATGGCCCCGGCCGGCCATGGCCGGGCGGCCATGGCCGGGGCGGCCATGGCCCCGGTCGGCCATGGCTGGGGTGGCCATGGCCGGGCCGGCCACGGTCGTGGTGGTCGTGGGAGGGCCGGCCGCCGGTGGTGGCTCGGCCTCTTGCCGGCGGCGGTTCCTATGGCGGCGGTTTCCCCATGAGGGGAGGGAGTGGGGGTCCGCCCCCATCATCTCCATGAGAGATCATGGGGGGGGGGTGGAGCCCACCCATGACTTTCCATCAAAAGGGGGAACCCATCATTAGGGATGCAAAAATTTTTGTACGTGTAATGTGTTATGAAATTGGGACCGGATCCGCGACTACGATGGTTCGTCGCGGATCTTGCAACGGAAGATTATTTGAGCAATAAAATAACAAGCAAAATTAAATTCAAATAAACACAACCAAACGACAAAATACTATACGTAGTTCAGAGATGTGCTCCTACGTCCACGGGGAGAGCGCGCCGAAAAAGATCCACTATAAATATGAGGTTACAAGATACAAACAGAGACCGTAAACACAGTCGAACAACAAAGAGAGAATTGAAAGCTGAAAATAGGAGCTGTCGCTGGAATCGCCACCGCCGCGTCGCTTGGAATCTCCACCGCTGCGTCGCTTGGAATCGCCATCGCCGTCTAGAACTACTGCAGGAAGCCGGCCTGATGTCGATTCGACTGGATCCGACCGGATGCCACCTCTGCTAGCTCTGCCTGAAGTCGCTGCCCCGCCTGTCGCCGAGATGAGCCCGGCCAGATGTCGATCCGACTGGATCGCCCGAACGCCGCCTCCTCTCGCAACTGCTATCGCCGGAGCCGGAAACCGCTGCCTCCGCCTGGAGTTGTCTGTCGCCGCTGGACAGAACCACCTCCACATACGCCCGCCTGCTGCCGCCGCATGGCTCCTTTTTCGCACAGCCAAGCCGCACGAAAAACACATGGAACCGCCGCTGGAATCACGGCCTTCCACCGCTGCTGCGCCTGAGACCGCCTGGATGAACCCCTCTCACGGATTGTTGCGGGATGGCTACACACTGATGGCGTATCAGATTCTTAGATTTATATTCACCGCCCCCTCCTCCTCCTAATATAATGCAAAGATGAATCAATAGTTGCCAACAGTGGCAAGCCCGAAAGGGGAAGGCCAGCAATGGAGAATAATCCCTCTTAATGATTTTCTTAAATAGGATTAAACCCGTATTAGGAATAAAGAGGTCACACGGATCGGTGAGGTGTCAAATACAACAAACTCCACCTTGACGCCTCACACGATGAACTCCGCCTCGACGCCTAACGAACGTAACTCTACCTCCAGCCTGGATCTCCCCTACCAGCGACTACGAGCCCCCTCTCCCTGGGGTCCTCCCCTCGATCAACATGAATCAATATGAGCCAAGTCAAGACCGTTCTTGAGCTTGACTCCTGTCACTGATTTCGTCTGCATGTTCGCACCATTATCCTCTGTAAAGATCTTCCACAACTCCATGCCTCCAACTCCAGCGAACTCCCTTGACTCCTGGTAGCGCACACCGATGTGCTTTATCCTTGCACGATAGACCGGGTCTTTTGCAAGACAACTTGCACTCGGACTTCCACTGTGCAGCTCCACCTTCTTCTGAGTAATCATGAGTTCCTTGGTGGGACTTTTGAGGCAGATGGCTCCCCTTGCAGTGTTTGGGCACTTCTGCGATGGCACTCTGCCCTTCTTCTCCACGAATGCGAAGATTTTATCTTCGCCAAGGCCCTTCCTCTGCGCAAACTCCTTCGCCACGAATCTTGCTCTGTTCCTCCACTGGTCCTTTCTAGCTTTCCTCTGAGAGCGGTCTCTGCTCTCTATAGCTTTTTTATAGGGAACCAAGATCTGAGGAAATAGCCTGAAAGGCATATGCTACCGTGTCCTGTAGCCTGAGAGGTAGTCTGACCTCTCTCCTCGCCCTTCCACTCACAATCGTGGTATCGATCAGTCCGTAGAGAGTACCAGAACGCTCTCTTTTCATGACTACCTGCGCGTCTCTCTTGACCTTCAAATATCCGTCGTTGTCGGTATAAGAATACCCAGCGGCCTCTAGAGTGCCTAGAGAGATCAAGCTCTTTCTCAACTTGGGCACAAACTGAATGTTGGCGAGTGTCCTGACCACTCCGTCGAACATCTTAATCCTGATGTTACCAACTCCCAACACCTCGCACTCTGAGTCGTTCCCCATAAAAACACGACCACCTTCACACTGCCTAAAAGCTGGAGAACCATTCTATGTTCGGGCACATGTGGTACGAGCATCCTGTATCCATGATCCAGGAACCTGTGGTGTCAAGGCTGGGTGAGACATAAAGAACGTCGGCGTCGTTCTTATCCTCAGATGCCACCGCAGCCTGATGTGTCTCATGCGTCTGCTCCTTAAACTTCCTCTTCAGACAATTATTCTTCCAGTGTCCCTCCTCCTTGTAGTAGTGACACTTAGTATTCCTGCCTCCGGACTTAAACCTAGGTCGGTCTTCCTCCTTGCCTTTTCCTCTCGATCTACCCCGGGCTGGGTCATTGCTCTTCACGAATAAGCCCACATCGACTCTATGGCTCGTCTTGCTTTTCGTTTCGTTCGAGAGCAGCGTTATCATCACTTTTTCCATCCTCAGGGCGTCCTTCTCATACAAAATCGTGGTGACCAGATGATCGAAGGACTTCGGCAATGAAGACAACATGAGAAGAGTCTGGTCTTCCTCCTCGACCTTAATGTCCATACTACGCAACTGAGAGATAAGTTGATTAAACGCATTCATGTGATCAAGCAGCTGAGTGCTTTTAGACATCCTAAGGCTGTAAAGTTGTTTCTTCACGTACAACTTGTTCGTGAGCGACTTGGACATGTACATCTCTTCCAATTTTGTCCACAGATCAGCTGTAGTCTCAGCGTTAACAATGTTATACATAACCTCATCGGCCAAGCACAACTGAATTGTGCTGATGGCTTTCAGATCCAACTCCTTCCATTCCTCGTCCTTTTTCCCATATTTCTCCTGGCCGAGGAGAGCCTTATGGAGACCTTGTTGGACGAGTATTGCTTTGACCCGTTTCTGCCACAAACCAAAGTCAATTTTGCCGTTGTATTTGGGGACTTCAAATTTTATTGTCATTATTGCTCACCGAGGTCCGAAGGGTCGAACCTGTCTCTGATACCAATTGTTATGAAATTGGGACCGGATCCGCGACTACAGTGGTTCGTCGCGGATCTTGCAACGGAAGATTATTTGAACAATAAAATGATAAACAAAATTAAATCCAAACAAGCACAACCAGACGACAAAATAATATACGTGGTTCAGAGATGTACTCCTACGTCTATGGGGAGAGTGCGTCAGAAAAGATCCACTATAAATATGAGGTTACAAGATACAAACAGAAACCGTAAACACAGTCGAACAACAAAGAGAGAATTGAAAGCTGAAAATAGGAGCTGTCGCTGGAATCGCCACCGCCGCGTCGCTTGGAATCGCCACCGCCGCGTCGCTTGGAATCGCCACCGCCGCGTCGCTTGGAATCGCCACCGCCGTCTGGAACTACTGCAGGAAGCCGGTCTGATGTCGATCCGACTGGATCCGACTGGATCCGACCGGATGCCGCCTCTGCTAGCTCCGCCTGAAGTCGCTGCCCCGCCTGTCGCCGAGATGAGCCCGGCCAGATGTCGATCCGACTGGATCGCCCGAACGCCGCCTCCTCTCGCAACTGTTGTCACCGGAGCCGGAAACCGCTGCCTCCGCCTGGAGTTGTCTGCCGCTGCTGGACAGAACCACCTCCACCTGGGTCCGCCTGCTGCCGCCGCCTGGCTCCTCTTTCGCACAGCCAAGCCGCACGAAGAACACCTGGAACCGCCGCTGGAATCGCGGCCTGCCGCCGCTGCTGCGCCTGTGACCGCCTGGATGAACCCCTTTCTCATGAATTGCTGCGGGATGGCTACACACTGATGGCGTATCAGATTTTTAGATTTATATTCACCGCCCCCTCCTCCTCCTAATATAATGCAAAAATGAATCAATAGTTGCCAACAGTGGCAAGCCCGAAAGAGGAAGGCCAACAATGGAGAATAATCTCTCTTAATGAATTTCTTAAATAGGATTAAACCCGAATTAGGAATAAATAGGGCACACGGATCTGTGAGATGTCAAATACAACAGTAATGTACCTAGAGGAAAGTGCGCAAATAATTTTTTGGGGACAAAATTATGGTCTTTTTTAATAAATAAATTATGGAATATTAGTGTATGTGTTTTTACGGTCATTTTAAAATCCCCTATGTAAATGTTTTGAGGAAAAAATACATTTGTAAATTATTATATTTATTTTACAACTGTATTTTATTCAGAAATTACAATTGTAATTTACAACTGTAAATGATATTTACGGCTGTAAACGACGTTAGAACTGTAATTTTGCCTATAAAAAATGTCCCGCATGTGCGTCATAGTACATTACACGTACATAAAATTCTCTATTTAGAGATGAGTTGGTTGAGGTGGCGTTTGGCGCGGCTTATCCACTCCGGTGCGGTGGAACCGCACCGCGATTTTCATTAAAAGCTGCGTTTGGCGCGGCTTATTAGGAAAACTGCGTTTTTTATATCCCGCCGTTTTCTATAACCCCTCATCCGCAACTTTTATTCGCGTCCAGCCGCTGTTTCGCGAAATCCGTCGTCCCGATAACCCTAGCGAGATCTTCTTCCGCATCGTCGACGATCACCGGCGTTCCTCCTTCCTCAGAGACAACCACCGGCGGTCGTTCTTCCCCATCGACCACCACCGACGATCCTTCTTCCCCATCGACCGGCGATCCTTCTTCCCCATCGACGATCACCGGCGATCCTTCTTCCCCACCGACGACCACCGGCGATATTCCTTCCCATCGACGTTCTCCGGCCAGTCGAAGGCGTCTGCGCAAGGGCGTCCAGATCCATCGAAGATCACCGTCCGGCTTCGTTCTTCCCCTGCCGATTTCGATTTTCTGAGGTATAACACCTGTTTTTCGTTGCTACTGTTTTTTAGGGTTTCATCATGTGTGATTGCTGCCAGCACATTTCTATGCTTTTGTTTGTTGACTGCTCTGTTTTTTGCTCATGGATATGTGTTATTTGCACGGTGTGTGTTGTGCTGTGTGTGTGTTGGTGTGTGTGTTGTGCCTCCGACGAGTGGTGGGATGAGCGATTGAAGGTATTTTATTTTTAAAGTCATTAATTATGTGTTTTATTTTGTGTTATATTTGGGGGAAAAAATTTTTATTCAAAACTCCATTTTGTACCCAAACAACTTTTTGAAAACTCCGTTTTGTAAACTCTGTTTCACCCAAACAGTTTTTTAACAAAACTCTGTTTTCCAGAATCAGCACTTATTCTATCAGCAACAGTTCATCAGCAGCTTTCCATCAGCAACAGCCCAACCAAACAGAACCTAATTGTAAAAATGTACTGCTGAGTTGAGCCAAAAAAAAAAGAGAAATTGCCGGCCAATTTATATTAAATTATTAATTCTAAATACTAACGTATATAAAATAACGGGATAAAGCGTCAGGGGGTTCCGCACTTTCTTGCTTGGTCCGAATAGCGTTTTGTTTTGAAGGCTCGGGAAAAGAATGACGCCTTCTACTTCCTGGAGTTTCACCTGATGGCCACGGACCCCGCCGAGCGCCGGAGCTTCGCCGCTCGCCGGACCGCCAGCGAACTTTTCCCGCTCCCTTGCCTCCTCCGACTTCTCTCGATCTGTAAGCCCCGCGCCGATCCAGCTGATCTTCTTCCTCTTCCTGCACCTGCGCAAGAATCCAAATCTCTCCCTCCGACAGGTAGGGTTTCGACCCAACTTATGGTACCTGCAGGCCCTCATATCTGGATGCGGATGAGTTGGGGTTTTGTTTAGCTAGGGTTTTGGATTCGATTGTGGAGCTTTTTGGTAGCAGTGAATAATCGTCTTTTATGTTTTTTTGCTAAGAAAATAACTGAAGAAGAAATAAATTCTTTTTTAGGTGTGCGGATTTCTGGTTCTGCTTCACTTTCTTACTAGTCTTGAAAATGGGAGACTCGGTGAATGTGGTGCTGGAATTCCTGAGAAAGAATCGGTTCTCCAAGGCAGAAGCTGCTTTGCGTGGAGAGATTAGTTGTCGTCCTGATTTGAACGGTTTCTTGCAGAAAAATTACTCCGAGGACGAGGATTTGAGAGCGGAGAGTAAATCTGCTACTGTGAAACACCATGAAGTTTCCCAGGAGTTCATTGTTAAGGAGATTGAGGTTGGAAATGGGACAAAGAGCAAGAATGGCATTCAGAAAAACCAAGGTCATCAGGTCACTGGAGTCAGCATGGGTGATCTGTACCCATGGGATTCCTTCGACATTGGTGGTAATGCCAACTGCGTTTCTAAAGGCAATGCTGGCCTAACAAACAACTTCTCCAATCTCTTGATATCTGAGGAGAACAGGTGTGGACATGGAAGTAAGAATTCAAGTATTGGAACCAAACTGGAGTTGATGGGGAAGCAGAGTATCTCCTATAGTGGTGGGGCAGTTGAAATAAAACCTGGAAACAACCAGTCAAATGTATCAAAGGCTAGCTGTTCTTACCCAAAAGACCATTTGCTCGAAAATCCGTGGTCAACCTATGAGGAGTCATCAAATGAGTGCTCAGTGAAGACCGTCCTTCCATTTTCTTGTGATAACCAGTATTCTAGCTACGATTCTTTTCATGGTGATGTTGTTAATAGTAAGGATAGAAAGAAGAAACCCAATCAGCATGATAGTGCAGAGGGTTTGAAGGAGCAGCCTTATTCTTTGGAAATGTCCCAAGTTATTAACAATCATTCCCTTGATATACCACCTGCCGGTGATAATCACAGGGAAGAACTGCCAAGATTGCCACCTGTAAGGCTGAAATCTGAAGACAAGTTGACAAATTTTAATTGGGAAGAGAAGATCAACCACCTTGGTTCTGGAGGGATGCATGGTAGAGTGATGCATCATAATGGTGACAGTACTCTTATGATTGGGTCCTTTTTAGATGTCCCTATTGGGCAAGAGATTAGTGCATCAGGTATGGTCTCATTAAGCCCATGAATTCATTGGTATGATTTCCATGCATCAATCTGTTAATATTATTCTCTTCCCTTTGTTTTTTCTCCTAGATGATATTTATTTTTGTGAGAAGGAGAAGGAATTTTTATATTTTTATATTATGTGTCTTCCCTCCTCTCTCCAGTGTACTAAGATTTGTGATATGTATTTGAGTTGTAAATTGTTGAGAAGAGAAAAATCGAGTATAGGAGGAGAGCCAGCGAGACAGAGAGAAGTATGAGATTTAAAGGAGTGAATTTTCTCAGAAGGAAGGGAGACATGGGCTCTGTTTGTTGCTCTGGCTAGTTTAGACAAAACGCCACCATCATTGAAGGTGTGTAGAAAACTAGTTTGAACATAAAAATGAATGAAGTTCTTTAGGTGAGGTCATGCGTTCACGAATGATGGTTCACAACCCCCGGTTCACGACCGGCACCACCGTGCCAAACGTAGCCATGAGGTGTGGAGAAATAAAAAAAACACTATGGAACCTTTTGGTTAGGAGAATTGATGTATCAATCCTTAAAGAAGACGCTAAAAGTAACTCGTTCTTTATTACATCATCATTTAATTGAATTTCACCCTAATGCCTACTATCTATAACAGTTGTCATAAATTTTTGGACTTTCTAACCCTACCAAAGATTAATTAATGGCAATAACATCCATGATAAATGACTGTTTTACTTCTAATAGCTGACATGACTAATGACAGTTAGAAATATTCCTTATATATTTACATATTTTTTCTGAACCATGGAACTTCATGACATAAATATAATTTGACATCAGGTGGAAAGAGAACTAGTGGAGGAAGTTGGCTATCTGTAAGTCAGGGGATTGCTGAAGATGCTTCTGACTTGGTTTCTGGATTTGCTACTCTCGGTGATGACTCCATTGATTATCCGAATGAGTACTGGGATTCTGATGAATATGAAGATGATGACGACGTTGGATACATGAGACAGCCTATTGAAGATGAAACATGGTTTCTTGCACATGAGATTGACTATCCAAGTGACAATGAAAAAGGAACTGGGCATGGAAGTGTTCCTGATCAGCAGGACCCGGTCTTGAGGAAGGATGAAGATGATGATCAATCTTTTGCCGAAGAGGATTCTTACTTGTCCGGCGAGCAATATTTTCTTCGGAAGAATGTTGAGCCAGTTTCTGCTCCTGAAAGACCGATGGGACTCGTGCTACCTGAAACTTATCGAAAATCAGGAGATAATAATTTGATTACTCATTATGATGGGCAGTTGTTGGATGTCGAAGAGTTAAATTTAATGAATGCAGAACCTGTTTGGCAGGGATTTGTTAATCAGGGCAATGAACTCATTATGCTAGAAAATGGGAAAGCCTTCAATGAACGAGAACGATCCCGTCCTGGTGATCTCCTGATAGATGAAGAACACCATAGTTCTGTCAGGTCAATTGGGGTGGGCATAAACAGTGATACCGCTGATATTGGCAGTGAAGTTCGTGAAAGTTTAGTTGGTGGAAGTAGCGAAGGGGATTTAGAGTACTTTCATGATCTTGGTACTGGTATAAGTGGAAGTGGACACTCTAAATATGGTGCCAGTTCAAGCTATTTTATTCAATCGAAGAAGGATAAAACAAAGAAAAGTAAACTGGACTTTAATAAATACGTTTATACTTCAGTGAAGGTCAATGCAAAGGAAGCCCAATTTGCTGATGTTGGTTTTTCATTTCCGTCTCCACTACATAAAGGGGATAATTTGGGGGCTAATTCTGGTAAAACTTTGTGGTCAAGCAAGGGTGATGCTGCTGTTGGTGATGCTAGTGATGAGTATGGGAAGGGCATTGGTTCAGAGGATATGTTAACCACATGGAGGCGAAAAAGCAATGATTCTTCTCCTGTAAGGAGTTCTAGGGATGAAAAATACTCTGATACTATCAGATCAAGAAATTCAAGTGCATCATCAGCCTTGAACCATGGATATGATAGAGGAGAAGGATTTAGGAATGTAGGAGAGGACAACACAAAAATTGACAAAGACGAGGAACCTGGAATAGCACTAGAGGACGAAGAATCAGCTGCATTGCAAGAGCAAGTAAGACAGATCAAATCTCAGGAAGAGGAATTCGAAACTTTCAATCTCAAGATTGTGCATAGAAAGAACAGGCATGAAAGCTTCATGTTTTGTTATATTTGCACATAATTTTGTTTGCTAAATATGATTACTAACTAATCTTGCAACACAAAAAATGGTTGATATGCACTAATTTTTATCTTTTTTCTTTGAACCAAAGTTCTTTAAAGTGTTTGTCTATTTCATGATTTTTTTTAAACTTTTATTTCACTTGTCCACAATGTTCAGAACTGGATTCGAGGAAGACAAAAATTTCAATGTCGTTCTAAATTCAGTTATTGCGGGGCGTTATCATGTTACAGAATATCTTGGATCAGCTGCGTTCAGCAAAGCTATCCAAGCGCATGATCTGCACACTGGTATTGATGTTTGCGTGAAGATTATAAAGAACAACAAAGATTTTTTTGACCAAAGTCTGGATGAAATTAAGCTTCTGAAATTTGTTAACAAACATGATCCTGCTGACAAGTACCATATTTTGCGCTTATATGATTACTTCTACTATCGGGTAAGCAAAGTTTCTCGTTTTTTCTAATTTTGATAACTGTTAATTTGAACTCTTTTATTCGTTGACTTTGGTTAGGCTTTTGTTCAAAATACATTATGTTTATTTATTTGATGGTGAAGTGATGATGGTTTGTGGACATCAATTTAAACCTATATGTTCACTTTCATCCATTGACATTGAATAATGAAGCATATTAAGGCTCCTTTTGAGAGAGTAATACCTGTGAATCCTGTGAAAAATTGAGCTATGAAGAGAAATGTTTCTCTAATTCGGTGAGAAATGGAGCTCGAAAAAAGTATTTGTCCGTTCTCACTGCACTAGAGTTTGAAAATGGAGGTTACCCTAACATTTTCATGTATCCAGCGAGGTGAATAACAATGTGACAGGAGCAAAAATTAAATCTAACCAATTGCATATATTATTTAATTTTGTACATTTTCAGTGTTGTGGCAATTGTTCTTATCCTTTTGTGATCTACTACTTGCACATTGCAACATCAGGTTGACTAGGGTTGGCCCGGACGTCATTGAGCGATACACTTTGATGCATCATTCAATTCTAAATGCACACAAGTGTAAATTTGCCCTCGGTCATAGACAGTCATGAGTAGACACATTCAAATTTGTTTTTTATGACAACTGAAATTGAAATTGTGGCCTGCAGTATTTCTAGCTTGTCCGTCTAAACCAATTTTGCTCTTCTTCCTAATTACATATTGTTGTGCACCCTAATAATGGACCGAGTCAGTGATTTAGAGAGCGATAGATTGAAGTGAGGATAAAAAACTTCTTCCTATGATTACCCTGATGGACATCAATGCTGCCTATCAAGAGGGTTCATTAAGGAAGATGAAACTCCCCTTGGGGTGTCTAAACCCTATGTTTAGGAGAATAAGAAGAGGAAATAAGAGAAAGGGAAAATGATTGGGGTAAAACTCGTCATCTCCCTCCCATTACTTCTTTTAATAGTTTTACAACCTAATTGTACTTTTAGGTAGAAATTACTAAAATTAAAAGTGTGCACAAAATTCAAAACTAGGACAATTGCTTGGGCGTCATCAAGCGGCTCTATAGTTGCTGCAATTATACTTTTTCCCTGATAGTGCATATGCAATATCACCTCCCTCTTCCAAAACGAGCTTGTTCACAAGCTCGGACTAATCACTGTCTTGCCGGAATGTTTTCCAACTTCCCCTCACTGTTTCTTTCGTAGTTTGCTATCCCCATGGCATTTAACTCTTTGGGTGACTTTGTGCGAAGGAGGTGAATAGTTATGTTGCCCCTTGTTTGTGGTTTACTTTCCTCTCAATTGTAGGAAAGATAGATCATAGTGGAAGGCGGTGTACACTTGAATGGCTTGACCGTTGAAACATGGAAAACATTATGGATTGTTGTGCCCTCTGGAAGCTAAGTCAGTATGCGCGCCCTCAGTCACAGACAGTCATGCGTAGACACATTCAAATTTGTCTTTTATGACAACTGAAATAGAAATTATGGCATGTTGTATTTCTAGCTTGACAGTCTAAACCAATTTTGCTCTTCTCCCAAATTACAAATTGTTGTGCGCCCTAATTTTGGATTGAGTCACTGATCTAGAGAGCGATGGATGAAGTGGTGATAAACCAACTTTTTCCTATGATTACCTTGATGGACATCAATGTTTCCTATCAAGAGGGTTCACTGTGGAAGATGAAAAGAGAGGAGCTCTTCCCCTTGGGGAGTCTCAACCCTTAAGTTTAGGTGAAATGAAAAAAATTAGAGAAAGAGGAAAATGATTGGGGTAAAACTTTTCAAATTGTTGTGCGCCCTAATTTTGGATTGAGTCACTGATCTAGAGAGCGATGGATGAAGTGGTGATAAACGAACTTTTTCCTATGATTACCTTGATGGACATCAATGTTTCCTATCAAGAGGGTTCACTGTGGAAGATGAAAAGAGAGGAGCTCTTCCCCTTCGGGAGTCTCAACCCTTAAGTTTAGGTGAAATGAAAAAAATTAGAGAAAGAGGAAAATGATTGGGGTAAAACTTTTCATCTCCTCATTACCTCTTTTAATAGTTTTACAACCCAATTTTACTCTTACATAGAAATTACCTAATTAAGAATGCTGAAATAAATTGCCAAAATAAAAACTGGTAATGAAGTTTGGAAATTAAAAGTGTTCACAAAATTCAAAAATTGGGATATTTGCTCGGGAGTCGTCAAGCGGCTTGTCGTTGTTGCAATTATACTTTTGCCCTCATAGTGCATCCGCAATATCACCTCCCTTTTTCAAAACGAGCTACCGCAAGTTGGGACTAATCACTGGCTTGCTGGAATATTTTCCAACTTCCCCACACTGCTTCTTTCGAAGTTTGTTGTTCCCATAGTAACAAAACTTAACTCCTCGGGTGACTCATGTGCGAAGGAGGTGAATAGTGATGTTGCCCCTCGACTGTGGTTTACTTTCCCCTCAGTTATAGGATGAAGCGGAATAAGGAATTTGTAACTCATCAAACCACTCCACCACCGGAATAAGGAATTTGTTGCCATTCAATGCCCGAAAGTCCACACAAACCCTCCACGAGCCACCTTTCTTGGCCATTAATCATGTTGGTGATGAGAAGTGAAACTGATTAGGGCAGACGTTCCATTGTTGCATCATCAACTTTCATTGCCACTCAATACCCCTTCTTTGTAAGGGGTAATTAGGTCGGACTACAATTAGTGCCACACCAGGTAGTAGGTAGATGAAATGATTTGGGCTCTAATAGGTGGTAGCCCTTGCAGTTCTGTAGGCATCTCCTCAAACTCCTGTAGTCCTGTATCAAAGGCTCCAAAACATCAAGGGGATTGGAACTCCCTTGCAAACCGTGTGCTATGACTCTCTTCTTGTCGTTGATTTCCTTTATTTCACATACTTTTTCCTCTGTTGGAAAGTCATGGTTAGCTCATTGAGGTTCTAAAATCTCTCTCTCAAAGAGCTATCTGGTTTACCCCCAACACGACATCAAACCCCCTTGTGGAAGCACATAAAAGCCATTCGATAAAAAAGTTATGTGATGTAGGGTAGGCTAGTGGTGCTCAGAAACTATGACTCTAGGTGCGGGTGCAGGGGTGACACACTAATGCAACTCTAAATGCAATACAACCGTCGGTCGACGACGACAATTAAAATAAGCAATGAGATTATTAACACCACGCAGATAATTAAAAGGAGACAAACAATTAATTTTAGCGATTAAGCAACGGCTTCCTCCGCTCGGAGGGCCAAAGCAAGCGTGCGGCGAATAACTCCTGCAATTATTAGTATAATAAAACCAATTTCCACGCAACAATAATCTCAGCACAGTACAATAAAACACAAAATGAAAAATGTCAAATCACATAATACAATACCACAAATGCTCACAACGTAGAGGGCTGAACCGAGGCACTGGAGAATTTGAAGGGTCGGATATGTAAACGGGCGATCGGAGGTGAAACCGGTGGTACGGCGATGGCGAGGTGGCTGCCCACGGTGGAAAAGAGGGAAAATGTGCCGGAAATGGAAAGATCCGGCCACTAGGGGATGGATCGGGGTGTAGGTGGATAGATCCGATGTTTTGACGGCGGATCTGGGCTACAGGATGATGAATATTGGGGAAAATGATGGATTGGAGGGTGGTAGCACTAGATCAAGATAGATCTAGGGTTTTCGGAGTGGTGGGAAGTGGATCCACGGGAGGGAAGAAGTGGAGGGTCGGCGTGAACAATGTTCGGTGTACAGTGTTTCCGGCGAACAGTGTTTCGTCGTGAACAGTATTCCTACGTGAACAGTGTTTCTACGTGAACGGTACACGTGGATAGTGTTCTTGGTTCCTGGACAATGGTAAGGGTTGGGATTTGGGGGCTGTATGGGTTGCGGATGAGGGTTTCAGAGGTGGAAGAAGAAGGCTATGAATGAGTAGTACCTTGGGGGGAAGTTTGGCGGCCTAGGAGTCGTCGCCTAGGGTTCCACAACGCCGACACCGGGGAGGGATTGCTGGAATCCGGGAATGCTTCCTCTCCAAATCCAACAATGACTGAATTCAGCCCTCAATACTCCTATTTATAAGAAAAGAAAAGCTAGGGCACCCCCCATCAACGACTATGATTGGCCGGTGGGTTCGGCCCTTAAAATACATCAATAATAAACTGAAAAATATAAACTAATATAGTGTTTTGACTCGCGGCGACGCTCCGAACGCAATCGCGGAGTCCGATCGTCGATCCGGGCACGTCATATATGGAAAGTTGCCAAATTAGCCTCGAACGGGCCCGAAGCGCGTTCTCGCCTCTACTCTGCATCATTATGTCCACCTGGAACTGAATCCCTATATAAGTACCTGGGCTCTGCACCCTCTCGTCATTAGCCACGACAACATGCATCCTGATGTAGGCCGGAGTCTCGAAATTGTTTTAAAATAATAAAGTTTAATTCTTTTTAAATATGCAGCGTAAGAGAGACTGTCTCGAGTAATTATAAGCAATAATTGATCTCAAACTCGCACACACGCATAAATGACAACATTTGAGCGTAATTAACAACATGAAATAATTCTTCTAGAAGCATACACGAGAGAAGAAAAATACGAGAATGTGAAAATTGACGATCAAACAGGTCATGAGTTAATTAATGGCAAGCATGCTCTGAATGTTAAATGTTAAAAAATATTAAGCATATATTTTGATTAACAGGAAACTAGCAAAGGAGGTAAGTTTTGGGGTATACCACAAACGCACGATGAATATGTATGAGATACTTGGGAAAGAGGAGTCGAGCAGAAGTTGGAGCCGGAAGGACTCAGATGCTAGAATTGTCACCGAAGGAGGGCCGGAAATTGCTTGTCGTGGTCGACCAGCCCTCGAGTAGAGGCGGTGAAATCGAACAGAGTTCCAGCGGAAGGCGGCGTCTCATGGCTTCTGGTTGCGGGATTGGGAGATGGCCGTATATGATGGACGATGGAAGAGGACGGAACACTGAAGCCCTAGGAAGGGAGGGGTTGGCATTGTGAGATATGGTGGAGTCCTCGGCGACGCGGGCGCGTGGAGTATGACGAACAGGGATGGATGGCTGGCCTCTTGAAAGAACAAAGGATTTCTCCGTTCTTTCGATTTTTCCAAGCTGTCCTTTCAGGTATAGGGAGGCTGATTTTTATAAATGGATTCTTCTTAATTTAGGCATTTAATATAATAACCGGCAATAAAGGTGGGACTATAATATATAAAATGATATTTGAGGATTTTCATGTGGACAAATGAGGGATTAATTTTAAGATTTCTCCTTTTTTTTGTTTTCAAATAATTTTAAATAAGATGGAAAAATAAATAGTTGTTTAATCTCATTTATAATTTAACTAATATAAAATATATATATCATTATAGATCTTTTTAAGCAATCTTGCCTTAATTAATATATCACCTAATTTAACGGATCTTTTTATTCAAGGATTTACCGGACAATCACCCCAATAAGTCGTCATAATGATCGCCGACGATGTGCGTGAAATAAAATACATGTGCGCTAATACATGCACTACAAATAAAAATGCGTGGAATAAAATAAAAATTCGTGAAATAAAATAAAACACATGATGCGATACAAGTTGCATCACATCCCTGCACGTTGATGGATGCATGAGAGGACTTAGCGCTACCAACTGCACCAAAAGACCGGCCTGAAGGTCAAAGGCACATACTAATCTTTATATCAAGATTTTGACCGGGGACGGGGCAGCCAGTTAAGCCATTACCGCATAGCGCCGCAACGCGGGGGCGATTCCGGACCGCAGCCCCAACAACCCCCCCCGGAAACGACCCCGGGGTTTCGAACCCGTACCCCGCATCTCCACCAATTGAGAGGACTTAGCGCTACCAACTGCACCAAAAGACCGGCCTGAAGGTCAAAGGCGCATACTAATCTTTATATCAAGATTTTGACCGGGGACAGGGCAGCCAGTTAAGCCATTACCGCATTGCGCCGCAACGCGGGGGCGATTCCGGACCGCAGCCCCAACAATGCATAATTCCAATAGTAGGGCCTTGTCTTCTTTGATAAAATTATGGGTACTACCCGTATCCATCAACATTATAATCAACGTCATTAAGGGAGATCTATGGATCCTCCCCTTCAGTTTCTACCACTATCTTTTCTCCTCCTTCATCCCCCAACTCCAGCCAAAAAAGTTTCTTGTACATGTGGTCGGGCGTGTAGGGTTCATCACAATTGAAGCATTGCCCTCGGGCTCGATGATCAGCCATCCCCCCGGTTATAGGCGCTTGATAAAAGCGGGTTAATCTGTCTCTCGTTCACCAAGGATGGTTATTGTAGGTGGTGGTGTTCCTGCTCGTCAACCATCCCAGGTCGGTCCATCTGAATTTAGCGGTCATGAAGGCAAGCCAAGCTCGGATGAAAAATGGTGAGGGTTGTGTTAGGTAGACGGCCATCGTAAAATTTAGTCACCCTTATGAGTATTGATCATTTGGAAAGTTGTGCATGCGGCGTCTTGGCAAGGACCGCTGCATCTCCAGAACTTTGGTGTAGTGTTAAATTTGCAAAAATTCTCGTCGTATGGTCTGAATGTGATGTCTTTGGCAAGGACCGCTGCACCTCCAAGAGGACTTGAGTGTAGTGTTAAATAGGCAAAAGTCCTCTCATATTAAACGTCCTAGGGAAGTATGTCGTAGAAATTGTTATCGATTTATGTTTGGAAGTTGAAATATAGGTATGCTAATGGGGAAAGCGATGGAAGTAGTGGATACAATGATTAGGAGAAGGATAAATATTTTATGCCTGCAAGAGACTAGATGAGTGTGTGAGAAAACTAAATTTTTAGATAATTCAGGTTTTAAATTATGATACACATGAAAAATAAAACAAGCAGTGAAGTAGGTATTATTATGGATATTACTTGAAAGGATAAAATTGTTGGGGTAAGTAAAAAAGGTGATAGAATCTTAGCTTTTAAATCGGTCATAGGAAAGGAAATTATTAATGTGATTAATGCTTATGTGTCACAAGTAGGATTAAGTGAAACTATTAATGTACAATTTTGGGAAGACTTAGATGATTTAGTAAGAAAAATCTCACAAATAAAGAAGATTTTCATAGGAGAAGACTTAAATGAACATATAGGGAAGGAAAATGTAGATTATACAGCCGTTCATGAAGGATATGGATATAAAGAAAGTAATGAAGAAAGACGAATCATTTTGGCATTTGTCGTAGCACATGAGCTAATTGTATCAAATACGCTTTTCATAAAGAGGGAAGAATATTTAATTACATTTAAAAGCGGAGCAAATAAATCACAAAATGATTATTTCATGACTCGCAAAATGGATAAAATGATTTGTAAGGATTGCAAAGTCATACCAGGAGAAAGCTTGACAACACAACATAACTTAGTGATGTTAGATGTATAAATTAAATATAATAAATTTAAGACAAAAATAAAAATATTGCAAAAAAATTCGGTGATGGAACTTGAAGATAGAAGAGCAGGTTGTTCAAGAAGGCAGTTATGGAACAACTAGTTGATGACCCTTATGTTGATTCTAATATCTTATGAGAAGTTACGTCTTCACATTTAAGGATAAGTGGAAAGAATGTACTTGAAGTATCAAAAGGTCGTGCTCCCCCAAATAAAGAATCTTGGTGGTGGAAAGAGTAAGTGTAAGACAAAGTGAGGGCAAAGAGGGTCAGCTATAAATCACTCTACACTTGTAGAAATGATGAAAACTTAGCTAGTTATAAAGTCGCCAAAAAAGAAGCTAAACAAGCAGCAAGTAAAGCAAAAAGTCAAGCTTATGAAGAATTTTATAAGCGACTAGATACCAAAGATGGAGAGTGCGACATATATAAAATTGCTTGAGCTAGAGAAAGAAAGATAAGAGATTTAAGTCAAGTAAAATGCATAAAGGAATAAAAGACAATGAATCCAAATAAGATGAAAAATGGAAAGGCGGTTTGACCAGATGATATACCCATTAAAGTATGGAAATGTCTAGGAAATGAAGGAATTTTGTGGCTTACATGTTTTTTGAGTAAGATACTGAAGTCAAAGTGGATGCCATACCAATGAAGAGAGTATCTTGGTACCTTTGTATAAGAATAAAGAGGATATACAAAATTGTGTTAATTACATAGTAATTAAATTGATGAGTCATACCATGAAACTATGAGAACGAGTAATAGAAAAAAGATTAAGATGAGAGACTAATATCTCGAAGAATCAATTTGGATTCATTCCTGGGAGGTCGACCATGGAAGCTATATATCTCTTGAGGGGACTGATTGACAACTATCGAGGAAAAAAAACAAGATTTGCATATGTTGTTTATTGATCTTGAGAAGGCTTATGATAGAGTTCCAAGAGAGATCTTATGGAGAGTCTTAGAAAAGAAAGGAAACCGTAACGACAAAACAGCGAAGACCGCACGGTCTCGGTGTCAGCACACCAGCGACAAGGAGGATGTCGCGACCAAAAAACGGTACCCGTAGCAGAGAGGAGAAGCCGCCTTCGAGGAGATAAGGTGCAACGACTAAACAGAGAACAAGCCGGTCGATAAGGCCGCACGGTCACGGTGAGCACACTAGCGGCAAGGGGAAGATGCCGCGACATAGATGCGGAGCTCGCCGGGATGAGGGAAGCCGCAACGACTAAGAGAACAAATCGCGGCGAGAAGAGAAGACGCGGCGACTAAAGACAAGGCGCGGCGAGCAGGGAGCAGAGCAGCGGGAGGACCAGAACTCGACGGGTAGACAAGGAGACCGCAACGAGTAACGACTAAGAGAAGTCGCGGCGAGAAGGGTGGAGAGCAGCGAGAGGGGAAGATCTCGGCGGGTAGACTGGGAGACCGCACCGAGTAGAGGGAAGCGTTAGCCGGGATGAAACCACATGGACAGGAAACAAGGGAGGGAAGGCCCACCTGTTAGAAAGGTTATAAAAGGGAGGAGAAGGAGAAGAAGCCACGAGAGAGAGAGCAGAGGAAGCGGTAAGAACTACCAAAACCGCGTTGGAAGTCGCGGTTAACAGAAAAAACTAACCACTTGGAAGCGGTTAGAAAGGGAGCAGACCGCAAGACATTGCGGCTAGACCGGAGAACAAGCGAGAACAAATCGCGGCGAGAAGAGAAGACGCGGCGACTAAAGACAAGGCGCGGCGAGCAGGGAGCAGAGCAGCGGGAGGACCAGAACTCGACGGGTAGACAAGGAGACCGCAACGAGTAACGACTAAGAGAAGTCGCGACGAGAAGGGTGGAGAGCAGCAAGAGGGGAAGATCTCGGCGGGTAGACTGGGAGACCGCACCTAGTAGAGGGAAGCGTTAGCCGGGATGAAACCACATGGACAGAGGAAACAAGGGAGGGAAGGCCCACCTGTTAGAAAGGTTATAAAAGGGAGGAGAAGGAGAAAAAGCCACGAAAGAGAGAGAGAGAGCAGTGGAAGCGGTAAGAACTACCAAAACCGCGTTGGAAGCCGCGGTTAACAACAAAAACTAACCACTTGGAAGCGGTTAGAAAGGGAGCAGACCGCAAGACATTGCGGCTAGACCGGAGAACAAGCCGCCCGGCAAGCAGGCGGTTAGAAAAAACAGGCCGGATCGTATGGCTCTGATACCATGTAGAGAAAGATCCAAACCTTGTATATACTTCTTGAATACCAAAAAACAAGTATGAGTACAAATATATAGGAGAGAAGAGAGTAAGATCTAACTATACAAACAATGTGGGACTAAACAGTAACTCCTACATGAGTTAATACATCATTTTTTCCCTAGTTTTTCTAACAGTTATTAAGTTGGGTGATCAAGATATTTCCCGTAGTGAGTGTTTTTAAATATCTTGGATCGATAGTTCAAAAAGACGGAGGTATTGATAAAGATGTGACACATAATCCAAACGGGTTGGTTGAAGTGGAGAGGCGCGCCAGGGATCTTATGTGATCGTAAAGTACCACTAAAACTTAAGGGCAAGTTTTACCGTACTGCAATTAGACCTGCGATGTGTTGGAGTTACCATGGTGATCTAGAAGTGGTCAAACATGTAATCTCACTGCCAACGCGATATGAGCCTGCATGGTCGCACATAAGAGCATGTGGAGAAATTGGAAGATTGACTGTGTTGGTAAGGGTTACCAATCACCATACAGTATGGGGGGAAGTCGGGCAAACGTTGCCTAAGGCAAAATCGTCGAGAGTCGACGGGAGTTGTCGAGTATGTCTCGCCGACTGAGGCAAAGTCGTCGAGAATCGACAGGAGTTGTCGAGTATGTCTCGCCGACTAAGGCAAAGTCGTCGAGAATCAATCTGCTGATTCGTCGAGAATCGAGGACAGAGTCGTCGAGACTGTCTGCTGATTCTCGCCGAATCTGGCTGCTGATTCTCGCCGAATCTGTCTGTTGATTCTCGCCGAATCTGTCTTCTGGATCCCGCCGACTGATTCTCGCCAAACTTATGCTGATTCTCGCCGAATGACTCTGAAACCCTAACTTGGGTGGTCTGCGGATAGCGGTGTTCTTTGGACTGTTTATGCCTTTGGTATAAATAGGGGACTTAGGGTTTTGGGAAATTATTATCATCGGGATTTTCCTGTAGCCGGATCGAAGCCGACGGAAGAGTTCCGCCGATCTCCCGATCCGCCGAATCCCGAACCCCGCCGGACGGAAACGTTCCGCCGCCGCCTGTTCGCTCCGCCGACGACCTTATCTCCGGCGACCGTCGCCGGTCTTGCTTTTCCTGGCGCGGACCTAGCAGTCCGTGGAACTGCAAAGGTGCGGTTGATCTTCTTCCCGACCCTTCGTGCGACGAAGCTCGGGGTTCTCCCGCTCGTGTGGATTTCTGCAGAGACGTGGACGTTATTCCACCTAGAACTCGCCACCGACAAGGACTCGAAGCTTGGAGCATCTCCGTTGAGGTGTGACTCAACGCCGCTAAGGTAATTTTTGCCTAGTTATGTATTAACTTCTTGATTCAATTTTCATGACCCGATCCCATCTCTTTTGGGTTGTCTTGATGTTTTATTCCTTCCGCTGCGTGCACAAGCGTTGTGCCATCCTCACAAAGAAACCCAACAGTGGTATCAGAGCGAGGTTTACGACCATGATTGTTGTATTGGAAGTTAGGTCATTCCACTACGTGTAAACCTAGGGATTTAGAAGTGTTCTAAATGTCTAGATTTATTCCTGGTACATCAATTGTTGATGGTTTTTCAAGGGAGTTCGGTGGGCCCATAACCCACAGGTTAGGGGCTCTGCCCCTTGGAACTCCGCCAGGAACGTCTGGGATTTCGTGGTAATTTCTAATTGTTAGAAATTGTTGTCTCCTTAGCAGTAACCGTCCCTCGAGTGGTTAATGAACTAGTGTATTGTTTTGGATTTTGAATTCAACAATGAGAGACGAGCTTCTCTACTGCTTTAAGTTGAGTTGCCTTTGCCTTTGTCCCATGCATGTAAATCTGAAGATTTGGAAGAGTCCGGATGTTCAGATTTAGCCCTTCCTTCTATCAAATGTTGATAGTGCCTGGTTGTGCACATAAGGGATGCATGTGGCTTTTAGAAATATGTTTTTCTGTGGATGTGCACAATGATCAAATGTTGATAATGGTTAATTGTTAACCTATAATCAAAAATCCCTTAATCTAATATTAAGTGTTCGGATGCCTTCCGATGGATGACACTCTTCCTGCCTCGATCGATGAAGTGTGGGTTTGCCAAAGCAAGGTGCATTAATCTATCTTAGTAAGGGTGTGAGCGGATAATTGTGATATCCCACCGTCGACATCGGGTCTAGCTTAACTAGGTGACCTCAAAGGTTGAGTGCCTAGAGGCATAGGGTTGGCATGCACCATATGATGGATGCGAATAAGGAGTTATTCACCAACCATACAAGAATTGCATGAGGATGCAATTGGCAAGCGTTGTCTATCTAAATAACTGCATTGTGAGAGGAAAGCCAAAACTGACTCATTGTGTTGGTGAAATACGGATCTTGTCCACTAAGAGAGTAGCTCGCATGAACTCTCTGAATTGATATTGAGGGCTATTATTTCGAATAAAATAGTGGGAGTTTTAATTGAAGTCCAAATTAAAAATAAATTGTATTTTGAAATTTTTGTACTAATATTATTCTGCATGAATTCTTGTAGAATTCCATGGCAAGTGGTTCACACTCCACTCTGTCCCTGAAAGCCATCCTTGAGAAGGATAAGCTCAATAAGACTAACTATATGGACTGGTACAGGAACCTGAGAATTGTTCTCAGGCAAGAGCGAAAGCTCTATGTATTGGAAGAAGAAGCCCCGAGGTGCCGACCGGGAATTCTTCCCGTGCTGATAAAGATACTTATAAGAAGTATACTGATGACGGCTTAGACGTCGAATGCCTTATGCTTGTCACCATGAACTCTGAGCTTCAAAGGCAACATGAGAACATGGGGTGCAAGGAGATTGACGAGCATCTCAAGAAAATGTTTCAAGGGCAAGCTCGTCAAGAGAGGTTCGACGTCACAAAAGCGTTGTTTCAGTGCAAGATGAGAGTTCGAGACTCAGTAGGGACTCATGTACTCAAGATGATTGAGTATATAGAGAACTTTGAAAGGCTGGGTTTTCCTCTGGGTCAAGAGTTGGCCACAGATCTGATCCTGCAATCGTTGCCGGACAGTTATGAGCAGTTTGTCTTGAACTACAACATGAATGAAATTGACAAGACACTGCCCGAGCTCCTAGGCATGTTGAGAACTGCCGAGATCAATATGAAGAAGGCCAAGCCTGCCAGCCCCATACTGATGGTGCATAAGGGCAAGGGCAAGGCCAAGGGCTCTAAGAAGACGAAGGTGGGACTTAAGTCACATCTCGAGCCCAAGTCTTCTGCGCTGATGAAAAAGAAGAGCACAGTGAAGGAAGGGAAATGCCACCACTGTGGCAAGACTCGTCATTGGAGGAGGAACTGTCTTTCTTACATTGAGGGTCTGCAGAAAATGAAGGGAGGTATGACTTCCGCTTCGAACATTTACGTTATAGAAATAAACCTCTCTGCTCCTTCATCTTGGTTATTGGATACCGGATGTGGTTCTCACATTTGTACAAATGTGCAGGAACTGGGAAGGAGAAGATTTCTGAGTAAAGGGGAGGTGGACCTGCGCGTCGGCAATGGAGCAAGAGTTGCTGCTGTAGTCGTAGGGGTTTACCGTCTTTCTTTGCCCAGTGGGCTTGTAATAGAACTAGATAACTGTTATTTTGTTCCGGCCATAACTAGAAACATTATATCCATTTCATGCTTGGACATGATTGGATTTTCTTTTATAATATAGAACAACTGTTGTTCTATATTTAAGAATGATGTTTGTTATGCTGTAACCCAATTGTTTAATGGTCTTTATGTTTTGAACTTGGACCATCAGATCTATAATGTAGAAAATAATAAAAGACTAAGAACGAATGACTCAAACCCTACATATCTCTAGCATTGTCGTTTGGGCCATATAAACGAGAAGCGCATATCCAAGCTCCATAAAGATGGACTTTTGGACTCATTTGATTATGAATCATTTGAGCGATGCGAATCTTGTTTGTTAGGCAAGATGACTAAAGCCCCTTTCACTGGTTATACTGAGAGGGCTGAGGATCTCTTGGGTGTCGTACATAGTGATGTATGCGGACCCATGAGCTCCATGGCTAGAGGTGGGTATTTCTACTTCGTTACATTTACTGATGATTTCAGTAGATACAGATATGTGTATCTTATGAAGTGCAAATTCGAGACCTTTGAAAAGTTCAAAGAGTTCAAGAATGAAGTAGAAAACCAGTTGGGTAAAAGGGTTAAAGCACTCCGATCTGATCGAGGTGGCGAATACCTGAGTCAAGAGTTCCGTGATCATCTGAAAGAGTGTGGTATTGTATCACAGCTCACTCCACCTAGAACACCACAGTATAATGGTTTGTCTGGGAGGAGAAATCGTACTTTGTTAGACATGGTACGTTCGATGATGAGTCATGCAGACTTGCCTGTTTCCTTTTGGGATTTTGCTTTAGAGACTGCTGCAATGACACTGAATCGCGCTCCAACGAAAACGGTTCTGAAGACACCATATGAGATATGGACTGGGAAGCGTCCTAGTATGTCGTTCATTAAAATTTGGGGCTGTGAGGCATACGTGCGACGTTAAATGCCTGACAAGCTGAAACCCAAATCGGATAAATGTTATCTGGTGGGATATCCTAAGGAAACGAAGGGGTATTACTTTTACCTACCGTCTGAGGGCAAAGTGTTTGTCGCAAGGACTGACGTTTTCTTGGAGAAAGAGTTCTTATCAAGAAAGACTGAAAAGGTAGAACTTGAAGAAGTTCAAGAACCACAAATAGTGAATGAACCGGAATTGGATTCTGAGACAGGACTACAAGATGTAGTAGCTAGAGAACCTGGTCAAGAAACACAAGTCCTACGTAGATCTGGTAGACCGAGGTTTGAGCCTGAGAGATATGGATTTCTCATGTCTCAAATAGGTAATGTGTTGCTTATGGATCATGATGATGAACCAGCAATCTACCAAGAGACTATGAATGCACCGAACTCCGACAAATGGCTTGAGGCTATGAAATCCGAAATGGACTCCATGTATGCAAACCAAGTTTGGAACTTGGTGGAACCACCTGAAGGGGTACGACCCATAGGGTGCAAGTGGGTCTTCAAGAAGAAGATTGACATGGATGAGAATGTACAGACATTCAAAGGGCGACTGGTGGCTAAGGGTTTCAAGCAAATTCATGGTATTGACTATGATGAGACCTTTTCCCTTGTTGCCATTGTAAAGTCCATAAGGATACTGCTTGTTATTGCTGCATATTATGACTACGAGATCTGACAGATGGATGTCAAAATGGCTTTCCTTAATGGAAACCTCCTTGAGGAAGTGTACATGACACAACCCGAGAGTTTTGTATCCCCAAATGAAGCCACTAAAGTATGCAAGCTGAATAGGTCCATTTATGGACTGAAGCAGACCTCTCGAAGTTGGAATCTTCGTTTTGATGAGAAAATCAAAGAATTTGGTTTCATCAAGAATGAAGATGAGCCTTGTGTTTACAAGCGAATCAGTGAGAGCATTGTAGTCTTCCTGATATTGTATGTAGATGACATACTGTTGATTAGGAATGACATTCCTACCCTGAAAGTTGTTAAGAACAACCTAGAGAACTGCTTTTCTATGAAGGACTTGGGTGAAGCGACTTATATACTCGCTATTAAGATCTATAGAGATAGATCGAAGAAGTTGCTGGGTTTGACCCAGAGTACATACATTGAGAAGGTGTTGAAGCGGTTCAACATGCTTGAGTTCAAGAAAGGATTTTTACCCATGTCTCATGATGTGAATCTCTCTAAGTACCAGTGTCCAAAATCTTGTGAAGATAAGGACCGCATGAAGTTGATTCCATATGCTTCGGCAATTGGATCAATCATGTATGCAATGTTATGTACTCGACCCGATGTCTCCTTTGCTTTGAGCATGACTAGCAGGTATCAGTCAGACCCCGGTGAGTGTCACTGGATTGCAGTCAAGAATATCGTGAAGTACTTGAGAAGGACAAAGGATGTGTTCTTGGTGTATGGTGGAGAGAAAGAGCTCGTTGTAAGTGGTTACACGGATGCTAGCTTCCAAACTGATAGGGACGATTCAAAGTCTCAGTCAGGGTTTGTGTTTTGCCTTAATGGAGGAGCTGTGAGCTGGAAGAGTTCCAAGCAAGAGACAGTTGCTGATTCTACAACAGAGGCCGAGTATATCGCTGCAGCTAACGCAGCGAAGGAGGCTGTATGGATTAGGAAATTCATCGGCGAGCTTGATGTAGTTCCTAGCATTGTTGGTCCCGTAGTTCTCTACTGTGATAACAATGGTGCAATTGCACAATCTAAGGAACCTAGATCCCATCAGCGCTCCAAGCACATACTTCGGCGGTTCCATCTTATTCGTGAGATTGTCGAACGAGGAGATGTGAACATTTGCAGAGTGCCGACTGAGGAGAATATTGCGGATCCACTGACAAAGCCTCTCGCGCAGAGAAAGCATGATGATCATACTAGATCAATGGGTATGCGATACCTAAATGATCAACTCTAGTGAGAGTCTTGTGGGTTGCATGTAAACATATATTCTGTTGACTGTTTATTATTTATTCATATGATGAATCATGTACCTAGTTTTTCCTTTTTATAATTAATGACATGTTCTTTTATTATGGTTTCTCTATGCGATAGTTAAATGTTAACATAATAAATACCCTTAGAATGTTCGCTTCCATAGGACATCAAGTACGTGACTTGAATGTGAGAGCCTATGATTTATTTGAAGATTCATTCTTAAAAGGTCTCTGGTCGTAGTATCATCATAAAAACTAAGGGTGATGATGATACATTAAGGCTCCGTTTGGGGGGACTTATTTTCACCGGTCAAACGGTTGCGACCGCATGAACCGGGACTTAATTAAGGTCCGATTCATGCGGTCGCAACCGCTTGACCGGTGAAAATAAGTCCCCCCAAACGGAGCCTAAGACTAGCACGTGTGTTGACTGATGACCAGTTCTCACAGGTCATGATATTGTGATATCAAGTCATCACGTGGGTACTTGTTAATGAACAAGTTGTACTGGACAGACCCAACCTGAGACTACTCTGTGGATTGTTATCTAAACGTGTCACGAGTAGGTCTCAATTGACAGTGTTGTGGTCCTTTGACCTGAAGTCACAACATTCATCAAGTGAGGAAGAGCGTGCTTTGATGCCATCTAAAGTATTCCTTGAGAAAGGTTGATGATAAGGGTGGTTGTTGGGCACGTTACGAATCATTTGGGTGTTTGTGTGTGAGCAGATATGAGATTTATCCTCCTATATGACAGGAGTTGCATCCATGGGCCCCTTGATGGAACTGGACTGAGAAATGCATGACCATGTTTGGTTGAGCCAATATGTGATATTGGACTCACCATTCTCTGGAAGTCCGTTCTAGATCAAGAAACTAGGATTGAGCTATTATGAGGGTGACACGGTCCATGCCTCTAGTTCTTTCCGGATGTAAGGGACAAAGGGACAAAGACAACGCTGAGACATTGTTCATAAAGGCTTATGAGTTATGAAGTCTTATTGCTTGAGGAACAATGATGCATTGCTAGATGCCGCTCATTGTTTGTGAGGTTTTTGGTTTGATACTTTCAAGATCAAGTGGGAGACTGTTGGAGTTACCATGGTGATCTAGAAGTGGTCAAACATGTAATCTCACTGCCAACGCGATATGAGCCTGCAGGGTCGCACATAAGAGCATGTGGAGAAATTGGAAGATTGACTGTGTTGGTAAGGGTTACCAATCACCATACAGTATGGGGGGAAGTCGGGCAAACGTTGCCTAAGGCAAAATCGTCGAGAGTCGACGGGAGTCGTCGAGTATGTCTCGCCGACTGAGGCAAAGTCGTCGAGAATCGACAGGAGTCGTCGAGTATGTCTCGCCGACTAAGGCAAAGTCGTCGAGAATCAATCTGCTGATTCGTCGAGAATCGAGGACAGAGTCGTCGAGACTGTCTGCTGATTCTCGCCGAATCTGGCTGCTGATTCTCGCCGAATCTGTCTGTTGATTCTCACCGAATCTATCTTCTGGATCCCGCCGACTGATTCTCGCCAAACCTGTGCTGATTCTCGCCGAATGACTCTGAAACCCTAACTTGGGTGGTCTGCGGATAGCGGTGTTCTTTGGACTGTTTATGCCTTTGGTATAAATAGGGGACTTAGGGTTTTGGGAAATTATTATCATCGGGATTTTCCTGTAGCCGGATCGAAGCCGACGGAAGAGTTCCGCCGATCTCCCGATCCGCCGAATCCCGAACCCCGCCGGACGGAAACGTTCCGCCGCCGCCTGTTCGCTCCGCCGACGACCTCATCTCTGGCGACCGTTGCCGGTCTTGCTTTTCCTGGCGCGGACCTAGCAGTCCGTGGAACTGCAAAGGTGCGGTTGATCTTCTTCCCGACCCTTCGTGCGACAAAGCTCGGGGTTCTCCCGCTCGTGTGGATTTCTGCAGAGACGTGGACGTTATTCCACGTAGAACTCGCCACCGACAAGGACTCGAAGCTTGGAGCATCTCCGTTGAGTTGTGACTCAACGCCGCTAAGGTAATTTTTACCTAGTTATGTATTAACTTCTTGATTCAATTTTCATGGCCCGATCCCATCTCTTTTGTGTTGTCTTGATGTTTTATTCCTTCTGCTGCGTGCGCAAGCGTTGTGCCATCCTCACAAAGAAACCCAACACGATGCTCTATGGTTCTGAGTGTTGGGCAGTGAATTGTGTACATGAGCAAAAAATGAGAGTTGCAAAGATGAGAATGCTTAGGTGGATGTGTGGACACACGAGATTGGATAAAATTAGGAATGAAAGTATCAGGGATAAGACAGGGGTAGCACCAATTGCAGAGAAGATGCGAGAAGCTCGCCTAAGATGGTTTGGACACATACAAAGGAGATCATTAGAGGCACATGTTAGACGTGAGAGTCTAGTCACTAGGCATGTTAAACGAGGGAGGAGTAGACCAATAAAGACTTGGAGTGAAACTGTAAGGAAAGACATGATGTACTTAGGCATTAGTGAGATTATGACAAAAGATAGGGCACAATGGCGACAAATGATCCATATAGCCGACCCCACTATAGTGGGATAAAGGCTTGAGTGTTGTTGTTGAATGCAAGCCAAGCTCATAGACGTAATCAAATCTAGTGTCTTCTCGAACTCCACATACCATGTTGCTTCTCGAACTCCACGTCTCTCGTTCACTCGAAGCCTTGCCTTGAGGACTGTGCCATCACGCCATGTTGCTCCTATCATAATGCGGTTGGGTGCGCAAGAAGCCTTGAAACTTCTCCAAATAATCCTTGATGGATCTTGTTTGCCTTGGGGCAATCAATTCCCCCAGCGGATTGCCATGAAGAGGGGGCCCAAATCTCATGTTGTAGATTGTTCCTTATCCAACTGTATCCCATTTGGGGGTATAGTACCACCCTAATCCATTGCTTCCATGGTGTTCTTTGGTTTGTGAAGTGCAGTTCGCATTTATCGAACCAACTCAATGGTTCTTCCTTACCATCGTGGAGTGTTAAGTCAGTGTACACTAATTTATGATTTCCTGCTCTTTCATTACTATTACTTTGTAGTATCATCCATAAGGATAGTGACGATCACCACACGTGTAGACATGTTAATAGCGTCCTATGTGTTGTTGAACAGTGGTCAGCCGACCAGTTTCACGCTCGATGACGCCATTCCAGTGATTACACGCGAGGCCTACTTCCTTGAACACCATGGTCGTTCTTTGGGAGATAGCGCGCCTTCGTCTGGATCATTGAACGTAACATGAGCCCATCAGTATGGAATTAGGATTGATCGTCGGTTGCAGTTTTTGTCGAGCGTCAGTTTGGAATAAGTATGTTGCCATTCCCCTGGCGCCGTTCGCAATTCACACTCAATGGTTGGTTCGGCCTCCACGATGTTGACTGCTTGTGGGAAGGAGCTTGATGTAGAGTGTTTGTTGATCCTCACATGTATGTGTGTGATCATTGCTTGGAGCCAAATCCTCCAGGCATTTGTGAAGCATCTCCTGGATGTCACCTTGTTCATTGTTGGCTTCTACCATACCGGTGAGTTGCTCTGATGCTAACTTGTTGTGTGCCAATGTGCCCTATTAATGGATCGAAGTGGAGAGAAAAAAACTTGTTCCTACAATTACCCCGATGGCCACCAATGTTGCCTACCAAGAAGTTTCACTAAGGAATGTTAGAGAGGAGCTCTTCCCCTTGGGGAGTCTCAACCCTAAGCTTAGGAGCAGAGAAAATAAGAGAGAGGAAATGATTGGGGTAAAACTTGTCATCTCCTTCTCATTGCTTGTATGAATAGTTTTACAAGCCAATTTTTCTTTTACATAGAAATTTACGGAAATTAAAATGCTGAAATAAAATGGCCAAAGTAAAATCTGATGGTGAGGCTCGAAAATTACAAGTGTGCGCAAAATTCAAAAGCTAGAATATTTTCTTGGGTGTTCTCAAGCGGCTTTGTCGTTGTGACAGTTATAGATGCGCTCCCATAGTACTTACGCAACACATACATGTATGGTATGATCTTCTACGGCCATTCTAATCTATTTAAAGTTTATCTCAATGTCCCTATTTCTGTAAATAGTGGCCTACTTGTCATTCCAGAGTACGACCAGGGTTTGTATTCTTAGCAGTATTGCTATATTTTACTTCAATATTTTGCTATTTTTGCACCTTCATGTAATTTGAGATCTGTAAGATCAAAGAATCATCCCAAGACCTCCCCTGAGTGTCTTGCTACTACATTTCCTTACTAATACTTTTGGCTTATGGGAAGATGTAATTTCTATACTTGATGCGGCCTGCGACGCATCATAGCCTTTATGCTTTTATTTTATTTTATTTCATGCACTCTGTTTCCTGCATTCTCTTCGTATTGCTTTCTGGCTCATCGGCTTGACCGACCGTTGGGACTTCAATAAAGAGGTCCGGTATTATTAGTAGTAGAACGATAGCGGCAAGCCCAAAATTAATTACGTAAGCATAAATTTCAAATTCAAATTTCAAAATTCAAATCTCATCATTTATTGGGAAAGTCATTTAAAAGAGGATATTTTCAAAAGGAATCAAATTTATGAGTCATTGAGAATATTTTTTAAAAAAGGAATCAAATTTATGAGATTTCATGTGCTATGGAGGGAAAGAAATATATGAAATTTAGTCTATTTAAAGCCTCATTTTGGTGGAGACAAGGCAGACCGGATAGAACAAGAACGAGATATTTCTCGTTCCCTGTTCATTGCCGGCGAATCCCGCAAAGCCCAACATCGAGCCACTTTCCAGCGGCGGCGTCACCTTCGGCCTCGCGCAACGCTCCGCCCGTCCACTTGGAGACGTAGCCCGTCCGCCGTCGACTTCGGAACCTTCTTCCGGCGACCGGGAGTGGATAACGGGCCGTCGACTTCGACCCCCTTTCCGGCCGTGCCCTATTCGCCAGCTCGAATCCGTCCGCAAGCCTTCAGCCCGATCGCGGAAGAAAACGGGAAAACCATTCCTCGTGCTTTGGTTTGGGTAAACTCGATCCCTCTCCTTGTATTAGTGTTAAATTTATGCGTCTCTTAATTAATTTATGGGCTTGCCGTTGCGTTCGTACTGCTAATAATATCGTTATTCCATAAGTTATTTAAAATTCAGATTTTGCTTGTGGCCGTGGAATCCGTGGAAGGTTCGACTCGTGAACGCGTGAGAGAACCACTCAAGCGAGATTAACGAACTTCTCAAGCTCATAGCGACGTTGTTGAATTGTGCGCGCAAAAGTCGATTTGGCCGCTCGGCCCTCGCATTTTTTTTTAAATTTCAACCCTAAAATTTTCTTTTGTCATTTAAAATTAATGCTTTAAAAAAAAGGGGATCAAAATAAGTAAATTTTCAAAACCTTAAAATTGAGATTACATCAGTTTGGTATCAGAGGGTTTTCGATTCACTTCTACCGTGGACCGGTCGATCCGGTGAATTTAAATATATTTTTTTTATATAACAAAAAAAAGAATTTAATTTTTTTTTTATTATTATTATTTATTTTATTTTTCTTTCGCAAACCAAAAAAAAAAACAAAAAAAATTATTAATTAAAATTTCATTTAAATCTATTTTCAAAATTTTCGATGGAAAAACGGGTCGATCAGTTAGAAAATAGCGTAGGTGATCTGGCTCGACGCATGAGTGAATTAATGAAAACGGTCGAGACGCTCACCACCGGTATGGGTAGTGTCACACATATCATGAACGGATTACGCACTTCGGTTAATAATATCGAAGCAACTTTGCACGTCAATCGAACACCGGCCCCAGTGGTCGAAATCGACCCTGACCATAGACCTCGGGAACTTGTACGCCCCGATCCGGAGGGCCATAACGAACCACGACACCAACCCCGTTGGGATGTGGGAATCAAGTTGGACGTGGGTGATTTTGAAGGGCGAATAGAGCCCGAGAGTTGCCTTGAATGGTGTGAACGGATGGATCGTTTCCTCGCTTGGAAGCAATTGCCCCAAGCTAGGCAAGTTGAGTATGCCACGCTTAGACTTAAAGGATCCGCGTTAGTTTGGTGGGGACAACTAGAACGGTCTAGGTTCAATTTAGGTATGCCCCCGATCACAACATGGAACGATTTCAAAACTCAACTGCGTAAGAGATACGTTCCGTCTGATTACATGCAAACCCTGTATCGTAGGTTCCATAATCTACGACAGGACAAATTATCCGTCGATGAGTACACAAACGAGTTCCTAGTCCTGCAGTCTCGCCTCGACCTCCGAGAGGACGATGACATGACCGTTTCCCGTTATCTGAACGGGCTACGCTACTCCATTCGAGATCAGTTGGAACTCCTTGATTATAAGGATTTAGGAGAGGTTACGAGTCGCGCACGTAGAGTAGAGACACTGCAGAAACGCACATCTGGAAATAAGACTACTGATAAGTCCCACCCGACTCACACTTTCACCCCTGCCGGGTCCTCTCGACCGGTAGCGTCCACGAGCACCCCATCACTCCCTGCCCCTCCCAACAAGGGCAAGGAGATTGTTGGCACTAGACCCCAGCCTGGGACGTTTAGATGTTTTAAGTGTATGGAGCCGAGTCATAAGTCTTCTGAGTGTCCGCGACGCCACTTCGTTGCCATCGTCGATTCTGAGAGTGGGTCAGAACCTGAGTATGGAGTATTCCTTAGTGAATCCCAGACTGATTCAACCCCCGAGACTGAGTTAGAGGGTGAGTACGAAGTTGAGGGAGAACAGCCTGAGCAGTTAGTGTGTGTTCTCCAACATAGTCTCCTATCCCCCAAAACACCTACTGACGACGACTGGTTGAGAAACAACATCTTTCGTACCACCGCACGCATACAGGGGCAGTTCTGCTCCATCATTATAGACAGCGGTAGTATGGAGAACTTTGTTTCTCAACGCATGGTTGAAAAGCTGAAATTAAAAACGCAGCCCTTAGGAAAGCCCTATAGTCTGTCATGGGTCACTAGTAGCACTACCATTCCTATCACGCACCAGTGTCTCGTAGAGTTTTCCATAGGAAGTACATATCAGGACGCTGTATGGTGTCATGTAGCTACTATCGAGGTATGCCACATCTTGTTGGGACGACCTTGGCAGTACGATAGGCACGTAGTTCATGATGGTGTGAAGAACTCTCACTCCTTCGAGCGCAATGGTCGCAAGATCGTTCTTCTCCCCCAAAAGAATGGCCTTGTTCCCAGAGCCCCCGAGAGGACTTCACCCCCTTCTACCACCGTCTCCGCGATGTCCTTTCCCTCCGCCACCATGTTACTGACTGGGTCCCAATTCCAGGAGGAGATGAAGGATAGTGAGGTCGTCTATATGTTATCAGGTATCGACACCACCCCCGCTACATTAGACATCCCTAGTACGGTGCGTCCCCTCATAGATGAGTTCTCTGAGATCATGCCGGAGGAGCTTCCCGATCAGCTTCCCCCGATGAGGGACATACAACACTGCATAGACCTCATCCCAGACGTTAGCTTACCTCATTTGCCCCACTACCGCATGAGTCCGAAAGAGCATGAGGAACTACATAGGCAGGTGATCGATCTGATTTCAAAGGGTCACGTTAGGGAGAGTATGAGTCCGTGCGCCGTCCCCGCACTTCTAGTTCCTAAGAAAGATGGGACATGGCGTATGTGTGTGGATAGTCGAGCGATTAATAAAATCACAATCAAGTATCGCTTTCCGATTCCCCGATTGGATGACATGCTAGATATGTTCAGTGGATCCCGCGTATTTTCAAAGATTGACTTAAAAAGTGGATACCACCAGATTAGAATTCGACCTGGGGACGAATGGAAAACCGCGTTTAAAACCAAGGAGGGATTGTACGAGTGGCTAGTGATGCCTTTTGGGCTCTCCAATGCTCCCAGCACATTTATGCGTGTGATGAATCAAGTGCTTAGGCCACTCATAGGAGTTTGCGTAGTGGTGTACTTTGACGATATTTTAATTTATAGTCTTGATCAAAATCAGCACATGATTCATCTTAGGCAGGTCTTAGATATACTACGTGAAAATAAATTATATATAAATTTGAAGAAATGCACGTTTTTGACTGACAGCCTGACCTTCTTAGGATATATCGTTTCTTCTGAGGGCATTAGGGTTGATAGAGAGAAGGTCAAGGCGATAGAATCCTGGCCTAGCCCTAGGACGATTACTGAGGCTCGAGGATTCCACGGGCTAGCGTCTTTTTATCGACGATTTATTCGAAACTTTAGCACCTTGATAGCACCTGTGACTGATTGTCTTAGAAAGGGTTTGTTTATTTGGACTGAGGAAGCCGAGGGAGCATTTCTTTTGGTTAAAGAGTGACTCACGAGTGCACCGGTATTAGCGCTGCCTGATTTTGAGAAAATTTTTGAGGTTGACTGTGACGCATCGATCATAGGCATTGGCGCAGTTTTGAGTCAGGAGGGTCGCCCCATTGCATTCTTTAGTGAGAAGTTGAACGAGGCCAAGACCAGATATTCCACGTACGACTTAGAGTTTTACGCTATCGTTCAAGCTCTCCGTCATTGGAGACACTACCTGATTCAGCGCGAGTTTGTGTTGAACACTGATCATGAGGCTCTGAAGCATCTGAACTCCCAAAAAGAGATCAGACGTCATGCCAAGTGGGCTGCTTACCTGCAGGAGTTCACGTTTCACTTGAAGCACAAACCCGGAGTCACGAACCGCGTAGCCGACGCCCTTAGTCGTCGCACACATTTATTAGTCACCCTGCAGCCGTGCATTATTGATTTAGATTCACAGCGCGACCTATACGCCACTGATCCGTTCTTTCACGATATTTGGAGCTCATGTCAACACAGTGGGACTGATCCCACCACACAGTACGTCGTTAGTGAGGGTTATCTGTTTAGGGGCACGCGCCTTTGCATCTGCGAAGGACCGCTTCGAGAGACATTACTTAGGGAGCTCCACTCGTCTGGGTTAGGTGGACACGTAGGTCAATCTAAGTTATTAGATCTCGCCAGCGCTCGTTACTATTGGCCACATATGAAGCGAGATGTCACTGAGTTCGTCAGACACTGCACCACGTGTCAGCTGTATAAGGGTCATGCTCAAAACACAGGATTATACATTCCCTTACCGATTCCTGAGCGACCATGGGATGACATCTCGATGGACTTCGTGGTAGGACTTCCTCGCACTAAGAGGAAGGTCGACTCTATTTTTGTAGTCGTAGATCGATTTTCGAAAATGGCACATTTCATTCCGTGTAGAAAAACTTCTAGTGCTGTACACGTCGCCGAACTTTTTTTTAAGGAAATCGTTAGACTGCACGGAATTCCTAGGTCGATTACTTCTGATAGGGACACTCGTTTTATGAGATATTTTTGGAAGACGTTGTGGGCTCGATTAGGTACCAAACTCGAATTTAGCAGCGCATATCACCCTCAGACCGATGGGCAGACTGAGGTCGTTAATAGGAGCTTGGGGGACCTTCTTAGGTGTTTGACTGGGGAGAATCCGAAGCAATGGGATCTTATACTGCCACAGGCTGAATTTGCATTCAATAACTCTACCAATCGCTCAACCACTAAATCTCCTTTCGAGATTGTTTACGGATTTCCTATACCACATTTACTTGATCGTCACTCCCTCCCGAATCATGAACGTATTTCCTTTGATGCGCAAGCCCATGTTGATTATTTAAAGGAATTGCATAAATCTATTACTAATATATTGCGAGCGACCTCTGAAAAATATAAAACCTTGGCCGATCGACATCGCCGGGAGTTATACTTTTCAGAGGGAGATTGGGTTTTTGCTTATTTCAGGAAGCAGAGATTCACTCCGGGTAAATACCACAAGTTACAGCAGAGGAAGTTTGGTCCTTTCCGAATCCGGAAGCGCATCGGGGAGAATGCCTATCTCCTTGAATTGCCCGCTGAATTCGGTACTTCGCCGATATTTAATGTGGCAGATCTGACACCTTTCTATGGAGATCCACCTTGTTCCAGCCCAAGTCCACCAACGACAGCTCCAGAGATTCCACCGGACTTAGCTCCATTGCAGACACCCACTACTGAGGAGATAGACCAGGTTCTGGATGTACGAGAGTTTCGTACTCGCCACAGGACATACCACCGTTATTTGGTCTCATGGCGAGGACGAGACATCACAGATAGTTCTTGGATCAGCACTGATGAGCTGCGCCGGCGCCGCCCAGATCTTTCTATCGCTAGCTTTTGCGAACTCTCGCCGGGGTCGAGTCCTTTCAACCCCGGGGGAATTGATGCGGCCTGCGACGCATCATAGCCTTTATGCTTTTATTTTATTTTATTTCATGCACTCTGTTTCCTGCATTCTCTTCGTATTGCTTTCTGGCTCATCGGCTTGACCGACCGTAGGGACTTCAATAAAGAGGTCCGGTATTATTAGTAGTAGAACGATAGCGGCAAGCCCAAAATTAATTACGTAAGCATAAATTTCAAATTCAAATTTCAAAATTCAAATCTCATCATTTATTGGGAAAGTCATTTAAAAGAGGATATTTTCAAAAGGAATCAAATTTATGAGTCATTGAGAATATTTTTTAAAAAAGGAATCAAATTTATGAGATTTCATGTGCTATGGAGGGAAAGAAATATATGAAATTTAGTCTATTTAAAGCCTCATTTTGGTGGAGACAAGGCAGACCGGATAGAACAAGAACGAGACATTTCTCGTTCCCTGTTCATTGCCGGCGAATCCCGCAAAGCCCAACATCGAGCCACTTTCCAGCGGCGGTGTCACCTTCGGCCTCGCGCAACGCTCCGCCCGTCCACTTGGAGACGTAGCCCGTCCGCCGTCGACTTCGGAACCTTCTTCCGGCGACCGGGAGTGGATAACGGGCCGTCGACTTCGACCCCCTTTCCGGCCGTGCCCTATTCGCCAGCTCGAATCCGTCCGCAAGCCTTCAGCCCGATCGCGGAAGAAAACGGGAAAACCATTCCTCGTGCTTTGGTTTGGGTAAACTCGATCCCTCTCCTTGTATTAGTGTTAAATTTATGCGTCTCTTAATTAATTTATGGGCTTGCCGTTGCGTTCGTACTGCTAATAATATCGTTATTCCATAAGTTATTTAAAATTCAGATTTTGCTTGTGGCCGTGGAATCCGTGGAAGGTTCGACTCGTGAACGCGTGAGAGAACCACTCAAGCGAGATTAACGAACTTCTCAAGCTCATAGCGACGTTGTTGAATTGTGCGCGCAAAAGTCGATTTGGCCGCTCGGCCCTCGCATTTTTTTTTAAATTTCAACCCTAAAATTTTCTTTTGTCATTTAAAATTAATGCTTTAAAAAAAAAGGGGATCAAAATAAGTAAATTTTCAAAACCTTAAAATTGAGATTACATCAATACTGCTCATCAGAATACATTTTTTCTTCTTCCAATTATGGCAGTTTAATTCCCTTGCATGGCACATTAGAAAAAAATTTGTGGTAGAAATTCATAGAAGCTTCTTTTCTTAATCTTGTTTGGGCTGTTTTTATACTGTTTTTTAATAGTGCTTTCTAAATCATTTTATTTTGTGCAGGAACACTTACTGATTGTTTGCGAACTTCTCAAGGCTAATTTGTATGAATTTCACAAATTTAACAGAGAATCTGGAGGGGAAGTTTACTTTACTATGCCTAGACTGCAGGTTTTGAAGTACTTTTTTATTTTTCAATATTGTAGATTAGTAGTCATGTCCCATGCTAAATGCTAACATAAATTTGTATTCTATGCCCGCAGTCGATCACCATTCAATGTTTGGAGGCACTTCAGTTTTTGCACGGTCTTGGCCTCATTCATTGTGATCTGAAGCCTGAGAACATTTTGGTAAAAAGCTATAGTAGGTGTGAGGTAAAAGTTATTGACCTAGGAAGCAGCTGCTTTGAAACAGATCATCTTTGTTCATATGTGCAATCACGCTCTTATCGTGCACCTGAGGTTATTTTGGGTCTTCCTTATGACAAAAAGATTGACATATGGTCACTTGGATGCATCTTAGCTGAACTTTGCACCGGCAATGTAAGAGTTCTTCCTCCATTTACTTCTGATCTGTTCTCCACCCCATTTGAAAGCATTTTTTTTAGTATTTCCGTAGTTTGCTTTCTTTTAGCATCATCTTTCTCATTGTGGAAACAGTCAACTGGAGAGTAAGATTCCAGAAATCATTATTGGGGTGCCTGCTCATGTTAGATTGTTGCAGGTCAACATAAAATATCAAGTATGAAAAGTTGGAAAAAAGTAAAGCGGAGACTTAGAAAAGAATACAGAGCTAGATAACAAACTCTAATTTGTATTAACAAAAAGATCAACTCTCACGGAGTACTTAAAGTCGCACACATGATCACTGATTAAAATCTCAGAATAAATCAAGAAGAAAATTTCCATAACTATATAAGAATGTGTTAGGTCCCTTTTGACGGGTTTTGAACCCCGGAATCGTCCTAACAGTGAGTTGCGGCCCATACACCCCAACCAGCTCTCCACACTGGATTTAGCTCAAGCTTTTGGCAATGTGGCAGGTTGTTGAGGTTGAGGCTTGGTACCTAGACCTCAACAACTTATTGGATTGCAGAAAGCTTAGGCTAAATCTAGTGCGGAGAGCTGGTTGGGGTGCATGGGCCGTAACCCACTATTAGGACGATCCTGAGGTTCAAAACCCGTCAAGAGGGCCCTAACATTAAAAGTGCAGTTTTATATGTTTTGGGCCGCTCTTTCACGCTAAGTCAAGTTCCCTTTACGTCGGTCAAACCCACAAATACAGGCATGCAGGCCGCACACCCCAATCAACCCTTCGCCCCAGATACAATCAGATATGCTACAAGTTGCTGAGGCAGGGGCTTTATCCCCGACCTCCTTGAAGAGAGGCCTCATCTTATCTCCCCTCACCAACTGAGCCGGACCTGTGTTTGGGGGTTCGATCGGCGTAAAGAAAACTTGACCCAGCGTGAAAGAGCGGCCCACAACATATAAAAGTGCACTTTTAATGTTAGGGCCCTCTTGACAGGTTTTGAACCCTGGGATCGTCCTAACAGTGAGCCGCAACCCATACACTCCAACCAACTCTCTGCACTGGATTTTGCCTAAGCTTTCAGCAATGTGGTAGGTTATTGAGGCTGGGGCTCGATACCCATACCTCCTTGATGAGAGTCCTACGTTCTAACTCTCATCACTAGCCTGTGTTTGTGGGCTCGACCGACATAATGGGAACTTGACCCATCGGGAAAGAGCGGCCTACAACATATAAAAGTGCACTTTTATATGTTGATGGACGCTCTTTCACGCTGGGTCAAGTTGCCTTTGCGCCGGTCGAGCCCACAAACACAGACCCGCGACCGCACACCCCAACCAGCTCTCCGCCTCAAATACAATTGGATTTGCGGCAGGTTGTTGAGGCGGGAGCTTGATCCCCCGACCTCCTTAAAGAGAGACCTCATCTTATCTCCCCGTACCAACTGAGCTGTGTATTCGATTGTATCCGGGGCGTAGCCTCTCAGTTGGTGATGTGAGTTAGAACGGAGGACTCTCATAAAGGAGGTTTGGGTATTGAGCCTCAGCCTCAACAACCTACCGGCTACCGCATTGCCGAAAGCTTAGGCTAAATCCAGTGCGGAGAGCTGGTTGGGGTGTATGGGCCGTGACCCACTGTTAGGACGATCCCGGGTTCAAAATCCATCAAGAGGGCCCTGATAGAATGCTATTTATGTCAATGACGGCCTTGCATAATTCAAAACATCTGTTCATAGATATGAAGGACATAACAATCTGCTAATAAGTTTAAGTGACAGTACGTAAGTTATGAAAAATAAGCTCATAAAATCCATTAGACAAATGATTCGGAAATCCATGATGAAACAAACCTGCAAAAATTGATCCGCATACTAGAACCTCTGACAAAGTGCTTATCAAGTCTCAATAAGGCGAGTGGAAAAGACAGCTCTTTCTATGTTTCATGGTTCACTTCATAATTACCTCACACGACTACACACAGCTAGCAAGAATGATATCATCATCATTAGTAGGTCCCTAATTATTTTGGTTGAGTTTTATGAACGAGATCCTCATTTTTCATTCATTTATATTTTGTAATTCCTGAGGTGTTAAGCCTAAATTAATCATCTTGAACAAGTTTGTTCCATCTTATCTTGGGTTTACCCTTTTATATATTCGGGCCTTTGATATTAAGTATTTCTACTCATCTAGTTGATTTATTTGTTATTCTTTGTTGTACTTGATTTTTGTTTCACTAATTGCTAGTCATTCTACAAAATATCTTATTGTTCTAGTTTTCCACTTAGTAGTTATCTCACATTGTTTAATCATGCTGTCTTAAAAAAACACACACATGCACCTTGTTTTGACTATCTTTTGTTAGCATCTTTATAACTGTTACAAAAAGATATAGACTCAATGTTTTTACTTGGTGTATACTTGCTCTGGTTATAGATTCTTTGATCACCCCACAACTAAGATTAATGCATAGTCAATGTTGAATCCTACAATCTTTAGTAACTTCAACATATCTTTCACACATAACATTTTCCTTTAATGCTCACTAAATCCATTCTCGTGGTACTTGATTATAATAATTTAAGATCAATGTCACTTGGTGATCTTTTATATGGTCTTACAATTCTTTGATCACTCCACAGGACCACAACTAATATTAATGCCTAACCAATGTTGGTTCTTAAAGTTTTAATAACTATAACATATCTTTGACACATGATGTTTTCTCTTCAATGCTCACCAAATCAATTCCCGTGGCACTTGATTATAATATTTTTAAAATCACTATCACATGGTGATCATTTATTTACTCACTATACTCTTCTGTTAATTATCATAATTGTTGAGAGAAGCCAAAACTTGTATGTATTGCTTATATGAGTAAATACAAGGAGAGAATACAATTATATAGGAGATGAGAATAGAGGAAAAATCCTATACAAGATGTGAGACTAAAGAAGAGAGAATACTTGGGCCTTTATGGGCCTTTATACATGGGCTTTTCTAATACTCCCCCGCAAGCTGGAGCGTACAAATCGTATGCACCAAGCTTGGACAGGCATTGATAGAAGAGGGTACTTGACAAGGCCTTTGTGAGGACATCCGCAACTTGTTCAGTACCAGGAACATGTCTGAGGTCGATCTTCTTTAGCTGAACCTTTTCCCGGATAAAATGACAGTCGACTTCAATATGTTTAGTTCTCTCGTGAAAGACTGGGTTCTTGGCAATGTGTATAGCAACTTGACTGTCACAGAGGAGAAGAGCCGGTGAAGGAAGCTTTACACCCAGATCGGTGAGAAGGCTTTCAAGCCACGTTAGTTCCGACACCACTGATGCCATTGCCCGATATTCTGCCTCAGCTGATGATCGAGCAACGACCGCTTGTTTCTTGCTCCGCCAGGTAATCAGATGGCCCCCAAAGTACGTGCAGAAGCCACTGGTGGACCTTCGATCATCGAGGGACCCAGCATAGTCAGCATCAGAGTATGCTACCAGAGTAGGAGTGGAAGAAGAGACTTTGTACACCAGTCCTTGTCCAGGAGCCGTTTTGAGGTATCTGAGGATACGTTCAACCGCCTGAAGATGAGAGCTTCTAGGGGAATGCATATATCGACTGACGATACCAACAGCGAAGGAGATATCTGGTCTGGTTACTGTGAGGTATATCAATTTTCCAACTAGGCGACGGTAATATTCTGGATTTTCCAGTAGGATATCTGAGTCAGAGGCCTGCGCGCATAACTTGTGATTGACATCCATTGGGGTGTCAATTGGCTTACAGCCTGAGTAACCCGCATCATGAAGAAGGTCAGTACAGTACTTTCGCTGAGAAAGGATCAAACCATCTGGCCGTCTGGCGACTTCTAGGCCCAAGAAGTACCGAAGGGGCCCCAGATCTTTTGTTTGAAAAACGGTGCTCAGATGACGTTTGACTGCCAGTATTCCATTCGAGTCGTTCCCAGTAATAATGATGTCGTCCACATAGACTAGCAGAAGGACGGTCCCGGTAGATCGGTGACGAGTGAAGAGCGAGAAGTCGGCTGAGCTTCGAGTAAAACCAATCTCCCGGAGGGCCTTACTGAACTTGTCAAACCATGCCCGGGGGGACTGTTTGAGACCATAAAGGGCCTTTCGAAGATGGCAGACTTGAGACTCCCCCGTGGTCTCAAACCCGGGAGGTTGTTGCATATACACAGTTTCCTGGAGATCACCGTTCAGAAACGCATTTTTGACATCCAGTTGGAGTAGGGGCCACTGACGATGTACTGCAACAGAGAGGAGAACCCGGACTGTATTGAGTTTGGCCACCGGGGAAAAAGTCTCTTCGTAGTCGAGCCCCTGCTGCTGGGTGAAGCCACGAGCCACAAGGCGGGCCTTTAGGCGGTCAATAGTGCCATCAGCAGCATGTTTAATAACAAAAACCCATTTACACCCAACGGGTTTCTGACCGGGAGGAAGAGGGACGAGAGTCCAGGTCTGGTTAGTCCAGAGAGCAGCCATTTCCTCCTCCATGGCAGCCCGCCAGCCAGGATGTTCGAGCGCCTCCTGCACAGAATTAGGAACAGAAACCGAGGAAAGAGAAGTAGCAAAAGCGTGAAGATGGGGAGATAGGCGATGTAGAGAGACGTAGTGAGCTAGAGGATGAGCGGTGGATGTCTGTACCTGATCTGCCGGGCGCGGAGTAACCATGGTTGAGGCGGACTGCAGTGGGGCCATAGAGCAACGGGGGCGACGAGTATAGACCCGGATGATGGGTGGTGCGGGGGGGACAGGAGGTAGAGCTGGTGGAACTGGTAGCAGCGGCGTTGTAACGGGGAGAACTGGTCGTGGGATGAAAGGAGGTAAAGGAGCCGAAGGGATAGGAGTAGTGAGAGAATCCGAAAAAAATGGTTGAGTCTCGCGGAAGGTGACATCCGCAGAGACGGAGAGCTTCCGAGTGACGGGAGAATAACAGAGATACCCCTTCTGAGTACGGGAATATCCCACGAATATGTGTTTAGCCGCCCGGGGATCCAATTTGTCCGAGGGCGGGCCCAGATGGTGGACGTAACAAGTGCTACCAAAGATACAGGGCGGAAGAGGGAAAGCCGGAGTCGAGGGAAACAACAGGCTGAACGGAGTAGCATAGTGGAGGACGGAGGAAGGGAGACGGTTGATGAGAAAACAAGCCGTGGAGACCGCAAAGTTCCAGTAATGCTTGGGCACATGCATTTGAAGCATGAGGGAGCGAGTCACATCAAGTAAGTGGCGGTTTTTACGTTCGACAACGCCGTTTTGTTGAGGCGTGTAGGCACAAGAGGTTTGGTGGATAATCCCGAACTCAGAGCAGATAGTAGCGAAGTCGTGGCCAGTGTACTCACGAGCATTATCAGTGCGCACAGTTTTGATAGTTGTGTGAAATTGGGTACGAGTTTCAGCGACAAAGGCTCGAAAAATGCGAGGAAGCTCGGAGCGATCACGAAGTAAGTACAACCACGTCATGCGAGAATAATCGTCAATGAAAGTAATAAAATACCGGAAACCAGAAATACTAGTAGTTTTATATGGTCCCCATACATCAGAATGTAATAAATCCAACGGAGCAGAGCTCCGGGTACAATGAGCAGGATAAGATGAACGCGACTGCTTGCCGAGGATACAAGACTCACACTGAAACGGATGGAGAGAGATATCAGGGAGAGCCCGCTGGAGAACAGGTAGAGGAGCGTGGCCAAGACGGCGATGCCACTCGGTGGAGGAGACGGAGGAGACGGAGGAGAGGATGGTAGGAGGTGTGTCGAGAAGGTAGAGCCCGTTCCGTAATCCGCCTTTACCAATGGTAGTCCGCATCCTGCGATCCTGTATGACAAAAGAAGAGGAAGTGATATGACAGAGCAATCCAGATCAGCAGTAAGGCGACCAACAGAAAGTAAATTGAAGGGGGAACTTGGAACATGAAGAGCCGAGCAAAGAGGAAACGACGGGCTGAGAGAGATGTCCGTCGATCCGGAGACGGGAACAAGGGCCCCGTTAGCCACGGTGATAGACTGCGGATGAGGAGAGTCCGAGTATGTGGCAGGCTGCTGGGACGTAATGTGATGAGTGGCACCGGAGTCCATGATCCAGGACGGACCGGTGGAGAGACAAGCCGTACCTGCTTGGGAGACGAAGGTGGAGGCCAGAGAAGCAGGAGGCGGGTTGAGCAGTCCCTGGAGGTGCTGGAGCTGGAGGCGGACAGCTTCAAGGTCCGGAGAGGCAGGAGAGGAGGCATCTGCGGCCACCGAAGCCGTTGGTCGAGGAGGATATCCATTCTTGCGGTAACAGGTCGCTTCAAGGTGTCCGTCCTTGCCGCAGTAGGAACACTTCGGCCGCCCCCTGCCACCACGTCCGCGGCCCCGAGAGCCGGAGCGGCCACCACGAGCAGCGGGAGGCAAGGGAAGCAGGGGCAGAGGGGCCTGCTGAAGAAGGGCCGAGGAAGTCGGCGCAGGAGCATCCGGAGGAGGCGTCACGCGGAGGAGCATGGAACAGATCTCAGAAAGGGATGGAACGGTGGGAGATGCTAGAACCTGAGTCCGGATAGTCTGAAGGTGAGGCGGAAGACGGGCCATCATAATAGCAATGCAAACCGCCTCCTTCTGAGCGCGCTGGGCAGCATGATCACTGGTAGAAGGCTGGTGTAGTATCCAGGCCTCGGCCAAAGTCTTAGCCCGAGCGACAAACGACGTCATGTCCGGGGCGGCGGGGCGCCACCGGCGTCGAGAGCAACGAGATCAGTGAAGATGTCGTAGAGGTGCTGAAGGCTGTCCTTGCCGGAATAGAGTGAGTGCAGCTCATCCCATATAGACTTGGCCGTCTCGTGATACATGGCCATCTGATACGGCTCACCATCCAAGGAGTTGAGGAGCCAAGTCTGCACACGACCATCGTTGCGGAACCAATCGTCCGTAGGGGGGGCCGGAGGAGCCTGGGTGAGGTAAGACAGGAGACCCTTGGCCTGGAGAACCCGGCGCACAGAATGCGCCCAAGGGAGAAAATTTTTCTTCCCGGAGAGAGAGATGGTTGTGATGCGTAATTCATCGCGCAGGTCGGTAGGACAAGTCGGGCGGTCTGCGGGCGGACTAGCCGCCTGGCCGGTGGAGTCAACAGAGGAGCCCATAGTCCTGGAAGACAAGCCGCACCGACTTGGAAGGAGGCCGCAGCGAACAGGCAGGGGTCCGCTGGAGAGACAGGCCGCAGAGACGGGAGGAGACCGCGGCGACTAGGATCAAGCCGCAGCGACGAAGCAGCGAGCAGAAAAGGCCGGGGGAAAGAACCTGCACGGTCACGATGCGAACACCAGCGGCCAGACAGGCCACGACCAGAGCGGGTAAGAAGCAGACCGCACGGTCTGGAGGCCGCGAGAAGGCGGCGAACGAGAAACGAGACCGCGAGTTAACAAACTCGAGCGGATAGGAGAGAGAAGCCGCGAGTTAACGAACTCGAGCGGGAGAGAAAAAAGAGACCGCGAGTTAACAAACTCGAGCGGATAGGAGAGAGAGAAGCCGCGAGTTGACGAACTCGAGCGGATAGGAGAAAAGCCGCGCGGATAGAACAGGAGACCGTGCGAGACGCGCGAGAGGTGGGGTCCACGGGATAGAGGAGAAAAAAACTATAAAAAGGGGGGGGGGGAAGAGGAGAGAACCTGGATCCACGGAGAGAGGCAGCGGACTGTCCGCTGAGGCCGCGGACGGTTAGCGAGGAGCGGCGGATAGAAGACAGTTAGCGGACTGTCCGCTGAGACCGCGAGAAGGAAACCGCAAGGAGGCAGACCGCAGGAGACCGCTGGAAGGCGGCGGGTAGATGCGGTTAACAAGTGCACAAGACGGTTAGAGGATGGAACCTCCCTCTGATACCATGTTGAGAGAAGCCAAAACTTGTATGTATTGCTTATATGAGTAAATACAAGGAGAGAATACAATTATATAGGAGATGAGAAGAGAGGAAAAATCCTATACAAGATGTGGGACTAAAGAAGAGAGAATACTTGGGCCTTTATGGGCCTTTATACATGGGCTTTTCTAATAATAATAAATCACTTCCATGCATCAAATCAAATTTGATTATCTAAAATTGACATAATTTTGTAATCCTATGTTTCATAACTCTTTCCTTCAACTTTATTGCATGATTCATAATCATAAGTTTGATTCATTTATATTTAACATAATCTTGAAAATCTCATTTCTTAAATAATGACAGAAAAATGTTTCTTCTCTAATCATTTAACATTGTCTGAAGTCTTTAATATTTAACATTGTCCAGATTACTTAATTCTATTTTTGACTATCATATCTTTTATTGATGTTTCTTCTATCATACTTTTAATATAATCATTCCTCAATATATATTTTCCAGTTCGTCACACATCTCTCGTAATGTATTCTTATTTCAATCCCGAAGAATTTAACTATATTTAACTTCTTATTAACCAAGTCTTAGACCCCATGCAGCATGGTCAATTTAATTGTACAATCTATTTTACCAATCTTAAGCCTACTATTTTCTAAATGATGTATGTATTGTTCTAACAATCTATTTATTTAGAAGATAGTTGGTCACTTGGAATTATTCATTTGTACTAAGACATTTGATGTTTGATTATTCTTTATAAGCATCTCTATAATCAATAAAAAAATACTACCTAATGTGGATATTTTATATAATCACACTCAATTATAAGTTCTTTTAATACTCAACAACTCCAATCAATACTTCTCCATATGTATATTTAATATTACAATACGTATAATAAATATTTTAAATATCGTCAGACATCTCATTTGCAATGAATTTCATGTATATTGGTCGACATCTTTTTACTGCTCTACAAATTTGTCTTCTGACATAGGAGATATTAGAATAAGGTGAGGAAGAGGACTACCTTCACCCACTTCACTTTCCTTTTTCCCGTAAAGTGAATCAGTAAAATGTGATCGATTTCACGAAAGGTAACATCCATAGATACATAAGTCTTTAAGGTAAGAGGGTGATACCATTTATATCCATTTTCAGTGGAACTGTATCCAATTAAAATACACTTTAATTTTCGAGAATTAAGTTTCCCCAAACATATTTGTGAATTTGGGCAAAAGAGAACCAAACACCATGGTATATAAGTCCATGTGTTTAGCTCCAAGAATGGAAACCGGGGCGGAGAAACAAGACTTATGATTCATAAGGTATGTGGCAGTAAGGACAACTTATACCAATACTGATACGAAAGATTCATGATAAAAAGGAGGTTCCAGGCTACCTTAAAATGCTTATTCTTTCTTGTAGCAACACCATTTTTGGTAAGACTCAAAACACAACTACTCTAGTAGATGATGATGCCATGATGAGCCAAGTATAGATTAAAGTCAATTTTCATTATAATCAATAACATTATCTATATGAATGATTTGTTACCTTGACATTAAATGTGTGGCAATCACGCTATGAAAGATCTTAAACTAAGAGACGACTTCGTTCTTAATATTTAGAAGATTCATCTAAATTATATGAGAATGATAATAATAAAAAGTAAGAAGCCAACAAGATTATACCGAGAAGCAGTGGGACATGGTCCCTAGTATCAATTGAAACTAAAGAAAATGGTAAGCACGTGGCAACAAAACATCACAATTGAAAAAGCTTGTTGATGTAGGGTAGGCTAGTGGTGCTCATAAACTATGACTCTAGGTGCGGGTGGAGGGGCGACACACTAATGCAACTCTAAATGCAAATACAACCGTTGGTGACGACGACGATTAAATTAAGCAATGAAATTAATAGCACCACGCAAATAATTGAATTAGGAAATAATCAATTAATTTCAGCAATTTTATAATGGCTTTCCTCCGCTCGGAGGCCAAAGCAAAGCGCGCGGCGAATAGATCCTCCTGCAAATTATTAGGGCACCAAAACAACCTTCTACTAGCAAGAATCACAGCACAATATAATAAATCACCTAGTGAAAATACTGAATCAAATAGTACAATACTATAAACCCTCACAAAGTAGAGGGTTGAACCGAAGAATGAGGGTCCGGATGTGTAGATCGGCGATCGGAGATGGAACCGGCGGCGTGAAAATGAAGGCGGTGGTTGTCCCCAGCGGTGGAGGGTGGAATCGGACCGGAAATGGATAGATCCGGCCACGTCTGGATAAATCCGTGCGGGGAAGGGTAGATCCGATAATTTGAAATCGGATCCGGGCTGAAATTTCCAGATTGGGGCTGATCCGGAAGGGGGACGACTTTGGGAAGGTGGTTCCACGGAAGGAGGGGCTGTGGGGTTGGGAATAGTGGTGGGGAGGGGTGCTCGGTGGTTATTGGTGAGGTAGGGGTTGCTGGTGGGGATGTACAAGGAGGGAAATGGGGAGGGAGTGGGCTGAGGGTGGCGGTTTTGCAGGGGGGCTGCTGCCTGGCCGGCGGCTAAAGGGGAGGCAGCGGGATGTAGACGGGAGACTGGAGGTGGCGGCCTGGTTTGTGGGGATTTACTGTTGGAACTATAGAGGTGGAATAGTAAATTTAATAAATGAACAGTAAACCTCAAGGGAAAGGAGTTCTTGGACAGCAGACTGCGGCTGTTTTCGGGTGCTGGAATGGAGGGCTGCAGCGGGTGGGAACGAAGGTTTGAGGTGTGGAAAATGAAGGTGGGGGTAGGGGTTTCCTTGAAGAGGAGTTTGACGGCCTAGGAGTCGTCACCTAGGGTTCCTCGACGTCGGCACCGGGGAGGGATCGCTGAAATCCGGGAAAGCTTCTTCTCCAAATTCAACAATGACTGAATTCAGCCCCTCTACATCCTATTTATAATAAAAGAGAGGTTAGGGCATCCCCATCAACGACTATGATTGACCGGTGGGTTCGCCCATAAAAATACATCAAAATAAACTGAAAAAAATAAAGTAATATAGTATTTTGACTCGCGGCGACGCTCCGGACGCAATCGCGGAGTCCGATCGTCGATCCGACCACGCCATATATGGAAAGTTGCCCAATCAGCCCCGAACGGGCCCAAAACGTGTCCTCGTCTCTGCTTCACATCAATCTCCCCGGCTTGAAAGAATTCATCTCCCGATGAATAGGGATCAAAATTCTCTCGCTGCATGCCGGGTAAAACTCGAAGAGGTCCACCAGAGGTCGCCCAAGTGTCGTCGCTGGAAAGTGTCCTCGCCAATCAACTCCCCCTGACTTAAAAGATGTCATCTCCGGTGAATGGAGACGGACGCGCTGAAGTCGAAGTCTAGGGGAGAATCGATCAAGCTTTGCTGCAAGTACCCAAGAGTCACCAACGTTTGTAGTGAGAATGCACTGGTGGAGTCTGGTATCCATGAAGCTCTCAACGCTCAACTCACTAGTGGTGGATCCCGGTGCGATCGGTGGTGCTTGTGGTGAAACCAAAGAAGACGAGTCCCCAGGTGGGTGGAGGTCAACAATGGGTGAGGACGTATGAGGGTGATATGGTAACGACAGTGGGGATGGGGGTGGCTGGGTATCTCCACTGCTCGGGTCCACATACTCTTGAGGTTCATAGTATGGAGTTTGATCTTCAACATTAAACACAGGGTGAATTCCCATACTGACCGGGATGTCAAGTCGGTAGGCGTTGGTCCCAATACCACTAATAATGGAGTACGGACCCATTCGCCTCGCGCTTAACTTTTTGGCAGGCCCCAAAGGGAGCCTCTCAGGGCGGACTCACACTATTACCTTCTCGCCTACATTAAGTATTTGCTCTCGCCTTCGCTTATCTGCATGGGCTTTGTAATTTTCATTGCTTGCTATTATTCATCGGCGGACCGACTCATGCAAATGCTGTGCAAATGACTCAGCACACTCATGCAGGTAATGCAAATAATGCAAAGATAACGTGACAGACACGGTACACTCCTTATAAGAAAATCTAATAATGCCTGAGATGTCTCTCAAATGTGGTGGCCTATCAGGAGGTTCTTTCGGTGGAGTGTAGACAAACTCATCCCGTGTGTGACGAGTGCTCAGATGACCGTGAGAGACAACTATACTCAAATACGGGCTCGTAAAGAGCCAAATGTTTCTCGAGGAACGTAGCGCATCAGGGGGGTCCCCAGGAGGTGTGTAAGAAAAGTCATCATGAAGGAGACGACCACCCGAGTGAAAATCGTGTGCACTGACTAGAAGTCGTGACTCTAAAATATGGTGAGCGTCCCAGACAAGAAAGAACTCATCGGGTGGCTCAGCGGGTGGCGTGTCCCAAAACTCATCCAGAGTGTGAGGCGTAATAAGGTAGGTCCTCACAATATGAGCATACTCAAGTGGACTCAAGGTAGGCCCTACATATGTCATGCTCCACTCAAGGTCCTTGCTCTGGGGCAAGGCCATAGATGATAATGAAAGAGGCGTCCTACCTGAGTGGCTCACCCGAGTCTCAACCTCACCAAGATGTGGCAGATCATCAGGAGGCTCAACAGGGGGCTCGTTATAGGGCTCGTCACTAAGGTCAAGGTCCTCCCGATGAGTACCATCAAAAGGGGTAGTGCCCCTGTGCATGGGAGACATAACCACTACGAGATCAACACCAAGCTCTGAGCTCTCAGTCGTAACGTGGCTCAGGGTAATGCCAAGGGAAAAGTGACATAGACCTACGCTCAAGACCGGGTCCGCGGGTGCGGTGTCAAGACATGAGTTTAGGGTATGAGTGTCAATCAACCCCGGACATGCCAAAAGTGGAGGTGTGGGTGAGAGGCACAACACTACCGACTCAATAGGTCGCTCAGGCTCATCCTCCGTCAGAGTCACAAGAGACGGGTCAGAAACAAGAGATAGATCACTCACGGGGCTAAGCATCTCGCTGGGGTGAGAGCAGTTCGTATCAGGTATCACTTCCGTCGTGGGTAACAGGACAGTGGTAGACATCGTGGTGATCTCAGTATGAGAAGGACTCGTACTGCGGAGGTCAAGGTGAGGGTCCAACCGACCAGCTCTGGCGGATCTCAAAGACTATTCGTAATAAAGGGCAAGCTGATACGTCTGTTCGAGAGACTTCGAGCTATGATAAACCACCTTAGTATGAATGTCAGATCGAAGCCCAGATCGAAATCTGCAAGTGGTCATGGTTGAGTCCTCTCGGATATCGCTCCTCACAACTAACTCATCAAAGCAATCTCTGTACTCAGCGACAAACATGGATTCTTGCTGAAGGGAAAATAATTGGTCGAGCAAGCGACTCCGATATGATGAAGGTAGGTACCTCTGACACAATGTACGCTTCATGTCCACCCAACTAGTGATGCGACGAAGACGGTCTTGCTCGCGGGTCCTCTCAACGCTAGCCCAATATGCCATCGCCTGATCTAAAAGTCTAAGTTACGCAAACTTAACGCGACGCTCACCGAATAACTCAAAATGATCAAGATAATACTCAATATCCACGAGTCAATAACTGAAAGACTCGGGACTCGATGAGCCGTCAAAGGAAGGGGAAACTGTACGAAACCGACTCTCAAGATCTCTCTCAAAGTGACGATCCTCATAATAGTCATCCCTAAGGTAATCGGGTCGAGTCGAAGGATCAACACGATCCGCTCGCGTGCAGGGATATGAACGACGACAATCATCATACTGATCGTCTCTGGCATAGTGAGGTTGTGTCGGTGGGTTGACACGATCTCGGAAAGTGGTGTGCCGCAGACGATAATAATCATCGTGATAACGTGAGGATTTCTCGGAAGTTGCTCTTTGAGATTGGGTATAGGCGGACTCAGAATCTCTCAAGCGAGGAGAGGAACGACGTCGATAATTAGCCATGGATGAACCTAAAGACTCTATATGACCTACCACAGAAGTACCACTACAAAGCATGCAAATGGCCAAACCTTGACCTCTGATACCAATTTGATGTAGGGTAGGCTAGTGGTGCTCAGAAACTATGACTCTAGGTGCGGGTGCAGGGGTGACACACTAATGCAACTCTAAATGCAAATACAACCGTTGGTGACGGCGACGATTAAATTAAGCAATGAAATTAATAGCACCACACAAATAATTGAATTAGGAAACAAACAATTAATTTCAGCAATTTTATAATGGCTTTCCTCCGCTCGGAGGCCAAAGCAAAGCGCGCGGCGAATAGATCCTCCTGCAAATTATTAGGGCACCAAAACAACCTTCTACTAGCAACAATCACACCACAATATAATAAATCACCAAGTGAAAATACTGAATCAAATAGTACAATACTATAAACCCTCACAAAGTAGAGGGTTGAACCGAGACACTGAAGAATGTGGGTCCGGATGTGTAGATCGGCGAGCGGAGATGGAACCGGCGGCGTGGAAATGAAGGCGGTGGTTGTCCCCGGCGGTGGAGGGTGGAATCGGACCGGAAATGGATAGATCCGGCCACGTCTGGATAAATCCGTACGGGGAAGGGTAAATCCGATAATTTGAAATCGGATCCGGGCTGAAATTTCCAGATCGGGGCTGATCCGGAAGGGGGATGACTTTGGGAAGGTGGTTCCACGGAAGGAGGGGCTGTGGGGTTGGGAATAGTGGTGGGAAGGGGTGCTCAGTGGTTATTGGTGAGGTAGGAGTGGCTGGTGGGGATGTACAGGGAGGGAAATGGGGAGGGAGTGGGCTGAGGGTGGCGGTTTAGCAGGGGGCTGCTGCCTGGCCGGCGGCTAAAGGGGAGGCGGCGGGATGTAGACGGGAGCCTGGAGGCGGCGGCCTGGTTTGTGGGGATTTACTGTTGGAATTATAGAGGTGGAATAGTAAATTTAATAAATGATCAGTAAACCTCAAGGGAAAGGAGTTCTGGACTGCAGGCTGCGGCTGTTTTCGGGTGCTGGAATGGAGGGCTGCAGCGGGTGGGAGCGAAGGTTTGAGGTGTGGAAAATGAAGGTGGGGGTAGGGGTTACCTTGGGGAGGAGTTTGACGGCCTAGGAGTCGTCACCTAGGGTTCCTCGGCGTCGGCACCGGGGAGGGATCGCTGGAATCCGGGAAAGCTTTTTCTCCAAATTCAACAATGACTGAATTCAGCCCCTCTACATCCTATTTATAATAAAAGAGAGGCTAGAGCATCCCCATCAACCGCTATGATTGGCCGGTGGGTTTGCCCATAAAAATACATCAAAATAAACTGAAAAAAATAAAGTAATATAGTATTTTGACTCGCGACGACGCTCCGGACGCAATCGCGGAGTCCGATCGTCGATCCGGTCACTCCATATATGGAAAGTTGCCAAATCAATCCCGAACGGGCCCAAAACGCGTTCTCGTCTCTGCTCCGCATCACTTGTCCTTTTGTAAGCTCATAGAGATCATTTTGAATTTTTTTGAACGTAGTGGAAGGAACAAAAGGTAGAAGACGTTCCATAGAATTAATGGAAGGTGTTCAAACCAAACATGCCAACTTACGCGGCTGGGAGAAGTAGAGGAAGCCGAAGCCTGTGAAGGAGCACGATTTGGAATATATAGTTCATCTCTTATCCTACCAGAGTTGAGGATTCACTTCATTTTCAGATTCTGAAACAAAGCATGTGAAGCATAAGAAGTGGAAGAACAATTCAAATTGTTGGTGACTAATAACAAGTTTATTAGAAAGCTAGGATTATGAAGAATATATGATAGATAAAGGGTATGGCTATAATACAAAGAATAAACCTCATGCCAAAATGACAGCATCAGGGCGATCAATGTGGCTAATCTTATCTTTCTTAGGAGTGTAGGAGAAAAATCTTGAGACAAACTGCCATATGATATGCAGTACTAGAACCAATGATACACTTATCAAAAGTCTAAAACAAGGAATGGTAGTGGATCTGGGATGATCAGAGAAAGACCTTGGTGCTCCAGTGGATGATGCAATTTTAATAGCCATTGTCTGTGGCTTGAAGTTTTTCAACTGAGCAGATTCCTATCGGAGGGTCAAATGTGGCTCCTTCCGTATTTGCAAAAGTACAAGAAAGTCAGGAGCAAAAGGAAAAAGTAATCCTTGGTGTCCTCTATGTCCTCATCCCCTTGGTTGCATGAATTATTACCCGTATTCTTGGGAGGATTGCCATGTAGTTTGTAGCAATGTTTCCATGTGTGACTGAGTTTATGATTAAATCACAAAAACTCTTAGTAGAGGAACATGATTGTGGAAAGGAGTAGCCATGAGCAGAGTATTAGTCGCAGCTAAGCCTGACCCATCCTGAGGAGAATACAAGTAAGCAAGTCTTGGTGGTCCAATTCTTACTGAACCAGGTTGAAGTTTTTTTTTCCATTGAAGGGATAAGCTGTCGTCCCAATATCTGCACCCAAGTAAGAACAATTCTTGATTCACACATTGAAGTCAGACAAAGAACGATGACAATCCACTTTATCATGAATCATCTCCATGTATTTACAACACGAGTTATCAGATTTAGTTAATTTAACTCCATATTTAACATGGCAAACTCTGAGTAGGATTGAGCTATAGATAGCTCGTCTCGAGTGATGCTTGCAATTTGAGAATGGATTTGACGTGCTTAAGCATAATTTCATTATCGAGAGTGAGCCAAAGATCAATATCAAGAAAGATAGTTCTTATATATTGATCTATCCAGGGAGTTCAGAAGTCATGACATCACCATTGATTTGTTTGAGTCTCATTTCTCCCATGTGATGCGGTGCATAGACCGGGACTTGCAGTGGAGGACGAGTTTTGGGCCCATTCGGGGCCAATTTGCGACTTACCATATATGACGTGCTCGGATCGACGATCGGACTCCGCGGATGTGTCCAGATTGATAACGTGAGTCAAAATCATATCTTACTTTATTACTTTTGGTTTATTTTAGTGTATTTTGAGTGGTCCCGCTTCCGGCCAATCATAGCCATTGAAGGTGGGATGCCCTAGTATTTGTTTTCTTATAAATAGATGAGTAGGGGCTGATTTTGCAGGCATTGCAGAATTTGGAGAGTTGATTCCCAGATTCCCGCGATCATCCCACGTTGTCGATTCCATGGAACTCTAGGTGACGACTCCTACACTTGTATCCCCCTCTCCAAGGTTTTCCCTAACCCTGGGCTCCTTTTCCCCCTCCCAAACTCTCCCGCAGCCCCTCATAGCCCCCAAATCAGCCGCCTAACCGTTGTCCTGTTTTCCTTGATCTTCACTGTTTAATCATGAAATTTACTATTTATTTTCTAAGTTTCTAAAACAGTGAACCTCCTATCAGGCCGACCGCCCCTTCCCCCGTGTTTCCCCCACCCAATTCCTTCCTTTTCCGCCCCTGCTCCAGGCCAGCGAACCTCTCACAGCCGCCGCCCAGTCCCAAGCCTCCACTGCCGTCCCTTCCACCCTCTACCTCCCAAAATCGAACACCACGTCATTCCCCTCCGTGGAACCACCCGTGCAGCCCCTCCCGCACCCTAGCAGCCCGGATCTAGGCAAATCTGGCCCGGATTCGGCTTTTTCCCCATACACTCTTCATCCCCTTGCCCGGTTCCGCCACCAAACATCGGGCCCAATCATCCCTCACTCGGATCTACGCTTACGAGGCTGGATCTATCTATTTCTGGTCCGACTCCACCATCCATCGCCGAGGACAACCACCGCCATCATCTCCACGCCTCCGGTTTCACCTTGGATCGTTGTACACACATCTCCGGCTCCGGATTCCCCAGTGTCTTGGTCAACCCACTATTTGGTGAGTCTTTGTTGTACTTGATTATTATTTTCTGCATATTTATATTGGATTGGATCTTGTACTTGTTTTGGATATCTTGTATGGTAGTTGTTTGTTTTTAGATTATTATTATTGTGAGTTGCAGGTTTTATTCGCCGCACGCTCTTGCTTTGGCCCTCCACGTGGAGGAAAGCCGAAGCTTGCTTTTGCCTTAATAAAATATTTTGTCTTGCTGTAAATTATCTGCGTGAGATGTTATTTATTATTCAATTGTGATTTTAACCGTCGGATTTACATAGCATGTAGAGTTAGGTCACCGCTTATCTCGCCGCCTATAGATTCTCCCTACGTCACCAAGTAGGATCATATCACGGTGCTTCCATAGTAGTACTATTGATTTGACCAAGTAAGCTCCTTTGGCAAAAGGCCGTGTGAAAGGATTATGGCCATCCTTGGGCAATTAGTACCATCAAGTATCATCGTGGTAATGATACTTTATTTGAAAATTGTTCAACTCTTATTGAATTTATTGATGCAGTCCCATAAGATGTCAATGTCGAATGGAGCGTTTGACATTTATAGAAAGTGCAATGTCACAAATGCATGTTGAGGGCATCAAACAAAGTGTATCATTCAACAAGCTCAACGTACACAGACGAAGCGACTAACAACAGAAGAGAGAGTTGTTGGAGACAAGTGAACTGCATGTTGGGGGAGTAGAGGACTACAAAAGGTCAAAGGCTATTGAAGAAGTGCAAGATTGTGCGAACAAATGCTTCAGCATCAGCGCTTAAAAGTAAACTGTTTGTTAGACATATATGTATTTGTGTGTTGAAGAATGAGAGTGGCATGTGATGAGGATCATAGATCGAGGGTGGAACGATACTTATCCGAGCCCGCACCAGCTACATATGCAAGAGACAGAGATAGGATCATCGTATAGATGATTCAAGGTGGTATTCGATTTCAGAGCGATGGCGACATATTTTTATGTAAAATTCGTGGATATGTTCTGTATGATCTTGAGTGTCCATAGTGGACTCTAAGTCTATAAGACTCAGTTGGCTCAGTTGCAACGACTGGAGAAGTGGTGGGAAACAGTAGTGAAATAATCAGCTGTTTTGCAGAGTGGTGACAGAATATGTGAAACTGTTTGGAAAAAACGTGTTGTTTCAACCTGTGAGGTACAATCACATGAATAAAAATTTTCTAAAAACTCAACCAAAAATTTCTCAACCAAATTATTCTCTAATGTATATTCATTACCATCTTTAGCATATAATAACTTATAAATATAACCAATGTCATTGGATTTTTTCTTCTTCTAATCAATGTGGTCACCATTTCTTGTACCTATGAGGTACAATCATATGAATCAAAATTTTCTAAAAACTCGACCAAAAATTTTTCACTAACGTAATATTTATTACCATCTTTAGCATACAATAACTTATAAACATAACCAATGTCATTGGATTTTTTCTTCTTCTAATCATTGTGGTCACCATTTCTTGTATCTTCTCTTTACAAGCCATCAAATTTCATGTAGAAAATGCCATCCCAATGTCTACTCAGGAATATAAATGAAATTGGAGGAAAAAATGACAAAAGTCTGATGCATAGGGCCTCAAGTAATTTGAAAGATCACCCGGAGGTCCTGGCTTCGTTCGGGTGAATTCGTCAGTTGACTTAGATATTACCTTCACCTTCATCTCTTTTTGCTGCGGCAACGAGGTGCGTGACGAGGTGCGCGATGAGGTGCAGAGACGTGGTTGGCCGCACTCGGGATGTCTAGGGCTTTGTGAAGGAGTATCACAAATTTGAAGGAGTTCGGCGGGAGTGGCAGTAAGCGTCGACGAATCTCCGGCCGGAGAAGGCATCGGCGATTACAATCCGTTCGCCAGCATGGCTCAATGCAGAAGGTTGAAGAAGTATCAAGGCGGAAGAAGAGGATTTCCGTGAATCGCAATCCGCGTGATTTGGAGTCGTGAAAATATTTCACAACTCCAAATCGCGGTATTTTCCTGATTGTAGGGTGGTGGTTCTTCATACTGGAGATGGCATAAATAGTGTTTGGCGGGGCAGTGCGAAGTCAAGGTTACTACATTTTTTTAACTACCCCACTCACTATAACTACCCCTGCCACTTACCATAACTACCCAAAATTGTGTGTAATCATGTTTCCCTTATGTTGTAACTTCATTTTCCTCTATCCCAAATCCATATAACTACCTCCCCCACTAGTAACTACCTCTCCACCACTAACTCATTAATTCCTGAAGTAAGCCCCATAACTTCTGCCCACTTGTAGAATTGCCCCAATTCCAGGTAGTTTCAGCCTTTCAGGCCACTTGCAGCTTCCCCACTTCTTCTCCCATGAAATTTTTGGTTCCCTACCCATTCAAGTCATGTTCCCTACCCTCCTGAACCACTCCAGCCCCATTTCCCACTTCTTCAAGCCACGTCCTTTCCATTTCTCCCACAGCTCCAGCCCAAAGCCCCCCTGGAATCCAATTCCAGTCTCAAACAACCTTCGTCCACCGTCAGTCTAAACCCTGCATTCAAAACCCACCCCATACCCCTCCAAAAGCCTTCCCTTCCCCTAATTAGCACATCGGCACCTCCATAAATCCTATCCGACCACTAAAACTCCTACACTCCAACATTTAACAACCTAAATTCATTCTAGAACAGTGCAAGATGTTGTTCTGCTCCAAATCGGCCTTTCCACTCATCGGAGTCTGATTGCTTATTGTTGCGATAATTCCCTTGAATTTGATGGTACAAAATTTTATCTAATTGATGATAAGAAAATCTAGAGAACAATTCCTGCTTTAGTGGAATCGACCATGAGCAGAAAGAAGCATGCATCCCTCCAGGAAAGGGGGCCGGAAAGTTGATGTGAAGGAAGGGTCAAGGTAATCCTGAAGTTGTCAGAGATCGTCGACCGTGCATTTGCCTATCAGGAACTTGTTCGCCGACAGTGCATTCGCCGACAATGTGTTCGCAGACAGTGACCGTGCATTTTGTCGACCGAGTACCCATTCACTGGTTGGAGAATGGATTGCAGCCTGTTGTTCTCAGTTGCAGTGCTCCCAGATCAGTCAGAGATCGTCCTTCGTTGACCGAAGTTGTAGTCGACCGTGACTAAGCCATCTCTTCATCATCATTCCCAGAAGGAATATTCTGCACTTAACAATCGCTAACCAGAGCTCAGCGATCGCCGAACGACTAGGAGCTCATTGTTCATTGACTATGCCGAAGATTTGTCGGGACTCTGGAAAGAGCAGTTGCAGAGTCAAAAAGTTGAAGATGTTTCTGCCACTTTTTTTCTCGTTGGGACTCAGACAACAATTAACTGAAGATAAATGGGCTCCTCCTTAAATCCCCTCCAATCTGAGGCGGCTATTTAAGATGGGCAAGGATTTGAATATCAATGTCGTGATGCAGCAAACAAAAGGAAGAAGCTGCATGAAGTAAGAAGACAAGAAAAAAGAAACAAAGAGAACAACACTCTCGGTATGTGGAGCACTCTCCCTTACTTCATCCCAATCTCCCTTCTCACCTCCTCTTCCAAATGTAAATTGTGTATCCTCTTTTCTTGAGACACAACTAGAAATCATATCCTCTTGTGATTACTTCTTGATGCAGTGGTAGGTTGACTCGGGATGGGTTTACTAAATACAACCCTAAATGAAGTGAACAACAAGGCCGAGTTTTTTAATTGCAGTAGTAATATATTATTATAAAAAAATTATCAGATGCATAGATTTTACCAAAACTTTGTTTTAGTAAAACAAATAGTGTTCACGAACCCAAATGAGGCGCAATTAATAAAGCGAACACAGAATTAACCCCGCAAGTTGCACAACGAGTGAACTAATAACACAATAAAATAGAAATCCACCACAATACAAGTTACCCAGAATAAACAACTATAAAGGTAATGACTTACCACAACTTATACGTGCAGGTTGCGGCAGGACGGATGCGGGTGGGCTTCCAAGGTCAAAGCGAGCGGGTAAAGGTACCGGGGTAGAGATCTGGACGGGGAGATGGTTGTTAGATAAAGGAAGCACTAGGAATTTTGGTGGGGGTGCGTGGCTAGCAGCAGGGAGGGCTACAAGAATTAGGTTGAGTTTGTGACGCAGGACGAGGCTGTGTTAAACAGTTAAAGTGAATGCGCCGACACGCTAATAGTACACTACGCGCAAATGTGAAATCAATGCATTCAAGCTCGATTAAATGATATGTGCATGCTTTTAAATTTTAGCCCGGAATTAAACTTCAGCAAAAATTTATAAGCGACTAGCAAATCAACACAGTGTGCGCAATAACTTTCGTGCGTGTAAGCAAACAATCACGTTCTTTTCACAAGCAGTACTTTCGGCTACAACTTTTACAAATGGACTTGAGTGAACAAAGTAATGAAAACAAATAACACAAACAAAATAGTAATTTCAGTGAACATGTGCAAGGTTCATTCCAAATATTCAATACAAAAATAAAATAACACAAAGACAACAATACTCACAAGGCACGAGAGATCTCGAGGCGGCGGCGGTGGATGTGGTTCCACGAGATGAATTTTACGACTGTAACAGAACAATCTATTTTGAGCTTGGAAGGTGTGATGAGGTGACTGAGAGGAATCACTAAGGGGTAACAGGACTTGGACAAAAAGGAGGAGATGAGCTTCTGGGCCAGAATAAGGCGGGCTGGCCTGCTTGGGGTGAAGTTTCAGCAAACAGGAATTTTGTGGCTAACCTGGATTGTTTCTAAGAACAGAAGAGGGCTGGCCGTAACTTTGAAAAGTGCTGAAAATAGAGGGGAAATATGCAGTTGAAGAGAGAGGTGTAGGGAGAGACGGCCTGCTGTAGACGAGAAAAGGCCGGGAGATGGAATCGAAATCCAGTAGGAGAAATGGAGAGCCGACGATATTGGAAATGGAAACAAAAGAAAGGTTTGCCGGTGCTGGAATGGATCGATGAATGGGGGAGCTACTTGCAGTTTCCAGCGGGGAAGAAGAAATAGCGGCTAACAACGGCGATCAGTCTGGAGAAAGAAATAGGAACACCCGGCTTGTCGATTCTGGCTGGGAGGGAGACGAATAGTAGCACTGGCGTGTGGGAGAGTTGAAGAGCAACGGTGATGCGTGAGGTTGACGACGAAAGGGAGGGGCTTCTTGCCGTCTCTGGCGGTAGAGATGAAGAACAGAGAGATATCGAAGCAGAGAAGCTTGCTGGTAAGGTGGACGGGGCACTAGGCTGGCATGGAAGAAGATGAACAGTGAAGACAGGGCGACTTCCTTCTTGCCGGATGAAGAAATCTTGGGATTAGAGGTGATGAACAGTGAGAGATTAGGCGGTTTCCTTCATAGATAGTGGGATGAAGGAGTTTTCGGGAATATGAACAGTGGCATTAGAAAGAAATAATTGAAATAGAATTAATCGGGACGTCGCACCCTAGGCTCGTGGCGTCGCACCCTAGGCTCGTGGCGTCGCACCACGAATGATTGCCAAAATCTGGACTCTCCCACTCCCACCCGGACGCAACCACAACCTCTGATCGTCCGTCCGGGCAGCGAATCACCGCCTCCTGCAGGAATACACGTGAGTCAGCCGTGACGCGCCGTCACCTATCCTACAAGGACTGTTGAAGAGAGGATTACCCAGATTTATTGGGGAACCTCTATAAAAACGTATGTCTTTTAGTTGAATGCTCTCTATAACATGTATCTGATTTATTTTTCCTTTTGTTTGTTGTTACATTTCCTTTGGTTTCAGTTTTTCTCTCTTACTTTTTTCTTTGTTATCTGGATGAGTTATGTGTAACTTAAAAAGATAATTTCACTCCCTCTTTTCTAGGCCTGCGAGATGTGCGGTTTGGGGACAAACCAAACCACACCGCAGGGTTGCGGTTTTCGACCGGCCAAAACCGCACCGAAATCGTGCGGTGTGGTTTGGTTTCGGTGCGGTTTGACGTCGGTTTGTGCGGTGCGGTTTCGGTTTTTGACAGTTTTTCTGGTCAATAATAAAACAAAGCATATTTTATTGAACAAAACTAAACTCGACAGTGTTTCTAAAACCTTAAGTTTTAACTCTACATCCTAAGCACAAAAAACTCTTAAATGTTAAATCATAAACTGATTCTGTCCCAGTTCAGTGAATATTAAACATTTAAACTGTCAAATATTGTTGTTACACACTAATGTTGCATAGTACTAGTACTCACAAATAAACTATATAATTGCTGGCTTATTTTATATATATATATATATATATATATGTGATATAGAATATGATAATTGAGGATTACAGAACATATTACACGTAAGAGGAAACACCACAACTCGACAAGCAATAGTTTCAGAGCTTCAAAAAATTAAACACGGTAATTTTAAAACAAATGAGGGGCAAAAGTGTGTCTTGAACGGTACAAATCTGCAGGCTGAATTATCAAAAAGCTAAAAAAGCTAGAGGGCGCTTCACTCTTCAACGGCATGAGGCATCCTCATCGGCAAACTTCATCTTCTTACTTGCGGGTTGAATCTGACCCACCAGCGTTTCCCGCAGACCATAATCAAATTAATTTAAACATTAAATTAACAGAACAAACAATCTGACTATCTTTACCATAATTCAATTTCCATCTTCATTGAGGAAACGCCACCAAGCAAGCTTAAATGTGTTAACATGAAGAGATTGGGCTAGAAAAAGGGATAAATCTTGCTCTTAGTATGCGTTAGAAATTAGAGTTCAGGGAAGGACGACGGAGACTGTCACCCTTACAAGAAGTCAAGAAGAGAGCGAGACGTCGAGCCCTAAATCTGCAGCTGGGATCGCGACCCTGCGAGTTGATGCGGACCCGCCGGCTGCAACAGATTTTCGTTGATCGGCGACCGGTGTGCGAAACTACGACCGCCGGCCGTCGTGGCGTCACGCCGTCGTCAACTCCTATATAGGGTTTCGGCGTTTCGAAGATGGTTAGCCTGTCGGCCCTATTTGCGAATGTTGAACGACAACGTCGACAGAACGAGTGAAGCGCTGAAGTAATGACCTAATGGGTGCAGTTTTTTAATAATTATTGTGTGGTTTTTTTAACTATTAAATATTAATTAATAGAATAATAGTTAATGTGCAGTTTTTTAACGGCCGAAGTAAAATTTAATAGTTAAATTGACGCAGGGCGAATCTATAGGCGGTGGGAAACCTGCGACCTAACCCTACATGCTATGCAGATCCGACGATTAAATCACAAATTAGATAATAAATAATAATCATCCCACGCAGTTAATGCACAACAAGACAAAGATAATTTATTTAGGGCGAAACAAGCTTAGGCTTTTCTCCGCGGGGAGGGCCAATGCAAGAGCGCGCGGCGTATGAATCCTTCATGCAGTTAGAGATTAATCCATGCACAAATAACTATAATAAACTGAACACCCAAGCAACCATGAAATAAAATACTGTAGCAATGTTTTACAACTAAATACCGATACAAAAACACAATACGAATAATAGGGCTGCTGTAAATAAAAAAATCTGAATATTAGAGGGCTCAAAGAGGGGTTCCGGTGGTTGGTGGACCGGATCGGGTAAGGGTAGGCTGGTTGGGGGATTAGGAAGGCTAGATCGGAGAGGTAAGTGACTGTATCTGGGCTGAAATGCCCAGATCTGGACAGATTTGGTGATGACCGGTTGTTGGGAGGTGGATCCACGTGATGGGGAGTAATGAAAGCAAATAAGGAAAGGCTTGGCGGCTGGTTATGGCTGGAAAAATTCAGATCTGGGCTTTTTTGGGGCTGCACACAGCCAGACAACTGTAAGTGGGTGGCGGCATGGCTGGACAGCAAGGAGGGGGAGTTTATGAGGGGGTAGCGGGCTGGATCTGATGGGGAAAAGGATGGGAACGGTGGTTGTGCAGGGAAACAGGGAGGCGTTTATGATAGGGGTAGTTGGAGGGACAATCCGGGGAGGCCGACGACTGATCTGGGGAAGAGAGGGTGGTGCGGTGGGCTGGCCGGGATGGGAAGCAGAGAGAAATTCCTGCAGGGAGGCTGGACAGCAAAATAGGAAAGGTGGGGGGAGGGGGGAGGAGGAAAACAATAAAAGATACAAGAGCTTACCCAAGGAGTCGTCACCAAGGGGTTCCACGGAGTCGGCACCGCGGAGGAGATCACCGGAATGAAGGAAGACACTCTCTTCTCCAAACATTCAGCAATGAGAAATGACGGCAGCCCTACACCATCTATTTATAAGAAATAAAAATTAGGGCACCCGGAATCAACGGCTACGATTGGTCGTTGGTCTCGGGGCCAAAACTACATAAAATAGAATCCGAAAAGTACAAACCTATATATGAAATTGATTCGCAACGCGAATCCGGACGCATACACCGAGTCGGATCGTCGATTCGGGCACGCCATATATGGTAAGACTCCAAATCAGTCCCGAATGGGCCCAAAGCTTGTCCTCGTCTCTGCTCCGCATCGTAAATGGGTATCGTTGCTGCATTTCTGCGGTTACAAAAAACCGCATAGTAAGATTGGACATAAAAAAACCTGCATAGTATGCGGTTTTCACGAAGCCCAAGTCAATTTTTTTTCCAAAGTAGAATATAATGGGTGCTGCATTGCTGCGGTTTTTTAATGGACCAATCTTAAATTTTTTCAGACCTACTAATCTAGTCACGGTGCGGTGCGATGTGGTCGATTTTTACGAAGCCCAAGTCAAACCTAACCGCATGTATGTGGTTTTCAGCCCCCCGAAACCGAACCGAACCGCACCGCACCCGATCGGTTCGATTTGAAAAGGGATGCGGTGCGGTTTTGCGGTTTCATGCGGTTTTCGATTTTCTGCACAGGCCTACTCTTTTCCCCTTTTCTACAAAATTCAGATCCATCTCCGAACTTTCGCTTATTTAAATTATTGTATGAAGTCTTACTATTTATTGTTGAATAGTTGATGAACAATCATGCTATTTTAGATGTTATTTCGTATTTGTTCATTCAATATTTGTTCTATTTGCATGATTTATTCTCTTAATATTAAATTGGAGTACTTTTTCTTTAATTTAATTGGATCTAGTTTGTTTCTTTAGTTTCTAATCTCAAAACCTGAATTCTTGTGGACTCTTTAATTTAACTCGATCTAGTGATTTAATGATAGCAGTTTAATGAATAGGGGAGGCTACAACTTGAATATAGTTTATCATTATAAGCCTCAATTGTTCTAATCACATTTTTCACTCTTTAAAATTGTTTAATTTTTTAAATAGTCCTTTTAATGCAAAATTGTCATTTTTGAAAATACTGCCTGATATATCGGTTGTACCCAATATTTCAAGCGATATCTCGCGGCCAATATATAAGTATGAGTATTCAAAAGTTATTTTCTTCATTTCTTTTATGCGATCAAGTGGAAATGTTTTATTTTGTCCTTCATTTCAATCATCTATCTGAGCCTAGCTTTAACGTTTTTCTCACTCGCTCTCATTTGATGCTCATTATGTCGTTTATTGTCGTTGACGCCTCTATCTTCTGTTTTTTTGCTTGTTTCCAACTGAGGTCTTATGTTTTTTGACATGGAACTACTGGGCCAATGTCATCGATTCTGAAACGATGATAAAAGTATAGGAAATTCACTTACTTCAATACTTATTATTTATATACAAAATTGTGTCTAGTTTGTTTGTTACTTCATTTTAATGACGCTATTACATGTTTATTGTGTATATATATTAAAAATTTATTTAAATATTAAAATCTGACATTGTAAAATATCTCTGATATATCATTCGCATTGTGAAATATCTCTGATATATTTTTCGCAATCCGACATCCGACATTTAATTCGACATGAGCCCAACATTCGACATCTGCAACCTTGATCATTGGTCAATTGTGTTGGGAAGAATTCCTCTCTTTTTGCAATCCACTCCATAGGGTCGCACCCGTTGAAATAGGGAACTTCTAAACAATGAGCTTGGGCGATGCCATCGACAATGGATAGGGTCCTCCTGAGGCATCTAGGGAAGGATTGCCCCAGAGGAGTAATGATTTATTGGCAGCGAGTAGGGAAGTTGGGACTCAGATATGTTGAAACTGCTCCATGAGTGTAGATTCATTGCATGGTTGCTTGCATTGAGGCCAACCTCTTCTCATGTGCTGGTTAGGGATTTCTCCATGTTGTCAATGTATGTGTCGGTCATGGCATCTCGACTTCGAGTGGAGCGACAAATATGTTTGGAGTGACCGAGTTAATTCCACTCTTTTGTCTCAGTTTATCTGTTGTGCGGCTAAATAAAATCAAATATGGAACATGCTGGCTTATAAATTTCTTTCCCTTGTTTTGCAGGTCTTATTTCAGAATGATTCTCCTGCAACTTTGCTTGCTCGTGTAATCGGCATCATTGGCTCCTTAGACCAAACAATGCTCGCTAAAGCTCGAGATACATATAAATATTTTACAAAGAATCACATGTTATACGAAAGGAACCAGGTTTGAAATTCTTCCCCTTAATATTTATGCATCTATTAAGTTTTTGGTTATAACAATATTGAATTCTAGAAATTCCTTACCGCCCTTTTACTGTTATGATTGATTCTTTTTTAAACATTGTTTTTCCCAATCAGCAATATCACAATAATAACTCCCATTATGCCAGGTGTCAAAATTTCTTTGTGAACCGTAACTAACTTAGGACAGTTTTGTTGATGGGACCACCAAAAAACTCAATAGTGACCAAAGTCTATGGACAGATGACTTCTTTTTAGTTTTTATTTCCTGTACTCGCAGTAACCGACTAAAGGCGTTTTGAAAAAAATGGAAATAAGAGCAGACAAAACATTAATCTTTTTCAATTTAATCAATTAAGAAAAGCAAAGCAATTTTGTTAAAGAACAAATCAATTTGTAGTCACAAGAATTGGATAGCATTTTGATTCAAATATTTTGGAAAAAGAAAACCTGGTAAATTTATTACACTTCAGTGAGATCTATTAGAGAATATGAGGGAAAACAATGTAAAAGCCCATGTATAAGGCCCATCTATAGACCCACTTCTTCTTCTTCTATTAGTCTCACATCTCTTGTATAGGATTCTTCCTCCCTCTCTTCTCTTATATATTTGTACTTACTCTTGTATTTTGATCATGAAGAAGTATATACAAGGTTTGACTCTATTTTTCTACATGGTATCAAAGTTAGGTTCCGATTCTGGGCGGCTACCTGTTTTGTAACCGCGGCTATCCGCGCGGCTTCATCCCTTCTTCCCGTCGCTGTTCCGCGGACTCTTCTTTTCTGTCCGCTTCTACTCCTCTCTCTGTGGCTTCCACCCCTCTTCCTCCTCTTCCTCCCTTTATTTGTATAACCCTCTTCTCACTGACTGGTGCCCCCTACCCGCTGTTCGTTCTTCTACCCGATGGGGGTTGCCTAGCCGCTGCGGGTTGCCTTGCTGCTACGGGTTGTCTATCCGCTGCTTCTTGTCGTGGGTTCTTGCCGCTGCTTCTGGCCTCCACGTTTGTCCGCGCGGTCTCTCTTTTTTTATCCTTCTCGCCGCGGTCTCGTCTTAACCGCTGACCCTTGGCTCGCTGCAATCTCTGCTAATCGCTGTGATCTCCCCTTGTCGCCGCTACTGTCCGTGCGATCTCTGCTATTCGCTGCGATCTCCCCTTGTCGCTGCTACTGTCTCGTCTTACTGTCCATGCGGTCTCGTCTTACCTGCTGGACCTTGGCTCGCTGCGATCTTTGTTATTCGCTACGATCTCCCCTTGTCGCCGCTATTGCCCGTGCGGTCTCGCCTTAACCACTGGCCCTTATCCGCAGCGGCACGGTGTTCGGCTAGCTGCGCGCTCTATTAGCCACGCGCTCTCTTCGTCGCTCTCTTGTCGCCGCGCTCTCTGAGTCGTCGCGGCCATGCCGCTTCTTGCTCCTCTTTAACTGCTCAGACTGTTTTTTCCAGTCGCCAAGCTTGGCGTTATCCGCATGGCTTCCGAGTCGCCTACTGCTTCCGATTCAACTACTCTTTCCGGACATCCTCGTGTTGCTCCTCTTGAGCTTCGTGATGAATTACGAATTACCATCATTTCTCTCAGTGGCAAACCAAATTTTGTTGAATGGGTTCACTCAGTTCGCCGTGTACTGCAGACGAAGGGTCTCCTTCATCACCTAACAAGGCCTCCTCCCAATGAACCTACTGACGAGTGGATCCGAGACGACGGGCGTGTCCAGTCTTGGCTTCTAAATTCTCTGGACACTGAGCCGTATTGGATGACCATGTACCACGAGATGGCTCACGCTATGTGGACGGACCTTCATTCTCTCTTCTCCGGGAAGGACAATCTTCAGCACTTATTCGACATTCTTACCGATCTTCAGTCCCTCGACCCTGGAGCTACTGGTGACTTGACGTCTTTTGTTGCTCGGGCTAAAACTCTTGTGGAGGCTTGGATCCAGCATCAGCCCCCCACCACAGACTTGATTACTCAACGACAGCAGAAAAAAGCAATTGGGATTGCTATGATGATGTCTCGTGTTCCTCCACATCTTCATAGTGTCCGCGCTCATATCTTATCTTCCGCTGTTACTCTGTCCCTCTCGGACGTTTGCTCGATGCTTCTGAAAGTTACCCCTCCTCCGGATGCTCCACTTCTCTCTCCAGCTCTCCTTCAGCAACTCGTGGCTACTCTCGCACCTTCTACTCGTGGTCACCCTGCTCGTGGAGGTCGCCAGTCTCGGGGACGAGGTCGTGGTGGTCGTACTCTCTTCAAGTGCTCTCACTGCGGCAGGGATGGTCATCTGGAGGCCACCTGCTACCGCAAACATGGTCTGCCCCCTCACCTTACTGCTTCGGCTACTACCACACCTCCCTCCGCCACTAGCGAGGATATTGCTGCTCTGCGTGCTCAACTCCATCAACTTCAAGGAGTAGTTAGTCGCTCCTCTAGTTCAGTGGCCTCGATCTCCAATGAAGGTATATCTTGCCTCTCACACAGCTCTTATTGGATTGTGGACTCGGGTGTTATGCATCATCTCTCTCCGCAGAAGCCGTCGCAATACTTAGATTCTGCTTATCCCAAGTCATTATTGTGGCTAATGGTGACACAATCCCGGTTTCTGGCACTGCCCATCTTCCTCTTATTCCTTCCCTCTCCTTATCCTCGGTTCTCCATGTTCCAGGATCCCCTTTTAATCTACTTTTTGTTAGCCGTCTTACACATGATCTTGATTGTTTTGTAACTTTCTCGCGCTCTTCTTTTGTTGTGCATGATCGACTAACGCAGAATATACTTGGTAGGAGGTGACTGTCTAAAGGGCTGTATCTTCTCGATGCTCCTCCCGCTGCTCTCACCACTGTCTCCTCCACTGATTGACATCGTCGTCTTGGGCATGCTCCTCTTCCGATTTTCAAGAAAGCTCTTCCAACTATTCCTCTTCAGGTGTTCTTTTGTGAATCATGTATTTTTGACAAACAACACCTTGTATCTTTTACTTTTCCTTGTACTCGGAGCGATGATCCTTTATCATTAGTGCATTCTGATATCTGGGGACCATATAAGATCCCTAGTATTTTTGGTTATCGCTACTTTATAACTTTCATTGATGATTACTCGCAGGTTACTTGGTTGTACTTACTTCGTGATCGTACCGAACTCACCTCCACGTTCCGTACCTTTCTTACGGAAACCGACACTCAGTTTTCAACATGTGTAAAAATTCTCCGTACTGATAATGCTCATGAGTATACTGGTTGCACATTTTCCAATCTATGCGCTGAGTTTGGTATTATTCATCAGACTTCGTGTGTCTATTCCCCTCAACAGAATGGCGTAACGGAACGGAAAAATCACCACCTCTTTGATGTTGCCAGATCTCTCATGATCCAAATGTCAGTTCTTCCTCTCTATTGGAACTTTGCGATTTCCACTGCTTGCCACCTCATCAATCAAATGCCCTCGTCTATCCTCCACTTTGTGGCTCCCGTCATTCTCCTTTACCCATCCAAGGTTCTCTTCTCTCTCACACCTCGTGTGTTTGGATGTGCATGTTATGTCCATCACCTTGGTCCTTCAAACGACAAGTTAACCCCTCGTGCTACCAAAGCTATGTTTGTTGGGTACTCTCGCACTCAGAAGGGGTATGTTTGTTATTACCCTACCACTGGTAAAGTGGTTGTTTCTGTTGATGTCTCCTTTCATGAAGACCAACCATATCACACCGTCCTACTAATCCTCTTATTCCTCCTCTACCTCGGCCCACAGTTCCAGTTATGTCCCTGCTTCCACCGCTTCTACCTACTCCTCTGCCTCCAACACCTCACCCCCCGCCAGCCCCCTCCAAACCACCTATCATTTAGGTTTACACTCGTCATCCTCCACATCCACATGCCCTGCAGCAGATTCCCTCTACCGGTGCTTCCTCGCGGCTTGTTGATTCAGCATCACCCTCGACGGATCATCCCTTTGCCAAATATGTCTCTTTACATCGTCTCTCTCCACCTCTTCTTACCTTTGCTCTCTTTCTCTTTTATCTCTATACCTAACTCTGTGCAGGAAGCTCTCCAACATTCGGGGTGGCGTGCAGTCATGGATGAAAAAATGACTGCTCTGTGGGGTAATCAGACTTGGGATCTTGTCTCTCTTCCTCCTGGCCATAGTTGTGTTAGCTGCAAATGGATTTTTACAATCAAACATGCGGCGGATGAGACAATTGATCGCTTGAAAGCTCGGCTTGTGACATGAGGTTTTAGTCAACAATACGACCTTGATTATGATGAAGCTTTCTCCCCTGTCGCAAAATTAAATTCAATTCGGGTTTTGCTCTCCTTAGTTGTTCATCACCAGTGGCCCCTCCATCAGCTGGACGTAAAAATCCAATTTTAAATGGTGATCTTCTTGAAACTGTTTACATGCATCAACCCGCCCGGGTTTGAGACCACGAGGGAGTCTCGTGTATGTTTGCTTCGAAAATTTATCTATGGTCTCAAACAGTCTCCTCGGGTGTGGTTTGAGAAATTCAGCAATGTCGTTCGTGAGGTTGGTTTCAAACAAAGCTTGACATATTTCTCTCTCTTCACTCGTCACCAATCAACCGGGACTGTAATACTTCTGGTTTATGTGGACTATATTTTGATCACTGGTGGTGACTCCGCTTGGATACAACATGTTAAGCAACATTTGAATTCTGTCTTTCAAATCAAAGATCTGGGAAACTTTTGGTATTTTCTTGGACTAGAGGTAGCACGGCGACCTGATGACCTTGTCTTATCCCAACTCAAGTATTGCATTGAACTTTTGCAAGATGCTGACATCTCAGGGTGCAAACCTACGGAGACCCCGTTGGAAGTCAACCACAAGTTGTGTGCTCAGGGATCTGAGTTTGACTCTCTACTTCCAAATCCGGAATACTATCAGCGTCTTGTGGGAAAACTGATATACCAAACAGTTACAAGACCAGATATCTCATTTGCGGTTGGAGTAGTCAGCCGCTTCATGCATACTCCACGGGTTTCTCATATTCAGGCAGTGGAACACATTCTCAGATATCTGAAGACTGCTCCTGGACAAGGACTTGTGTATAAACCATCTTCCTCCCTTTCTCCTATTGCTTACTCTGATGCGGATTATGCGGGCTCGCTGGCGATCGACGATCTACTACTGGTTTCTGTACTTTGGAGGAAATCTTATCACATAACAGAGTAAGAAGCAGTCGGTGGTTGCTCGCTCGTCGGCTGAGGCTGATTAGCGTGCGATGGCTGCTGTTGTATCAGAACTCACCTGGCTTGAAAGTCTCCTTATGGATTTGGGGGTTAAATTATCCTCACCGTCAACTTTGTTTTGTGATAATCAGCAACAATCCATATTGCAAAGAATCCTGTGTTCCATGAGCGGACCAAACATATTGAAGTTGATTGTCACTTCGTTCGAGAAATGATCCAATCAAAGATGCTAAAGCTTGAGCATGTTCCTGCTTCCGGGCAAGTTGCTGACGTTCTTACCAAGGCATTACCTCGGAAATTGTACCATCAGTTCCTGTCCAAGCTTGGTGTCTACAACTTGTACGCTCTAGCTTGCGGGGGAGTGTTAGAGAATATGAGGGAAAACGATGTAAAAGCCCATGTATAAGGCCCATCTATATGCCCGCTTCTTCTTTCTTCTATTAGTCTCACATCTCTTGTATAAGATTCTCTCCCTCTCTTCTCCTATATATTTGTACTTACTTTTGTATTTTGATCATGAAGAAGTATATATAAGATTTGACTCTATTTTTCTACAAGATCAATAATCATTTTTCCTCTCAATACATTAATTGTATTTACTCTTCTGTATGTTATTTGTTTTAAAGCTAGTAACACTTAAAAAAAACATTCTCATTTACTTTACCCATCTCGCCGACTCTATCCATCTCATGCTATCAGAATTCAGATGCGTACCTGAATCTCTTGATAGTTTGACAGTACCAAGTTATTATGTTGTCGACAGAAATCTATGCTGTTTTCCTGTCTGAATGAATAAATTGCATTTATTTCTATAAAATATTACAAAATTACTTGCATTTTAGTCCCTTTTTATATACAATCTTCCTATTTAATTAGCTGAGATATACACCTTTTTATTTGAAAAAGTACTATATGCACTCAGCACATGCAGCTGATTACATTGAGCCACTCACACAAAGTCATGTTATCCATGCTGTTCCGATTCACGTGCAAAGATTTAATGTTGGAAAAAATATTGCTTGGGCTCCATAGCACCAGGGATTTCTGTTGGTCAGTCATAGGCAATGCTGCCTGGTTGTGCGTGTGTTACTTCGGGGAAAATTTTAGAGTTAGGAGAGGAGGGAGTTGAACACTCAAGGTAGATTTCACTAGGACTAGAAGGAAAATATACAACTCGTCTATGAAGCACCAATACATCCCTGAGGGCCGTGTGCTCGTACTGGGTTTGTTTCTGGTACCGGTACGTACCTGATACTCGATGGATACACCTGCTATTCTAGTCTGCCGATAAGCTTGGACTTGACAAATCGTTTTACATTAATGACAGGGCTATACTTTTTTAAAGTAAACAAAAACTTCATCATGTCTTTTTGAAAAGAGAAAATGTGATTTAGAAATACGAAGAATTTGGTTTATATTTGAGTATTTTGTTAATTTAATATGCATTTTGAGGATTCGATGTTTTAAATTGGTATTGCTTCTACTTGTTCAATATTCCCCATTCTTAAAAAGTGGCATATATATACATATATAGCAATATAAATTACGTTGTACCTGGAATGTAACCGTATTCTTTTTTTTTTCTCGTGCCATCATATCGGGTATGTATCATACCCGTACTAGTTAATAGCAACTCAAGGATGGATCCCCTCCAACTTTTGAGGGCTGATTCCCTCGAAGAACCTTCTTATAAGGAGAGATACAAAAAGAGCAATGCTCCAAAGATGCTTCACTCATAAAGACTTCCTTTTATAGATTCGTAGAGCATGTTAATTATGAGAATACTCTTCCCTTTATTAATTACAATAAATGAAATCTAATAAAGAGCACCTAACACAATACTTAATTATGGAAAAAGTCACTCATTAATTAGTTGCATTTAAAAGACATCATAAAGAAACCCAATCAATTAATTAATTAATACAAAGTAGTTAATATGACCAAAACAACACTGACCAATATTAATTAATTGGAGATACTAAGATTCAAAATAATTAATAATAATATTAATTAATTAATTAATACTTGATAATAATATCCTTAATTATTTAATTATATGAAACACTCATGTGTGCCGTCTCACTGGGAGATTTTGGTGATGATTGGAATGGATTGGTTAAGTGTAAGGGAATGTATGTCAATGGATGTCCGTTGATTTCAGTTAAAGGTACGTGTGAAAATGTTTGTGCATTTGGTATTTTGATTAAAAAAAGTTCTGCAATGAAGTGCTGTGTTGACGACTGCGTTGGGAGGGGGAGACAGTGGGCGTTTTGTGGGTCCCAATGAAGTAAAAATGGGATTGCTCAATGGATGGACAAAATATATGGGTTGTAGCAGAATGGCTGTGGCTCAAGTGGAATGAAAGGAGATGATGGTTGTGGGTGAAAAAAGGAAGTTTGAAGATGCTACCTGATATGTGCGGTATGAGACGGAACAAGGAGAGAATCATGAGGGAAATATAGAACTTGGGATCGTGGGTGTGACTGGGGGCTCAATGGGTGGTTTCAGTAACATGAAGACTCTGGGGTTGCGTTCTCGGTAGTCAGCGGAGCCGGCAAAATGGAAACGGGTTTTATAAACTGCTGAATGGAAATTCCTTGTAATCCACTGGGAAGAAGTTTGTGGTGGTGTTGAGAACAATAGGCAGAGCAAGCATGGGGGCCAGCATGGTGGTGGGAATGAAAGTGGGTATGAAAGTAAGAATGGGCTCATGAAAGGTGAGTTCTTGTCGTGAAGTTTGTCTCTTTGACATAACCCCATGGATCGGTTGCAGTGGGATTGTCTGGTGTGATGGGAAGGTTGTAGGCAATGTGGGATGCAGTTGCGTAAAATAGCGGTGGGTGTATGTGAGCTAGTGGGAGTTGTAGTGACGTGCAGGAGGTGCTGGTCGAAGCATGTCTGTTTGGAGCGGTGGGCATAAAAGGCAGTTCAGATCAATTGATACAAACTAGAATGAAATATTTCACTGGAACATCAAAGACTATACAAATTCGAGAGACAAGCTCCCGCCGAGGTCTTTATGGTTTGTTCCTCTAAAGAGCCCATCTTCCAAATGAACAAAACAACTAGAATCCAACATAACCAACACACTTTTAAGACTCCCCTTAGGTAAATGGGGATGGAACACCTAATGCGAGCATATGACTACTCTTAATATTTAATTAATGTAAAAGTGTTAATTGATACCAAATAATTAAAATTACTCCATTAATACAAAACACTGTGCCCCTTAATATTGCGGTGATCCCCATTGTGTTCAGGTGGCAGTTTCTCATTATTCTCTTATCGTGAGGATAGATTATTGTAAGCAACGGAGATTTTTTATTAGCCTGTGCAGACAATTGTTTTTTTTAATAAATACTGCACATATATAGGAATCAAGGGCTGTAAATATGATATGTTTAAATTCTGCGAGGCCAAGTGTCGCATGTTCCAAAGTGGAAGATGGTGATTTGTTCATGGAAGAGGCGGCTAAAAAGAGAAGGACGAAGGTATTGCTTTGGAATAAGCAATTGGTCGGGGAAGATGCTTGGGGTTCCCGCCGGCGAGGTGGTGGATAGTCGGAACAGACGAAATTAGACAGAGAGGGATTGAGAAGAAATTAGACAGAGAGGGATTGAGAAGAAATTAGACAGAGAGGGATTGAGAAGAAATTAGACAGAGAGGGAGGAAAACAGTATCATTCTTCATTAACTCCTTAAACTCCTATTACAGTTGATATTTGACCGTTACAAAATTATATACAAAATAAGTAAAAAAATATCTATTTATTTAAATGTTGAATTTATGGATGTCTCTGGAATTTGGGGAGACGCGCCGTGCTTGGAAGTTGGGATTAATCGTGGCCCTTCATCATTCGCCTCTAGAGCTGACGCCGTTGAATTTGATGACAGCTGTGGGATGATCCTGCCCCTCCATTTAAACGCCGGTGATTATTCCAATTGCAGAAAGGTTGACAGATGGCAGCATCATGAGCTAAGCTTTGACCAATAGAGAATCTGAGGCGTTTAATCATTGAACCCTAACAGTAAGAGGAGGAATTTTGTGAAACACCAAGGATCCAAAACCTAATATTTAATATTTCAATTGCCATAAATTTGGTCACCATGCTTGGGAATGCATATATGATGTGAAAGAGAGAACCCCTGTGGAAAAGCAGTGAGAGGTGAAGACATAAAAGATGAAGAAATGTTATCTTTGTGCGAGAAGAAATATATATTTTCACGCATCTTGATGAATCTATAGTGGCAATATCATGTTTGGATATTCCTCTCGCTTGAAAGTCCAAGGAAAAAGGTGCAATTTTGGTTCAATCAAATGACGGCAATCATCAATTTATTTCTAATATTTTTGTCACGGAGATATGAAGTAATATTTTGAGCTCGTGTTAACTCTTGTAGATTAAGCTATGGCAAGGACTTGTGTAGACGAAGAGCCGACAAGGAAAAGAGAAAAGAGTAGAGAGAATGCCCAAAATTCCCTTTCCTTAAACACCCACCTACTTTTTTTTTAAACATAGAATAGCAACAGTTATATACAAAAACATTATTTGCGAATTATTTATGTGTAATCTTGCGTGGGCGCCATTTTTTGTAACAGGAAACTAATCGGCTGGAGTACTTGATCCCCAAGAAGACATCGCTGAGACATCGGCTGCCAATGGGAGATCAGGGCTTCATTGATTTCATAGCTCATCTTCTCGAGATAAACCCGAAGAAGCGTCCAAGCGCGGAAGAAGCATTGAGGCATCCTTGGCTATCTTATCCTTATGAGCCTATATCGTCCTGATTCTTTGCCGTGCTTACGGAAGACGAGCTCGGGGCTGCCTCTTATTTCCCCCTCTTCTATTTCTCCCTCTTAAATATTGTTGTAGCACGCTGTTGAAGGCGTATGTTGTGGGATGGCGGAGGCAAAGGCGCCTCGGTGGTTGCCTTTGGCAGCCGAGGGCTCTGTTGTATTTTCAAATTCAGCTGATGTTTGTTGTGTGAGCAACATGTTGTAATGTTAGGGATGGATTTAGGCTATAATGTATTTTTGAATGGGAAGGGGAGAATGTCCTCTTGTTGTATATGATGTGATTAATTTAGGGTAAAATGTTTGCTGCTGAAGGCTCCTTGCATTTATTTATTTCCTTCAGGTCTGTAGTTCTAAAATGTTTTGTTTTTCTCCCCGCCTCTTCGCTTTTCGCTCGAATTCTCATTCTCCGCTAGCAGTTTTAAATTCCGTTTGGTTTTATAAACCGAAAAATGATGGAATTATGTTGTGTTTATGTGATAAAAAATTGTTATTTTTCTTTTTTTTTTGGTATGACTGCTGGGAAGATAGGTCTGATTGGCTGCCCAATAATTAACTTTTATGAATTGTATGGTTGATATGACCATTTTTTGCAAGTAGTTGGAAAATTATGTGGTGTCTTTTTCTCTTATGGGACCGTTGGACTGCTTGGCATCAGTTCAAATCTGTTAGTTCATAAATATATTGATCATTTTTTATAATAATATATATTAGGTTGTCCTACTCAAGATTAATTATGAATTGTTAGTTTTGTTGTTGTTGTTGTTGTCATTGAACATTTTTGTAGCATTAAAATATGAGTTTGTTGACCTGGTTCTGAGAATTGTTTTATCCTCTGGTCTCCTCTTCGTTGCTCTGGTTAGTTGTTGGGTTTAGAGTATTGTAAGGTTAGGCTTGTTTGGATAAATCTAGTTCATCTCTAGATCTTGGCTTTTCTTTTTGAGGTCCGTGGATTGCAGAGCATTATATACTAAGAGTGGCTACGAGGAGATAAGGATTGAAGCAGTCAAAACAAGTTTCATAGAGCTAAAAAGAGTTCAAACGATACGCCTCTACAACATTAAGGCTCCGTTTGAGGGGATTTGATCGGTTCCACCTCCATTTATAGGAGAAAAAGTCCTCCCATGATCTCCTCCAAAAGTGGATCATGGGTGGGCTATCCCCCATGAACTCTCATGATGAGAGAATCATGGGGGAGCGGGACCCACTACCTCTCCCCATGGAGGGAAACCGCCGCCTGGCCGTCCTCGCCAGGCCGCCGGCCTAACCGCCGCCGTCTCCCCGCCTAGCCGCCGCCGCCTGGCCAGCCTAGCCGCCTCTGCCTGACCGCTTGACCAGGCCGCCGCCTGGCCGACCTAGCCGCCGTCGCCGCCTCGCTGACCTAGCCGCCGCCCTAGCCGACCTCGCTGCCGCCGCCTGGCCGCCTCGGCCAGGCTGCCGCCTAGCCGGCCTAGACGCCGCCGTCTCCTCGCCTAGCCCGCCGCCTGGCCACCTGGCCAGGCCGACCTAGCCACCGTCGCCAGGCCACCGTCGCCAGGCCGCCTCGCCAGGCCGCCGCCTAGCCGGTCTAGCCGCCGCCGTTCTCCTCGCCTAGCCGCCGTCTGATCACTACAAGGCCTTCCTCGTCGTTCGATCAAGAGGGTAACCACCCACTACCCCACCATTTTAGTGGTGGGGCCCGCCATGATCCTCCCCTGGAGGTTATAAAAGGGATTACAGGGCCTCTTCATTCTTCACTTTTCTCTTCTCCGGGTTGTCTTCTTCTTCCTCAGGTGAGAGCTCTCCTGCCTCCTTCACCGCGGCCACCGCTCGCCGTGAACCACCATCGGCTCCCAGCGGCCACCAGTGACCACCAGCTGCCACCAACGGCTATAGGCACCCCACCAGCACGTTGACAGCAAAAGGGCGCCCAAGATCTCAAGGAAGACGAAGGAAGAAGCCATCTGAAGCCAGCAAGTGAAGCCAGCAAGCGCACGCCGGCCCGAGCGCAAGCGCCAGAAGCATCCCGCGCATTTCCACGTCTGAGTCACTTATGCGGTGCAGCCTGTTGCCCGTATGAAGCTATAGTCTCTCTCTCTACTCAAGTTGTAACGGGAGCAGCCTGTCTCCCCGATTCACCAAGCGTGCTGTAATCACCAAAAGCTAGTGGAATTTGACCGCCACAGACCCGGTCACGTGGTTTTTTACGCATTTAAGGGGTTTTCCACGTCATCAAGACTTGTGTCTACTGTTCATCTTCATTGACTGTGTGCGTGCTCGACCGCTCCATGAGCTAAGACGGTTCAAGTTAATCCGGTCCGACCGGGGCATCGAGTTAGTCCCACAACGCATATCAACGCAGGGGAATCTCCTTGTGCAGGATCTTTATCTCTGGTCTTTCAAGTGCATCTTATCATTTCCGTGCACACTGCACTCTTACATACAATAAGAACACATTGCGCTCATTAAGCACACCTCATTTGTATATCCCCCAAGTACGCGCGAAGCATGATACGTACGGGCCCCGTGAAAAGAAGCACACTCGTGCTTTAACACGCGCAATATCCAGCACGCACGTGCCCACACGCCCATGGCTTGGCGCGCTCGCAATAGCGCACGCACAACAACACACACGCAACAACGCGCGCGGCGCGCACACACGTAACAGCGCGCTGCGCGCAACAACGTGTGGGCAACTGCGTGCGCGCAACTGCTTGCGCGCGCTAAACAGTGCGCGCGCTGAGCGGTGCGCGCACAACTATGTGCGCAACTGCGTGCAACTTCTCGTGCAACTGTGTGCGCGCAACAGCGCGCGCACTGCAGCCACTGCAGCATGCTACAGTGCGCGCGCACTATAGCGCCCACATTACACGCGCACTGTTGCACGCTACAGTGCACTCACATTTCATGCGCACTGTAGTGCTCAGCAGCAGCGCGCGCTGTTGCGAGGGGCGCGCGCTGTTGCGAGGGCGCGCGCGCTGTTGCGAGGGCGCGCGCGCTACAGGGCGCGCGCGCTACAGGGCGCGCGCGCTACAGGGCGCTCAAATTTCACGTGCGCTGCACGGGCCCTTTAGCGCGCAACAGCAGCAGTGCGCGAGCGCGAACCCGTACACACGCAACTGCCCGCGCGCGCACGGCCTGGTGCACGCACCAGGCCACTCACGCAGCCTGATGTGCGCGCAGCTAGATCCGCGCATCGCGCGACTCGATCTGCGCGCTCCCTAACACGCCCGCGCGTTGGCCGCCATCGCACCGTCCGTCCATGCGCACGTCGTCCGACCATGAACACAACGTCCACCCTCTCCCGCACAAATTTTTTAACATGACGTTACTTGCGCTAGCCGGGCACCGCTCGCAGACGTTTCTGGTCTGTCGCTAGACGCCGTCATAGTCGAAAGGAATGAGAGATAATCCTTGTTCTCTCGCTTGCGTCAACCTCTGACAACAAAGGATTTGAGGGGAAATTGATGGGAATGAAACCCCATTTATAGGCTTGGGTGTGCACTTAACCATCTCCCCCATGATCCCTACTATTGTGGGGATCATGAGTTTGACTAGTTAACTCACTCCCCCATGATCTCCACCACAAAAAGAGAGATCATGGTGGCTTCCCGCTAAACAACTACCGCCGGTCGCCGCCCTCCGCCGCCGCCCGCCGTCCATCGCCGGCTGCCGCCTACCACCGCCGGCCACCGCCTCCGCCGTTATTTCCCGTCTCCATGACCGCCATCGTCGTCCGTTCCTCCCGCGGCCCGCCGCTGCCCGCCGTCTCCCAACGTCGCGGCCGCCATTGCCGTTATTTTACAATTCCATAACTGTCGTCGTCGTTCGTTTCTCTCACGGCCGCCGCCGCCGCTGTCTCCCAATGCCGCAGCCGCCGTCTCCGTTATTTCCAAATTCCACGATCGTCGTCGTCGTTCGTTTCTCCCGCCGCCGCCGCCGTCTCCCAACGTCGCGGCCGTTGCCGCCGTTATTTCCTGACTCCACGACCGCCGTCGTCGTTCGCTTCTCCCGCGGCCACCGCCGCCGCCGTCTCCCAACGTCGCGGCCGCCGCCGCCGTTATTTCCCGGCTCCACGGCCGCCGGCGTCGTCGTCGTTTCTCCGCGGCCGCCGCCGCCGCCGTCTCCCAACGTCGTGGCCGCCACCGTCTCCCAACGTCGCGGCCGCCCGCCGTTATTTCCCGGCTCCACGGCCGCCATCGTCGTCATCCGTTTCTTCCGCGGCCGCCGCCGTCTTCCAACGCCGCGGCCGTTATTTCCCGACTCCACGACCGCCGCCGCCGTCGTTCGTCGCCGCCGCCACCGTCGGTTGCCCGCCGCCGTCGGTCATGACTTTCCTCCGCCGTCCGATCGCGCTCCCGCGATCGCCGCCATCGATTACGTGGGTAACCACCCATGTAACTACCCCCATGATCTTTCGTAGTGGGGAAATGCGCGGCTAAAAATAAACTGGTCTGCGGTTAGTATAATTATTAAATATTATATGTGAATATTATGTCATGAGTGAGCCTATTAATAGCATTCATGGTGGTTATGGGCAGCGAATAACCGCATGACCTCCATAACCACCCATGAAGCCTATAAATAAGACCCTTCTTCCCCCCTTTTTATTCATTCTCTCCTTCTTGGAAAAATCCTCCGACGGATTCCCTTTCTCTCCTTCCTCCTTCATCTTCTTCATCTCCTTCTCTCCATTCGAAGATCTTCAAGCATTCTTTGAAGATCTCCTTCGGCTTCGAAGATCTTCATCTTCTCCGCCCGGAATTTCTCTCTCCTCCATCGCCTCCTTACGCGCTCCCCCGCGCGCCTCCTCCATGCGCGCACTCGTGCGCGCCGCCTCTTTGCGCGCTCTCGCGCGCATTTCTCCCTTGCGCGCTCCCGCGCACACCGCCTTTTTGCGTGCTCCCGCGCGCATTTCTCCCTTGCGCGCTCCCGCACGCGCCGCCTCCTTGCGCCCTCTCGCGCGCGCCGCCACCTTGCACGTTATCACACTCGTCTCTCCCATGCACGCTCCCGCGCGTTATCACACAAGGTGCTCCCTTGCACGAGTCTCTCCCCTCAGCGCTCCACGCGCTCTTCTCCAACAAGCGCCCATCGCGCTCTCTTTATCAGCAAGCGCTCCACGCGCCCTCTTTCATCTAGCGCTTCGTGCGCTCTCCTCCAGCAAGCGCCCAGCAAGCTCTTTGCCAACAAGCGCCCTACGCGTTCAAGAACACGCGCTCAGTCTACCGACAAGATAACCAAACAACGCTTCTTTAAAAGACAATCAGAGACAAGAAGCGGAAGATAACGTGCACTGAGCGCGCCTCCGAGCTTCGAAGCACCAGACATCTGAACGTATACATCAAGCTACTCTCGCCTCGAGAAATTATTAGAAGACTGCATAATATAACGAGCGCATTGCTCCCCGCAGTACTCGGAAGAAATAATTAGCTCTGTGAGTGGTGGTCTGTCACCCTCCAGGTTCTCTCTCTCTCTCCCCAGTAATTGTAACGAGAGGCGGCATGTCGCCCTCGAGTTCTTGAAAAAGCCTGTAACAACACTCAGATCTAGTGGAGGTTTGGTCGGCACAGATCCGACCACGTGGTTTTTCACCTCTTTCCGGAGTTTTCCACGTGAAAAAAATTACCGTTGTCAACTTTTCATTTTCATTGACTGTGTGCGCGCTCAACCGTTCCGAGAGCTGAGACGGTTCAAAAATTCCGGTCCGACCGGGACGTCGAGTTAGTCCGCAACATGACTTATTTTCACCGGTCAAGCGGTTACGATTAAGGTCCGGTTTATGCGGTCGTAAACTCTTGACTGGTGAGAATAAGACTCTATTTGTTTGAGCGTTTTGATACTCCGTTTTGGGCAAACGCCGCCGGAAGGAGGGTAAACAATTGAACCTCCGGCGGCGTTTGCTCCGTTTCCACCCGCCCGCCTTGAGAAACGCCCCAAAAAGCTCCGTTTGGAGCAGCCACCTCCCCCCTCCGGTTCGAACACTCCGTTTCCACCCGCCGGATCGATCCGCCACCGCCGAACCAAATGAAGCCTAAGTCACTCCAAACGGAGCCTAAGAAATTAACTTATATATATATATATATATATATATATATATATATATATATATATATATATATATATATATATATATATATACGAGTGACAATGCACGGGGGGCCCCCCGTGCCCTCCGCGACAGTACACAGCTCGGGCCGGCGGGTTTCGCCGCCCAGATTTTTCGATTCCCAAATTGAAGGTCACGGAGGCTTTAAATCAAAAAATGATCAACATGAAGGTTGTTCGGATCGCCGAGATCTACAACTTTCATGTTGATCACTTTTCGATTTAAAGCCTCATTGACCCCCAAAATCTCATGCCCGCATATGAACGGGTCACGGAGGCTCCAAATCAAAAAATGATCAACATGAAAGTTGTTCGGATCGCCGAGATCTACAATTTTCATGTTGAACACTTTTCGGTTTGAAGTCTCCTTGACCCCCAAAATCTAATGCCCGCATATGAACGGTTGGGATTACTTTGAAGGGCCTCATTGTTACACCGTGCAATCCTATTGGCTGCCCATATTCTTTTGTATATATGTATAGATATATATATATTTATTTATAATAAATATTGCATACATGTTATGATCATAGAAAAAAATGATCAATATACTTTGAAAATATATGTCCAGGTGCACATCATGCTTGCTGAAGTCTCCAATGGAGCCGGAAATCTCACCAACGATCATCCCAGATTGATGATTCGGGACGACCACTGGCTCGAGCTTGAAGTCGATCTTTATTCGGACTTGTGAGTTTCCAGGTGACCGCAAGAAGAGGCACAGCACAAATGAACGATTTCAGGCGATTTTGTTGACAAGAAGATAGAAAAAAGCGGCTGCTAAGATTAGGGCTAAGAAGAGGCAGAGCACAACGTATGCATTGTCTTTCCTCCTCCTGCTGTAATGTTTTATGCATTATTCTAACAGTGCTAATTGCTGCAATGTTTTTCTTCCTCCTGCCGTTCTCTCCTCTATTTTTTTTTCTTCTGAACTCCAATACAAGACAGAGATAAATCAAGCTATCACAGAAAAACACTAATCTTCCCAAAATAATCATAAAAAATAATTAAAAAAGAAGCTCCATCGAGTGCCGATTAATTCTTACATAGGAAAGAGAACAGGAAATCGACAGCCACTCTCCCCCCACCCCCACCCACACACATTGTTATTAAGGTTCCGTTTGGGCGATTTTATTTTGCCCATCAAGCGGCAAGCCGTTACGACAGCATAAACTGTAGTTTATTTGTATATAATCATTAGAAAAAATGTTTTTTTTTTAAATTTTGCATTGATTTGTATATATTTATTAGATTTGTATATAGTAAAAAACCATCTAACTATTCGTTATTAATCTTATAATAACACACAAATTATTATTTTATTTTATAATTTAATTATATATATTTATATGCTCATGAATTAGTGTCATGATATTAGAATAAATATCAACGCCAAATTGGCTTCTTTGACATATAATAGGCGTGTGACTCATTCTTTTCACCTACATTATTACTTGAAATAATTCTATACACATCTAAAATCTACCTAAATATCCACAAAAAGTGTGCCCCACACCACTATTTCCATAACAAAAACACCCGGCTACTATTCCAAAATCTGCAAGTCGGGTGTTTTTTTTATGAATTTAGGGGTATGGGGCCCACTTTTTGTGGTATTTACTATTTAGGTGAATTTTAGGTCCGTAGAATTAAGTAAGTGAAAATTGATGCTAGACATATTTGAACACGTCAATTGAATTAAGTGCTCTGTTTGTGTCCGAATCCTAAACGGGGTAACGTGACTGCCCGAGACCAATTTTTGAATGGCGGGAGGAGCTAGGCCTCATAGTTTGGCAGGGTGGTTGCGGTCATGAACACGTGTGTTAAATTGTCATTCGTTAACGCCCACCTAAGAAATTTCATTCACTTTTATGTTCAAATGGATGATTTTTTGTTAGTTGACCCTTAACGAATGACGATTTAACCCATATGTTTATGACTGCCGTCACCATGGCAAACAGAGCCTTAGACTGTTAGAGATGAGCGAGCATAAAAAATCACAAACCGCAAAAAAAACATCCGGCACCATATAAATGACACCAATTTTTAAAGTGCACGGTATAGTTTGGACGCAGTGTGGATTTTTTTGAAGTTATGCAATGTTGAATTGACCCTTACTTGCATACATATAGTACTTTGAGAATAATAGAGGCACCGATATCGCCCTCTCTTTTTTTCGTTCTTTCATTCACCTTCTTCCAACTTCACTCGGAATCAAAAGACTTAACATTTTTTTGGGAGAGGGAGCGTGTTTGACAGGCTCCCGACCTCCGTTATTCTCACTCACCGTGATGTAAGGTAATCCCTAACTAGTCACAGACATTTCAAGGTCCAACAAAAATGAACACCAGATTTTGGCACTTCTGATCAACCTTGCGAGCAAAATGACTTATTATGAGATTAGATATGATCTATCGAGTGATCATTAATGATGTCTCATAAAGCAATAAGGATCATGTGAGATATCATAATTTATCAAAGAAATGACTTATTGTTTGATCAATTACGATCTACAATGAGATCGTTTATGATCTCTTATCGAGCAGAAAAGAACTCTAGGAAAATCGTGATCTAACAGGATATCGTTGTTTTGCTCTCAAAAGATTGTGGGTGGTCATCTTTTTTCTTTCGCAAAAAAAAAAGGAATATTACATATTTACAACATTACTATTCTAAAGTAAGTACATGAAACAACAAATCACATATGACTTGAGAAAAGATAAAGCTCTTATATTCCTAAGCTTTTGCATAAGGAAGGTAAATGTGTTGGAATCGAGAAATTGGTTCACAAAGTTCGGCCTTAAGGGGGCAATCGAAGGTCACTGATCCTACGATCTTACACCGCATATCTAGCAACAAGAGAGAGAGAAAGACAATCACTAAAGTTGGGAGATGGTTTGTCAACAAACATGACTCACATGCTGCAACGAAGAGGTCCCTCCAAACACTGAGAAGTTTATAAGAACTTCATTTCCTAAATCCATAGTTGAGCTCGCCACTAAAAAGGCATGGATTTCGTCCGCGCGGCGCAACAACGATCGCGGTTCTCGTGGTGTGGATGCAATCCACGCAGTTTTAGCAAAGGCCGGAATGTGAGTATATAAGAGCACATTTTTTTTAAATGAAAAACATGCCACTACAAAGAACATTCAAGCCTTTAAAATGAAAAACATGTTTAAAATATAAAAAAAAAATTAATAAAGAGAAATAAAATACATATTTCACTTTTAAATATGCGAATAATAATTTCGAAAAGAAACTACTACGGTGAGGCACTGGGATATAAATCATATAATGAAAAGGCCACAGCATCCGACAATTTAAAAATTCAAAAAATTTAAGCAAAAAAATTTATATACATTACATATATTTATGAAATAAAATTGGCAGGGGCCGCGCGAACGCGAACCCCCTCAATCACAAATTATGACGTCCACTCTCCCACTTGGGGAGATGGTAAGTCTATACTCCTCCAAAGTGCAATGGAGGATACAGACCTAGGCAAGAGGCATTCTTGATCACCCCTAAACCCCGTCCAGGTAAGTATGGAGGAAAGGTCGCCACCCATCATTATTTATAGCAGGAGTCCGAGCGGTGAGTGTTAACGCAAACGATGTGGGACTAAAAAAAGGTTTAACCTCGCGCTCCGTGATATGCGTTTCTCTGCTAACGTGGCTGATCCAGCTCCCATTGGTCTCTTTTGCAATTTTTAATATATAATTATATTATAATAATAATTATAATTGTTTTATCTTTTTCTCATCATCCAAAAACAAATATGGAAGATGAATAATTAATGGACTCGTCATTAATATTAATTATTTAAAGATGGACATGGACTGCTTGGCTTTTTTCCTACAGTTTAAACAGGCAATGACATGTGCTTGGCTGGCAGAACAAAGACTAAGGGTTAGTTTTATTGAGCGGTGCGGGAGGAGCTGGCGGGTTTAGACGGAGGTGTTGAACCGGAGGCGGGGGTGGAAAAGCTTCGATTTGGTGGATTTTCCTCTTTCCGGCGGGTGCAAATGGAGCTAACGCCGCCGGCGCCCGTTTGTTTACTCCGGCGGTGTTTGCTCCAAACGGTACCGGCGAAACGCCAAATCAAACGAAGCCTAAGGTTTTGATTGGGATGTTGGCGGCCGTGGCAAAGGGAGCAAACACCGTCGTGGATCTGGACGGGAAGGCGGAAGCTGGGTTCATAGACGGAGCCTTTCTTAGTTATGCGCGGAGAATTGGGAGCAAACGCCATCGGAATCTGAGTTCACCTATGCAGAGCGTCGTTCGCCGGTGGGTGACGCGCTGAAGCCCGAAAAAAGATTGCGGCAAGCAAGTGATCGGGATAAATTTGTTTGAAATCGTGTGAAATGCGGCTTGCGTGACATAGCTCGGTCGATTAGACGGTCTGGATTCATTAGCCGACCACGTTACACCATTAAGGAATTTCATTTAGGAGGAGGTAGCTTGCTAAGTAGCAGGCCGACAAAAAATGTTGCTTTTACCGCCTCTTCTCCGCCTGAATCCGCTCCGCCGCCTGTGCCTGAATCAGAGCTAATTAAGAGAACAGATATCACGCGGTATCAGTTTTGGGAACCTTTTTCAAATCCATCGTTGATTGAAGAAGGTTGATTTTATGTCTGTTTTGAATACCGCCGGCCCTCTAATTTCCGATTTAGTTTTTTTTTATACATATGAATAGAGGTGCCGATTTCCCCTCTCATGTATTCAGACGAAGCAGAGAAGGTCGGCCAAACTTGGCCAACCCGGTGAGTGCAGTATCGGATTTCTTCCCTGTTCCGGTGGTGCATTTCGGCCGAAGGCTTCACGGAAAATCCAAGGGAAGCACATGTTAGATTGTGACACCTCATTTTCGTCTGGACTGTTATGATCGCGCCATGTCACCAATCCGTGAAAGGGGTTATTCCTAATCTAGGCTAATCGTTAATTTGGAAACTCATTATCTTTGAGGATCTCATTTCTTCAAGTTTTGGCAAGAGTCATTTATGGCCGGCTGGCTCTTTCCCATATTCGGCATGACATGATGAATGACTCCCCCTCTAATGGCTCCTCCTTCCTTATTAAGAGGGGAATCTTCAGCCTATATAAGAGGCTCAATCCCATGGTTTAAGTAGAACCATCCGAATACCCTCCTTCACCACCGTCCGAGAGCAAAGCGAGAGAGGAACAGGGGAGGAGCGGCGGCGGTGGCAGCAAGCACGCAGAGGCGGAGCAGCGGCGGTCTGGAGGTAGTTCCGGCCAAGGTTCTGTGCGTGCATTTGGTTGCTCAGGTCGAGCGGCACTCCGACGGCGGCAGGTTCGTTCCTATTATTGCGGCGGCAGCGGCTCCAAGGTTCACATGCGGGTGAACAGTGAAGAGGATTAAAGTTAATTATTTTGTTACTTTTGTCTACTGCTATCATTGTAACAACTCCTGTAACTCCTCATATTATAGTGGATATTTTTCCGGCGCGCTCTCCCCGTGGACGTAAGAGCTCCTCTCCGAACCACGTAAATTCCTGTTGTCGTCTGTGTGCTTGGAATCTCGTTCTGTTTTTATTTTGCGCGATTGATTTTGCTCGATTCAATTCCGTTGCGCTACCGCGGTACTCGGTCCGATTGCATAACAATTAGTATCAGAGGCAGGTTCCGCGGGGGTGATCGTCTGGGCGTTCTGGTTCTAGATCTGGGTCAACGGTAGGTGACGACAAGGTCCACTCCCTACCTTCTCAAGATCTGATCCGAGAACATTTTTCTGATCACTCAGTAGCACTGCGAGCAAATCAATGGCAACAAAATTTGAGATTTCCAAGTACGACGGCAAGATCGATTTCGGCTTATGGCAGAAGCGGATCAAGGCGGTTCTCGTTCAGCAAGGACTCCACAAGGCGCTACTCGGCAAGGAGAAGTCCGGCGTGAAGAAAGACGAGGAATGGGAGGAACTGGATCCGAAGGCCATCAGCACAATCCAGTTGAGTCTCGCCGACAAGGTCATGTACAACGTGGTCGACGCTGATACCACCGTAGACCTATGGAAGAAATTGGAGGAGCTGTATATGTCGAAATCTCTCACAAATAAGCTATATGTGAAGAGATAGTTATACAGCTTAAGAATGTCCGAGAGCAACAAGCTGCTAGAACACATGAATGCGTTCAACAAGTTGATCTCCCAACTGCGGAGCATGGACGTGAAAGTCGAAGAGGAAGACCAGGCGCTTCTACTACTGTCTTCTCTACCGAAGTCCTATGACCATCTGGTCACCACGATCCTCTACGGAAAGGATACGCTTAAAATGGAGGAGGTGATGACGACGCTGTTATCGAACGAAACGCGGAGCAAACCTGGCCCCAGCACCAGCGAAGGTTTGTTCGTAAAGAACAAAGAACCGGTCAGAGGGAGATCGAGAGACAGAGGGAAGAAATTCAATCGAGCTAGGTCTAAGTCTCGGGACAAGAAGAACCAGTGCCACTACTGCAAGGAAGAAGGGCACTGGAAAAACAACTGTCCGAAGAAAAAGGCGAAAGAAAAGAATCAGGAACAACAACAGGCGGCTGTGGCGTCTGACCCCGAGAGCGATGCTGACGTACTCCATGTACACTCCACCTTGGATACCACCGACACGTGGATCATGGATACGGGATGCTCGTATCACATGTGCCCGAACATAGAATGGTTCACTAGCTTTAGGCAATGTGACGGCGGTCGCGTTCTGATGGTAAACGACTCGGAGTGCAAGACACTCGGGATCGGCAGTATCAGAATTAAAATGTTCGACGGAACAATCAGGACCCTTATTGATGTAAGATACGTGCCCGATCTGAGGAAGAGTCTAATTTCCCTAGGCACTCTAGAGGCGGCTGGGTGCTCATACACCGGCGAGGGAGGATATCTGAAGGTCAAGAAAGGCGCTCTGGTGGTCATGAAAGGAGAGCGCTCTGGTACTCTCTACAAGCTGATCGACACTACCATCGCCGGCGATGCGGCGATTTCTGAGACGACAGATGAGGATTCCTCTCTGCTGTGGCATGCTAGACTTGGCCACATGAGCGAGAGAGGACTGCTGGAGCTTCACAAGAAGGGCCTACTGAAAGGAGTCAAGACATGCAAGTTAGACTTCTGCGAGACCTGCGTTCTCGGGAAGCAGCACAGAGTGAAGTTCGTGACATCTACGCAGTGGAGCAAGCAGGCACTGGAATATATACACTCAGATGTTTGGGGGCCTGCCCCAGAGCCGTCTCTTGGCGGGGCCAGATACTTCGTGACTTTCATCGACGATTTTTCGAGAAAAGTCTGGATCTACTTTCTCAAGCACAAGTCCGGAGTATTCGAGAAATTCAAAGTCTGGAAGACGACAGTGGAAAAGCAGACCGGAAAAAGAGTCAAATATCTGAGATCTGATAACGGTGGCGAGTACACCTCAGCGGAGTTCCAGGAATAATGCAATCAGGAGGGCATCACTCGACACCTTACTATTCCTGGTACACCGCAGCAGAACGGCGTGGCAGAAAGGATGAACCGAACGTTACTAGAAAGAGCTCGGTGCATGCGGTTATTTGCAGACCTACCAAGGTCCTTCTGGGCCGAGGCCATTAATACAGCATGCTATCTAGTGAATCGATCCCCATCGATGTCACTGAATCTGAAATCACCACAGGAAGTTTGGTTAGGCAGGCCGGTTGACTATTCTGACATCCACATCTTTGGTTGTCCTGTGTACACCCTTGTACAGGACTCTGAGAAGACGAAGCTGGATGCTAAGTCTAAACGGTGCATCTATCTGGGACGAAAGGCCGGCACAAAGGGGTTCGAACTGTGGAACTCAGACACAAAGAAGGTGGAGGTCAGGCGCGATGTGATCTTCGATGAGGCCTCTATGCTCAAGAAATCTGAGGCTCAGTCTAAAAAGGTGGAGGAGACTCCAGTCACACCCCTAGAGGTGGAACTGGAAGGGAGCGACCAAGCTGAACGACCACGGTGATTCCTATGACCCAGAAAATGTTGATGCTGTGCAACCTACGGAAGCAGAGCCGTACTCTATTGCCAGAGAAAGGGCAAGGAGAGAGGTCAGACTGCCTCTCAGGCTACAAGACATGGTAGCATACGCTTTCCAGGTGATCTCCACAGATCCTTGATCCTATAAAGAAGCTGTAAAGAATAAAGAGAGTTCTCATTGGAAAGCAGCTATGGAAGAAGAGATGGAGTCCCTTCGTAAAAACCAGACTTGGGACTTGGTTCGTCTGCCCAAAGGGGCGAAGGCAATCAGTTCCAAATGGATATTCAGGAAGAAGGAATCTACATCCGGCAAAGACCAGTGGAGATACAAGGCCAGATTCGTTGCCAAGGGGTTCGCGCAGAAGAAGGGTATCGATTTTGATGAAATATTCTCACCCGTGGTAAAACACTGCTCCATACGGGTGCTTCTTGCGATGGTGGCAATGAACGACATGGAGCTAGAGCAGATGGACGTGAAAACCGCGTTTCTTCACGGCAACTTGGAAGAGGAGATCTACATCTTGCAGCCTGAAGGGTTTGTACAACCCAGTGCCGAGAAGAAGGTGTGTAAACTAAGAAGGTCCCTCTACGGTCTGAAGCAGGCTCCAAGAATGTGGAACAAGAGATTTGATACGTTTATGGTTTCACAAGGATTCAGTAGGAGCCAGTACGACACCTGCGCCTACTACAAGTTTCTGGCAAACCTACGGCGTTCTGATTCTGATGCTATACGTCGATGACATGCTGATTGCGTGCAAGTCAGCTCAGGAGATCCAGTCTTTGAAGCAGAAACTACAAGCTGAGTTTGAAATGAAGGATCTAGGTCAAGCACAGAAGATCCTTGGCATGGAAATCAAGCGAGATAGGAAGCGGGGCATACTTTGGCTTTCTCAGACAGGGTACATTCAGAAGATTCTGGAGAAGTGCAATATGACTGAATCTAAGCCTGTTTCAACCCCTCTCGGGCAACAGTTTAGATTATCGTCACAGTAGTATCCAGACACAGAGGGAGAACGACAAAAGATGCTCGGGGTGCCGTACACGAGTGCGGTAGGATGCTTGATGTACGCCATGATCTGTACGAGACCAGATATCGCTCAGGCTGTGAGCGTAGTCAGCAGATATATGGGGAATACGAGGCGACAACACTGGGAAGCAGTCAAGTGGATTCTAAGATATCTGAACGGAACGAAAAACGTCGGTTTGCTGTTTAAGAAGAGCGGAGTTTCTAGAGTCCTAGAGGGCTACGTTGATTCCGACTATGCGGGCAACCTCGACCGAAGAAGATCTACCTCCGGGTACATCTTCCTTTGTGGTGAGGGCCCCATCATTTGGAAAGCCACTCTATAGGACATTGTGGCTTTATCTACGACAGAGGCTGAGTACATTGCTGCAGTGGAAGCTGCGAAGGAAGCTATCTGGCTCAAAGGTCTCGCCAAAGAACTCAGGATTTCTCAGGAAGCGGTGAAGCTGCACTGTGACAGTCAGAGTGCGATTTGTCTGGCCAAAGACCCAGTCTATCATGCCAGGACAAAACACATTGACGTGTGCTAGCACAAGTTGAGGGAGTTCGTTGCTGGCGGAGACATTCAGTTACTGAAGGTGCCCACGGAGGATAACATTGCGGACATGCTGACCAAACCAGTGACGTGAGTCAAGTTCAAGCACTGCCTTGACTTGGCTCATATTGGTGCATGTTAATTTGGGTGACCCCAGGGAGAGGGGGTAGTTCGCCGAAGGGAGGATTCAGTTGCAGGTGGAGTCTGTCGCGTGAGGCGTCAAGGTGGAGATTGTTAAATTGTGACACCTCATTTTCGTCTGGACCGTTATGATCGCGCCATGTCACCAATCCGTGAGAGGGGTTATTCCTAATCTAGGCTAATCGTTAATTTGGAAACTCATTATCTTTGAGGATCCCATTTCTTCAAGTTTTGGCAAGAGTCATTTATGGCCGGCTGGCTCTTTCCCATATTCGGCATGACATGATGAATGGCTCCCCCTCTAATGGCTCCTCCTTCCTTATTAAGAGGGGAATCTTCAGCCTATATAAGAGGCTCAATCCCATGGTTTAAGTAGAACCATCCGAATTCCCTCCTTCACCACCGTCCGAGAGCAAAGCGAGAGAGGAACAGGGGAGGAGCGGCGGCGGTGGCAGCAAGCACGCAGAGGCGGAGCAGCGGCGGTCTGGAGGTAGTTCCGGCCAAGGTTCTGTGCGTGCATTTGGTTGCTCAGGTCGAGCGGCACTCCGACGGCGGCAGGTTCGTTCCTATTATTGCGGCGGCAGCGGCTCCAAGGTTCACAGGCGGGTGAACAGTGAAGAGAATTAAAGTTAATTATTTTGTTAGTTTTGTCTCCTGCTATCATTGTAACAACTCCCGTAACTCATCATATTATAGTGGATATTTTTCCGACGCGCTCTCCCCGTGGACGTAGGAGCTCCTCTCCGAACCACGTAAATTCCTGTTGTCGTCTGTGTGCTTGGAATCTCGTTCTGTTTTTATTTTGCGCGATTGATTTTGCTCGATTCAATTCTGTTGCGCTACCGCGGTACTCGGTCCGATTGCATAACAAGCACATGCCTCTCTTCACCCAGATTCTACTTTCTAGGCCACAACGCCGCTCGTCCGTCTTACTATTTGTTCTCTCCACGCTCGACCGAATTCTTGTGGAGTGAGATTGTCAACGTCTTTGACGAAAGGGACATTGTCAACAGAGTTGAGAAAGGATTTTGGGTAAAACCTAAACTTCTAATTCTCAAAGGTACTGATAGTATGAAAAGAAAGAAAAACATTAGCAGGAGCGAATAGGTACGTAAGACCGCAATATCTCGAGAATAATCCCTTTATACCTTCAGTTTTTATACAGGAGGGCACTCTCTCTCAATTCCTTCTTGAATCTCCATCTAACCACATAGTCAAGAGTGTCCGCCCATAGCGATGCGGCTGCTTCCCTCATGCAGGACAGATTCTGCCCAGATCTATGCAACCGAGTTCAAACCCATTTTTAAGCATGATAGACTTAGATCTGAACCTAGGACTTTACAGAAAAGTTGTAGGCCTTGAAAATACCTTTCCAGAATGAGGTTAAACTTAATTTTTGATGGTCTGTAGCTCTGAGAAATCTAGTTTCCATAAGCTGTGTTGTAAATGTACACATTTTGATGTCTCATGAATTTCTCTAAAATTGTTTATCGAAAGCTTGGAAAAACTGGTAGATAAATGTTTGATGACAATATGGACTCCTATATTTAATTTCATAATTTTTGATATATACTTGATGTGAACTTGCCAACATTATGTTATAAATTATTTGGAAATGGTTATTGTGATGATCCGAATGAATTGAAATTTCGTGTAAACGCTCAAGATGTTAATCATGACACATGGAAGAAATATTCAGGGGATTTGGGTTGTCATAACCACTTAATCAATCACTTGCTTGATGACTTGTTGGTGATAGGATATGTTGCATCCTAGGTTGTATTGTGTAAGGACGCAGTTGGAAGTTCTTGTGAGCTTCTTGGCTCGTTGGTACATGAAGACTACATGTAGTGTATGTCGATGCATGGTTGTTGAATAATCCTGAGTTGAGGATTACTTGTGGCAGGTCTACGGGCTTACCGATCGTCACACCGACGGAAGCTGACAGAAAAATATTGGCCGATTGGGCTAGGTTCTTTGATGCTTGCTTCCCAAAGACCTCTTTCGTGCCAGTTGAGCCAGTTAGGTTGTGCTCTTTGGTGTTTACTTCCCAAAGACCCCTACGCTTACCAGAAATCCAGAAAAACGAAGTAGGCTCGCACTGAGTCGCACGACTGGCACTCTCGCGGGAAGAACGAACGCGCTCTGCTGCTCTAGCCCCAAGTGCTCCTGCGACATACTCTTCGTCTGCCCCAACTAGGAATTTAGGAAGAACCTAAGAAGAGCAAAGAATGGAGAGGAGCCGAGGACGACCTCTCTCTGAATCGAACGTGGAATGTCACTATGATCAACCACGTCTCTCTGAATCCTACAAGCAACTCAAATCGATCGTCGCCCCAGTTCGCCGCTACATCGTCTCCACTCTCCCGCCTCTCTCCGAGTCTCCGTCTCCGCGTCTCGCCGCTCACATCCGCATGTGAAGAAAGAAGAGGAGAAAAACGGGGAAAAACTAACCATAGATGCAAAAACAAGACAACAACTGTACATAATTTTGCTAAAACACACCCAAACACGTGTCTAGGCGTGTCTAGGCGTGGGTCCACTCATGCCTCTAGCGTAGATTCTTGCCCTAAGTAAACACAAACCTCACTGATTACTATCGAGTCGATCTCGACACATGACCATACTACGAAATATTCAACAAGCAAAAAATCGAAGTTCCATAAGCAGTTTGTGTAAAGTTTCCCAACTCATCTTATCATAGCCTTGCTCCACGTCCACTTTGAGAGCCATAAAGCCGTACTTAGAGGTGATGTTCTTGAGTTTGTTCATAATTTTCCGCGCAATAAAACAACGGTTAGTAATTGACCAGCCCAACACAAACGCAGCTTGCTACTCAAAGGCGAAGGACGAGAATAATTGCTTCTGGCAAACGACAAGGATCTTCACCATCACTTTATAAGCTGAAACTTGTCCGGTTTAGAGGCGTTGGGAGCCTTAGAAATGACTAAGGCTGTGTTTGGCTCCACGTTTTAACTCCAGTATGTCGCGGCTTATCGTGTCGCTCCGCCAAACAGAAAAAGCCGCCCAGATTTTGCAGTCGCCGCCGCCCACAAATCGCGAAATAATAGCGATCTGGAGTCGCGATATTTTCTCACGACTCCAGATCGCAGAAATTTCGCGATTGTGCTGCGCTACCCTAACCCGCTCTATCGCATCCATCTCTGGCGATTCTGAACTCCTCCAGCGCATCCATCTCTGGCGAGACGGCGAGGAATCTTTTTCTTCCTCCACTCCGGCAAAGTTTCTGGCCTTCTCATCTTCCTCCAGAGGTGTTGCCGATCACCGGCCAGGCATCGCTACTCCGCTGCTCAGCCCTAACCCGCGCTCCGCCGACTCCGAACTCCTCCACCGCATCCATCTCCGGCGAGGAATCCTCTTCTTCCTCAACATGAGCTGATGGTCACCTATTTCTCCCTCATCAACTCCATCAATATCCCCCCAAGTGTATGTGTGCGTGTGTAATTGTGTAAGTGTATGTTTGTGTGTGTGATTGTGTAAGTGTATGTTTGTGTGTGTGTGTTTAGGGTGTGTATGATTGTGTTTGTGTGTGTGTGGTTAGGGTGTGTATGATTGGAATGTGTGTGTGTGTTAAATTGTACTTTTTATGTTATTGTTTATTGTGTTTACGTACCAAAAAACTGAACTGTGCACCGCACAGCTGTTCTGCCAAACAGATTAAACAGCTTCTCTGTTTGAAACAGCTCTGCAAAAGCTGTTCATCCAAACAGTTTAACAGATTCTGGCATCACTCTGTAAAACAGCTGATTATTCCACCACTGCTTCTGCAGTCGCTGCAACTGCGCTAAACAGAACCTAAATGAGCACTGCAAGTGTCTTTTCTCACACCCACAACATTGCACAAGTTGTGAGGAATTCCAAAACCATCCCACAAACATCTTCTTTTACAATGAGTCAAAATTTCTGGAAAAAAAAGCCGTATATATATCATTTGCACCCGGGAGCGATTAGGCTTAATAGATTTTAATCGCCCTCCAAATCTCCTCCTCACTAATTGACTTAGGCTCCGTTTGGAGGGACTTATTTTCACCGGTCAAGCGGTCATGACCGCATGAATCAGGACTTATTTAAGTTTCGATTCATGCGGTCATGACCGCTTGACCGGTGAAAATAAGTCCCCCCAAACGAAGCCTTAGACTCCCTTTGACACAATGGTGGCTATTTACAACCATTATCCATTTGAACAAAAAAGTGGATGAAGTTTTTTAGATGGACGTTAAGGAATGACAATTTAACCCCCATAATCATGACCGCCACCACTGCGCCAAACAAAGACTTAGGCCCCATTTGGTAACCCGTTTTTGGGCTTTCTGTTTCCAAAAAACGCACCCGCCGATTAACAATGCATTTGTTTTTCTGCTTTTTTTCGAGCCGCGCAGCGTTTTATCGCTGATGAAAAAATAGCGGGCCGAAACCCTCACGCAAGGTTCCAGTTGTGTCGCGTTTAGGCGAGATCGCGAGTTCTCTAGGATTTTCCCCGCCACATCGCCTTCGACGGCAGCCGCGCGAGGATCCGACGGGAGTTTACAACATCTTTCCTGATCTCTCGCCGCATCTTCTCCCACGGGATCCGACGACATCCCGCATCTTCTCCGACGGAATCGCGGGGTATGTTTCTTCTTCCTCTCTCGACGATCACTTTTTCCTCCTCTCCTCCCCATCGACATGGCTTCCTTACTGATTTGCAGCAGTCATTGCCCCTGATTTGTAGCACTACATCTCTCGTCGATCATTTTCTTCCTCCTCTCTCGTTGATCCATTGCTCTTGCTGTGAGCGTGTTGATCCATTGCTCCTACAGGCTTGATCCATTGCCCCTTATCTACAGCAAGTATATTGAGTTCCCCTTTTCAAATTTTGATTTGCTTTTGAGTGTGTAATGTTTATGTGTTTTTATTCCTATGGTAGTTTTTATGTGTTTTTATTCTTGTGGTAGAAATTAAATTTTGATTTGCTTTTATGTGTTTTTATTCTTGTGGTAGAATTTTTTTTTTGATTTTATATATGTATAGATGTGTGTATGTATGTACATGTTTGTGTATGCGTATGTTTGTATGTGTATGTTGTGCATGAATGTTTGTGTAGGTGTGTGTATGTGTTTGTTGTGCATGAATGTTTGTGTATGTGTTTGTTGTGCATGAATGTTTGTGTAGGTGTGTGTATGTATTTGTGTTTATTTATGTGTATGCATGTTTATGTATGTGTGTATGATTATGTATGTATTTATTGTCTCTATGTATGTGTTGCGGCCAAACTCGGCGCTCCGATCGATCCGTACTAGCTTGGACCGCCTTAGCTCACGGAGCGGTCGAGCGCGCACACAGTCAGTTGAAGAGGGGAAATGTACACAAGGAGTTTTAACGTGGAAAACCCTTCAACCGGGTAAAAAACCACGTGACCGGTTCGCTGCCAGTCAAAATCCACTAGATCAGGCGGATTACAGTATGTTGAGTGAATCGGGGCGACAGACCGCTCCCGTTACAGCTTGTGGGGAGAGAGGATGGCTATAACTGCAGGCGGGCAACAGACTGCTCCGCCAAAGTGACTTAAATGGTGGAATGCGCGGGATGCTTCTGACGCGTGCGCCTGGGGGTGGCGCACTTGCAGGCTTCGACTGTCTCCTTTGCTCGGCTTCCTCTCACTTTGGGCGCCTCCTTTCTAACTGCGCGTTGGTGGGGTACCAATAACCGATGACAGGTGTTGATGGCCGATGGTGGCCGCTGGAGGTTGTTGGTGTCCGCCGGTGGCAGTCGATGGCCGCTGGAGGTTGGTGGAGAGCGGCGGCCGACTTGGTGGAGGAGGCGGGAGTTCTCTCACCTGAGGAAGAAGAAGGAGAAGAATAGGAGGAGAGAATTAGATGAGAAATGAAGAGCCCCTGGGATCCTTTTATAGCCTCCAGAGGAGGATCATGGCGGGCCCCACCACTAAAGTGGTGGGATAGTGGGTGGTTACCCCCTTAATCGGACGGCGACTAAGCGGTTAGATCGGCTAGGCGGTGGCGGCGGCTAGGCCGGCTAGGCGGTGGCCTAGCGAGGTGGCCAGGCGGCGATCTGGCCGGGCGGCAAGGCGGCCAGTCGGCCAGGCGGTTAGGCCGGCTAGGCGGTTAGGCCGGCTAGGCCGGCTAGGCGGTGGCCTGGCGAGGTGGCCAGGCGGCGATCTGGCCGGGCGGCAAGGCGGCCAGGCGGTTAGGCCGGCTAGGCGGCGGCGGCTAGGCCGGCTAGGCAGCGGCGGCTAGGACGGCTAGGCGGTGGCCTGGTGAGGTGGCCAGGCGGCGATCTGGCCGGGCGGCAAGGCGGCCAGACGGTTAGGCCGGCTAGGCGGCGGCTAGGCGGTTTCCTTCCATGGGGAGAAGGAGTGGGTCCCGCTCCCCCATGATTCTCTCATCATGAGAGTTCATGGGGATGACACACTCATGATCCACTTTTGAAGGAGATCATGGGGGGTCTTTTTCTCCTATAAATGAAAGGGGGAACCCATCAAATGCCCCCCAAATCTCTACTTGGCCGGGAACGAAGCGAGCGTGAGGAGAGATTTCTGGAATTCCTTGTTGTCATGGTGGGTGCCGGCGAGAGATCCGAGGCGGCGGCGATGGATCGTGGTTCTAAGGTATTGTGTTGTGCGGAGGCTTGACGAACGGGTGCTTGGATGCATGCGGACGGAGGTCGGCGCGGTACACGAACGTCAAAACGGCGCGCGCGAGGAAGGGCCGCTGGGGTGGGCGCTGGCCGTGCGAGCTAGCAGCGCGCGGGCTGACCGCGTGCAGGCCTTGCGCGAGCTAGCAGCGCGCGGGCCGCACGCGCGCAGGCCGCGCGCGCGCAGGCCCCTCGCGCGCAGGCCGCGCGCGCGCGCAATCCGCGCGCGCAGGCCCCGCTCACTTCGGCCACGCGTGCTCGAGCCGCGCGCGCACGTGTTGGCCGCCTGCGCAAGTTTTGTGTGCGCGGGTCTTGTGCGCGCGGGCGAGCTTTGCGTGTATTTTGCGCGCTCAAGCGAGTGTTGTGCGTGCGGGCTTTTGCTCGCCTTGCGCTTCTGGAAGCGCCATTATGGGCCTTTTCGTACTTGCTGTGATATGCACAATTGCGCCTTGTGTGTGCAAGGCGCGAGGTATGTGACGTGTGCACAAGGTACGATGTGCACGGTATGCAATGTGCACGATGAGTGAGTGATGCGTGCGCGATACACGCTGCATATGCGATGTGCGCAAGGTGTAACATGCATGGCGGACTAAGCGCCCAAGGGAAGAGATTACTGAGATGTGGAGTTTCTGTTGCCCCCCGAGTGTATCACCGAGTACTTCTTGTACAAGGTCGGAAGAGATACAAAGCTCAATCTTGGTACGGCAAGGCGCATGGGTGCAAACACGGCGCCTCCATTTTTATCGAGGCTGACTGATACCTCCGTTGGTGAGGTTGATGCTGTTTTGACGTGCAGCGTCATTTTACGCGAGACTGACTCGCGATTATTGCTCGCACGAGCTTGGGTCGTGACTTTTGCTCGCACGAGCTTGGTTCGTGACTTTTGCTCGCACGAGTTTGTCTTGTACAAGACTTGCGTGTGACTTTGCCTTGCGCGGTTTGTGACCGCGGCTTAGCTTGAACGAGGTTGGCTCGCGGCTTTGCTGGTTTGCTGCTGTGCTTGTACGAGGCTGGCTCGCGGCTTGATTTGCACGGTTTGCGACCGCGTCTTGACTTTCGCGAGGCTTATTCGCATCTTAGATTGCGTGAGGGCTGCTCGCGGCTCGGCTTGCGCGAGGGCTGCTTGCGGCTTAGATTGCGCGTTGGCGGTTCGCGGCTTAGATTGCACGAGGGCTGCTCGCGGCTTAGTTTGCACGAGGGATGCTCGCGGCTTCTTCGCGAGGGGGGCATCCCCCCACGGTGTCGTTGGAGAGTGTAAGTACTCAATCCGACCGTTGGAGAGCGTAAGTGCTCAATCCGGGTGCCGGAGAACGTAGGTGCTCAATCCGAGTGCAATCGCGAGGGGGGCAGGCCCTTGCGATGGCGTCGGAGAGTGTAAGTACTCAATCCGACCGGCGGAGAACGTAGGTGCTCAATCCGGGCGCCGGAGAACGTAGGTGCTCAATCCGGGTGTGATCGCGAGGGGGGCAGGCCCTTGCGATGGCGTCGGAGAGTGTAAGTACTCAATCCGACCGTCGGAGAACGTATGTGCTCAATCCGGGCGCCGAAGAACGTAGGTGTTCAATCCGGGTGTGATCGCGAGGGGGGCAGGCCCTTGCGATGGCGTCGGAGAGTGTAAGTACTCAATCCGATCGTCGGAGAACGTAGGTGCTCAATCCGGGCGCCGGAGAACGTAGGTGTTCAATCCGGGTGTGATCGCGAGGGGGCAGGCCCTTGCGATGGCGTCAGAGAGTGTAAGTACTCAATCCGACCGTCGGAGAACGTATGTGTTCAATCCGGGCGCCGGAGAACGTAGGTGCTCAATCCGGGTTCAATCACGAGAGGGGCAGGCTCTGACGATGACATGACGTTGAAGGGGCAAAGTTGCTGAAGAACCTGCTTGTTCGGTTTGTAAGCACAGTTTTACCTTAAAACAAATATAATACTGTACTTGAAAATAAACTTGGTTCGTGCGAGCCTGAGCTCATGACTTTTACCGTTCTAAAGTGGCAAAGCAAGATGATGGAAAAAGCAGACGATTAACATCATTAATAAAAAATACGGAGGGATGGGTGCGACGCAAATTTTGAGCTGCAGGTGTGCTGTAGAGGGTCGTCCTGCGTCGGGGAGAGCATCCGTCTTAGGTATTCATTGCTGGGGATCCGACGATGGTCTCTATGTTGCCTACCATCTGCCTTCCTCCATCGTTTCCTTGTGCTGGGATCTGTGCTTGTCCTTGCAAAAATCTCCCGAGGAGCCCCTGGCGGACAAGACGTTCAATTTCATCTTTTAGACCGGCACACTCTTCAGTGTTGTGACCCGTTGCGCGGTAGAACTCGCAGTATCTTGTCTGGTCTGCCTTGGGGTTTGGTCGTTATGCTCTTGGTCGTTGGAAGGCTGGATCATTCTGAATGGCGTACATCACATTAGTGCGGGTGGTATTCAGAGGGGTGTATTTCTGAAGTGGATGTTACCCCTCATTACTTGGAAGGTCTTGCTGACGGCTATTACGGCGACGCTCATTCTGACATTGCTCTTCTTGTCTTGTGAGGGTTGGTCCCTCTTCTTTCTTCCTTTTCTGTCTTCCTCCAAACTGCTGTCGGTGCGCTTCAATAGCTTCGTCGGTTGCTATCTGGGCCTCGACCCGATGAACAAGTTCTGGATAACTAGGCACAGTCTCCCTCATGAGTGCTGAATAAAAGCCGCTGGGGCGGAGTCCGCCCAGGAAGATGCCTCTGAGAAGATCGGGGTCGACGCCTGGAATTTGACGTGCCTCAGAGGTGAAGCGGCGAAAGAAGTCCCTGAGGGACTCTCCTTCATTTTGTCGAATACCTGAAAGGTGAGAGGGATCGCGAACGATTCTCCGATTTGCGATGAACTGGTCAGTAAATTGCATGGCCAGCTCTGCGAAGTTAGTTATGGTGCCAGCTCTCAGGGAATGGAACCATGTACGGGCCTGCCCTTTGAGTGTTGCTGGGAACACTTGGCAGAGCAACTGGTCTGGAGCATTGTAAATCCTCATGATGGTGGTGAAGTGATTGACATGTTCGAGTGGATCATCGGTTCCATCGAATGTATCAATATTTGGAAGCTTGAATCCATGTGGAATGGGATGATCGAGGATTTGCGGCGTCAAGGGGGAGCCTTGGCAGAGCGGTCGGTGAGCCCGAAAGTCTCTTCTTCCAGCCTGGCGGTATTCTTCGGCTATAACTTCTCGAATTTCCTCCCGAGTAAATCTTTCGAGAGGAGGGGGGTGAATGTCGTCGGCGAGGTGGTGATGAAGATGATCTGCTCTTACTCCTCTTTGAGCTCGGTGAGTGGAGCCGGCGACGTCAGAATAATCCTCGGGCTCTTCCTGGACCCTTTCCGGGTTTGGTTGCAGCGGAGGATTTGCTGGGGCTAGCGGCATCGGGGGAGCAGGAGGTGCTCCCATGTTTCGGAGTAATGCAAGCATTTCCGTTTGTTGTTCTTCCATTTGGCGGACGCGCCCTTCCAGGGCGATGTCGGGGGCGAAATCTACTTCGGCAGTCAGTGGCATGTCTACCAGAGAGTGAGAACGTGCTGGCTCAGTGTGTCCGCCAAGTGCGGACCCTTCGGCAGTGCGGGCACTTCTCTTTGCCATCGCGGTTGCAGGGATGGTGAACTTGCTCTGCGAAGGAATGTTGGGAATGTTTCCCACAGACGGCGCCAAACTGTTACGGCCAAACTCGGCGCTCCGGTCGATCCGTACTAGCTTGGACCGCCTTAGCTCACAGAGCGGTCGAGCGCGCACAAAGTCAGTTGAAGAGGGGAAATGTACACAAGGAGTTTTAACGTGGAAAACCCTTCAACCGGGTAAAAAGCCACGTGACCGGTTCGCTGCCAGTCAAAATCCACTAGATCAGACAGATTACAGTATGTTGAGTGAATCGGGGCGACAGGCCGCTCCCGTTACAGCTTGTGGGGAAAGAGGATGGCTATAACTGCAGGCGGGCAACAGACTGCTCCGTCAAAGTGACTTAAATGGTGGAATGCGCGGGATGCTTCTGACGCGTGTGCCTGGGGGCGGCGCACTTGCAGGCTTCGACTGTCTCCTTTGCTCGGCTTCCTCTCACTTTGGGCGCCTCCTTCCTAACTACGCGTTGGTGGGGTGCCAATAACCGATAGCAGGTGTTGATGGCCGATGGTGGCCGCTGGAGGTTGTTGGTGGCCGTCGGTGGCAGTCGATGGCCGCTGGAGGTTGGTGGAGAGCGGCGGCCGACTTGGTGGAGGAGGCGGGAGTTCTCTCACCTGAGGAAGAAGAAGGAGAAGAATAGGAGGAGAGAATTAGATGAGAAATGAAGATCCCCTGGGGTCCTTTTATAGCCTCTAGGGGAGGATCATGGCGGGCCCCACCACTAAAGTGGTGGGGTAGTGGGTGGTTACCCCCTTAATCGGACGGTGACTAAGCGGTTAGATCGGCTAGGCGGTGGTTGCTAGGCGGCGGCAGCTAGGCCGGCTAGGCGGTGGCCTGGCGAGGTGGCCAGACGGCGATCTGGCCGGGCGGCAAGGCGGCCAGGCGGTTAGGCCGGCTAGGCGGCGGCTAGGCGGCGGCGGCTAGGCCGGCTAGGCGGTGGCCTGGCGAGGTGGCCAGGCGGCGATCTGGCCGGGCGGCAAGGCGGCCAGGCGGCCAGGCGGTTAGGCCGGCTAGGCGGCGGCGGCTAGGCCGGCTAGGCGGTGGCCTGGCGAGGTGGTCAGGCGGCGATCTGGCCGGGCGGCAAGGCGGCCAGGCGGCCAGGCGGTTAGGCCGGCTAGGCGGCGGCTAGGCAGTTTCCTTCCATGGGGAGAGAGAGTGGGTCCCGCTCCCCATGATTCTCTCATCATGAGAGTTCATGGGGATGGCATACTCATGATCCACTTTTGGAGGAGATCATGGGGGGTCTTTTTCTCCTATAAATGAAAGGGGGAACCCATCAGTATGTATGATTGTGTATTTTATATTTGTGTATGTGTGGTTATGTGTGCATTTGTTGTGTGTATGTTTGTGTTTGTATGTGTGAATGTTGTGTGTGTGTATGTTTGTGTTTGTATGTGTGAATGTTGTGTGTGTGTATGTGTTATGTGTGTGTATATAATGTGTGTGTACAACCTCATATCCGGCGACTGAGATCGATAGGAGTCAAATCGGCCAAGTCAGGCAGTCCAAGTCCCAGGCGGGGTGGAGCATGCGTAGGGCGAGTGGAGCAGCAGGCTCGCACTCGCCCATAGATCTCGGCAAGCAGCGGACGAGTGGGGCAGGCTGGGCCCGCACTCGCCCAGGATCGACAGGAGGTTGCGAGTGCCAGCTTCATCGTGCACTCGCCACCCCTGGCGAGTTGAGGTTTTTGAGGGCCACTCACCCAGTGATCTGTGGTGTATTTTTATCATTCCACTCTCGTTGGCATGCCCATAGCTGTTTATAACAGAGAAGGTTGACTGTTGGCAGACCATTTTCAGAAACTATAAATAGACTCAAGAGGGTACCTCAGAAGGCATGCTTACTTGTGCCCTAGTCTTCTTGCGCTTTTTGAGGTATCCTTAGCTCAGCACTAGGCTATGGAGGGGAAGCGCTCTAAGATCTTCCAGGTGTGTGGTGGTACCTCTGTGCTGGAGCCTTGGGTCTGTTCCTTGTGCTAAGTATTTGGTCATTTAGCTTGTGAGAGAGAAGTAAGTGTGCGATCACCCCTTCTCCAAGGGTCGAACTCCAAAGAGACCGATTTTTCGGTTTCAACATTTTGGTGCAGTGAGCACGGAGAGTGATAAGCACCAAAAATCTTCTGCGAGTTCGATGACTGGAGGAGAAGGACAAAATTCGGGCAGGGCCGACTCGCCACCCCCTCCCCCTCTTGCCACCGTCGGGATGTTTGAGGAGTTTAGGTAGGAGGTGCTTAGCCTCGTCAAATTCACACTCGACGCGAGTGCCGAGTGCTTGACACCGGCCATCCCAATTGCCGCTACCCCAGCCCTCGGCGAGGACGCCCCGGCTAGGCGAGCTGGGAAAGAGGTAGCAGAGGAGGGGAGTGGGTGAGATCTACTCGGGAGAGTGTTGTTCCCCAGTTCGGCGAGCACGGGCCGGATCGGCGAGGTGGAGGAGCGAGATTGCCCGGCTCGCCCAGTAGGGGGAGGCAGCCCCTTCAGTGAGTTGGTTTCATCTGCCCTAGTTCGAGAGGGGTTTCGTGAGCCGGAGATGTCCTACTATATCGGGAAGGATGATCCAGTTCAGCACATCCAGTGGTTCGAGGATGTGTTCTCGATCCGACAGATGTCGGATGCGTTCAATGTTAACCCAGAAATCGGTGATCCCTTCCAAGGAAGCCAACTCGCAAGTCGCGGCCTGCTCCAGGTTCCCCCTAGAGGTCGCGGCCTGTCTCAGTCCTCTTCTCTAGGTCAGGCGGATAGACTTCTCTATCCGCTCAGGCCGCGCGGTCTCCCCGGTCTAACTGCCCAGGTCGCGCAGCAGCCGTTCGTTCTGTAGGGGCTGCAGACTGTTTCCACAGTCCGCCCCTGCAGGCCGCGCGGTTAGGTCAGCTAACCGTGCAATGCTTCTCTCTATTCCCACAGGTACGGACTACCCAACTAGTTGGCGGACTTGCATTCCTATCCACCCAGATCGCTCGGTAACTGCATGCTCGGCAGGAGTCGCGGCTTTCCACTTCAGCCCGCTCTTGCAAGGCGCACGACAAGCAAGGCAAACCACCCCATCTCCAGGCAACAAGCCTCCAGGTCGCCAACCAGCATGGGCGACCTGCCCTTACTGTCCGCCTATAGTAGGCAGACTCAATCTCAGTCTACCTGAGGAAGGACTTGGCAGCAGGACCGACAACTTTACCAGACCGCACAACATAGCGCAGATTCAACTCCAGCCTGCCAGTAGGTGGCGAGCTCACTCCTCCAGCAGGGGCGATCTTCTCCTTCTACCCGCTAGAGAGTAACGAAACTGCCTCAATCCAGCAGTAGAGGCAGACTCAACCTGTCCGCTACGAGCTAGGCAGACTCATTATGCAGTCCGCCAGAATCATTTCAGCTTCCCCTGCGCCGACTGCTTCTCAGCAGTTGGCGACCTGCCTCTTCAGTTTGCAGCATGTCGTAGACTCAATCGCAACTCACCACCCTAGCGGGGGTAACGTTACCAGGACCGTCTCCAGCCCGAGCCTATAAATAGGCCTTCATGCCTCTCATTCACGGGACAAGACAGTCGAGGACCAAACAGCGCAGCAAACCCTGCGGACACAACTTTCTTGTCCGCGCGGTTAAACCCTTGTGGCCTGTTCCCCGTCCTTGGCTTCAGCGACCTTAGCGGTATTCTACGCCTGATCGCGCAGTCCGCTCGGCCTAGAATAGCGAGCTGAGGGATCAGCTGTCCGCGCAGTCTGCCGACCTCTTTGGTCAAACCGCGTGGCCTCTGGCATCTTCTTTCCTCTAGCCGTCAGCTTCCCCTTGTACCCTTTATATTCTCATGTAAAGGAGTCAACTCAAGCTGTATATCTGATTCATAATCAAAGGAAATTCCGTCGCAGGAGTGACATTTAATCCGCGGCGGGCGAAGTTTGTTGTTGCCGCTGCAAGTGGCCCTCTCTCTCTCTTTCTACCTCTCGGTATCAACCATCAGGGCTAACCGTCAAAGTAACTGTCTGCTCGACAGTTCCTCATCAACCTTCCCTGCTATCCCCCACATCACCATCAACCTCCTCTCCTCTGTCCCCGCATTCTCTCCACCTCGCCCGTGAGACCGAACACCTGTTATCTGCTAGTGCGATCCCATTTACCGCATCAACAGTTAACATGCGACCTTCAGATCTCGAACAGACGGTGAAAATCAACGGTTACTCATGTCAGACCGTCAACTTGCCAAGAACCTTCCACATTCAATTCTTAGTGAAGATCCTCTCTGGGAAGCCTTAGAGCGATTGCGTCAGGAAACATCCCAGCAATTCCAGGCAATCAACCATGCTCTAGCCATTATCACACAACGACTAGAGGCGCAATCCGCAGCAGCTCCAGTTCCTCCAGTCAATTCAACACCAGCATTGGAGAATCCACAAACTTATCCACCGGCCTATCTGCCGGTCTATCCTCCAGTTTACCCACGCAAGGGCCTGCAACCCCTTTGCGGTCTCAGAATGATGAGTTTGTTGCTTGTCAAAACATCTTCCGGGAAGCTGCCCGGGGAAGTCCAACAAGATTTCTAAATTTTCAGGGAAGTCATCCCTACTCTTCAGTTCCTGCCTTTGCTCCTCCCACAACAGCTTTTCCCTTCTATCCTCCTGCTCCTTTTACAGCTACCACTTATGCTCCCTTTTTTCCTTATGTTGTAAGAGAGCAGGAAGAGCTGTAACCGTTTTTAGAGAGTGTTCGGCATGAACCAACTCCAGCTAACTTCAGAGAGTCGTAATTGCAAATTTACACTGGAGAGACTGATCCAATAAAGCACCTTTAAGCTTTTGAATCTGTCGTAGCTCTCAGGACCCTTTCAGATTCTACCAAATGCAAACTCTTCGTAACATCTTTTGATGGATAAGTGAGAGAGTGGTTCTATGGACTACGTCCTCAGTCCATCGCTTCCTTTGCTGATTTGCGAATAGAGTTTCTGCTCAGATTTTCTACCTCTACAAAAAGAAAGGGCGGTCCAGAAGCCCTCTTTGAGATCAGACAATGAGAGAATGAAACTTGGTCTCATTTTGTGGACCGTTTCCAAAAAGAGATTTCGGACATTGAGATCTTCGATCAAGAAATGTATTAGGTGGCTCTGATACATGGTCTGCGAGAAGGACCACTTAAGTTTGAGGCTAATGTCTGAGCGCCAAGGATATATCAAGAGTTGGTTGGCTTAGCCAACTCATACATTCGAGGTGAGAAGAGCAATCTCAGCTTCTTCTCCAGGCTTGTAGCAGAGAAAGATTCTTCTTCTTCTTACAAGCAACCTCCGAGGTCTCCTCAGAAATATTTTCCATCCAACGCAAAGAAGGGAAGAAGATTTCAACGTCATCGACACCCCTTCTCGGGCCAGGATTGCGCCCGAGATCAATTGTTGCTATTGCCAGCTCCAGCTCCGCAAGCAGCTTCGGTTCATTAGTAGTAAGATGATGACTTGCTAGAGTCTGAACTGGACGAGGCCATGCAAGAAGTAAGCCAAGTCATGAAGGGTAACGCTAATTACAAAAGGCCTTACCAGCCAGCAGATCAGAGATCAAAAGATTCAGATCCGTTCTGTGAGTTTCACAAAGAAGGGGGGCATTCAACTGAAAATTGTCGAGCTCTTCGCCAGTTGATAGAATAAATGCTCAAGCTAGGCAAATTCCGTGAACTATTCCCGAAATGTGATCATTCTGATCCATCTACTTCAAAAGGCAAAGAAGTAGAGAACCCCTCTCTGGGCTCAAAAAGAACAAACCAAATCAACAACATCGACTTCAATGATTGGCAATGCATCGACGCCAATGACAAGGGACCCCTTAGAAAATTACAAATCTGAGCTGAAGAAGGACATCGCAGTCCCAAAAGCTCATCGCAATCATAGCCGGTTGTTTTTTTACTTTACATTCTTCAAACATTTTCTCTCTAAAAACACTTCTAAGTGTTCTTTCATTCATTTCAATAAATGTTACGTCAGAGATCTCGTACTGACACTTTTCCCTTTTTGGAGTGCCTCCTCCTTAATTTTCTCTTTGCCAAAGGGATCGCTGAACCACCGAGATATCGCCGAGTCTTGCTTTGGCCCCCTCGAGGTTCGAATCTGGCGTAAGACCACAATGACCACATATAGTGGGGAGTGTTCGTATATGTGCAGTGGGAGCCGTCCAACTCTCGTGAGATGGATTACAAGACTTTGGATCCTAGCCGGTATCTAACACACAACGTGTATCAAGGGAGGTCCCAATGTGTTAGCTCTGCTGTGCTTCGCTAGGAATGCATTATAGTTACGATGATCTTTGCTTGACAAGCAATGACGATCAAGTGTAGACTTGTTTCTTCGATCATCTCATGACTATAATAGTCGAATACTCTATGGTAATCTCAATCCGTGCTTTTGCGGGGCACACAATGTTGCTGATCTTTCCAAAGACAAGTAATGCTATAGACCACTTGGCGCACCTAGTCTAAGTGATCAACGATGTTTGTAACCCGAGGCATGAGAACAGTGTATCTATCCGTTCCTTCTCAGGATTTTTTGTTTTTTTCTCTTTTGTGCCCTTCTAAGGGAGTGCGGCTAGTCGGCTCTAGGTAGGACTACACTCTTGATGACCTTTCTTAGGTAGGCGATGCTTAAGGCCCTCGGGGAACACCTGGGCCGCATCTGGCCTTTTTTGGTCATCTTCGGGTGTAGACCTCCTTTGTCCTCTTCCTTCTTACAAGTTAACAAGTTAAATCCAACCTATCTAAAAGATTTGCAACATCTTTTTTGCTTATTCTCATCTTGTATACTCAGCTTACATAAAGCTCTATCAGATGATGGTTAACAAGCTCTTTGTTACTCTCATTGTATGTTTCTGGCACTAATTGATAATCAAAGTATCTAGTTCTCCGTGATTAACAAACTATTCAGCTGAAATCTAGTCAGTGCTTTCATCTTACTGATTAGGATTTCATATTGGGATATCATATCTGACCACGCAAGAAGATTATTGCTGAGACTTGATCTCTACTTGATTTTGCTTATTCGGTCAACAACAGGATTTGATGGATATTCCTTATGCAGTCTAATCATATCTTATCACACTAACTTTTAGCAGAAGATTTATCCATAAACTCTTCAGGTACTCAACTTACCTTTCTTTTATATCTGCTTCTTACTCTTCTTTTTGCAGAGATTAGCAGATATTTTCAAGTCCCCTTCAAATACTTGCAACTTAGTTTTCTTTCATATCTGCTGCTCACTCTTCCTTTTGCAGAGATTAACAGATATTTGCAAGCTCCATTCAGGTACTTGCAACTTACTTTTCTTTCATATCTGCTGCTCACTCTTCCTTTTGCAGAGATTAACAGATATTTGCAAGTTCCATTCAGGTACTTGCAACTAACTTTTCTCTCATATCAACTGCTTATCCTTTCTTTTGCAGAGGTTAACAGGTGCTTGCAAATTTCCTTCAGGTACTTGCAAGTTATTCTTCTTCTATACCTTCCTCTCACCTTTGTTTTGTAGAGCTCAATGGAAAACATTTACATTTTCTTCGTTTTGCAAAAGCTACTCAGGTACACACAAGATGTACCTCTTTTCGCCTGCATTAACTTTTCCTTTGCAGGAAAAAGATAGGCATTGGCAAAACTTTTTTGATGAGAAACATCAGGTTCTATCTCTCCCTGCCTCTTATTCTTCTGAAGAGTGGATCACGATTTTTGTGGGTCTCCTACTTTTTCGAAGTTCCCTTTGAAACTTAAAAAGTGCGGGGATTATGTTAACCCAGAAATCGATGATCCCTTCCAAGGAAGCCAGCTTGCAAGTCGTGGCCTGCTCTTGGTTCCCCCTAGAGGTCGTGGCCTGTGTCAGCCCCCTTCTCTTGGTCAGGCGGATAAACTACTCTATCCGCTCAGGCAGCGCGGCTAGGGCAGTCTCCTTGGTCTAACCGCCCAGGTCGCGCAGTAGTCGTTCATTCTGCAGGGGCTGCAGACTACTTCTACAGTCCGCCCCTGCAGGTCGTGCGGTTAGGTCAGCTAACCGCGCAATGTTTCTCTCTATTCCCATAGGTGCAGACTACCCAACGAGGTGGCAGACTCGCATTCCTATCCTCCCAAACCACTCGGTAACCGCATGCTCGATAGGAGTCGCGGCTTTCCACTTCAGCCCGCTCTTGCAAGGCGCACGACAAGCAAGACAAACCGCCCCATCGCCAGGCGACAGGCCTCCAGGTCGCCAACCAGTATGGGCGACCTGCCCCTACTGTCCGCCTACAGTAGGCTGACTCGGTCTCAGTCCGCCTGAGGAAGGACTTAGCAGCAGGACCGACAACTTCACCAGACCGCATAACACAGCGCAGATTCAACTCCAGCCCGCCAGAAGGTAGCGAGCCCACTCCTCTAGCAGGGGTGATCTTCTCTTTCTACCCGCTAGAGAGTAGCGAACTACCTTTATCCAGCAGCAAAGATGGAAGTTGGTCAAGTGGGCCACATAGGAGGAGAAGGTGTCAGAAGGTGGCAGAGGTTAGAAGGTTAGGAGAGATGAACCCAAGCAGATGGGACAACAGCAGCATCAGCCGAGGTTGTGGCTCCAGGAGCCGAATAATCGGCTTGGCCGGAGGCAGTAGGAGTGGCAGTACCAGGGCCAGCGGAGAGGTTTCTATAAAGAAGACAATCTCCAGGGGGGCCAGGGTCAGTTCAACCCTCCAGGCTGGAGGCAGGGACAGAGGCCTCCTCTCCCCGATTAACATTAGGTTATGTCAATATCCCTAGAGAGGAGGAGGAGGGCACTGCCGAGGAGAAGACAGATAGTCAGGGTAGAGTTGCCATATTACAACTTCCATCAGGAGGAGTGTCATGTTAAGGCCACGTGGCCGGAGTTCCTAAAGTTGAGGGGAACGAAGGAGCAGCAACAGCAAGAACACCGGGAGGTGCGAATTTAAGAAGTCCTGCCTAGGGGAGAGGAAAACTGGTGTGAGGATAGGGCCGATGTCGGCAACCGAGGAGGGATCAAAGTGATCCACGGGGGGGGGGGGGGGGGGGAGTCGAGGCTGCTTGAAAGGCGAGTCTCCATACTATGTATCGCCGGAGCGTCGCCTCCACATCTCTAGCCCCACCCCCGGAGGAGAATATCACATTCTCCAGGAAGGACATGCCGGATCATGATGATCCTTTTTGCGACGAGTTGGTCATCCAGACCACGGTCGAGAATTTTACTGTCTCTCAGATCCTCATCGATAACGGGAGTTCAGTCAACATCATCTTCAAGAAGACATTTGACGCGATGATGGTGGAGGCCCGAATGGTGCTGGCCTCGGATGGACCTCTCTTTAGGTTTTCAGGGGAGAGGAAGGAGGTGGAAGGAGGAGTATGACTCCATGTTACCTTGGGGGGCAGTCCAGAAATTATAGTATCGTCATCGTGGATGCTCCCAGCAGTTACAACGCTATCTTTAGACGACCCCTCCTCAGTGACTTCTGCTGCGTGACCTCATCTTTCTACCAGTGCTTGAAGTTCAACACTGAGGGCATCCAAGTCAGGGTCCGGAGAGACCCCAAGGTGACATATGAGTGCTATGTCACTGCGGTAAACTCCATCTCTTGGTAGGGAGGAGTCGAGGATATGGAGAGGAGGATGGAGGAGTTATCCAAGCAGAAAGGCCGAAGGAGAATGGAGGATTTATCCAAGCAGAAAGGCAAAATTCTGGTGCTCGCTGGACCGGACCAAGTTTCATGCGCTGTTTTGAACCGGAGCTAGGGTTTATTTTGGTGGGGCCCACAACGGTCATATTGTATGACCTAATGTATAAATACTTCAGCATTTTGAACAGTAATCAGCACGAATGCACAAGAAAGAAAACCGAGCCGCCGACGTGACCTAGATCGCAGATTTCTCTTCCGCCGCCGCCATCGCCGCTCGGGAAGTTAGTCGCCGCCATTGATCGTGGATACCTCCTGATCTTCCAGGGACAGAAGATTTGCCAAGCAATGCGTCTCACGTGTCCTTCTTGAGATCCTTTGTCTCTTGGTTTGTAGATCGTGAATACCTTCCCTTTCCGAATCGATCGAGACGATTGATCCAAGGAAGACCGTTGGTAGACCTTGCCAGCATAGCTACGAATAGGGGTGTGCACGGTGCGGTTTGGTGCGGTTTTGGCCTAAACCGCAACCGCACCGTAAGGGCTCGATTTTTGCCCGAGCAAAACCGCACCACACCGAAATTATACGGTGCGGTTTCAGTTCGGTGCGGTTTTTGCGGTGCGGTTTTTAATATGTATTTTACATAGAGTACAGGTAAGCATCAAAACTATGAATGTTGCTTGATAATTTATGAGTTCTTTTATGTTTGCTGTTTTTCTCTTTTTATTGTATTAAATTACATCATTTTCTTACAACATGTGATTTCATTTTCATAAATTTTGATGCAGTTATTTGTCTTTCTTTTTGGAGATGTCATACGAACTTATGAACTATATAATATTTTGTGAATATCATGTTTTATAGACAAATATTTTCACACTAAACTTTGTTGCCGGAGATTCATTCATTCTTATATATCAACACTTCTTATGCAATATTTTGTTTTAATTTGATTTATTAAAACTAAGAGACTGTTCTAATTGATATCCAAGTTGTTTGTGTGTGGAAGAGATACAACAACACTCAAACCTTTATCCCACTATAGCGTGGTCGGCTATTTGGATCATTTGTCGTCATTGTGTCATATCTTGACATATTCCCACTAATGCGTACATCATGTTTTCCTTATAGTTTTAAGCCACTATTCCACTATAGTGTGTGTGGAAGAGATGATTCAGCAAAATATCTCACCTAATTATATTAACTCTGACGGTAATATATTGTATAAATATATCAAATCTTACTTAATATACTTAAATATGACGTCACATAATTATAAAAAATTAAATACGCAAAATATTTGGTGCGGTGCGGTTTTTGCGGTTTTCAAAATCCAAAAACTGCACCGCACCGAACCGTGTTCGGTTTGTAAAAGTTCAAAACCGCACCGCACCTAAACTACGCGGTGCGGTTTAAAAATCGGTGCGGTTTTTGCGGTGCGGGCGGTTTTTGCGGTTTGCGGTTTTTCATACTCACCCATAGCTACGAAGGTTGGATCTCTAAAGCTCAGCCGCCGCACTTCTTGCCACCGCCGATCCCGAACGCCAAGCTGCCGCTCTTCTTGCCGCCGCCGATTTCGTGGAGATTCATTCTAAGTGAGAGCTAAGGTCGTGGACAATTCGTCTTCGTCAAGAACGCGTCATCGAACGAAGAGGGACACCTAGCACTCCATAAGTAGTTTGTATATTTTATACATTCCATTTTATTTTTGTTGTAAAGGAACGTAGGTTCCTCGTTGTAAAGATTGAGTGCAACCCGTGGTGGAGGAGTGGTGACTCCTTCGTTTGGAAGGGTTCCTTCCGTTAGTGTGAGGATTGGATTTCAATCCGGTTGGTGAAGTGACCGAGTCGTCCCTTGTTGGGAGATAGGTCGAAGGGGAAAAGTGGGCGTACCCAAATCGGGGAACCACTATAACTGCTTGTGTCTGTTTGTGTTGTGTTGTTTTGTTTACTTGTGCAGGTAGAATTTTAATTCCGCTAAAATCGCTGCAAGACACCTATCCCCCCCCCATAGGTGAAGGTAGTTGGCACTAGGTGGACTTTCAAGTGGTATCGGAGGGAGGTTACTCAGCAATAAGGTTAACACCTTGAGTAAGTTTCTGCCACTAGTGTCAAGAAGAAGGCAGATATCTACTATGGACGGACTCAAGTACTCAGGCAAGATCCCAGGGTGCACCAGACTAAACTTTCCTATCTGGAAGGAAAGGATTAGATTTTACATGGAAGCAGTCGACCCTCGACTCTTCATGATCGTGGAGGAGGGACCTTATATTCCCACTAAGGCCTCCACCATTGATCCTACCAAAATGGCTCCAAAGAAGCTTTCTGAAATGGACAAGGACGAGATGGTGCTGGTCGGACTTGACAAGAAGGCACAGAACATACTAATCAGCGCAGTCGATGACTCCATGATGCAGAACTTCTGCAACTACAGGACAGCCAAGGATATCTGGCACAGCTTGATTATCCTGATGGAGGGCACAGATGAAGTGAGGGATGATCGAAGATCCCTCCTAAACCAGAAATATGAGGCCTTCAGGCAGGGGCCCAAGGAAGAGATCGGAGTTACCTTCGAGAACTTCCTCAAGATCGTCAATGCTCTCAAGGGATATGGAAGAGTGTTCACTGATGGTGAACTTAATGATAAATTCCTTAGGTCCCTGACTAAGGAATGGGACACGAAGATCTGCGCCATCCGATAGTTTGGCAGATTAGCTGAAACTGATCCTCAGATACTCTTTGGGAAGCTCATGTCCTATGAGCTCCAGTTGAACACGAGGAAGGCTGAAGAAGAAGCAGAGAAGGCCGCAACCAAGGAAAAGACTGTGGCCCTAAAAGCCATTCACTTCAGGAAGGGCAAGGGTGCGGCTTCATCTCATGTGGGGAAAAAGGATGAGGAGGAAGACTCTGAGCCATGCTCCTCCGGCTCAGAGTTGTCTGAAGAAGACTTCTCCCTCATCACCCGAGAATTCAAGAAGTTCCCCAAGATGAGGAATCAAAGAAAGAGAGACGGCTCCTCCTCTAGAAATCAGAAGAAGAATTATTCTTCTGACAGGTATGAATCAAAACCGAACAAACATCGTCATACTGACATACTTTGTTTTGGGTGCAATAAGCCAGGACACGTCGTGACCGACTGCCATCAAGGCAAGAGAGAGAAGGGGAAGGGAGAAGAGCACAGAACCTCTAGAGATAAAAAGAAGGAGAGGAGCTACATCGCCAAAAAGTCAAAGACACTGAGTGAGTCTGATTCCTCAGACTCCAGTGATGATGAGGAAGCCTACTTCGGGCTGGTGGGTCGCTCTGACTCAGAAGGAGAATGCACCCCATTCACTGGGAAGGTAAAAGCTCGTACCCCCCTCTCCGACTCTGACTATGAGTCTCCTGATGATGATCTCGAGGACAACCCATCTGCCCGAGAAGCTAAGCTCCTCAAAAAGTATGAGCTTCTACTCAACACCTTCGAGGAATGCCGCAAGAGATTGAGGGCTCAGAAAAAGGAAGTCAAATTCCTTAAGGTCGAGGGTGTCTCCCTAAGGGAAGAGATCACTAGCTTGATTTCTCTCCGACAGGAGCACCTGGACCTGATCTCTAAACACTCAGAGTCTCTAAGTCTCCTTGACATTAAACAGGAAGAAATCAATAAGTTGGAAGAACAACTTACGGCAGAAAAGAAGATTGTCCAAAGCTTCTCTATGCCAAAGACTGTTCTTCCACTGGTTGATACCTTCTCTGCTCAGGCTAAGGGGGCTGGCTTGGGGCATGTGGGCCTGGTAAATCATCCAGGAGAAACAAAAAGCAGAGGAGAAATAAGGCTGTTAAGAAGGTCTCTACTGCAGAAAAGGGAAAGGTCCCACTCAACCCTGTTGTATTCAGGAAGCCTGGCTTTCCCTGCAATGAACAGGACTTTGAGTCAACCTATGGCAACTTCTTTCGGCCCTCAGTTGAAAAGCTCAAGAGCCGGTATGAGGGGTGGGCCTTCCCCCGCAACTTTGGCGAGAGTGTCTTCAAGGCACCTTATGAGGAAGTTCAAATGAAGGATTATGGCCACTTCTCTAGCGGCCATAATAGGAAGCAGGCACCCAAGGCCAAGCCTGTTACACTGAGAAACCAGGAGGTGAAGAAATCATGCGACTGTTGTCTTCATGATGCCTCCACCTCCAGGTCCAAGGCCCCGGCTGAACCTTCCGTTCCAAGGGTGAAGCAGGTGCCTAGGAGAAAGTATAACAGATTTGATTGCTGGTGCTGTGGCAAAGTTGGTCACTTTGTCGTGGATTGCTGGTTTAATCCGAGGAATAACGAGACTCCTCATGTTGGCAATGCGAGACAGACCGCTCGTAGGGCTAACCATCCGAGGGGGAGTATGCTAACGAGGAATCTAGGACCCAAGTTCGATTGGGTTCCTAAGGGAAATTAATTCTGTTTTGCAGGAATGTCCAAAGGCCACCAAAACTCCCATATGGTACTTGGACAGTGGATGCTCCCGACATATAATCGGGACAAGAAGCCTGCTGCGTGATTACTCTCCAGTCGAGAATGGACCAAAAGTCATCTTTGGGGGATCAGATCGAGGAGTCACCAGGGGTTACGGTATGATTTCCAACGGTATAATTTCTATCACCGACGTGGCTTACATTGAAGGGTTAAATCATAACCTGATCAGTGTAAGTCAGTTATGTGATAAAGGTTATGACGTTAAGTTCTGCAAGGATAAATGCCTGATAATATCGTGTGCCTCTTCGGAGACGGTGTTAACAGGCATTAGGAGCAGAAATATCTTCTGCTTAGATTTTATTAGTTTAGATTCATTTACCCCCGTATGCCTAGTAGCAACAGGCAGTGCATCTCTTTGTGAATAATGGCACAAGAGATTGACACATATTAATTTCAAGACAATTAGTATGCTGTTTTCTAAAAACTTAGTAAGGGATGCTCCCATCATTAAGTGCATCAAAGATAGCCCTTGTCCTGCATGCCAGAAGGGCAAACAGACTCGGGCTACCTTTAAGGGCATCGTTGACAAAGACTCCTCCAGATGTCTTTATCTTCTGCATATGGAATTGTTTGGTCCAATGCAAGTTCATAGCTTGGGAGGCAAGTCTTATACGCTAGTGATTATTGATGATCACTCTCGGTTTACTTGGGTGTTCTTCTTAAAACGCAAGTCTGATACGTTTGACATCTTCATCAGTTTTGTCAGACAGATTCAGAACGAACTTAACTGCTCGGTGGTCAAAATCAGAAGTGACCATGGAACAGAGTTCGAGTCTGGTGCTATGACAGAGTTCTGTGAAGAACTTGGTATCTTTCATGAGTTTTCCTCCCCGCGCACTCCTCAGCAGAATGGAGTTGCGAAGAGGAGAAATAGAACGCTCATTGAAGCCTGCACGACAATGTTGAATGACGCTTCTCTCCCAGAATATTTCTGGGCAGAGGCTGTCAATACGACTTGTCATGTACAAAACCGGGCCTTGATCAACAAGAGTCATCATAAGACGCCTTATGAGCTACTGAAAGGCAGGAAGCCAACTATGTCCTATTTTAGGATCTTTGGCTGCAGATGCTATGTACTAAATAACGGGAAGTACCCGCGTACTAAGTTTGGTGAAAAATGCTTCGAAGGCATATTTATGGGCTATAGTAGCCATAGCCGGGCATATAGGGTTTTCAATAAGAAAACCCTAGTGGTAGATGAATCCATAAATGTGGTATTTGATGAAGGAAGCTTGCTTAATAGCAATTCTTCCAGTGGTCTTCTTGAAGATGCAAGTACAAGAATTGAACAGCTTAGTCTCGATGAGACCGCTAAAGATGCAACTCCCAAGTACGTCAAAGTCACCACCACAACACTATCAGAGATGATGACGGTCAGAATGGAGTTGTCCTCCCTGAAGAGGAAGGAGCCCCAGAAAATGTTAGAGCTCCAGATGCCAGACTGCTAGAGCTTCGTCACGTGAGAGATCATCCCAGAAATCAAATCATCGGAGATCCCCGTGACGGTGTCAGAACTCGCCGAGGTACAATTAACGAGATTCTGCATTTTAGCTTTCTGTCATAGGTTGAGCCAAAGAAGTTCGACGAAGCGAATAAGGATGCAGCATGGATATTGGCCATGCAAGATGAACTGCATCAATTTGAAAGATGCAACGTCTGGATGCTGGTTCCCAGACCAAAGAGGCAGAACGTGATCGGCACCAAGTGGATCTTCAGAAACAAACTGGATTAACACGGTGTCATCATAAAGAACAAGGCCAGGCTGGTGGCTCAAGGTTATAGACAGGAGGAGGGGATTGACTTCGACCAGACCTTTGCACCAGTGGCAAGGCTCGAGGCGATCAGATTGTTCCTGGCTTATGCTTCGCACAAAGGATTCACTGTCTATCAGATGGACGTGAAATCTGCATTCCTAAATGACAACCTGAAAGAGGAAGTATACGTCGCACAACCCCCAGGTTTTGTTAATCCGACTTATCCCAATCATGTATATTTTCTTAATAAGGCTTTATATGGCTTAAAACAAGCTCCTCGAGCTTGGTATGAGACTTTGTCTAGTTTTTTTCTTGAGAATAAGTTCTCTAGAGGAAAAATAGATAAGACATTGTTTCTTAGGCAAGTCAAAGGCAAGATCTTGCCGGTGCAAATCTATGTTGATGATATTATATTCGGCTCAACGGATAACAATCTTTGCAAAATTTTTTCTAAACTTATGCAAGGAAAGTTTGAAATGAGCAGTATGGGAGAGCTAAAGTATTTCTTGGGACTTCAAGTGAAACAGTCTGAGGATAGAATTTTCATTTCTCAGACGAAGTTCACAAATGAACTCCTCAAGAAATTCGGAATGGAGAATGCAACCTCTATGAGGACTCCAATGGGATCCACTATGTCTCTGGATAAGGATGAGAAAGGGAAACCCTTTGATGAAACCAAATACAGAAGCATTATTGGATCCCTGCTCTACCTTACTACAAGTAGACCGGATATTATGTTCTCCACATGCGTTTGCGCCAGATATCAGGTGAACACTAAGGAATCTCACTATGTCGTTGCAAAGCGAATTCTTAGATACCTTAAGGGTACACCTAATCTTGGCTTGTGGTACCCGAGAAACAATGATGTCGAGCTAATAGGATTTTTAGATGCTGATTTTGCAGAAAGCAGGGATGATCGGAAAAGCATTTCCGGGACGTGTCAATTCCTCGGAAGAAGGCTTATATCATGGAATAGTAAGAAGCAGAATTGTGTTGCAACCTCCATAGTTGAATCTGAGTACATCTCAGCAGGCAGCTGTTGCGCACAACTTCTATGGATCAGAAATCAGCTAGCAGACTATGACCTTCAGTTCAAAGAAGTACCAATGTACTGCGACTCCTCAAGTGCTATAGCCATTGCGAACAATCCCGTGTCGCACAGCAGGACGAAGCATATTGAAGTGCGCTACCACTTCATTCGGGAGCATGTGGAAAACAAGGACATCTCTCTCTGCTATGTCCCCACGGATAAGCAGATTGCAGATATTTTTACAAATCCCCTATACGAAGCCAAGTTCAGTCTTTTCAAAACTGAACTGGGTATGTTAAACCTTGAGGAATGAAGAATACAGAGGCTCCCGGCTCTTGGATCAAGGGGGAGCATTCGCAAGAAACTCAAGTGCAAGCACGAATGCAAGAACTTAGGGGGAGCATGTAGTTCCAAGTGCAGTCCCAGATTTGCAAAAGCCGAAAAGGGGGAGATTACCCTCTCGGTGAAGGCTAAGGTGGCTCCAAGTACCAATATGCTCTCAAGAAATTGGTAATGAATTTCTCTCTCAACTGGATTCTTCGTTTATGATTTTCATTTCCATATGTCCTATTCACCTTAGCTTGTAGGGTTTAGGCTTCTTCAAATAGAGGGAGATTGTTGGGTATTGTATCTACAATGTACCTGATTTGAAGAAGCCCCTGTGCAAGCTAAGGTGAATAGATAATGTATTTGATGATTTTCTATCAAGTTGTGCTTGCAGTTATTCCACGCTAAGTACACACCAATGTCAGGGTGCAGTAGGTCAATATACACGGGTCTGCGCAACGTAATCCCTCGTTGAGAAAATCAGTGTGTTGGCTTACGTGTACTCTCTCTATTGGAGTGTACTTGTTTACAAGTACAGGGCTGTGATAGATCAAGAGCAGTCAAGGAGCAAGGATGGGCCAAAGAGCAGCTCACGGGTGGAAAGACGAAATATCGTCTAAGTAAGAATCGACGAGAATCACTAAGTGATTCTCGCCGATTCGAATCGTCGAGAATCACTGGCTGATTCTCGCCGACTATCTCCGGCTGACTCAGCGCGTGCAAATCTCACGCCAAGTCAAAATCGTCGAGAGACATCAAGTGTTTCTCGACGATTCGTCGAGAATGATTCTGCATTCTCGACGATTTGTCGAGAATGATTGATGACTCTCGCCGATCCACTCTGGTTTGCCAAGTTATTCAGCATGAATTCTGCTAAGTAGAATTCGGCGAGAATCGTAGGTGATTCTCGCCGATTCGTCGAGAATCACCTATGATTCTCGCCGAATTTGCCTTAGGCAAAATTTTGGTGCTCGCTGGACCGGACCAAGTTTCAGGCGCTGTTTTGAACCGGAGCTAGGGTTTCTTTTGGTGGGGCCCACAACAGTCATATTGTATGACCTAATGTATAAATACTTCGGCATTTTGAACAGTAATCAGCACGAATACACAAGAAAGAAAACCGAGCCGCCGACGTGACCTAGATCGCGGATTTCTCTTCCGCCGCTGCCATCGCCGCTCGAAAAGTTAGTCGCCGCCGTTGATCGTGGATACCTCCTGATCTTCCGGCGACAGAAGCTTTGCCAAGCAACGCGTCTCACGTATCCTTCTTGAGATCCTTTGTCTCTTGGTTTGTAGATCGGGAATACCTTCCCTTTCCGAATCGATCGAGACGATTGATCCAAGGAAGACCGTTGGTAGACCTTGCCAGCATAGCTACGAAGGTTGGATCTCTAAAGCTCAGCCGCCGCACTTTTTGCCGTCGCCGATCCCGAACACCAAGCCGCCGCTCTTCTTGCCGCCGCCGGTTTCGTGGAGATTCATTCTAAGTGAGAGCTAAGGTCGTGGACTCTTCATCTTCGTCAAGAACGCGTCATCGAACGAAGAGGGACACCTAGCACTCCATAAGTAGTTTGTATATTTTATACATTCCATTTTATTTTTGTTGTAAAGGAACGTAGGTTCCTCGTTGTAAGGGTTGGGTGCAACCCGTGGTGGAGGAGTGGTGACTCCTTCGTTTGGAAGGGTTCCTTCCGTTAGTGTGAGGATTGGATTTCAATCCGGTTGGTGAAGTGACCGAGTCGTCCCTTGTTGGGAGATAGGTCGAAGGGGAAAAGTGGGCGTACCCAAATCGGGAAACTATTATAACTGCTTGTGTCTGTTTGTGTTGTGTTGTTTTGTTTACTTGTGCAAGTAGAATTTTAATTCCGCTAAAGTCGCTGCAAGACACATATTCCCCCCCCCCCCATAGGTGAAGGTAATTGGCACTAGGTTGACTTTCAGATTTTTTTTATTAAATAAATCATGTCCTAAGGATTGTTATCCCTTATCTCGGATCGACGCGCTGGTTGACTCAGCCGTCGGTTTTTCTGTGATGAGTTTCTTATATGCCTTTTCAGGTTATCATCAAATCAGGATGCACCCGCCCGACATAAAAGATGTTTCTTTCATCACTAGGGACAAGTGCTTATGCTACAATATGATGACATTTGGGCTAAAGAATGCAGTGACAACGTATCAAAAGATGATGGACCAAGTTTTTCGAGAGCAAAAGGGGAGGAATCTGGAGGTGTACGTAGATGATCATATGGTCAAAAGATGGGAGGTGAACTCTCATCTCCAGGATCTGGAGGAGACCTTCTGTACCCTGTGGAAGTTTAAGATAAGGCTAAACCCCTTGAAGTGTGTCTTCGAGGCGAGCAGGGGGAAGTTCCTAGGCCATCTCCTTACTCATACAGTGGTGGATCCCAACCTTGACAAGGTCAAGACGATCATGGAGTTGGGTTCGCCTCGGAACGCCAAGGAGGTTCAGAGGCTGATAGGAAAGTTGGTCGGGCTGAGTAGGTTACCCTCTCGGGCAGGAGAGAAGTGTTCCCCTTCTTCAAAGCATTGAGGGGGGGGGTCAGAAGTTCGTGTGATATAGAGAGTGCGAGGAGGCATTCTAAACCTTAAAGAGGAAGTTGACCCAGGCTCCACTCCTCCAAGGGCCCAAGGAAGGGGAAGACTTGTCCCTGTATCTTGGGGTGGGAGACGAGGTCTTGATCTCCGTCTTGGTCCGGGAATAAGGGAAGAAGCAGTTGCCTATCTACTATATGAGTAGGGCCTTGAAGAAGGCGGAGATCCAGTATCCGATCTTAGAAAAACTGGCTTTTGCTCTGGTCATCTCGGCTCGGTGGACTCCGACCCTATTTCCAGGCGCACTCGATTCAGGTAGTGACTGACCACCCCCTCCGCAACATCTTTGAGGGGGTGGATCACTTCGGGAGGTTGGCAAAGTGGTCGGTAGAGTTGAGTGAGTTCAACATATCCTTCGTTCCCCGCCTCTAGATCAAGGCCCAGGCGATGACCGACTTTCTTGCTGATTATGTGGTCGAGGTGGCGGAGGCGGAACTCACCCGCCCAGTCCCTTGGAAGGTGATGGTGGATGGCGCTTCAGGAAGGCATTCCTTGGGGGTGTGGGTGATCTTGGAGAGCCCGCATGGAACAAGGATCGAGCAAACGGTGATAGTACATTTTCCCATCACCAATAATCAGGCCGAGTACGAAGCACTAATATCGGGGTTGTGCCTGGTTAGGGAGCTGGGGGTACATAATGTGGAGGTCCTCACAGACTGCATGGTGGTCGCCTCCCACATCAATGGGGAGTTCGAGGCAAGGGAGCCAACTCTCCAATTGTACTTTACAAAGGTGAAGAGGGTAATCAGCATGTTCAAGACATTCTCCATCTGGCACGTTCTAAGGGAAGAAAATGAACAGGTGGATCAATTGACCGAGCACGGAACCCGGGTGGGTGGCACCATCGCCGACTTGTTCCGCCTGTCCATCAAAGAGGGGAGCTGATGGAGATAGAACAACACCCCTTGTGGATGGATCCTTTTGCAACTTTCTTATCTACAGGAGAATTCCCGGATGGTATGGACAAGAAACAGTTTAAGCATAAGTCGACATATTACCTCATGCGCGATGGGCAGTTGTATCAGAAGACCCTCTCAGAATTGTTGGCGCGTTGCGTGGCCGAGAGGGAGGTCCCGAGGATTTTGGAAGAGGTCCATTCTGGGGAGTGCGAGAGTCACTCTGGGAGCTGGACCCTGGAGGGGAGGATAATTAGGCAAGGGTATTTCTGGCCGACCCTGGGTCATGATGCCGCTGAGTTCACAAAGAAGTCCTATAAGTGTCAGTTGTTCGCCCCTCTCTAACTTCTACCAGCTCAGTGCCTCAGGAGCATCACGCCGCCCTGACCCTTCGCCATCTGGGGAATGGATCTGGTGGGACACTTCCCTCAGGCCAGTGGGCAAAAAAGGTTTTTATTAGTCATGATCGATTATTTTTCTAAGTGGTTGGAAGTGAAGGAGCTGGCCAAGGTGACCTCCCAAGTAATCAAGAACTTTGTATGGGGGAGATCATCTGCCGGCATGGACTGCCCCAGGCCATTGTCACGGATAATGAGCCACAATTTGTCATCGTTGAGTTCATTAGTTTTTGCCGGCAACTTGGGATTGATCTCAAGTTCGTGTCGGTCCACCATCCCAGGAGCAACGGGCAGGTGGAGGCGGCGAACAAAATTATCGTGAACCTCTTGAAGAAGAAAGTTGAAAACTTGAAGGGGAGCTGGGTAGAACAGCTTCCTTCAGTCCTCTGGGCCTTGAGGACCACCCCCAACACAGCCACATGAGAGACCCATTTCAAACTCTCCCATGGCCGCGAGGCAGTACTTCCTATAGAATTCGAGGTCCGGACACCTAGGGTAGTTGAGGCAGAAGAAGATAGAGAAGAGTGGCGAGCTGAGAATGACGATGAGCTGTGGCTCTCCCTGGACATGGTAGAGGAGCTGCACGACCTGTCAGCTATCCGGTAGGAAGAGGTCAAGCGAAGAATGACCAAGTATTTTGACAAACATGTTTGAATCAAGCAGTTCACGGAGGGAGACTTGGTCTTGAAAAAGGTGGATGCAGTCGAAAGATCAGCTGCCGTGGGGAAGCTCAATCCCAACTGGGAAGGTCCGTATATTATACAGGAGACATTGAGGTCAGGAGGGTATCACCTCCGGGATGTGGAGGATGAGACGTTAAATCATACCTGGAGTGGTGGTGAATTGAAGCGTTTCTGTCCATGAAATATGTGCGTACTTTCCTTTGTTAAATAATGAAATCCTTTAATCTTTCAGCTTTTTTGGCAATGGTGTTCGTGGCAGACCAAGATTTCCTTAGATCCCGAGCAGATCCTACTGCCAGGCTCCCACCTAGCTGGCAGGGCTGAATATCACTCGAGGAGTCTACCCAAGTCCCGAGATGCTCCGCTATCAGACTTCCACTTAACTGGCAGGGCCGGGATCCTCGGTGGACATTGTTCTTTTTCCGGAGCCAAGTCCCGAGACGCTCCGCTGTCAGGCTTCCACCTAGCTGGCAGGGCCGGGATCCTCAGTGGACATTGTTCATGCTCCGGAGCCAAGTCCCGAGATGCTCCGCTGTCAGGCTTCCACCTAGATGGAAGGGCCGGGATCCTCGGTGGACATTGTTCTTGCTCTAGAGCCAAGTCCCGAGATACTCCGCTGTCAGGCTTCCACCAAACTGGCAGGGTCGGGATCCTCAGTGGATATTGTTCTTGCTCTGGAGCCAAGTCCCGAGATGCTCCGATGTCATGCTTCCACCTAGCTGGCAGGGCCGGGATCCTCGGTGGACATTGATCTTGCTCTAGATCCAAGTCTCGAGATGCTCCGCTGTCAGGCTTCCACCTAGCTGGCAGGGCCAGGGTCCTTGGTGGGCATTATTCTTTCTCCGGATCCAAGTCCCGAGATGCTCCCGCTGTCAGGCTCTCACCTAGCTGATAGAGCAGGGGTCCTCGGTGGACATTGTTCTTGCTCTAGAGCTGAGTCTCGAGCTTTTCCCGTTGTAAGGCTTTCACCTAGCTGACAAGGTAGGGATCCTCGGGGAAGGGAGTTGTTGCTCCAGAACCAGGGGCTTGGGCTACGCTTGCCAATCGACACAAGGCATTGAAGTTGAATTTGGGAAAGAGGCCAAGGGAAAAGGCCACAAGGGAAACTAGGGGTTAGACCTAACAATCCCCAGGCGAGCAGGTAGTGGCGAGCCGGGATCTCGGCAACCACCATGGGGTGGCACTATCTAGGCAGAGAATAATAAAAAAGGGCGAGCCAAGATCTCGGCAGAAGGGCGAGCCGAGGCTATGTTCGGCAACTACACTCCATCCTATCGAGATTTTACTTGGGAAATTCTGGTTTATAACAAATCTCTAAAGGGAAGGAATCCTGAGACGAGCTGGATGGTCGCAGGTCCAGCTCGACGAGTTGCCCGACCCTACCATTAATGGGTGGCGATATCTCGAGGTCTCTGTGCGGGTACGCATCCTAACTCAAATACATTCTAACGACGAGTGCTATCCTAGCGAGGTCGCACAGCGAAGGGGCGACACGCGCGTGAGTACGGTGCAGAAAGTAAACACAAAAGAGGAAGAAGATTTAACAAAGTATTTTTTCATTAATGTACATTAAATTATAAGAGAGCTTGTCTCGGCAAGGTTACAAAAAGGAGGGAAGAAAGATTTACAGAAATAAAAGCAAAATATAGGCGAGCTAACTCTCGCCTTTCCTCTAGAGTTGTCATATTTATAGTCATATACATCCTTGAAGAGCGAGCCGAAGTTGTCTTCCTTCTCGCCAGGGAGAAGCGGGAGGGGAGAACAGCTCCGACACCAAGTCCCTCGCGGTCATCTCCTCACAACCTTCCATCAACACCTGCATGTCTCGCATGACTTGCAGGGTGAAGTCGGCAGTGCTGATGGAGTTGATGTGCAGCTTCTTGGCGACCTCCGCCTCGCTGAAGATCTTTGGCCTCTGGACTGGGGCGCCCGGCTCGCCGCCAAAAGAGGGAAGGATGATTTCCATTAATCGTGCGACCTCTCCCTAAAGGCCTTTGTTCTGCTCCTCCAACGACTTGTTTTTATCCTCCAACTCGGGTGCGCGAGCGCGTATATGGTCTGCGGTCTCGGCATCTTGCCAGGCAAGGTAAGGTAAGAAATTGTGGAAAACATTAAGTAAAAAGGAGAAGGGGTCGGCCAATACTTACCACCCCGCTGGCAGCTTTGGCGAGGAGGCTCTAGGCGATCCCCAGTCGCTTCGCCAGGTCGGCGGTGGCGTCCTTCGCGACATCCTGCTCCTGCTCCGCCTTCGCCAAGTTGTGGCTGAGGAGGAAGCCGCGACGATTCGACATATGCGCGAGCTCCAGCGCGCGCATTTGAGCTCTCATGGGCGAGCTGCTGGAGGCTCATGTTGTTATAGGCCATACGACTCGAACCCTGGGGCATAGGCGTGCCCACTGGGAGGGTGGCGCTCCGACCAGGAAGGATGGAGGGATGAGATGGAGACCCTGTGCGTCTTCTCATCCCATTGGACCATCGACTTGCCGAGCCGGTCCTTGGCCTTCCCGCCAAGACCATAGTTCCAATGGTCCTTCGGCAGTCCCGGCTCGCGGGACGCGAGCTCCTCGGCGGTGCTGGAGGCAGGCAGGTCGCCCCCGCCCTGGTCTTTCTCTGGTGACTTCTCCGACATGATCTCTGGGGAGCTTAAGTATATTTGTTGTTGTTGTCTCCCCTTAGAAACCGTCATCGCCTTTTTGATCTTCTTTGGCGCCGGGGGACGGCGAGGCGAGTTGGAGCTCGCGGGGTCAGGTCGCTTCTTGCTGGATGAGGGCCTGCAGAGACCCAACTCGCTCCGGCAGGCCTCGGTGGCCGCCCTCTCGCGCGCGAGCGTGTCGGGGTAAAGTCCTGAGTTCGCAAATGGCGGGTGCTCGAGGATCAGCCGCTCCCCTGCATAATAAATTAAAGGAGTTGGAAGAATTTCTAATTTTTGGCGAGCCCAATAAGGAAAGAGGAGAAGGAGCTACACCTTCGCCGGGCAGAACCAGAAGGAGCGAGTTGAGGCCCCTTCGAAGAAATGCGACCTCAAAGTCCTCACCGAGGAAGAACTTGTGCAGCTCGGCATCATCCCCAATCACTGTCGGGGACCGGTACACCTCCTCGCTCATCTGTCGAGGCGAGAAGGGTATGATGCCGAGCTCACCCTTGATGAAGACGAGCTTGGAGAACCAGTTGTGGTTCTTATTGGTCATTTCGCGGACCTCGAATGCGAGCCAGCCAAGAAGGCGAACCTATCATTGGTCGCGCGGTAGATGAAGAGTTTCCTGAAGACCGTCAGGTTGAACTCTATCCGCTCTCGGCGGAGGTAGCAGGCGAATTCCACCATCATGGCGATGACATTCGGGTTCAGTTGGACTGGGACCGCCCCGAAATACTTCAGGATTTGGCGGATCTCTGGCCATAGGGGGAGGCGCAAACCCACCTCGAAGTGCGAGATAAGGAAGACCAGCTCATCCTCATAGAATGAGTTGATGGCCTCGCCTGTCGCGGGTCGGCGCACAGAGAACCCCACATGGACGTAGTCGATAATGAATTCGGCGAGCTCCCGCTCGCTGGTGTTTCCCTCGAAGAAGCTGTACTCGACGAATTACCGAGCACACTTGGACCTCCTGTCAGCGTCGAGTCGTGTTTTGCCCATGGTTCCAATGGTTATGGCACGAGTGCAGATGGCGAGAAGGGCAAGAAGAGGGGAGTAAGAATCAACAATAAAGGCGATAGTCTGGGGGTTGGTGAGGGGGCCTATTTATAGAAAACGAATTTAATGGCCGAGCCGACTGGTCAGTCCGGCTCGCCGACCCCGACTCGCTAACCCCGACTCGCCAACCCCCGCGACTCATTCTATCCTATGGCGAGCTAAATCTAAAGAGCATAGTATCACATAGATTCCACAAGCATCAAATGTAAAGAAAATGTAAGTTATTACAGGCAAGGGGTTCTTGCAGTTCAAAAAGTGAAAGTACAAGAAGAGGTAGTTATTTTAACGCGCGCGAGCTGAGGAGGATGGGGGGCGAGTGCCGGTAGGCTCAGCTAGGGAGCCATTTCCATCTACCCCGGACTCGGGTCCCCATCCCCAGAGGTCGGCGCGGGTTGTTGAACTCGCGGACCAGCTCCAGATCTTAATGGATGAATCACATACTCTCATTGATCCGATCCATGAGGGGTCCTAGAAAATTCATCCCGCCCGGCGAGCCGCGCCAGACCTCATCTGCCAACAAAACGTAGTCCCGCTCCATCGCGCGTAGCCGCTCGCGTTGAATTGCTCTTTCCTCCTAGATGTTGCGCAACGCGAGCCCATACTTTCAGATCCAAATAGTTCGCCTCCTCAGATCGGCATGGTCCAGCGAGGCGTCCAGGAAATCCTCTTGAATGCTGGGGGAATGAGGTGGCGAGTAGTGAGCCGGTTCAGAGGATTCTTCCATCTCTGATTGGCCTGGGAGACCTCCAAGGACAATTAATCCCAATGAATGTATAATAGGTGAGTGCTTCAAAATAACTACGCAAGATGGTACTATGAAAGTGGAACTTACGGGATGAGTTAGGCTGCCCTCGGAGGGTGTATGAAGGGGGCAAGGCAAGGTTCTACCGCTACTCGGAAGTTGAGTTCTTGGGGAGATGAGCTCGAAGCTCGAAATTGGGATGTCCCTGACATCTCCCCCCCGCAAGCACAGGAGCAGGTGTGGGTTGGCGAGCAGGTGCGCGAGCCGGTGATTTCGGCCTCTGCGAGTCCAGCCCCGTGGTCCTAAAAGGGGGAGAAGGGTCTCGCAAGCGAGTAGCAGGAGGAGTTTGAGGCTGCGAGTCATTGTGGGGGGAGTCGACTCGCGGCGTGGAGGCTTCGCCGTCGGTCTGATGACTGTCCGGGTCGGTAGGAATCTCGATGATCCCCTTTTCTATTTGTTCGGGAGCTGGACCAGAAGAAGAAGCGAGTCCGTGATCTGGGGTGGAGTCCAGACCGCGGTAGGCCGACTCAACAACTTTTGGAGCTGACTTGGCCTTCTTGGCATGCTGAAGGTTTGGAGGCTCGCACGGTAGAGCGCTAGGAGATACTGCGACCAGACTGGTAGCGCGAGCGGCGTTGAGCCCGCGAGCACGGTCCAACCTCTCTTGGAGCTCTTTGGACAGAGGCATCTCAGTAAGGTCAGAATAAGGGGAATGACAAAGGTCGCCCAAGTACGCGGGCGCGTATATATAGCCGTTGGTGGATCGCACCAAAAGATTCTCTCTGGCTCCTACCGCACTCGACGCATTTTGCGGGGTTGGATGTTTCTTTCCAAGCTTGGGACAACCTCGCAAAGAGCAGGGATTGTGTACAACCCCATATCCGACGAGTGGGATCGATAGGAGTCAGATCGGCCAAGTCAGGCAGTCCAAGTCCCAGGCGGGGTGGAGCATGCGTAGGGCGAGTGGAGCAGCAGGCTCGCTGATAACTTCTCACATGAAGTTATCTAGTCCCCTATTTTCTACAATAATAGTTGTGATAAATGAGAAGAAATGATTTAAATTAGTATAAATATTCATAAATTAATATTTATTTTATTCATGCTTGATTTACCTATTTTGTCTATGTTTTTCTCATTAGTAATGACGTGGAAATCGAACCGAAGAAACAAGTGCTGGAATTATATTTTGGATGTGCAGTTGTTACAGAAACCTATTTTTAGTTGTTATAACAAGTTCTGGACGGATTTTAAATTCAAATTTCGATTTTTGCGCCAAAACTAAATATGAAAGGAGGCATCTATTGGGAAAGGGCTGCTCGTTTTTAATAGGTGGTTTTCATATCTAAAGGAGCACGAAATTAGAGAGAAAGGAGAGATCTTAGAACCATCATTTTGGAGAAGGAGAAGAAAAGGACCGGCTAAGGTTTGGACGCACCGGTGAGAAGGAAGAAGGGTCTAAAGCGAGATCTACACGTATATTCCTGCAACATTTAGCATTCTTAAGCATGTCTTGTAAGATCTTTCTCATTTGGTTTCATTCCTCTATCATGAACTAATTTTATGGATCTTGTATGATGTGAGTACCTTGCCTTATTGTGATGATTTTACTTTAAATTTTATTTTATGGTTATTTGAATCGCTATCTTTATTGGGTTTATGTTCTTTGTTTGTGGAAATTTTTGAGCAAGTGTTCATCTTCTAATTAGCATGGCGAGATTCGAGAGAGGAGTTATGCTAATCTAGGGTTGAATCCATTATTCTACGTGGCGAGATTCGAGAGAGGAGTTGCGCAGTTTTCTAAATCAAAATTCCATCTTTTTACTGTGCTGCAAGATTCGAGAGAGGAGTGGCATAAGTGCGGCATAAACTCCAATATAGCGTCAAGAGAGAAAGAGATTTCCTCTTGAGTTAGCATCATTGATTTTTGCTCGTCATGTTATTTACTTTCCACCTAAGTTAGAGATAACTAGGGAAAATTGGGTAAACGGAATTCTGAGATCGAGAGATGATGAAATCCACTCTAAAATCGATGCAAGATAGAAATGAAGAGAACCATTAAAGATCACTAGAAATCTCGTCATAATAGACAAGGGAAAACAACATGCAAGATCACTTCTCCAACTTGATTAAAGTCATTCTAAATTAACGATACTCAGTTATTATTATTGTTTTTCTTTTTAATTGTCCTCAATCCAAATTAACTTTTAAGTATCCCGCTTGAATTTAAAGAAAAGGTATAGCTAGTATTTGCGAGCTCTAGATTATTCACTTCCTCAAGGGAACGATCTTAACTCATCATTTTATTACTTGATTCGGCACGTACTCTTGCGTTATTTTATATATGCGTTTTGGTATGACTGAACAATCCAAAGAGTTCAATTAGTGAAATTGAAATTAGTAAGATTTTTTGTGATAAAGCTCACGTAAGCATTTTTTGTTTTTATGCACAAAATTTTTGTTTACTTCCATGACAATCTTTTGATATTGATCTCTATAAATAATGGGAGGGGCGAGCAAGAACTAAGTCAACGATGTAAGCCAAGACATGAGCTTGGGTAGTTATTCCATTTTGATCTTCACTAGAATAGTTGAGTTTGAACTTTTTCATACCTATTATTTCATGCCTAAATTCTCTATATTTCTACTAGTTGTATCTTAGTAAGTTAGTCATTTATGAGTGATTAATTTTTATAAGTAAATGATTGAATTTCATGGTGATATGTGGCCTAAGTATATGCCCACATACTTGGAATGATCCCAACTATGATGGTATAAAAAAAATATAGAGAAATTTATGTCATAGTGATATGTGGCCTAAGTATGTGAAAATATACTTGGAATGATCCCAACTATAAGTAAAAAAAAGAGAGAAAAAAATGATTGAACATCATAGTGATATGTGGCCTAGGTATGCGCGTTTGTACTTGGAATGATCCCTACCATGAATTCATATATATTAAATAAAAAAGTATATGTTGATAAACTCCATAATATGGTGAATTACTAAGATTACTAACTAGGGAATGTCATTCCACTATCAAAGTTTATCCATAATTCCTAATCAAGCCAAAGTCTATCTTATTTTCAATTACACTGCTAACTTATGTGGAGGCTAAATCGAAAGACTAGAATATTCTCTCCCTTTCCAATAATTATGGAGGTTCAATGTGAAAATTGCATGAGAGTAAATTATTTAAAAGAAAAGCACGCACCGTACTAAGATACTTATTTGAGCTTTATCTTCTATCTAACTAATGAATTTGTGAATTTTGAGCTCTTATTGATTTCTAAGCCTATCAGTTTAGTAAAATGAATTTCTTGAGTAAGTCTTGATTAAGTTATTTTACAAGAAAGATCATTTGAATTTGCATCTCGATAGTATTTCTTCATCCAATCCATTGATATGATTTATCTTTGCTAGGGACTAGCAAAAGTTCAAGTGTGGAGGTGTGATAACTTCTCACATGAAGTTATCTAGTCCCCTATTTTCTACAATAATAGTTGTGATAAATGAGAAGAAATGATTTAAATTAGTATAAATATTCATAAATTAATATTTATTTTATTCATGCTTGATTTACCTATTTTGTCTATGTTTTTCTCATTAGTAATGACGTGGAAATCGAACCGAAGAAACAAGTGCTGGAATTATATTTTGGATGTGCAGTTGTTACAGAAACCTATTTTCAGTTGTTATAACAAGTTCTGGACGGATTTTAAATTCGAATTTCGAATTTTGCGCCAAAACCAAATATGAAAGGAGGCATCTATTGGGAAAGGGCTGCTCGTTTTTAATAGGTGGTTTTCATATCTAAAGGAGCACGAAATTAGAGAGAAAGGAGAGATCTTAGAACCATCATTTTGGAGAAGGAGAAGAAGAGGACCGGCTAGGGTTTGGACGCACCGGTGAGAAGGAAGAAGGGTCTAAAGCGAGATCTACACGTATATTCCTGCAACATTTAGCATTCTTAAGCATGTCTTGTAAGATCTTTCTCATTTGGTTTCATTACTCTATCATGAACTAATTTTATGGATCTTGTATGATGTGAGTACCTTGCCTTATTGTGATGATTTTACTTTAAATTTTATTTTATGGTTATTTGAATCGCTATCTTTATTGGGTTTATGTTCTTTGTTTGTGGAAATTTTTGAGCAAGTGTTCATCTTCTAATTAGCATGGCGAGATTCGAGAGAGGAGTTATGCTAATCTAGGGTTGAATCCATTATTCTACGTGGCGAGATTCGAGAGAGGAGTTGCGCAGTTTTCTAAATCAAAATTCCATCTTTTTACTGTGCTGCAAGATTCGAGAGAGGAGTGGCATAAGTGCGGCATAAACTCCAATATAGCGTCAAGAGAGAAAGAGATTTCCTCTTGAGTTAGCATCATTGATTTTTGCTCGTCATGTTATTTACTTTCCACCTAAGTTAGAGATAACTAGGGAAAATTGGGTAAATAGAATTCTGAGATCGAGAGATGATGAAATCCACTCTAAAATCGATGCAAGATAGAAATGAAGAGAACCATTAAAGATCACTAGAAATCTCGTCATAATAGACAAGGGAAAACAACATGCAAGATCACTTCTCCAACTTGATTAAAGTCATTCTAAATTAACGATACTCAGTTATTATTATTGTTTTTCTTTTTAATTGTCCTCAATTCAAATTAACTTTTAAGTATCCCGCTTGAATTTAAAGAAAAGGTATAGCTAGTATTTGCGAGCTCTAGATTATTCACTTCCTCGAGGGAACGATCTTAACTCATCATTTTATTACTTGATTCGGCACGTACTCTTGCGTTATTTTATATATGCGTTTTGGCATATCACTCGCACTCGCCCATAGATCTCGTCAAGCAGCGGGCGAGTGGGGCAAGCCGGGCCCGCACTCGCCCAGGGCCGGCAGGATGTGGTGAGTGCCAGCTCCATCGTGCACTCTCCACCCCCGACAAGTGGAGGTTTTTGAGGGCCACTTCGACTCCCGTTGGCCTGCTCATAGCTGTTTATAACAGCGGAGGTTGACTGTTGGCAGACCGTTTTCAGAAACTCTAAATAGACCCAAGGAGGTACCTCAGAAGGCATGCTTACTTGTGCCTTGGTTTTCTTGTGCTTTCTGAGATATCCTTAGCTCAACACTAGGCTAATGAGAGGAAGCGTTCTAAGATCTTCCGGGTATGTGGTGGGACCTCCGTGATGGAGTCTTGGGTCTGTTCCTTGTGCTAAGTCTTTGGTCATTTAGCTTGTGAGAGAGAAGTAAGTGTGTGATCACCCCTTCCCCAAGGGTTGAACTCCACAGAGACCGATTTTTCGGTTTCAACAATGTGTGTGAGAGTATAAGTAATGTGTGTGAGTGTATGTATGCCTGTATGTGTTGATTTTTGGGGAAGTATGTGTGTAATGTGTGTGTGTGTGTGTGTGTATGTAATGTGTGAGTGTAGTTATGCGTGTGAGTGTATGTATGTATGTGTTGATTTTTTGGGAAATATGTGTGTGTGTATGAATATATGTTTGAATTTATGTTTGACTTTTTTTCCCCATTCAGTTTATGCGTTATGGGTAAATATAAAGAAGACGGTGTTAGTGCAAATTAGGAGGCCAATGCTGTTCTGATTTTTTGTGATTTGTGTTTGAAAGAAATTGAGTTGGGTAATCGCCCAACCACACACTTTAGCTGGGATGGGTGGACCAACCTAACAACATGTTTCTTTACGCAAGCGGGAAAGTCGTATGATCAAAATCAAATGAAGAATAAATTGGATCAACTAAAGAAAGATTGGAAATTATGGCGAGAGCTTAAGGGCCGTGAGACGGGTTTGGGCTGAATCCGCAAAACTATTGCTGCTTCGGAAGATTGGTGGAAAGAATGCCTCAAAGTATGCATTTTTTAAAGATTCTTGCTTTAACTATACTATAATGGATGATTCGTCTAATATATTTTCATTTTCATCCCAGGTTATTCGAGTGCAAGAAAGTTTCGGTCCTCTGGCATATCCCTTGATTTAGAAGAGAAGCTAGATTTGATGTTTAGCCCGATCGTGGCAAAAGGAGATCTTGATTGGACACTCAATTCAAGAAATTTTGAGCATGAGTTGATTGACGAACATGATTTGTTTTGTTGAGGATGACACAGAGAACATGAACGAGACACCATCTTCTATTGATGCAAGGAACAAACGGTCGGCTAAGGGAAAAAGCAAGAAGACTAACAAGAAGACGAGCAGTTCGACGATGGATGGCATAGCTGAAACATCGCGCATTATTAGGAAGTGCATGCTGGAGCCTCCTTGCATTCAGATATCTTCATCCTTATACACCATTCCTGAGGCTGTTTTAGAGCTCGAAACTATTACGGAGGTTATGGTCAAGTCTAACTTGGACTTTTACCACTACTGCCTCATGTTTCCGAGACAAACATAATCGATAAATTTTTATGAGCATTCGGCATGATCGACGTCTAACATGATTGCATGATTGTTATGACAAAAAATTAGAATAGTTGGTTCTATGCTTTTCCTGTGATCGGATCATTTGCATATTTCTTTATATGTTTGTTTTTTGTGATTTGCTTATTGCTAAGGATGACATTTATTATTATGTTGTTTGACATTATGCATTGCTAGATTTATATTATTTTGTTGGACTTTATGCATTGTTATATATTTATATTTTTTGAAAAATGACGTGTGTAATTGATGCATATTTACAATGTCTTCCTATGATCACACTAACAGTTCTGATGAGGTGACTCGGCAGCAAGTAGCTGTCTGGTTTTATTGTAATAGAGCATTCGGTGGACAACAATTTTTAATAGGAGCAAATAGCCAGTTAACCGGCTTTAGTGGATCCTCCAATATAGTTTGCATGACATAAAGCCAGTGGCGGATCCAGGAATTTTGGCTAGGGGGGGCCCAGTTATCAAGCGAAGCAATTTTTTTTAAAATACAATATTAAACATAATAAAAAATATAATATATATCTTCAATAAGCAAAAAAGATACAAACAATCGCGTACATGTTACTTCAATTGTGCACAACGATTTTTCACCTCATAGAATTCATCTATGATACAATCTTTGTCAATTTTCTCCGCTATTTCTCGCTCAATGTATAAAGTCATGCAATTTGAAAGAAATTCATCCTCCATCTTATTGCGAAGTCTCGTTTTAACAAGTTTCATAGCAAAAAATGACCTTTCTGTGGTTGTTGTTGATACTGGAAGAGTTAAAATGAGTCGAATCAATCTGTCAATAAGATAATATGTCTTCGCTTTTTTCGTTTCCACCAATTTCTGATAAAGCTTGGAAATTGTAGGCAAATTCTTGAAGTCTTTGTGAGAAGAAATATCAAGCTGATAATGTTGCAACTGAGCATTCAACACATAAATTTCATTCTCCCTGAAATCTTTAAAATAAAAATTCTTTGCGAGGGCATATATATCATCAATATTGAACGATTTGTAATCATCACTTGGATCTAAAGCCATACTTAGACGAAGTAATTCCATAGAATTTTCACTGAATCTTTGGTTGAGCTCCTGCAACACACAATCTATTGTGGAATTGAAAATGTCCACTCAAAAATGATGTTCCACTGTTATGATATCACGTGGACTTTGGAATCGACGATCAGTAAATCGAGCTTTCATGTCTGGAACTTCGACTTCATTGGTCTCACAAAATATGATCACAATCTTAAAGAACTTTTCCCAGCCAGATTCCCGCAATTTCTGAATAAGTGTTTTTGTTGTTGAAACTAAATTTATAACATCTAATATATCTTGAGATTGATATTGTAGTGCTTTGCATAATACGTCACTGATTCCCAAAACTTCTTTCATCAAATGCAAGGTAAATAAAAATTCAAATACTCCAAGTTTTCTAAATGCTGCTTCAACATCTCCTCGTTGAGCAGATGTCCCTCCATTTTCGTTAATATCAAGCAACACAGAGCACGTAACATTGTACATATTTATAACGCTACAAATAGAGTTCAGATGTGATGACCATCTAGTATCACCATGTCGTTGTAGTGAACCAATTTGATTGGCTCTCGTTCCTGTCTCAATTTCACCTAAAGCAATCATGTGATCGAAATGCTCTTTTTGCGCAGCTCGTAATTAATCATTGTGTTTGGAGGAAGCACCAACAGTATTAACAATATAAATCAATTCATTGAAAAAATTATGCACAATCTTCACTTCCCTTGATGTTGCAACAAGAACAAGTTGAAGTTTATGGGCAAAACAGTGAACATAATAAGCTTGTGAATTTTCATTAAGGAATAAAGTTTTTAGACATTTCCATTCACCTCGCATGTTACTTGCACCATCATATCATTGACCCCGCATATCCTGAATACTCAAATTATGACGAGAGAGAACTGCAGAAATTTCATTCTTAAGAGTTAGTGCACTAGTATCTGTAACATGAACGAGATCTAAGAACCTTTCTTTCACAAAGCCACAAACATCCACAAATCGAATCACGATAGCCATTTGCTCTCTTTTTGATTCATCTCTGGATTTATCAACTATTATGCAATATTTAGAATCACCAATTTCTCTACGAATAATATCTTGCACCATTTTTGACATAACAGAAAGAAGATCCTTCTGAATAATAAACGATATGTACATAGCATTTCCTGGGGAATTTTCTAATACAACATCTTCAACATCTTTATTATATACTCTGAGTAATTTAATAACTTGGACAAAATTACCACGATTAATTGATTCTGCGCTTTCATCATGACCTCGAAAAGCAATACCTTGAAATGCACAAAATCGTAAAGCATCAATTAAAGTTCCGACCCGCAACCGGTTCATTACAATTTGCTGAGAAGATTATCTTTCCATCACTGTTTCTATATGTTGATATTGAGACATTAAATCTGCACAACTTTTGACTGCAATGTTGTGTGGAGAACAGTGATCCTTCCCAACATGAGTCAAAAAAGCACAATTATTCCCATTAACTTTCTTCCAGTTCCGAAATCCTTCAGTTGTGAATGAGTTCGTTCCAAATCGGCCAGAGATTTGTTTATTGAAGACAAAATATGATAAACAATATGCAACATCTTTTGAAGGAGAATACTCCAACCATGGGAATCTCTCAAACCAGGAACTTTGAAATCTTCGATTATGTTCACCCGATGATGGATAGTCTTGAAGTATGTGTCGATAAGGCCCAGCTTTAACATATGCTCGCCGCATTTCATCTTGTTGATTTATAGAATATTGCCAGATTTGAGGACGTAGTCCAGGATCACGCTCAAAAGCTACTGAACGATTCTCAGCTAGAGAAGAATCAACAATAACTAAAGGGGGTTGAACATTAACTGGTTCGGATGACGAAGGTGTACCAGATTCAATTGATGATTTTTTGTTGAAAAATGAGTTGATTGTTTTCAATTTCTTCATGATAACTTATGTATTCACAATTGGCAACAAAAAGTAAATGTGATTCCTAACAAGTATAAACCAAAGAAGCAGATCATAAAGTACCTATGCAACTACCACGTCAACAGAATAGTGTTTCCGAGAAGCTACTATAAGCAGACTCTGTGATATAACCAACAACCATGCAGGTACTTTCACAAACCTGCAAGTACCTCCAAATAATTGAGCATCCGGCTTAGCCATTTTTACTAGTCATGGAATTAATCTTGCAGTAACAGGATAGTACCTCTTTGAGCCATATTTCTGATATGTTCGCACAATTGCACAAACACCAATATAAATATCATGTGTGATGAAAATATCAAGTCAACGCATCCATATATAACTCCTCGGGGAACTGCAAGCACAAACAATGACAAATGTTAGTGAAGATGGTAGGAAGATACAAACTGGTAATATTACAACTGAGAACCATAAACACAACATACAGTTTAAAAGAAGAATTTCAAATATGCTGTTAGGAGGCGGCAATTTAGCTAGAGGTGATCCCTACACAGAAGGAAATCTTGATTAAAGACCAATTCCTTAGTAATAGCCAAACACTACTAATTCCGGAATGAATCCAGATTTCTGGATATCTGGATATCCAGATTTCCAGATTTCTGGATATTATCCAAATTTCTGGATATCCAGAAATCTGGATATCAGATTTCTGGATATCCAGATTTCTGAATCCAGATTTCTAGATATCTGGATATCTAGAAATCTGGATATCCAGATTCCAGAAATCTGAATCCAGATTTCTGGATTATCTGGATATTCCAAATTTTTGGATATCCAGAAATCTGGATATTCAGATTTGTGGATATCCAGATTGAAATCTGGATCCAGATTAAAAAGAAGAAGAAGAAGAAGAAGCAACCTTGCGGCCTGCGGCTGCGGGAAACGGGACTCGGGACTTGGCGTTGGCGGGGCAGACGAGCTTGGGACTCGGGAGAAACCCTAGGCGTGAATTGCGTGGGTTGGAAATCTGAAAAACATAAGTATTTAACTTGTTTTTTTTCAATTTTTTTTTTGGGGGGGGGGGGGGGGGGGGGGGGGTGGGGGGCCCGGGCCCCCCCTAAAACCGCCCCTGCATAAAGCCAAACACGGGCTAGATGGATTGGTGAACTTCTCGATGGACACATTCTCAGATTTTTCAGTGTCTTTAGAATGTCGAAAGTAATATTTGGTAATTTACTAACACTCCTCACACAACAATATGGATTGCAAGTATCCAGAAGAACTCTACCACGCGAAGTGCTTGCAATTACCTTGCACATTTTATGCCATAATGTATCAATTCACCTTGCAAGTGAACGATTTCAATACTCTACAGAAACAATAAATCAATTTTTCGCAAAGGGTATCACTGCAATTAAGAGATTATCTTCTGATGTCATTAAGCCTGTAGATCATCTTTTTGCTGATATTTTCCCACAAATCTTAAATGATGCTCGATACATGTCATTCTTTAAAGACTGTATAACAACAATTGATTGAACACATGTAGACGCTCGAGTTCCTGCTGATCAACAAGTTTCTTACATTGATCGGCATGACACAACGACGCAAAATGTCATGATGGTTTGTGATTTCAACATGTGTTTCACTTTCCCATTAGCAGGTTGGGAGAGTTTTACTCATGATAGTCATATATTTCACGTTAATTTTTTGAAAAAATTAATTTATTTGTTAATTTTTTTTTTATTTTTTTAAAAAATAATTATCGGAATATTAATATATGTATTTTCAAGACTATTTTAAATACTCATATGTATATATTTTTGAATAAAAATGTATAATAAAGAGATGTATTGTGGGCCCAATACACAAGAAAATATATTATTTGACTTTTTTACACACCTAAAACACAGCAAAAAGTAGGGATCCGATTATTTTATTGTGTGTGGGGCTCACTTTTTGTGGTTTTTAGGTATAATTTAGGTATGCATAGAATTATTCATTTATTAATTATTTTACAACTGTATTTCTGTTCTTAAAGACAAGCTATTACAACTGTATTTATTAATCTGATCGGCACTTTTTTCCCATTCTTCTGCTTTGACCTCTCGGAGCTAAGTTCTATCGCCTTCCTCGCTTCGCTTCGAAGCACAGCTTGAGAGAGAGAGAGAGAGACTTTTGAGATGAGTAAGAAGGCGATGGGCATGGCGCCGAGAAGGAAGGCGAAGGGCATGGCGCCGGCGACGCTGTCGCTGCTGTTATGTTTCGGGATAATTGGAGTCTCATCGGACTCTTCCGATCACCGCTACAAACCCAGCGAGGTTGTCCCACTCTACGCCAACAAGGTCGGCCCCTTCCATAACCCTAGGTACGGATCTCATTATATCTCCCTCCACTTATCAATTTGGGGCAGCTCTTCTCAATTCTATATTTTATGTTGCTCCAACTGCGGCAGATCTGTTGCATTCCGTGGCATATTTTATCTGCCGAATAAATTTTGTTTGGCATGGCTTTTGATTGAGTTGTTCCTGCTTAGGAAATACATTTGTTCTGGAATTGCACCATTTTATTCGGGTCGATTCGAAGAAGATCGCTCTGTCCTTGTAATGTTGGGTTACCCATACTCATGAAAAAGAGATCGTGCCCTAGGATTACATTTTGCTATTAGATTGGTGCCTAGATTTCCCAGGTTATTTAAGATCGAAATTTATAGTCTTATGCAACATTACACAGGCCGGTGGGAGTAGGAAGAACTACAAGCAGCATCCTTTTTTGGATGATGATTTTTCGTAGGCCTGCGTTTTGCACCCATGAAATTGATTTCTGACACTTTGCACCCCCAAAATATGGAGTTCTGCACTTTGCATCCCAAATTTTTAAAACTGACACTTTGCACCCCAATTATCGATTTATGGCACTTTTGACCCCTAGACCGAAATTTCAAGGGTAGTTAGGTCAGGGCAACACCAAAAATGCTCATTTAAGGGTATTTAGGTCTAGACAGGACCAATAATCCGGGGTGCAAATTGCCAAATGAGCACCAAAATGCTCTTGAAATTTCAGCCTGAACTCAAAGTGCTAGATATTGGTAATTAGGATGGGGGGGGGGTCAAAATGCAAAAAACCCTTTAGTAATACTGAAGCGCCAATTGCTAAACCTATTGAAAGAGCTGACATCTATTGAATAAAAAAAAATCAAATTATGATGAGATGAGGGGCTTCACTTAGGTTTAGTTTGTGCTTAGATTTTGGTCCCAATGACAAATAAAGGGGAAAACATGCTCATTGTGGTTCTTGTTTATTGTAAATTTAGATATGTCGATCCTTGAATTTATTAGTCATCTCTAATTTACTTAAAAATATTTCACTTTTTCTGATTAGTCTTTTTTATTTGCAGTGTAACTTACAGGTACTTTGATCTTCCCTTTTGTTCCCCAGGTGAGCTTCCTCTCTTCTCCTATCTCTCCATCCATTCTTCCTTGTCCATGTCTTGTATCCTCTTTTTCTTCCTCTCGTGCATGTTCTTCTCCACAGTTCTTATTTTACATGTTAAAGCATGTGGCAGCACCTGTGAAAGATAAATTGGAAGCACTTGGCGAAGTCCTGAATGGTGATCGCTTGGTTGATGCTCCATACAAGCTTGAATTCCGTGCTGATCATGATTCGACATCCGTGTGCAAAAAACATCTTACAAAAGAAGAAGTGGCCAGATTCAGGAGTGCAGTTGATAAAGAGTATTACTTCCAAATGTACTATGATGACCTTCCAGTGTGGGGTTTCATTGGGAAAGTAGACAAAGATGGTGGAACTGACCCAAGAGAGTATAAGTACTTCCTTTATAGACATATCATGTTTGAAGTTTTTCATAACAATGATAATGTTATTGAGATAAATGCTCACACTGATACCAATTCGATGGTTGACATCACCGAGGACAAAGAGATAGACGTGGAGTTCATGTATTCTGTGAAGTGGAAGGAGACTGTCACACCTTTTGAGAAGAGGATGGAGAAGTACTCGCAATCTTCTTCTCTGCCACAGCACTTGGAGATCCACTGGTTCTCAATAGTTAATTCATGTGTTACAGTGCTTCTGCTAACTGGATTCCTCGCCACGATCCTAATGAGAGTTTTGAAGAATGATTTTGTTAAGTAAGTGGTGTTTTGTAACTTGTAAAAAGTTGAATTTGCTTCTTATTTATGCATTTCATTTAACTATTGATGTAGTTTAGTGTCACAATGAAGTTTCTTCAATTCTTTTAGATTACAGTTGCATGATAAATCATGGGTTAGTTTCTTCCTCAAGGCTCTAGAGTTGCAAGTGAAGATTTTTATTTATCACTGCATGAACAACAATTTTTTCAATAAACCTGATTGTTGTGCTCTCCAGGTTGTTGTTTTCACATGTTTTTCTTACTATTAATTACTACAGGCCATGCATGGGGCCCTCTCGTATGCAGTGTGTGATCATTATAGTACCCGTCTATTTCTCGAGCGAGGTTGGGTACTTTGCATGCCCTTTAGTATCTATAAACAACATATATATTTATTTTATCCTAACTTTATGTATTAAAAAGATCACACATTTTAGATCAGGGAGATTGAAATTGAAGTGCTCAGATTTATTTGATAGTCTTCTTTCAGGACCTCTATAAACAACACATGCATATGTATATTGTATAACCCGTAATTCGTCGAGATCCTAAATGCCTAAGGAAGATGCTTCAATAAACCACCTCGTTAGTCGGCTGTTCGCAGATCTCATCTGGGAGGTCTCGTCCAATAGATGTCGTCGGGTACCAGGGTCAGCCTGACCTCAGCAGCATTCGACTCGTCAGCCTGACCTTGGCACCATTCGACTAGTCAGCCTGACCTCGACAGCGTTCGACTCGTCAGCCTGATCTCGACATTATTTGACTTGCCGTCCTGACCTTGACACCATTCGACTTGTCAGCCTAACCTCGGTAGCATTCGAATCGTCAGCCTGACCTCGACACCATTCGATTCATCAGTCTGACCTCGACAATATTCGACTCGTCAGCTTGACCTCGACAACATTCGACTCGTCAGCCTGACCTCGACAGCATTCGACTCGTCAGCCTGACCTCGGCAACATTCGACTCGTCAGCCTGACCTCGACAACATTCGACTCGTCAGCCTGACCTTGGCAGCATTCGACTCGTCAGTCTGACCTCGACAACATTCAACTCGTCAGCCTGATCTCGGCAGTATTTGACTCGTCAACCTGACCTCGACCTCACCCAGGTCGCCAGGTCTCCAAGGGTCCCGGGTCGCCAGGTTTCCGGGTCATCAGGGCGCCAGGGTCCCAGGTCGCCAAGTGCCCAGGGTCCCAGGACGCCAGGTCGCCAGGGTCCCAGGACGCTAGGTCGTCAGGTCGCCAGCTCGCTAGGTCGTCAGGTTCCCGGGTCGTCAGGGCTCCAGGGTCCCAGGTCTCCAGGTCCCCATGGTCCCAGGTCGTTGGGGTCCCATGGAGAACTCAGGAAATAACATATCGGCATGCGACTAGCTTTTCCAAACAACGAGATTTCGTTGTTGGCAGCCAATCCGGGCAGTGTATAGTAAAACAAGCGACATGATTTCGTTATTTGCAGACCAGTCTTGAAAACTATAAATAGTCCCCAAGAGCACCTTTGGAGGAGATTCCTTTTCTTGGCTTCTTCCCCCTCTGGGTTGTCCTGGTTAGCCCCAATTTCCCTCCAAGGTGCCCAACTCAACATTGACTAGGGAGGGGAAGCTCTCTTTGATCTTCCGGGTGCGCGGTGAGATCTTCGTGCTGTAGCTCAGGGTCTGTTCCTTAGTCCCAAGTCATCGGTTTAGCATTTTTCCTTTGGAGAAGTAAATGCAGGTTACCCATTTTGGGTCCGAACTCCTCTTGGGACTGAGATCCGGTTTCAACATTTTTGGTGCGGTGAGCGTGAACCGTAGTTTGCACAAGAAAATCCTGAGTAAGTCCCATGACTGGAGGTGAAGGGCAAGGGGACCCGGGAGACTCGCCACCCCTGACGGGATTTGTCACAGTAAAGCTGTTCGAAGAGTTCAAGAGGGATGTTATGGAGACCCTGCATCATGCTTTCGCCGCGCGCGGCGTGTGCTCGACGCCTTCCGTCTCGGTGGTCGCGCCCCAGTCATTATGCGAGAGCGCCCCTGGTAGGCGACTTAAGAAGGAGGTGGTAGCTGAAGGTAGCGAGCAAGTTCTAGCCGGACGAGGGCTGTTCCCCAGCCCGACGAGTGCAGGAAGATCCGACAAGCTGATGGCGCGAGATCAACCGGTTCGCCCTGCAGGGGGAGGAAGTCCTTTTAGCGAGCTGATCGTCTTGACCCCAGTTTCAGAGGGGTTTCGAGAGCCGACGATGTCTTACTACACTGACAAAGATGATCCTGTTCAACACGTTCAGTGATTTGAAGATGTAGTTTCCATCAGACAAATGTCTGACGCCTTCAAGTGCCGACTTTTCACCATTACACTCAAGGAAAAGGCAAGGGACTGGTTCCACCAGCTTTCCCCCAGTTCAATCTACTGTTTCGAGGATCTGCGTCGGAGCTTCCAGTTGCGATTCTCGACGTCAAAGAAAAGGAAGAAGGGTGCAGAGTTCTTGTTCGCAGTCAAGCAAGGGCCAAAAGAGACATTGGGAAGCTATGTTGGCAGGTTGCAGGAGGAGGTTCTCCTAGTCCACGAGGTGTCGGGGTATAACCTGATGATGGATTTCACACTTGGGCTTCGTCAGAGGTTCTTCAGGATGAAGCTGAACCGAGAGCCTCCTCTCTCCTTCGAGGAGTTGATGAAGAGAGCGGCAAAGGAAATCGAGGGGGAAGCGGCGAACCCGACGTTCGCCAAAAAGTTAGCTAACTTAGGGGAGAGCGAAGCGAAGGAGCGGGGAGGACACGGACGGCTGGAGGTGAGTAGATGGGAAGAGCCGAGAGGTCAAGGGTTCAAGGAACCTCACAGAGGACATGAGCCGGGATGGGGAGCGCTGGAGCTAGGTAATCAGCCAACATGGGGTCTGGCGGGAGGACCATTCCAGGGTCAGGGAAGAGGAATCAACCAGGGTGGGGGAATTTTCACGGAGGGCATGAACGGTTCAACACTCCGGGGGGGGGGGGGGGGGGAGATCGGGTCCAAGGCCGCTCCCTCCGCCGCCCCAGCAGGTTATGACAATCGGCCAAGGGGGAGGAGAGAGAAGGAATCTCCCAGGAGGGAGAGAAAGGGGCAGGGTGGAGTTTCCATATTGTGACTTCCATCAGGAGGAAGGACATGTAACGACCACCTACCCGAAGTTTCTGGAGATGAGAGGGGCGAGAGCCTAAAGGAATAACAACCGAAGGTGAGGATTGAAGAGGTAACGGTAGGAGCGGAGGAGGAAGACAGGTGCGAGGAACGGGAAGACGCGGGGACTCGGGGAGGGTTCAGAGTGATCCACGGGGGAGGGGGGGGGATTGAGGCCACCCGGAAAGGGAGCCTCCACATTATGTTCCGTCGGAATCTTGCTTCATCCTCACAGACCTTGCCCCCGGAGGAGAAGATTATCTTCTCGTCGAAGGACTTTCCGGATCACGAGGATCCGTTCTTCGACTCATTAGTAATCCAAACGGTCATCGAGAGTTTCACGGTCTCAAAGATCTTGGTCGACAACGAGAGCTCGGTGAATGTAATCTTCAAGAAGGCTTTTGATGCGATGAGGGTAGAGTCCAGGACGGTGTTAACTTCAGATGGGCCGTTGTTCGGGTTCTCGGGAGAAAGGAGAGAGATGGAGGGGGGAGTTGGGCTTCACATCACCCTAGGTGGATGGTCCAGGAACTGTTGGTTCGTCATCGTCGACGCTCCGAGCAGTTATAATGCCATTTTTGGACAACCCCTCATCAACGCATTCTGGTGCGTTGCCTCCTCTTTCCACCAGTGTTTGAAGTTTTACGACGGAGGGGTTCAGGTCAGAGTTCAGGGAGATCCCAGGGTGGCCAGACAGTGTTACGTCACGACCCTCAACACTATCTCTTGGAAAGAAGAGAAAGAGAAAGTTGAAAAGGTGATGAAGAGCTTAAGCAGGCTGGAGGTGGTAGGGGAGAAAGAAGAGAACGATCATCAGGATCGAGCGTTCTGAAAGAGCCTCATCTTGGTGAGTCCTTTTTTATAATGAATTTTGTCCCTGACCGATTAGTTCAGGACGCATTATATTGAAAAGTTTCCCACCAGGTTGATGATAAAAATTATTTATATTGGTTGAGAGCCTCGAGAAGGTTCCGCTGACCAGGCTCCCACTAGCCGGCAGTGCAGGTTGACCTTTCGGAGAGGCATGTTGAAATGTTGATTGACAGCCGATAACCCCGAGAAGGTTCCGTTGACCGGGCTCCCACTAGCCGGCAAAGCAGGTTGACCTTTTGGAGAGGCAGGTTGAAATGTTGATTGACAGCCCCGAGAATGCTTCGCTGACCGAGCTCCCACTAGCCGGCAGGGCAGGTTGACCTCTCGGAGAGGCAGGTTGAAATGTTGGTTGAGATCCCCGAGAAGCTTTCGCTGACTGGGCTCCCACTAGCCGGTAGGGCAGTTTGACCTCTCAGAGAGGCATGTTAAAATGTTGATTGACAGCCGACAGCCGACAGCCCCGAGAAGGTTCCGCTGACCGGGTTCCCACTAGCCAGTAGGGCAAGTTGACCTCTCGAAGAGGCATGTTGACCTCTCAAAGAGGCAGGTTGAAATGTTGATTGACAACCCCGAGAAGGTTCCGCTGACCGGGCTCCCACTAGTCGGTAGGGCAGGTTGACCTCTCGGAGAGGCAGGTTGAAATGTTGGTTGAGATCCCCGAGAAGATTTCGCTGACCGGGCCCCCACTAGCCGGCAGGGCAGGTTGACCTCTCAGAGAGACAGGTTGAAATATTGATTGACAGTCCCGAAGAGATTTCTCTAACCGGGTTCCCACTAGCCGGCATGACAGGTTGACCTCTCGGAGAGGCAGGTTGAAATGTTTGTTGAGAGCCCCGAGAAGGTTCCGCTAACCAGACTCCCACTAGCCTACAAGACAGGTTGACCTTTCAGAGAGGCAGGTTAAAATGTTGATTGAGAGCCCCGAGAAGGTTCCGCTGACTGAGCTCCCACTAGCCGGCAGAACAGGTTGACTTTTCGGGGATGCATGTTGAAATGTTGATTGAAGGCCCCAAAAAGATTCTGCTGATTGGGCTCCCACGAGCCGGCAGGGCAGACAAATCACTCGGGTGACATAATGAAAAGAAAGTTACTTTGGAAAGGAGCTCAGCTCTTGTGAGGTTTCGAGCTTTTTCCAGTCTCCACCTCCAGATGAGCTCTGCTCCTGGGAGGTGTCAAGCCTTTTCCACTCTGGACCTCCAGTTGAGTTCCGCTCCTGTGAAGTGTCGACCTCTTCTCCACCTCTTTCAGTTGAGCTCATTCGTTTAATGAATGGCCTGGGGGGATGACCTTTATTCCTCCAGTTGAGCTCCACTCCGGGGAGGAATTTTGAGTGACATGTCGTCTATCGCCCATTCGACTCGTCAGCTTGACCTCGACACCATTCGACTCGTCAACCTGACCTCGACACCATTCGAATCGTCAGCCTGACCTCGGCAGCATTCGACTCGTCAGCCTGACCTCAGCAACATTCGACTCGTCAGTCTGACCTCGGCAGCATTCGACTCGTCAGCCTGTCCTCGGCAGCATTCGACTCGTCAGTCTGACCTCGGCAACATTCGACTCATCAGCTTGACCTCGACCTCACCCATGTCGCCAGGGATTCCAGGCCGCCAGGTCGCCTGGTTCTCGTGTCGTTAGGGCGCCAGGGTCCCAAGTCGCCAATTCGCCAGGGTCCCGGGACGCCAGTTCGCCAGGTTCCCGGGTCGTCAGGGCTCCAGGGTCCCAGGTCGCCAGGTCCCCAGGGTCGCTGGTCACCAGGTCGCCAGGTCATTGGGGTCCCAGGGAGAACTCAGGAAATAGCATATCAGCCAAGTAGCCTTTCCAAATAGCGGGATTTCGCCGTTGGCAGACCAATCCGGGCTGTGCATAGTAAAACCAGGTGACGAGATTTCGTTACCTGCAGACCAATCTTGAAAACTATAAATAGATCCCAAGGGCACCTTTGGAGGGGATTCCTTTTCTTGTATTCCTCCTCCTCTTGGTTGGTCCTGGTTGGCCCCAAGTTCCCTCCAAGGTGCCCAGCTCAGCATTGACTAGGGAGAGGAAGCTCTCTTTGATCTTCCGGGTGTGCGGCGGGACCTCCGCGCTATGGCTCAGGGTCTGTTTCTTAGTCCCAAGTCATCGGTCTAGTTCTCTTCCTTGGGAGAATTAAGTGCAGATTATTACATTTGGGTCCGAACTTCTCTTGACACCGAGATCCGGTTTCAACATGTATCTCTCTATATAAACTACATTAAAGGAAGTTTTTTAAAGGGTTCATGGTCTACATATAGGACCATTAAGGGAAGTTCTTTAAAGGGTTCTTTACATGAGAGTGGGAGGAAAGAGAGAGTGGGGGTGGGGGTGGGAAGGGTAGGTGAGGAAATTTTTCCCTAGACCTCTTAAGCCTACTCAAATAGCTAAGGCCTAGGGGGAAATGGAGGATCTGGTGATAAATGTTTTATTTTATTTTATTTTGTAGACTTTTATTCTTCATTTTTATTATTAAAATAATATTGCAAAGTATGTTTTTGCTTCCTTTTCAAATTAGTCATGCAGAAGAAGCCTGGTAGCGCACACAGGTGGAGCCCGATGACTGCTACTTTGGGTGCACGGGAGCGGAGGCCATGCACATCCAAAGCTTCCACGGACAGGCGAAGCCTATTAGTAATCAAGAGCATTTTCCGACTGGGCACTCGTTCACTGACTGAGTGCCCGATCACCGACCGGGAGTTCTCTGACCAGGGACCCGAACGTTGACCTAGATCAAGTTTCATTTCTGAATACTTTTGCGCTGATCGACGCGTGCTCTTCCTTTTGTCATTTGTTGACCACTATCTCATCTTTTACAAGCGGTCTCAGATCAAACAAAGATTGTCGACCTCTTTTTGTCGACCGGGGTCTGCCTTCGCCGATCGCTGACCGAGGATCATAGAAGGAAGTTCAAACTGAAGAGCAATGACCTCTGTTCACTGATCGTTGAACGGGGCTCAGCGATCGCCGACCGACCCAAAGCTCAGTGTTCACCGATTGTTAATCGAACCTATAGTTTTCTCAAGATTCAGAAAAGAGTCGTTGCAGAAGTAGATAAGGGAAGATCAGAAAAAGGTAGGCACCCCATTATTTTCTGGACTTTATTAGGAAGAAGATAATCAGGGAAAGGAAGGAGAGATTTTTTTTGTTGCCCTTTATCGCTCTCAAAAAGGACTATATATACCTTTTACAAAAGAGGAGGAAGAAGAATAAGAAGAGTCCTCTCTTTTTTAGTGTCAAAAAACCTTAACTTGCTGGAAGGGTTCATCTTTTTGTTGCCCTTTAGTGTCGACCTCTTTTTGTCGACCGGGGTCTGCCTTCACCGATCGCTGACCGAGGATCATAGAAGGAAGTTCAAACTGAAGAGCAATGACCTTTGTTCACTGATCGTCGAGCGGGGCTCAGCGATCGCCGACCGACCCAATGCTCAGTGTTCACCGATTGTTAATCGAACCTATAGTTTTCTCAGGATTCAGAAAAGAGTCATTGCAGAAGTAGGTAAGGGAAGATCAGAAAAAGGTAGGCACCCCATTTTTTTCTGGACTTTATTAGGAAGAGGGAAGATCAGAAAAAGGTAGACACCCCATTCTTTTCTGGACTTTATTAGGAAGAAGTAGATAAGGGAAGATCAGAAAAAGGCAGGCACCCCATTCTTTTCTGGACTTTATTAGGAAGAAGATAATCAGGGAAAGGAAGGAGAGATTTTTTTTGTTGCCCTTTATGGCTCTCAAAAAAGGACTATATATACCTTTTACAAAAGAGGAGGAAGAAGAATAAGAAGAGTCCTCTCTTTTTTAGTGTCAAAAAACCTTAACTTGCTGGAAGGGTTCATCTTTCTTTGAACCATAATTTCTTCTTCTCTCTATAAGTTGTCTCTCTTTCTTCTAGAGACAGTTAGAGGAGTTGTGATAGTCTCGGGTTACAAATCTCCCTTCAAAAGATATATGGAGGCGGCTCTCCTAATAAAAAGACTCAAAAGATTACTGGATCTCCCTAGAAAAATTTGTAATTGAGTTAAAGTCTCCAGTGGAAAAAACTCAAAAAGGTTGTTGAGTTTCCTAGCAAAAAAACTCAGTTTAGTTCTTGGGCCTCCAGGTGGAAAAGGCTTTGTGGTATCCCGAGGGTTGTGGAAGTGAGAAATACCTATATTTTTCAAAACCTCTATAAAATATTCCGTGTCATTTGGATGCTCCGCTCTATAGATTAGATTTCCTTTACTGCACTTGTTGGAACCAAGAAACTGCTTCACAAGAGTTCAGACCAAAGGGTAGCCCGAGGTTACTGATCATGCGGTCTGACACCATAAATCGGATGACAAGAGAAAAAAAGAGAGAAAATGATAGATTATGGTGGAACTCAGTTCGGGCGGTTAGCCGAACTAGCCGTCGCGGCTTGTCCAGTCGGCCTTCTGGCGGTTTAGCACAACGGGCTATTGAGTTGGTTCTCCAACGAGCTGGTTTGAGGCCGCAGTAGTGCCTCGGTTGTAAGCCGCAGCGGACTGGCAGGAGGTCGCAACAATGGCCTAAATATAAGCCGCAGCGGTCTGGTGAAGCCGCAGCGGTCTGGTGAAGCCGCAGCGGTCTGGTGAAGCCACATCGATCTGGTGAAGCCGCAGCAGTGTCTGATGGATAGCCTGGGGTTGGTGTTCCACCGTGGTTTCCGTCCCGTTGATGAGGAAGGCTCGGGGCTTGTCTGACGGGCTGAGGCATTGCCAGTCCACCTGATGGGAGTCGTCGTACCATTGCATGGTAAGGTTGTTGAAGTCCCATGTGATGGGTCCCAAGGTGCGCAACCAGCGGACTCCCAAGACGATGTCAAACCCATCGAGATCTACAAGCAAGAGGTCGATGTTGAAGCTGCGGTGATGAATGGTTAGCGGCACGCGGCGGCATAGTCCGGGGCATGTCATGCTGTGGCCGTTGGCCACCGAAACTTGGAGTTGATGGCGGAACGTGACGGGTAGTTGTAGAGCGGTTGCGGTTTTGTGGTGGATGAAGTTGTGCGTGCTACTCGAATCTAGCAGGGCCACGAGAGTGGTGCCCGCTATATGGACCGGGAGCTGCAACATGTGGCCCCCCTGTGGGCCGGCGATGGCGTTGACCGAGAGTTTTGGTGTTTCCCAATCCGGTCCTTCGTTATCCTCATCGGACGGATCGTCTACTTCAATCCAAAAGAGGCATTTTCAGCGGTGGCCGGGTCCGAATTGTTCTTCGCAGTTGAAGCAGAGCCCCTTGGCGCGACGCTCTGTCATTTCGGCGTGGGAGAGGCGCCAGCGGAAAGGCGATTTGGATGTGGTTTGCGCGGTCCTGGTGGTTGGTGTCGCAAGGGTTGTCTTCGCGGAAGGAGTTCCCGGCGTCCCGGCGGGGTATGTTGTGGCGATCCAGAAGAATATGACGCTTGCACGTCCGCGCAATGTTCATGGCGGTTGTGAGATCCGGTGGGTCTTGGAATTCGACGTCCAGACGGAGTCGTTCGTGTAGTCCGGCCGTAAAGTTGGCCACTTGTTGATCCAATCGGCACGTAGGTGCCCTTGCGAGCAAGAGTTGAAAACGATCAATGTAGTCTTCCAGGGCTCCCGCTTGGCGAAGGCCGATTAGGTCGCCGAGGGGGTTGCCGCGGAGGGATGGGCCGAAACGGAGCGTGCAGGCGGCCTTGAACTCGTCCCATTGCAGGTATGGCCGTTCTCGCTGGAGTTGTGAGAACCACAGTTGGACGGCGCCATTGAGATGAAAAGAGGCCAGGCCCAGTCTTTCCTCGCCCGTGGTGCGCTGGTTGGAGAAGAATAACTCGCACTTTGCGAGCCAGGCGAGCGGGTCTTCGCGGCCATCGAAGACGGGAAATTCCAACTTGACGTAGCGCGGAAACGCACCTCCCCCAGGGCGGTGTTCAGTGTGTCCGTCGTTTGTTGTTTGCTCGGGCGTCGACAGAGGGCTATGCGGTCGGTCGGCGGGTGTCAATCCGGCGGCTAAGTGTGCCGTACGAATATCGACTTCGCCAAGGCGAGAGTCCATCTTGTCTAAACGGTCCAGAATCTGTTGGAGAAGATCGCGGTCGGCCATTGGTGGTGGTTCCGGGAACGGAAGGAGGGGAACACTGTTCGGTGTTGCGAGACGGGGAACAACCCGTGATGGGTCGTTACCGGTGGCGGAGCGGGCGGCCGGTGTGGGTGGCTTTGATACCAATTTGTTATGGGTCGAAGCCTGAGATCGTGTTTGTCGACGGCTGGAGTGGGGATCCTCCAGGTTGGAGTGTAGATGGGAGGCCGGATGGTAGGGGCGACGGTGGTGTTGAAGGAGGTGAGGAAGAGAGGAATTAGGGATGAGAAAGAAATTGGTAAATTCTTATTGCATGCCTCAAACCGGTCCACCCTCATAGGGTTAAATAGAGCATAAGAAGGAAACAACTTGCCACCCGTTTGGGCTTAACAACGGGAACCAAATAGGAAATAAATAAAAGCAGAATATAGGAAATAAGAATCATAAATATGCGGCCCCCCGTTTGGGCTTAGACAACGGGACTAAATTAGGAATATAAATATTTCAGATTTAATCAAATTGATCCTGTGGATCAGCGGTGGCCGAGTCCTCCGTTGTGGTCCGACGACGGTAGACGTTTCCCCAACGTGGGTTGCTTGTAATTGGTGTCGTAACAGAAACCTTGTTAGCTGAAAGAGCAAGAAGCAGACAGTGGTTTCAAGGTCTAGTGCTGAAGCTGAATATAGGAGCATGACCTCAACTACCTGTGAGTTGAAATAGTTACGGGTGCTTATGCTTGACTTGGGAGAAGTCTACGATCATCCTCTTCCTATGTTATGTGATAACAAAGCTGCTATTTACATATCGAAGAATCCTGTCTTTCATGAGAGGACTAAGCACATTGAGGTGGATTGTCAGATCTGTACTCACTTCGTTACTTCTGATAAAGAACTAGCATACTTTTTCACAAAACCAGTTTCGGCCACAGATGTTTGTAGCAAGCTGGGCATGATTGACATATATGCTCCAGCTTGAGGGGGAGTGTTGGAACTCAATTCGGGCGGTTAGCCGAACTAGTCGTCGCGGCTTGTCCAGTCAGCCTTCTGGCGGTTTGGCACAACGGGCTATTGAGTTTGTTCTCCAGCGGGCTGGTTTGAGGCCACAGTAGTGCCTCGGTTATAAGTCGCAGCGGACTGGCAGGAGGTCGTAGCAGTGGCCTAAATATAAGCCGCAACGGTCTGGTGAAGGCGCAACAGTGTCTGATGGATAGCCACAACTGCGGACAGGTAGCTTGCAGCAGCTTCGGTTTGATGGCAACCCGCAGGTGCGGTCTGGCGGCTAGTCTGGCGGTCTTCCATAGATTATGGCGGTCTTCTCTAGTGGCCGCCGGATGTATAGTTGTATTTAGTGTAGTGTGCGGTTTGTATATGTCAAACCGCATAGGCCGCCCGACTTAAGTTTAGTCCCACATCGTGTATTGTATTCTCTTTCTCACCTTCCCCGTTTTCTATAAATAAAGGGACATACCTATGAAATAATTATCTTTTTGAAGCAATAAAATTTGCGATTTATTTAGCTCTTTGTCTATTTCTTACAAATTAGATTGCCTACAAACAAGATCTGTGTGCTGCAGTGAAGAGGTCTTGCCAAACACCAAAAGTTTATAGGAATTTCCCCTCCTAAAGCTAAAGTTGAGGTAGGCACACGAAAAACAAGCTCAGAAGACAAGGGGCACCATGAGGGTGGGTCCAAGTGATTCTTTCTTGTGCTCTGGGATCTTATTTATAGGTAATTCAGGGGGTACTTGTTTGGCGAATAGCCTTCCCCGACGCGGTCTCTAGGAGGTTTCTAAGAGACTGCTGAGCTGATTTTTGCAGGTTGCCAAACTGATTTCTGCAAACTGCCAAGCTGATTTCTGCAGGCTGCTGAGCATAATGGTGACGATGTCTCCCCCGACGAGGTCTCCCCCGACGAGGTCTCCCCTGACGAGATTTCCTCCTTATGTATTTTTGATCTTGACGAATTATGAGTTTTACAATACTAGTTCTTATTTCTGGATTACTATTTCAATATGATTACTTGGTTATTTCTCTTATTATATCTCAGCTTGGTGTTATTTATTTCTGTGATCTAATTATCACATCTACGAGTTAATTTGCTATTGAGAAATATTCAAATCCTTATTCCACACTTTAAATTATATATATAGATATATACATTATATTGTCTATATAAAAGACAAATATAATCCTATGATTATGATAGCGCCCATCACGCAGAGAAGGCCGAGATTTGTTTGAAGATATTTTCGTGGGAGTCTGTAAACAGTGGGATTATAGGAATAGATTGTGTTACTTTTTTTAGATTTAATTTAATTGCTGATTTGATTTTTTTTAAAATAAATTTGTGAAAATGAAATATTAAAAGATGTGCAATTTGATGAAAAACATATTAAAGGAAAGAAAAAAAGTAAACCAAATATGAACATTTTTGTAATATGTAGTATAGATGTAGTAGATTCTTAATTTGAACTAGAATCTGTTAGAGAAATAGGATATAATGTAAAGACCCATTAATTTGGCCCATTTTATTCTCTCTTGATTTAGTCTCACATCTCTTGTATATGACCCTTCTCCTCTCTCCTCTCCTATATATGTGTTCTCATACTTGTTTTTGATATATGAAAAAGCACTCATAAGGTTTGAGACCATTTCTCTACATGGTATCAGAGGGAACGGTCCGGCCTCTCGGTTTTTAAACCGCCTGTCCTTCCGGCTTACCGCGCGGCCTCCTCTCCTGCCTTAGCCGCGGTCTCGTGCGGCCTGCTTCTTTCTAGTCGCACGGTCTTCGTCACCGCGGGTTCTCGCGCGGACTTGGTCTCTCTACCCGCTTCCTCTGCTCCGTCTCTCCCGTGGCATCCACCTTTCCTCCTCCTCCTCCCTTTTATAACCTTTCTCATCGGTGGGAACCACCCCTTCTATTTCCCCAGCTCGCGCGGCCTTCCTTTTCTATCCGCACGGTCTCCCTCTCGCTTCCTACCTCAGCTATATCCGACCTCGGTCCTTCTGCTTCCCTGCGGCCTGCTATTTCCAAGGCGCTCTTCCTATCTGCTGCGGGCTCCATTTTCTATCCGCTGCGGTCTCTTCTTCTTGGTCGTGGCTTCTCTTGCCGCTGGTGCTTTGTCGCCGTGACCGCTGCCGAGTTCTCCTGTCTGCTCCGCAATCTCCTACCATTACGGACCTCCTCTGTCCGCTTGGCTTGTCCCCTATCCGCTGCGGTCTCTTCGCGTGACTTGTCTCTGTCCGCTTGGCTTGTCCCCTATCCGCTGCGGTCTTTCCCCTTCACCTGCTCGCGCGGTTTCATCTCTGGTCGTGGCCTAGTTCTTGCCGCTGGTGTTTTATCACTGTGACCGAGCGACCTCTTTCCTCCTCGCCTCTGCCGACTTCGCTTTCTCTTTGCCGGCCTTCTCTCCTTGGCCGTCTGGCTTATCTATTGTCCTTTTGCCGCCCGGTTTCTTCTGTTCGCCGCGACTTGGGTTCTCTGCCCTCTACCTGTCGTGTGTTGGTATTCGTTGCTAGCCGCTGCGGATTGGTCCTTCTCGCTGCGGCCTGGTTCTCGCTGCGGGCTTGTTCTCGCTGCGGCCTCTGCTTCTCGCTGCAGCCTGGATCTTCTCGCTGCAGCCCGGCTGTTCTCGCGGTGGCCTTGTTTTTCTCGCTGCGGCCTGGTCTTTGTTGCGGCCTGGTTCTTCTCGCTGGTCCTTGTTGCGGCCTGGTCCTTGTTGCGGCCTGGTTCTTCTCTACTTGGTGCTCCTGCTGCGGCATCTACGACGACCTCCCTCTAAAGATGTGTGCCTCTTCAGCGTTGATTGCCCCACCACTGGGCTCTGTGGTGTCTATCTCTGATGGCGGGAGTTCATGTCTTGTACACAGTTCCTCATGGATTTTGGACTCCGGAGTGACACACCACATTACCCCACTACAGCTTCCGCACTACTTGGCCTCTGTGCATCCTAAGTTCATCACTGTCGCAAATGGGGATACCACTCCCGTCTCTGGATCCGCCGACATCCTTCTTACTCCCTCTATTACTCTTCGATCTGTGCTTCATGTTCATGGCTCTCCTTTTAATCTTCTCTCTATTAGTCATCTCATTCACGACCTTAACTGCGAAATAACCTTCTCTTCAACCTCTTGTGTTGTGCAGGATCACAAGACGCGGAACATCCTCCGTACTGGGTGGCTGTCCAATGGGCTCTACATTTTCGTTTCCTCTTCTCCAACCGCTCTCTCCACCATCTCTTCTGTTGACTGACATCGTCGTCTTGGGCATGCTCCTCTTCCAATTCTCCAGAAAGCTCTTCCTGATGTTTCCCTTTCTGAGTTTCGGTGTGAATCTTGCATTTATGGCAAACAACATCGTGTCTCGTTTACCTCTCCTAGTATTCGGTGCGATGCCCATTCTCCTTAGTCCATTCTGATATTTGGGGGCCATATAAGCTCCCTAGTGTTTTTGGCTATCGGTATTTTGTCACATTTATCGATGACTACTCACGTGTTACCTGATTGTATTTACTTCGGGATCGTACTGAACTCCCCTCGACTTTCCGTGCCTTTCTGGTGGAGACTCGTACTCAGTTTTCTACTTGCGTAAAAATTCTCCGTACCGATAATGCACGTGAGTATACGGGCCGCACCTTCTCTAATATCTGCAGAGAGTTTGGTATTGTTCATCAGACCTCATATGCATATACTCCTCAACAGAACGGCGTCGCCGAGCGGAAGAATTGACACCTTCTCGAGGCCGCCCGATCTATCATGATTCAGATGCAGGTTCCACCTCTCTATTGGAACTTTGCCGTCTCTACTGCCTGTCATCTCATCAACCGCATGCCCTCATCCACCTTGAGCTTCGTGGCTCATGTCACTCTCCTCTTTCCTTCTAAGGCTCTGTTCTCTCTCACGCCCAGAGTCTTTGGATGCACATGTTATGTTCATAACCTGGCTCCGCCCACTGACAAATTCGCTCCACGAGCAACGAAGGTGATGCTTGTTGGCTACTCCCACACCCAAAAAAGATATGTTTGCTATTCTCCTGCTGGTGTCATCTCTGCTGATGTCACCTTTTGGGAAGATCAACCATTTCATACCATCTCTACAGATCCTTTTCTTCCTCCTCCTATAATTCGGCCCGTGGTCCCCGTCACGTCTCTTCCCCCCTCTCCTTCCAACACCTAACCCCCCGCCAATCCGCCCTACGTCGCCTATCATTCAGGTGTACTCCCGTCGCCCTCCCAGTTCTAATGCCCTGCCACGGCCTCCCTCTACCGATGTGATTTCGCGGCCTGCTGATCCGGTGTCTACCTCCACAGCTCATCCTATGACGAATTATGTCTCGCTACATCGCCTATCCCTGACCCTTCACACCTTTGCTACTTCATTATCCTCTATTTCTGTTCCTACTTCTGTGCAGGAGGCTTTGCAACATTCAGGTTGGCGTGCTGCCATGGATGAAGAAATGCGCGCCCTTTGGGCTAATCAGACATGGGTTCTGGTCCCCTCTACCACCTGGCCAGACTACAGTTAGTTGCAAATTGGTCTTTGTCATCAAACATGCTTTTGATGGGACAGTTGACCGTCTTAAGGCACGACTGGTAGCTCGTGGCTTTACTCAACAAAACGGTCTCGACTATGAAGAGACCTTCTCTCTGATCGCCAAGCTCAACACAGTTCGTGTCCTTCTCTCTGTCGTTGTGTATCGTCGATGTCCCTTGCACCAACTCGATATCAAGAATGCGTTTCTCAATGACGACTTACAAGAAACAGTTTATATGCAACAACCTCCCGGGTTTGATACCACGAGGGAGTCCAGAGTTTGTCATCTTAAGAAATCTATCTATGGTCTCAAACAATCTCCTCAGACATGGTTCGATAAGTTCAGTAAAGCTGTTCAGGCAGTTGGTTTTAATCAGAGTTCGGCAGACTTCTCTCTGTTCACTCGATATAGAACAACATGCACGATTCTCCTTTTGGTATATGTTGACGACATCCTAATCACAGGTGATGACTCAAAAGAAATACTAGAGGTCAAACAACACCTTAGTTCTGTTTTCCAAACAAAAGATCTGGGAAAACTTCGATACTTCCTTGGCCTTGAAATCGCAAGACGTCCTGATGGACTTGTCCTATCCCAACGGAAGTACTGCCTTGACCTTCTCCGTGATGCTGGCTACTCCGGGTGTAAACCTGTGGAAACACCGATGGATGCCAATCACAAGCTATGTGCCCATGGGTCTGACTCTGATGGTCTGCTTTCAAACCCTGAGTATTATCGACGTCTTGTGGGAAAACTGAGATATCTGACAGTTACAAGACCTGATATCTCATTTGCTGTCGGAGTAGTCAGTCGGTATATGCATGCTTCTCGAGGCTCTCATTTACAAGCAATGGAACGAATCCTCAAATATTTGAAGACTGCACCAGGACAAGGGTTGGTGTATAAACCATCTTCTTCTCTATCTCTTGTTGCATATTCCGATGCGGACTATGCGGGCTCCCTGGATGATCGACGCTCTACTACGGGTTTTTGTACCTATTTTGGAGGGAATCTTATTACTTGGCGCGGCAAAAAACAATCTGTTGTTGCTCGCTCTTCTGCCGAAGCTGAGTATTGTGCTATGGCCGCCGTTGTTTCTGAACTCACCTAGCTGGAGGCTCTTCTTGGAGATCTAGGGGTCGCTTTATCCTCGCCAACAGTTCTGCTTTGTGATAGTCAGGCCGCAATCCATATTGCGAAGAACCCAGTTTTTCATGAACGGACCAAACACATTGAAGTTGATTGTCACTTCATTCGTGAAAAGGTTCAGTTAAAGAAGTTAGAGCTAGAGCATGTTCCCGCTTCTAAGCAAGTTGCTGACATTCTCACCAAGGAATTGCCCCGGCATTTGTACCATCAGTTCTTATCCAAGCTTAGTGCCTATGACTTGTATGCTCCAGCTTGCGGGGGAGTGTTAGAGAAATAAGATATAATGTAAAGGCCCATTAATTTGGCCCATTTTATTCTCTCTTGCTTTAGTCCCACATCTCTTGTATAGGACTCTTCTCCTCTCTCCTCTCCTATATATATGTTCTCATACTTGTTTTTGATATATGAAAAATCACTCATATGATTTGAGACAATTTCTCTACAGAATCAATATCAAAAAGTTTTGGTTCTTTGACTTTCATTGAACTTTTCCTTTATTTTGTAAACTAATTGGATTTTGTTTTCTAGATGATCTGCATATACCAAGATAATTCTATATATATATTTGAGATGATGAGCATATACCCTGATAATTCCACATGAATCATAAATATTGCTGAAATAATTTTCTTCTTTTCATTTTGCTAAAGTTCTGCACATAAATGTCTTTGATTCCTCAGTCAGCAACTCATGCTATCCTTTTATGTTTTTGTTTGATTAAGATATGACCATGACGAAGAGACAAGGGATGATCAAGAAGAGACGGGATGGAAATATGTTCACGGTGATGTTTTTAGGTTCCCTAATAATAAGTCTTTGTTAGCTGCTTGTCTTGGCTCTGGTACCCAATTGTTTGCTCTGTAAGTATGGATTATAGAATATTTTCACTTGTATTTTTTGCTTCATGAATGTATATACCTAGAAGAATCTCAGTAACCATTTGCTATCAATATTATATCTTCATAAGAGTAGTTTAAATAATTATCAATTATATTTTGATTCATTTATTTTTTGGGGTCATGGTTGCAGTGCAATTTTTGTTTTTGCCCTTGCGTTGGTGGGAGTATTTTACCCTTACAATAGAGGCGCTCTTTTTACTGCACTCTTGGTTATTTATGCGCTTACATCTGGTATTGCTGGTTACACTGCCACTTCTTTCTACTGTCAGATGGAAGGATCAGATTGGGTATGTACTTGTTGTACCTCATCTTCAAGCTACTTTTGAGATATGTAGCTTAATGTCTTCCAAATCCATATCAAAATTATAATTTGAAGTTTATTTATGATTTCAATACTGATGGCAGGTTAGGAATCTGTTGTTGACAGGATTTCTTTTCTGTGGTCCTCTCTTCTTGACTTTCTGCTTCCTTAATACTGTAGCCATTGTATATAATGCTACTGCTGCCTTACCCTTTGGTACAATTCTTGTTATTGTTCTCATTTGGGCATTGGTAACATCTCCTCTGCTCATTTTGGGTGGGATAGCTGGAAGAAACAGAAAGAGAGAGTTCCAAGCTCCTTGCCGCACCACTAAATATCCGAGAGAAATTCCAGCACTTCCTTGGTATCGAAAAACCATACCACAGATGGCAATGGCGGGTTTTCTTCCTTTTAGTGCTATCTACATCGAGCTCTACTATATATTCGCAAGTGTGTGGGGTCACAGGATTTACACGATATATAGCATTCTCTCTGTGGTATTTGTAATTCTCCTCATTGTCACCGCATTTATTACTGTGGCCATGACCTACTTCCAGCTTGCTGCTGAAGACCATGAATGGTGGTGGAGGTATGCTTTTAATTGTTTTCTAATCTTTTAAAACAAGCAAATGTGTTCAACTGCTCAATTGTTTTATTTTTTTTACTTTGGCCCAGTTTGGTAGAGTGATGACAGTTAAGTGCAAGTTATGAAAAACACAGATAGCATTTGAGTAGGCGCGGTCAGGAATACTAGTTTGATAGTTTCACAAAACTACATTTTAGGACAAACGTGTTACACATATTATTCTTATTATGGTACTTTTTATTTTAAATTGCATGGTTTAGGGTTTTGACATGTGAGCTCCTTTCCTTATATAAGGAGGTGGATTGAGAGTTAGAATTATCTTTAATCATTTAGGGTTTTGAGATCTCCACTTGTAGAGGGACTTCTAGGAGGAACCAACCTCCTGAAGTTAGGCACAAACATACCTCATGATTGTATCCACTTCATTGTCGATTTGAAGTATTGTTTTCCTTTTCGTAACATTTAGTCAGACCTGTCGCTTTCCGGCCGCGGTCTCCGCCGCCCGAAGTACCCACACCTAAGCAGTCAGCGCTTCCGCCCCGCTCCGTTGCACGTCGTCTCTATTGCGCATCCCGCTGCTGCGCACAGATCGTGGATCGGATGACATTCCGTCGCATCACAAGGTTTCTCCATCACGCATCGTCTCCACCGTTCGCACGTCATCTCTCCCGTGTCGACGCAATAGTGCGTCGTCCCGCCTGCTTCGATGCGGCTCTGTCTACACGCGATCGACTCGCCCGCCTTCGACGCACCTCCGTCGGCGAAGTCCTCTTGCCTAAGGCTTTCGGCTTCCAGATCCCTCCCCTCCACTCGACCGCATCGCTAGATCAACATTTCCGACCTTCTCGCCTGCCTAGACGCAAATTCAGCGGGCTCTGACGCGCCTCCTAATGCCTCCAACGGGCTTTCTTCCATCGCCCTAGGGCTTCCAACAGCTCTTTTCTCCTTCTATCCACCGGTTGATTGCACGCCCCTAGGCTGTGATCCATGGTCCACAACGACGCAACTCTGCCGTCCCACCCACTGATCCAGCCATCCTTTGCCATTTGGATGAACACGACGGCGCTAGCGCCTCGCTACAAGCCCTCATACTACGCATGCATGCCAAGATTGACTCCCTCTTGGCCGGTCTCCTTCACACATCTGCGACGTCCAACGCAGATTCGCCGTCCCTCACTGGAGCTTCCCCCGTTCCGTACCAAACCATAGCTCCCTCGCCCGGGAGGTTCAGGGGACTCATTCCTTTGATGCCCCTTCATTCAACGGCACCGATCCTCTGGGTTGTTTTGCCCGGGCCGAACGGTTCTTCGACATTCAGTAGATCACCGAGGCACACAAGACTTGATCGACATGGATGGCTCCGCTCTCCACTAGGTGCGCTAGATACGTCAATCCCAACCAACCATGTCTTGGTCGTACCTTCAACGGATGCTCATTTGCCGTCATGACACCCTTACTCGGGCTCCGTGGTGGAGCGACTCTGCAGTGTCCTTCAGACGGGCTCCCTTGACGAGTACATCGATGGGTTTATCGCCCTCGCAACACATGTTCTAGGTTTTCCACCCGACCATTACTTGACATACTTCATGCAAGTATTGTTTTCCTCTTCGTAACAAACACCACCATAGTCATTCATGGGCAGTCAAACTTTAGCGGTCGCCAACGCATAGGCCCCAGAAAATTGAATTTGCGTTAGAAAAGTTGTAACGAAATTTCAAATGCAGGTAAACCATCACTGTTTTTACTACCACTTTTTTAAACCTCATGCTCTCAAATGATGGATGCCCCAAACAGAGCCAAATCTTTAGCAATCATTCATTATGCACACAAATTTATCTGTATGGTTATGTGCACATAAATCAAAATGGATTTTTGGGTCTGCCCTCTCTGATGTCTTTGGCTTTGATTTGAGGGCATGATTCCGCAACAAACGTGACGGTATAGGGGGCCATTATTTCAGTGATATCTGCGAGCAGCCACTTTGTGCATTTATTGTCAAAGGTTAGGTCTTTCTCCTCTGAGAGAAGCCACTTTGTGCATAGTGCCAAAGGTTAGGTCTGTTTCCAATCTCCCCCCGCCCATACCCCCAATGATTGGGGACTATATGGGTTCTGTTGTTGTTGTTGTTCTGTTCTTTTAGCTGAGTTTGACTTTTGAACTTCTTCAGTTATACATTCTATGTTAATCTAAGAGATGAATTTGCGCTGCCTTCTATATATTCAAAGCTGAATAAATTGTTATCTGAGGATTGAGGAAAACAACTAGATGGTAACGATAATTAAACTATCAGTTTACTGTTGTATTTTCTTGACACATGCTTCATGCTTTCTGTTTTTTGGTGTGAATTTTGTGAGTATATAATTTACCCGTTGTTACCTTGCCATTTAGCTTTCTTGATGCATTGAATATTTTAAATTTATTATTTTTATTAACAACTTATTTTTATCATGCACCCTTGTAACACACATGCACCAATGACGCAAAGCATTTTAATTTGTATTGTCATTATGTGTTTTTATTTTTGAAGGGTAGTATTAGTAATTTATAAGTTAGTCTCTCTCTCTCTCTCCCTCTCTCCTCTCTCTCTATATATATATATAAGGAGGAGACTTATAAGTCTTAGATTATATTTTGGATCACTTGAATTAGAGATTTACCATTTGGAGAGGAACTACAAATCAGACTCCTGGAGTAGGACATGAGTATCTCTCATGATTTGTTTCATTGAACTTCCATTTTGAATGCAACTGCTTCCTTATTCATAACAGTGGTCCGACCCGCCGTGTCACTCGCTGCATTTGGCTGTCTCTGGCCTCTTCCACGATCCTTGCACTCCCACAATTTCGTTCAGCAAGACTCTCATGCTCGACATGTCAAACAAAGTCCTCTCTTGCTTGCTTTCGTGTTTCACGTGGCGGGAGTTCGCAACTCCTATGGTCGACGGGGTCCTGTTGGCATGCCACGTCCTCAATCAGCTTTGCTCATCTTCTACGACGTTACCGTCCCATCTCAATGCCATCTAGAAAGATAAATGGAAAGCTAAATGATGCAAACACGTGAATGAATGTAGTGTGGTGTCGTCATCTTGGGCGTTGCTGTCGAGCATCCCATCACATATTTCACTAGTCGAGTTACCATCCAGAGCCTGCGTCAAATGCACATGCTTCCAATAGTCCAGCCAACGTTTTCCCCATCAATAGACCCCTCCAGCGCCCGTCTTTCCAACGACTCCAATTGTACACGATTCCGATTCACGCTTGTGCACGAATCGTGCGCACGGGAGTCCCCGCCACTCAGGTGAAACTCCTCCTTGATCGCATGGGAGTCACCATCTTCCCCGCGATCCTATAGTCCTCTTTATCGACGATTCTACGATCTTGTGTCGTTCTTTATACCACGGCTTAGCGTTGTCGCCGGGTCTTCGAGTAGACGCCGACATTCCAATTGCGACAACCTTCGAATCTCAACAGTGCCTTGTCATTCTACCCCACACGTTGTCGATCTTGAGGGCCATGATCGAATCTCAACGGCTTAGCTGTCTCCATCCTGCACCGATGTCCATCCCCGCAGTCTCCATTCTGCACCTCCGCTTTGTCCATCTGCTCCGCTGGCCCCTCTGGAGGCATTACTTCTGTCTCCCGTCTCAGCCGGTGTCGTCGATACTAATCGCCACTGCACGGTCCCCCATGCCCTTGACTGTTCACAACCATCGAGCATCCTCACCCCGCTTTTAGATATTATGCAAGGTCTACCGTTTGATACAACCTTCGCTACAACGATGCATTACCAGAGTTGTTCTGGTTGGAAGTCAAAGAGCCTGATTATCAGATCATCTAAGTTTCGCTTGAGTTTTTGGGCAAGCTCGATTTGAAGGACGGGAGAATGTTATGGTCCCACGCTGTTAGTTATCTTGTAATTATATTATTACGAGTCTTTAGGGAATAAGTCTAGTTGTATGAGTTGAGTTGCATTAATCGTATCAAGTTGAGTTGTAGTTAAGAATTATTTACGCATCTGTTATGTGTGGGGTATTTACGCTTGTGCCATTGCGGTTCCTATATATAGGGGTTATGCATCATGAATAACACCAAACTTAGCCCATTCACTCAGTGATGGATGGGAAGGTTAAGAGAACCACTAACAATTCCTTTTTAACCGTTAAAAAGATTGAAATGCTTCCTGCTGATAGAGCGCAAAGAGAATCAAATCCCACAAATTAAATGGCTGCTTGAATAACCTCTCATTCTCCCCACACCGTGATCATGTGCGTTTTTGATTAATTTGAGATCGCAGTGTTGGAACTTATGTTCTGTATCTCTTTGGTTTGACAATATCAAATCTCAAGTTGTATTTGATCATACTTGTGTTGGGTATAGTGTGTAGGTTTATAGGTATGAAGACATCAGAAATCCACTGTCTGTGACCTACCACCAGTGTTGAAACCGAAAACTCGGTCTCTGTGGAGTTCACCCTTGGGGAAGGGGTGATCGCACACTTCTCCCTCGCGAGCCAAACGACTAAGGAAAAAGAATAAGGGACAGACCCAAGGGCTCGGTGTGGAGGTCCCACCACACACCCGGAAGATCTTAGAGCGCTTTCCCTCCCTAGACAAATGCCGAGCTAAGGATACCTCAAAAAGCGCAAGAAGACCGGGGCACAAGTAAGCACGCTCTCTGAAGTACTTTTTTGGGTCTATTTATAGATTTCTTAAAACGGTCTGCAAATAGCCAACCTCCGTTGTTCTAAGTAGCTATACACAGTTCAGGTCGGCCTGCCAATAACGTAACTCCGCTGTTCTAGAAGGCTATAGACAGACCAGCGGGGGTGGAGTGGTAAAAACACATCACAAGAGACTGGGCGAGTGGTCTGCTGGAACCTCCACTCGTCTGGGACGACGAGTGCTCGATGGAGCTGGCACTCGCCGCCTCTTCCCAGCCCTGGGCGAGTGCGGGCCCGACCTGCCCCACTTGCCCGCTGCTCGCCAAGCCCCCTGGGGCGAGTGCGAGCCGACCTGCTCCGCTCGCCCGTTGCTCGCCGAGCCCCTGGGGCGAGTGCGAGCCGACCTGCTCCACTCGCCCCTCATACGTTCCACCCACTTGGGCGAGCCGAAGGGGCTTCCAGGGATCTCGCCTCCCTCCGGCCCTCCTAGGACCTGGATTGCTAGACTTTGGCCGATCTGGCTCCTGTCGACCACTACTCGCCGGATATGGGGTTGTACAACTGGGCGTTAGTCCTACTGCCTGCGATAGTTATGCCGGCTTACAAGCTGGGGATGACAGATTTTCTCTGTGACCTACCGCCGGGCGCTAAGACTACCGCGCCGCGTTAGCCATGTCGACGATCGTCGAGTCAGTAACGTCGAGAAGAGCAGGTAGCGTCGAGAAGAGCCGGTAGCGCCGAGAAGAGACGGATTGAACAGACTGTCGCGCCGCGCTATCAAAAACCAGCAAGAGAATTTTTTAGGATCTTTTTCTAATTTGGTGATGGATAGCTGGCAACAACGTGTGAAAAGACCTACCGCCGCACGGTAACACTAGCGCCAACGTGTTGAAATCGAAGAATCGGTCTCTGTGGAGTTCGACCATTGGGGAAGGGGTGATCGCACACTTACTTTTCTCACACAAGCCAAACAACTGAAGACTTAACACAAGGAATAGACCCAAGGCTCTAGCACAGAGGTCCCACCACAAACCCGGAAGATCTTAGAGCGCTTCCCCTCCTTAGCCAAGTGCTGAGCTAAGGATACCTCAGAAAGCGCAAGAAGATCCAAAACACACGTAAGCATGCCTTATAAGGTACCCCTTGAGTCTTATTTATAGTTTTCTGAAAATGGTCTGCAAACAGCCAACCTCCGCTGTTCCAAACAGCTACGTGCAGACCAGATTGGTCTGCCAACAGCGTAACTTCGTTGTTCTGAAAGGCTAAGGGCAGACCAGCGGGGGCAAAATGGTAAAAAAATACCTTATGTAACACCAGACTAGTGGCTCTAGAAAATCTCCACTCGCATAGGGTGGCGAGTGCCCGATGGTGCTAGCACTCGCCGCCTCCCTATGGCCTTGGGCGAGTGCGAGCCCGAAAAAGCCCCACTCGCCAACTGCTTGCCGAGATCCCCGGGCAAGTGCGAGTCTTCTGCTCCACTCGCCAACTGCCTGCCGAGATCCCTGGACGAGTGCGAGTCTGCTGCTCCACTCGCCAACTGTTCCACTCCACCCCACCTAGGCGAGCCGACGGGGCTGCCGAGATCTTACTCAACGCTAAAAGGGAAGCGTTGAGTGTCTAGGCTTCACTCGACGCCAAGGAAAAGGGAAGCGTTGAGTGAGGTAGCCTTACTCGACGCCAGGGCGAATGGCGTCGAGTGGACCCGACGCCAGATGCGAGTGGACCCGACGCCGGGGGCTGGGCTCGCCTGGAACTTGACTGGTCTAGGTCCTGTCGAACTCCACTCGCCGGATATGAGGTTGTACACAATCCCCGCTCTTTGCGAGGTTGCCCCAAAGCTCAGAAAGAAACATCCAACCCCACAAAATGCGGCGAGTGCGGCAGGAGCCAGAGAGAATCTTTTGGTGGGATCCACCAACGGCTATATATATGCGCCTGCATACCTGAGCGACCTCTGCCATTCCCCTTTGACCCTACCGAGATGCCTCTTTCCAAAGGCCCGCGGGCTCAACGCCGCTCGCGCCGCTAGCATGGTTGCTGTAAATCCCAGCGCCTCGCCACGCGAGTCTTCAAATCCTCCGCCCACCAAGAAAGCCAAGCCAACTCCAAAGGTGGCCGAGTCGGTCTACCTCGACCCGGCCTCTACCCCAGATTCCAGGCTAGCCCCCAAACCGAAAGGAAAGGAGATAATCGAGGTCCCTGCCGACCCGGACAACCATCAGACCGGCGGCGAAGCCTCCACGCCGCGAGTCGACTCCCCCCTTGATGACTCGCGGCCCAAAACTCCCCCTACTCACCTGCGCAACCCGTCACCTCCTCTCAGGTCCACGGTGCTGGACTCACAGAGGCAGGAGTCACCAGCTCGCGAATATTCTTGGAGCACCTGCTCCTGCACTCGGGTGCGGCATCCCTGGCGAACTTCAATCTGATCTCCCCCGACTCGCAAGCTCCGGGTCGCGGCAAGAACCTTGCCCTTCCCCCTGCCTACACCTTCCGGGGGCAGCCGACCTCATCACGTAAGCTCTACCATCTGAGCGACATCCGCATAGTTCCTTTGAAGCACTCACCCTTTGTACAATTCATCTTGATTGTCTTTGCAGATCTTCCCGGCCAATCCGAAGCTGAAGAGTCCTCTGAGCCAACCCAACACTTGTCACCCCCTTCCCCCAGCGCACTAAAGAACTTCCTGGACATCTCGCTAGACTCAACCGAGCTGAGGAAGCGAGTCGTCGAGGTCTTCAAGAAGCAGGCGCGCGCGCTGCGCAGGATGCGGGAGGAGAACGATCTCGGCGAGTAGAGGCTGCAGGCGCCGGAGCGAGACTACGTGCTGCTCGCGGACGAGGTGAAGCGCGGCTCGGCGAGCGGGATGACGTCTCCCACCCCGCTCATGGACAGGATTAACGAGAACATGGGGTTCATCCACCACGATCTGGAGTTGGTCCGCGAGTTTAACAGCCCGCGCCGACCTCCGGGGATGGGGACACGAGGCCGGGGTAGGTCGAAATGGCTCCCCAGCTGAGCCTACCGGCACTCGCCTCCAGCCCCCAGCTCGCGCGCGCTAGAATAACTCTGCATGTTGTTGTACTTTCCTTTTCTGTACTGCGTGAACCCCCTGTCTGTAATAACTTGGACAATTTTTAGATTTTATTGTTTATTGATTCTGCATAATACGCTGCGCTTTAGATTCGGCTCGCTACAGAATAAAACAGGTTGCAGGGGTCGGCGAGTCGGGGTCGGCGAGTCGGACTGTCCGGTCAGCTTTGCCATTAATTCTGCTTTTTATAAATAGGCCCCCTCACCAACCCCCAGACTATCGCCTGTACTGCTTACTCTTACTTCCCTCTTCTTGCCCTTCTCGCTACCTCGGCTCGCGTCGTAGCCATTGAAAATATGGGCAAAACGCGACCCAACGCTGACGGGAGGTCGAAATGTGCTCAGCAATTCGCCGAGTACAACTTTTATGAAGGAAACACCAGCGAGAAGGAGCTTGCCGAATTCATCGCCGACTACGTCCCTGCGGGGTTTTCTGCGCGCCGACCCGCGACAGGAAAGGCCATCAATTCCTTCTATGAGGATGAGCTCGCCTTCCCCATTTCGCACTTCGAGGTGAGGTTGCGCCTCCCCTTGTGGTCGGAAATCCGCCAAATCCGAATGCCATCGCCATGATGTGGCATTCGCCTGCTACCTCCGCCGCGAGCTGATAGAGTTCAACCTGACCGTCTTCAGGAAACTCTTCATCTACCACGCGACCAACGACGGAGTCGTCTTCCTGGCCGGCTCACAGTTCAAGGTCCGCGAGACGGCAAACAAGAACCACAACTGGTTCTCCAAGCTCGTCTTCATCAAGGGCGAGCTCGGCAACATACCCTTCTCACCTCGGCAGAGGAGCGAGGAGGTGTACCGGCCCCCGACGGTGACGGGCGATGATGCCGAGCTCCACAAGTTCTTCCTCGGCAAGGACTTACAAGTCGCCTTCCTCCGAAGGGGCCTCAAATCGCTCCCCCCGGTGCTGCTCGGCGAAGGTATAGCTCTTCCCCTTCTTTTCTCAATGGTTTCTCTTACAAATTGACGATTAATGATTTCTAACTCTTTATCTGCAGGGGAGCAGCTGATTCCCGAGCACCCGCCCTTTGCGGACTCGGCACTCCACCCGGACCCACTCGCATGCGAGCGGGCAGCCGCAGCAGCTTGCCGGAGCGAGCTGGGGTCGGGGAAACCTTCTTCCAGTAAGAAGCGACCCGACCCTGCGAGATCCAGCTCGCCTCGTCGCCTCGCACCTCCAAAAAAGATGAAGAAGGCGATGACGGTCTCCAGGGGAGAACAACAACAACAACATCAAATATACCTGAGCTCCCCAGAGACCAAGCCGTAGGAATCGCCAAAGGAGGACCAGGGTGGAGGCGACCCGCCTCCCTCCAACACTGCTGAGGAGCTCGCGGCCCGCGAGCCAGACCTGCCGAAGGGCCACCGCAACTTTGGTCTCGGCGGGAAGGCCAAGGACCGGCTCGGCGAGCCGATGGTTTGATGGGATGAGCAGGCTCATAGGGTCTCCATCTCCTCCCTCATCCCCTCCTGGTCAGAGCGCCACCCTCCCATCGGGCATGCCTATGCCCTAAAGTTTGGGCTCTACGACCGCGAGGACGCCGTGGCCTTCGACGCCATGAGCCTCCAACGACTCGCCCATGAGAACTCGCGGGCTCAAATGCCCGCGTTGGAGCTCGCGCATGTGTCGACTCGCCGCTGCTACCAGTTCAACCACAACCTGGCGAAGGCGGAGCAGGAGCGAGATATCGCGAAGGACAACGCCGCCGCCCTGGCAAAGCGGCTGGAGGTCGCCGAGAGCCTCCTCGCCAATGCTGCCAGTGGGGTGGTAAGTATTAGCTGACCCCTTCTCTTTCTGACTTAGGTTTCCCAAAGTTGCTAATCCTTTATTGCCTGACAGGATGCCGAGACCGCGGACCGCATGTGTGCTCGCGCCGCCGAGCTGGAGGAGAGGAACAAGATGTTGGAGGAACAGAACAAAGGCCTCCAGGGCGAGGTCACTCGCCTAATGGACACCGTCGTCCTCCCCTCTGGCGGCGAGCTGGGCAGCCCAATACAGAAACCAATGATCTACTCCGAGACCGAGGTCGCCAAGAGGCTGCGCGTCAACTCCATCAGTACTGCCAACTTTACCCTGCAAGTCATGCGAGATATGCAGGTGCTGACGGAAGGTTGCGAGGAATTGACTGCGAGAGACTTGGTGCCAGAGCTGTTCTCCCCTCCTGCTTCCCCCCTGGTGAGAAGGAAGACAGCTTCGGGTCGCTCTTCAAGGGCGTCGACGACTATAAGGATGACAATTCTGGAGGGGAGGGCGAGAGCTAGCCAGTTTTTTTTTAATGATCTCCCCCCCTAATTTTGTAACCTCGCCGAGACGAGTCCCTTTTGTAATGATATGTAATGAAAAATCACTTTGCCAGATCTTCTTTTTTCTTTTCTGTGTTCATTTTCTGTGTTGCACTCGCACGCGCGTTGCCCCCTTCATTATGCGATCTCGCTAGGATAACATTCGCCGTTAGAATGTATTTGAGTTAGGATACATACTCGCGCAGAGACCCGGAGACCTCGCCACCCCTAGACCATCAGGGGATAGGCCACTCACCTCACTGGCCCCATGAACACCCAGCTCGCTCGCGAGATCTTTCCTTTCCAGAGATTTGTTCCATGCCCGAAATTTCTTCGAGATTTTCCAAGTAAAATCTCCATGGGATGGAGCGTAGTTGCCGAGCATAGCCTCGGCCTGCTCTTCTGCCGAGATCTCAACTCGCCATCTTTGACCCTGCCCTGCTCAGATAGTGCCACCCCATGGTAGCTGCCGAGATCCCATCTCGCCACCTCCAGCTCGCCCAAAGATTGCTGGAGGTCATGTTTTCCCAGCCTCTGTCCCCAGTAACTTCAACTTCCTGGTGGTGACTTGGCAAAAGCAGCCCGCGACTTGGCTACGGAGCAAAGACGATGTCTATTGAGGACCCCGACCCTGACAGCTAGGTGGAAGCCTGACAGCGGGAGCATCTCGAGACTTAACTCCAGGGTAAGAAAGATGTCCACCGAGGACCCCTGCCCTGCCAGCTAGGTGAGAGCCTGACAGCGGGAGCATCTCGAGACTTAACTCCAGGGTAAGAAAGATGTCCACCGAGGACCCCTGCCCTGTCAGCTAGGTGAGAGCCTGACAGCGGGAGAAAGCTCGAACTTTAACTCCAGGGATATAACGATGTACATCGAGGATCCCGACCCTGCCAGCTAGATGAGAGCCTGACAGCGGGAGCATCCCAAGGCCTAACCCCAGAGCAAGCTAACTTTTCTTTGGCCAACCTCCGGGCGCTACCACCGACCCAATCAACTAGGTGAGAGCCTGCTGGCGGGTGTTGAGCATCAACCAGACACAGTACCCGGGTCATAACGACGTCCATCGGGGATCCCGACCCTGCCAGCTAGGTGGAAGCCTGACAACGGAAGCATCCCGGGACCTAACCCCAGAGCGAGATAACTTTTCTTTGGCCAACCTTCAAGCGCTACCACCGGCCCAATCAGCTAGGTGAGAGCCTGACGCGGGTGTTGAGCATCAACCAGACTCAACTCCAGGGTCATAACGACGTCCATCGGGTATCCCGGCCCTGCCAGCTAGGTGGAAGCCATACAGCGGGAGCATCCCGGGACCTAACCCCAGAGTGAGATAACTTTTCCTTGGCCAACCTCCGGGCGCTACCGTTGGCCCAATCAGCTAGGTGAGAGCCTGACGGCGGGTGTTGAGCATCAGCCGGACTCAGCTCCAGGGTCATAACGACATCCATCGGGGATCCCGGCCTTGCCAGCTAGGTGGAAGCCTGACAACGGGAGCATCCTGGGACCTAACCCCAGAGCGAGATAACTTTTCTTTGGCCAACCTCCGGGCGCTACCACCGGCCCAATCAGCTAGGTGAGAGCCTGACGGCGGGTGTTGAGTATCAACCAGACTCAGCTCCACGGTCATAACGACGTCCATCGGGGATCCCGACCCTGCCAGCTAGGTGGAAGCCTGACAGTGGGAGCATCCCGGGACTTAACCCCAGAGCGAGATAACTTTTCTTTCGAGGATCCCGACCTTGCCAGCTAGGTGGGAGCCTGACAGCGGGAGTATTTCAGAACTTAGCTTGATAAAGACGGCTCGCCTCAAGTTCAATCTGCAAAAGAGTTGGATGATTAAAGGATTCCATATTCATTAAAGGAGAGTACGTACATACTTTCACGGATAGAAACGTTTCAAGTCATCATCACTTCAAGTGTGACTTAGGGTCTCGCCCTCAACATTCCGGAGGCGATACCCCCTGACCTCAATGCTTCCTGTACAATGTACGGGTCTTCCCAGTTGGGGTTGAGCTTCCCCATTGCGACTGATCTTCCTGCCGCATCCACCTTTTTCAGGACCAAGTCCCCTTCCGTGATCTGCTTGACTCTGACGTGCTTGTCAAAGTATTTAACCATCCTCATTTTGACCTCTTCCTGCCGGATAACTGACAGGTCGCGCAGCTCCTCCACCATGTCAAGGGAGAGTTGAAGCTCCTCCTTGTTTTCAGCCCGCCATTCTTCTCTACCTTCCTCTGCTGCCACCACCCGCGGTGTTCGAACCTCGAACTATATGGGAAGTACTGCTTCGCAACCATGGGAGAGTTTGAAAGGGATCTCTCCTGTGGCTGTGTTGGGGGTGGTCTTCAAGGCCCAGAGGACTGAAGGAAGCTGTTCTACCCAACTCTCCTTCAAGTTCTCAACTTTCTTTTTTAAGAGGTTTACAATGATCTTGTTTGCCGCCTCCACTTGCCCGTTGCTCCTGTGATGGTGGACCGAGGCAAACCTGAGGTTAATCCCAAGCTATCCGCAAAAGCTGATGAATTCGACGCTGACAAATTGAGGCTCATTGTCCGTGACGATGTCCTGCGGCAACCCGTGTCGGCAGATGATCTCCCTCCATACAAAATTCCTGATTATTTGGGAGGTCACCTTGGCTAGCGCCTTCACCTCTAACCACTTAGAAAAATAATCGATCATCACCAACAGAAACCTCCTCTTCCCGCTGGCCTGAGGGAAAGGTCCTACAAGATCCATTCCCCAGATGACGAAGGGCCAAGGGGCCGTGATGCTCCTGAGGCGCTGAGCTGGTAGAAGTTGGAGAGGGCCAAACAACTGACATTTGTAGCACTTCTTTGCAAACTCTGCGACATCATGGCCCAGAGTCGGCCAGAAATATCCTTGTCTGACTATCCTTCCCTCCAGGGTCCGGCTCCGAGAGTGATTCCCGCACTCCCCGGAGTGGACCTCTTCCAAAATCCTTGGGATCTCCCTCTCGGCTACGCAACGCGCGAACATCCCCGAGATGGTCTTCCTGTACAGCTGCCCGTCGCGCATAAGATAGTATGCCGACTTATGCTTAATTCGCTTCTTGTCCATCCCCTCTGGATACTTCCCTGTGGATAAGAAAGTTGTAAAGGGATCCATCCACGAGGGGTGCTGGTCCACCTCCATCAGCCCTCCCTCCTCGATGGACGGGCGGAACAAGTTGGTGATGGTACCGCCCACCCGGGGCCCGTGTTTGGCCAATTGATCCACCAGCTCATTTTCTTCCCTTGGTATTTGCCAGATGGAGAACGTTTGGAACATGCTGATGACCCCCTTCACCTTTGCTAAGTACAACTGGAGGGTTGGCTCCCTTGCCTCGAACTCCCCATTGATCTGGGAGGCTATCACCATGGAGTCAGTGAGTACCTCCACATCATGCACTCCTAGCTCCCCGGTCAGGCGCAATCCTGCTATCACCGCCTCATACTCGGCTTGATTTTTGGTGATAGGAAAATGCACTACCACCGTTTACTCGATCCTTGTTCCCTGGGGGCTTTCCAAGATCACCCCCACCCCCAAAGAATTCTTTCCTGAAACGCAATCCACCATCACCTTCCAAGGGACCAGAAGAGTGAGTTCTACCTCCGCCACCTCGACCACATAATCAGCAAGAAAGTCGGTCATCGCCTGAGCCTTGATCGAGAGGCGGGGAATGAAGGATATGTCGAACTCACTCAACTCCATCGACCACTTCGCCAATCTCCCCGAGTGCTCCACCCCCTCAAAAATGTTGCGGAGGGGGTGGTTAGTCACCACTCGGATGGAGTGTGCCTGGAAATAGAGTCGGAGTCGTCGGGCCGAGATGACCAGAGCGAAAGCCAGCTTTTCTCAAATCGGATATCGGAGCTCCGTCTTCCTCAAGACCCTACTCACGTAATAGATTGTTAACTGTTTCTTCCCTTCTTCCCGGACCAAGACGGAGCTCAAGGCCTCGGCTCCCACCCCAAGGTACAGGGACAAGTCCTCCCCTTCTTTGGGCCCTTGGAGGAGCGGAGCCTGGGTCAACTGCCTCTTCAAGGCTTGGAATGCCTCATCGCACTCCTTAGACCACTCGAACTTCTGACCCCCCCCCCCTTAGCGCTTTGAAGAAGGGGGAACACTTCTCTCCTGCCCGAAAGAGGAACCTGCTTAGCCCGACCAACTTTCCTGTCAGCCTCTGGACCTCCTTGGCGTTCCGAGGCGACCCCAACTCCATGATTGCCCTCACCTTATCAGGGTTGGGCTCAACACCTGCAGGAGTAAGGAGATGGCCTAGGAACTTACCCCTGCTTGCTCCGAAGACACTTCAAAGGGTTCAGGCTATGTTTGGGAGCCCCTCAAAGGGTTCAGGCTATGTTTGGGAGCCCGCTTTAACTCTATTCCGTTCTAAACAGACCGGAGGAAAGGTGTTTGGGAAGAACTAAAATGTTGTCATTTTAAAACGGCCGGTTTAAAAACCTACGTTTTCCTCCGTTTTGAAAAAGTCTGGGAGACCTCCATTCTCCCTTTCAAAACGACCGTTTGAAATATTTTTTAATTTAATTTAATTTTATTTAATCAATTTAACCCATATAAAAAATATAATTATATCCATAAATTTGTAAAAAAAATCACAAATATAATACTTAATTTTGTTTTAAAAAATTCAGAAAAAATTGGTGCGAAATAAATAAAATTCATGTGAAGATAATTTTGAAAATAATTTAAACCGTCACTGAAATGGAGGTTACACAAACAAAATCTCAGTTTTAAAACCACAATTTTTAAAATACAGTTTAGCATCTCCTTTTTGAACTTTCCCGTTTTAAAACGGCACCGGTATCCCAAACGGAGCCTCAGTCTCATCTTGTACTCTCGCAGGGTGTTGAAGGTCTTTTCCAGATCCCGGAGGTGAGAGTCAACATCCTGACTCTTGATCATGAGATCATCTACGTACACCTCCAGGTTCCTCCCCTTTTGTTCTCGGAAGACCCGGTCCATCATCTTTTGATATGTTGCCCCTGCGTTCTTCAACCCAAAGGGCATCATTTTGCAGAAGTAGCACCCGTCTCCAGTGATGAAGGAGACATCTTTTATGTCGGGCGGGTGCATCCTGATTTGATGGTAACCTGAAAAAGTATCTAAGAAACTCATCACAGAAAAACCGACGTCTGAGTCAACCAGCGCATCGATCCAAGGCAAGGGATAATAATCCTTAGGACATGATTTATTTATTTAAGAGAAATCAACACACATCCTCCACCGTCCGTCTCCTTTTTTAACCATTACAACATTGGAGACCCAGCCGGGGTATTGGATTTCGGATACGAAGCCGGCCTTGAGGAGCTTGGCCACCTCCTCCCTGATGGGCTCAGCCAGCTTGTCCCCCGTGGACCTCTTCTTCTACTGGATAGGGCGGGCTTCTGGATCCAGGTTGAGGCGGTGACAGGCAACGTCCGGATCGATCCCCGACATTTCTGCCGCGCTCCACGCGAAGATGTCCACGTTCTTTTGGATACACTCCAACGTCCTCCCTTGGTCCTCTGGGCTCAGTCCCCCACTGATCCACACCTTCTCCACCCTGCCTCCCTGGGTGAGAACCTCCATCTCCACCACCTCCTCGGCAACCTCCAGCCGGGACTGCTCACCCCACTCTCCAACGGCTCCCTCACCTAGGACCGGGGCCTCAGCTTCCTGCACGACCATCACCTCGGCCGGCTCCTCCAGAACTCCTTACGCCACCTCCACCTGGGTGCGGACCTCTTCCTCCACTTCCATCCCCACTTCTCCCTCGGCCTCCTGCATGGACGGTTCCTCCGTCCTCTTCTCCATCTCCTCGGCTCCTCCATCCTCTTCTCCATCTCCTCGGCTCCTCCCTGCCAAGAGATGGAGTTCACCGCGGTGACATAGCACTCCCTTGCCACCTTGGGGTCTCCCCGGACCCGGACTTGGATGCCCTCAGCGTTGAACTTTAAGCACTGATGGAAAGATGAGGGCACACAGCGGAAGGCACTGATGAGGGGCCGCCCGAAGATGGCGTTTTAACTGCTGGGTGCGTCCACGATGACGAACCTGCAGTTTCTGGACTGCCCCCCAAGGTAACACGAAGTCCTACTCCTCCTTCCACCTCCTTCCTCTCCCCTGAGAACCCAAAGAGAGGTCCATCCGAGGCTAGCACCCTCCGGGCCTCCACCTTCATCGCGTCAAACACCTTATTGAAGATGACGTTGACGGAACTCCCGTTATTGATGAGGATCCGAGAGACAGTAAAATTCTCGACCGCGGTCTGGATGACCAACGCGTCGCAAAAGGGATCCTCATGATCCGACATGTCGTTCCTGGAGAAGGTGATCTTCTCCTCCGAGGGTATGGCTAGAGATATGGAGGCAACGCTCCAGCGGTACATAGTATGGAGGCTTGCCTTCTGGGTAGCCTCAACTCCCACTCCCCCGTGGATCACTCCGATCCCTCCTCGGGCTCCGACATCAGCCCGGTCCTCGAACCGGTCCTCCTCTCCCCTGGGCAGGACTTCTTCGATCCGCACCTCCTGGCGGGGTTGCTGCTGCTGCTCCCTGTTTTCCCTCATCTCGAGGAACTCCGGGCACGTGGCCGTAGCATGACCCTCCTCCTGGTGGAAGTCGCAATAGGGCAACTCCACCCTGACTTCCCCGCCTCCTCCTCTGCTGACCTCTCCTCCTCTGGGCTATCGCCATAGCCTGACATTGATCGGGGAGAGGGGGCCTTTGGCCCTGCCTCCAGCCCTGGGGGTTGAACTGACCTTGGCCTCCCCTGGCGGTTGTCTCCTCCATGGAAACCTCTCCGCTGGCCTTGGTCCTGCCACTTCTGCTGCCTCCATCCGAGCCGATTGTTCGACTCCTGGAGGCCCCACCTCGGCTGTTGTTGTTGCTGCTGCTGCTGTTCCCTCTGTCGGGGTTCAGCTCTCCTCACTTCCTGACCTTTGCCACCTCCTTGCACCTTCTCCTCCGTGGCCCACCTGGCCAGCTTCCTCGCAAACTCGGGGTTCGACGCCTCCCCGTCGACCTCCCTTGCCGCCCTCTCCATCAGCTCCTCATAGGAGTGAGGGGACACCCTCTTCAGCTCCATCCTGAAGAAGCCCTGCTACAGCCCCAAGGTGAAGGCCATCATCAGGGAGTGCCCTGACATCTCCTGGACCTGGGTGTCCTCTTCCTAGAACCGGTCCACATAGCTCCCCAGGGTCTCGTTCACTCCCTGTTTGATGTGGAACAGGGACTCAGACTCCCTCTTCCTCTTCTTGGAGGTGGTGAACCTCAACATGAACCCCCGACGTAGGATACTCGACGCAGTAGATAGAGTTGGTCGGCAACTGGTGGAACCAATCTCTTTCCTTCTCCTTGAGGGTGATGACGAAGAGTCTGCATTTGAAGGCATCTGACATCTTCCTTATTGAAACCGCATCCTCAAAGCACTGGATGTGCTGAACCGGGTCATCCTTCCCGGTATAGTAGGACATCTCCGGCTCCCGAAACCCCTCTGGAACTGGGGCAAACGAAACCAACTCACTGAAGGGGCTACCTCCCCCTGCTGGGCGAGCCGGGAGATCCCGCACACCCATCTCGCCGAACCGGCCTCCACTTGCTGAGCCGGGGAACAACACTCGCCCAGGAAGATCTCGCCCACTCTCCTTCGCTGTCTCCTTCCCAGCTCGCCTAGCTGGGGCGTCCTCGCCTAGGGCTGGGTCAGCGACGACTGGAACGGCCGGCATCGAGCACTCGACGCGCGTGCCGAGTGCGAACTTGACGAGGCTGATCACCTCCTTCCTGAATTCTTCGAACATCTCTATGGTAGCGAGAGGGGGAGGGGGTGGCGAGTCGGCCTTGCCTGAACCTTGTCCTTCTCCAATCATTGAGCTCGCAGAAGATTTTCGGTGCTGATCACACTCCACGCTCTCCAAACTAAAATGTTGAAACCGAAGAATCAGTCTCTGTGGAGTTCGACCCTTGAGGAAGGGGTGATCACACACTTCTCTCACACAAGCCAAACAACCGAAGACTTAGCACAAGGAACAGACCCAAGGCTCTTGCACGGAGGTCCCACCACAAACCCGGAAGATCTTAGAGTACTTTCTCTCCTTAGTCAAGTGCTGAGCTAAAGATACCTCAGAAAGCGCAAGAAGACAAAGACACACGTAAGCATGCCTTCTGAGGTACCCCTTGGGTCTTATTTATAGTTTTCTGAAAATGGTCTGCAAACAACCAACCTTCGTTGTTCCAAACAGCTACGTGCAGGCCAGATTGGCTTGCCAATAACGTAACTCCGCTGTTCTGAAAGGCTGAGGGCAGACCAGCAGGGGAAAAATAGTAAAAAAAATACCTTATGTAACACTGGGCGAGTGGCTCTAGAAAACCTCCACTCGCATGGAGTGGCGAGTGCCTGATGGTGCTAGCACTCGCCGCCTCCCTATGGCCCTGGGCGAGTGCGAGCCCGAAAAAGCCGCACTCGCCAACTGCCTGCCGAGATCCCTGGGCGAGTGTGAGTCTGCTGCTCCACTCGCCAACTGCCTGCCGAGATCCCTAGGCGAGTGCGAGTCTGCTGCTCCACTCGCCAACTGTTCCACTCCACCCCACCTGGGCGAGCCGACGGAGCTTCCGAGATCTTACTCAACGCCAAAAGGGAAGCGTTGAGTGTCTAGGTTTCACTCGACGCCAAGGAAAAATGGAAGCGTTGAGTGAGGTAGCCTTACTCGACGCCAGGGCGAATGGCGTCGAGTGGACCCGATTCCAGATGCGAGTGGACCCGACGCTGGGGGCTGGGCTCGCCTGGGACTTGGCTGGTCTGGCTCTTGTCGAACTCCACTCGCCGGATATGGGGTTGTACACAACGGTAGCTTATTTTAAAATGACTATAAAAGAGCGCGTTTTTTTCCTTAGGAGACAAGATGGAGAATTACATGTCTAGGGTTCCGCTGCCTCCTCTATTGTTGCTAACCACAGTCTCCACGCGAGGAAAAGTGAACTATCTCCCTCCCGTTTGTGATTGAAGAACTCCGAAGAGCGAAGTCTCCAACGACTATCAACAGTTAATCGTGTGCAAGAACAACATTTATAAGCATCGATCGCGCGCCGCTCTACGGAGGAATCCTTTTTTGAGGGAACAATAGTTTTTAACTTCTTTTTCTCTATCTGTATTCTTCTCTTTCCTAATTTTTTTTGGGTGTGAGGAAAATCAACCGGGGAGGTTGTCAGAATCTGAAAAGGGTTCTGTGGGAAATCGTTCTGGGAGGACGTCTAGATCGGGGAGATCTAGTGGGGCTCTAAGACCCTTCTGGGGAGAAAGGTGAGGAGCCGGCTCGAAGACCTTTTTGGGGAGCAAAGGGAGAGAGAGCCAACCGGTCCTGGATGAGGGTCGGTATAGAAACAAAAAGAGAGTTGTTTTCATTGCCTCCGATCCCCGACGTCACAGAGATCTAGTTTTGGTATTGTAAACACTGTTAAGTTTTGAATAAAATCAAAGTTTTATTATTTCATTCTGAATTCGTGGTTGCATGTTGCTAGTGTATTGAATGTTGTGTCAGAAATTTGAAAACAATATTCTACAGGGAAAATTGTTTTTTGTGACCTACCGTCGCGCGGTTGTAGCCTTACTGCTCGCGGTAGCTTCCAGAATAGGCTGCCCTGCTGAAATTCGTTTTAATTCTGAATTTAATTGAAAACCTTATTCACCCCATCTAAAGTATGCCAACCGATCCAACACGCAGCCCCCCTCCATTCTGTGTGTTTTCTTCTCCGTAATCCGCTTATTCCCATCATCGCCCCTCCCATTCTTGCTTTTATCCAATCTGTTCGCAGAGCTTCTTCACGAATTTCTCTCCGAGCTTCTTCATCGATTGCTCGTCAGTGTGCTGCTCTCCTTCCCAGGACTGTGCGCTCTCCGATCTCTGATTGTCTTCATCTTCCTGCTTTCCAAGCTTCTTCCCTATTTCAAATATTTTTTTTGCTTCCCTGCAAAAGAATAATGAGAGAATTATTTAATTTTGTTGCGCCCGAACTCGGCGCCCCTGTAGACCAGTTTAAATGACATCGTCTTAGCTCAAGAGCGGTCGAACACACAAACAGTCAATGTAAGTTGAGCCGATTGACACGACAATTTTTTTAACGTGGAAAGCCTCGAAAAGTTGTAAAAAATCACGTGGTCGGAGCTATGCCGACCAAACTTCCACTATTCTCAACAAGACTTTGTAGAGATGACGAGGGCGACAAGACGCTCCTCATTACGACTTGTTGAGGGAGAGAGAGAGGGCTCCAAGGGTGACACGCCACCGCTCGCGGAGCTAAGTATCTTCTTGGATTTTGCAGGGAGCGCTGCGCTCTGAGCGCTTTGACGACTCTTGCTGGTACTCTGAAGTTGTGGCTGCGCGTTCTGCACGGCTTGAAGTCTGTGGCTGCGCGTTCTGCATGACTTGAAGTCTGTGGCTTGTTTCTTGTTGCTTGTGGAGGAATCTGGAGCGAAAGACTTGCTACTGAATCTTGGCGCTGAGCACGTAACAAAGTTCGTGTAGAGTGAAATGTGTGCACGGTGAAATGTGCGCAGGGTGGAACCTCCAAGGTGCTCTTGAAGACGATCGAAGATCTTCAAAGACGTTCGAAGGACTTCGAAGGATTTTTTCGAAGGATTCTTCGAAGGTGAAGGAGATTTGCAAGGGATTTCTAGAAGAGCTCTCACGTGCGTAGGAGACGAAGTGGGGGGAAGAGAAGACGGAAATGAAGGAGACCTTGGGGTCCTATTTATAGATTTTGAGGATGGTTACGCAGTTATCCGCAGAGCATAACCACTTTATGTTCTATTCGTAGACCACTTTCTTATAATTTATAACACATATTTTTAGGATGCTCGCTATATGCACACCGAATATTAAATTAGGTTATGCTTATCCCCCGATGATGGGTGGTTAGAGTTGGTTAATCGGCAATCAGACGGTGGAGATTAAGCGGCGGACACCGGTCCGATTGGAGGAGATCCGGTTGGCGACGAAACCCGGTCGATGGGAGGCTAACCGCTCGCTCTCTGGGGGGGCGTCCCGGGGAGGGCGTGCCACCCAGTCGAGGAGGCCGGTCAAAGAGACCGCGGTGGCCGGTCGAGAGGCCGACCACGAGCCCTCGCGGCCGCGAGGTGCGGCGACAGCCAGCCAGGACATCGGCCGCGGACCCTCGCGGCCGCATGCGTGCGGTCGGGAGGCGAGGCGGCGATCGTCCAGGAGGCCGTCCGCGGCCCTCACAGCCGCGCGCGTGTGACTGCGAGGCGCGGCGGCGGTCGGCCCCAACCCTCGCAGCCGCGTGCGTTCGGCGGCCGGCCGTGGCCGCGAGGCGCGGCGGCGGCTGGCCGAGAGGCCGGCCGTGGGCCCTTGTGTCCGCGTGCACACGACTTCGAGGCGCGGCGGCGGCCGGCAGCAGCCCCCTGAGGCCGCGTTCGTGCGGCTGCAACGCGCGGCGGCGGGCGGTCGGGAGGCCGGTTGCGATCCCTTGCGGTTGCGTGTTTGCGGCCGCGGGGTGCGAAGTCGGCGGTTGACCGGGCGGCCGGCGAACGGCGAGGCGGTTCCGCGCCATGCGCTGTGGTTGGGGGTGGTTCCATCATGGGTTAGTGCGGTTGACTTTTGTCAACCCCACCTAGTCCCCATGACCCCCACTAACTTAGTGGGGCTGTAGGAATTCCGGTTATTTGCAGCCCAAAATTCCTATAAACGAAGGACCCATCAAACTTCATAGCAGCTGTCTTTTTAATAAATTCCCTCTTCCCTGCAGATAGATGACAAGATTAATTATTCTTGGTTTATAATAAAAAAGGATATATCCATTTCATTCTTTTAAAAAATTCATATTTATTTTTATTAATTCTGCTGTTAAATTATGTTATCACCAATATTAAGATGAAAGCTGTTCATAGAGGTTTTTTGGTCATTTGGTTTAGAATAGATACTGCACCGCTGTTTTACCAAACAATTTTGTCCATTTCTCATTATTGGATGGATACCTTCAAACAGAGCCTTACTCGTGAATATTTAGATGTACTGAAACCTATGATTCAGACTGACAAAGCCGGTGTCTAAGCTCTTGTATCAATTATCAATCCCTTAATAAAACCACCTTAGAGAATAGGGGCGATATTTGTGTCCGAGCCACTGTTGTAATCAGGGAAGATGATGACCCGATAAATCCAAGACATTCGTCTAAATTCTGCTTTACACATGGCGCGTCATAATTGATTCCGGATTTCTCTTTCCTCTAGGCACAAATTCCCGCGAGAATAGGTATTTCGTGGATTGCTAATTTGTTTGGCAAACTTTTGTTGTCGTCTGTGCTGTCCAAGGCTCCGTTTGTGGGGACTTATTTTCACCGGTCAAGCGGTTACGACCGCATGAACCGGACCGGTTCATGCGGTCGTAACCGCTTGACCGGTGAAAATAAGTCCCCACAAACGGAACCCAAGTCTACCGTCCAAGCCTAATCTCAATTTACTTTTTTGAATTCTTGAATAGGATTCATTTTGGATGAGATTCAATTGAGACGGGGATTAACGAATGTACAGTGATATTGTTTGGTCTCTGCAGCTTCCCACTTTCGTAAGCTGATTCTAAAATAGAGGAATTTGGGATTACTATCTTGACAATTTCCATATTTATAATCTATCACGGGAACACCTTCTGTTCATCAAGATGTCTCGGCTCATGCCCAAAAAAAAAGTCTTCCCTGATCTCAACCCGTAACTTATGGTTTGAGTTCGACAGCAAGAAAATCAAGGTTTAAAGCTACTTTACTTTCGGGTTTGAAATAAACAGCAGAAAATTATTATTGATCCCCAGAAGTTAGACAGTCATATAATTGCAAAGACCAAGGGCTGTCACCAAGGTTTAAAGCCGAGGCAAAGAAGGTACCTGGAAAGAGTAGGCCGCTGGAAATTGATGCTTTTCGCAAATAATGAACCATAGAGGCTTTTGCTGAGGTCTTCAGATCTCGGAGAGTGGCGCGGCAGACCGAGATAGGGTTACTATTAGAGGGATTATAGGAGGACTGTGGGGAAATAAGCAGAGGGATCTAGGATTTCGTGATTACCGAGTTTTAAACAACGGAAGAGATCATGAGGGGAAGAGGCGATATCGCGAGTAGGGTCACTTGGATGTCGGCATGAGAGCGATTGTCAGAGGCGAGGGAGTAGTTGGAGGGCGCCATCGATTTCCGGTGTGGGGATCGTCAGAGGCATGCGAGTAGGAGGAGGGCGCCATTGATCGTCAGAGGCTTTTTGAGGCAGACGCGATATCGCAAGGAGTTTGTGCGAAAGGGGAGGAAGCTGCTATCGGGAATGAGCTACGAAATCGGGATATCAAAACAAATTCATAATAAAGTTGCGACGTGCTGTTGTAAATTGGACAGTTGTAAATTGGACAGTAGGATGATTAGAAACGACGGATAGGATTTAAGATGTGCCTCAATTGGTTAATTACCGGGACCTCCCGTAGGAGTTTGCATAATTATAGGTAGTGCACCCTTCTATCTTTTAAAATTAAATCCCCCTCTAAATTTTCCTCGGTTACAAAGATTCCCCTTCCGTTAAAAATATAGATGAAAAGGATAAAATCAATTAAATTATTTTAAGATATTTCAATTTTATCTTTTTATAATATTTTAGATTCATTACAAAGGGTAAAATGTAACGCATCCTTTTCAATATAGAGTTATTACAAAGGGTAAATGTGGAATATCATAAAATAATTTGGCATATTTGATCACTTTCCATCCATATATCTAAAAGAATCTATCTTTCAAAATTACATTTACGTAAAATGTAACACATCTTTTTCAACGTAGAGTTATTTCAAAGGGTAAAAGTGGAATATCATAAAATAATTTGGCATATTTGATCACTTTCCATCTATAATTCTAAAAGAATCTATCTTTCATCTAAAAGAAAAGGTCACAACTTTCAATGTGAGTCTTTACGAAGGATAAGATTGAATATCATAAAATAATTCGGCTGATTTTAACATTATCCATCCATATTTCTAGGGAAAAGAACATTTTGTAAATTGGGGAATTTTAGAGGGGAGGTAAATGTAATTTCAAAAGATAGAGGGGTGCAATATGTAATTATGCAAACTCTTAGGGGTGGTCCCCGTAATTAACCCAATATATATACACCAAGAAACGAAGCATTGCCGGTAGTATCCATTGGATGAAACCATGGTCCACTCCGATCAAAACTACTTTTTAAACAAAGGGACACCCCGGTGGCCCCAGTGCACAAAGCATCCCCATGCAACGAGGGTTCAAGGAAGAGTCCCACCACATTGGTGAAATATAGGCAAACCTTACCCTGCAATTTTTCAAAAGGCTGCTTCCAGGACTCGAACCCTGTGACCTCAAGGTCACAAGACAACACCTACACTGTTATAATTTATAAGAAGTTGAATTGGATGCATCACTCCACCCGCTGTAGTTGGAGAGCTTTCTACAAAATGATAAATAGTTCTCCATCATTCTGGTTTGCTTCATGAAATCCTTAATTATTTGTGAAGTATACAAGACTCAGTACTAGAACTTTGCGTCATAGTGATGACTGATGACACTCTTCAAAAAAAATTAGCAGTAAATATTTATCATTGATCATAATATCCAAATAAATACAAGTGGTCATATTCCTCCCCTAACTTATGCTTTGAATCTAACAATTTGCTGAATGAGCCCATCCTTTAGAGTATTATTGTGTTTTCATCTGTGAATTTAATCTTTAACATGCGCTTGCAGAGGCAGACACATAAATTTTTTGTGTGCAGGCGGAGTGCTGATTTATTCAAAAAACTTTAATCAGTAAATATAAAAAAATGCTTATATTATATTAATGTCTCAGTTTTTTATATTATGTCCATATTTTTTAAGGATTTCTTTTGTACAATGTCTAAACATAGAAAAAAATGTCCATATTACAAAAAAAATCGGCAAAATTATGATGTCACGAAAAATCGAGCTCAAGACTTCCCCATCAAAAACACAAGACCATGACCACTACTTCAATACTATCTATTAAAAATTTAATGAATAGTTATAATATATAATTTGAAGGGGAGCATTGACGCATTGATTGAGGTGTTGTAGTGTGACCTTGATGTCACAGGTTCGAGTCCTGGAAGCATCCTCTTGCAAAAATTCATGGTAAGATTTGCCTACTTTTCACTCTTGTGGTGGGACCCTTCTCCGAACCCTCACTGCACGGGGATGCTTTGTGCACCCGGTTGCCCTTTTTAGTTACAATATATAATACATATAAGGAAAAATAATAATTTGATTTTAGTTTCTTTCTATTAGTGAAAAATAATTTAATATCTATTACAGATGCATACGATAGCTTGTAATTCCTCAAAATATTTCTATTTTTTTTTATTACAATGTAGGGCACTCCTCTGTGGAGGATCTACAGGTTTATTTATCTATGCATACTGCTTCTATTATTACTATGCTCGGTCAGATATGTCAGGATTTATGCAAACATCCTTCTTTTTTGGTTACATGGCCTGCATCTGCTACGGTTTCTTCCTCATGCTCGGTTCGATAGGCTTTCGAGCCTCGCTCTTGTTTGTTCGTCACATATACCGCTCCATCAAATGCGAGTAATTCCCCAAATCACGCAGTTCTTTATACACGCTCCAGTGCAGGTAAACGACGACCCGTTATGCATTATCTGCTTGTCTTATTATCGCCAAGATTTTTTCTTTGTTGAATTCCGAAGTTGTAGTATGCTGCTTCATGTTTGCCATTGATCATTTCCAAATCTACTGCTGTCAGCTAATTTTACCAAATGAAATTAACATGGATCGATCACGGTCACTGTAATTTGCAGTCAGGAATACTAAATTAGTTCCAGTGTACAATTTTGTTTCTTAAAAAAAACTGTTTTGATGGAAAAATATGGTTTTTTTCCTCCTAGTTCATAAGCAACACCACTGCAATTATTTTGGATTCTCCTTTTATTGTAATTCTCTCTTGTTCTATTAGCTTGATTTTGCATCGTGTGTAGTTGTATTATTTTTACGGCTTTTTAGCGGTGAAACTTGTACGCGATTCTTTTCTATTAGGGTACTTTCGTTTGATTGGGGGTTCGTTTTTCATTAGAATTATACCTTCAAATTCCGAAGTGCTAATTCCGTTTAGCCGAACGGAGCTTTACAGATTTTCAGAAAAGAGTTTTAAATATGACTGGGTTGTAATTTCCTGAGAATATTTACTATTCAGTAGTGTTTTATACAGCACTGCAAGAATGCAACTAATGGATGGCTGATAGTTGATTGTCTTGTTATGTTGTTGGGTTGGGTTAGGTTGATTTCAACCTGTTCCGGCCCGTTCATGCTATGGGTCAGATTTTTCAGAGAGAGAGAGAGATGGGAAGGGACAGTGAGATAGAATGTGATGCAGTAGAAACTCCCTCAGGTCAAGCCTCGGGCTACCGACAGAAATTGGCGTGTTTGATAAACCTCTATTTTGGAGACCTGTTGTGGTGGGAAAATCTAGAATCTCTTATTTGAGCTCCATTTCTCACCGAGGTTCATTTCCCACGGGAGCCACCGGCACCGCTCTCCTGAAAAGAGCCTCGTATTCTGTTCGGTACTCATTTTTGCATAGATGACTTTTTATTCAACTCGGCGGATAAATGAAAGTTGTTTGGGTAATCTCCATTTTATGGCCCCTTGTGTAGTAGGGAATGCCAAATCTCTATTTTGAGATTCATTTCACCTTTCTCTCAAATATGGCCTTAACCCCAAACTTCATGCCACATGCTTCTCTAGGGGCGAATTCGTTGGGTTGTTTTCAAGATCTCAGACATCGAAGCGGAAGAATTGCACTCATTGTGAGGCTCTTCGAACACGTCATGATGTGAGATGAAAACTTTAATTTAATTTAGACTGCGTTCGTCTCGTGGGTATTCAGAGGAAGGTTTTGGTCCAAAACCAAAAATGCATGGGTTTTGTAATTTAGCCAAAACTCAAATTTGATGTTCGTTTGCAGGATAGTTTTCAGCGATACAAATTGAATCTATTACTTTTTATGTTCGGCTACATGATAGAATTCAAAAACAGGAATTGAAATTTAAGCAACCAAAATCATGATATTTTAAAATATCTCACACACTCACACACAAAGATAAGCATATGCAAATACACACCAAAATGCATTGCAACTCTCGTAAAAAAACAAAATTCCTAAAATAATCTACGTTGCACAAGCCAACAACTTTCCAAAACCCTAATAAGATGGAACCCAAAAAAATTTGGAGCAATATTTAGGTCAGGATCGTGGATAATGCTCATGGTCCTGCACCAATGAGGAGCTTGCAAAGGTGGTGGGGCCCATGCAGTTGTGGCTTGTGTCATACACTTTTGCACGGGGCTCTCATCATTTGTGGTTTCTTATTGGTTGTGTGGACGATGCTTACCGTCCACGGTCCTGACATAAAAATTTTTCAAAAATTTGAGATTAGGGTTTAAGATTACTTATTGAAATGTTGATGATGAAATCGGAAGGAGCAGATTTTTGAGATAATAATTGAGTTGCCGGGTTGGAAGCAAGAGAGGAGGTTCTCCTTGGTTGGAAGGACGTAGTCGCCACCTCCTGCTGTGTAGCCAGATCAAATGCCGCCTCCTTGCGTCATCTTAGAAGCTGCCTCACCGAAAATAGGGCCGCGCCAGAGGAGGAAGGGAGGGGATGAGTTGTGCGATTAGGAGATACAAGGTGAGGGATTTTCTCCTAAAACCGATGAAAAGGAGAAGGTTTTCAAACTAGCTTGCTTTCATAATGGATCCGACCTAAAACCTATGAAACGAAAGGGGCTAGACACTCTTCAGACCCTGCAAATGACTTGTATAAATTATAATATATCCATCAATATTACACTTGAATTTCTCAAAATATTCTGGATTTGAACATTTTATAAGGGCAGAGACTATTTTTGGGGTGACCTAACTAAATATTGTGTATAATGCAAAAAAAAATATTAACCATCAGTCTAATTGTTCGTTTGGCGCAACATTTTAGTTCGAGTGAGTTTGGATAAAAATGCCACCATCATAAAATGTGTTTGACATGACAACCGTTATCCGAGAAAAAAAACACTATTTTCAACATAATAGTGAAGGGAATTCGTCGGGTTAGGTGGGGAGTTCACGAGGACGGTTAATAATCATTGCGTTCATGACCGCCACTGACATACCAAACGGACCCTAAAGCATATTTGAAATTACTCGCTTTATGTTCCTATTAAAGTTTCATATCATGCGTTCATATTGTACACACAAACAATGAGCATGTCCATGAACTACGATGAATAATATATATAAATTGGTGGGCTAGTATGGGTCGGGTTTGCCGTCCTCTTTGGGTTTATCGCGGTGGGAATCATGGCGTCAAACGGGCTCTTTTTAATTGGTTAATCAAAAGCAGTTATTCAGGCTCCATTTGGTATTTTGGCATGGTGGCGGCGGTCATAAACATGAGTGGTTAAATTTCATCCATTTTTAAGTTCAAACGGATGTTGTTTGTTAGGTGATCATTAACGAATGATGGCTTAACCCATGTGTTTACGACCGCCACCACAGTGCCAAACATATACACACACACACACACATGAGCATCTTCGCACGGGCTACGCCCGTGCTCGATGATCTCGGGCGGCCTTCGGCCGCATCGCCTTCGCACGGGTTTCGCCCGTGCTCGATGTGTCGCAGCGGGCTGTGCCCGCATCAAAACGGGCTACACACGCAACATATACACAAGTACTCAAAACGACCGTAAAAAAATATAAATTAAGATTATAATTTTTATTTTTAAAAAAAAATATACGCTTTGCCGTAATAATTTTAATTTTTCTCTCACACACTCTCTCCCTCTCTCTCTCATATAGGTTAGGCCTATTAATATTCTTTTTTCATCTCTCTTTCCCTCTTTTTATCTTTTTTTCTCTCTCTATCTAAAGGATGAGATTTAATATGCTCTTTCATCAAACGGTTGAGAAAAAATATTTGGTGTGCTTGGAGATATGTATATTGATATATATGATAGAGAGATATAAAATTAGATATAGAGGGGTGGAAGAGAGATAAAGCTGTAGAACCAGCAGGGGGGGTGGGGTCACGTGAATTCTGCACGCAGGCAAAAAACAAACGCATGCAGATTATACTGCTGCTGGGGTGAGGAGTTATGTCATATTAATGATTTACTACTTTTTGTTCCCAGGTGAGCGTGCTGCTTTGACAATTACAAATTTACAATTAATTTAGCATATTACCATTAATTTTGTTTCCTTTATTGTAACTAAAATATTAAATTAATTAATTAATTGATTCTAGAAGAAGTCTAAATATATATAAAATGCAAACAAATATATATTCAACATATTTTAACATGTAGGGAAGGCTCCCGCAACTTGGAGTGCACTCATATTTATTTTTGGCCAGAGGAAGAATAGGAGGAAGTCTAAATTTTTTTGTAGTCAATTTTGTTTAATTTCAAAATATTTTGACTAATTAATATTTTTATTCTTCTCATTTTATGTATTATTTTCATTTTGAATTTTATCAATTTTGTTATTTTTTTAGGTTATATATTTTCTCTTATAGTCATGCATAGTCTTGAAGTTAACTTTATTAGTAATATGAATATATAGGCATTGTTAGCTTAGTTTTTGTAGTTATGTATATAGTTATAACATGCAAATGGCTCTCTTCATGTCAACGCGCATTTTGTGGTCAAACTATATTAATTTGTATTAATGAGTTAGTTGTATTAATGAGTTAGTTGTATTAATTAAAATGTTACATTCTTTAATTATTCTATTATTCCTATAATTAATATCAAGGGAAGTCATTGATGAAATGGTAAATTCACTTTTGCAATATTTCATTTATTGGAGCAAGGGTTTCACCATCATATTAAATAATGCAATTAATGGAAAAAATATAATTAAATTTACCTCTTGGCTAAATTAATCTTATCGCAATCAAATTCAAATTCATACACATTATTTGATTATGCAAGTATAATATCAGGCCTCTCAGACTCGGACTCCGTTTGGGGGGACTTATCTTCACCGGTCAAGTGGTTACGATCACATGAATCATAACTTAATTAAAGTTCAGTTCATGTGGTTGTAACCGCTTGACCGGTGAAAATAAGTCCCCCCAAACGGAGCCTCAATCTTATCTTAAATTTGTAGGATTGTTCAAATTGGATTGGATGCAAGTCTATGATCGGAACGGTCCGATCGAATTCTTAAAATATGTTGTTTAGAGTATTTTTTTAATATATTTATAATTATTTAGACGATTGGATATTTCAATTAATATTTTTTTATTAATGAACACAAAAAATTTCATGTTGCCCTTGCATTTTATATTATTCAATCTAATAATATGAAAGTGTATAGGATACTTGGATTAAACCAAATAAAATATAATTAAAAAGCAACAAAAAAAATGTGTACGTACACTATATTAATTAAAAAATGTGTACTTAACACTATTAATTTCATGTTGCCCTTGCATGTTAAATGAGGGAGCCGTAGACCAATAAATACTTGTAATGAAACTGCAAGGTGTTGGGGTGGTGGATCACTTCAGGGCCTCTTGTTTCTCACACCGGGTTAGCCCAAGTGAGCTTAGAGGCAAGGGAGTGTGAAGCAGCCCCAGTATGCATTCTTGTTCCTCTGTTTGAGGAGAGGTCGACGATCGTCGAGCTCACGCTTGAGCGTCGACCTCAGCTGGCGTCGAGCGTCGAGCTCTGTCTGGGGTGTCGACCACCGCTGGATCGTCCAGCGTCGCCCTTCGCTGATGCGTCGAGCGTCGACCTCGGGTGAGATCGTCGACCTCCGGTCGACGCCCGAGCGTCGAGCTCGGTTCTGCGTTCGACGTTTGAGTCGTTTTTTACTCCTGAGTACTTATATCCCTTTTTTTGGGAATTAGGGTAAGTGAAGCAAATTTCAGAGAGATTGACGGCTGCGTATTTCCTGAAGAAGACGTATACGAGGTTTATCGCTAGAGGCGTCGTTCAGGGGAGTTTTTTCTCGGGTAATTTCTTGTCCAGAAGAAGGTGAAGGTAGGGTCGGCTTTGGCCTTTGTAACCTTTTGTAACCTGTAATCTTTTGGTGAATACAAGAAGGAGGAGAAGAAGGGGAGAGAGGACGTAGCCCGGTTTTGGGTGAACCTCTGTATTTGTGGTGTTGTGTCCTGTGCTTGTGATTGCTCTGTGTTTTGTTATTCTGTTTTTCGACTTTGCCTCTTCTCGGCACGCCCGATTTCTTACATTTGGTATCAGAGGGAGGTTCTCTCGATTCTCGGATATGAGTTCAGGAGGTGTGCGGATCGAGATAGAGAAATTTGATGGAAGCAGATTTGATCTGTGGAAGATGAAGATGGAGGATCTTCTGGTGGATCGGGATTTGTGGGGGGCAATAGCTGATGATCCACCAACCGAGAAGGCTGCTGTGGATGTGGTTGCAGCCTGGACAAAGACAGATCGAAAAGCCAAAGGTCTTATCAGACTCTTTCTCACAGACTCTGTTTTGACAAATGTGATGGAGGAGACTTCCGGCCAAGGTCTATGGCGGAAGTTGGAAACCCTATATCAGAGCAAGTCCCTTGTGAACAAGCTGTTATTGAGGAAGAAGTGGTACAATCTGAAGATGCAGGAGGGTGGTTCCTTCTCGGAACACCTGACCAATTTCAACACGGTTGTGGGTCAGTTGATCTCTATTGGTGAGAAGATCTCGGATGAAGACAGGGCGATCACACTACTTTGTTCATTGCCGGACTCTTGGGACAACGTTATCGTTGCCATTGGGGGTAATGGAGACAGAACACTCACTTGTGAGTCGGTGTGTGCTACTCTTCTTTCTGAGGAGACCAGGAGAGCGGGTTCTGAGAAGACCAACAAGGGTGCATTGAGCGTATTCAGATCTCGCCCTCAGTTGAGGGACACAAAGCAAGGTGGATCTCGAGACAAGTCTCGTGGAAGGTCCAAGAGCAAAGAAAGGAAACCCGTCAAGTGCTGGAATTGCAATGAGGTTGGGCATGTGAAGTCTCACTGTCCCAACAAGTCCACTCAGAAGAAGGATGGAGGGTCAACTTCGGGTGCCAAGAAGGAGGCTGACTGCGGTGACATGTACATCGCAGCTGCATGTGTTGCTCATCAGGATGCGGATGTGTGGTATGTTGATACTGGAGCCTCTTACCACATGACCCCTCACAGGCACTGGTTTTGTGAGTATGAGGAGTTTGCGGGTGGTGATGTCATGCTTGGGGATGATACTGCAGTGCAGATCATTGGTCGTGGCAAGGTGAGACTGAAGATGGCCAACGGGACTACGAAGACCCTTCCGGGGGTGATGCACATTCCTGGGATGAGCAGGAATCTGATCTCGGTGGGATCTATGGCTGATGCGGGAGTTTGCTTCAGCTGTGACATACACTCATGCAGGATGACCAGAGGGGCGATGGTGATCGCCAAAGGTGTTAGGCATGGAACACTGTACAAGCTACTTGCTGATACAGTGGTGCCTAGTGGGGCCTTCATCTCTGAAGGCCAAGAGGAGGACCAGGAGGAGCAGTCCAGGCTGTGGCACCAGCGGCTTGGACACATCAGTGAGAAGGGGATGTCGGCTGTGGCATCTGGCCAGATGGTGGAGGGTGTGCCCATGTGCACCTCGAGCTTTGGATTCTGCGAGCATTGCCTACTCGGCAAGCAGAACCGGGTTAGCTTTCAGGGAGCAGGGACTAGGGCCACTAGCCCTCTTGATTTGATCCATTCTGATGTATTCGGACCTACTCCAGTTCCATCCCTTGGTGGAGCTAGGTATTATGTATCTTTTATTGATGATTATTCCAGGTTTTCTTGGCTTTACTTTCTCAGGTCCAAGGCGGAGGTTCTAGACAGGTTCAAGGAGTTTAAGAACCTGGTGGAGAACCAGTTTGAGAGGAAGGTGAAGGTTCTCCGTTCTGACAACGGAGGGGAGTATTGCTCGGACGCCTTCGAGCGGTACTGTACTAAGCAGGGGATTGCACGGCAGAAGACCACGCCGTATACTCCAGAGCCGAATGGAGTGTCGGAAAGGCTCAATCGGACATTGATGGAGAAAGCCAGGTGCATGCTCAGTTGGGCTGGTTTGGGGACGGAGTTCTGGGCTGAAGCGGCGGCTACAGCTAATCACTTGAAGAACAGGTCCCCCACATCTGCAGTGAAGGGGTGTACCCCTTTTGAGGCCATATTCAAGAAGAAGCCAAATTTGGCTTATGCTTGTGTGTTTGGGTGTGATGCTTACGTGCACATTCCAAAGGAGAAAAGGGGGAAGCTGGATATGAAATCCGAGAGATGCATCTTTGTGGGCTACAAAGAAGGCATCAAGGGATACAAGCTTTGGAACCCGGTGACGAGGACGGTGACGTATAGCAAGGATGTGGTCTTTCATGAAGCCCGTCCTCAAGTCACTACACAAGCGGAGGAAGGGAAAGCTGCAGAAAAGGTGATAGTGGAAAGGGGCATGGAGGAAGTTCCTCTGGAGGATGCTCAGATCACTACAGTGGCTGGTTCAGATTCAGATTCTGAATCTGATGTTTTGGAGGAGGTGAGCCTTGATGATGAATCAGAAGATGAAGTTGCTGATGCTCCACTTCTGAGGCGTTCAACGAGGGAAAGGAGGGCACCAATCCGGTACTCCCTTGGTGCGGTTGGAGCACAATATTGCCTGAACATGCTTGGAGAAGATCCCATTTCAGCCAGGGATGCGAGGTCGAGGGCTGATGCGAATCAGTGGGAGCTTGCTATGGTTGATGAGATGGAGTCTCTGCGGAAGAATCAGACCTGGGGTCTGTGCAAGCTTCCAAAAGGGAGGAAGGCCATTGGGAGTAAATGGGTCTTCAAGCAGAAGGTTAAGGCGGATGGCACCATAGAGAAGTACAAGGCGAGGTTGGTTGCCAAGGGCTTCTCACAGGTGGAAGGTGTGGACTACGACGAGATTTTCTCGCCGGTGGCCAAGCTCACTTCTATCAGGACGGTTCTCTCCATTGCGGCTGTGCATGATTTGGAGATTGAGCAAATGGACGTGAAGACGGCATTCCTTCACGGGGATTTGGAGGAGGAGATCTATATGCGGCAACCTGAAGGATTTGAGGCCAAGGGCAAGGAGGATCAGGTGTGCAGGTTGAAGAAGTCCCTATATGGACTGAAACAGTCTCCGAGGATGTGGTACCAGAAGTTCGACACCTACATGCTGGAATCAGGTTTTGAAAGGTCGAACTCGGACCACTGCATTTATATCCAAAGGAAGGGAGAGCACTACACTTTCTTGACACTCTATGTAGATGACATGCTGCTCATAGGGAATAGTGTTAAGATGATCCAATAAGTGAAGAAGCTGCTCTCGGCCAAGTTTGAAATGAAGGATTTGGGGCCAGCAAGTGTGATCTTGGGGATGCAGATTACCAGAGACCGAAGTAAGAAGAAGCTGTGGTTGGGGCAGCAAAGGTATGTCGAAGAGGTGTTGAAGAAGTTCAACATGGCTGACTGTAAACCTGTTGGTGCCCCTATGCCGGTTGGGGAGAAATTATCTGCGGAGATGTGTCCCAAGACACATGAGGAGATGGAAGACATAGAGAAGGTTCCATATGCTAGTGCTGTGGGGAGCCTTATGTATGTCATGGTTTGTACTCGTCCTGACATCGCACAGGCAGTGGGAGTGTTGAGCAGGTACATGACCAAACCTGGGAAGGAGCACTGGAACGCTGTGAAGCGGGTGTTCAGGTATCTTCGCGGCACTTCAAACTACTCTATTTGCTTTGAAGGTGTTGTTGATGGGAGAGTCCTGGACGTGGTTGGACACGTGGACTCTGACTGGGGTGGTGATCTGGACAGCAGGAGGTCCACCAGTGGGTATGTCTTTACCCTGTTTGGTGGTGCTGTCAGTTGGATGAGTCGACGGCAAGGAGTGGTTGCACTCTCGTCGACAGAAGCTGAATATATGGCCCTTACACATGCCTGTAAGGAAGCCATATGGTTGAGGAGGTTGTGCTGGGAGCTCAGTTTTGAGCAGGGTCCTGTGAAGTTGTGGTGTGACAGCCAAGGGGCTATCCAGTTAGCCAAGAATCCGGCTTTCCATGCTAGGACCAAGCACATTGATATCCAGTTTCACTTCATCAGGGAGAAGGTGGAGAAGCAGGTAGTGCAACTGGAGAAGGTTGACACTAAGGAGAACAGTTCTGATTTCTTAACCAAGGCTGTGCCTGTTGCCAAGTTTGAATGGTGTGCTACAGTAGTGGGTTTGAAGAGGAAGTCTGGAGGAGCTGCTCTCATTTGCTGAAGGTTTCCACCAAGTGGGAGAATGTTGGGGTGGTGGATCACTTCAGGGCCTCTTGTTTCTCACACCGGGTTAGCCCAAGTGAGCTTAGAGGCAAGGGAGTGTGAAGCAGCCCCAGTATGCATTCTTGTTCCTCTGTTTGAGGAGAGGTCGACGATCGTCGAGCTCACGCTTGAGCGTCGACCTCAGCTGGCGTCGAGCGTCGAGCTCTGTCTGGGGCGTCGACCACCGCTGGATCGTCCAGCGTCGCCCTTCGCTGATGCGTCGAGCGTCGACCTCGGGTGAGATCGTCGACCTCCGGTCGACGCCCGAGCGTCGAGCTCGGTTCTGCGTTCGACGTTTGAGTCGTTTTTTACTCCTGAGTACTTATATCCCTTTTTTTGGGAATTAGGGTAAGTGAAGCAAATTTCAGAGAGATTGACGGCTGCGTATTTCCTGAAGAAGACGTATACGAGGTTTATCGCTAGAGGCGTCGTTCAGGGGAGTTTTTTCTCGGGTAATTTCTTGTCCAGAAGAAGGTGAAGGTAGGGTCGGCTTTGGCCTTTGTAACCTTTTGTAACCTGTAATCTTTTGGTGAATACAAGAAGGAGGAGAAGAAGGGGAGAGAGGACGTAGCCCGGTTTTGGGTGAACCTCTGTATTTGTGGTGTTGTGTCCTGTGCTTGTGATTGCTCTGTGTTTTGTTATTCTGTTTTTCGACTTTGCCTCTTCTCGGCACGCCCGATTTCTTACATAAGGAAAGACATGATGTATTTGGGCATTAGTGAGATTATGGCAAAAGATAGGACACAATGCCGACAAAAGATCCATACAGCCGACCCGACTATAGTAGGATAAAGACTTGAATGTTGTTGTATAGTCCTTAAATAAGTTTTTTAGATAAATCTAATTAAACCCTTCAATTTCAATACGGACCGATCCAACCGAACGAGTGATTTTTGTGTAATACATAGGCCCAGTAGAACATCAGAAAACACGTATTTAGGGTTACTACAAAAACAAAAAAAATGTCATTACATGTGTGTGTTGTAATTCAACGCGCCCCTTTTCGGAGTCCCAGCCTCATATATCCAAAGTGTGTAGTGACAATAGTACTAAGCCGTTCAATATTGTGTATATAATATAAGTGATGTGCGCACTCTTAATTTATAGAAATTTCGGGTTACAAATAGCCGGAATTCTCTCCTCCTACTAGATATCAAGAACTTTAAATCCTAAACCCTAAATCCGAAAACACCGGGCCACGCGGGGTCATATTTTAAAGAAAATATTGATGAGGCCGGTGAAAGGGTCAACACATGCCCTTAACTCCTTAAGCCGCTTTAGGAGCCGCACTGATGAATCCCTAAACAAACAAACAAAGAGGGGTTGAGCTTTAAAAGGCTGTTTTAAAAGCTGCCCTCCATCTTCTCATGGAGGACAGCCCACCCCTACACCACCACAAAGCAACATCCAAGCTCTCTTACATCATCAGCTAGCCCTTAATTTCTACATCCTCTGTTTCTCACATGCATCCGTCTCCCCCAATGTTCCCAATCTCCTCTTCTCTAGCACCGCCGGCACCGCTGCCGTCAACCGCCGCCGCTCCTCATAACGCCGCCCTTCAAAAAAGGAAACGCCGCCCGGCCGGCACTCCAGGTTAATTAATTAAGTAATCGATACGCGCGCGATTCCTGCCTGCTCTGTTTTTCTACATAAAATCTCGATTTTTAATGGCGTTTAATTCATTTTCAGACCCTGAGGCAGAGGTGGTCTTCCTGTCGCCGAGGACGCTAATGGAATCCGACCGTTACGTGTGCGAGATCTGCAGCCAGGGATTCCAGCGCGACCAGAACCTGCAGATGCACCGGCGGCGGCACAAGCTGCCGTGGAAGATGCTGAGGAAGGAAACGCAGTCGCCGGAGGCGGTTGCAGCGGCGGCAAGAAAGAGGGTGTTTGTCTGCCCGGAGCAGAGCTGCCTCCACCACGACCCCTGCCACGCCCTCGGCGACCTCGTCGGAATCAAGAAACATTTCCGGCGAAAGCACTCTGCGAACAAACAGTGGGCCTGCGAGCGCTGCTCCAAGGCCTACGCGGTTCACTCGGATTACAAGGCCCACCTCAAAACCTGCGGGACTCGCGGCCATTCCTGCGACTGCGGCCGCGTTTTTTCCAGGTCTCCTCCTCATCTCCTTGGCGTTTGTTTTCAATGTTGTTGTTTTCATAATCTTTTGGCGCATTTATGCTCTGTTTGTTTCTGTGGAATGAGAGCGGTGAGGATGAAGCAGTGGGAATCGACCTAGGTTGGGGTGGCTTTAACGTTAAAAGTCAAAAAAAAATGACCTTTTGGATTTTTTTTTTTAGCGTTGGCGTTTTTCCCAAAGAAAAAAATGTTGAAACAAACAGAGTCTTGTACTAGTCCATTTGGCACGGTGGTGGCCGTCATGAGTGTGGTGGTTGAATTTGTCATTCGTTGGGCGCGACAATTTTGCTTCGATAAGTTTGGACAAAAAAGGCCACCGCCATGAAATATATTCTACTAAGAAAAAGAACTAATTTTGATCATAAAAATGAACAATTTATAACCACCGCGTTCACAACAGCCGACATCGTGCCAAATGGACACTAAGGTTATGTTTGGGGAGACTTATTTTCACCGGTCAAACGATTACGACCGCATGAACCGGACTTCGTAACCGCTTGACCGGTGAAAATAAGCCCCCCCCCCCCCAAACGGAGCCTAAGGTGTTGTTTGACATGACTTGCTCCTGTGAGTTCGGTCAAAAAAACGACGTCATTATCATAGATTGTATGTTTGGTAAGACAAAGGTTATGGCTACTATGAACAAAATAAAATAGTTTTGAGAATAAAATGCATGAATCTTTTTATGCGAGGTCAAGCTAGTGTTCACAAACAATAGTTCATGAACACAGTGTTCACGATCACCACTACCGTGCCAAACAAAGCCTAAGGCTTTTTTTTGGGGCACCGTTTTGGCTTCATTCCAGTTTCAAATCAGAGGAATTTTGATTGGTGGCGCTGTTTGGAGCACCTTTTTGAGTCCATTCTGATTTCAAACGGCACGAATGACTCTCTTTTGAGCTTGATCTTTCGTTCTTCCTTGTTCAATTTTAAGGGGAGAACGGTTTAAAAAGTTCTATACGATAACGGTGCCCCAAAAGACGTATTTTCAAAAGGCGCGAGAAATTAGGAGAAAATAATGTACGACTAGCCAAAACTGTAGTGCTAATAACAATTGCCTTATTTTATGGTCTCAAACTATCCGTTAGTGTTTGATATTGTATGTATGTTTCCCATTCATGCTAGAGTGGAGAGCTTCATTCAGCACCAGGACTCATGCGGTTCAAGCCGGCGCCGGTCTGAACCGCAAACCGTTTCCAGCGCGAGCCCGTCAAGCGATATCCAGCCCGACGTACCTCCGCCGCCTCCCCCGCCGCCGCCGCTATACGCAAAGATACCATTCTCGTCACAGCCACAACGTCACAACATCGAGCTACAGCTTCTCCCCCCGGCCTACATTGCCGGCGCCGATGACACCACGGAGCTGCATCTCTCCATCGGGCCGCCGCTTCCTCCGTGTCGGCGTCTTAATAACGAAGTATTCGCGGCGAAGTCTGCGGAGGACGAGGACAGGGCATTGGCGAGGCAGCAACTAGAGATGGCCGAGAGGGAGCTCGCCGCCGCGCGGAGAATCCGGCTGCAGGCGCAGGCGGAGTTCGAGAAGGCGTGCGCCTTGAGGGAGGCCGCCGCTAGGCAGATCAATTCGATACTGCTCCAAATCACCTGCGCCGACTGCCGGAATCGGCTGCGGTCGAAGCTCGTGACCTTCGGTGGTGGCCGGGAAGGAGAAGAACGGTGGCTAAACACGCCGGAATCTGAGTTTGAGTAGTCTTTTTTTAGTTTGCTTATTCTCAGTATGTCTCAGCTGTAGCATGAAAATCTTTGCTCAAGCTATTCTTTAGTCGTAAATTACTATAATACCCATACCACGTATAATAATAAAGGGGCGGTTGGGCTACTATTTTTGCACATCCGTTCAGTCTTAATTTACCCTTTTGCCCTCCCCGTTGCGTTGACCTTAGGCTTTCAGCGACTCCCGTCGACGACCGACTCCGCTACTCAAAGTTAGCGATCATTCATTAATGTTCCTATCGGCAAAATATAAACATATATTAAAATTCTATTTTTTTTATTAAAGCTTATATAAAGTTTTTATTTTTTAATAAACTTTGATGTGTCCCACGCCCCCGCCCCCCCTAAGAGGGCTAGCCACACCCCTAGCGCGGGTTGCGGATATACGAGAAACTCCCACTGACGGCGTAACAGGTAACTGCCCGGGCTGTAACCACCGCGGAAACCGCCGTGGCCATCTCTGTTGTCGTCACCGTTGCCGCCGCCGCCGCGCCATGTCCTCCCGGGCCGAGCGTGCTCTTCATCGTCCAGCCCCCTGCCAGCTTGCGGAGGTCGGTTTCCTTGCCGATCCGGGCGGCATATTTGCTGCATGGGGCGGACAGCCCCCTGGCTGCCCGCCCCATGGTGTTGCCTTGCTTGGGGGAGTGCCGCCCCAAATTGGGCGGCACTTTGGCCCCCCGGTTGAGGCGGCCTGCAACTCGCTGCCCCCGAATAGCGACGGCCTCACCGCTCGGTCGCTGTCGGGGCCCTCTTCCCCAGCCGCCGTCCTCGATCTCCGCCTAGGCCGGGCGGCCAAATTGGCCACCCGACCTTGGCCCCCCTGCCCTATCCGGTCGCCGCCCTTGCCTGGAGCTCCTCCTGTGGGAGGAGCGGTTATTCTCCGGCAATGACGGTTATTTTTTTGGTCAAGGGTAGTCTTGTCATGTGCATAATTATGGCAATCCATGTGCTCTAAATGGAGCGACCATATTCGTCCGGCCGGTAGTTACAGAGGGAAATTACCAGCTTGCCCCTCTTGAGATCTATAAATATACCCCCTCCCTTTTCATTTTCATCTCCTCCTCTGCCGAGAAAATCCTCCTACAGATTTGTGCGCTCTCATCCATCAAGTGCTCCGCGCGCTCTCCTCCAGCAAGCGCCTCCGCGCGATCTCTTCCCGCAAGCGCTCCGCGAGCTCCCCTCCAGCAAGCGCTCCGTGCGCTCTCCTCCAGCATGCGCCTCCGCGCGCTCTCCTCCGGCAAGCGCCTCCGCGCGCTCTCCTCCGGCAAGCGCCTCCTCGCGCTCTCCTCCATCAAGCGCCTCCGTGCGCTCGACCGATCCCGATCTAAGACGGTTCAATTTAATCCAGTCTGCCGAAGCCTCAAGCGATCCGCAACAAACTTTAATTGGAAATTTTTCAGGAGGGGTACTTACCGTAAATTGTTTAGTAAATTTTAGACATTATTGAATAAATTATAATAGGACATTAGTATGATAATGGGAGACCCGTGCTCAGGCACAGTAGTACTCACGTCTCTCGCGTACAATGCTCAGCAATGACAACTATGATGCCGAGCAAGGTATGAGAGTCCTTAGTGCCAGATTGTTCGGAAATGAGAATTATATTTAATAAAAACAAATAAAATCTAAGGCTTCGTTTGGCGTAGAGGGAGGAGATGTCTGGTGGGTCTAAACGCTGTCGTTCGAACTGGAGGTTTGCTCCGGCGGTCTGAAAGCTCCGTTTTTGGCTTCGTTTCTCACGCGGGCGGGTGTAAACGCCACAAACGGGGACGGAATTCCATTTGTTTACCCGCCTCCTTACTGCATTTCGCCTAAACGCCACCCGCCACCGCTGCGCCAAATGCAGCCTATGTCCTTATAAATAAGGATCTATGGGTATTGATTTTATAATTAATTGGCTTTACATGTAATATCATAAAGATAAAATACACAATTAAATTATCTCATTAAGCCAAATAACTTCACACTGTGTTTGGCACGGTGGCCGCGGTTTTGAATACAGGGATTAAATTGTCATTCTTTAATGCCCACCTAAGGAACTTCATTCACTTTTATGTTCAAATGAATGAAGTTCATTTGGTGGATGTTAATGAATGACCGTTTAACCCCCATATTCACCACCGTCACCACCGTGCCAAACGGAGCCTTAATAATATCAATAGTTTTGAAATTTTGCAATGTTACAAGAGAGGTTATAAGTGTTGAGGCGACACGTGGATAGACGGTGATGTTTGAGCTTGTGTTGTGACTAGCTAAAAGAGGCGATTTAGTCACACACCGCCTAATGTGCTCGTTGATCATAGGTGTATAAGCGGGGTGGCCACTCCTCCCCTAGCCGCGTGATTTTGGGGTGTGGTGGATCATGGACGGACCTTGCAGAGTTTGAAGAGGATCATTATACCACCAGCTCGGTACATGGATGAGATCATGGTGAGTTTTGTCTCATGTTTCTTTGCAGACCCTATGGACGAGTGGGATGTGTCATGCTTTGCGAATGCCACTGGGATTAAGGAGTGGAAAGATGTCATAGATGAGGAGATGAACGCCCCTTAGGAAGAATGAGACTTAGGATCTTGTGCCCAAAGTCGATGACATGACTCATGTTATTTGTAAGTGGGTTTATAAGCTCAAGAAAAAGGCTGACGATAGTATCAAGCGGTACAAGACTCGCCTTGTAGCTCGGGGGTTTTCTCAGCAGCACGTAGAAAACTATGAGGAGACGTTCAGTCCTGCGGATAAGATGACCTCAGTGTGAGTGGTGATTGCCTTGACAGCTTGCCAATGATAGAAGATTTGATAGCTTGACGTGAAGAACATGTTTCTTTACGGAGAGATTGACAATGATATTTTCATGGTTCATTCATATGGTTATGTGTTTAAAGATCATCTAAAACACGTCTGTAAACTCAATAAGGCTCTCTATGGCTTGAAATAGGCGTCTCGGGCGTAGTATAGAAAGATCGCAGAATACCTCAAGTTCTACAGATATGATCGTCACATGAAACTCTGATTCAAGCCTGTTCGTAAAGAAGTGGCGGGAGGGAGCTTCATGTCTTGATATTGCTGTACATTAACGATATGATCATCATAGGGAACTCAGAAAAGTAGTAGTTAGGCTCAAGACAAAGATAGCTATTCGATTTAAGATGAAGGATTTTGGGGAGCTCCAACATTTCCTTGGTCTCAAAGTGGAGAGAAAAAAAAAGCGGTGTGCTCATTTCCCAAAAAAGGTATGCAGAGCGGATCGTGAAGCGATTTGGCATGCGGGAGGGAAAGAGCAACTCTATTCCACTGGAGGTCGATCTGAAACTTCGACGTGAAGAGGGAAGGGTTCTTCCAAATCCCTTGATTTTCCGTGCTCTTGTTGGGAGTTTGATATATCTGACGATTACGATATCATATATTGCTTATGTTGTGGGCTGAGTAAGTCAGTAAATGCAGGAGTCGCAAAAACTTCATCTGATGGCAGCAAAGAGTATTTTGAAATATGTGAAGTCCACCTCAAATATGAGTCTCTTTTATGAGAGGGACATGAGCTTCAACCTGCGCGGTTACACAGATGCTCATTATGAGGGAGATACCGACGATCAAAAGTCGACGTTTGGTTATGTATTTATGTGCGTATCAGCAACTATCTCGTGGTGTAAAAAGAAGCAGGATTCTGTGTCCGTCTCCACCACTGAAGCAGAATATAAGGCATCTGCCTTGACAGCTCAAGAAACCATTTGAACGAGGAGATTGGTGGAGGACATCCATGAGGAGGTGCGAGGTCCTGCTGTCGAAGGGACTGTTTGTGCGATTACGGGAATTCCTTGGGCTAACTTCCACTTCCCACTTCAAGGGGAAGTGTTGAAATTATTGAGGCAGGAAGTTGGCGGTCATGATGGTCTAGACCGCACAGACTACCAAGACCTTGCGGATTACGCGGATAGGCTTGGTGAATAGACTGGTCCTTAGCTATTGTTATTCTCGCAGTATGACTTAGCTGTATCTCTAGAGTACTAACCGCGTGGTTAATTTTAGCTAACCACGGACTGCACAATTTGGATTGGGAGATCACGGAGATTGACAGACTGTTGCTTAATGCGATTAGACTTCTAGTCGCGTGACTATCAACTCGATTGCTCAAGTCCACGCAGACTAAGATTGATGTCCGCATAATTGTGCGAATTGTTGGTGTTAACCGCGCGCGGTATGGTGTTGACAGTCCGTATGTTGGGCAGATTGGTGCTGCTAGCTGCAACATCACTAACAGTTACTCTATCCCCCTGGGCAGTGATGGTATCCGCCCGCCCACCTATAAATAAGGGTGCTGACCTTGTAATAAATAACAAGAATTGTAAGCATTGTAGCTTGAATTAAACTTAGTTGTTACAATTTTCTAACCGCACGACAAGGAGTGACTGAGTCTATTGTTTTGTTTGCAGATTGTGCGGCTAACACTTGACAACTAGGAAACTGGTTCTGAAGGCAGTGCAAATAGCTGGTAATAGTCAGTGGCGGTTAGTAGTAGGTCGCGTGTTTGACGACTAGACAGTCTTCTTCGTTGGCAGTTTTCTAGCTTGGATAATACATTTCGCCATTGGCGGACTGAGTCGCAGTTCGAATAAGCTGTTCACTTTACTCGCGGTTAGGCGACCTTGACGGTTAGGCGACTAGGTGTTGCGGACAGCGGGCAGCTCAGTTCCAGTTCATCTATTCGCGGTGACTTCAGCGGTTAGGCGACCTCGCGGTCAGGCAACTAGAAGTTGTAGACCGGGTTATTTTCCTCAACAGTCAATAAACAGTTGCTCGCATGGCCTTGGCAGTTAGCGGAGCGGATAGGCGACTAGGCGGTTACTGTGTGTTGTCCTCTAGTTTTGTACTTGTCTGTTTTTATGTTTTTCATTTTGTGCATTGCGAAATCTTATCTCACAATGTATCATGTTTTGTAAAGAAGACTATTAATTTAATTTCAGCTCTTGTTCTTCTATCAGCTACTGGTTTATTTGACTTGATTGGTTGAGTGTTCCTGCGACCTACCCGGTTTCACAAAATTTTACTTGATATCAGAGTTGGGGGCACGTGGCAGGGGGGGTGTTAGGGTGCCACGTGGAATGGACAGTGATGTCTGAGTGTGTGTTGTGACTCGCTAAGAGAGGTGGTTTTGTCCCACACCGTCTAACATGCTCATTGGTCCTGGGTGTATAAACGGGGTGGTCACTCCTCTCATAACCGCATGATTTTGGGGAGTGATGCCACAATGCTTTACAATAAGTACCTACATCAAAACTTGGCTATTTGTACATAAAAAATCTGCTATTGGCACAACCAAATATCAGGCGATAGGCGAGCCAAGACATCCAATTCAATCCTACATTCCGGGCCTGTACCAATTATAGGTTATATTCATAATAATCTAGCTTAGGATCCAAGACCCTAAACTCACACCCTCACTCCCGGAGTATATATCTTCTCCTCTTCCCCGCTGGCTTACAACTTCCTTCTTCCTTGCCGATGCCGATTAGGTCACGAAGATGTACATTTCTGCAACACTCTTCCTCGCCGGCTCATCTCTTCACTCTTCCTGGCCTACCGACTCTTCCCTTCACCCTTCCCTACTGGCTACCCTCTTCACTATGATATAAATATCAAAACATTTTGAGTTCATGATGCAAAGCAACATTCATACACTTTGGGTCAAAAAAAGGAAATCAAACGTTTAAAATTTGAAAAATCACGCAACATTCATCAAGGCTCTGAGAACTTAGCCATTTTTTTCATTTTCCGCACTTTACACCTGTAACAGAGTAGCAGCCCGCCGCCCTTCGAGATCACACCAATCTTTGTAAAACTCCGAGAAGCTAGTAAATTTTGGCTCGACACTGCTCCATCCATGTGATTTTTCACCATTTCCGTGTTTTTCACGTCAAAAATGTCTCTTGTTATTTGCTACGATTCATTTTGACTGTTTGCGCGCCCGATCCAATTTCAAGCTAAGGCGATCCAATTTTTTCGCACCGGGGAAAGACCGGGCAACCCACAACAGTTTAATGCCGTCTGTGGGAAGGTGTTCCCAAAAGCTCTGACAGGTTTCGACATACCCTAACAAGTAGCAATGACGAAGGGAAGCACACAAACTGCTAGTAACGTGGTATTGGAGGAGCACACAAATCCAACCCCCGCCGACTTACCCGCCGGCAACACCCAGCTTTAGGGAGAATCCACTATCACCGCATCCCAAGCATCAGGGGAAGAATGTATGTGTTTAATAAGGGAGCGCGATGAAAGAACGCTCACCATGCTAGGAAACTTAAGGGCTCGCCACGCTCTCTATACGAATATCGCTCCTGAAGGACAGCCGCTGCAGATCCCGAGCTAGATATTGCCTGAAGACATTGCCCGCTCCAAGGATCCCATAATAGATGAATCATCCAACATTGACAGCTCCACGCACCCTGCAATCCCCGACGAACTTCCTAGGCCTGCTTGCGAAAACTTTCATACAATGAAGGAAGCCACCGCTCCGACCGATAGAGGACTCACTCGTGAGGAAGTGAGACGTATGATCAAAGAAGAATATGGGAATGCGGGGCACCGTGACGCAAAAGTTTAGCACGTATCCCCTAGATCCACAGGTCCGGCATATCCCGCTCCACCCGAGATCCAACTTCGCAACTTCGAGACATTTGTTGGGTCGACTGACCCTCTGGAACACGCCAGACACTTTGAAATCGTCATGTTCATATAAAGCGACACAGATCCTCTCTTGTGCCAAGTATTCCCAACAACTCTAAAAGGAAGAGCTCGAACCTGGTACCATTCTTTGAAAGGGGGGAGAAATCAAGAACTTCACAGAGCTCACCCAACTTTTCATGAATCGGTTCATCGCTAATCAACAAATCATTCGAGACCCCTCACATCTTGCTGGGATCTGGTAGGCTAAGGGAGAATCGCTTAAGGATTTCTTTCATCACTTCACCGCGGAGGCACGACAGATTCTGGGGGTTAACCCCGAGCTCCTGCACGGGACTTTCCTCGGAGGATTCAGATCGGAAAAATTTTACTCCATGTTGAAGAGCGAAACGCCGCCCAGCTACCGTGACCTCATCCACCGAGTTAAGGATCAAAACACAGCAGACAAAGCCATTGAAATGCATCGACATCAATTCGAAGGAAGCTCGATGATGGATAGGGATACAGAGCTACTACGAGACCCCATAGGAAACGACGTGTAACACCTCTACCCGTCAAGAAGAATATAATAGAGGGTCCGGCCGGGGCCCCACACCATATTCCACAAACAGGCGGAGACGCTACTAAATAATATCATAATCAATGCATCCTAACACAGAGCATTCTAGCGGAAGTTTCACGGTTGAATTATTGAACTCAAGATAAACAACATTGTCCACTAACATAGGAATGTATATATATACATCAAAAGAGTCTGGCCTTAAGGCCTTACAATAGTTTCTCTTAACAAGAGTGTGGTTTACAGACATCGGCACGCAGGCCGGCCACACATGAACAAAAGAAACAAAACAATGCCTTCGAGGGCAGCAACGCAGCTTTGGGCTTCAGCCCGCTAAGTCCCGCTCGGACCAGCTCCTCCAGCACCTGTAAGAACCAATCCACCAAACGGTGGCAAAACAGGGCAACGGTCAGCATTCAGCTGACCAATTATAACGACCCTGCCCCTGGCACGGGGCAGCGGAATTCCATCCCTGCATAACATTCATCCAACATGATATATAGCCATTCAAGCAAGACGTGAACGCTCGCACCGTCACATATCACAAACGTTGGCTCGACGGCCCGACGCTCCGTGCACTCAGGGCACATTCACACCGTTCAGAGGTCCCAGACATAACGACGCACTATGAGCATTCTAGTCTGATCGGCTCACCGGCCGTCGACTCTCGCTATGTGATCCTAACAGGGTCTTAAGCACCCAAGGTTAGACAACCATAACGCGGGTACAGATCCACCTTTCCCGTTGCTCACATCGTCAGACTCACGCCTGGACTGACGCGGGTACAGTTTCACCTTGCCCGTTCCACCATTTCCTAGTTGCAGCCTCACGGCTCAACTTTCCACCAGTAGCACTCACGGCCACAAGAGAGTCCAACTCTCATAATTTCCTGGACTTCCTCCAGTACTTTTATCCATCATGCATACAAGCAATCATCACGGAGTCTTCTCCGATATGCAACCAAGCATCACCAATCCAGACCATATCCAGATGGGCTTCACACAGCATGCCTAGATCCGTACTCCAATTCCGGACTCTAACAAGGGGGACTTCACATATCTACCCCAAGGGATGCCACAACCCACCGCACACTCGCGGGAAGGGTTTTCCCTATGCAATGCAGGAATTAAGGACTTCACATGTCCAAGCAGGAAATCGTTACCCTAGGAGTTCGCTTCGGAGCCATGGAGAGAAATTTGAGACGGATGAAAGCCTTCGCAGCAGCGTTGCCTTCGCAAATCCGAACTCGGCTCGCGATTTGGACCACCGTAGCACCACCGGCAGCCGGACTCCACTTCCTCTTCTTCCTCCTTGCTCTTACCTCTCTCTTACTTTAGAAAGAGAAGATGAAAAAGAAGAATGAGCTTTTCTCCCCCCTTTTCCGGCCTTATCAGCCCAGAAATGATCTCCAGCCACAAGATCTTATTTAAAGAAAATGAAGGGCCAAGATCCACTGAAAATTCCCTTGAAATTTGGCCGACACGGCCTGTGACACGCCCGTGTCACAGGCCGTGTACCCTTAAGCGGCACACGCGGCAGTCGCACCGACTGAAATATTCGAGAACACGGGCATCGACACGCCCGTGTCGAACCTGACACGCCCGTGTCAGTCATGAGACACGCCCGTGTCTCCTGTTACACGGTACTCACCGATCTCCAAAACCAGTACACGGGTCGGAACACGGCAACTGACACGCCCGTGTCCAGCCTCACACGCCCGTGTTCCCGGCCGTGTTCAAGGCCGTGTCCTGCTCTGACTTGAATAGGCCGATTTCGAAAATTAATTCGAACACGCCCTGGGACACGCCCGTGTCGAAGGCCGTGTCCCAGGCTCGACGATCGTCGACTCTCAAACGTCGACTAGCCTGAACACGCCCTGGGACACGCCCGTGTCCCAGGCCGTGTACACCCGACACGTCCTGGGACACTCCCGTGTCCCAGGCCGTGTCTAACAGCCTCCAACCCAAAATTGTTTGCAAGCATATTTTGAGATTTTTGGGGTGTTACAATCCTCCCCCCTTAATAAAATTTCGTCCCGAAATTTGAAGACAATAGGGAGAAAATAACAAAACATTTATATGTTTCTATTACATATATAACGAGTGAACAAGCTACGAAAATAACTCGGGAAACTCGGCTCGCATGGTCTGCTCGCGCTCCCATGTTAGCTCTTCTCGGCCACAATTGTCCCACCGGACTTTGACCATCCCGATCACCTTGTTCCGCAACTGTTTCTCGGCTCGATCCTCTATCCGTATAGGCTTCACCTTTGTCGTTAGCCCATATTCAACTGGCACTCGATCATTTTCAACTATATGAGCTGGATCCTTGACTGCTTTGCGTAACACCGAGATGTGAAACACGTCATGCAATCCACTCAATTCCAATGAAAGAGCTAACCGATAGGCAGCTTCCCCAACTCGCTCCACCACTTCAAACGGACCAAGGTATCGCGGACTTAGCTTTTTCAACCGCCGGATCCGAGATACGCCTTTGAAGGGCTTAATCTTTAAATAGACCCAGTCACCCACCGCGAACTTCACGTTCCGGTGCTTAGCATTGTAATACTTGGCCTGCCGATCTTGGGCTATTAGGAGCCTCTCTCGAATAGAGCGTATTGTTGAGGTAGCATCCTCGACTTCCTTTTTGCCTAAAAGTTTAGTCTCGCCAGTTTCTGCCCAAGCTAGCGGTGTACGACACTTGCGACCATACAGCGCTTCAAATGGAGTCATGCCTATACTCGCTTGATAGCTATTATTATAGGCAAACTCCACCATAACAAGATGTTCTTCCCAATTCTTACCGAAGTCCAGGGCGCACATACGGAGCATATCCTCCATCGTTCTGTTGGTTCGTTCAGTTTGGCCATCCGTTTGCGGGTGAAAGGCCGTACTGAATGCTAACTTCGTGCCCAACATTTGATGAACTAATCTCCAATCCTTTGAAGTAAAACGCCCATCTCGGTCACTTACGATGCTCCGGGGAACACCGTGCAATCGAACTATCTGCTCCACATAGAGCTTTGCCAACGTTTCCACTGAATCGTCCCGCTTGTTTGGTATGAAGTGAGCCACCTTTGTCAACCGGTCTACAATCACCCAAATTGAGTCATGGCCACGCTGAGACCTCGGCAATCCGTGCACGAAATCCATAGAAATATCCTCAAATTTCCATTGCGGAACCGGCAACGACTTCAGGAAACCACTCGGCCGTTGACATTCTGCCTTTACCAAAGCACAAGTACGACATTTAGCCACATACGTGGCTATGTCCTTCTTTAAACCAGGCCACCAGAACAGTTTTTTCATGTCTTTGTACATTTTTGTGCTCCCAGGGTGAACTGAATACTTTGTAAAGTGCGCTTCATATAGCAGCCCTTCTCGCAATTTACCCGCACTAGGGACGCACAATCGGCCATCTTTTCGTAACAAGCCATCATCCCAGGAGAACTGATCACCAGATCCCTCCTTTGCATAGCGTTGGAGACTTTCATCCAACTCCGTTGCCCGCCGAACTCTGTCAGCAAGGTCATATTGAACTTCCAACCAGTTCATGCTTACTTCAGTTGAAGAATCTCTTTCTACACAAGATATCTCCAAGGCTTCCAACTCCTGGATTAACCGCTCATCATGTATCCGCAACCAATTTGCCCGTACTGGAGTCCGACGACTCAAGGCATCAGCGACCACATTTCCCTTTCCGGGAACATAATGAATGTCGAATGTAAAATCCCCAAGGAATTCCATCCACCTCCTTTGTCGCATATTCAACTCCTTTTGATCGAGCAGATACTTTAAGCTTTTATTATCGGTATAAATATTTACTTTCACGCCATATAGATAATGCCGCCACAACTTTAGCGAAAAGATCACCGCCGCCAACTCCAAATCATGGACGGGGTAATTACGCTCATGCACTATCAATTGACGTGAACCATAAGCGATCACCTTGCCAAACTATAGGAGAACGCAGCCTAAGCCGCTTCCTGACGCATCGCTGTATATTTCAAATCCATCTGTACCACATGGCGACGTCAAAACAGGCGTTGTGGTCAAACGACTTTTCAGCTCCTCAAAAGCTCGTGCGCACTCCGACGTCCAAACGAACTTCTGATCCTTTCTCGTCAACGTAGTCAGAGGCAAAGCAATCCGGGAGAAGTTCTCCACGAACCTCCTATAGTAGCCCGCCAATCCAAGGAAACTCCTGACTTCGGCCACTGAAGACAACACTGGCCAATCCCGAATGACACTTATCTTAGCCGGATCCACCGCTATGCCCTCTCCACTTACCACATGGCGTAGAAAAGCCACCGACGAGAGCCAAAACTCACACTTTGAGAACTTGGCATACAGCTTATTCCTTCGCAAGGTATGCAATACTAATCGCAAATGGTTTGCATGATCTTCCTCCGATTGTGAATATACCAGAATATCATCAATAAACACAATCACAAACAGATCCAGGTATTCGCGGAACGTTCGATGCATGAGATCCATGAATACCGAAGGCGCATTACACAAGCCGAACGGCATCACTGTGAACTCATAATGACCATAGCGTGTGCCAAACGCTGTCTTGGGAATGTCACCTTCCCTAATCCGCAACTGGTAATACCCGGACTTCAAATCCAACTTCGAATAGACGGTTGAGCCCGCTAGCTGATCGAACAAGTCATCGATCCGAGGAATTGGATACTTGTTTTTCTTCGTCAGTTTGTTTAGTTCACGATAATCAATACATAGTCGCAAACCACCGTCTTTCTTTTTCACAAAAAGAACAGGCGCGCTCCAAGGTGACATACTTGGGCGTATGTATCCCTGCTCCAACAACTCTTGCAACTGAACTTTCAGTTCGGCCATTTCTTTTGGCGCTACCCGATACGGCGAACGGGCCACGGGTTTTGCTCCCAGCACCAGCTCGATAGCGAAGTCAATTTCCCTTTGGGGAGGTAACCCCGGAAGGTCCTTTGGAAACACATCCGCATATTCCGACACAATCGGCACTTCACTCACACTGGCCTTTGGCGCCACCGCCTCTATGAGTGTGAAGAACAACTCCGCACCCTTCCGAACTGCCTTAACAACTTGGAGAGCGGATAACAACATCCCACTCATCCCTTGCATACCAATGAACTTGGTCTCTCGTTCGGTATTTTGCCCAAGTGTGACCTCTTTTGAAGTGCAATCAATACAGGCACGCTGCTCTGAAAGCCAGTCCATACCAAAGATTATATCAAACTCTTTGATCGGCAATACTAGTGTTTCCACCTTGAACTCCCGACTTCCTATCTTGACCTCAAGACCGCAAGATCGATCCGCGCACATCAAACATCCGTTAGGCAACAACACCTTTACACTGTCTGTCATGGTCCGGATAGGCACCCCGACACGCAAGACAAAATCCTCAGACAGAAACGAATGTGAAGCACCTGTGTCAAACAGTGCTCGCGCCGGATACTCTCGTATAAGGACAAACCCTATAACATGACAATTAAAACAAGCACAGCACATCAAAAGTAAAAACATTAAAACTTAAGCGCACCTGTGACGACATCAGCCTGCTTAATGGCCTCCTGTTGTCCAAGGTTGAAGACCCTGGGCTGCGCGTGCGAGGCAGAAGACTCCACCACAGCCTTCCCCTTCTCCGCATAAGACGCTCCCGTCTTCTTATCACCCTTTGGAGGACCAAATCGGCATTCACGTGCGAAGTGTCCAACCTTCCCGCACGTAAAACAAGCACGAGCTCCATTCCCAGATGTGTCCGTCACAGTCGCAGAAGGAGCTTGTCCAGAAGACTTAGACTTCTTATTCCATTTCCTTCGGTAGCCAAACTTGTCCGGACGCGGCGGCTTAAACTCCGGCTTCACAACCGCCAAGTTTCCCTTTGCTTGCCCCCGTTTCATGTCCGTCTCCAAAGAACGAGCCGTACAGACTAAGGCTTGGAATCCCTGACTCACAGAACTCGAGAGCAAATACCTTAGCTCATCTCGCAGTCCCGCATAAAACCGACTAGTCTTACGCTCTTCTTCGGCGAAGATCGAGCCCGCATATCTTCCCAACCGGGTGAACTCATGCAGGTAGTCATCCACACTTCGATCTCCCTGTGCTAACCGTTGGAACTCCATTTCCATCGATATCCTTTGCTGCATCGGCAGATGTTGTGCTAAGAACAACCGAGAGAATTCTTCCATTGTAATCTCTGCCAATTGCCTGCCGGCCAAGTGATGCAGTTCAATCTCATCCCACCACAATCGCGCCTCTCTTTCCAGTAGGAAAGTGACTAACATGACTTTCTGTTCCTCCTCAACCCTGATAGCTCTCATAATCCTCTTAATTCTTGCAAGCCAATCCTCTGCTTGGGCCGGTGTACCCGCCCCATGAAATTGCGGAGGGTTAAAGCTCAAGAATTGCTTCCATTGTTGATCTGCTACCCGCGGATCAACTTCGGCTTCCACCGGTTCTTGCCGTACCCCAGCTTGCGTTGGCACCACTGCAGGACGTGCTTGCCCCGCTTGCTGAGCATTCATCACAGCAAGTACCGTTTCCGTGATAAGACGGACTGTTTCAGCGGATGGAGGAGTTGTGGGCACCTCGGCTGGTGCCGCACTCTCAACAGAACGTTGTGGTTCGGAATGACCCGCCACACTTCTGGTCACCTATATGTGTAAAACACACAGGTTAACGACCAATAACACAGCAATCATACAAAGAGAATACACAAGTTCAACAAACAAGTGTATTTGCATTCCTAAGTGGACAATCTTGAGTTCAAATTAAGTGTTATAACGACGGCACTGACACGTGCTCGCCCCCTCTCAAAAGAATTCGTCCGCGAATTCGGAAGAGATCGACCAACAAGCTGATACCAAATTGTAACATCTCTACCCGTCAAGAAGAATATAATAGAGGGTCCGGCCGGGGCCCCACACCATATTCCACAAACAGGCGGAGACGCTACTAAATAATATCATAACCAACGCATCCTAACACAGAGCATTCTAGCGGAAGTTTCACGGTTGAATTATTGAACTCAAGATAAACAACATTGTCCACTAACATAGGAATGTATATATATACATCAAAAGAGTCTGGCCTTAAGGCCTTACAATAGTTTCTCTTAACAAGAGTGTGGTTTACAGACATCGGCACGCAGGCCGGCCACACATGAACAAAAGAAACAAAACAATGCCTTCGAGGGCAGCAACGCAGCTTTGGGCTTCAGCCCGCTAAGTCCCGCTCGGACCAGCTCCTCCAGCACCTGTAAGAATCAATCCACCAAACGGTGGCAAAACAGGGCAACGGTCAGCATTCAGCTGACCAATTATAACGACTCTGCCCCTGGCACGGGGCAGCGGAATTCCATCCCTGCATAACATTCATCCAACATGATATATAGCCATTCAAGCAAGACGTGCACGCCCGCACCGTCACATATCACAAACGTCGGCTCGACGGCCCGACGCTCCGTGCACTCAGGGCACATTCACACCGTTCAGAGGTCCCAGACATAACGGCGCACTATGAGCATTCTAGTCTGATCGGCTCACCGGCCGTCGACTCTCGCTATGTGATCCTAACAGGGTCTTAAGCACCCAAGGTTAGACAACCATAACGCGGGTACAGATCCACCTTTCCCGTTGCTCACATCGTCAGACTCACGCCTGGACTGACGCGGGTACAATTTCACCTTGCCCGTTCCACCATTTCCTAGTTGCAGCCTCACGGCTCAACTTTCCACCAGTAGCACTCACGGCCACAAGAGAGTCCAACTCTCATAATTTCCTGGACTTCCTCCAGTACTTTTATCCATCATGCATACAAGCAATCATCACGGAGTCTTCTCCGATATGCAACCAAGCATCACCAATCCAGACCATGTCCAGATGGGCTTCACACAGCATGCCTAGATCCGTACTCCAATTCCGGACTCTAACAAGGGGGACTTCACATATCTACCCCAAGGGATGCCACAACCCACCGCACACTCGCGGGGAAGGGTTTTCCCTATGCAATGCAGGAATTAAGGACTTCACATGTCCAAGCAGGAAATCGTTACCCTAGGAGTTCGCTTCGGAGCCATGGAGAGAAATTTGAGACGGATGAAAGCCTTCGCAGCAGCGTTGCCTTCGCAAATCCGAACTCGGCTCGCGATTTGGACCACCGTAGCACCACCGGCAGCCGGACTCCACTTCCTCTTCTTCCTCCTTGCTCTCACCTCTCTCTTACTTTAGAAAGAGAAGATGAAAAAGAAGAATGAGCTTTTCTCCCCCCTTTTCCGGCCTTATCAGCCCAGAAATGATCTCCAGCCACAGGATCTTATTTAAAGAAAATGAAGGGCCAAGATCCACTGAAAATTCCCTTGAAATTTGGCCGACACGGCCTGTGACACGCCCGTGTCACAGGCCGTGTACCCTTAAGCGGCACACGCGGCAGTCGCACCGACTGAAATATTCGAGAACACGGGCATCGACACGCCCGTGTCGAACCTGACACGCCCGTGTCAGTCATGAGACACGCCCGTGTCTCCTGTTACACGGTACTCACCGATCTCCAAAACCAGTACACGGGTCGGAACACGGCAACTGACACGCCCGTGTCCAGCCTCACACGCCCGTGTTCCCGGCCGTGTTCAAGGCCGTGTCCTGCTCTGACTTGAATAGGCCAATTTCGAAAATTAATTCGAACACGCCCTGGGACACGCCCGTGTCGAAGTCCGTGTCCCAGGCTCGACGATCGTCGACTCTCAAACGTCGACTAGCCTGAACACGCCCTGGGACACGCCCGTGTCCCAGGCCGTGTACACCCGACACGCCCTGGGACACGCCCGTGTCCCAGGCCGTGTCTAACAGCCTCCAACCCAAAATTGTTTGCAAGCATATTTTGAGATTTTTGGGGTGTTACACGACGAGCGTCACGACAATCCCTATCAGGAATAAGGAACTCATTTGCATCAAGACTACACTCCCTTAAACACCATTCAAACCAACGTGCTCCTCGCCATCTATGACAGCAGTGAGCTTCGTAGGCCCGAATCTCGTGTCAAAGAGAGGAAACAAGTCACAATATTGTGACTTCCATCGCGGATACGGCCACAAGACGGAGCGCTGCAACCGGTTGATGGACAAGATCAAGCCCCTTATCTAACAAGGTCATCTAAGAAGATTTATACAAAACTAAGCCCAAATAAGCCCGCACAGCAAAACACCAATCCGACCAAAGTTCAAGTAGAAGCCCGACGCAGATAGGCTATAGGGCATAAGCGGGGGTCACTCCCCCTAATAACACGGGCAAATCTCGTGTCTCAACTTCCTGTTCTTCCTTTGAATTAATAAGCCATAAAGTGAAACTTGCGTGCACACTTATGTATCTCCTTTTTATAATATTGCAAATGCTTTCCACTTTCGTCAGAAATACACGCCTCCCCGAAGCAAAGGTTTGAGGTAAATACCACAAGCAAGTGACAAGAAACATGACGCCTCTATGAATTCGGGCGCTTCGCCTCCACGTTGTAGAGCATCCCTCTCCCAGGTTGTTGAGCGTCTCGCCTCCGCATTGCAGAGCATCCCGCTCCCATGTTGTAGGCGTCTCACCTCTGCATTATATAGAATCTATCTCCAACGCTGCCGGGCATTTCTACTCCACGTTGCAGATCATCCCGCTCTCATGCTGTCGGTGGCGCACTGGCTATTTCTCCCAAAAGATGCTGGCGGACGCTCCCAACACCCCAATGAGCGGGGTGATTGAAACTGGCGGCATCGAAAAGTTCTTCAGATTCATTCTTCAGTGGGGGACTTGTTGAGGCAGAACGCAATTCTGAGCCGGAGATAGGGGATTAACCGGTGCGGGTGGATGAGGAGGAACTGGGATATTCTGAAGGAGGGCGAGCATTTTGACCTGACGCTCCTCCATATGCTGCATGCGCCATTCTAAGGCAGCTATGGTCAGGAGAGTGGCCTCCCCACCAAAATTTGCGTTGACGAGTGAGTGAGAGGTAGCCGGCTCAACGCGTCCTAGGTGATCCATTGGTAGTTCGAGTGCTCCTTCTGTCCATGAGTACAAGTCGCGAGTACCGCTGTGTAAAGGGTACTGTCTTTTGTATATGCCGGGAACACGCTTCCCACAGACAGTGCTAATCTATTGCGGTATACCTCGACGCTTCGGTCAGACCAGAATAATTTGGACCGCCTTAGCTCTTGGAGCGATCGAGCGCGCACACTGTCAATAAAAGAGAAATTGTGCACACAAGATTTTGACGTGGAAAAACCACTTAATTGGGTAAAAACCCACGCGACCGAGTCCTCGCCGGTCGAAATCCACTATCCGCTTGCAATTACAACTTCCTTGAAGAATCAAGGGTGATAGACTGTAACGCCCCCAATTTTTTCTGTGTTTTGTTTTGACCATTGCTTGGCGTTTCGATGTCGCGCTGTCGGCTTTTGCCTTTGTTAGAGTGTGGTCATAGTTCTTTAGGTTCCTCTAGTGATCCATTAGGAGCCTGTTTGCAAGATTCCCGAGCAAGCCGGAGTTTGTTTTGGTGACTCGGCTGGGTTTCTCAGGGAATGCTTGTGTTTTGGCTTCGGGCAGTGTTAGCCCAAGTTTTGATCGTCGGATGTTGTTTTCGACTTCGTCGTTGTGTTGTAGCTGTGGTGTTTAGCTACGGGGCGAGTTTTGTCGAAATCCGAGATCGTTCGTTTCTCGCGTCGTTTTGACGTGCATTTGGTTAGCCGGTAGTGGCTACCCGTTTGTTGTGCTTGGCCTGGTGTGATCGAGCTTGGTAAGGCCAGTGCTTGTTTTAGGCTAAAAATGTTTAGCCTTTGTTTTCATTTGGTGAATATTTATATAGGTATATGTATGTATATATATATAAGTGTGCTGTGTATGTATTTATATATATCTATATATATATATATATATATATATATATATATATATATATATATATATATAAATGTACATATATATATACATTACTATTTAAGTGCATAGTAGTATCTGGGGGTTCGGGTAGCAGCTTCAGTTAGCTTTTCCTTAGCTTAGTGGCTGTAATATGAATGCATATATATACTATATAAATAAATATAAATATATATATATAAATTAAAGCAATAGTGGCTGCTATATAATATACTTAAGTGCTGGTTGAGTGAAGTAGGGCTCGGGTTAGCTGTTTAAGATAAGCATCAAGCTTGTAGTGGCCGAATAAACTAGTATTAGATCTAAGCTTTGGTGGCTAAGTATCAATATTTTAATAGCTTAGTGGGGCTAGATAGTATTATAATATTGGCTAGTGGGGGATATATCCCAAGCTTTCACTTTATCTCCTTCCCCATTCCCGAGCAAAAGCTTCCAGCGGAAGAAATGGAAGGAGCCGGCGGTGGAGCTGCTGTCTTGACCAGTGATTCCAGCTGCTCTAGAGCTCGGTTTGCCCGGGGAATTCCAGTTTTGAGCTGCTCTCGCCGAGAGCTAGCTTCCTAGGTATGTGAGTTGGCCTTTAGGGTTGTCTTTAGAGAGAAGAAAATTTCAGGTTTTTTTCCTTTTCTTTTCCTTCTCTTAAGCTCCAGATTTCTTTTTCTAGGTAGCCTTTCTGCCGGTGCCAAGTTCGTGGAGTGTAGGCTGCTGCTGGACCTTGGTGCTAAGGCAAGTGGCTCCCTTGGCCCTTGCCGATTTCATTCCAATTTTCTTTTAGTTGTGCTGCTCTGTATTTATTTTGCTAGTCTAAAGCTCCAGGTTTGCTCTTTTTTCGATTGTAAAGCTTGTCTTAGGTGATGCCAAGGATGCTGGTTAGTACTAGGATTAAGCTTAGCTTAGTGGTAGGCTAGGTTTGCTGCTAGGTCGGTTAAGGAAGAGCAGCATGAGGCTTGGAATTTTTTTTCCAAGGCTCTGCTTGTCTGGCGTTGGGATGTGAGCTTCTCTAGGGCTGTTAGAAAAGTTTTACCTTCCTAAGGGGGATGTTGGGAGTGTTCGGCTAGTTTTTGCATGCCGACTCATGGGCTTTGACCGGAGGGGGTGTGGTTTTTTGGACTCTGAGGGGTGAATTGTGTGTGCTGAGCTGTGACCACCACTAAGTTTAGACATTGTGGCCAACTTGTTGGGTGTGTGGACCCTGAAGCTGCCACCGGTTGTGTTTCACCCTTGAGTATTTTTGGGGCCTGGTTGTTGGTGTTGGACATTGTGTCCACACCTTTCAGCCCCTTGTTTTACACCCCGGTCATTTGCCCACAAACTTAGGACTGTTAGTTTCCTTTTGTCTACTTTTGGTTTCTCCCTGCTTTTATTCTGATGCTTTATTACTGCAGGTTGATTCTCTCCAGAGCAGGTAGTTTTTGTGCTCACACTTGGTGTGATTTGCCTTTAATTCCCTTTTTGCAATTATTCTTTCTTTGTCCTGCTTCTGTGGTTTAGTACTTAATTTGTTGCCGGGTTGGAAAACCCTTCTTTATTTTCAGTGTTCTGACACTCCTTTCTTTGATTTATTTTCTTTGCTGAGACATTTCTTTTCTTGAATGCCTCAGGTCCAGGTTGTAGCCGATTGAGCAGCTGATTTTCCATTTGCTGGGTCTTGCTGGTAGCCTCCAGGGTAGCAGAGTTGCAGATCATTCCCTTGTGAGGTAGTCATTTTTATTTTTTGTATGGACATGCACACTCACCGGTGGGTTCGTGTCGGGTTGTCGACGCCCACTGGTGGCTTTCTTGTTTTTCTAAGTATGAATTTAGACTGCTGTTTTTGCCCTCTTGGGGTTGTTTACTTGCTTCTGGGAAGGTTTTATGCTACGTTGCATGTTTGGTATTTTAAAACCCTAAACTAATATATGTACCTCATGCATAACATGTTTGCTAACTAAAGAACTATTTTCTTAAAGCGTAAAACCTCTTTTAATATATATATACTATACTCACCTTAGGTGTCGTGCATTCTATAAGTGGTCTCTGGTGGACCCTTATACTCATTTAAGGTGTCAAACTAACTGAATCAAAGTATATTTTCCGTTGTAAGCATATATATTTTCTTAGTGTGAACTAGCTGATCCACTGTGCCGAGGGATACGGTCTTCAAACAAACTGGTTTCCTATTAAATTAAAACTTGTGATTTATGGTTTTGGTGTGTCGCCTGAGCGTCGGCAGTTATCCCCTGCTCGACGTGGCATCACAACGCGTATTTTCCCTTACTCTGATACTTCTTAACCTCGGGGAAAATGCGGGTCGTGACATAGACCGCTGCTCGTTACACTTTGGAGGTGAGAGAGTTACTTAGACTCACGACGAGCAATAGGCTACTCCAGACGGGACTGTTTGTTGGGGAATTGTGGACGAACGGGGAGCTTGCTATAGCGGGAATTTCCCTCTCGTCGCTCGCTCGTGGACTTAAACAGATTTTGGTGGTGAAATGATGGTTTACGAGTGGCTCGAAGATGGCTTGAAGGTGACTTGAATGTGGCTCATAGGAGGAATCCGACATAGCTCTGGCCCGAGGAGGAAGAAAGCAAATGAGCGAAAAAACGAGAAATAAGGAGGCATGAAGGATTTTTTATAGCCTCTAGGAGGTGATTACGGTGGTTATGCGACTATCCGCACACCGTAACCACCAATATTATAATCTTAAACATAGTGCTACGTGAATATTATTCGCATGATATTATGTTAAACATAGACCCATTATTCTTAATTAATGGTACCCCCCACTAACCATGGTAGCTAGTGGGTGGTTATGCTTGAAGTGCAAGGCGATGATTGCGGTGAGATGATCGAACGACGAGAAAGGCACCCAAGAGGGGCGGGAGAAGCAGCCAGCCAACACCTCACAGGTGGCCGGCTCCGACGAAGATGGCAAGTCGTCGGCGCCACACAGGCCGGGGGTGTGGCCGGCGATCGGCGAGGGCCGGTCGGCCGCACCCGGGCGACACTCCTAACACGACCACGAGGGCGGCCGTTGGGCACGACGCCGACCTCAAGGCACCACACCGGCCAGCCGCAAGGCGCGACCGGCCCGAGGGGGGGGGGGGCGGCAGGCAGAGCACTCCCCGCGAAGGGATGGGGTGCGGTCGGCCGGGCCCTTCCCTCTCGCGGCAGCCGCGGGAGGGAAGGCCTCCTGTCGTCTGGGGTGGCCGGCAAATTGAAAGCGCCGTGCCTTGCGGCCGCAAGTGCGGCTCCCAGCCGGCCGGAAACCGGGCCGGCGTAAGCCGGCCCACCGGCAACAGGATAGAGGGGCCGACCCCGTCGGTCAAACCTCGAACGGTTCGGAGAAGGCGATGCCGCGCGTGCCGATCGCGTGTGCCGATCGCGCGCGTAGCGGTTCCCCCATGATCCCCATATAGATGGTCGGATCATGGGAGAATGAGTTAATTGCACCCCAAATATATTATAAAAGGGACTTGGCCCCATCACCCAGGCTTATAACCATCGCAACGAACCTTATTCTTGTTGAAATAATTTATAATTAACATATTTATTCATTGTTTTTATTAATTTAAAAAATTATATGATCAGGCTCATAGCAGTACTCTTTAGAGCGATGGCGGTTGCAATTGCACTGAAATAAAACAAAGACGTTCTGACAGCTGTGGCGAATAACGTCATTTGTCCAAACAGCTTTTTGGGACGGCAAACACTCTGTTGTGTATATCAGTATATATAATATAACTGTAGGATTGAAAAGCAGTTGTTGGCTACCCGCATGTTATGATTATAGGAGAAGATGACGTAGAGCTATAAGAATAGAAGCATGATGTTGGGGACTTCAGCACTACTTTTCAAAATGTCCCAAAAATAATATTTTGGTGCAAACATTTTTCCCAGCACAGTTAACCCAAAAGCCTCCAAAATTGAAATAACACTTGGAATAGAGTTTTTCCCACCGCCACCGCCGGTCATTCCTTCGGGCAAGCAACATCCATGCGTGCCCAGGAGATAGCGATAGACTGTTATGCAATCGGACCGAGTACCGCGGTAGCGCAACGGAATATAGCCGAGCAATTTCAATTACGCAAAATCATAAACCAGAAGAAATTCCACAAATACACACACAGACGACAAAATAATATACGTGGTTCGGAGATGAGCTCCTACGTCCACGGAGAAGGCGCGACGGAAAAGATCCACTATAATCAATGAGTTTACAAGTTACAAACAGAGACCGCTAACACGGTCGAAGAACAAGAGAAAAACAAAAAAAAACTGAAGAAGAACGTTGTCGCCGCCGATATTGTCTGGCGATATCGCCCTGCCTTCTTCCTACTAGATCCGCCGACTCCTGCAACTGCTGTCGCCGCCTGTATCCACCACTGCAAAGCCGGCCGCCGGGATGAGCCCGACCAGATGTCGATCCGTCTGGATCGCCCGAATGCCGCCACCTCTCTGTTGCCGCCGGAGCCATAAGCCGCCGCCTCCACCTGGAGTTGTCTGCCGTCGCTGGACAGAACAAGAAGCCGCCTGAAGCTCTCACTGCTCCCTCTAATGGCTCTCACAGATTTCTCTCTCTGATTGCTTGATTCATCCGGCTAAAAACCTGCTCTTATATATATAGGATCAAGATCCAAAAACAATTAGTAAAAAAATCTCTAATTTAGGAGATCGCCATATTTCTTCTCATGAATATATTCCAAATTATGAGACTTTCTCAAATTAGGAATCACAAGACACACAGATCGCTGATGTGGAACAATCTTAACAATATATATTCTCCGATTAATGATCTTCCTAAAATAATATTCCTAAATAGATTTATCCCGAATTAGGAATCGTGGCCTCCCACGGATCGATGACGTGTCACGATCCTGACGATCCGGGCACGTGGATCGCGGAGGTGTCATAATCTCAACAATAGACATCACCCCGATCAAAAGAATAGAGTTTCGGGGGCCAAAACCGTGAACCAAAGATTCAAAACTCAGTTGCATCGCCATCATCACAACGTTTCCCATCAGAGTTTCACGACGTGCCCTACCAAACCGAGTCTAACGAATAATTTATTTTGCGCTAATCGCAGGCACATGGGAAGTAAACTTAGGTGTTTTGAGCAAGCGAGCGAATGAATGAATGAATGAATGCGGTGGGTTAGTGATGATGAAGGATTGGCTGTTTTTGTTTGGCTCTTGACTATTATTGTCGGTAATTCAATTGGGGGAAAAATGGGTAAAGTCTGTAAAGCTGTTGTCTTTCTTTCTTTCTCCTGGCCCCCTCATTCATCAGGACAAGTGCCTAAAGCCTGATCCATCCATTCATTAATGGACTAATAAATAAATATTAAATAACCCTTACACCAATGGATTGATGACACGTGTTACACAATTTATATGTCCCCCCCTTTTTTAGAAAAAAATAATTATGCTGGATATTCCTTAATGTCTATTTTTAGAAAAAATAATTATATTCTGGATTTTTGTTTCTTTTATTTTCAAATCATAGTTGTGACACACACTTGCGGTCATCCATGACAGTACCATAATGTTTGCGATAAGAATGGGAATTAATACAACTTAAAATTAATAAACACTCTACCATCTAAATAATGTAGTTTAAAATAAACATACCATCAATTTATAATGCAGTGCCTAATGACATACTTTCTTGAAAATATTACTGATATGCCTAACGACAGTCTATCATAATAGGCATATGAGTTTTACTAAAAACTTTTTCAATTTTATGAATTTCTATGATCACTTTAATTTAAGGATATGGTCTACCTAATTATTTAAAGGCATTGTTATATATAGATCATATTTGACTATATACAAATCATATTAATTTCAAATCGACTATACGTAGACAATATTGTTATATGCAGACCAATGAAAAAAAATCAATCTTTTCTTATAAACAATATTTGGGATACTCATCCCACCAAATGCAAACCTCATAAGCCTTTGTGGACAGAATCAGATGAGCAACATACTTCAATTAGAAAACCAAATCATCTAGGGAAGCAGACTTCAGGGAAAACACCAAGCTCTGTTACAGATTTGAAGCTGCGCCCAACGACTGGTTTGAAGAAATATGTGAACGAAAAGTAATGGAGGGAGTGGTGGAGGGTGAAGCAGTGGAAAGAGGGGGGATTCAATTTTTTTTATATAAATATTATATAATATATATTATATAAATATATAATATATAATATTATATGAATATTATATATATAACATAAATTTAAAATATATTATATAAATATATATTATATTATATTACATAGGCGCGGGGGACGGGCGAGCCCGCCCCCGAGACTGGATACTGTCGCGCGGGGCACTAGGGCCGGAGGCCCGTGCGGCCGTGCCTGTCACTCGTTCAACAAAATTCAAATCATTTTAAAATCAAAACTTATTAATATAATTTGTCGTAGAGATTTGTGAACCCATAAAACTCGGCCTAGCCAAGAAAAGTCATAGCGATTAATAAATCCATTATTCAAATCAAGACTAATGTCAGACCAAAATAAAAATTCACAATAATTTGTGAACCCGTAAAAACTAGATTCACCTCTAATAATTCAAGCACTTTTCTTACATCACAATATAAATCTATCAATTTTTATCAGCCATATATAAATCTATTAATTTTTATGAGTCTACCCATATAAATCTATCAATTTTTATCATCCACAGGCACCGCATGTAACAGTTTTCTCTGCACACAACTCGAAAGAATGACTGCCGACACTCCCAACACACAGCTCGAAAGGGTTCAGTCTCAACAAGTCTGCAGACCGTACACCCCAAACTCTCTCCATCCATAAACGAGTTATTGGAGTCCGCAACCTCCCTTTTTTGAGGGAAACTCAAGTTAAGCAGACAGCACAGAGACATCCCAAAAGATCACCCATCTCATGACTACTTCAGTACGTCAAAACACACATAACTATAAAATACTTTCACTTCTCATCACCATTTGATCTATGTACTGCGGGTTCTCGCCGTTGGATCAATCCTGCTCGCCGTCCAATCAAAGCGTGTACTCGCTTTTTTTTTTAATTTTTTTTCTCACTTTTATTGCTAATGGTTAGATTGGTCATCCAACAACCATCTTTTTACACTCGCTCCCAAAGCTAGAAACGCTAGAGTACGTGGAAATTGATTTAAGAGGGAGCTATGTGGGAACCGGCCTAAATCCAATAGGGAGAAGGCTGTAGATCGACACAGTGACAGTGGTGGCACTGTTTCTCCGGCCATGCATGAACACGAAAACAGAGAGACATATATATATATAGAGAGAGAGAGAGAGAGAGGGCATATACTTTATACTTATAGTCTACATAGCCAGGAAGCCATGTATTCTGGCTGGTTTTAAATAATAATAATAATAATAATATAACACTGATTCCAGAGCACTGACTAGGCGCAATAAAGTCCACGTGACATACTTTTTACATGATTTTCAGTGCGATCCATGTTGCAAAAGACAACAAGCTAGGGCTTCTCTCTCTCTCTTTCTCTCTCTCTATCTCTATCTCTATCTCTCTCTCTATCTCTAGCTAACTCGTCGGCGTTCAGGCGTCGACTCAGGGCCAAAGCATAGAAGTCTGAAACGCTATCAGAGAGTTTCAGCGTGTGTTTGACGAGCGGCAGAGCGTCGTAGCGAACAAAAGCCACAGCAAACGGAAGGAGCTATTAAAAGGGTCCCCTTCTGCAACGTTGCCAATGTTATATATATATATAATTGAAAAGGGCTGCTAGCTAGCTAGCTAGCCTGCCTCTGCCATTTATCCATTGGCTCTTTTATTGTCTCTTTCTCTCTCTCTGTTAGGTCTCTTTCTACTCTTCCGTGCTTCCTTTTTATAGCTCTCTCTCTTTCTCTCCCCTTCCCTCTTTCTCTCTCCCTCATTATATTATATTTACTTCACAGCGCTGAATACGCTGTCCCCCCACTCCCCCTAAATCAGGATTCTCTTCGTTCATCTAGATGTGTTGCAGAATGGTTTGGCTGGTTCAATTATCTCATTCTTTTATATTTTTCTTTTAATAAGAAAAACATTATAAATCCTTAGATGTATTACAGAATGGTCTTGTTCATCAGATCTCCAAATGAATACTATTCATTTCGTTAGAAATGGAGAGGATCCCGATCTCTCTCTCTCTCTAAGGTTGGTGTGTTTGTGGGACTGGAAATTTGCGGAATGGTTTAGATGAAATTCCGGAATATGTGATCGCATTTGAAATTCAAAAAAGACATCACAGAATTCTGAAAAAAATATAGTTTAAAAATCAAGCTTGAGTAAGATGTGTGATCACAGTGTTAAAATACATTCAGCACAGGTAAGCTCAAGAGACACAACAATCACAACTGCATGCAGAGCTCAAAAGACATATCCAGATCCAGTCGAACAGGCGCAGGAGAAAGACGTGGAAGTAAAGACATCTTCTTGTGAAAAGAAGCAAGGGATCTGCAACAAAATACAGGGAAACGCTTTAGAAGAGATGCAGGGAAAAGGCCAGGAGACGCAAATCTGATGGCGTGGAGATCAAGCAAAGCCCTCTTGCTTTCTTTTATTTAAACTCCCGTTCAGGGCACAGTACAAAAGATTATGTATGATGAAAAAGACAAAACATCATTTAATATCTGTCACTGCTTAATGCTATTTCCAATTTTCGATTCCTGTGCAAGTATAACCTTTTGAGTGTTATATTTACATATAATATTTTATACAGTCTATCATATATTTTATCAGTGGTATCAGAGCTATGGCGTTTAAAGCAAATGGTGGAATATTGTCTTCTAATTTACCAATATTCAATGGTGATCTTTATGAATACTGAGCAATACAAATGAAGACTCTTTTTATATCGCAAGGGTTATGGGACATCGTTCAAAATGGTGTTCCAGTAATCACAACAACAGCAGAAACTGGTCCAACTGCAGAAGAGTTGAAAACTCATGCAGACAATCAAAGAAAAGATGCAAGAGCCCTAGTTTTTATTCAGCAAGGTGTCACCAACACTATCTTCCCAAGGATAATGGTTGCAACCTCATCTCAAGAGGCTTGGATGACACTTCTATCAGAGTACAATGGCTCTCCACAGGTAATATCCATTAAATTACAAACTGCATGGAAAGCTTTTGAGACTCTACTTATGAAGGATAGTGAGAAGATTCAAGTCTTTTTTGCACGTGCTATAACCACAATCAACCAAATAAGATTGTTAGGTAACACCATAGAGGATAAGAGAGTAGTTCCTAAACTACTTAGAAGCCTAACTCGCCAATTTAATCACATAGTGGCTGCTATTGAGGAGTCTAAAGATCTAAACATTTTGAGCATTTCAGAACTACTAGAGTCACTTCAAGCCCATGAAGATAGGCTAAATCATCAAACTTCTCATTTGGACCAAGCCTTGCATCTAAACACATAGCCAACAAGAAACAACTCACAGAAACAAAAATATGATTACACATCCAACAAAAGATCACTTGTTTCAAATAACATAGGTCGGGGAAGAGGAAGAAACACCCCACAAGGAAGGTTTACTCATAATAAAAAGGGCAACCTATTCTGTTCACTGTGTAATCGAACAAATCATGAAGCACATGATTGCTTTTATAAGTGTAAAAGATGCAAGAAACAAACTCATATGGACAAGGACTGCTAGTTTAAGGATAAAACAGAAAATAAAGCCACAGAAGAAGAGAAGAAAGAGACAATGTTCTACTTAAATGATAGCAAAAACAACTATCTTAATACCACTTGGTACATAGATAGTGGTTGCTCAAGGCACATGACTGAGAACCAAAGTTTATTTGTTTATATGAATGAGAGTTTTACCTGTGATGTTGTGTTAGGTGATGGTAATATTCAAAAAATTAAAGGAATTGGAACCATAAAAGTCAAAACAGTTTGGAACCAAGTAAAATGTATCTATGATGTAAGTTATGTTCCCTCACTCACAACAACCCTGTTAAGTGTTGGACAACTTCTACAAAAAGGATACCAAGTCAGTTTTTCACAAAATTCCTGCACAATTATTAGCAAAACTGGTGAAATTGAGTGTGTGACCAAAATGACAAGTAATAAAGTATTTTCCTTAACACTATTTCCAGTTACTGAAATGACACTTAATAATACAACACAACTTCAGCAACAAACCAAACTTTGGCATCAGAGATTTGGTCACCTGAATGCCCAAGATTTAAAGAAGTTAAGTACACAAAAACTGGTAGAGGGACTACCACAAATTGAAATAGAAAATACACTTTGTGAAAGCTGTGTAGAAGGGAAAAGTCATAGGATTCCATTTTCAAAAGCCTTATATAAAAGAAGTTTGATGCCATTAGATCTGGTCCACTCAGATCTATGGGGACCTTCATCAACACCCTCACTAAATGCTAAGAGATATTTTCTACTATTTGTTGATGATTATAGCCGCTTCATGTGGATATATTTTCTCAAAAATAAATATGAAAGCTTTGAAGTTTTTAAAAATTTTAAAGCTCTAGTAGAGAAACAACTTGAAAGGTCAGTCAAAGCCTTAAGGACTGATAGAGGTGGTGAATTCACCTCCAATGAATTTAATTCCTACTGTATTAAAGAAGAAATAAGAAGAGAATTAACTGCAACCAGATCACCCCAACAAAATGGGGTAGTTGAGAGGAGAAACAGAACTATAATAGAAATAGTAAGAACCATATTGCTAAGTAAAAATCTGCCAAAAGATTTTTGGGCTGAGACAGCATATACTTCAGTATATATTCTGAACAGATCTCCAACAAAAGCATTGTTAAGAAAAACTCCATATGAAGTATATAAGAGAAGAGCCAGTGTAAAACATTTTAAAGTTTTTGGAAGCATTGCCTATGCTTTAGTTCAAAGAGAAGATAGAGGAAAGTTAGATAAGAAGAGTGAAAAATGTATCTTTGTGGGTTACAACATTGAATCAAAAGCATACAGATTATATGAACCAATGCAACAGAAACTAATTACTTCAAGAGATGTTTTATTTGATGAAGATAAGTGTTGGGAATGGGGGGCTCAGATAAAGGACAATCAACACAAGAAGGGCCTCAAATAAATCTCAGTGATTCCTTCCAACTCAGTGAAGAACCACTGATGGTTGAACCACAAACCCCTATTTCCTCAAATACTGAAAACCCACATCTTTATGACCCTTCTACAGCCTTTTCAAGCTCATCCAACAGTCCAGATTCTTCATCACCCCCAAGGAGAATGAGAACTTTAGAAGATATTTATTTGCAAAGAAGTTGTTTTAAATATTTCACAACCAACCAATTTTGAAGAAGCCTATAAAAATCCAGCCTGGAGAAAGGCTATGGATGAAGAAATTGCAATGGTACTAAAAAACAATACCTGGACCTTGGTAACAAAGCCACCTCAAGCTGATGTTATAGGCCTGAAATGGATTTATAAACTGTAAGAAAATGAAGATGGTTCAGTGCATAAATATAAAGCTAGAATAGTAGCCAAATATTCACAGATCCCTGGAATAGATCGACTATAATGAGACTTTTGCTCCAGTAGTAAGAATGAAGACTATAAGGACTCTTATTGCATATGCTGTACAATACAACCTTCCAGTCTATCAACTTGATGTTAAATCAGATTTTTTAAATGGAGAAATAGAAGAGGATATCTATGTTGAGCATCCAAGAGGATATGAAATAGCAGGAGAAGAACATAAAGTGTATAAACTAGTCAAAACACTCTATGGTCTAAAACAAGCACCGAGAGCATGGAATTCCAACATAGATAAATACCTCCAATCAATTAATTTCTGTAAAAGCAAGACAGATTCATCTCTATATTGGAAAGAAGAAAGAGGGATGAGAATAATAGTTTGCCTCTATGTAGATGATCTTATCTACACAGGGAATAACTTAATTTTTTTAAAAACCTTCAAGGAGGATATGGAAAATAAATATGAAATGACTGATATGGGAAAACTCCATTTTTTCTTAGGACTTCAGTTTGTGCAAAGTCCAAATCAGTTCTTAATCTCACAAGAAAAGTATGCTCATAATATTTAAAAGAAGTTTAATATGAGTGAATGTAATCCAGTGCAGCTACCAATGTCTCCCCATGATCAATTATTTCCGGCCTCAGAAAATGATCAAATGGTTGATCCCACTTTGTTTAGAAGCCTGGTTGAATCATTAATATATCTAACTAATACAAGACCTGACATAGAATATTCGGTTAATTGCATTTCTAGATATATGAGCAATCCAACCAAGCTTCATTTTGAAGCTGCTAAGAGGATACTAAGGTATATACAAGGAACCAAAGATTATGGCTTAGTCTACCGAAGCCACCACCACACACTGTTAACAGGGTATACTGATTCAGATTGGGGAAGAAATGCAGATGACAGAAGAAGTGTCAGTGGATATGTATTTTTCATAGGACAAAATGCAATTAGTTGGTCTTCTCGAAAGCAACAATCAGTAGCTCTCAGCTCAACGGAAGCTGAATACATGACACTTAGCAGAGAAACAAGTGACGGGATCTGGTTAAGAAGGCTGTTAGAAGAAATTTTCAAGATAAAGGGGAAAGAAACTTTAATCTATTCCGACAGTTCATCAGCAATAGCCCTATCAAAAAATCCAGTCTTTCATGGCCGTAGCAAGAATATCGAAATACAGTATCACCATATAAGAGAAAAAATAGAGAAAGGAGAAATCTATTTACGACACATACCGACAGAACACCAGATTGTTGATGTTCTTACCAAACCGCTGTCGAAGCCTCGTTTTGAGCATCTACGCATAAAGATCGGAGTTGAACACCTCTCGAGCTTAAGGGGGGGGTGTTAAAATACATTTAGCACAGGTAAGCTCAAGAGACACAACAACCACAACTGCATACAGAGCTCAAAAGACATATCCAGATTCAGTCGAACAGGCGTAGGAGGAAGACGTGGAAGTAAAGACATCTCCTTGTGAAAAGAAACAACGGATCTGCAATAAAATACAGGGAAACGCTTCAGAAGAGATACAGGTAAAAGGCCAGGAGACGAAAACCTGATGACGTGGAGATCAAGCAAAGCCCTCTTGCTTTCTTTTATTTAAAGTCTCGTTCAGGGCACAGTACAAAAGATTATGTATGATGAAAAAGACAAAACATCATTTAATATCTGCCACTGCTTAATGCTATTTCTAATTTTTGATTCTTGTGCAAGTATAACCTTTTGAGTGTTATATTTACATATAATATTTTATACAGCCTATCATATATTTTATCACACAGTCATAAAGAAGTTGCACCTTCTTTTTGGCAGAGTTTTTAACCGATGTTAGCTCCAAAGTATAACACTCGGTTAGATCCCGAACTCTGATATACATGGATACCAAAAAAGTACGTATAGAGTTCTCAAACTTTGATCACTTGATAAAACAAATGTAAAATAGAACAAGAGCAAAATCACAAAAAGGAAATAGAGAAAACTGTGAGTGAATATAAGCATGTGCAAAACAACTCAGAAAAAAAGCATGTAATGAGTACATGTAATTAATTTATAACGATTACAACGTAAATCTAATGAATAAAATCAAGTACAAAAAATCACAAACATTTTTTTGATTATATAGGAAAAATCGGCGGTCTTCCATTTCATATCGACATACAAGAGACTAAGAGAGAAGAAATCGCCGCACGGTAAGAATAGCAGAACTCACCATACCTTGATTTGAAGGCTGAGTCAAATCGAAGTATGACGATTTATACACGGGATGAAACCGACGCATAGAAATCAACACATGTATGTGGATGAAATAATCAACATACGTCAATATGTATTTGACGTACGTCAAAATGTTACGATGGTAAAATGATTTTCAAATTTATAAAACAATTTTGTAAAAAAAATACAATTCAATAAAATTATTCCTCAAATATTGAATCTGTTCTAGTTCGGTCTAGTGCACGCGCTTGTGTGATCTATAGATTCTTCTTATATTTCTTTCAACATAATAAGAATGAGGGAATTTGTTTATATATACACTTAGGCTCTGTTTGGCGCGGCGTTTTTCAAGCGGCACGCCGGAATTTTTGCCACCGCCGCGCCAAACCGTTATTTGGCGGGCAGCAGTGGCTGCCGCCACCGCTAAAAATAGCGGTGGCCAGCTATTTCGGAGTCGCGGAAACTTTCCGCGACTCCGAAATAGCAGCAGCGCTGCAGCCAATGGCTGCAGCGCTGCTGCCTTTTTTATTAACCTAATGTTATATTAACGTTATTAAATCAATAGAATATTATAAAATAATATTATTAATGAATATTAACGTTATATAAAATAATATGATTAATTAATATAATATTATTAATGAATATTGATGTTATTAAATTAATATAATTATATAAGTTATACATTATTAATGAATATAATATTATTTATATAATATTTATAAAATAAAATTATTAACAGTCCTGCAAATGCTATTCTTCCAAACAGATTCGCAGATTCTGCCACCACTCTGCAAAACAGCTGATTATTCCACCACTGCTTCCCACCACTGCTTCTTCAGTCGCTACAGCTGTGCCAAACAGAGCCTTAAAGTGGTGGTTAGTGAAAAGATGAGACTAGAAGTTTCATCCTTTTCCATGAAAGAGTTTTCCTCCAAATATTTGAGTTTCTTTCATTTTGGATTTGAGTAATTTTCTCATCAATTGATGTAGAACCCAAACATCACACCATGAATTATGTATAACCAATATTTGGTTGATAACCTGCAGAAATTAAGCTCGGCAGAAGTCAGTTCGTCACCATTCTGCTCGATAGCTTGCAGAAATCAACTCGGTAGCCCATAGAAATTACTCCGACAACCTACAAGAATTCATCCTCCATTTTGTTGTGCAATCTTGTTTTAATAAGCTTCATAGCAGAAAATGACCGTTCTGTAGTCGCTGTTGAGATCGAAAGTGTCAAAATTAGCCGAATTAGCTTGTCAACAAGATAATAGGTACTTGATTTCTTCATTTCGGCCAATTTCTCACAAAGTTTAAAAATTATTGTCAAGTTCTTTAAATCTGAATGAGAATGAACGTCTAACTGATAATGTTGCAGCTGCGTATTCAACACATAAATATCTTGCTCACAGAAATCTTGAGGGTAAAAAATCCTTGCAAGAGCGCATATATCTTCAATATTAAAATATTTATATTCATTACTTAGATCTAAAGTCATACTTAGACGAATCAATTCCATAGAATTTTCATTGAATTTAGAGTTCAGCTACTGCAACACACAATCTATTGTGGCGTTAAATATGTCAACTCTAAAATGATGTTCCACAATAATGATATCACGAGAAGTTCGAAACTAACGATCACTGTATCTAGCATTCATTTCCGGAATTTCGACTTCATTTTTTCACAAAATACTTTCACACTCTGTAAGTACATTTCCCAGCCAGATGCGCGTAATTTTTGAATGAGTGTCTTTGTTGTTGAAACTAAACTTATAGCATTTAATATATCTTGATTTTGATGTTGCAGTGTTTTGCATAGAACGTCACTGATTCCCAATATTTCTTTCATCAAATGCAAGATAAATATAAATTCAAATGCACCCATCTTTTTAAAAGCCGCTTCAGCATCCCCTCGTTGTGCAGATCTCCCTCCATTATCACTAATATCAAGCAATACAGAGCAAGTTGCACTATACATATTAATAACACTACAGACAGAATTTAGATGAGACGACCATCTGGTGTCGCCATGTCTTTGTAGTGAACCTATCTGATTGGTTCCCGTACCAGTTAATAGTTTTTATCTTCTTCATGATATCTTAAATTAAAGTGTATTAACACCCTTGGAAACCTAATATTCAACCCCTAATCCCACAAAATTTTGGCATTATAACAGCACTGTGACTATCATAACACTTGCAAGTAATAATCTAAATGCAAGCAACATCACCGATCCGTGTCAATGACATGAATAAGCTTCACACATCATGCCTAACCCGGAAATGCGCTCGGGCTTCTAATGCAAGTATCATGCTGGGGACGGACACAATCGACCCGGTAGTTCATAAAAAACAAATAAAATAAAGGTTCGCTACGCCTCTAGAGATTGAACAAGGAATATAGGTCAATGTCCGCTCAAGTGAAAAGGACCCACATGGTCCGAACGAAATGCGAGTTGATTCACCCAAACGTTTCCAAAGCCACAACTAAATCTCTCCACCAAGCTATTACGTATAGAAGAAAATCACACAAAAGTAGGTAAAGGAATTCGTTACCCAACCCGCTGTTGACGTCGTTGGAGCCGGAGGGAGAGACTAGAGAGGCAGAGAGTGCACACGGCCAGTGCACACCCTCCTTTTTCTTTAGATCTTCAAGCGGAGCTGTGGAGTGCGGAGGGATATCGGGGCCAAGTGGCCACCTGGAGGTCGGGCCGCTGCCTGCTGGTGGTACTGGTCGGGACTCGGGAGTCGGCCGTCGGGACAACGGCAGGAGGTCGACCGGTCGAGGTGGGTCGATTGCAGAAAGCAGATGAACGATGGTCGGTGGGAGTCGGTCGTCGGGCTGCTGCCTGCTGGTGGTCGGGATCGAGAGAGAGAGAGAGACAGGGGTGAGATTGCGAGAAGACAGTCGACCGTCGGGCTGCGCTAATATGATCCGGAGGGAGATAGGATATGATTGAATTATTTGGAGTTATATTATATTATATAATTTATAAACATAATATATTAATTTCAAAATTCAAGGGGGGGGGGGGGGCCGGCCTCCCCCTTGCCCTCACCTGGATCCGCCACTGTCTATCAAGATGATATATGTTCCGCCTATCTTAACACTCTTACTGCTCTCTAGAGGTGCACATAAAGCCCGGCGGGCCCGGGCTTTTCCGAACCGGGCCCGGGCCGGGCCTAAGCAGTAACCGGGCCGGGCAATGCCCGGGGGGGGGGGGGGGCTGGTAAGGCCCCCCAGGCCGGCCCGGGCCCGGGCTTAGCCCGGGCCCGGTTATTATTTTAATTTTTCTTTATTGATTTAAATAATTAAGTTTATATATATATATAAAAAATCATAACTATAAACTATTATTTACAATTACAAATTACCATTAAAAAAAAATAAAAAACACAACAACCTAATATTGAATTTTTTTATTAATAATTAATGTAATGAAATTATACAAATTTAAGAATGTGTAAAATTTACACTGTAAATATACAAAAATTAGGAAATTCTAAATTTTTAAAAATTACAAATGTCAAATGACAAATATTCTAAATTATTAAAAATTACAAAATTACAAATCAAAAAAAATACAAAAAAGTTGCTTAGTGGCCCTAGTTTAAATTGATCGCGTCCATCTCGTCTTCCATGTCCGACGAGCTATCCTAGATCGCTGAAATATGATGCTTTCTCTTCATCGCGTCCAGGTGGTCCTTGTAGTATATGCAGATCTCGAGCGATTCTTCGTTTAGCCGACTTCTCCGCTCGTTTAAAACCCTGCCACTAAGAGAAAAAACAGACTCCGAAGCTACCGTGCTAGGTTGGATCGTTAGTAAATCTCGGGCCATATAAGCCATAATAGGATATATATTTACTTTACCTTTCCACCATTTTAAAATATCGAAATTTTCTAATTCGTCCGTGGACATAAAATCACGAAATTGTGTTTTTGTGTGCAACCCTAATTCATTTAAACTACTAGATGTTGTGCGCGCTTTTTTCCTTGAGGCTAACTCTAACATTTTATTTTTAAAACTACTAGATGTTTTGGGTTGCGACACATCTTCTCGGGGCCGCGACCCATATAAATTATCGTAATAATTATAACATTCAGTAAAAATAGTGTTAAAATTTAAAAGACTCAGATTATCTAAATCTGAATCACTTACATCTACACCTATATTGTTATTTATTTCTTCAATAAAATTTTCTACGCCGTCTACGCCGAAAAAAGGATTCAATGCGGCGGCGCATGAAAACATAACTGAGATTTCTTTATAATATTTTGAAATTTTTGTTTCTATTATTTTTATTAATTCGATCCATCAGGCGTGTTGTTTAAAATAATTTAATTTTTGTGAAATATTAACAATATTTTCAATAACTAGCGGGCTAGTATGATACTATACGCCCGATAAACTATTTGTCGCAGTATAAAAAACTTCTAACAAATCCATGTACTTTTCTAAAATTGCCCAATCGGACTCGGTTAATTCATGTTGACCTAACAAAGTATAAAATTTCATTAATAGTGTTTTTTGACGAATCACTCGTTTTAACATTATATATGTAGAGTTTCATCTAATTGACATGTCAAATAGAGGTTTCAAAAATTTGTGACATGTTCGCGAGAAATAGAGATTAGATAGAGAGAGAGGGTTGGGGGGGGGGGTGAAAGGAAGAAAGGAGGGGGGGTTTATAGTTTTTTTTTTTAAAAAAAATTTTTAAAAAAAATATTGCCACTTGGGCTGCAAATAGCAGCCCAAGTGGCTGTTATAGCACCAACGGCTCTTAGAGCCGTTGGTGCTGGCAACCAACGGCTCTAAGAGGCGTTGGTTCCAGCTAGTTCGGGCTTAGCCCGGGCTAAGCCCGGTGACCGCCCGGCGCAGGCCGGGCACCGGGCCGGGCATTGGCCTTATATTGGGGCACCGGGCCGGGCATTGGCCTTATACTTGTCCAAACGTCGCTCGTTAAACTCACTCGACCCTCAAATTTTTCAAAAAAATTTATTAAAGTTTGTTTTGCCTCTAAGTAATATTTAAGCGCGTCGCGTCTAATAGAAGATCGACTTACTTGGTGATATTTGTGTTGTATCCCTTGGTGAATGTACTCGGTCTCTTATTCGTTGTCGTAGTGGCTGAACGGCAACCCGCGTCTGATTATGTTCTTCACCTGCAGTTCTCGCTGTCGACCTTGATCGTACGTCCAGATTTGTCCGGATGCCGATAATTGCGCCTAGGTCGACTCGGGAGGAGCTTGTTTGGCTGCGCAAGACTTAACGTGTCTTGCGAGTGTCGAGTTATCAGCGGTCAAAAGTAATTTTGAGCACAGTTTGCACCTCGCCTTTTGCTCCGCGCCGACTTGTACTAAGTCGAAATATTCCCAAACTGCCGCCGTACGTTTGTGCTCAACCACTTCGTGAGCGACGGATGAGGAAGACGACACCTGCGTTGACGACATGTTCGCGAGGAATAGAGATTAGAGAGAGAGGGTGTGGGGGGGGGGGGGGTGAAAGGAAGAAAGGAGGGGGGGGGGGGTTATAGTTTTTTTTAAAAAAATATTGCCACTTGGGCTGCAAATAGCAGCCCAAGTGGCTGTTATAGCACCAACGGCTCTTAGAGCCGTTGGTGCTGGCAACCAACGGCTCTAAGAGCCATTGGTTGGAACCAACGGCTCTTAGAGCCATTGGTTGGAACCAACGGCTCTTAGAGCCATTGGTTCCAGCTAGTTCGGGCTTAGCCCGGGCTTTTCCAGGCCCGGGCTAAGCCCGGTGACCGCCCGACCTAGGCTGGGCACCGGGCCGGGCATTAGCCTTATATAGGGGCACCGGGCCGGGCATTGGCCTTATACTTGTTCAAACGTCGCTCGTTAAACTCACTCGACCCTCAAATTTTTCAAAAAAGTTTATTAAAGTTTGTTTTGCCTCTAAGTAATATTTAAGCGCGTCGCGTCTAATAGAAGATCGACTTACTTGGTGATATTTGTGTTGTAGCTCTTGGTGAATGTACTCGGTCTCTTCTTCGTTGTCGTAGTGGCTGAACGACAACCCGCGTCTGATGATGTTCTTCACCTGCAGCTCTCGCTGCCGACCTTGATCGTACGTCCAGATTTGTCCGGATGCCGATAATTGCGCCTAGGTCGACTCGGGAGGAGCTTGTTTAGCTGCGCAAGACTTAACGCGTCTTGCGAGTGTCGAGTTGCCAGCAGTCGAAAGTAATTTCGAGCACAGTTTGCACCTCGCCTTTTGCTCCGCGCCGACTTGTACTAAGTCGAAATATTCTCAAACTACCGCCGTACGCTTGTGCTCCACCACTTCGTGAGCGACGGATGAGGAAGACGACGCCTGCATTGACGACATGTTCGCGAGAAATAGAGATTAGAGAGAGAGAGAGGGTGAGGGGGGGGTGAAAGGAAGAAAGGAGGGGGGGGGGGGGGGGGTTTATAGTTTTTTTTAAAAAAAAAAAATATTTTTTTTAAAAAATTTGCCACTTGGGCTGCAAATAGCAGCCCAAGTGGCTGCTATAGCACCAACGGCTCTTAGAGTCGTTGGTTCCAGCTAGTTCGGCTTAGCCCGGGCTTTTCCAGGCCCGGGCTAAGCCCGGTGACCGCCCGGCCCAGGCCGGGCACCGGGCCGGGCACTGGGCCGGGCATTGGCCTTATATTGGGACACCGGGCCGGGCATTGGCCTTATATTGGGACATCGGGCCGGGCATTGGCCTTATACTTGTCCAAACGACGCTCGTTAAACTCACTCGACCCTCAAATTTTTCAAAAATTTTTATTAAAGTTTGTTTTGCCTCTAAGTAATATTTAAGCGTGTCGCGTCTAATAGAAAATCGACTTACTTGGTGATATTTGTGTTGTAACCCTTGGTGAATGTACTCGGTCTCTTCTTCGTTGTCGTAATGGCTGAACGGCAACCCGCGTCTGATGATGTTTTTCACCTGCAGCTCTCGCTGCCGACTTCGATCGTACGTCCAGATTTGTCCGGATGCCGATAATTGCGCCTAGGTCGACTCGGGAGGAGCTTGTTTGGCTGCGCAAGACTTAACGTGTCTTGCGAGTGTCGAGTTGCCAGCGGTCGAAAGTAATTTCGAGCACAGTTTGCACCTCGCCTTTTGCTCCGCGCTGACTTGTACTAAGTCGAAATATTCCCAAACTGCCGCTGTACGCTTGTGCTCCACCACTTCATGAGCGACGGATGAGGAAGACGACGCCTGCGTTGACGACATGTTTGCGAGAAATAGAGATTAGAGAGAGCGGGTGGGGGGGGGTGTGAAAGGAAGAAAGGAGGAGGGGGGGGGTTTATAGTTTTTTTTTTAAAAAAATATTGCCACTTGGGCTGCAAATAGCAGCCCAAGTGGCTGTGGCTGCTATAGCACCAACGGCTCTTAGAGCCGTTGGTTCCAGCTAGTTCGGGCTTAGCCCGGGCTTTTCCAGGCCCGGGCTAAGCCCGGTGACCGCCCGGCCCAGGCCGGTCACCAGGCCGGGCATTGGCCTTATATTGGGGCCCGGAAGGGCCCCATGGCCCGACCTGGGCTCGAGCCGGGCTTTGCCCGGGACCGGGCCTATCGGGGCGGGGCGGGCCGACCCGGTGAGCCCGATTTTTTTGGACACCCATACTGCTCTCATATGCCTCCACATTCAATCAGCAGCGTCATAAGAAAGCAATGATTATGAGTAGTTGAATCAAGGTAATACATTTCTAGAAATATGATAAATTAATAGGTAATACATTTCTAGAAATATGATAAATTTTAGCCACACCAAAAACAAATCATTGCTGATAATCTGGTATTTTCAACCAATATATAATGTGGCTAAAATAACTTATTAGCCATGATTTCGAGCTGCCACAAATAATTTTATAAATATTTTTGATTAAAGCTTTCATAAAAGCAATAACAGTTTTCAAATTAAATGTGTGCATTCTTGTTTTTTTTTTTCAGTTATTTAATAACTTCTGTGTGTTTGCATCATTTTTTTTTGGCATTCCTTGTATGTTGTACCTCTCTTCAGTTTTGATACGGTCACCTTCAATTTATAAAAATTTTGGACTGTAAATAGTCGGAGTTTCCCTGTTCCCCACTAACGAAGTGGGGAGTTACGATCTAAATCACCTCGCGCGCAATCCGCTTGCCCGATCTCCATCCGTTCGGCGCGATAACCGCCGCATGGGATCCTGCGCACCGGACACCCCTTTGGCCCGCCCGAAAGACGGGAGGCCTCGGTCGGCGGGTCGCCCCCCTTTGCCGCCCGACGCTCGGGTAGCTGGGGGCTTGGCCGTCCGACGCTCGGGAGGTCGGGGCCTTGCCCACCCGTCGATCGGGCAGCCGGGGGTCTCGACCGGCCCACAAGTGCTGGCCACTCCCCTTGGTCGTCCGACGCTCGGGTGGCGGGGGCCTCGACCGGTCTCAAGGGCCCGGCCGCCCTCTTGGTCTCCAGGCACTCGGGTGGCCGGGGGCTTCAACTGGCCACCAAGGCCCCCCTGGCTACCCGACACATGGATGGTCGGGGCTTCGACCGGTCTCAAGGGGGAGCCATCCCCATTGGCCGGCCGACGCTCGGGGGGGGGGGGGGGGGGGGGGGGGGACGACGGCTTCGGCTAACCGCCCCCCCCTGACCGCCCAACGCTCGGGCAGTTGGGGCTTCAATCGATCTACAGGGACAAGCCGCCCCTTTGGCGCCCGACGCACGGGCGGCCGGTGGCTTCAGCCGGCCACCAAGGGCCGACCGCCTCCCCTTTGGCTTCCCGATGCTCCGACGGCGGGGGTTCGGCCTTCCTCCAAGGGCTAACCGCCCCCTTCGCCGCCCAGCGTGAGAGTTGTTGGGGCAATCGTGGTCTTGACCGTTGTCCAATCTCGACCTCCAGTCTCATCGGGCTGCCCGTCTTTCCGGGCAGCTTTTTTCTCGACCCAGGGGTAGGTCAATCATTTCTTTAAAATTGACAATCCGCGTGTTCAAATCTCGGCATTTCTATTCGTCCGTCCGATAGTTACCGGGTAAAATTATCGGACCGCTCTTTCAAAAAACTATAAATAGACCTGGGAATCTCTTCATTTTCATCTTTTTGCACTCCGGATTTTCCATCGCTCTCGATCTCTCTTTTTCCATTTCACTCCTCTCTTTGCGAAATCTCCACCAAAATACTTCTCGTCTGCTAAAGCCGCACCTGAATTCCCTGGAACGCTTCGAAGGACTCTAGAAGAATTCATGCCGCTTTCCGCCTTTGGCCACCTGCGTGACGTTCGGCAAACCGCAAGCATTCTCTGCATGAGAAGTCCAATCTTGCCGGCGCTCCCAAGTTCGTGTGTCCACCGTTGTGTGCAAAGCACTATTGCAGTTTCGTTCGTAGAGCATTGTCGCGCTCCAAGTTCCTCCCCTCTCTCATCTTTCAAGTTGTAACGAGGAGCAGTCTGCCGCCCTCGCCTTTTTCTGAAAGCCTTGTAAAAAGACTGTTTACTGGAAGATTGATCGAAATAGAATCAACCACATAGTTTTTTACCCTAGTCTCGGGTTTTCCACGTCAACAAAAGACTTTCTCTGTTCCGTGTTTATCAGATTCACGGATTTTCTGCGTGGTTTTTTACCCTACTCACATTTTTTCCTTGTCAACAAAAGACTTTCTATGTTCTTCTGAAAGTCTTGTAAAAACTACTGTTTAGTGGAAAGATTGGTCGAAACAGAATCGACCGTATGATTTTTTACCCTACTCACGGATTTTCCACCTCAACAAAAGACTTTCTCCATTTTATTTTTTTCTGATTGTTCTCACGTTCAACCATTCAACGGACTAAGACGATTTAGTTAGTCCGGTCTACCAAGAGCCTCGGCCGACCGCTACAAGTTTTAAATTAAAAAAAATCCAATTTTGCGCATAGAAGTTATTGGAGTTCCTCAGGTGAGATCGGACGCTCATGAATTGCTGTGCTAAACGGACCCTTAATATATAAATGGGGAGAATCTTGGCCTACTATTAGTAATAATGAGGTTGGAGGCATAAGTTATTATAGAAATAGTATGTCTCTTTGTCTCATAAAAATTATTGGGTGCTTTTGGCAGGTTGTCTCTTCTATTATTGAGTATCTATAAAGTTTGGTGCACATGATTTTATGTTCCTTTAATTGGTCATTTAAATGGACACGTGTTCCCTGGCAGAACTCAGATCCTTCGGGCTTCAGCAAAAAAAACACGCCATGGAGATCGGTGACACCTCGTGTAGATTTTGAAATGGACGGTCAGATCTCATTTCCCCTTTGTATTATACGACGCACCTTTTATTCTATCCAACTATAGCCTAATTTCGCATATAAATATTTAGTTTGTATAGTTTATATGCCCTATATATTTGCATTAAATCTGTGTCGACATTTGGTCAAACCTGAGCTATGTATACTATTACCTCTTTTGGGTGGAGAAATTGGGTTTGAGCTGCCAAAAAAAACACAGAAGCAGCAGGAAAAACAACAAAAAGGAGGAGAGAGAACAAGAAAGGTTATTTTAGAGGCTTGTGACAAAAAAAATGTTTTTGCAACTTTTCGGAAAGCAGTATTAAACCATCTGACTTCTAGAAAAGCTAAAAAGGGCTTCCTCCTTGTTTCCATGCTTCTCTTCACATGGGTTAACATACACGTTCTCATACTTTACAGCTCTATGCCAAACACGTACTTCTCACCATTGCTTTTCCCACAACCACAATTGTGCTAAACAGAGCCATAGTCACCATAGTGTAACTACCTATAAATTTTATGCTCCGTTTGGTACGGTGGCGGCGGTCGTAAATGTATAGGTTAAACCGCCATTCCTAAGAACCGCCTGACAAACATCATCCGTATGAAGTTCTTTAGGTGGGCGTTAACGAATGAGAATTTAACCAAATGTTCATGACCGCCGCCACGGTGCCGAACGAAGCCTTGGTTAAATTTAGACAATGGGTCAATTAGAGTTATTTATGCATATGTGTGTATAAATATACATATGCTAGACGAGAGTATTAAACTTATTTACCCATAATTAATTATTCAATCGTTTTTTTAGGACAAATGTTTCTCTATATTTTGCACAATTCTTTGATTTCCTTTTAGCATAATTGAAGGTATTTGGGTATTTTCTTGCTTCTTTAGGAGTAGGGTGTTTGTTTGGGCGGTGAGAGTGGAAGTGGTGGGAATGGAGTGGCGGGAGATGAAGGGAGGTGGTTGGGGATTCGGAGAAGTGCCAAAATGGTGATTTTGAGTGGTGGCGGTGAGAGTGAGAGTTTACCAAAAAAATTTAAAGGAGTGGTGACATTTTTTTTCCCAATGGAGATGAAGCATGTTGCGGGTCACCCGGTTTCTCCCCGGTTCGGAAAATCGGATCGTCTTTGTTCGGAATTGGACCGAGCGCGCAAACAGTCAAAGAAAAATAGTAGCATAAGGCAAAGTTTTTTTTGACGTGGAAAAACCGGAAAGAGTGAAAAATCACGTGCCCGGATCTGTGCGGAGCCAAAATCCACTATTTTCTTGAAGTTTACACGAATTTGAGATGTTCTCTCGTAGGGTGACATACCACCTCTCCGTTACAAACGTAAAGTACAAAATTGATGAAAAACAACTGAATCCTTGAAGCCTCGACCGAGGTGCTCCCGCCTAGAAATTTGGCCAAGTCCCCGGAACCTCGATGGAAGCGTTTCGGTCTGGAAATTTGGCTAAGTCCACGGAAACTTGATGGGAGCGTTCCGGCTGGAAAAAATCTCTAAGCCCACAGGATCTTGAAAAAAGCGCTCTTGCGGGGGAAGAGCGACGTGCCTTGAAGCCTGCTGGAGCCTTTGAGCTAGAAGAAGAGCAGAGCGAGTTCCTGAGCGGAGGATCGGCTTAAGTCCACAATCTCGCCGGAAAACCTCAGAGCTCTTTCTAGCCTTCGGAATTGCATGTCTTCTGATCAAGACTCGAGGGACTATTTATAGTTTCTGGAGGGATACATATGCATTGCGCTGAGACGGAATTTGTGTTGGCGAATGACGTCGCTCCGTTTTGATCACCTGAATCATCAAATTTAGCGAAATGACGAAAGTGCCCCCTGGCGGCCCACGCAGGGTGCACGACGACTGTGACGGTCGGCGGCGGCCGGCGGCGGCGCTCCCGCACGTGCAGGGCGCACACAGTGCGGTTTCTCCCGCGTGCGGGGTGTGGCGGCAAATGCGGGGCGCGCCCGCGCTCACAGCCCCCCTGAGCGCGAGTGCGCGTGCACGCTGCGCGTGCCCCCATGGGCTGGCCGTGCGCGCGCGGGGTGCCGTCTGGGCGTGTGCGTGGGTTTTCTTTTCTGCTTGGAGCTTCCGGGCTTTGGGGGAGTGCGGCGCGTCGCGCGCGAATTGTCCGGTTGGATTGACTCTTCCCACGCGTCCTCGGTCCGAGATCTTCCGGCTTGATTCAGAAATTTCAAGGGGACCCCATCAAAGCAAAAACGCACAAACAAACCCTTGGCCCAAAACCCACGAATCAAGGTTGTGTCGGGTTACTAACAGAGGCTAGAAAGAGCTCGAAAATGAAGATTCACCGCTGATTCCTTCCGTGCCCAACCTCTCGCAGACGAATCGTGAGAGAAGTGGCTTTGACGGACAGTTGGGCCAGAGCAAAAACGCCGCACCAAATGAATCCTTAAGTCAAAAACTAGCTCACTCCTTTGAAAGTGGCTCTGGAGGAGCCGAGATGTTTCGTTTTTATATGCAGAGTGACCCAGAGTGCTGTGGCATTGGCTGGACAAATATGATGCAATGATAATTCTAATGAAAATGGATCTCTAATTCTAATTTTAAAGGCACACCTCTCTCGCACCGAATAAACCGCACTAGGGTTTATGTGGTTAGAAATTTTCAACTTCATGGTACCTACATTGGGATTTTTTTTTCCTACTAATCTTTCTATATGAAACCCAAATATAGTAAGAGACTAAAGAGAGTATATATTCTTTATATAGAATAGCTCTACTGTATAAAAATGATAAAATACCAATCAGTCAGGGACAACTACATGCATAAGTGTATAACCATGTGTCTCCCCAAGCTCAACATAAGTTAATAATACACGACACTTCCTCAAATGTGCAATCAGTCGTAAAAAAAAAAGTGTGTTTGCTCAAAATCACAACGGAGAAAAATATGCTCAAACAAGCGTTAGTTTCTTGGAAGCGAAGCTTCTCAGAAGAGCTTCCAAAGATTTCTGGCAAATTTGGGAGGTCGGCGGCAATTAAGGATGGAACGGTTGAAGATGAAGATGTAACGGCGTTAATTCCTGAATGCGGGCCTTAGCGTGAGAGACCATTACTAAGACCGGAAGTCCTTGAAGAGATGAATTGTGCTGTGACTCATATTCGAGAAAATCTCTGAATAGCACAAGAGCATTATAAGAAATATGCTAATTGACGAAGGGTTGATCAGGAGTTCGACGTTGGGGACATGGTTTTTCTGAAAATCTCTCTGATGTCAGGTGTTAAAAGATTTGCAAGGAACCACATGTTAGACCCCGGGTATGTTGGACCTTTTCAAATTTTTGAGCGCGTAGATGTCGAGTCGTAGTCGGTTGCACATTTTCAAAAGACTGTAGCTTCTAACTTAGGTTCCTTTTGGTGAAGTATTTATGCTCCGGTGAGTTTAGACAAAAACACCACTTATGTTTGGCATGACAATGGTTATGACCGACGTCAAATAAAGAAAAATAGTTACGAACATAAATGTGAATGAAGTTCCTTTGTTGAGGCCGGGTATTCACGAATGACGATTCATAACCACCGCGATCACGACCTCTACCGTCCTGCTAAACGAAGCCCTTGTTTCTGTAAGTCCTTATCTTTTCAACTCAGTGTCTCATAGACTCGTGAATGCGGCGAAGACATCAAGATATTCAAACTCCTCTTACAAACAGAATATTACTTAGCCTCCTACCGAGAGATCGCAAAATGCACAAGCTGTAATCAGGACATAAGCTAAGAGGCTCCTCCCGTTTGATCATCATAGTCAGACAAACCCGTCGTGAAATATTCCTCAACTGGGTCGGGCCTCCTTGTTTTCACCGTCCAATGTTTTCAACAGAGGAATATTGATGACAGCTTACATTTACAACTTTTGCTTGGCAAAATCAATGGTTTTCTATATTTATGAGAAAAAATTCAGTCCATTCCCATGTTCTGATAAATGAAAAAACTCAGTCCATTCCCATATTCTGATAAATTATTATAAGAGCAAATGACTTTCTATGTGCATTTAGCCAAGAGGAAGAATGATTACATCAAAGTATCCATGTAAAGAGTAGTGAGTGATAGATTATAATAAATATACTACAAAAAAGTTAACACAATTGAAATGATAACCAAAGAGATACAACACATACAAAAACTTTCAATCTCCAAAACGGCATGTAAATCAATCCCCCATTCATTTGCATACACAAATCAATAATGACATAGTCAATACTACAAAAAACTTCTACATTAGTAACAAACATCCACTTATTTGGGTGAATGACAACATTGTGAATTCCGTTATAAACAATGAAGTAACATTTGGATAGGTGTGATCACGAACCCAAACAGCCGTGTATGTGTGATCAAGCAGCAACGATCATGAATATTCAGACCCTAGAAAGTAAAAGTAAGGCCAAAACAAACATCCCGATAGTTTTAAAAATAGGTAGACAGTAACCCCCCTGTTTACTACTACCACAGTCTCACACCGCGACAACCATCTCAAATGGAGCCGCCGTTTGAGCGGTAGAGATATATCAACAAGAACACACCTAAGTTTGGAACTTCTAAGACAACATTTTGCCTCCAAAACTCATACTTTGGGCTTGATTGTCTATAAACACCTGGATACACAGTCAAAATCTCAGTCACCCTCGCAAGCATGGAGTAAGAGGTCAACATAGAACTCAATTAGTGCATCAGAAAGAAAGGAAGGAGCTTTCAACTTACAAAATAGATGAGCTCCTAACAAATGTAAGGAGGGAAATAAAATTACAAAGAGTGACAATCTGTATCATTTGGTTTAACAAATTAAAACTACATCCTTTTTTAATCAGCCAGAAAGCTTCCTTCTCAGAAATGTTACACCCCTGTCCCAAGACCTCAACAAAAAGTTTATAGGCAACAAAAGCCGAATGAATCAGTTCACCTAATGGTCCTAAACTTGTTGGTTCCATGCTTAGCCCAAAATGGTTTCAAGTTGATTGGGCTGCTGAAATCCTGGCCTTCTCCGGCGAGCTTCTCCAGCACCTTCTTGAATGCTCCCTTACTCATCTTGCGCCCAGAAATTCGCGCTCCCCTCCGTTTCGTGCTCATCGGCAATGGATAGATGGAGATGGTGGTGGTGCAGCAGGCCGACTGCCAGCCGCCGGCGCCCCACCTATAGCATTGCTGCGGCTGCCCGGTGCAAGTGCAGAGGGGCGCCGGAATCCCGGACAAGTCCAACTCAATCCCATTAATCACCATGTCCAGGCTTTTCTTTGCGGGTCTTCGTTTCGTTGAAGATTTAACAGATTCCTCCCTCCTCCTCGGCTTAGAACTCTTCTTCGAGGCTGCGATCTCAGGCCCCGTTGAGGGATCAACAAGTTGCAGCGTCTGGAGAGCGCGGGCGCTGTTGTTTCCGTCGACGGCGGCTTCAGGCAGAAGTGCTTCATACCTGTTCAACGGTTGCTGATGGCCGCCGGAGAAAACCTGCAGCATCTTGGCGCCGTCTCCGTTCTGGTGATACGAAATCATCTCCCTCTCGAAGCCGGCCGGGAAGGAGGACAAATCAGGGATGTTTTTCGGCGGGAAAATGCATCTTCTAAGAGGGAAAAAATCGGGGATGCTGCATTCCTGGTGAGCATAGCTGCATCCATGGCCGACGGCGAGGAAGGGCATGGTTATGCGTTCTCCACCGTTGAACTGCGGCTGCCGGAAAAACCTTCCCCGCCTCTGCATCTCTACGGCTTCGGCCTCCTCCATCGACGCCTGGTTAGAGATCAGTCAGAAGAGGCCAAGTTTAGACGACATGGTGGAGCAAAAAAAGCGGGGGTGGGGGGATCAGCTGTTCGATCGGAAGCAAATCCGACAACTTGATTCCTCTGGTCCAGAGCTTCCGCCATTGATGGGCCGACGCCATTGTGAACTATGGCGGTGGGTTTAGATTGAAGGCATCGAAGGAGATGAGCTGGAACACTTACCTCTGAGCAGAGCTGGTTCTAGGGTTTTGCAACGCGGCAGACCGTCGTGGGAAGAAAAAGTGCCGCGAGACGAAATATTTATCTGCTGGTTTCCGCAAATCCTCTTTATAAATTTTTGTATTATCGACTTAACGACAGCAATTAGGGATTAATTACCCTCCAAACCTTGTGCTGTTGTGCGTAACCTGTGAAAGAAATTGGAACCCTCAACGCCTAATTACCCAAAATGCCCCTGTCATGATACTTCCCAAAGGGCGGTGCTAGGGGTGAATCGACCTGTATAAGTTCGATTCTGACGTTTTTGAAACCGGAACCGACTCATGTACATAGGGACATAGGGTATAGAACCAGATCCTAATTGAAAGGCTCGGTTTGGTTTGATTCTACGTGTACTATAAAACAATGTTAACCGCCTCCCCGGGATATTACAAATATATTACCTCCATTATAGCCAAATGACGAAGATTGCTATCCTCGCGCTCTCTCCACTGTTCATTCAAAAAAAAAGGGAATTAATTATATGTCCGCGCATGTCGAGACCGACTCGGAACGATCCATTGGATTTCGTGTTACTCTAGGTCATGACTCTACGCTGGAGATACTATAAATGATCGTTCAACATCTGGTGAGTCATTGTGGTCTATCTTGAGCGGAGCCTCAACAGAACCCACTAATGTACACAAAGTATAGAACTGGATCCGAACCAAAAAGCTCGGTTTAATTCTACCTATAATATAAACAATGTTAACCATCTCCCCCTAGACATTTAAAATATATTACCATCATTTGAGCCAAATGACATTGTTATCCTCGCACTCTCGCCACTGTTTTTTCAAAAAAAAGCATGGAAAATAAATGAATAGTATAGTTCTGAACATTATATAAAGATTGCAAAGTATCAAAGACAACACCAACCTTTGGAGCCTTTGTTCTCCCATTTCCAGTTCCATACATCAGTGACAAAAGAAAGATGGAAAGAAAACATTATTAATGTTGATTATTTTTATTAGTGTTGTTTCTGCAGTATGAGGAAGAATAGAGAAGGATTTAAGGAAGGAGATGGAGAGTTGCATCTTGTTGTATGAGCTGCTCTCCTCTTCCAAATCCACATAAACCATTTAATAAATTTTAAGTATTCAGTTCGGATCAGCTCGCGGATACCCGATCATAGAAATCGAAAAGCAAAACAAACCCTAGATTCTATTGCATCTAGATCCCAAGAGAAAACATTTTTTCCTCAAAAAATAGGATCATAAGATGATATTTTCTCTATTTGGAAGGGAAAAGACCATTTAGTCTTATTTAATTTAAAGATATAACAAATTTAAACTCAAGACCACACAATTTATTATACTTTATAACTTACTCATGGGTAAATAAAATGAGGATATTTGAAAGATATATTAAATTGGGATGGATTTTAGTGGTGCATTTGTTTTCTTGTGAAAATGAAGAACCCTATAGGATAGCCAATGATGACATTATGTTATATATGTAATGAAATAAAATTCACCAGTAATTCCAAGGGGTTTAATCTTAATTTTCATAAGTTTGCTCTAATATAGATTGTAGCGGCGACTTAAAACCATGAATGAAAATGAACCAAACAAAATCATCAATTGTTGCACAAAGATTACATAACAACCATAATATGTACATACACATTAAAACTTCAAAAAAATCACAATGTTGCACTCAGTTACCACCCTTCGTACAAGCTACAAAGAACTTAATGCTACCAGAAATGTTTACAACTAACATTCTACATTCACTCACTCATGCAGTCAATCTTCACAATGAAATACATTCCTATTTGTTAAACAGCTGACCACAATGTTAAAGCCTTTCTTCTGTCAAGTTCTTCCCCTCCTGCAACATTTCAGTCTCAATCAGAAAGCAGGTTAAGATTCAAAACCAGGTCAGAGACCTATTTAACCCCGAGTCGGAGACCCGGGTTCCGAGCCACAGACAGATGTGAAGGAAGTTATGGTGTCATCTTTAGAGATCGCGACAAAGTTAAGAGGGGCTGTGGATAATCGCCTTGTTTCCTTGAAGTAGCCGTTCTGGCGACCAGAGTAGGAGCGAGGTGTAAGGAGCTCCGGGGTCGCGCAGCCCGCAGAAACCCGGCGAGGTGCGGGGGTCATGTATCCGTTAGTGTTACCAAAAACATGGCATCCGTTTGGTTTTCGGAAACTACTGCTCCTCTTCGGGCTGGATTTTGATCCGTAAAGTGCTTCTTTCTCTGTAAGAAGTAACTGTTGCAGCTTCTTCTGATCCTGGAGATGAGAATTTGAAGGCATTAAGTCATTTTACTTGCGTGCTGAGATTATTAATCATTACTATGAGAGGAGTGGTTACTCGAAAGCGTTTTTTTTCTTCTTCCTTCTGCTGCCTGGCAAGCTTGTATTTTTCCAAAAGAGCGATCAAGCTAACCTGCGAAATATGGAGCATAACATTTAGATATATTGCTCCAAAAATCAATATTTAACTACTTAATAGTGTTGTGAATTGGCTCAAAAACTAAAAATTGCTTGAAATAGCCAACTAACAAGTGAAACCTAGTTCTAATTTCTACATGAAATTGATTGACTTGTTGTGGGTCTCCCAGTGCTCACACGAACAGGTCGAGTCGGGTCATCTTAGCTCGAGGGCGAACGCCCACACAGTCAAAGAGAACTGATAGCAAGAATTTTACATGGAAAACCCGAAAGGGAAAAACCACATGGTCGGGCCCAGTTCAGATAAATCCACCTGCGAGCACTTTGACCGCCAAGTGGTGGTCCGATCTCCTCCAATCCCGAATATGCGGTCGAAGCCGTGCAAACGTCTGGGGCGTTGTTTTACACTGTGTATTTTATTTTATTTTTTGGGGCTTGAATATAGCGTTTTAGGACACTAGGTGTAAAGACGATCATAGCTAACCGCGCCGGGTGCCCAACCGCCCCCCTTGTAATAAATTGGGGTGGGCGTTGCAGTTTACTTTCATTCCTGAGTTTGTGAGAGAATCCAGATCCAACAATCACTCATGGTGTGACGCAGCGAGCCCGGGGTGCGACTCCTTGACATTCTATTCAATTTCTCATTTTTTCCAGTTATTTTATTTCAATTTTACTGTTCCCGTGATTATCCCCCACGCTCTTCATCCCGAAGGAGAAAACCACCGCTGTCTTCATCTCTCTTCCCTCGCCATAAACCGCAGCCGACCACCACTCAATCACAAACCCCTTCCGTCGACATCCTCCTGCAAAACGTAAGCAAAATACATCTTCCGGTCCTGTTCCCCACTCCTCTTCGATCCCGTCAGCCACCAGCAGGTCGCAAAACGTGAATGTTCTGTTCCGCTCCGTCGATCTGAACCACCGATCCCCTTACACATCTCCTTTCCGGCCCTATCAACAAAGCTGCCTTAATTCCTGCACTCCTACCCTTCCTCTCTCCCATCGACCACCCCAATACAACAAATCGACGACTCCTCCCTTCTCCCTTCCACCCGTCTCAATCACCACTACAACAAATCGACGACTCCTCCCTTCTCCCTTCCACCCGTCTCAGTGATTGAAAGCTTTCCAGTTCCGTCCCACTCATTCCCATCGCAAGTCTCTCGACACCCCCAAAACCCAGCCGCAGGCCCCCTTGATTATTCATGTCCCAATTTAACGTCCATCCTCTTCCAGTAATTTCCACAAGTGTTGTCTCTGATTTGGAGTTGTATTTCTCCCCTCAACCGCACTTCATTCATGCCCCAACAATCAGGCCACAGTTTTGGGCAACATTTCAATCAACCTTCCTCATTGTGATCACAATATCCGCAGTCGAGTTCACCCTCACAACAGCCATCCAACATTACTTGTCCGCCGCCGGATCTTTATTGCTACGCGAGTATCAATTTAAGGTGTTGTCCTATTTTTCTATATTAAATATTGGAGGATATTCTATGTTTGTTTGGGAATTGAAAATTGTTTGTGTTTTGTTTGGTTTCTTGTAAGTCCTATAAAAATTATTCGTCCAAGTTGTAGTATAAGACACCACTTGTGAAAGAAGGTAATTATTTTCTTGCGCCCGAAAATTAGTGTGAACATTGTGTTGCTTTGCTGCTTATAATTTTCGTTGCAATAATTTTGATTCCGGAAAATTAATTTAAAACTTGCAAATCTCATTTAGGTCCGGCTTGATCACATTCATTCCACACATTCGCGTAGGGTAACATTAGTGTGACAGCACCGCCGCATACAACCATTAATTCACATAGCGTCGTCCAGTGACAGTTTGGTCATGCGTCAATTTGATATCGGGCTTAGTTTAGAATACGTGGGACTAAAAATCTTTATGTTTCAAAATGTCATATCATAGTAACAATTGTTACTCTAATCATTTATTTGAAGAACAAGAGTCCAACCATTTTATTAATCCTCGATTTGAGGAGCGACCATCCGTTTACACTCGACCCCATAGAGCCCTTTCAGGGAGATCTTCACGATATTACGATGATTATCCTTGATCGCGACACACCACTTCCAGAGATCGTGTCGATCCACTGATACGATATCATTATGCTAGAGACGATCAGTATGATGATTGTCATCGTTCTTATCCCCGCACTCGAGTTGATCCTATTGATCTTTCGACACAACTTTATGATGATGGAGTTCAGTACAGCTCAAGTCATCGACGCTACACATCTCTATTTGAGAAACCTGAGTCAGGTCGTCGTCAATACACATCTCCTCTATGGGAGGAACCTGAGTCTGTGTATGCACGACCACACCGCACGTTCGTAGGATTCACGTCCACCCACGAGCACAACGTGATTATGCTATGGACGACCGTCTCGATGACCCTCAAAAATCCTATATAGGCCACTCTCATCAAGATTACATCATACATAGTGATCTTCCTAGTGTTCCAAAAATGGACATGATGGAGGCCGAATTTCAGCAAAGGGTTCTTAAGATATTTGATCAATTGGATGCACAATTTGACGACCTTCGCACCTGCATTGCCGCCATTAAGAGTCGGCCAGGGTACTCAACTTCCCAAATTAAAGGAACCTCACCCACTCAATCTGATATTCTATTAGAGGAAGAACGGGCTGCCCTCCCAACACATGATGTGCGTGTTAGGAGTCAACTACCACGAGAGATCGCTCCACTAAGAGAGTGTGCGCTCGAAACCATACCTATTAGCTCACTATTAAATGTGGGCTTTTTGCACACTTCACCTGATGGCACGTCGAGCCACATCACGTTCGGGAGCCGAGAGCCTAGTAAAGATCCTAGTCCCTGCACCCCTTTCGGGGAACCCGACCTCGTATAATGGTTTGCTTCTGGAGGACCATTTATTGACGGGCTGAGCCCCCCTGTTGAGTCATGAGCCACCTCGTCCTTGTGAGTAGATTTTGGCGATCACATTTGAATATTGAGACGTTGATCTCTCCCATTATCGTCCTGTCGATGTGCTCAGAGAGAAAATTTATGTAGCATCTATAGTGGGGCTTGATATGCCATCTAGTTCATGAGTTTTAGGACTACCACATGTGACCTTGATGAGTTCTTTCTTATGATTCGCCATATAGAGTGTCCTATGCAGATACCTACGATTTTCGCAGGCGGTCGTTGTACATTTTTCATATGTCCCTCCCAGCAAGCCTGATGTGTCAATTCCCTTACATAATGACACGCTTGTTATGCTTCATGAATCATTGCTTATATGGGGCGCTCAAAATATTTTGGGGGCCTAAAACGCCGTATTTGCTAGTAACATTGAATAGTATACTGCTCATCTGAGGTTTTTATCATCCATAGTACAGTGGTTTGGGGGTGCATTCACTGGCTCGTTGATTTTATATCTTACCACCCACACTTGCAGAGACAGTTCACACACTATATTGACACATTTTATTACCAATGTCTCAAATGTTCATTGGAGTGTTCATTGCGCCCGCGATAAATTCTTCTATGACCCACCTTCTGAACCTCATGATCAAGTACCTATTTTAGGAGTTTCTTATAGTACCTAAAATCCTTGGTTTACTGAGCTAGTCATGTTAGTAGTTTATCTTTTGCATTTGTTGTCTGTTCATTTATATCTAGTATATGGTTCATCTGTGTTGCATGATTCATATATGTTATGTGATTAGCAACATTTGCATGAAATACATAAATTAATCCGGAAGAAAACTGCTAGTAACATTGAATTATATAAGGCATGGGTAGATGCATTGACGTGAGCAACAATTTTGGATACTGTCATGGTCGGAGTTTGCAAGGAGGGGCTCCCAAAAGGAACGGTTACTAAACTACAACTTAAGTGAATGAGTTCTTATAGGATAATAAAGAAAGTTAGGGCAAATGCCTACAAGATCAATTTCCTTGCATTTATGAGTATTCATCTGATATTTAATACAAAAGAATTGGATCATTAGTTTGAGCCTCTCGAGCATAGGAACTCATACCTTGAGCTTCTTTTGACACCCTCCCAGGGACCCATACCTTGAGCTTCTTTTGACACCCTCTCAGGGACCCATACCTTGAGCTTCTTTTGACACCCTCTTGGTTACAGTTTGACACGTCCCCTGTTCACCTTGGACGAGCCCCACAGATGTGCCCGTAACTCCTATGATTCTACCGGGTTTTCTGGATCCACCAGCACGAGAGGTGAGAGTTGAGTGCATTAGTGACATTGTGATGGACGAGTGTACCACCATTACAGACGGTTCTTGTCGTTACTTGGTGCATTGGAGTGGACACTATGCCTTTGATGATGCTTGATGGATTTACCCCCGATCTTCGACTACAGCTTATTCATCCTCATTCCTCGGAGATGAATGTTTTTCAGTCGAGGGGAACTGATGGGGATCGACCGCAAGTTCGTGATCAGAGGAGATCGAGCAACCACTAGCGGGAACCGTTTTTTTGTAGATCACTACTCAGTGCTCTTAACTATGATAAGAGCAAATCCATACATATTAGATTAATAATTTACAATGCAGCCATCCCCCTGTTCCCCAAAGATTTGTGTAATTAGATGAACCTTTCCTTCTTTTGAAATTATCAAACCACACCTACAAATTTCCCACATTCATAAGAATTTCTCCCGTTAACATCTATTACACAAACGCAGGGGAGTCGGTGCAATTAATCATAATTTATATTCGGTGCAAAAAATCAACGGGAATTTGCTAACATTTTTGCTCGAATCAAACTTACCTTAGTTGCACATGAATAAAAACAAGATTGTACGGAACCAATTTATAACAAAACTCGGCTTATCTCGAGATTGAATAAAATCAATAAATTTGATCCACGATGGGAGCGTGGCTTCAAAAAATGGAAGAATGAGGGATGACAACATGGTGGTCGGCGAACAATGTGGATGTTCGACATAGGGGATGGCTCATTGTGCACATAGGTGGGTTTGTAGATTAAATGGAAGGAGCAGCTGACAGAAAGGACTCAACGGAACCAGACATGATAGTTACGGTGGTTGTTGTCGCATTGAGTGGGATTGGAGAGGGAAGTTGTGGGTGGTCGAGGTGGAACATGAAACCATTTGCTTTCGGTGAGGCGGGCATCAATTAGATCAAGAGTGGCGTGCAAGGAGGTCATGGTGATGTGCATCTCAATGAAATGAGTGGAAGGGGATGGATCCCAACACCGCAGTGCCCAGACTTTAGCGACATCTATGATGCTCTGATGGGACCCTCCTGAGCCTCACGAGAGTTGTGTGATCTCTAATGATTATTTATTCTTGGGGTCGCACCTTGCGTACGACAAATGTCCCTTAGAGATTTATTTATCTGGGAGTTACACGTGGTCGGAGACGCAAGACATTTTGTTCGAGACAAGACAATTGTGTTATTTGAGGATCACTTCTTCTGGCCTAGCCCGAAGGATATTTCGTAGATCGTAAGATATTGTCGAATTTGTCATACTACAAGTTGATGGAGATCGAGGTTTAGATTCCAGTCCTGGAACAGTCGGTCTTCCCTCCCAGTGTGACTCTGAGAGATTCCTCGATGCGACTCCAAGACTTTTCTTCGTCAGTACTACGTTTCTCGTCGTCGTTGAATTCCACTTATCGCATAATTCCGCAAGTCCATGCCCATATTCCCCAGTAACCCCACTCACAATATCATTTTTGATTACCCTTCCGACAGCCGCTCCGATTCCACCTCCCACCATTGATCCCGACCCCCACTCACATTATCGTTCCATATTCCCCTTTTGACATCAACCCCGATTCTGTCTCCCGCCATTGATCTTGGTCCCCACTCATAGTGTCGTTCCTGATTCCCCTTCCGACATCAACCCCGATCCCACCTCCTGCCAACGATCTCGTTTTTGACAACCACCCTCGATTCCCTTCCATGTATCGACTATAATCCCATCTTTCCTCTCAACCTTCATTCCTACCACAACCCGCAAATCTTATTGATGGGGATCGGCCTCGTGTTCGCGTTCGACGGAGAAGATCGGACAACAACTCGGCGGGACTCGTTTTTTGTATTTTGGCGGAGATGCATTGATCGGATCGGCGATCCGCGACCGCGAGCGCGTCCAGAGCATCGCATTTCATTTTAAATGTAATTTTTATATTTTTTTGGAGTTGTATTTATATTTTTAAGACACCAGGCGTAACAAACGACAGACGACCGTAGCCGTTCACGTCGGGTGCTCAACCGTCCCTCTCATTATAAATAGGGACAGATGTTCAGATTTTCATGCATTGCGTATTTTGTGAGAAAATCCTGAATTCACGATCATTCGTGGTGGGACGCTGCGAACCCGGGTTGCGACGCCTCGATTATTTTTCAATTTTTCTTTCAATTTTCAATTTTCTTCTATTTTCTATCGTTCCCGTGAAGCCCTTTCCTTTGTATTCCCATAACCCCAATTAGTTTTCCCACGTTGACTCCATCTCAACCGCTCATTATTATAATTCCCCACGCCTCACAAATCTAAGCCTCCCGTTCACCAAAAAAACGCTACTCCATCTTCTTCCTTCCGACGGGATCGAAAGCCAGTGGCAACCTGCGACCCATCGTTGTTACTCCTTTGTGACGCATTCCCCTGCCCCGTCTTCCTTTGACTTTACTCGCGGAAGGTCGCCTCCTTCCATTCGATCCCTTTCCTCCATCGCTGACACTCTTCACATGAATCCACCACAAGCTTCTCCTCCCTGTTCACATACTTCTTCGACGGGAAGCCCTCCCAGCCTGCAACTGCCATTAAGAGTGAACCAAGCTTCCACTCAATAGCCTACCTCTATTTAATCGTATTCATCATCTACCTCTACATTTCTCGTGCTTCACATCTTTATTCCCCTAATCTTGTTTTCCCCTCCCGTCCAAGAGAAGCCACAAATCAGCCACCCACATTTCATTACCTAATTTCCAACCCGCGGACACTTCATCCACTCGCAGCAAAACTTCTCCTGCCGCTTCCAGGAGTTCATGCTATTTAATTTCCTGCACCCTAGTCGTCACTACAGCTACAGCCCGTTGCCCCATTGCTTTGTGAGTAATTTTGATTTAATGTGTTTTATTTTGTATTGAATATTTGATGAATATGCTCTATGTATTTGGATTGCTCGTGTTATTGTTTTATCTCTTTTAGTTCTATAAAACTTATTTGTGTAAGTTGTAGTGAAAAGCAACACTTGGTTAGGGCTTACTTCAAAATACACGAGACTACATGTTTTATCAGCCAATGTCTTGTCATAGTGGTCGTCACAACACTAATCCTCTATTTGAGGATCTCAAATCCACTTACACCAGCTCCCAGAGAGCCCCATCAAGGAGACCTTCGCGATATTACGATGATTATCCACAATTGTGACACACTACTTCCAAAATTTGTGTTGATCCACCCGGTGATACGATCTCATTATGCTAGAGACGATCAATATGATGATTGTCGTCGTTCTTATCCCCACACTCGAGTGGATCCTATTAGTCCCTCGACGCGAATTTATGAGAATAGAGTTGAGTATCATTCAGGTTATCGTTGCTACACGTCTCCTTTATTTGAAGAACCTGAGTCAGTATATGCACGACAACCACCGCATGTTCGCAGGGCCCACATCCACCCACGAGTACAACATGATTATGCTATGGACGACCGTCTCGATGACCCTCAAGAATCTTATAGACATCATGATAGAAACTACTAGAGAGAGAGAGGGGAAACTAGAGAGAAAAGTAGGAAGGAGGCTAGGGTTTGAGGGGAGAAGAAGAAATACCTTAGGTTTAGTTTGCATGCCTCCAAAAGATGAAGTCCCCGGGTATAAATACCCGGGCAAAGGAGGGAGACGGCCGGCCCCTCCAAATAGGGCAGAACCGGTTGGTTCAGCCCTTGGCCGGCCGGTTCTATTGAGTGGGGGATGAACCGAATGGTTCAGCCCCGTCGTTGCCCGTCGTCTCCTTGCGCCTGCGAGCATAATAACGCCCTGAGAAGTGGGCCGCGGTCGGGGGCGTAACATTCCCCTCTCCATCAAGACCCAACTTGTCCTCAAGATGGAAATCCGGGTACAGCTCCTTGAAGTCCAACAGATCAACCAAGGAGTTATGTGCTTCCGACAAGTGCTTCCATTTGACCAAGAGTTCGGCCCAAAACTCGAAGCCCCGCCTTCCACCCGAGTAATAAAACATTCTCCGGCATCGGCCAAAGTTTGCCTGCAACAGTAGCTTCCGGCAAGAAGGGACTCGATTGGGCACTGCCACCAATCTTCTTCTTGAGCAAAGAGACATGAAATGTCGGATGGATGCGGAAGCCCGCAGGAAGCTCTAACGTGTAAGCGACCGGTCCCACCCTTTTGAGAACACGAAAGGGGCCATAATATCGAGGAGCCAACTTCTGATTTGTGCGGCGAGCCACTGAGAGCTGTCGGTAAGGCTGGAGCTTAAGGAAGACTTCATCGCCCACAACAAACTCTCTCTCCTTGCGGTGCTTGTCTGCCTGGGCCTTCATGCGATTCTGGGCAAGGCGAAGATTCGCCCGTAATGTTACTAAGGTGCGGTCGTGGTCACGGAGGGCCCTATCAACCGCCGGTAATGTCGTGCTGCCCGACTCATAACTGCTCAGAGAAGGTGGTGGGCGGCCGTAGACCACCTCAAATGGTGTCATCTTGCCGGCGGAGTGGTAAGCGGTGTTGTAACAATACTCAACCCAGTGTAGCCAACTGGTCCAAGTCCGAGGCTCGTCCATGACGAAACACCTAAGGTATGTCTCCACGCTGCGATTAAGAACCTCCGTTTGGCCGTCGGTCTGGGGGTGATTTGCGGTACTGAAACTCAAGCAAGTCCCCTGAAGCCTGAAAAGCTCTCGCCAGAATTGGCTCACAAAAGTGGGATCGCGATCAGAAATGATGGCGCGTGGGAGGCCGTGCAAGCGGACAACTTCCCGAGTAAAGAGTTCGGCGACCGACTCCGCCGTATAAGGGTGACTGAGAGCGAGGAAATGACCATACTTAGAGAGCTTGTCAACCACTACCAGGATGACCGACTTGCCCTGAGACTTATACAATCCATCAATAAAATCCATCGACACAGTATCCCAGATGTGCTGCGGAATTGCAAGGGGGTGAAGCAACCCGGCAGGTGTGGTGGTCTCGTACTTCTGTCGCTGACATGTCTCACACTGTCGGACAAACTGCTGCAAATCCCGGCGCATCCCTTGCCAAAATACATTTTGCACTCGCCCTTTGGAGGGTACGGAGCACTCCTGCATGACTCCCCACTGGAGAGGAATGAAACTCGTGGAGCATAACTATCTTCCATGCTGAGCCTAGAGGGATGACTATTCTGCCGTGGTAATGTAGTCGCCCACTCTATAGTGATAACTCGGCGTCACGGTCTCCCCACGCTGGAGGGCCTCCACGAGGGCGCGTGGAGAGGGATTCTGCAAGACCTCCTCGTGTATGTCATCGAACGAGTCGAGGACCGGACCCGAAATCTGGGTTACTGCACCATAAAGTAAGCGGGACAAGGCGTCCGCCACCACATTCTCCTTGCCCTGGCGGTAAACGATCTCATAATCGTAGCCTAAAAGTTTGGTGACCCACTTTTGCTGAAGAGGAGAGGAGACTCGCTGGTCCAACAAATGCTTCAAACTTTGGTGATCTGTACGAATCTTGAAGTGCCGCCCCAAAAGATATGATCGCCAAAGGGTCACTGCCTGAACCACCGCCAACAACTCTTTTTCATACGTGGACAGTCCCAACGTCTTAGGCGCCAACGCCTTACTACAAAAAGCCAGTGGGCGGCCCTCCTGCATCAATACTGCACCCAGCCCCACTCCTGAGGCGTCCGTCTCCACCACGAATTCCTTAGTAAAATCTGGAAGAGCTAACACTGGGGTGGTCGTCACCGCCTGTTTGAGCGCTTGAAAATCCCCCTCAGCATCATCCTTCCACGAGAAGGCATCCTTCTGCAACAGCTGGGTCAGTGGTCGAGCAATCTTCCCATAATCCCGCACAAACCGTCGGTAGTAGCCGGTGAGGCCCAAGAATCCCCGCAGAGCCCGAACAGTCTGGGGTCGTGGCCAAGAAACCATGCTCTCAATCTTTCGAGGGTCAGCTTTGACCCCTTCAGCCGATACCAGGTGACCCAAGTACTCGACCTCCTCCTGCCCAAAAGAGCACTTGGAGCGCTTAGCATAGAGCTGATGCTTGCGTAGAATAGAGAAGACCTGTTCAACATGGCACAAGTGGTCTTTCCAATTAACACTGTATATCAAGATGTCATCAAAGAATATCAGCACAAAAAGGCGAAGTAGTGGGCGAAAGATCTCGTTCATATTGGCTTGGAAGGTGGATGGCCCGCCAGTCAGCCCGTTGGCCATCACCAGAAACTCGTAGTGGCTATCGTGGGTTCTGAAAGCCGTCTTATGGATGTCCTCTTCCCGCATAAGGATTTGGTAGTAACCAACCGCAAGTCAAGCTTTGTGAAGAGAGTCGCCCCGTGTAGCTCATCCAAGAGCTCTTCAACCAATGGAATGGGAAACTTGTCTTTCAAAGTAATGTCATTCAAAGCCCGATAGTCAACACAGAATCACCACGAGCCATCTTTTTTCTTGACGAGAATAATCGGGGCCGAAAAAGAGCTCGTGCTGGGTCGGATGATCCCGGCGACGAGCATCTCCCGAACGCTGCGCTCGATCTCTGCCTTCTGCATGTGTGGATACCGATAAAGCCGGATATTGGTAGGCTCCGCTCCGGCCTTGAGTACAATCTGGTGGTCCCGAAACTGCGATGGTGGTAGTGTACGTGGCTCCTAAAAGACATCCGAATACTGCTCGACTAAGAACTGCAACTGTATGGGTACCTCAGACGACCTGGCCTCATAAGACTGAACCCCCAAAAGGACTGCCATCAAGCTCCCTTCCTCGCTGAGCTGCTGCATGCTCCGAAGAGAAACTTCCTTTACTGGCGAAGCTGTGAGGCCCTTCAAACAGAACTGTCGACCATGCTGCAAGAGCTCCATCGTCATGAGCTCCCAATCAAAAGTGACCCGCTTCAGCTGCTGCAACCACTGAACCCCGAGTACCATGTCCGATCCTCGTATAGGTAGAAGGTATACATCCGTGCTCCCAATGTATCCCTGAATCCGCAAGTCCATTCCCTTCATGACCCCTTCGCACTGCAGCTTGCTGCCGTCAGCCACCATAACTTGGAATGTTGCTCCCCTATCAATGTCATGTCCCACCCGCTGAGCAACGGCTGGGTGAATGAAATTGTGGGTGCTCCCGCTATCCACTAATATCGTCACTTTCTCCTGTTGAACTCGTCCGACAACCCGCATCGTGAGGGGCGGATTGCACCCTTCCATGGCCTGGATGGAGACCCCAAATTCCGTCAAATCCAAATCCTCCTCCAACAGTGCCTCCTCGACTGCAACCTCGGGCGAAGACTCGTCGGTCACGTTTTCGTGCAATATGAAAACCTGTAGCTTCTGACATTTGTGCCCGGGCACAAACTTCTCGTCACAGTTGAAACAAAGGACTTTCTCCTTGCAGGCCTAGAGCTAGCCCCACGACAAACGAGTCACCGTAGGCTTGTCAACCGCTTGTGGCTCTCTCCTGACGATGGCGGGTGTGGCAAGTGGCTTCCTTGTGGTTCGTGACCGCTGCCGGTTGAGCCGCTCCTCCTGAATGCGTGCTAGAGTGATGTCATGATTCAAACTCCGTGGCATATAAGCATGAACCTCATCCCGAAGCTGCTCCTTCAAGCTTGACACAAAACAACTCAGTAGTGTCTTCTCTTTCCAGCGTACCCGGTTGGTCAACTTCTCGAACTCAGTCCGGTACTCAGTCACTGTCCCTTTCTGTCTTAACATCCGCAGCAGCGCCTCAAAGTCCTCATATTCCAATGGCCCGAATCGGGCCGTGAATCCCTCCACAAACTCAATTCAGGGTACATAGTCTCTACCTCTCAGGAACCACTGCGTCCACTAGAACGCATCATCTTCTAAATGAAACGACGCTAGTTGCACCCATTGCCCCTCCGGGACCTCCTGATAGTTGAAGAATAACTCCACCTTGTGAACCCACTCCAACGCATCCCCCCCTTTGAACTTGGGGAAGTTCATGCGTGTCAACTTCGGTGGCATATACGCACGCGGCCCGGCCGGCCCTTTCCAGCCCTGTCCTTGCCCATTATGTCGTCCCACAAGCCCGTCATGTCCACCCGGGTAGCTCTGAGGTGGCGGACCATGACGAGGAACGTGCTGCCCGACCCACGGAACGTGGCCTCCAAATCCACCGGGAAAAACGTCGTCTCGCGGGTGAGGGAGCAGCCCCGCTGCACCTCCGGGAGCCTGTATAGCAGTCCTCGGCCCTCCATTAGCATGTAGCCACGGCTGCCGCCCGAAATCCGCTTGTCCCACCATGCCCGAGCCGCCGCCAGGATGCCTGGTCAGCCCGTACTCAGCCGGCCCAGCAAAACTGGGCCCGCCGCTTCCTGCTGCTGCCGGAGGCCATGCCACCGCTCCTCCACGTTCGCCGGTGTCTCCCTAGGGTCGGATGAAACCGGCGCCGGTGTTTCCTCCCAGTCCCGGTGCTCCCATGCTCGCTGGCTCGAAAAAACTGGGGCCGACGCCCTCCGCTGCAGCCGCCGACCACGCCGCCACTCCCCCGCCTTCTTCGGAGGTCCCCCACGGCCGGGAGAGGCCGATGTCGCCGTTCCCGTCCAAGCCCGACACTCCCGTGCCCAAACGCCTCGGATCGGGCGTTCCCGAGCCCTCGACGGACCGATCGGGTCTTCCGTCGATCGGTTCTTCCTCGCCCGTGCTTTTTCCTTTCAATAGTTCCTTAAGCTCCTCCATACGCACCTCTATGCGCTCCTCCAGCCGCTGCGTAGATGTGCGCATCTCTTGCTCGATCGCGGCTACCGAATCCATCAATCCACCATAGTTTTCCTCCAAGGTATCCAAACGGGTGACCTCCTTTTGCGTGCGAGTGGTGAGCATCGTCGGAGAATGGCCGCCTCTAATACCAAATGATAGAAACTACTAGAGAGAGAGGGGAAACTAGAGAGAAAAGTAGGAAGGAGGCTAGGGTTTGAGGGAAGAAGAAGAAATACCTTAGGTTTAGTTTGCATGCCTCCAAAAGATGAAGTCCCCGGGTATAAATACCCAGGCCAAGGAGGGAGCCGGCCGGCCCCTCCAAATAGGGCTGAACCGGTTGGTTTAGCCCTTGGCAGGCCGGTTCTATTGAGTGGGGGCTGAACCGGATGGTTCAGCCCCGTCGACGCCCGTCGTCTCCTTGCGCCTGCGAGCATAATAACGCCCCAAGAAGCGGGCCGCGGTCGGGGGCGTAACAGATCACTCTCATCAAAATTACATTACACCTAGTGATCTTCATAGTGTTCCGAAAACGAACATGTCGGTGGCCAAATTTCAACAATGGGTCTTTAGGATGTTTCATCAATTAGATGCACAATTTGATGACCTTCGCACTCGTGTTGCCGCCATTGAGTCGGTCAAGGCACTCCATGTCTATTTGATATTCTATTTAAGGCAAAGTGGACTTCCCTCTCCACACAGGATGTGTTGAGTCAACCCCCACGAGAGTATGCTCCACTTAGAGAGCTTGTCCTCAATTCTATATCTATTAGCTCTCTATTGAGTGTGGACTTTTCGCACACTTCACCCGATGGCGCACCGAGTCACATCACGATCGAGAGCCAAGAGCCTAGTCGTGATCTCGAGGTAGCCACCTCCCTCTTTTCGGGAAACATGACCCCTTCTGATGGTTTGCTTATGGAGGACCATCACTCTATTGATGAGTTCTTTGATGACCCACCTATTGAGCCTCTAGATGAGCCACATCGTCCTTGTGTGGATGAGATTCATGTAAGTGGCACACAAGTGTCGCATCATAGTGTCGATGCCTACGATTTTTTACTTTGGTGATCAACATTTATATAAGAGCATTCTAGATATTTTTGGGGCATACGTGAGTACTCGTCGCATTTGTGACGAATTTTATTATGCCCCTCCCGGAAAAACCCTAGATGAGCCACAGGTCGATCATCCACTCATTTGGAAGATCCATCTTTAGTAAGATATTTGAGTTTGAGAGTTCATCCACTGACTTGTGGATTTTATATTTTACTACTCGCACTTGCAGAGATAGTTCGCACAATGTATTGACACATTTTACTACTGATGTCTCAGATGTTCATTTGAGTGTTCATCTTCCCCACGACGAATTCTTCTATGACCCACAATCTGAACCTTCTGATCACGTACCTATTTTAGGAGTTTCATTTAATACTTAAAACCCTAGTTTACTGAATTGGTCATGTTAGTAGTTAATCTTTTGCACTTGTCGTTTGTTCATTCACATATGGTTCATCTGCGTGCATGATTCATATATGTTGTGTCATGCATCATTTGCATTAAAAAAAATAAAAATTAATCCGGAAGAAAGCTACTAGCAATGTTGAATTATATAAGGCATTAGTGGATATGCACAAACGCGAGCAACATTTTCGGTGTGCGAGCATGTCATGGTCGGTTTTGCAAGGAGGGACTTCCAAAAAGAACCGCTACTAAACTACAACTTAAGCGAACGAGTCTTTATAGGGTTATAAAGAAAATTGGGATAAATGCCTATGAGATCAATTTCCCTGGAGATGAGTATTCATCCCGTATTTAATACGAAAGATTTGACACATTACTTTGAGTCTCTCAATTACAACTTGATACGACCTCATATTCTCCCTGTGTTTGATTCCTGCCACAGTTTCTCTGTTCACCTTAGACGAGCACCCTCGGATTTGCCCGCACCTCTAATGATTCTACAGGGTTTTTGATCCACCGGCACGATAGGAGTGGACACTCCACCTTTGTTGATACATGAATAAAGGTGACAGAGCTTGATGGATTTACCCCCAATCTTCGACTACAACTTATTCATCTTCATTACTCGAAGATGAATGCTTTTTAGTCGGGGGGAATTGATGGGGATCAGCCTCATGTTCGAGTTTTTGCATTTTGGCGGAGATGCGTTGATCAGATCGGCGATCTGAGACCGCGAGCGCGTCCGGAGCATCGCATTTCATTCTATATGTATTTTTTATATTTTTTTGAAGTTGTATTGATATTTTTAGGACACCAGGCGTAACGGACGATCATAGACGTTCACGTTGGGTGCCCAACCACCCCTCTCGTTATAAATAGGGGCGAATGTTCAGATTTTCGGGCATTATGTATTTTGTGAGAAAATCCAGAATTCACGATCATTCGTGGTGCGACGTCGTGAACCCGAGGTGCGATGCCTCGGTTATTTTTCAATTTTCCTTTTAATTTCTGATTTTCTTCTATTTTTTACTGTTCCTGTGAAGCCCTTTCCTTTGTATTCTCCTAACCCCATTAGTTTTCTCACATTGACTCCATCTCATTTGCTCATTATTATAACTCCCCACACCTCACATATCTCAGCCTCCCGTTTACCAAAAAAAAACGCTGCTGTCTTCTTCCTCCCAACGTGATCAAAAGCAAGCGGAAACCTGCGACCCGTTGTCGTTACTCTGCGATGCATCCCCCCTGCCTCGTCTTCCTTTGATTTTACTAGCAGAAGGTCGCCTCCTTCCATTCGATCCCATTCCTCCATCGTCCGACACTCTTCACGTGGACCCACCACAAGCTTCTCCTCTCTGTTTACCTACTTCTTTGATGAGAAGCCCTCCCAACCTGAAGTTAACCGCCATTAATAGTGAACCAAGCTTCCACTCAATAGTCTACCTCTATATAACCATATTCATCATCTACCTCTACATTTCTCGTGCTTCACCTCTTTCTTCCCCTAACCCTGTTTTCCCCTCCCGTCCAAGAGAAGTCGCAAATCAACCACCTACATTTCATTACCCTAATTTTAAACCCCCGGCCGCTTCATCCCTTCGCAGCAAAACTTCTCCTGCCGCCTCCGGGAATTCATGCTATTTAATTTACTGCACCCTAGTCGTCTCTATAGCTACAACCCACTGCCCCATTGCTTTGTGAGTAATTTTGATTTAACGTGATTTATTTTGTTTTTAATATTAGATGAATATGCTCTATGTATTTGAATTTTGAGATTGCTAGTGCTATTGTTTTATCTCTTTTAGTTTTATAAAACTTATTTGTGCAAGTTTGTAGTGGAAAGTACCACTTGTTTGAGAACGAACGTGAATTGCTTATTTACTCGAAAATTATTGTGCACGTTGTGTTGTTTGCTTGACTTATATAATTGTACTTGCTAAAATTTATTTTCCTGAATAATTAACACATGCATGCATCACTTGGGATAAGTGAATCACACTTATTTTGCACGTTCACATAGGTTTGTATTAGTGTGTTGGCACAGTCATTTGACATTTGCATGTTGCATTGCATTGGCGTGCCGGCATGGTACATACATTTTCACATCGGGCCATCCTGCGTCACCTATGTTCCCTTCCTGCCACACTATGACGCTTCCCCTACAGTTATAATCCCCACCCGGTCCCCTTGACCCACTACCCAGTAGCACTCATCTTCCGTTGGATCCATCGGTCATTGGATCTTTGTCATTGTCGGATTTTGTTGCGGCATGCACGCTTAAGTCATAGTTTGAAGTTTGTCTTTATTTTGTATGTTTGGACTATATTTATTAGATGTGATATCATGTTTTTTGTCTTCCGTGAGATTGTTCGACTTGCAAGACCTATTCGTCGAACTTAAATTATCAGAACCTCAATTGCTTGTGAATTTGTGCATGCCTCTTAATTCAATTTTTGTAATAAAATGTGATATTGAATAGATTTTATTTCAATTATTTGTTATAGTTTTAATGGAGCTACCTCAAGTGCATTTACATTTACATTAGGACATTTAGTACCTACATTACATTCCACTTAGGACCGCATCTTAGAACCACCACATTCATAACCTACCATGCATCACAAGGTCAGCCACTCACTACTTGAGGGAAGACTCCTCGAGTTCCACTTTAAATGGCAGACCGCGCAAGACTTTTAAAAATGCCCAACACATTTTTAAGCCACCTACCCTTGTATAGATGCAGATAGCATGAAAATTAAACAAATCACTTCATACGACAGCTCAATTTATACAATTAATATTAATTCATTAACACAAGAAATGAGTAACCCCTTATTATTACAGTGATCCCCATTGTGCCAGAGGTGGAACAACGTTCTTGCCAAAGGCGTATACACAACACTGATCTCCTGCTAGAATGCTAGAATCAACTCGGCTCGAGATCAGAAAATTAAGAACACTAATTGCAAGCAAGAACGAGGGGAAGGCCTAGGTTGGAGAAAGATTACATGGAATAGTATATAGAAGAAGAGAAAAGTAAGCTAAACTGACCCCATCATATAAGAACAGCATGTTTCTTTCCTCTTCCCAGGCCAATGTTTTACTTATCAAGTTCTCAACAATACCTGAAACAAGGAAAATTTCAGTAATTACAATTCCATCAAAAAAGTAGGGGACAAGTAAGAGGGGCGAATAAATACCTGGAATTTTGGTTGCCGTCACCCGAGCTTTCTCTGCATGTTTCAGGTTCAGGTGGGCACCTCTTCCCGCAGTGTACCTGTTCTCATCCTGTGTCCTAGAAGGTATCAGCTTATTCTCCAAAGCTCCTTGAGTTAATTATGAAAGTTTTGAATTGTTCTTTATATTTACTTATATTCTATTTCAAAATTTATCAAATAACTAATGTGATATCAACTGTACTTCAATTTTTTCACACATACTCAGTCATGATTATTCTTTAAAAGTAATTGATCATAATTTTCCTACATATAATTATTATGTCTGTTTTCATTAACCATAATCTTTCCAACAACAACCATGCTGAAAGAATATAGACAATGTAATGAACAAATATAACTACGTAGCAAATGCTAGTAGAAAATAACAAAATTGAATGAGAAAAAAGGAGAAAATGGGAAGAAAAATAAAGATCTTATCAAAAAACGGAAACTGTAATATTTAGAATGACTGCAATAGAAAATATATGAATGTCAACTCAAAAGGACAGTAGATAAATCTTCATTCTTAAACAAGGATGAACTTGTGAGAAGTTAAAAAAACATAAAGCGCCTGCTGGATTTGGTCTACGAATTAAAACATGGAATAGAGATGATCATTATTTGGATCTAAGAACAAGGAGAATGTACCACGTGCTCAGTTGATGATCTACGGAGGAATGAATCTTTGATAACCATATGGTGAGATTGGCTCTAAACAAGTAAAACTTCACTCATAAAAAGCATATGACAAACAAAATCATGATTCGCATACACTATCTTACAACTAGAATCTGTACAAACAGTAAATAGGCCATGAAGTTATCCTTTTAGAAGGTATGTCCCTGTTGTTCCAGAATTGCACATAAATTCTTAAACTTTTGCTTTCACGCATGCTTCAAATTTTGTTGGTGTTGTTGACTTTAATCGGCCTGACCAAGTAACTCTTCTTAGAGGTTCAAGTTGAAGAAAAACACGCTTAATTTTATTAGGGCAACATAATGGCTATTTATAGCCTACATAATGACTATTACAACACTCCTCAAGATTGACGAAAAATATTCACTAAGCTCATTTTGTTATAACCTCTGATCATATCCTCTGAATTGAGTCCCTTGATCAAGCAATCTGCTACCTGACTCGTCGAGACGTGACTCAACTCCAGTAGCCCATTATCAAGTTTTTCCTTTATGAAAAACCTATCAATCTCTATATGCTTGGATCGATCATGCTGAACTGGATTATTTGCAATACTGATGGCTGACTGACACCGCAACTTCATCTTGTCTCCTTGATCCAACTTCAGCGTCACAAGCATCCCTTTCAGCCATAGAAGTTCTGCAACCTCTAATGACATGGCTCTATAATCTGCCTCTGTCGTCGATCGAGCCACTATTGACTGTTTCTTGCTCCTCCAGGAGACAGGGTTGCCTCCCAAAAATATACAATAGCCTGAAGTGAACCTCATGTTATCCGCACAACTTGCCTAGTTAGAGTCGCAGTAGCCTTCAATCTTCACGCGCCTTCTGAACATCAGCCCCTTGCCAAGAGCATTCTTCAAGTATCGCAAAACCTGGTACATTACATCGATATGGCCCTTCCGTGGGTCATGCATGTAGCGGCTCACAACGCTCACAACAAAGGAGATATCTGGGCGAGTGTGGTTCAAGTAAATCAACCTCCCGACTAGCCTTTGATACATCTCACGATCCACTGGTTCCTCGGCCTGGTTCAAGTAAATCAACCTCCCGACTAGCCTTTGATACATCTCACGATCCACTGGTTCCTCGGCCTCAACATCCAGCTTACACTTATGATCGATTGGGGTTGCAGCAGGTTTGCACCCCAACATCTATGTTTCTATGAGGAGGTCCAAAGCATATTTTCTTTAGGAAAGGACTATCCTCTCTGCCTCGTAAGCAATCTCAATTCCAGGAAAATACCTAGAAAGACCCAGATCCTTCACCTCAAACTCCTTGCCCAAAGCCCCCTTGAGGCGATCAATCTCCTACCAGCATCCCCTGTGATGATCACGTCATCAACAAACACAGCGAGCATGGTGATATGACCTTCATTCTGCCTGAAAAATACTGTGTGATCTGCATTTATCTATTGATAACTCATTCCAAACATTCCTGAACCTGCTGAACCACGTGCAAGATGACTTCTTTAGCCCATAGAGGGATTTCTTCAACCAACAAACTGTCTTCCATCTTGATCGTGTTAAGCCCTGGTGGTATCTCTATGCACACCTCCTCTGTTAGATCTTCGTGAAGAAATGAATTCTTCACATCTACTTGGTGCAGTCTCCATGCACTATTTATTGCCAAGCTGATTAGGGTCCTGACGGTGCTCATCTTCGCAGCAAATGCAAATATCACGTCATAATCGATGTCATAGGTCTGATTGTACCCCTTGACAACCAATCGAGCCAAAGGGTACAATCAGACCTATAAACATTCACCGCTCGACCTGTCCCTCTAGGTTCTGCTTCACAATGAACACCCATTTGCACCCAACAACTTCATTATCCTTTGGCAGTTGTGTCAACTCTCAAGTCTTGTTCTTCTCAAGAGCCTTCATCTCCTCCATCGCGACCTTCCACTTCAGATCGTCTACGGCAACCTGCCAATTGTTAGGTACAATAATACTATCCAACGATGCAATGAATGCACCGTGAGATGAGGAGATATGATCATAAGAGACAAAAGAAGGAAGGTCCCAAACATATCTATCAGGAAGATTTCTCGCATTACTGCCAGTAGTCCTCCGAGATGTGACAGCTGGGGGAGGAGAAGTAGAGGGTAGAATATTACCTAAATCTTTTGGCGTTCCAAGAGTAGGGGCAGACGTAGCCAATGGACAAGGAACTGGTCTGGATATTACCTAAATCTTTTGGCTTCCCCTGGGACATAGGTCGAACATCTCGCCTCTCCTTCTCGCAAGCGTCACATACCAATTTATCTTTATTTGCCTTTTGAAAAAGAGCAGGAAATAACATAGCTACAATGTCAAACGAAGGGTGCTCCAACCACCTGTGATGGAATACCAGTGTATCCTCTGCACTAGCTCTAAGTCCTCCAAATAATGTCTTCTCTACCACAGAAATAAGAGTTGCGTCCAATCCTACCCGATGCAAATACCACGGCCCGCCATGCCAAATCTCAGTCCCAAGTATCCGTCTTGTCCCTTTCCCTTGTAAAGTCACCTTGAGAATATCAAAAGAAATAATACATCTCAGTTGAAAAATTATGAAACTAATGGATAAGATACTAACATGAAAAGAAGAAGCATGCAAAACATTGGATAGTTTTATTGAACCAGAACAATTAATAGTACCCTTGCCGATCACTGGCTGGAATGTACTATCCGCCGTCTGGATGCTATCTGCAGTAGCTAGGCGAGTATAGGAGGAAAACTCGTCTGCATTTCTTGTTACATGACGTGAAGGTCCTGAGTTAATGATCCAATCTGAAGCCCTGAAGAATGCAAGAGCAAGAGATCCATCAGTTGGTTGGGCATACATAGCGACCCCCCAGCTCCATCCCTGTTCTCCTCGCTCATTTGTTATCTCTTGATGCCCTCCATTATGCTCAGAAGAGTTTGCACTGCCTCAATATAAAAAATGTTGTCTTCTTCTGTACTGTAAGTCATGCCCAAATTGGCACGATGGCCTCCTCGACCACCACAAGCCTGACCACGTCCTCGTCCCCTAACCAAATCTCTCTCCTTGGACAGCTTGGGGCAGGCAAGCCTCAGATGGCCCACCTCCCCATAGTTGTAGCAGTGTAGGGTTTCTTCCCATTGTCAAGTAACACCAGGGCCAGCAATTGTCAGTGTTGACTTCACAGTAGAGGACTCATGCGTCCATACCTAAAGTTTGAGACGCGTCTCCTCCTGGATCATGACAGAGATGGCCTCGGTAAGCGTAGGAATCTTCGTACCAGATAGAAGTAGAGTTCTCCGCTGATCAAACTTGTCATCTAATCACTTTAGGAACTTCATCGTCCTCTCTTCCACGATAATCCTGGAAGCCCAACATTGCGAGTCGTTGCAACACATACCGCCTGAGGCATGATCATAATCCACCCATAGGCGTTCCAACTCGGAGGCGTACTCCTGCATTGTCTTCTTTCTTTGAACAGTGTCATCAATTCCTCCCTTCACCTGGAAGACCCGCAGAGTGTTCCCCACGCCATTGTATGTATTCTTCAGCTTGTCCCAAAACTCCATGACTGCCTCCAGGCCATCAACTGTAGCGGCAATCGATGGGACAACCGATTTGAGAAGCCACATGAACACCGTCATATGGGTCGACTCCCACTCATCCCCCCTATCTCTGGTTTCTTCAACGCCCTCATCAAGAAACCCCCAGCCTGTTTCGCTGCAAGGGTTTTCTTCACACGGCGTAACCAACTCAAGTAGGATCTCGGTCCATCAAGCTTCAGATAAATTCCTGGAAGTTCCAGCTTCGCCGGTCGGTGTGATGAGCTAAGCATCCTCAACAATGTAGCCAACTCATCCAGACCCAACTTCTTGAAGACCTCCTCCATCGTATCGTCCTTCGGCGCCACGAATTAGCTTCCTCACCGATCACCAAATCAATCAACCAATGCCTCCTCCTGCCCTAGATTCGATCATCACAATGTTCCCTGAAAATCTGCTCTAAAAAGCTTACTCGGTACAGATTGCGGCAGCAGGTGAAGGAGAGCAATCCCCTAGAGATTGGCGACACCAACTGGCCGCTAAAAAGGCCTTGTCGTGCGGCGTGGAGGACCCGTTGCGGCTGATTTGGCCGCAGCTAGAAACACTGCAACCGCTAGAAGCAGGTGCGAGGGGAGATGTCGACCACCGCAGCGACCGAAAGGACGACGCGCCGGAGATGCGCGGCTGGAAGGGGAGAGGTTCGACTGACACCTGATGGAGGGAAGACGCCAGAGGGCGCCGACAGTGGTGGGATGAGTCGTCGGAGGCGCGACGCGTCGGAAATCGCGCGGGATGAGTCGCGGAAATCGATGTCGGCTAACCCTCTGATACCAAGTTGAAGAAAAACACGTTTGATTTTATTAGGGTAACATAATGGCTATTTATAGCCTACATAATGATTGTTACAACAACACATTGTGATGCCGCAATCTGTACCGGGAGCAAACGCCGTCGCAAGGCAAAAAAACAAAATGCAACGACAATGTTTGCTCCCGCAAACCAGCGCAAAAGCCCCCAAAACACTCAGTCTGAACCCCCCCCCCCCCCTCCAAAGGCGTTTGCCCGCCCCATCTGCGCACTAGAGTTGCTCACAAACCAAATAATTTGTGAATATTTGAATCGATTAAAATTTTATTTTTTCGAGTCCGCATCCGAATTTGGATTCAATTAGCATTCAAATTCGAATCTGAATATTAGTGTCTCTATTCACAGGATACGCGAATAGTTAACAAAGTATTAATGAATGGTTAAATATTTTATTTTTGTTATCATTAAGTATCTTAGTACATTTTTTGTTAAAATATTCAAAATTTCAAATCGTGCTGAACTGACTCCGAATGTGATTTTAGATACTATATTTTAACATTAATCCGAATTCAAATATCAATACAAATATTTGATATTAGGTTGAAGTCATATCCAAATTGATTAGATTCGTGAATACCCATACACAATACAAAGAGGACACAACAGATAAAAAGTCAAGGACTTTAAATTAATTTCTAAAGCTGAAAGAAACGCATGTAGCTTCTGATATCTAAACAGTGAAAACAATGCATCACATATCAATTCAGAATCATAAGGGATGATCACAATTACTTGGCTGTACTCTTCAAGCCACCTTTCTTCCGCGCAAGCAGCTTCCCATTTACTCACTCTATCCATGATATCCTTCCTGGTACAGGATTCCTCTTTTGCTTTTGTAATCTGACCTTCAATATTAGCTAAGAGCTCAGAAGGGTCCACTAGACCTGACCACAGAAGATGATCGAAGTGGTCAGATACTGCTAAGGAATCAGCGGTATGCAGAAAAATGGAAATAAGGGCATGTTTGGCGAGCCGGCAGCTCGTTGGTGCGCATCAACAGAGGCGGAACAGGGGAGCACCCAAACGCTTACCTTGTTCAGCACGGAACGCCGAACATAAATTTCGGCATTCCACGCTCCATCTAGAACAAGAAGAAGGGGCTCCAACGGCGTTCCACGCACCGCTGTTGGTGCGAGCCGCCCTGCCAAACAGGCCTTAAGATGCATACCAGAATCTATCAATGCATACAATTTATCCGTTGCGGTACTCATATCAGGTTCCATATGTGCAACATGGCATACTTCTTCCAGTTCTAATCTCTTCTTCAAGACAAGTTCCTTCATTCTACCAGCTTTCAATTTCATTAGTCTCTGAACTTCTGCTTCTATCTGTCGAAGATGAGAAATAATGTTTCTTTTTTACTTGATGATTATAAATGAAATTTGTTTACAAATGAATACAAGTTGTGGTCAAACCTCATTGATGATTTCTTGTGATAGAGAGCCAGAGAACGTGGCATCCTTCTCTGTTGACTTCAGAATGCATGTGACCTTCTCAAAATGCTTGCGCTCTTCTTCAGGTGAATCCAAGAGGTTCCATAGTTCAATTAGAGACTCAAGGGCGTCGCGCAACTAGAATTAAGGACTGGTTAGTATTACAACTGCATGTAACATGAGAGAGAGAAGAGATGGTTAGTTTACCATTTGACTTCGTGTTTTCTTCTCGGTTTTTAGTTTTTTAATCACTTGACACAGTCCTTCCAACGTGCTATCACTTATATTCGTGGATTTCTCTAAGCCAGGCTCATGCAAGCTTGGATGAACCTCATCAACTGTCTTGCCAAAATCACAGCCAAGCACACTACACAGTGTGTGCACTTCATTTACATACTCAAGAACCTTGTGAAGACGCTCAGACTGGAACAAGAAGAGTGGAGTTAGAATGCAGTATTAGTTTAGAAATGAAAGGGTACAGTCTCATCCAGAGTAAATCAGGCAGGCCAATGAATTATAGAAATTTGGTATCTTTTAAACTACTATCTGAAAAATTACATCACCAATCTTTGGGGAGGTTAGCAATTTCTCCTGCATACAATGAGAACATAAATGCAAGAGGATACATAAAATACCGCTATGCTAGCAAATTTCGGCTGACAATTAAGGGAGGCCCTCTTAAATCTACCATCATAAGCCTACCGACGGCCATATAAATCATTATTTTTCATTTACATTTGTCGAGTGTTGCAATTAGGCATTAAAACTATTCTCTGAAAATATTTTGAAATGTCATACAGATGATCTTTGTTGTGGTTTTTTCCGTTCCTAATCCTTGTACATTAATTGTATTTCCAGTGTAATGGGCACATTCTTATCATGGTAATGTTAGGTGATCCCAGGATATAAGTTGGGGGTTGAGTTCCTGGTCTAATTATACTTTATTTTGTTTTTAAGTACTTTGGTTATTTTGAATAATTTTCTTTTGAAATATTTGTAATAGTCCGAGTTGAATCAAAAGCATAATATTATTAGGACAAAACTCGGCTATTTATAGCCTACATCACTCTTCTAATATTACAACACTCCTCCTCAAGATTGACAAAGGATATTCACTAAGTTCATCTTGTTACAACCCCTAATCATATTCTCTGAACTGAGTCCCTTGGTTAAGCAATCTGCTTGATGCAATCGTGTTGGACTGGATTATTTGCAATACTGATGGCCGACTGACTATCACACCATAGCTTCATCCTTTCTCCTTGATCGAGCTTCAACTCTCCAAACATTCCTTTCAGCCACACAGGAGCTCTGCAACCCCTACTATCATGGCTTTGTACTCCACCTCTGTTGTCGATCTAGCCACTACCGACTGCTTCTTGCTCTTCCATGAGACCAGGTTGCCTCCAAACAAATATGTAATAGCCTGAAGTAGACCTATCATCCGTACAGCTTGCCCAGTCAGAATCACAATAGCCTTCAATCCTCACGTGCCCATTCCTTCTGAAGGTCAGCCCCTTTCCAGGGGCACTCTTCAAGTATCGCACAATCTGGTGCACTGCATCCATATGGCACTTCCTCGGGTCATGCATGTAGCGGCTCGCCACGCTTACAGAGAATGAGATGTTCGGGCGAGTGTGGCTCAAGTAGATCAACTTCCCGACAAGCCTTTGATACATTTCCCGATCTACTGGTTCTCTAGCCTTTGCACCAAGTTTACACCTTTGATCGATTAGCGTCGCAGCAGGTTAACACCCCAACATCCCGATTTTAGTAAGGAGATCCAACGCGTATTTCCTTTGGGAAAGGACTATCCCCTCGGCCTCATACGCAATCTCGATCCCAAGAAAATATCGAAGAAGGCTCAAGTCCTCCACCTCGAACTCCTTGCATAGGTCCTTCTTGAGGTGGCCAATCTCTTGCTCATCATCCTCTATAATGATCATGACATCCGCATACACTGCAAGCATGGTGGTGTGACCTTCATTCTGCCTGAAAAACACAGTGTGATCTGCATTTATCTGGCGGCACCCCATCCCAATCATTGCTCTCCTGAATCTGTCGAACCATGCGCAGGGTGACTGCTTCAGCCTATAAAGGGATTTCTTTAGCCTGTAGACTCTGCCTTCTGTCTTGGTCGTACCAAATCTCGGTGGTATCTCCATGTACACCTCCTCTGCTAGATCTCCATGAAGGAATGCATTTTTCACATCTAGTTGGTGTAGAAGTCATCCACCATTCACTGTCATGCTGATGAGCGTCCTAACGATGCTCATCTTTGCAACATGTGCAAACGTCTCGTCGTAGTCGATGTCATAGGTCTGGCTGTACCCCTTGGCAACCAATCGAGTTTTGTAGAGCTCAACCTGTCCATCTGGGTTATGCTTTACAGTGAACACCCGCTTGCACCCAACGACCTTCTTGTCTTTTGGCAGCCGCGCCAGCTCCCAGATCTTGTTCTTCTCAAGAGACCTTATCTCTTCCTTCATTGTTGCCTTCCATTTCGGATCATCTTTGGCGACCTGTCAATTGTTAGATACAATAACACTATCTAAAGATGCAATGAATGCTCCGTGTGTATGGAAAATATGATCGTAAGAGACAAAGGACGCAAGGTCCCAACCGTATCTGTCAGGAGGATTTCTTGCATTACTGCGAGTAGTCTTCCGTAACATAAGAGAAGTAGGGAGAGGAGAAAGGATATCACCTGAGGCTTGAGGAGGTTTAGGTGTTCCAGGAGAAGAGGTGCGACGCAAGCAAGGGACTAGGAACTAGACTGGGTACCGACACTGGATCTGGTACTGTTGGCAGCTTCCTCCTTCTACTGTATGTCAGTAGTTCCCCCAGAGCCGTAGGCCTCACATCTTGCCTCTGCTCCTTAATCTCCTCCTCCAACTCATCATCACTCTCTTGCTCCTCCTCTGCAGATCCTCCCTGCCATACTACCAGATCTGTCACCAACCTTTCTCTTTCTAGCCTCATACTTTCGGTATCTGACGAGTCTAATGTAGGTAGACCTCCTTCCTACCGGTAATACTGTTCCAGCTCTCTAAAGTGAACATTCATGCTCACGAAGCATCTTTTCTCCACTGGGCTCCAACACATATACCCTTTCTGAGTACGAGAGTAGCCCACAAACATACACTTGACTGCCCTTGCATCAAGCATACCGACACCCGGTCTGTTGTCTTTTATGAAGCACACACACCCAAATACCATCAATGGAAGTATCCCTCCATTATGTCCCTGCAACCGTTGGCACGGAGACTTCCACCCTAGAACCTGTGATGGCATTCTATTGATCAGCTGTGCCGCTGTTAACACTGTATATCCCTACAGACTCTGAGGCACCTTCATGTTTAGCATCATACTCCTTGCCACCTCCAGAAGGTGTCTGTCCTTCCTTTTCGCCACTCCATTCTGTGTCGGTGTGTTGGCACAGGTGGTTTGGTGCAATATCCCATGACCTGATAAGTATTTCCCCATTGCCTTGTTGGTGTAATCTGCCTTATTGTCTGACCTCAGTACCTTAATCACCGCAATGTATTATGTCTGTACAAGCTTATGGAAATCTCGGAAGCAGGTGAGTACCTCACTTTTAGTTTTCATCAAATATAGTCATGTAACACGAGATGCACAATCAATGAAAGTAACAAAATACTTATAACCATTCAAAAAGCCTACAGTATAAAATCCCCAGACATCAAAATGAATAATATCAAAAACAGAAGAGCTTCTTCGGCCCGTACTAACATACGAACTTCTAGTAAGCTTGCCTAAATCACATGCATCACACACCAATTTTATTTTATTTGTTGTTTCAAAAATAGTAGGAAACAATCTAGCTACAGTCCTAAAGGAGGGGGTATCAGCATATCATCTGCACTCATCTTCTGTCCTATAACTCTTGTTGTCTATACCACAGAGATCAGAGTCGCCTACAATCCTTCCCGATCCAGATACCATGCCCATCATGTCAAGTCCCAAGTATCTACCTTGTCCATTTCTCCCGAAAAGTCACCTTAGGGATCTCAAAAGAAACAACACATCGCAATTGAATAATTATGGAACTAATGGATAAAAGGCTAATAGGGAAAGAAGAAGCATGCAAAACATTGGATAGTGTTACCGAACATAAACAATTAACAGTACTCTTACCGACCACTGGCTGGAACATACCATACGCCGTCTGGATGTTATATGCAGTAGCTAAACGAGTATAGGAGAACTCGCCGGCATTTCCTGTCACATGGCGGGATGCGCCTGAGTTGATGATTTAATCTGATGCCCTGGAAGAAGATATAGATGACAGAGTGACCCCCCCCCCCCAGCTCCATCTCTGCTCCCCTCGCCCGTCTGTTTCCTATTGATGCCCTCCATCATGTTAAGTAGGGTTTGCTCCTCTGTATAGATAACACCAAGTTCCTCCGTACTTTCAGTCATACCCAATCGATAGCCTCCTCTGCCACCACAACCACGACCACGTCCTTATCCACAACCCAAATCTCTCTCCTTGGGCGGCTTGGACCATAGTTGTAGCATTGTCGGGTTTCTTCCCTCTGTTTTATAACACCAGGGGCAGCAACCTCTAGTGCTGACTTTACAGCCATGGACACTCCCGTCCCTGCCTACAGTTTAAGACGCATCTCCTCCTGAATCGTAGCAGAGATGGCCTCCGTGAGTGTAGGAATCGTCGTACCTGACAAAAGTAGAGCTCTTCGCTGATCGAACTAACCCCTTAAAGAACTTCATTGTCCTTTTCTCCACAATGATTTTGGAAGCCCGACACCGTGGATCACTGCAGCACATCCCGCCAGAGGCGTGATCGTAATCCACCCATAGTCGTTCCAACTCGGAGGCGTACTCCTGCACCGTTCTCTCCCCCTAAAAAGTGTTATCGATTACTCCCTTCACCTGGAAAACCCGACGAGTGTTCCCCACACCATCATATGTGTTCTTCAGCTTATCCCAGACCTCCATGACTGTCTCGAGGCCATTTACCGTGGCGGCAATCGATGGGAAAACCAAGCCAAGAAGCCACATAAACACAGTCATATGGGCCGACTCTTATTCATCTCCAGTCGAGTTCTCTGGTTTCTTCAACGCCCCTGTCAGAAAACCCTCAACTTTCTTCGCGAGCAGGATCTTCTTCACACGGCGTGACCAACTCAGGTAGGTCGTCGGTCCATCAAGCTTTAGATCAATCGCTGGAAGTTCCAACTTCGTCGGCCATTGCGATAAACCCAACACCCTCAACAATGTGACCAATTCATCCGGGCCTAACATCTTGAAGATGTCTGCAATCATTCCCTCCTTCGGCTCCATGGATCAACTTCCCCACCGATCACCGCGTCTCGTTCGATATTAACAAATACATATGTCTGCCCTGGATCTGATCACCGCATCCTGAGCGACGCTTGGAGGCACTGAGGAACGATGAAGACCCGCTAGATGCGGCGGCACAGCAGCATAAAGTGGCGGCCAGTATCAAGGTCGGCGGTGGGAACCCCCTTGGGGTAGCAGCGATGTTCCCCCCCCCCAGCTCCTGGATGCGACAGCGGCAGCCTCCGGAGACTGCGGGAGCGTTGTTCCCGCAGCCCTAGAGGCGGGTTCCCCCGTCGGGAGATCATCAGTGAGCGGAGGGTCTCCTTCCGGCGGCAGAATGCAACTGCGGCAACGATCAGGCGTCGAAAATGACAATGCAACGTCATTCAGCGTTCAGAGTCGGGGGACGAGCGTCGTTCGGCGTCAGCGGTGGAAGCACTATGCGGAGCCACACTTTTCCTTCCCCAGCTCTGATACAAAGTTGAAACAAAAGCATAATATTATTAGGGCAAAACCCAACTATTTATATCCTACACCACTCTTCTAATATTACAACAGTCCGAGTAGTATGAGGACTTAGTTGCAAATGTCATTTTAAGATTCTTAGGGCGTGAGATGAAAAGAAAAAAAATCTATTCTCTCATCTCATATTTCGCGAGCTGCCCGCCTCTAGTGTCCACCCCAAGACTCATTTGTAATGTTATGATTTGTGGATAATAACAATTCGTACCGGAGCCCATTCGATCCCCAGTGATGCAACCACCACTCGTTTGCTAGTCCAAGCTTAATGTTCATTAATTCTAAGCTACCAGATTTCCTTCCAGGGGTATTCCACAACCAAGCTCAAAAGAGTGAGATAGATCTTCCGCAAGAAAATCCACCATCATTTGCAGCAATCGATCTCACAACCAAATAGCGCAAGCCCGGCGATTCAAAGTGTTGACGACAACATAAATGTAACTAAAATTCAAAACCAGCGATGCGAAACTCGAAAACAAGCATGTTTCCTATCATGTTTGCTCAAAACACCCTAGAAAAAACAAATTTGGTCAACACCGACTGCAACAGATCGCTCCGAACGCTTCTTCCGTAGAAGCTTCTCTTCTTGTAGATCCCTCTTCAACCAACCGTCTACAATCACATAACCTTACTAGGAGACATCTAGCATCCTCGGCCTACCTCCACCGAACAGCTCTAGTTCAATAATTGTTGTTCGCTGCATAATGGTGAGATAAGGAGATACTCTAAAAAACCATGGCCGACATAGAGGCCGTGAAATCCCGCAATCAGAAGACTTTCCAGAAAATCCATGCTTGAATTGATGGGTTAGCAGAATCCATGTAGAAGACCATCGTTCATTCCGAGTAATAAGGCGCGGACCTCAGGGTTGAAAACCACTAGGCTCGCTGCCACAGTATTTTCCAGATTATGTTCCATCTATGAGAGTTCCCAACACATCTATGGGTGTGGAGTACCGTAGCATGGCACCGCGCTATGTTTTGGCCAACATTGTAGAAATTCGACCAGTTTCATCAGACTGATTACTATAATCAATGTGTCATATAGCTAACAAGGTCCGGGAAGAGGTTGTTGGCGGGCTAGCCAGAGCCTTGATGAGCACGCCAACACTACAAGGATGGACTACACGAGCAGACGTGAAGGAAGCAGCGTTCCCCGTCAAATTTGATTTTCCTTTGTTTGCAGGTAAAAAATGACCCTTTGGGCTAGATCACCTGCTGCAAGTACCTTTTCATAAATCATGGAACAGCTTGGCCCAAATGGACTGGGCTCACATCATTTCCCCTAATGGACGTGTCACAACTCTGATTTGTGCAAATGAACGAGAGCAACACAATAAGAATTGGGAGGATTACAAAATCTTATGCAACATGTATTCTATCCCTCCTCTACAAAGTAACTTAATGGGAGAGATAATCTCCTCAAAGCAACAGGATTTGACGTCGCATACAAACAAAACTTCCAGAATCTATTAGCTCGTGTTATCTCTCTTCCCACTAGGATCTACAGATGCTTATTTTTACAACTCTCCAGAAGCAATTGCATGCATTAAAGACAAGTTCCAAAATCCAATAGAATTGATCATGACAATGAACTTAGCACGGATATCTAGCAAGTTACTACAAATGGATCGAAACATTGCATGAATTGTATAATTGTTGAATGTTAATGGAAGAAGATACTAGCATGTTAACAATTCCTAAGAGGAGGGTTTCAGTACAATAAAAAATGTGTCACCCAGTATCATCAGGTAACTCTCCAAAGATGTCAAGGCAGACAAATATGCGTGATTTTTTAGTTGTGATGAATCCTACACTTTGTGCCATCGCAGGAAAAAAAACTATTTTTGCTCGAAATCAACACCTAAGAGGAAGATGCAGGCCAATAAGAGAAAATGAGATGAACTCAATACAACATAGCCTCTGTTTGAGCTTGAGGACAAGTTTTTTTTGCTAGCAGAAAGTAATGTTATGATTGATGCTAAGTGATTTTAAAATCTATGCAAGGGATTGAGTCATTGGCCTAGTTATGCTATATCCTGTGTTCTAGGTACTTCTGTTACTTTTTCTTTTGGTATTTTTGTAAATAGACCAAGCATTTGGACTCCTTGTAAATGTCATTCATATAAACTCTGGAGCCTTAGGCGTGAGAATTAAAAGAAAGGGAGAAATTAGATCTATTTTTTCCTCTCTCACAGTTCTCTGTTACGCACGTGCGCGTAACTTATTATTATATCTCGTATTGTTTTTGTTGTTTTATGGTTATTTATATGTGAGCCCCCCCCCCCCCCCCCCCCTCTAAGGACTTAAGGAGGTGGCATGGGAGATTGTTTTCATCTTTTAAATGTTAGGGTTTGGGTCTCCTCCATCTTTGGAGAAGGGCTTCTTGGAGGAACTAGCCTCCGAAAGTTGAGCACGAGAATACCTTGTGATTGTAACTTTATTTTCAATTAGTGCAAGCATTTTCTCCTTCCCGCAACTATGGTTCGACCTGTCGTTCCTGCCTGCATCGTGCTGCCGGGTTTTGTTCGTGCCCAATTTTCTTGCGTTGGCATCAACGTTCGATACAGCCACCTATTCGTCGTCGTATCCGTGTCAACCTCGCACCAGCCGACGTCGTCGTCCAGATCCCTCACTTGTTGTTGTTCCCTAGCACATTCCGCTGTTCGCTGAGGCCATCGCCAGCAACGATCCCATATCACATAATCCGCTACGTCTATCACCAGCACCGAGCGCATCTATCTGCATTTCCGTCGACAGCAACACACTTTCTCCCTTTTTGTCATTTGCCAGGCCTAGCCCTGCCAACTCCCGACTCCTTGCTCTCAGCCATCCACAGTGCTAGCTCCATTCCACCGCCAACCCAACTCCATTCCTCCGCCGGCAAGATCCTTCCTTCCGCAGCAATCGTCCAACCACTAGCGCACCTCCCCCGGCTCCGGCACTCTCCTTCCAACCTCCAGCTCTGTGCAATCGTCTTCATATGCCAAAGAGTCGGATGGAATCCCGCGTGGAAGCCCTCAAACACGCGTTCTCCACCATCAACTCTCGTCTCGAGGCTCACGCCGAGCATTTCACGGTGATTATGGTCATGCTCCACAACTTGCAAATCGTCCAGAACTTCGGTCCTCTTGTTGATGCCTCTGCCTTGGGACCCCCCAGCACAATGACCCCCGTAGATCCCACATTGACGCATTTTCCTCCACAGTTCCCACGCCTCAACATCCCCACATTCAACGAGACTGACCCCCTTGGGTAGATTGCCCGCGCCAAACAATTTTTTGACATTCACCAGACTCCTCGGACGCAGCAGGTCTCCACAGAAATTGTCGGCATGGAAGGGCTCCCACTCCATTGGGCCCACTGGCACCACCAGTCCTCCCCCGGTCTCACCTGGATAGCGCTCACGGAGGCCCTCATTCAGGGCTATGATCACAGCTACTTCGGCTCCATGATCGAGCGCCTTTGCAGAGTCCGTGAGACCGGTTCCATTGATTCGTACGTGGATTCCTTTATCGAACTGGTCACCCATGTTCCAGGTCTTCCACCCGACCATTGCTAGGCCTACTTCATGCACGGCCTACAACCCCATATCTAAGCCCGCCTCCGCATCCTTCAATCATTAACTGTTAACCAAACCATGGACCTCTCCCCACTCGTGGAGGCCGAAATTCCTCGCGCTGTCCGGGGACCTTCCGTCCTCATTGCCGCCAAACCTCCCTACCAACCATATTTTTCTTCCCTGCCTAAAAAACCACCGCCACCACCACCCACCCATTATGGGCTCATGCAACAACCGTCACGTCCCTACTCACCGCCTGTCCAACCAAGAGTACAATGACTTACGAAACAGGGGTTTGTGCTTCCATTGCAAACAACCCTACTCGCATACTCATGATTGTTCGGTGAAGGAGATCTGCCTTCTCATCGGAGAAGAGGTGAACGAACTCGACACGACTGACTTTGATGCTCTTCTGATCGTGGATGTACTGTCGTACGGCGCTCCGGGAATCTCTACGACTGCCGACCCGTGGGCATTTTCACTACTAGTTGGAGGGAGGCACTCCGACCTTGAGGGAAAGGTCGATTTTTTGGCGGGGTGTATTGTTACGGACGTGCGCGTAACTTATTATTATGTCTTGTATTGTTTTTGTTGCTTTATGGTTATTGATATGTGAGCCCCCTCCCTATATAAGGAGGTGGTATAGGAGAGTTATTTTCATCTTTTGATCATTAGGGTTTGGGTCTCCATCTTTGGAGATGGGCTTCTTGGAGGAACCAGCCTCCAAGAGTTGGGCACGAGTGTACCTCGTGATTCTATCTTTATTTTCAATTAGTGCAAGCATTTTCTCCTTCCCGTAACATTCTCTCATTAGCAATGGTAAGAATTTGGTAGTTTTTCTTTGATCACCCCATCACTGACGTCCATAGTAAGGTGCCTTTGTATCATCTAAGGATCATAAAAATTCTCCACTCTTTACTCTAGACGTTCAAACCACAACTTTATTTTGAACTATCTTAACTTCAAAAATATATTGATCCAACATTGTTCTACTATGATAATTAAATAATTATCCTTAGTAGTTCATATCATTCTCATTTTTGGCACACTGAACTTAGTAATCACCTATATTGAATCAAAATCTAAAAAGAAAGTGAAAATTTGATTTTGTAGTGGCTTTCTCAAGAATCTCTCATAAATATCGTGGTTGTTAGAAAAGCTCGTGTAAAGAGCCCATTATTGGGCCCATTTTTATTGTATTACCTTCTTCTCTTCTTAGTCCGACATCTTGTATAGGATTTCTTCTCACATTCTCCCTCCTATATATTTGTATTCTCTCATTGTATTTAGATACACAAGCAATACATACAAGTTTTTGAGCTCTTTCAACATGGTATCAGAGGGAGGTTCTTCCTTTCCTGTGCTTCCTGCAGACTGAACTTTCTAGCCGCCACTTCTGCGGACTAAACTTTCTAGTCGCCCCCCTCCGCGGACTGCTCTTTTCTACCCGCCATTCTCTCTAACCGCAGTAGCCGCCTGGTTGTTGCGGACTGCTCCTTTTCTAACCGCTCTCTCTCCTCTCTGTGGTTCCACCTTCCTCCTCTCCGAGCTTCTTATAGCTTTGTCTCTGTCCCGTGGGGTCCACGGGCACTTGCCTTCTTGCCGCGAACTGCTTCAGGTCGCCGCGAACTGTCCTTCTCGCTACAGTCTGCTTCAGGTTGCCGCGAACTGTCCTTTTCGCCGTGAATTGCTTCAGGTCGCCGCGAACTGTCCTTCCCTGCGGTCTGCTTCAGGTCGTCGCGAACTGCTTCAGATCACCGCGAACTGTCCTTCTCGCTGCGGTCTGCATCAGGTCGCCGCGACCGGTTTCCCTTGCTTTTCTCTTCCTGTTGCGGGGTATTCCCTTGCTCGTTGTGGTCTGTTTCAGTCTGCCGCGGATAGCCTACCCGTCGCGAATACTGTTCCCTTGCTTGCTGCGATCTGCCGCAGATTGCCTTTCCGCCTAGCTCTTCTCGCTTGCGACCTACTGGTCAGCCCGTCGCGGACTGATCCAAGCAGCTCAACCCGTCTGTCTTTTTCTCCCGCTTTTTGGTCGCAGTCTCTCTCTTGGTGTTTCTCTTCCTTGCAGCCTCCCTCCCCTTGGTCGCTGCTCTTGTCGTTGTGACTACCCACTGTGTATTCTGGTCTGGCGCAGCCTTGTCGTGCAAGAGTTCCCGGCCTGCCTGCTGAGCGGTCTCTTCCCTAGTCACTATGACTTGTCTCCTGCAACTCACCGCGGTCTCCTCCCTAGTCGCTGCGGCTTGCTTCCTACTTCTATGGGCTCTTCTGTTGATCACCGGCCAGGAGGCTACTCCGCCTGCAGACCTCCCGACTTATCCGGCTAACATCCGCGATGAGCTGCGGATCACCACCATTTCCCTCTATGGGAAGAAGAATTTTATCCCTTGGGTGCACTTTATTCGACGGGTTCTTCAGGCCAAGGACTTTTGCCTCACCTCATTCAGGTTTATCCTTCTCCTCCTACCGACGACTGGCTCAGAAATGATGGTCGTGTTCAAACATGACTCCTCAATTCTCTGGATGGCGAACTTTATCAGATGGCCATGTATCACGAAACGGCCAAGGCTATGTGGGATGAGCTGCATTCCTTGTATTCGGGCAAAGACAGTCTCCAGCATCTCTATGACATCCTCACTGATCTTCTGGCTCTCGACATTGGGGGGGCTTCGGACATGACCTCTTTTGTCGCTTGCGTCAAGCTCTTGTTAAGTCCTGGATCCAGCATCAGCCGTCTACCAATGAGCATGCCACCCCAGTACTTGAATTCTCCTCATCAGAAGTGTATCACCGTGGCAAATGGGGAGACGGTTCTAGTCTCCGGCTCGGTCGACCTCTCTCTCAACCCATCGATCTCCCTTCGCTCGGCTCTTCATGTTCCGAGCTCCCCGTTCAATTTACTTTCTGTTGGTTGCCTTACTAATGATCTAGATTGATCTGTCATATTCACATCCTCTTCATTTTTCATCCAGGATCGGCGGACGCGGACTACCATTGGTAAAGGAACACTGCGGAACAGACTCTACCTTCTCGATGACTATCCCACCGTCTTATCCTTTCTTTGTCTCCTCCAGTGAGTGGCATCGATGTCTTGGGCATGCCCCTCTCCCGGTCCTCCAGCGGGCTCTTCCTGATATCTCTCTTCACCCTTTTCAGTGTGAGTCATGTATCTTCGGCAAGCAACCACGCTCTTCTTTTCCTGCACATTGTACCCGGAGCACTGCTCCTTTTGACTTAGTACATTCAGATGTTTGGGGTCCTTTTAAAATTACTAGTATTTCTGGTTATCGCTACTTTATTACGTTTATTGATAATTACTCTCGCACGACGTGGTTTTACTTACTTCGTGATCGCACCGAGCTTCCCCGTGTTTTTTGGGCCTTTGTCCTTGAAACCCGTACGCAATTCCAAACCACCCTGTAAACATTGCGCATCGATAATGCTCGCGAATACACTAGCCACGGCTTTGCAGCTTTGTGCTCTGAATTCGGGATTATTCATCAAACATCATGTGCTTACACACCCCAGCAAAACGGCGTTGTCGAACAAAAGAACAGGCACTTGCTTGATGTTGCCCGCTCCCTCATGCTTCAAATGCATGTTCCCAAACCTTACTGGAACTTTGTGCTCTCCATTGCGTGCTTCCTTATCAACCGTCTCCCTTCCTCAGTCCTCCACTATGTTACTCCGTTCAGCCTACTGTTTCCCTCTACTTCGGCCTTCCCTCTCCTGCCGCGCATTTTTGCCTGCACCTGCTACATTCACCGACTGGGTCCGTCCTCGGACAAGTTGAATCCTCGGGCGGCTAAACATATCTTCATCGGCTATTCGCGTACGCAGAAAGGCTATGTTTGTTATTCTCCCGCTACCCGCAAGGTCTCCGTTTCTGCTGATGTTACCTTCCGGGAGGATCAGTTGTTCTTCTCTGCTCCTTTACCCACTCCTCTCACACCGACCCCTCTCCCATCACTCCTCCCACGACCTGTTATCCCCGTTACTACACCTCTGCCACCGGTCCCACCTGCTCCGACTCCTGCATCCTCCAGGTCGCCTGTTATCCGTGTCTACACTCGTCGCCCTTCCGGTTTCGTTTCCCCTCTGCAGTCGGCCTCGACCTCGGCTACTCTGTACCGTGCTGATCAGGTACCGGCCTCCACTGCTCATCCTCTGGCAAACTGTGTCTCCTTGCATCACCTTTCTCCCCACCTTCACACATTTACTACTTCTCTTTCCTCGATTTCGGTTCCTAATTCTGTGCAGGAGGCGCTCCAACATCCTGACTGGCGGGCTGCCATGGAGGAGGAAATGGTTGTTCTCTGGGCCAACCAGACATGGACTCTCGTACCCGTTCCTCCGGCTCAGAAATCGGTTGGGTGTAAGTGAGTCTTTGTCATCAAACATGCTACTGATGAGACGATTGACCGTCTGAAAGCTCGTCTGGTGGCTCGTGGCTTCACCCAACAACAAGGGCTCGACTATGAAGAAACTTTTTCTTCGGTGGCGAAACTCAACACCGTCCGAGTCCTCATCTCTGTGGATGTCTATTGCCAGTGGCCCTTACTCCAACTGGATATTAAGAATGTCTTTCTGAATGACGATCTCTAGGAAACAGTTTATATGCAGCAACCTCCCGGGTTTGAGACCACGTGGGAGTGTCAGGTCTATCGTCTTGTGAAGGCCCTATATGGTCTCATACAATCCCCACGGGCGTGGTTTGACAAGTTCAGTAAGTCCCTTCGGGAGGTTGGTTTTACTCGGAGCTCGACAGATATCTCGTTGTTCACTCGTCACCGAACAACGGGAACGGTTCTTTTGCTAGTATATGTTGACGATATCATAATTACAGGAGACGACTCGAAAGGAATACAGGAGGTCAAACTACATCTGAGCTCCATATTTCAAACAAAAGATCTGGGGCCCCTTCGGTACTTCTTGGGTTTTGAGGTTGCCAGACGGCCAGATGGTCTTGTCCTCTCTGAGCGGAAGTACTGTCTCGACCTCCTTCATGATGCAGGCTATTCAAATTGTAAGCGGATTGACACCCCAATAGATGTAAATCACAAGTTGTGCGCTCAGGCATCTGACTCAGATCTCATACTCCAGAATCCAGAATACTATCGTCGTCTCGTTGGAAAATTGATCTACCTCACGGTAACCAGACCAGATATTTCCTTCGTTGTTGGTATTGTCAGTCGGTATATGCATTCCCCTCGAAGATCTCATCTTCAAGCTATTGACCGCATTCTCAGATACCTTAAAACGGCTCCTGGTCAAGGACTGGTATACAAAACCTCATCTTCAACTCCAACATTGGTGACATATTATGATGTTGATTATGCTGATTCCATTGATGATCGACGGTCAACCAGTGGTTTTTGCACATATTTTGGAGGACATTTGATTACCTGGCGAAGCAAGAAACAAGCGGTAGTTGCTCGATCATCAGCTGAGGCAGAATACCGGGCAATGACATCGGTGGTTTCAGAACTGACGTGGCTTTGAAAGCCTTCTTACCGATCTGGGTGTAAAGCTTCCTTCCCCAACTCTCCTCCTTTGTGACAGCCAAGCTGCTATACATATAGCCAAAAACCCGGTCTTCCACGAGAGAACAAAGCATATTGAAGTCGACTGTCATTTCATCCGGGAAAAGGTTCAAATGAAGAAGCTCGACCTGAAGCATGTTCCGGGGACTGAACAAGTTGCGGATGTCCTCACAAAGGCTCTTTCCAGTACCCTCTTCTATCAGTTCTTGTCCAAGTTTGGCGCATACGATTTGTACGCTCCAGCTTGCGGGGGAGGGGGGGTTAGAAAAGCCCATGTAAAGAGCCCATTATTGGGTCCATTTTATTGTATTTCCTTCCTCTTTTCTTACTCCCACATTTTGTATAGGATTTCTTCTCACCTTCTCCCTCCTATACATTGTATTCTCTCATTGTATTTAGATACACAAGCAATACATACAAGTTTTTGAGCTCTTTCAACAGTGGTCAACTAGCTAATTCGACCTTGAAAAGCTATCAAGAAAAATAGGCTCCCAATGCCCCTACTAAAGCTCTCTTCCTCAACCCTTTTCCTCAGGAAGGCCCCAGAGATGACCCCCCTTGAAGCTTCTTTAACATAGACTGTGCACACTATGAGCACAAGCTCAAGCTCTTAGCCCGATGCTTGACTCCCCGTTTCAGACTTCGTTACATATAATAATAGCCTACAACCCAATTGTATGCTGGCAAGGCAAGTGAAACAGCGATAATAGCAATCGAGGTTCTCATATGTACTTGCTACTCACAAACTTGAATTCATGAAAAAAGTGTTCAATTAAGAGATAGAAACAACTCAACCATTCAATAGTTACATGAAGGTATTTAGAGAAAGTAATGGAATAAATTCCTGTCATCTAACTTCTTTTTTTTAAAGGCTACAAAAAAGTGGGCAATCAATCTTCCAACTATAAAGCAGCACATAATTCATCAAACTACAAAAGTAGAATTAATAGCAATGGAACTGTTAAATGGACATCAAAAATAGCTAAAATATCAATTGACACGAATACATAAATTATGTCAAATGGATACCTTTTCCTTTTGAAGGGATCGAAGCTGTGATTGATACCCATTCAATTTCCTTACTGACAAATCATCCTCGTCTCTTTCAGAAAGACCCATTTGTAAATTATTTCTATCAATCTCTGCACTTATCTTTTCAATCTCCGACCTTATTTCAGTAAACTTTTTAACTCTTTCATCCTTCTTTGACCTCAGATCCTCTACCATAGGTGTGATGAAAGCAAGTTGACCTTTTAGTGATGTTAACCTCTTGTCTGCCTGCAAATGGAGTAAAGAAAAAAAAGTCAACTGCGGTGAGAATGTGAGATTGTAATTATCTTACATACTTTGTGTTGAAGCCGAGAAATTCTCAACCTCAAAAATCGGACAAGGCGACCTGAAGTTACTGGTCGACCGGTCGGGAAGATGATCTCTGGTCAGGAAACAGGAACGAATTGCGCAAACAGGACCCCAGGTCGCTACGGCGGGAAGGTCCCACCACGTACCCAGTTGCTTAGGAGAAGCAACCCCTTCTCAACCAGATTGGCCGAGCTAGGTACGAAGGAGGCGAGCTGAGCAATAACGAGTCAAGGGCAGTGGCTGGAACTCGTGAGGGCTCAGGCCGAGAATTGCTTGTCCCTCCTTCGTACCCTGGGGTCCTATTTATAGGGAAAACCAAAGAGGGGGGGGGGGGTCTTACTTATACCCCCACCCTGGCGAGTTGGCGACTTCCCTGGGGAGCTCGGCAGGCAGAGGCGAGCATCTGGCCATAGTCGCCACCTGGCGAGTTGTCCTGGGGAACTCGCCAACTCGCCCGAACCTTCCGCGGTCCGGGGTGCTGGTCTGGATCCCCACCTTGTCTTGCTGACTTAGACTTTTGATGACCTGGCGGTGGTAGGGCCCTCCCTCGTCGAATATGGGTTGTACACAATCCCCGCTCTTTTTGGGCGACGTAGGAGCCCGGAAAGAATCATCCAACGCTTATTCGGCGAGGACCTCCGCCGAGTATCTGGACAGCTCGCATCGTCGCCTGCTGGTAGAGTAGTCTATAAATAGGGGGGGGGCTCCATTTTTGAGACGATCCTTGGAGCTCGCCGAAGATGTCGGACACCGAACAGCTGTTGAAGGACAGTCTCGCCGCCTTGTCGGGCCTCCTCGGTATAGCCAGGCCGAAGAGACCGCGCGAGGATGATCCCACTGCTTTGCCCCCGCCGAAGAAGAAGAAGACAAAAAAGGTCAAGCTGCCCGCCACTACGGTGGTCGGCTCGCCTCCACCGGCGCACCAGGTCGCCGCGGCGACTGACAATCCCGTGGTGTCGTCCGACACCCAGAGGGTGTTGGACGACCTAGGGCTTGATGACCTCCCCGGGTCGACCCGGGGTAGCCCGCTGGAGAACCCGGGGGTGACCGAGGAGCTCGCGGGCGTGAAGGAGTCCGCGGCGTCTCAGGTCGAGGTCGTCACCTTGACAGGTTGCTACCTCGAACTCTTCCTGCTGGGTTGTCGCCGCCATTTTGCTGACTTCTTTCTTTATGCAGATTCTCCGATAGCCGCGGTGGCGGCACTTGATGTCGTCCCTCTCAGCTCGGCGCCCTTACTCGCCCTGGCTGCCGACAGGCCGTCCAAGATCGCCCGCACGGTCAGGATAGGCCTTAGCTCGGGGAAGGCGTCTGGGGCGTCGTTGGTGAAGGACCCCCCGCCTGGGAGTAAGGAGCTGCCGGCGAAGGCCACTCCTGCCGAGTCATCTGGGCCGATGCGCGAGATTCCTCCGGCGAGTACGGTGGCCGGTGTTGTTGCGAGCGGCGGGAAGATACCCCCGGTGAGCACTCCATTGCCGCCGCCGCCGCCCGCGGTCGCCACTCCTGGCCAGAGGCCGAGCACCGGCTTGCCCCCTCCGCCGCCCCTGTCTGCCCTGCCAAAAGACCATCCGCGACCTCCTCCGCCTCCTGCGCCGAGGGCTCCGCACCACTCTGCGAGCTCATCTCAAGCTCCGCCGTTGGTGAAGAAGCCGGAGAGGCCGCGGCCACCCTACTTTCCTCCGCGGGTTGGAGACCCTGACTACGTCGGCCAAGGGTCTGGAGGGCGCGGGCAGGGCAGGCCTGCCGATCTTCCGAGTAGCTCTTCGGGGAGGCGAGATACCTCCGGGCGACCTCCTTCACCGCGCCGATCCCGATCTCCTCGCCGTGGTGAGCCTCCTACTACTTGACTACCGCTCTGCTTTTTCTGACCTGATGACCCATCTTCCTGCCTTGTCAGATCGCCCGGCGACCTCTGGGGCGACTTTCCTTGACGCTATCGGGCTGTCTGGGAGCGAGTATCGTCAAGCCGCCATTCGTGCTCACATGGAGTTGGAGAGCAAGTTTGACCAGCTCGCTATCTGCGATTCTCACCGACGTATCTCGGCTCTGGAGGCGAGGATGGCCAAGGTCGAAGGGCTCCAGTCGACCTTGGAAAGCTATGAAGCTCGCTTCCACGTGGTCAAAGAGAACGACCGCCAGCTGCAACTGAACAACCACCGCCTGCAGCTGGTGCTTGACGAGCTGGCCGGCATCCGGGCGAGCATGGGGTCTGCTGGGCGCCTGGCGAGGATGGAGGAGCAGCTCAGGCTCGGCGATGATGCGACAGCGCTGGCGACGGAGCATTACCGGCGTGCGCGCGAGATCGGCTGGGCCGGGCGACATCCGCACCCTCCTGAGCGGCCGAGGGCTCCATAGTTTTTACTTTTTCGAATGTAACTCGCCTTGTGCGACTTGTACTTCTGGACATCTATTTCTAATTTGATTAATTCATGTGTGCGAATACTCCTGCCTCTATGTGCGTGTTGTTATTTTTTGACGTGCCGAGCTTTAGTTTACTTGATAATGTCGCAGGTTGATCTTCATCGCGCGAGTTCGCTAGATACTCGCTGAGACGGCTGACCCCCCCCCCCCTCTCTCTTGGGCTTGTCATATCTATAAATAGGAGGGGTAGGTGGGTCATAAAGCGTATTGCTGTAGCGACCTTCTTTCCTCCTGCCGAGTATCTGAACAATCAACTCGCCGCCCTTGTTGCTTTCGAATCTCGCCATCATGGTCGGTGACGATGCCAGCGCTCGCCGACAGGCCCACGCAATTAACTTCGCGGATGCGGCTTTTAAGAAGTCCATAACCACCGAGAAGGAACTGGCGACCCTCAAGGAACGCTTCCTGTCCGAAGGATACTCGGCAAGACTCCCCACTCGCAGCGAGCGCCTCAATACCCATATTGAGGGTTCGCTTGTAATGTCGCTGCGTCACTTCGACGCGGGCCTGCGGCTGCCCTTCTGGCCGGAGTTCTGCGAGATCTTGCGCTACTTCGGGATTGTCCCTGCGCAGATCAATCCTAATGGTGTGGCGATCATCATGGGATTCCTCTGCTTCCTTCGGGAAGAAAGGATCGCTTTCGACCTCTCCGTCTTCCGCCGCATCTTCGCCTTTGCGGCGACCTCGGAGGGGGTCATCTTTTTCAGCAGCCATGTCTGCACCCTGGTCGGGACCGCGAACAAGGTCCATCGCTGGAGCGAGCAGCTGATTGTCGTCCATGGCGACTTCGGCGGTGTTCTCGGCAGGCCGCATCAACCGGCCGATGTCGCCTTCCTTCCCCCCATCCTCGAAGGAGCTCGCGAGCAGCTCTTTGAATACTTTCGCGGTCGGCGTTTTGACGTCATCTTCTGGCGACTAAACGTCAACGTGCTCGAGCCAGTCCACCCTAACGAAAGTATGCCGAACTCGAAATGCGCCCTGGTTACTCGCTCCCCTTTTGCCGCTGAAGCTAACTTTGTCGCGTTTTGCAGTCTCCAACGAGCTTCCGGAGAAGCCGCTTCCTTTGGCGAAGGAAGCCGCCGCCACGCAGTCGGATTCTCGCCCTCCTGCCGACGTTGGGGAGAAGAAGGCGGTTAAGGGAAAATCGCGGGTCAGCTCGCAAGGTCCCGCGAGGAAGAGGGCGAAGACCTCGTCGCCGCGATCCGTCGATTGCCGGTCGCCGACGGGCGCCCAGTCGCCCCATTTCCACCCCAACTACGGCCTCGGGCAGGGGGTGGTGGACGCCTTCGGTCGCCCGCTCGTGACCTGGTCGGCGGGGGAGAATTCGGTGTCGCTGAGCACCAACCTTCCGTCCTGGTCGACTGACTGGGAGGACAATGGGGAGGCGTTCGCCGTTCTCCACGCCATCTACGGTCGGGCCGACGCGGAGTCCGTCATGGAGCTGACCCCGACGGAGCTCGCCCATCAATCGGCCTGCGCGCTCGCGCGGTCTGCCGAGCTGGGCCATTATTCGGCGAGGAAGCTGTTGGAGACGACCGATGCCTCAAGGTCGTCTCCAAGAAGGCCATCGACCTCGGCATGCAGTCAGTCCGCTGGAGGGACTTCGAGGTGAGCTGTCCCTGGGTGGGTTTTGTTCGATTTGTTTCGTTTGATAGATCCTGACGTCGATCATTTCGCAGGCTGCCGAGATAGAAGCGGCGAAGAAGACTCTCCGAGTGCGAGGAGAAGCTCGCCGCCTCCCAGGCCGAGCTGGAGGCGGCCCAAACTCGCGCAGCGGTGATGGAGACGAGGCTGGTCGCTGCTGAAGGACGGCTGAGCTCCTCAACCCTGCTACCCGAGGACCCGGCGCGAGTGGTGAAGCAATCTCGCGTACTCTGGGAGGAGAGATCCTCTGTTCGCCGCGAGATTGCGCGGGCGGCGGGGAACGTCATACTCGCGCGCCTTAGGCTCGGGGGTCAGCTCGTCGAGGGGGAGAAGCCACTCACTGTCGACGAGCTCATTCCCGAGCTGCTCGCCGAGGGGACTGTCCCGCCGTATAGCGCGTCGTCGCCGACCAACTCCAGTGATTCTGACAGCAGCAGCGGCAGCAGCAGCGGCAGCGGAAGCAGCAGCGGCGAGAGCGCAGAGAGTGACGACTTTGCGGATATCGGTGATGTTGGTGATGATGAATATCGGCCTGATACTGGCGACGACGAGTCCTAGTTGCTCGCCGATATTTTTTTGTAAACCAAACTTTTGACTTCATGATTTATACAAGGTTTTGGTTTTTGCCTTTCTAACTGGATGTTACTCGCTAGGCTTATAGGCTCGGAGAGGAACGCTCGCTAGGTCGCAGGGGATGATCCTGACATCGACCATCCGCTTGTCGGGACCTACTCGCCCCCTGCACCCGGATACTCGTGAACCTGCTGAGATAACCGCGCGGGTGGCGTGTGGGACATACTCGCATGCCCCCCGGGGCTCGCTTACTCGCGTGGTTCCCAGCTGCGCTCCCCCCGCATGGGATCAGCTCGGCTACTCGCACCGAGATCAGATTCGCCTGCTCGCGTCGAGGTCTGGCTTCACCTGCTCTCGCGCGAGACCTGTCTTACGCGCTGCTCGTCGTGATGACGAAAGGACGTGATACCGGGCTTAGTCGTCGAACCGATAGCCTGCGGGGCCCCTCGATTCTCGTCATCGAGGAGATCGGCCGATTCCCGAGGAGAGGAGGACTCGTGGGAGATACCGGTCCCTTACGACGCTGCTCGAGGTCATTGGATCACAATCGAGGAGATCGGCCGATTCCCGAGGAGAGGAGCTCGTGGAGGATACCGGTCCTTAACGACGCTGCCTCAACTCGAGGTCTTTGAATTACAATCGAGGAGATCGGCGAGCGCCGATTCCCGAAGGTCAGAGGAGACTTCGTGGAGATACCGGTCTTACGGACGCTTGCTCAAACTCGAGGTCTTGAATCTACAATCTGAGAAGAGAATCAGGCCGATTCCGAGGGAGAGGAGCTCGTGGAGGATACGGTCTTACGACGCTGCTCCAACTCGAAGTGGATCACCTCGAGGAGATCGAGGAGATCGATTCCCCCGAGGAGAGGAGCCGTGGGGATAACCGGTCTTACACGAACGCGATTGCACAATCGACGAGGATACTTGAGGAGCAATCGACGCTGCTCAACTCGCTTGAATTACAATCTCGTTCGTGGGGAGGCCGACCGGTCTTACCGACGCTCTTACGAATTACAATCGAGGAGATCGGCCGATTCCCGCTCGTGGGGAACTCGAAGTCTTGGATCACAATCGAGGAGATCGCCGATTCCCGAGGAGAGGAGCTCGTGGGGATACGGTCTTACGACGCTGCTCAACTCGAAGTCTTGAATTACAATCGAGGAGATCGGCCGATTACCGGGAGAGAGGAGCTCGTGGGATACCGGTCTTACGACGCTGCTCAACTCGAAGTCTTGGATCACAATCGAGGAGATCGGCCGATTCCCGAGGAGAGGAGCTCGTGGGGATACCGGTCTTACGACGCTGCTCAACTCGAAGTCTTGAATTACAATCGAGGAGATCGGCCGATTCCCGAGGAGAGGAGCTCGGGGGGATACGGTCTTACGACGCTGCTAACTCGAAGTCTTGGATCACAAATCGAGGAGATCGGCCGATTCCCGAGGAGAGGAGCTCGTGGGGATACCGGTCTTACGACGCTGCTCAACTCGAAGTCTTGAATTACAATCGAGGAGATAGACCGATTCCGAGGAGAGGAGAGGAGCTCGTGGGGATACCGGTCTTACGACGCTGCTCAACTCGAGGTCTTGAATTACAATCGAGGGGAGATCGACCGATTCCCGAGGAGAGGAGCTCGTGGGGATACCGGTCTTACGACGCTGCTCAACTCAAAGTCTTGGATAAAATCTGCGTCCTTACATATTGGCGAGAGAAAGAAACTCCCCCGAAGGGACGCTCTTGATCCTGCCGAATCGGGGGATCAGTGTCCAGACCCGTCCCTCAGAATTCCTCTAGTTTGGAAAAGAGATGCATTTGGGAGACCTAGGCCGATATGCAAGGGGGGAGCTGATCTCGGCCAACAATGCAGAGGTTCGGTCTTACAAGAGCGCTTAGAACGAAGCATCGTCCCATCGTCCGAACTAGGCTATCAGTGAGAACGGGTTGGGGTCCGCATCCCGATTTGACAGTGAAGGTCGCTTATATGTACGATTAGGATGGGGGTGGTGTTCATCGAGGGGCCTTTTTGAACGCGCTCGGAATTCACAACATCTCTCCTTCGGGCTCGTCCACACCTGTCCTTGGCAGGTTCTTACGGGTGTTTACGAGGCCGGCCTCTCCTCAAGTCGGGAGATCACGGTGCGGATCTGTTCCTCGCAGGTCCTCCAGACGGAAAAGAGATGCACTCGGGGAGACATAGGCGACATGCAAGGGGGGAGCTGATCTCGGCCGACAATACAGAGGCTCGGTCTTACAAGAGCGCTTAAAATCCCGAAGCAGTCCTATCATCCGTACTGGGCTACATATGAGGAACAAACCGACCGTTGCCCTCTGAAGGTTCGACTACGAGGCGGACCATGAAAACACTCAGAAACCTTGAGGTACATTTAACACAAAAAGGATGAAATCTCGCATTCTTTGCTCATTAAGAGTTTACTAAAATGATACATGAGTTACGCTACGGGTAAAATCTTTCAAATCATCCCGCTCCAGGTTCCAGGCAGCTGCTCTCTCGCTTGGTCTTTAGGTAATAGCCTCCTGTGGTCAAGGCTTCTTGGACGATGAAAGGTATTCCCAGTTGGGATGGAGCTTGCCTACGGCGGCTCCCCCGCCCAGCAGCGTCCACCTTCTTCATGACCAAGTCCCCGCGAGGAAATCTTCAAGCGGACGTTTTTGTCGAAGTGTTTGCCATGCGCCTCTTTTTCCTCCTGGCGCATGGAGGCTAAGTCCCGAAGCTCTTCCACATAATCCAGGGAGAGCCTCTGAGCCTCTTCATTCTCTAACCGTCATTCCTCGCTTCCGTCTTCGGCTGCGATGACCCTCGGACTGTGCACCTCAAATTCGACCGGGATGAGCGCCTCGGATCCGTGTGACAGCTTGAAGGGTGTTTCCCCTGTGGCTGAGTTCGGGGTGGTCCTGAGAGCCCAGAGGACGGAAGGGAGCTGCTCGGCCCAGTTCCCTTGAGATTGGTGATCTTCTTCTTCAGCAAGTTGACGATGAGTTTGTTCGCGGCTTCTACTTGCCCGTTGCTACGAGGGTGATGTACCGAGGCGAACCGAAGGTCGGTTCCCAACTGTTTACAAAAGTCCCCCAGTTCCAGGCTGGCGAACTGCGGCCCATTGTCGGTGATGATGGCCAGAGGGATCCCGAACCTGCATGCGATCTCCCCCCAGATGAAATTCTTGACGATTTGAGACGTGGTCCTGGCCAGAGCCTTAGCCTCGATCCACTTCGTGAAGTAGTCAACCATTACCAGGACAAACTTCCGTTGCCCGCTAGCTTGAGGGAACGGGCCGATCAAATCCATTCCCCAAATTGCGAAGGGCCACGGAGCGGTAATCGAGCGGAGTTGCTGAGCCGGCTGGAGCGCGAGGGGCGCGAAGAGTTGACATTGGGAGCATTTTCTGGAGTAGGCCTCTGCGTCCTTTCGGATGGTCGGCCAGAAGTAACCGTGCCTCAGAATCCTTTGCTCCAGGGTGCGGGTCCCGGAGTGACTGCCGCACTCTCCTGAGTGAATCTCCTCGAGGACCCGGGGAATCTCGAGTTCTGACAAGCATCGGGCCAGAGGGCCTGAAATGGTTTTGCGATAAAGCTCTCCGTCCTGCAGCAAGTAGTACGCGGCCTTATACCGGAACTTTCTTTGATCTTGCCCGTCAGATGGTAGTCGGCCTGTTGCCAGGAACGTGACGAACGGATCTCTCCATGAGGCCCGCTGATCGATCTCCATCAACTCGCCTTCTTCGATGGATGGTCGGAACAACTCGATGGCGGTTCCCCCAGCCCGAGGGCCGTATTTCGCAAGATTGTCTGCCTCGGAGTTGCGTTCTCGGGGCACGTGCTCGACGTGAAAGGATCGGAACCCCCCGATCAAGCCTTTGACCTTAACCAAATATTGCTGCAAGATGGGATCTCGGACTTCGAACTCTCCCCGAATCTGAGATGCCGCCACCATGGAATCGGTAAAACCCCTGATATCTCTGATTGCCAGTTCCTTGGCGAGTCGCAAGCCAGCCACCATGGCTTCGTACTCTGCCTGATTGTTAGTGACGGAAAATGGATCTTGACGGCTTGCACAATTCTGGTCCCCTGAGGACTAACCAGCACCACCCCGGCTCCCACGGAGTGTTTCCCTGACGCGCCATCTACGAACATCTTCCAGGGGACCGGCCGAGAGACATCCGTGTCTGCCTCGACCTCGGTCGAGAAGTCGGCCAGGAAATCCGCCACGGCTTGTGCTTTGATCGCGACCCTTGGGGGGTAGGAGATGTCGAACTCGCTCAGCTCCACAGCCCACTTGGCGAGCCTGCCGGAGTGCTCCACTCCGTCCAAGATACTCCTCAAGGGGTGGTCGGAGACTACCTTGATAGAGTGGGCTTGGAAATATGGACGGAGTCGCCTGGCCGAAACTACCAGGGCAAAGACTAACTTCTCCAGGATGGGGTACCGCGTTTCGGCTTGCCTTAGCACCCGGCTCACGTAGTAGATTGGAAGCTGCTTCTTCCCCTCCTCTCGGACCAACACCGAGCTGACTGCTTCAGCCCCTACCCCTAGGTAGAGCAAGAGGTCCTCGCCGCCCTGCGGACCCTGAAGGAGAGGAGCTCGAGTCAGCTGTTGTTTGAGCTTTACGAAGGCCTCCTCGCACTCCGGGGTCCACTCGAATTTCTGGTTCCCCCGAAGGGTTTTGAAGAAAGGGAACACTTTTCTCCGGCCCTGGAGAGAAACCGGCTAAGACCTGCTAGCCTTCCAGTCAACCTTTGAACTTCCTTGGAATCCCTCGGGGACGCCATCTCCACGATGGCTTTCACCTTGTCGGGGTAGGCTCCACCCCTAGGGGAGTAAGGAGGTGCCCTAGAAACTTTCCCCTTCCCGCGCCGAAGACACACTTGGCCGGGTTGAGCCGCATCTTGTACCTCCTCAGGGTGGCGAAGGTCTCTGTCAGATCCGCTACGTGCTCTGCGGCGCTCTTGCTCTTAACAAGCAGGTCATCCACGTAGACTTCCAGATTCCGCCCCTTTTGCTCTCTGAAGACGTGATCCATCATTCTTTGATATGTCGCGCCAGCGTTCTTGAGCCCAAAGGGCATCATCTTGTAGCTATAACACCGTCGCTGTGATGAAGGAAACGTCGCGACAATCGGGGGATGCATCCGGATCTGATGGTATCCTGAAAAAGCATCAAGGAAACTCATCACAGGAAATCCGACGGCGGAATCAACCAGCGCGTCGATCCGAGGCAGGGGATAACAATCCTTCGGGCAAGCTTTATTTAACATTGAAAAGTCGATACATAACCTCCAGCCCCCTCCGGACTTCTTCACCATTACAACATTGGAGACCCAGCCTGGATACTGGATCTCCGAAACAAAACCTGCTTCCAGCAGCTTCCCTACTTCCTCTCGGATGGGTCCCGCTAGAGTGGCGGCGCTCTTCCTTTGCTTCTGACGGACGGGGGTTGTTGCTGGATCCAGGTTGAGGCGATGACAGGCAACATCAGCATCAATCCCTGACATCTCGGCGGCGCTCCATGCGAAGACGTCCGCGTTTTCCTGTAGGCAGGCAGCTATCTCCACCTTCCCTTCCGGGGGCAAGGCTCCTCCGATCTTCAGCAGCTCCGGCTTTCCTCTCGGGGAGATCACCTCCACTTCCTCCAGCTCCTCGGCGGCTTGCAGGCCCTCTTCTGCTCCATCATCCTTTCCAACCTTTCTGCGTCACTCATCCAACTGATGGTGCTGACCGCATTCAGGTAGCATTCCCTGGAGGCCTGGGATCTCCCCTGATCCTGACTTGGACGTCGTCCCTGCAGTACTTCAGGCATTGATGGTATGACGAGGGGACGGCTTTGAAGTAGTTGATGAGGGGCCGCCCGAAGATGGCGTTGTAGCCGCTGGGTGCGTCGACGATGACGAAGCGACATCGGATCGAAGTTCCCCCGAGGGTGACCAGCAACTCAACTCCTCCTTCCACCTCTTTCTTCTCCCCGGAGAAGCCGAAGAGAGGTCCATCCGCTGCCTGAACCCGGGACGCTTCCACCTGAAGGCCGACGAAGGTTCTCTTGAAGATGACATTCACCGAACTCCCGTTATCCGCGAGGATTCGGTCGACGGTAAAGTCCTCGATTGCTGCTTGAATCACCAGGGCGTCATGGAAGGGGTTCTCGTTCCAGAGCATGTCTTCCTCCGAGAAGGTGATCTCGTTCAAGGGAGGGGGGTCTGAGACGTCGAAGCGACGCTCCTTTTGTAGATTTGGTGGAGACTTCCTTTGCGGGAAGCTCCTAGCCCCGCCCCTCCGTTGATTACTCCGACGTGCCCGCCTCCGGACCGGGAATGACATTCCCCCTTCCTCCTTGGTCGATCCTGTCTTCGTTCCTCCTTCTCTGCGGTGCCTGGTAGGCTACCTGCCCAACCTGGGCCTCCTGCTGCGGCTGCTCCCTCTCGGCCGCCGTTGCTTCCATCCTCCTCCTTGCTTCCCAGAACTCAGGGCAAGCCAAGGTTTCATGCCCCTCCACTCGATGGATATCGCAGTAGAGGGGAATCGCCGCTTCCTGCTGCCTTTCCTGCCTCCTCTCCTGCTGCCTCTCCTTCCGCCGGCGTTTAGCGGCTCGCTGCGTGATGGCCATGGTTTCCCTTCTTCCTCCTCCCTGCTCCCGAGGGTTGTAAGCCCTCCTTTCCTCCTGACGGATGGGCCGCCTCCACTGGGGGCGATCCCTCGGGTACTGGAATCTTCTCTCCTCGCTCCTCGCCTCTCGACCTCCGACGGGCCTCCTATCCTCCTGCCTTCGAGGCTTCTCCCGCCTCTCCTGCCTCTCCACCTTTCTGATCTCCTTCCCCTTTCTCTCTTCTCCTCTTTCTCCTGCGGCCTCTCCTGCTTCCTGTCGTTGCGCCCCTCCGGCGCCTCTCCCTCTCCAGCAGTCTTCCCTTATCTTGCCCAAGCGGTCGGTCTCCATCGAGCCGTGCCAGGAACTCCTTGTTCCTCTCCTCTCCCTGGATGAACACATTGGCTCTCTCCACCATCTCCTCGAACGATTTGGGCGGCCTGTGCCCCAATTCCATGTTGAACAGACCCTGCTTCAGCCCGAACTTGAGGGCTACCATCAAGGTGAAACCGTCTACCTCTTCCACCTCCAGCACCTCCTCCTGGAATCGATCGATGTACCGGCCCAAACTCTCGTGCTGCCCCTGCACGATCTTGAAGAGGGCGGTCGCCTCCTTCTTCCTCCGTTTGGACGTCGCAAACCTTGCTAAAAGGCCCCTTCGGAGATCTGAGAAGCAGTAGACTGACCCGGCTGGCAGCTGGTGGAACCAATCTCTCGCGCTACCCTTGAAGGTAATGGAGAAGAGCCGGCACTTGAGAGCATCGGACATGTTGCGAATGGAGACCACGTCCTCAAACCACTGAAGATGTCCCACCGGGTCGTCCTTGCCGGAGTAGTACGAGAGGACCGGCTCTCTGAAGTTGTCAGGGACGAGGGCTGCGAGGATCTCGTCGCAAAAGGGGCTCCTCCCTTCCTGGCGGCGGCGAGTATCCTCTCCGCTCGAGCAGTCATACTCGCTCCATCGGCGAGTATCTCCATACCTCGCCGAGAGTTCTGGTTCTCGAAACCGGATTCCCTGACTACTCGCCGGGTGATGCCGCGGCGGGATCACCGGCTCTCCATTCGCCCAAGCGGGCTCCTTCCCTGCTAGCCGAGTTTGGTATTCTCCTCGCCGGGGGTGTCCGGCGGCGGGGGGAAGTCGCCGTCACCTCAGGCGGATTGGACAACCCGACGAGTATTGCCTTCTCCACTCTTCTTGCGAACTCTTCAAATGCCGCCACCGTCACATACTCGTTACCCTTGCCCGGGACTCCAGCTCCCGCCGAGTTACCTCCCAACTCGCCCCGGTCTCCACCATCGGCCATCTTCCGACCACGACTTTCTTCTTCGGTCGCTATCCACGCTCACCGCACCAAGTGTTGAAGCCGAGAAATTCTCAACCTCAAAAAATCGGACAAGGCGACCTGACCTGAAGTTACTGGTCGACCGGTCGGGAAGATTGATCTCTGGTCAGGAAACAGGAACGAATTGCGCAAACAGGACCCCAGGTCGCTACGGCGGGAAAGGTCCCACCACGTACCCAGTTGCTTAGGAGAAGCAACCCCTTCTCAACCAGATTGGCCGAGCTAGGTACGAAGGAGGCGAGCTGAGCAATAACGAGTCAAGGGCAGTGGCTGGAACTCGTGAGGGTCAGGCCGAGAATTGCTTGTCCCTCCTTCGTACCCCTGGGGTCCTATTTTAGGGGAAAACCAAAGAGGGGGGGGTCTTACTTATACCCCCACCCTGGCGAGTTGGCGACTTCCCTGGGAGCTCGGCAGGCAGAGGCGAGCATCTGGCCATAGTCGCCACCTGGCGAGTTGTTCCTGGGGAAACTCGCCAACTCGCCCGACCTTCCGCGGTCCGGGTGCTGGTCTGGATCCCCACCTTGTCTTGCTGACTTAGACTTTTGATGACCTGGCGGTGGTAGGGCCCTCCCTCGTCGAATATGGGTTGTACACTTTGGTATTCTGTTCTCCCATCTAATAAATTGCCAATCTGAACTAACAATACGAACATGCATGTAATATTGAGTTAATATCATGCATGACAGTAACACCAAATGCCACATTTCAAAGAATAAAATCCTATTTGGTATAGAACATTTGACATAAATTCTTCTTGCAGGAGTCAAGATTAAAAAAAATTATTCAAAATTTTGCCATTGGATAGGACAACTGCCTATCGAAGAGATTTTCTTAAGAAAGCTACACAAATAGGATTATGCAAGACATTTTTATAAAAATTAAAACGGAGTTAGAAATAAAAACAATAGTTAAAAAAATACTTGGGGTGATGTGGAATTGTGGCGCGAACCCACGGTAGACACGAGTTTTTGGCCCGTTCGGTGCCGATTGGCCATCTTCCATATTTTGTACCTTTGGATCAACGATCTGACTCCACGGAAGCAACCAAATTTTTGTTTATATGTTTTTTCATATGTAACTTCTATATTTTCAGTCATTATTAAGTGAAATTGGGTACTCGACTGAAGCAGGACTGGAGTCCAACCAGCCTGTCACCCTGGCACGAGGAGTCACACCAGCCCAGGGGTCCCACCGGGAGTCCACCCGATAGGCCTTATCAAGTCTGCGGACCGTACACCCCAACCCATCCCTGACCCCACAACAGGGACGATAGGTTGTTGAGGCTGGGGCTCGATCCCCCGATCTCCTTGATAAAGAGCTCTCAGGCGAGCTCTCATCACCTGTTGTGGGGTCGGGGATGGGTTGGGGTGTACGGTCCGCGGACCTGATAAGGCCTATCGGGTGGACTCCCGGTGGGACCCCTGGGCTGGTGTGACTCCTCACGCCAGGGTGGCAGGCTGGTGGGACTCCAATCTTGCATCATAACAGTGCATTTTTTTATGTGGGACAGGAGTCCACCTGTCCGCCACCCTGGAGACCCACCAGGGGCCCACCTGGAGTCAGCATCAGGCGGCTTTATCAGGCCTGCGGGTCGTACACTCCAACCCATCCCCGGCTCCACCACAGGGCCGATAGGTTGTTGAGGCTGGGGCTCGATCCCCCGACCTCCTTGATAAAGAGCTCTCAGACGAGCTCTCATCACCAACTGAACCGCGGAACAGTTGGTGATGAGAGATCGCCTGAGAGCTCTTTATCAAGGAGGTCGGGGGATCGACCCCCGGCCTCAACAACCTATCAGCCCTGTGGTGGAGCCGGGGATGGGTTGGGGTGTACGGCTCGCGGGCCTGATAAAGCCGCCTGGTGCTGACTCCAGGTGGGCCCCCTGGTGGGACTCCAGGGTGGCGGGTAGGTGGACTCCTGTCCCGCATCATCGACACTCTCGGCCAATCATAGTTGTTAATGTCAAGGTGCCCTAATATCATTTTATTATAAATAGGAGTAGGGGGGCAGTCATCTCATCATTGCTACTTTTGGAGAAAAGAATTCCCGAAATCTGGCGATCTTTCGTGAGGCAAAGACGTGAAGCCCGAAGGTGGATTCTTTATGTTTGTACGTTGTTTTCCCTCTTGCATTCCCTCCCTAAATCGCAGCACTTCCACGAAAACCCTACAATGCCTTATTTTTGCCAACCTACTACTTCCCTCCATCAAAACCTCACGTTTTTCTCTTAGTAAGGAAAAAAAATTCGTGCGTTTCTCGCACCGCGTGCAGGAAGAAATCAGGTTGTTCATCTCACCTTTTCCGATTTTTAATACAATGCATTTTATTTAAAATAGAGGCTCGATATTCGAGAACAGATGTGGACCATGGGATCGGGCTTTGGACGGCTAAATTTCTTAAGCACGATAAGAGTCGTGCGAGAGACGCACCTAAATATTTCTCCTCCGTAAGGCTAAAATCAAGCTTCCAGCGAGCCATTTTCCCCTTCCAGGAATTCACTCCACCACCCATTGAGACCCTCCCTGCCCTCCAAGGAAGCCCACGACCCTATTACTACCAAAGGCCTCCAAAACCCTTCAGTTTCCTGCAGCCCACAAACACCGCCGTACCTCCAAAATCCTTCAATTTCCTGCAGCCCGCCAAACCCCATATTTGTTCCATCGAGAGCCCAAAATCTCCCCTCCTAACAGCCCGCATAACTGCCCTAATCCCACTCTACAGAAGCCCACCGAGAGTCTCCTCTTTCGCCTCACAGAACGCCTATTTCCAGCACCAAAAGCACCGATTCCAGCAACCGTACAGCAGTGGCCACCTCCCGGACAGCCATGAAGCACTCGTGAATCACCGGATTTTCACGCTATGGCCTCCCCTTATTTTGTGAGTATAGTTTTACCGTTGTATGAAACAATTTCTTCAATTTTAATATATGATGATGTGATTTCATACTTGCTTGGATCAAAAAAAAGATGGTCGTTTGCTCTTGGGATATTTTGTGATTTGCAGGAATTATACGTCACACGCTCTTGTTTTGACACTCCATGCGGAGGAAAGTCAAATTTAAATTTGTTTAAAGAAATAAATGTCTGGGTTTAGATTATATGCATGATTTAATCATTTTTTATAATGTCTTGAATTCGCCATCGGATCTTGCATTTTACATATAGTAGTTAAGGTGAGTACAGTTATCTTCCCACACGTCACATTTGGGTCGTATTCTAGTACTCACACACTAGTAGTCTACCCTACATCATGAGGTATGTTGATATACCAACTAAGATATGACCATTTAAGGGAAATAATAGAGTATCGTGAATAACAAGGCTTTTTAACAATAATGTTATGACTAGAATTTCAAATTATTGAAAAGAATCGTTTAAGTTATTCAATTAACATTGAAAGATATGGACAGGAAGAAAGAGATCAACTAGTATCAGGGAATCAATATATTATGACAGGAAGATGTAATATAATGGAAGTTTCAGCAGAGAGAGCCAGTGACAAAATATAAAATATGAAAGAATTGAATTGATTTGTTGGGCGTTATAAAGAAAATTAGCGGTAACATGTAGATATGTATGATAGAGCATAGGGTATTATTATTAGTAATAAACTGATTAAAAAAATTCAAACTACTTTTGTAATATGACATATTCGTAAGAAAGATGTTCAAAATAAATATGCATTATTTCCATGTGACAATTCCTATAGAGAAAAAATTTCCAAGGAAAAATATGAAAATGATATATAATTTCTTCGCATGTGACATAATTCTGGTGATTATTTAATAAATAAAAATATAATTTTTTGAAAAAAAACTTAAAATATCATCATCAGTAACCTTAACCCAACTATTTAGGGTTGGCTTTAAGAATTCTCATTTTCATTCATTCTTGTTGATGGCTACTTGAGGTGTTAAACCTAGACTGCACAAAACATTTAACCACCTTCACCCATGTTTCCTTGAGCTCTTCCCTCACTTAATCCTTCAACATTAATTATCCACTCATCTAATTGGTACATTTTCTAACCTTCATTGCACATCTCAAATCAGTAAAGTCTATTTTCAATCATCTCATCTTTGATATGCATCACTAATATAATGATTTTTCTATCATTTTTGTCTAGTTATTCAACAAATTCATCTTCGCATTCTAATTTTGACCATGCCCAACTTTGATTTCAACAACTTTATGATTATCAAGTCTTCAGATAAATAAAACATCAAATGCTGTGCGATGATATTTAAATGCAATAAAAACAATGTGACACCAGATTATGAAATCAATTTTTAAGCACATTCCACACAATTAGAAATTTAGTTCAAATTTAATGGTGCATGGTAAGCAAACCTGCATAAAACAAAAGAAACTTGTTAATTACCCTGAGCTTGGGGTGCAAGTAAAAAACTGAAAACCAAAATTTTAAACTAAGCGACTGAATCAAAAGATTTTCGGATCTAATCGGTTGGTTCGGTCAGGTTTCAGCTTAAGGGGGCTGAAAATCGACCTATTTTGGTGTGGTTCAGTTTATGCCCGCCCAAACGAAATCGAAAAAAACGAACCGGATATACACGGAACTCCAAGCCTGAACCTAATCAGCAGTGGTCTGTGGTATGAGCTATCAATATCAAAATTTTGATAAGTCCATCAAGATTGATATTTATATTTAAGTTTTTTTTAAGATAGTCATCAAATTTGCTAATATCATTATTTTGAAAATGTAAGGAAAGTTAATACGATGGAGATCACGACACACATCAACTTGCACGATGATCGGACCCGTCCATTTTATGTGGATCGACGATCTGAGAATTATAGTTGTTTATTTTTTATATTTCTATTTTCATGTATTTTAAGGGTCTTCATGATTGGAGAACCATGACCGCCCATGATGTCCCCTAATATTTATATAGTGAGAGTGAAGGCTCCCATTTAGAGGCATTGAAGAATGGGGTATGGAAAGCCCATCCTTTGATCAATTCAGCACTGAATCCGACCCATGGGTGTGAAGCCCGGGATTCCACTTCTCCCTAACTGTGCGTCACTTCCCTCCCCCTCCCTCTGCCGGCCACAATCCCCGGCCATCTTCTCCTCCACAAACAGTGGGACACCCATTAGAACCCCCCTCCCTAGCCCACTATTACTCCTTCACCAGCAGCCCAAAAAAACCCCCCCTTCTACTCACTATCAGCCACCCCCATCCCAGCTCCTCTCCTAGCAGCCGACCACCCCAATCAGCATCCCCATCCCTCCATCGACCACCCAATTCCATCATCCCCGTCATGGATCCACTTCCCTACGGCCCCTCCCTCCAAATCCCCATAACCACCCTACCATTCCCATCAAACCCATCGTATTTCCCTTCGGTGATCGCCAAAATCATTTTCCAGTCAACAACAGTATGGCGATTGCCAGAAAACTCCTTTGAACACCACCACCACCACCTCTGGCAACCCTCGCCGGAAACCACCTCTAGCAACCACCGCCCTCTCACTATGTTTGGGTATATTAAATTATATCATATGTGTGTGTGATTTATGTTTTAAGATCGAACAACACCTAATTTTGTTTGTAGAATGTCTTCAAGCAAGGGTAGTAATGATGGTACAAAAGAGCCTATATCTATTGATGCAAATCCAAATAAATCATTATGGAGGTTTGTTAACAAGCTAGATACTCATGGTGAGCCGGGAGGTAATCTATCTTGGAAGTTCAATTTTTGTGACAAAAGTTTTATAAGTTCATATAAAAGAGTATGAGCACATTTGTTAATGATTGGTGGAAAAGGAATTGGAAAATGTGCAAAAGTTTCAATGAGTGATTTATTTGAGATGGAAAAACTAGAAGAAGAGGTGAATGCTAGAATAGCGAGTCTTGCTCCAAAAAAATACCTTTGCCCTCTTCTAGCATTTCAAGTAGAGAAGGTGGATCTAATAGTGGAATGGATCTTTCCTCTAGAAAAAGGAAGATGGAAAGTGGGGGAAAGGTATGCTTGAGAATGCATTTAACATGGGTCAACGGGAACATTTAGATTATGAGATTGCTAGAATGTTTTATTCGGGAGGTTTGCCTTTTACCCTAGCAAAAAATCCCTACTTTATATTCGCTTTTACGTATGTTGGAAATCATAATATTGTGGGATATGTGTTACCAAAATACAATTTGTTGACAACCACCTTGTTACAAAAAAAGAAGTTAAATATTGAAATATTGTGTGCACCAATTAGAAATATGTGGAAAGAGAAAGGTGTAAGCCTTGTGAGTGAACAATGGAGTGACTCACAAAGGAGATCACTTATTAATTTTATGGTTGTGTCTGATGGAGAAGCTATGTTTTCAAAGGCGGTTGATTGTTCTGGAGAAACAAAGGATATGTATTTCATTTTTAGCTTATTCAAAGAAGTTATAAATGAAATTGGTCATGAGAAAGTTGTATAATTCATCACAGATAATGCTGCTTATTGCAAGATTGCGGGACAACTCATTGAACAAAAATTTCCCTCCATTATTTGGACTCTTTGTGTGGTACACACCCTTAATCTTGCATTAAAGAACATATGTGACCCAAAGAATACAGAGGCCAATCAAGAGGTTTATTTAGAATGCAATTGGATTTCTGAAATTGTTTCCGAAGTTAGCAAATCAAAATTTTTATCATGAACCATTCCATGAGACTGGTTATATACAATGAGTCTGTTAACTTGAAATTGTTTTCCATAGCAGATACGCGGTTTGCTTCGATGATTGTAATGCTTAAGAGGTTTGAGCTAATAAAAAGTGGTCCTCACAGCATGGTTATTTTTGAAAAATGGATTATTTATCGAGATGATAATCAAGGGAGGGCAAAGTTTGTTAAGGATAAAGTACTGGATGATTATTGGTGGGATAAAATTGATTACATATTTTCCTTCACGGCGCCTATTTATGATATGCTTAGATTTTGTGATACAGATAGGACTTGTCTTCACTTAGTCTATGACACGTGGAATTCAATGATTGAAAAAGTGAAGAGAGCTATATGTGAACATAAGGTGAAAAGGCTAGATGAGGAATCTACATTTTATGAAGTTGTTCAAACAATACTTATGGATCGTTGGTCAAAGAACAACACTCCACTTCATTGCTTAGCACATGTCTTGAATCCTAAGTAAGTTCTAAAATTTCATGACTTAATTACATTATTATTTATTTATTTATTTGTTATAATAATAATAATATTTGTTTTTTTTCATTTAGGTACTATAGTGAACAATGACTCAATAAAGATTCTTCTAGAATTTCTCCATACAAGGATAGTGAAATCATTCAAGAAACCAAAAAATGCTTTAGGAAGTACTTGCCTAACATTGAGGATCGCACCAAGGTGAATTTAGAGTACGCAAATTTTACTTACATAAATGGAGAATGCAGATAACTTGATTCAATTCAAAGTCGATTTTCAATGGATCCTAAGGCTTGGTGGGTTATTCATGGTGCAAGTGCACCTATGCTACAAAGTTTAGCCTCAAAGCTTCTTGTACAACCATCTTATTCATCATGTGCCGAGAGGAATTGGAGTGCGTATTCCATTATACACTCAACGAGAAGAAATAGAATGACTCCAAAACGTGCAAAAGATCTAGTTTTTATACACAGCAATCTACGTCTTCTATCCAAAAAAATCCACAATACGCACAAGGAGAGACCAAGATGTGGGATATTGCTGGAGATTCATTTGACATGTTTGAAGATGTTGGCATGCTTGAAATTGCAAATCTTTCACTAGATGAGCCCTAGATGGCACTCCCTGGGAAAACATCAGCCTTTGAAACATAATCTATTATTTTTACCGATGATATATAATGGTAATGTGATATTGTTCTATCTTTGATGTTCTGTTAAGTTTTACAATTGAATATTTGATGCGTAATATTTAAATATGACGTAGTTTATTAGAATACTTTTAATTGTTCATTTTTTTTATTTTTGGTAAATTCTTTTAGGATTTTCATAATTATAAAAAATAAATATTTAATATACGTGTCTCAGTGTGTCGGAATATGATATTTTTTGAGAATTGACGAAACGTGTGGCGTGTCGCGTGTCGGTTCAACATAAACAACACTGATACCAGAGATAGATATGAAAACCATTTCATAGTTTTCTCATCCACTCTAAGAGATATCCATACAATTACAAGAGCTTGAATGGAAAGAATATAAAAACATGAATACTAAGTTCCCAAAAGGTGTCAGCATGTCTATTGCAATGTGTGCAAAAAACAGTCTAACAACTAGATTTACCTCTCTCTGGTTAGTTCACAAACCAAAAATCGAAACTAAAGAGAAATTTATGGATAAAATAAAGAGATGCTTTGGGATTGGGGATCTTAGGAGAAGTGCCCGTTGTTAGCGAATGGAGTCGTTGGTGCGTCGCGGGAAAAGGCAGTGACGGAGGAAGCGACTGCTACTTAAGAATACCCGTCGTCATGAATGGCTATGTATTTGTGTCATCCTTGTTGAAGTCAAAACACTAGTCATTGGGGCCACCGGAACACCTCTTTGTCATTGGGTGGCAGATTCCATGGTAGGAAGTGAACATAATCGTTTAGAATAATAGGCGCACACACTAGGTAATGTGCCTAATAAGAAAGCAAGGATGTGATGTGCACAATACATCATAGGGGTAAAATTATGCCTTTACAAAATCTCATATAATAGGACACTGAAGAGAAATATGTAATCAATTCTAATACATGAGATAGCTTGAATTTCAATTTATATTCTTGAAGATAAGGCTATTTGTGAACAAATAAACTAAAGGATGTCGAGTAATGAGACTACAACTATGTAGGATTCTAAGAACTCCAATGATATGTCTTAAATGAGAATTCCATTTTACACAACAATGCCAATTTACCTATTGTTCGGTGAAAGGTGATCATATAGTCTACAAACACCATAGGCATAACTGAAGACTTTGTTCTATCCATTAAAATAGATAAAATCTTGCTATAATCCTCTTAAAATCATATGTGAAAGCATTTATTAATAAAGATCAATGAGCAAAATGACAAAACAATGTCTCACAGCTCGGGACTTATCACCAATCCTGAAATACTTTCCTATGATGTAGAAGGATGTACATGAAAATGAACATCTACACTAAGAAAATAAGAGATTTAGATAAATTTGAACTATATATCCTTCAGATAGCATTATCATAGCAAATTACAACAGATATTTGTTAGAATCAATCAACAAATGGATATAATCAGTCAAATCCAACTAAATGTGTACCATATGTCACGGTGACAATAAGTACCTGCAATTGAAGATTGTGTTCTCCAAGGGATCCCGCAAGAGCTGCCAGCTCGGCTTCTTTAGTTGCCAAGGATTGACGGAGTAAGGCCCTTGTGTTAATTGCATCATCAACTTTCCTTCGATAAGCCTGTAAGCACTCCATCTCCAGTTCAAGTAACATTCTGTCCTTTTCGGCATCACCCTCGCCTATCTCTGTCCATATTTCCTGCCCATATTCAATTTATACAGGGAAACAAGTGCACATGAGCAATTTGTAATACTTATTCAAGTTTACTTATGATGTTTGGTGGTACATTGATTCAAAAGTTCCACCAAATGATTCAAAAACAAAAGCAAACCTTTAAATAACCTAGACATGAACATGGACTGATGAAAAAAAAATATTTCTACGCCAAAATTAGATGTAAAACCAACTAATTCAAGTTTTTGCCTTCATTACAAAACAGGATACATATCATATTCAGTGGGAGAAGGATTATAATCTCCATCTTCCAAAAAAATCTACTCTGTTTCACTTCTGCGATTCCAAGAGTAGGCATGGAAAATCATGAACAAAAGAAGACTACTCACTCTAAAATTTTAACACCATGCATAATCATATTGGAATGAAATGAACAAAAAGTGTAAAGCAAGCATTTTTTTTGTCAAACCATAGAGAAAATGCTTGAAAATTTATCAAATACTTCAAATCAGAGAAGAATAGAAGTAACTACAGTAACAAAAAAGTAAGAAAATCCATGTCAAGCGCCTATCCAACTAACAGAAACACGCCCACTAATGACTTGCATGCACTGCTAAAGAAGAAACAAACAAAAAAAAACAAAACAAAATGCTCGATCCAGCAAACACTGCATGCGTGAAAAGTGATCAAATCATCCAAATCAAACAACCATAATCTCAACGAATTCACAAGCGCATCACATGACAAACATAAAAAATCAAATACCCATCTCCGTGCAAAGGAACCGCTTTACAGTTGGCCTATTCAACCTGTGCTTCCAATACCATTCACAAGCTCGTCCAAGAAATCAAGAAAAAGTAAAGGAAGGGAAGAAGAAGACCTCTAACTCAGTGAGCAGCGTTCCGCAAGTCGTCTCCATGTTGATGCTGGTGAGACTTAACCTCACAGCCTCGCTTCCAACCATTTCTCTCAAACCAGAAGGCACCTCAGAGAGAGAGAGACAGAGATGTAGAGAAGAAGGAAACGAAAATAACTAGATTTCCTCTTTCCTGGGACGAAGAGAATGCCGGAAAGAAGAAGCCCTAGAAGCGCGCAGAGAGCTCATTACAGTAAAGAAGATGACAGTGGAAGCTGGAGGAAAGCTAGAAACAGTGTAAAATCTTAGATCTGAGAGAAAAATGGCAGCATTCTTCGATTAGACGCTTCTTCCGTGGGGCTAAAGAGAGGAAGGAGGGATTTGAGGGGAAGTGAGAGAGGCTGTGAAGCAGCAGGGGAGAAGAAGCCCGCCCATCACAGTCACAGCAGGGTAGAATCGTAACCGTAGAGGTAGCCCCAATATTCCTGTATTTAGCTGAATATATAAATTCTGCTCAAATTTTACATAGAAATTTAAATATCAGCATGCCAACCGTATACCAGTCACCATCGTATATCGGTGCATTTTTAAAAAAAAAAATTTATAAACAATTAAAAAGTGCTATTCCAATTTTAATCGCATTTTTAAACAACAATTGTTCAACCTAACCGATTAATGAAATTTTTGTTAAGAGTACTTATGTAATTTTCTTCGATTTTATGCTATGTGTATAAAAGGTCCTTTTCACTCTAGGATTTCGTGTGTGCAAAAAGAGGTGATAAATTTTAAATATATCCCTATTTAATAACTAAAGTATAAGAATAGCCTCATTTTGTTAATCATTTTCAGAATAGCCCCCTTTCTGATTTGGGCCCGGATGCAGTTCTAATCAGTTGTTAAGACTTAAAAATTAGTTAATGAAATAAAATTAAAAATAGTTCAGCAACATTGTCTGTAGGAATTAAAAACAGTTTAAAAACAGTTCTGATCTGCAAGAATCTTGTGTTGCCTCGAAGACAATACGAGTTCAACATCATTGTCCGCGCTCCATTCCGATGAGTACGGCGAAACTATAGCGCTTGCAGGAGTTCAAATAGCGCAAATTATACAAAAATAGAAAATCGAGCGAGAGACTTCAGAACTGATCTCACTCAGCTTTATTAGACTCGTAGATATATTACGAGTCCAATAGAGTCGTCCCCTTAAGATTCTGACATTGTTTGAGTGGTTCAAGTTTAATTAAAGTGAGTGCAAAGGTTTCAGAAAGCATACAATTAGTGTCTAACGTTAAGTTTTTTTTTTATAAGGCTCGCGAGCAAGCTCGATCAAAACATTAGATGCATCCTCAAAACTTTAATAAAATTATTAAATTAAGATTATAAAATTATAAGATAAATTAAATATATTATTAGTAGTCATGCCCATTAAATTTCTCAAAATAAACTAAATAAACATTTAAATGCATCCTCAAAACATTAGATGTTTTTTGTGAGACTAAAGTTTTTGTTAAATTGTACAATGAATAACTGATGTTATTTTATAAGGGATTAATGTTTTGCAAGCATGCAAGCAGTTGGTGTTATTTTATATGCTAAAAAAATTTTCCTTTCATTAACTATTTTTTTAAACCTTAACAGCCGAGCAGAACTGCATCTGGGCCCACCTCCCTGCAAAAAAATCAGAAAGGAGGCTATTCTAGGAATGATTAATAAAATGGGGTTATTCTTATACTTTAGTTATTAAATGAGGCTATATTGAAAATTTGTCCAAAAGAGGCCGCGGAAGAGAAGCGGTGTACCCTTGATTGTTCTTCACAGTCAATTAATTTTTGCACCCGTGATTTTGATTTTTTTTCCGGATGTTTTTTTTTAATAGTGAGTTAAATAAATATAAGAACATGAGGTTATCAAACTTTCATGTGCTAAAGAATCAAGGACATGATCGGCTTCAGCAAAGCACTGTAGTTGCAAGAAGAGGAGCCTATTACAATCCAAAGAGTGATTAATGGCCGACTTCAGCTGAAGGAGATTTGATATATAGAATTCCGAGTGAGAGTCACGGGGCTCCGTCCCTGTGCTCAATCGCAATAGTTTACGGGGAGCCCTCAGTGATGGACCGTGCGACAGTATCCTGGTCACGACATTATCTTGATTTGGTGGCGCTTCCGTCGCTCGCAAACACCCGAGCGCTATAATCGTTCTGTCGCTCATTTTGTGATGTGTACGGGAGTTTGTGAGTGGCGGGGAGACCGCTTTTTGGTATAGGTTGAAGACTTTACCTATATGCCAGCACAATTTTAAAAATAAAAAGGAATTACTTAAAATTTTGAAATAAATAGGAGTAAAACTGACAATATAAATACTTAACCAAAATATCAAATGAATGTTTTACACTTTTACCTTTAAATATAATATAGATATTAAAAGAAATACTTTGAGTCAACATATAAGCTCGTTAAAATGATGGTAGCCACTAAATTTTTATCTATTAAATCTTTCAAACCGGATATTTATTTTACAGGCCTCCCCGGTGCAGCACAATTAGGCTTTGTTTGGGGGGCTTATTTTCACCGGTCAAGCGGTTACGACCGCATGAATCGTAACCGTTGTATCGGTGAAAACAAGTCCCCCCAAACGGAGCCTTAGGGTCCATTTGGCATGGTGGTGGCGGTCGTAAACGCATGAGTTAAACCGTCATTCGTTAAGAATCATCTAACAAGCATCATCCATTTGAACATACAAGTGGATATGATGAAGTTTCTTAGCTGGGCGTTAACGAATGACAATTTAATCCTCATGCTCATGACCGCTAGCACCGTGCCAAACGGAGCTTTAATCGAGAGCAAGAGTAATAAGTGAGTCTTTTACGTTCTCGTAAAAACCTATCCCTCGCCTTCAGACAAGAGTTGATTCGAAATAAGTTTAACCCAACATTTAGGACGGCTCAATTTTTTGGGGGACAAGCAATTGTAAATCCTAAAGAGGTCCATAAAGCTCTTTCGTCATACATGTGCCCAACAAAATCATCAGTAGCTTGACGACCCTTGAAGCCAACCAATAACTATCACAAAGTCTCCCTTGAATCTCCATCTTTCTAACGCTCAAGATTGAGATGGATGACACATGCCGTCTCGGATTGCATGAAATTCGATGGTGATAACCGAGAGATAGCGAAAATGAGTACCTCTGCCAGAATAATCAAGCCACTGTTGTTCCGAATGATTTCTTTCTCGATCCAAAGTCCGAACCCAACACAAATGAACTATATCAAATCTAAATGAAAAAACCCCACGACTTCTAGGCGCCGAAAAATGATTTAAAGGCGGGTAAGTTATTTTTCATTTGTGTAGATCTTTGTCATATTTACCTTCATTTCCCACTACAATTCTTATGACACAAAACTAAGTCATCTTCCATCATAAAGCGTAAAACGCCGTGATTTCATCTCTAAAATCTATTATTATTTTTTCGTGCAAAAAATCTTAAATCCGCTTCATGCATGATAAATCGCACGACCACACACTTTCTGTCAAGGAAAATGATCATTTCTCATAAATTTTAGGTACAAATGACACTCCCTTGGGCATCAACACCACATCATCAGACATCTGACTGCCTCTCATTGAGTTAGTTGAAAAGTCAGAATATTATTGAGGATTTAAGGGCCCCTTTAAAAAAAATTCAAAAATTACCTAATGCATTATTATTACTAAAAAAGTCAGAATATTATATTTTGTGATAATTCATAATTATAAATATTAAATAGATTTAAATCATTCGTCTGAAAAGAAAATCGGCCCAAATTATAACGCACGGTAAACAAGTCACAAATATGTGTTGTCGGGGATTTTTTTTGCGTAAATTTTTTTTTATTATAAAATTTATTATATTTTATAAAAATAAATTACAGAATATTAAATAAAATTTTTTTACAATCGTTTTAATACTTTATATATTTATGAAATAATTATTTTTTATGTTTTTTTATCGCAGATTTTGGTGACGGTTGATAACAAATCGGACGGATCAAATTACTCCGGCACGATGAGCATGATAGATATGGCGTACCCGCAAAGTTTGTTCCTCATTAATGGCCCCTTTTGTTGCTTCCGAGTTCCCATTCATGACGTCGACCAAAGTCAAAGTCAAACAGTTTCTTCGGAAGAGATAAAAATAAATTACAGAGAGAAAAAGAGTATTACATTAAATTTCAGTAATTAAGAAAAGATATGCATGTCATTTTTAACTTTATGCATGCCGCAAATATACACAGGCCAAAAAATTATTCATGCAGGCCAACTTTTATGTTTATAGGACATATTCAAATTTCATGTATTCATGTTCCCCATTGTTGGCTTCATCTCCGACAAATCTTTCTGCCTTCAACCGCCTGACGCCGCCTTTGTGGCGGGTTTGCCTCTTCTAATAGAAATGTCATTCATTTTCACAAGCTTTTCGTGATCGAGCAAGTTGGCATGTTTCTTCCGATGCGAGTGTTAACATGATGTTGATGAGTCCGTAGTTATCCATCACGTGGACCACGACGGCAACCACCTGTAGCTCTTTCCGTACATCGTCGAGTGTCCTAAACGTCTGCAATGACAACATTGACATCTTGGGCGGCAAAAAGGCGTGCTCTCTCTTCCGCCTTAAGACAAGAGTCTGGTGATGATCATTGAGGAGAGTTTTCTTTTTTTATAAATCATGGCCTGCATATAGTCAAAACTGGCCGGCATTAACATCCCTCTTAAGAAAATTGGCCATTGGAAGTTACAGAGAGAGAGAGAGAGAGAGAGCACGCACTTGACACTAAATTTCAGAGATTAGGAAAATTACCCATTGGAAACTACAGAGAGAGAGAGAGAGCTTGATACTAAATTTCAGTGATCAGGGAAATTTCCAATTGGAATTTACAAGAGAGAGAAAGAGACAGAAAAGGCGTTTAATATTGAGTGATGTTATGGACACACCAAATTCGACTATGGACACACCAAAAATTAAGACTAAAAGCCTATTTTTTATTTTCTCTCCCTACAGCTATGTACAGCCCAACCCGTGCTCTCTCTTCCGACACTTCTCTCTTCCTCCCTCCGCAGGTCGACTCCTCCTGCTCTCCTTCCTTCATCTTTGTACTGGACAACTCCGCCCACCAGGTTTTCTTCCCCCAAAAGCCTACTCTATCATCCTTCCTCTCTGCCGTTTACTCCAACCCATTTGACTCTGGCTTCGATTTCTTGTCTGATACCTCAAACTTTCTCCCTCTAACTAACTCCTCTCTGCTTCTGAATAGAACAGGAGATCACGTAGATGCCACTACTGAGTAGGGGAAAGGTCTTAAAAACACTGGAGATTTTCCGGCCACTGGCGGCTGCTCAGCCAAATCTTTTCCAGAAACGGGATGATGCTCAATGACGGGATTTACATGCTTAAATCTATGGTTCCTAAGATCAACAAGGTGAAAATCATCCAGACTGGTGGCTCCACTATTGTTGCATCTCGTTGACATTCTAGACCACGGCGGCGAATAGATCCATCTCCTTATCTCCTCCACCGCATCAAGCTTGAATCAACTTGCGCCGACGGTGCTTTTCGCAGCATCCACGGCAACCACGAGGTCATGAACATTGAAGGCTACTTGGTGTGCACATAGTGAGATTAGGCTGTACATAACCATATTGTGTTGTACATAGCCGTTGGCTGTCCATAGCCATTTATGATGTGTCCATAACACCATCTTAATATTAAGGCTCCGTTTGAGGAAGAATTTTTAGGTACGGGTCTCATTCCCAAATATAGGAACGGGTTTAAAATACAGTTGAAATTCAAAATTAAAGTACGACTGTATTTTAATATTGAAATTTACAACTGTATTTTTAAGATACAACTGTATTTTAGTATTGATTTTCAACTATATTTTAAACCCGTTCCTACATTTGGGAACGAGACCCGTTCCTAAAAAATTTCCCCGTTTGAGGGGACTTATTTTCACCGCTTGACCGGTGAAAATAAGTCACCCTAAATGGAGCCTAAACTTGAGCTATCAGGAAAATAGGCAATTTAACCTTCATGTTAATGACCACCACACATGTTCACCATCCTTCACTTCACTATTTTAAAAGGTTTAAATAGGGTTGCTGTTATTACTTATTAGCACCACCCAAGTTTTGGCTATCAGCAAACACATTTTTTTTTTGAAATAGATATGAGGAAGCACGAAAGCCGTCTAGAGGCCCGAGATCCTCAACATTCTTGTATATACAGGTGATGAAGACGAAGACAATATTGATAAGTTTTTGTCAAGAACAAAGGGATCCCTGAAGAATATATCAGCACCGGCACCTCTAATAACTACCAATTTATAGGACACAACAATGAATAGCCATCAAATATATCTATAGATTCTTTGAATTCTTCGATTGGCGGCTCGGCCATGCTGGCGCCGCCAACGCCAAGTTGTCCGATTACAGTATCCGTGAAGAGTGAACTGAAAAAGTCTCGTAAGAGCAGAACACAAACTATAACTTATATGATAACAAATCCATTCAACTTACATTTAACAATTGCGTTACAAAATTTAAAAAAAAGTAATCTAAACCAAGCACATGTAATGGAAATCACAAGTTTCGTAAGAAAATAGGAATCAGGAGATATACGCTCCGTTTGGGGGGACTTATTTTCGTCGGTCAAGCGAATTAAGGTCCGGTACATGCGGTCGCAACCGCTTGACCGGCGAAAATAAGTCCCCCCAAACAGAGCCATAGAGTAGTTGAAAAAGGAGAATGTCTAGTCAAGAAGAGGGGCATAAAAAACCTTGTTGCAGCGAAGGGAGAGAAACCGACATGGTTCCAATTGTAGAGGCAGCGGTAGCCATAGAGCAAGGTGACAGCCGATGCATAAGATAGGCAAAGGCTCCATTTGAGGGGACTTATTTTCACCAGCCGGAACGCTAATTAGAAATAAAGAGTGCCTAAGGAGGAGAGCTCTGCGGCAGCAGAGAAGGGGATAATGAACATCAATTGGAATTTACTGCACAGAGGAGGCTAAAGAATTCGAAAGGGAGGCACATAGATTTCAGCTGTAAATAATAAAATTTAGTGGTGTGCACATAATCAAATTTGATGTACACCTAACATTGCTCTAAATTAAAGTGCTCAAATTGATCGTAGACAACCCAGTATATTTCTTCTGAATACAGCACAGATTATAAAAATATTTGCCAAATTAACATAAGATTCCAGCTGTACTCACCAGCAACAACTTTAAATTAATGTCCACTTCTGACATATTGGAGAACAAAATAATTAAAAGTGTGATTTAACTATAATATACACACACACACAGACATAACCTTATCTGATCTGCATGCATATCTTAGGTGTGGGGTTTTTATTTCATTATTATCATTTGGGTGGCGGGTCCTTCTGCTCCTGTAACTAATGACTCCTGGTATCAGGAAATATAAATATCGAGCGTCTTTGCGAAGTTCTCTTTCCCGCTCAAGGTTACTCGAAGAGGAAAACCACCTATTTAGTTGCTGAATACCCCAAATGATGGACTGCATAAACATTGTCGGCTCGATAATGACAGATAGTATTCCGAAGGAGAAGGTTAGCCCCAATACTCATCTCATCCTCATTGTGATTCACACTGGAATGAGTTATATTCGTTGTGTTCAATCGCGGCAACGTGCTTACAAAACATCTTGATCTATATCATGGGTAAGACTGAAGCTACGTATCAAGATCGCGACGGACGCATCTCCAAAACTAGAGACTAATTTTGCTATAGTCAAGAATCATCATTTGATGTATTCTATAGTCAAGAATTTTAGCTTTTTATTCTCCTATTTCTTTCAGAGATATTTAGCAGAAAATAAATAAAATATGATTAGCATTTATATCATATTTTTTTTGCTATCAAAAAAGTATACATACACAATTATAAGGATCATAACTTCATTAATCAGCCGCTCCATCTATTGAACGACAGTACCATACTTTGAAATTTGATACCAAAGAATTAACTAAATGAAAAAAAAATACAAATTGGGTACAATCGTGAATCATTCACTGTAAATCACGAAGAGGGCGTAGGAAGAAAGGTAATTTAGGGCTAGAAGAGCTCGAGAAGATGGCATGTTGAGAACCAAGATATATTAAATTTAAATTCGAACCAATCTCGAGATCATATCGAAATCTTCCTCGAGCAAAAAGACCGGCTCGTTGCTCGGACCAACAGACTCGATCTGAACCAAACCTCGAGCGGATATTCCACCTTTCTTCAAATATCCACTCTTCCTTAGATTACCAACCAACCACCTTACCTCCTCCTTAAACTACCATCCAATAGTAATGAAGCCCTCACTCATAACTTAAGCTCACCCCCCCCCCCCCCCACACACACACACCCTCATGAATCGACCATTCAACCTCGAATTTGGACCAGTAGTCATTGGTGACCGTCGACCACCACATCTGTCCCCACCCATTAATTGATCACCATCTAGTCATAGTTGGCCGCTCCCCACTCCTCGCCCGCCATTAACTAGCAGCTTGATATAGATAGAGCATGACGCTGACAATTATATTTTGATATCCATTATTTTATGTATTTTTGTTCGTCGACAATTTTATAATTCTCATGTTTGTGTTGGAGAAAAAAGTGAAAAATACGAGCAATACGACTTGTCTAAGGATCATCCTTAAGATTAGGTAGATGTTAGATTTTTTTAGGGCGGATGTCTAGAAAGATGTTTCTATTCCTTGAGCTTTAATTCAAGCTAAACCTTTTGATTCAGGGTAGTGGTTCATTTATGCTTATTTAGGTTGGGGAGGAATGTGGACAAATAACTATGGGGCTAATGATTAAAAGGGAAGCCAGGTGCACAAAGCAAGGCAAATGTGGGTTGATTATTATTTAAAATTCAAATCTGGATGCTCTAAATTTGTATATATGTGGTTTGACTACACCCTCCATCTATTAGGTTAATTATTTCTACTGTAAGGATTTGGGCGAAAGATCTGAAACAGACTAGGTCATATTAGATGTTGTTTCCTTCTTATCATAGGCGTCAATTGTCACACCCTGACCTGGTAAGCTCAAGTTAACGAGGCGGGCACAGTAAATGTGATTCAAGATCTTTTCCAGTCACACAAATCAGGGGCAAAAAACAAATATATTTTACTGATATTTCAAAATTTGACAAGTACATAGTGATGTAGGAATGAACTGAATCGTCCATCAAAAATAAAGGAAAAGTTGTTGGACTTAGGTAATAATTTGATTCCTCAAATATTAGAGGCGCCTATTCGGAGCAAGTGGTGCAATTATGTTGGAAACTCCATAGTTAAACGTGCTCAGGTGAGAGAAGTCCTAGGACGGGTGACCTCCTGAGAAGTACTTCTGATATTGTGAGGGCTGGGTTGTTACATCAATAGCCTGAATATTTTGGGTCGTGTTTGTATGGAGTCCAAGGGATCCAGATTTACAGTATAAAATTTTTTTTCTTCCCAGAAGAATTTCAAAGTCAGGAAAGTTGATCAATGAGGGCGGCCCCACAAAATAGTCAAAAGAGTGTTCGTCTTTTAGGATCGCAGCTCCCAACGTAATCTATTTCAATAGTGATATCGAAATTCAGCTAACTCGTCTATTCACCAAGGCGTAATAAATGAAACTATTGCAAATGCCAGGAGGGGCCGACGACATTGAAAGACAAGTACAAAAACTGTTTTCCTTCTTCTTTCACCAATTTCTCTCTAAATAGAAGACCTAGATTCAGTGAACACTACCTATCACTTCATTTTAATTATGGATGAAAGGTGGTGGAAATTACATTAAAAAGATATTTAGTTGACCAACTATCCTATGATCCTTCAGATCTTTCTTTCAAAGACCAAATTGCATAATATAGTATATGCATGCATATATGTGTGTGTACGCGCGCGTGTGTCGGCATATATATATGGTTAATTACCGGGACCTCCCCTTGGAGTTTCCATAATTACAGGTTGTACCCCTCTATCTTTTGAAATTACATTTACCTCCCCTCAAATTTCCCTAGTTTACAAAAATGTCCCTACAGTTAGAAATGCGGATGAAATGTTTAAGTGTTATCAGAGGGAGTTTGGTTCAAAAAGGCTTAACAGCGAACCAAGTTCCTTAAGAGTTCAATAAGTCTACACCATGACTTAAAGAGAGACCCACGGAGATTAGAATTTCATGAATAGAAGGGAGAGGTTTTGCATAAAATCAGCAAAATTATTTTATGATATTTCATTATCCTTTTATTATGATTCTATATTTATTACAAAGGTAAAATGTAACACACCCCTATCAATGTAGAGTTATTACAAAGGGTAAAATAAGAACATTATAAAATAATTTGACATATCTAATCACTTCCATCTTTATTTCTCAAGAAAAAGGTCACCCCTTTCAATGTACAGTCGTTACAAAGAGTAAAACTGAATATTTTGGCAAATTTTATCACTTTCCATCCATACTTCTAATGAAAGGGGCATTTTGTAAACCGGAGAAACTTAAAGGGGAGATAAATGTAATTTTGAAAGATAAGAGGGGTGCAAACTATGCAAACTCCCGGGGGAGGTCCCAATAATTAACCATATAAATGTATATGTACATATTTATGTATGTATATAAATGTATGCATATGTGTGCGCATTTTTCACTATCTAGAAGTTACAAACCCATTGAATGAGTTTGTGTTGATATGCGGGTCTTTTTCCCTCTACGATCCCTCTTGCAGTTCATCTGAGTGCCTCTACAATTTGGTTCCTTTACACTCACCAATGACAGGACCAATATTGTCCTAGAGAAGATTCAGGCAATCAAAGACTGGCCTCTCCAACTAATCTCGCCAAGAATATATTATAATAGTTGTAAACCATTGTGGTGTCGATCCCCAAAACCACGCGGGGTTAGGGGGGGAGTGATCACCCCGCTTATACACCCAGCCACCCAGGACCAAGGAGCACGCTAGGCGGTGTGGGACTAAACCACCCATTTTAACGAGTCACAACACACACTCGGACATCACCGTACATTTCATGTTGCGCACTCAACAACCCCCTCGCCATGTGCCTCCCTGTTCTGATACCATGTAAACCACCGCACCCATTTTCCATTCCAAAACCATGGTTACAGATGGATAGGCGGGGCCTATTATAAGGCACGAGTGGACCGTTTGTGTATGCGGTGTGAGACTAATCTTGACATGCATTTTTTTGTTCATGTTGGACAGCTCAAGCACCTCAAAGCCTCTCCGTGTCTGTTTCTCGGCTGTAGCGCATTGTTAAGGGGGACTGCTCAGACAGTTCTGTTGTTTTGGAGGGGTTGAAGACGGCGAGGCTCCTCTTTGTTTCTTGCTGCTTCTGTTGAAGGTGGTTGCTGGCTCGGTGTTCTGGTGTTCGTGTCTCCTGACCAAGAAGGGTGTCAATGCTCTCTCTTCTTCTTGGTGGTTCTCATAAAAGACAAGTTGAAGAGTGTTAATGCCTCTGAAGGGGTGGTTGATTAACCTAAACATTATAGTGGAGTCAGTCCTAACATGGACTTCAATCAGGGGGTGACTCACATCAAGCTGAATGATAGAAATTACCTCTTGTAGGATCAATCTATGCGAATATTCATTGAGAGCCGTCGAAGACTTGGGTTTATCACCAGATCCAAGCCGGCCCCAAGCAAGACTGATCCTCTATATGAGGAATGGGAAGGTGAAAATCTTACTGCGATCAATTGACTTGTTAATTCTATGTAACCCAAGATTGCAAGTCACTTTCTATTTTGTCAAACTGCAAAAGAAATGTGAGAGTTAATCGAACGAAATTATTCAAAAAAAGACTTGGCTAGAATATATCTACTCCAGACTGAGCAGATCCACGTGACAGAAATGAGTGATTTCGAAAAATATTATAGCAAACTGACTCATAAGTGGGCAAAAATTGATCAATATCCTGCTATTCAGACTATAGAAGACTACAAGACAGAACTTATGCAACCGAGGGTGTTTGAAATGATGTCTGGTCTCCCTCCTGAACTTGAATTTCAGAGAGTTCAGATGTTGGGAAGAGATTCTGTGCCTGATCTGGAGACTGTGGCCTATTATATTCGAGGGGAGGCAAGCCGCATAAACTCCCTTCGTCCAGATGTTCATGTTGGTCATGAGAAATATGCCCTCGCTGCTGAGCAGAAGACGTGACATTCAAGAAAAATGAGAAAAGAAGATAAGAGTAAAATAAAGTGCCCTCACTGTGGGAAGAAAGGGCATGGGAAAGAGAAATGATGGGATCTTCATCCTCACCTAGTTCCTTCAGGTTGGATTCGTGGTTCTGATGGGAAATATATGAGATCCCAAACAACTATGTATGTCAATCTAGAGAATACTGGGTATCTTCTGGCGGAAAACGAGAGTTTGACTAAAGAACTCAAGGCTCTAAAGCCAATGTCGTTGGTAGACCTTTTGCTGGTGACTTGGCAGGTACGTTTGCTTATGTCTCGGGAGCATCCAACCATATGACCGAGTCTTCTGTGGGTGTTTCCTCTATTTCCCCTGCTTCTGGCAGTTTGAAACTCGTTAATGGATCCTCGTCTTCAGTGATTGGTAAAAGGATTATTCATCTTTCTCCCTTTGTTTCTCTCAAATATGTGATTATTGTTCCCTCATTTCCGACAAATCTGTTATCTGTGAGCAGTTTAATTAAACAGCTTAATTGTTCTATCAATTTTTTTCTCTTCTCATTATATTTTTCAGGATCTGGCAAGTGGGAAAACGATTGATGGTGGACACGAGTCAGGTGGTATGTATGTCATGGGCAACGGTCAAGCTCTTGGTGTTCAAAAGTCTACCAATTCTGATCAGTTGATGTTGTGGCATAAGAGATTTGGACATGCTAGTTTGAAAATCTTAAAAGCTATCTTTTTGCATTTCCTTAATATTAAAAAAACTACTTTTGATTATCAGTCATGTGAATTGGCTAAAGCACTGTAGAACCAACTATGCTGGAGATCGGCTGAAGCCGACGGTTCTCTCTCTTGCTCCTGCGGCTGCTGCTAAACCACCTCACCTATTTTCAATTCCAAAACTCAGGTCACAGATAGAGAGGTGGGTCCTATTATAAGGCACGAGTGCACCGTCTGGATATGCGGTGTGAGACTAATCTTGGCATGCATTTTTTTTGTTCATGCTGGACCGTCCAACACGCCCCATAGACGTGTACCTAACTCTGATACCATGTAAAACATTGTGACATCGCTCTCCAAAACCACGCGGTTAGGGGAGGAGTGGTCACCCTGCTTATACACCCAGGACCAGGGAGCACGCTAGACGGTGTGGGACTAAACCACCCCTTTTAACGAGTCGCGACACACGCTCGGACATCACCGTCCATTTCACGTGACGCGCTCAACAATAACTTTTCATCTAGTTAAGATAATGTTCATGAATGCGGGATTCACTCAATAAATTGTAATGACTTACTCAATTTTTGAAAGACCCCTTCTAAAAAACCAAAAATTTTGTTCGTTTGCAACAGGTTTTGTGACTGACAGAATTTCAGGGGAGATTACTGTTCATCTTCCTCCTCTCCTCTGCCCTAGGAAAGCGCACCTCCATCGAGACTTGGAATGGAGAGATCGAGACTGTGCTATGGCGATGGAGAAGCAGAAGCAGAATGACAAGATCTTGGATCTCCTTCAGGAATGCTTCTTAGAAGGCCTGATCTTGGATCTCCTTCAGGAATGCTTCTTAGGTGGCAGAGGTTCCAGATGTCGGCGGCGGCGGCTAGGTATCAGAATCCCGTAGCTGAGGTATCAGATCTCGCGGCAAAGGTCTCGCAACTGCTGAGGTATCACTTTATCAGAATCCCGACCATCGGCCGACGATGCCGACGCTGGTGGCTAGGATCCACCTCTCTGCCATTGATTCCCGCAAGGAGGAGAAAATGACGGGAACCCAATAGCTTTTTATTCCTTCTTTTCGGCAGCTGCTTCAATCTACAGTGGCAAAACCGACCTAAATGGGTGTTTTTTGGGGATTGAAAAATTTTCAAAGACCCAAAACCCATGGATTTTGGGCCAAAGCCAATCCCCTCCCTAAAAATAAGCAAACGAACACCAATATTAGTTTTGGTCAAACACCTTCCTCCCAAAACCGTCACCCATCAATTCCATCCTTTAAAACAACCAAACGAACACAAATATTGGTTTTCGAATGAATAAACCAATTCCTCCTCCTAAAACCCACGAAACGAACACTCCCTAAGCAATATTCACCAGTCCAACAACTCTCTGTGTTTTCCAATAGCCTCTTTAAATGCATCTATGCGATTTCGAGAAAAGGGCGAGAGTTCCTCAAAAACGACTAGTAATCAACATCATTACCCCGAATTACTCATTCATTTCCTCCATGAAAGAAACAACCTCGAGCAATGAATAGTCTTATATTATATGCCTATAGCAAGTCTTAATCCTAGATCAAAAGAAATTTAGAACTACTTGAAGTAAAATCAACCTACCCCAAGGAAGATTACTCTACCCCAGTTAATCCATCTTGATAGCAACCAATTTTATTTTGTGCGGTAGATGAACCTACTTTGTTGCTTCTTACCGCCACTACCTTAGTGTGTTGTTTATTTTGTGCGGTGACACTACTTTGTTACTTCTGTTGATTTAAATAAACTATCATTGCTGCTCTCTAGTCCCCTATTTTCCAAGCAGAAGTTACAATGCTGAGAACTAGGTGAGTGCAGTTGCCGATATCCGCTGGGAAACCCTTCTCTTATAAAATTATTCCGAGAGAAGATGTTGGGCTTTGAAAATATTTCACGGTAAAATGATGATCATAATTTTAAGCATTTTTCCAGATGTAACCCTTAGCTTTTTCTGAACTAATGTGTATGTGGTGGGGTAAAAAAATATTAATTTGCTTGGACCCTTTGTTTATACAGCTTCTGTACCACTTATCTAAGATTTTTAATCCAATTTAGGCTTAGGGTGGTCCTGGTGGACCACATGCTCTCCTTCTATACTGCTTTTACTCTCTTAGCTTTCTCTAAAACAACCTTCTTCTACAAGAGTCTGATTCGATTAGGGTTGCTGACTTGCTGTGGATTGTTATTATGGTGGGTTTGCTAACTGGATTGGGGACCATGCTCTTTTCTAATTCAATGCTTTCTATATCACCTTTCTGGATAGCTATAGCTGAGATTAAGGTTCTATTTGGGGTTCTGTTCATACCTCGATGTGTCTCTCAAAGAAAAGGAGCCGCCAAATGCAAGCAGCTACTGTCACTTGGCAGCAACAAAGGCCGAGGAAGTAGCCCCAACATTAAATACTGAGGTTGTCATGCCATTGTTTTGCTAGCTGAGCAAAAATAGCATGCCCAACAAAAAATAGCTGGGGCAGAAACCCCAACATTCCCCAACGTTCTTTTAGCCGGCAAGTTGTTCCGCCTGCCCTTGGGGCAAGCTTTACACTGGGCACCAGGCTAATCCTAGTGCCCAGGCAGGCCTAAGCCTGAACTTTAGCAAAATAAGTGAACCCGGTGATCCCCCTTAGGCTTGACCCAGGCCTAACTGGGCTCAGACCCGATGATGCAGGACAAGCGTCACACCTGCCTGACACCCAGGAGTTCCACAAGGGGGCCCACCTTGGAGTCCACAGAGGCAGATTTATCAATGTTACAACCCATACACCCCAACCCGTCTCCGGTCCCACCACAGGACACAACAAGTTGAGGTCGCGGATCGAACACCTAACTTCCTTGATAAAGAGTCTTTAGGTAGATCCGTTGGCGATGAGAGTCTGTATGAAGACTCTTTATCAAGGAGGTCAGGCGTTCGATCCCCGGCCTCAACAACCTGTTATGCCCTGTGGTGGGACCAAAGAATAGTTGGGGTGTATGAGCAGCGGCCTTGATAAAGCCGCCTTGGTGGACTCTAAGGTGGACCCCCTGATGGGACTTCAGGATGACAGGCAGGTGTGACGCTTGTCCCGCATTATAAAGTGCATTTTTTTGTAATGGTCTAGGACAAGCCCACCCCAGAATCCACCGGGGTGTTGTTAGTCGGAATCCACCAGACCTAGCCTTACATGCATGGTTATCAGGATCGCGATCCAGATCGTAGGATCGTAAGACACGATCCTACGATCCAGATTTTGTAAATCAATTCAAATCTTACCTAGGATCTAAATCGGCACATCTACGACTGGGATCGCGATCCGGATCTTAGGATTTTTAGGATCGCGATCCCGATCCGAGTCTACCGGTTCGTCCAAAGATAACTAGAAACATGTCCAACCCTATCCCGACAACATTCAACCGGTCCAACACCCATAACTCATTGTCTAACCTTATCCCAATCCCGTCCTCATACCACATCACAGAATCATATCATGTTATTTTACCATATCCCAAGTGGCAATTGCTAACCGCAAACGGAGGCCAAGAACGATGTCTTCGGTCACTTCCAGTCTCGAAAATGACTTCCTTTTCTTTTCTTACCAGGTTCCATTTCAAGTGGTTTTAGTGTCTTATCTTATGTTTTTACGTATGAGCAATCCAGTAGCTTCATGTTTCCTACTTTCAGGCCGACGTCTTCTCATCTTTTTTACCGCACAAGCAATCTAACGGTTAGAAATCCAGTATACAAGCAATTCAAGCTTCTTGCTTCCAGTGTACGAGCAATCCAACAATCTGGGTTCGTCTTCCTGCTTCTAGGCTTCCGCCAATCCATCACTCCAGATTTTTTTTATTGTTAGTAGAAATTGGGTGTCCTACCTGAAACTAAAAAAGAACTTAGTATGATATTATATTTTTGATTTAGTTATTCAAAATTTTTTAATATAATTATTCGCATACTGCTCAATTTATTGATTTTTTGTTAATTGATCGTAGAATTGGAAGATACAAAATTCAATTTTATATTTTTAGTCTTAATTTAAGAATGTTGTAGGATCTTGCGATCATCGATCCAATCCTACGATCCGATCGATCCAACCTCAAAACGATCTCACCTAGGATCTCGATTCTGATAACCTTGCTTACATGGCACCGTCCGGGATGCAGCCCGCGCAACCCAACCCATCTCCAGTCCCACCACGGGGCACAATGGGTAGTTGGAGTCCGTAGCCTCCCTTTGATGAGGTACACTCAAGTTAAGCAGGCGGCGCGGGGACTTCCCAGGAGGTCACCCGTCCCACTACTACATTCGCCCAAGCACGTCTAACTATAGAATTTCTCCACTCCTCATCACCAATTGACTTAATTTAGGAGCTTTCTATACCCCACCTTCTGAGTCTCCTGATCAAGTACCAATTTTAAGAGCTTCTTATAGTACCCAAAATTCCTGATTTTTTGAGTTGGTAGTGTTAGTTGTTCATCTTTTACATTTGTTGCTTGTTCATTGACATTTAGTGCATGGTTCATTCGTGATGCATGGTTCATTCGTGTTGCATGATTCACACATGTTTTATGTTTGTTCGCCGCAATGAATCAGCTCGTCTGACTCTTCGATGATTCTCTTAAGAGTTGAGCGTTACATCATTTGCATGAAATGCATAAATTCATCTAGAATAAAACTACTAGCAATATTGAATTATATAAGGTACAAACAGATATACACAGACATGAGCAACATTTTCAGGTGTGTGAGCATGTCATGGCCAGACTTTGCATGGAGGGGATCTCAAAAGAAGTCGTTACTAAACTACAATTTAAGCGAATGAGTCTATATAGGGTTATAAAGAAAGTTGGAAGAAATGTCTACGAGATCGATTTCCCTGTAGATATGGGTATTTATCCTATATTTAATACAAAAGATTTGGCACATTACTTTGAATCTCTCGAGCATAGGAACCTATACCTTGAGCCTCATCTGTCACCCTCCCAATTACAGCTTAACACTTCCCTTGATCACCATATACGAGCACTCACGGGCTTGTCTGCACCTCCTATGATTCCACCGATTTTTTTGTATCCACCAGCGCGAGAGTTGAGAGTTGAGAGCATTATTGATATTGTGATGGACGAGTGTACCATCACTATAGAGGATCCTTCTTGTTGTTACTTGGTGCACTGGAGTGGACACCTCACCGTTGGCGATACTTGGATATCTACTATTGAACTTGATAAACCTACTCACGATCTTCGACTATAGCTCATTCATCTTCATTCCTTGGAGATAACTGTTTTTCAGTCGGGAGGAATTGATGGGGATCGGCCGATTGATCATGTTCGGTGGAGGAGATCGGGCCACCACTCAGCGAGACCCATTTTTGCATATTTGTTTGAAGAGCATTGATCAGATTGGTGATCCGAGACCGCGAGCGGCGTCATTTTACATTTTATATGTATTTCATTTTATTTTTTTCCCTTGTAATTAGTGTTTTAGGATACCAGGCGAAACAAACGATCATAGTTGTTCACGTTGGGTGTCTAACTACCCCTCTCATTATAAATGGGGGCGGGTGTTCTTATTTTCAGTCATTGCTTGAATTGTGAGAGAATCCAGACCGACAATCTTTTTATGGTGCGAAGCTGCGAGATCCCGTGGTGCAATGTCCCTATTAATTTTCAGTTATTCATTTCCATTCATTGTTTCTGAGTACTGTTGATCCCCTGTAGTGGAACCACCGTTAACTTCTCCTCATTCCCACGTTCCCCTGTTAGTGGAAGGAGAAAACCGCCCAGCGGTACTATTCATCTCCTTCCTCGACAAAAAATCGCAAAACCAACTGTTCATCGCCCTCTACCGCACGCAAACTGCTCGCATCTTCCTCCCTAAGCCGAACTCTTATACCTGGTTGAGCCTTCACAACGAGCCCTAATTGTCGTGGATCCACCGCAAGCCCCTCGACCAACCATTATTCTTCCTGCTCCATGCAGATTGGCATTCTCCCGTCGTCTACTGTAGCATTCTCCCGCCTCGTTTTAGCCGGTTTAGCTTCTCAAAAATCGACCTAGCCCGATTGCGCTGTTCCGATTTCACCCAGCAAGAAATAGCTCTTCTTGTCTCCATCAAGTTTCAACCGCATTGTTCATCATCTTCAACAATGTTACAAGTCACTGTTCAGACCTAGCAACCATCATTTCCCCTTCTCTTCCAATGCCATTTCACTCCATCTCCCCCACATTCTACTGTTGGTGCCACAATCACCGCCACTTTCATATTTATGCCCGGGAGCCTGCTGCTATTCAGTATTTTTTGGCTCCAAACCCCAATCAGGCAACCTCTTCACCCCGCTGCCGCACCCCACCATCGTCGTTTGGTTCCTATATTTGTGAATAACTTTAATTTAGTGTGCTTAATTTTTCTATGTTAAATATTGGATGACATTACATGTTTGTTTGGGTATCGTATTTGCTAGAGCTACAATTTCGATTCTTTTAGTTCTATAACATTTATTTGTGCAATTTGTGGTTGATCATCCTCTATGCAGAAAAAGTGCTAGATATAATTTGTGTGCTTGAAATTTTATTTTCACATTGTGTAGATTTGCCTAACTTTCATAATTATATTTGCTAGTATCGGACTCCGACTAATATTTAAAAAACATGCATGTCTTATTTATATTGAGCTTGATCGCATTTACTCCACACATCCACTTAGATTTGTATTAGCAGGTCGGTACCACAATCTTCACATCCCATCCCACGTCACCTGGACCGGGCAACTGGGTCGGGGCCAAATTTGTACCTCTACCCTAGACAACCAAGCTGTGTTTCGTGGAAATACACTAGGTCAAATATCGTTGAATTTCACAATTTCAACAATTCTCCACCATCCAAATGTCGTTTCTCGCTTTTTATTTACCCGTCATTCCCAACAACCCCGCTAAACTCACCTGAATGGCCAAATCATTAAACTAGCGGTCTTGTAAATTCTACATGGGCAATGTAATAATTTAAAGTCTACATTAGGCTTAAGGGCTATGAAATAATCTCCTTAATTCCCCTCTCGTGGTCTCTTCATCCCTAATCCCTAAGATATTATCTCCTAATCCCGATGTTCTTCCCTCGTCCCTTTTCTTGAAATTCAAGAGATTTTCTTTCTTCCCACTTCCCACTAAAAAATTCTATCTCCTCCATCATGATTCATAATAAATATATTCATAGAACAACTTCTTCTTTAGATTAATATCATCAGTAAAGCAGCAGACAATACAATATTTTTCATATACAACCTTCATCAGCTTAATCAGCTTTCTTAAAACTAGCAAAATGAGTTGAATCTGCTGGCTCAGCTGCCAGTACATGCAGAAGAATATAATGAACCAATGCTCCAATATCTGCTTCTTCGAAGGAGGTGACAAATTTCACTACATTGAGTGAGATACAACGAAAATAGTGCACAGATTATAAGAAGAAAATTTTGTAAATACTAGAATGAACATATAATAGCTGCAAATAAAAATGAGTTCTTATGTAACAAAATGCACATGAACATCTTTTTATACGCTTACAGAAACCAAAACAAATAATAATAACCGATCTCTTTAAATTAAAATTATATTATCAGGGTTTAAGCTTATTGAATCCAAACAACATCAAAACAATATATGAATTAACTAGAAGTCAAACCAAGACCATGGAATTCATTTTTGGACAACAAAATTTTCACGGGTCATGGTTCGTAGAACCCCTGAATTGCAGTCAGTCTTCTTTTCATGCCATAAAATCAAATCTACATACAATAAGTCAGCCCTCATAGTTACTCAACTACTTGGTTTCCTACCAATCAAAACATCCAAAAAGTCTAGGAAGCCACAAAAGAAACAAAAAATTCATTTCGACTAGCAAGTGAATTAAACTCGAAAATATTGGAATGTGGCAAGTCGTTTCCACTAAAGAATACAAGCCGTGATAATATACTTACCATGGGGCTTCCTACCTCAAATTTGTCACCCTTAACTAGGCCAAGGACGAGTCTAAAAACAGTCATTGCCGCTCACTATAAAAGATACTAATCTCGACGAACAAAGTAGGCACAAAAAATAAGTATTCCTACCTAGATTTTGTATTAGTTGATGGCCGCCTGTAATTGCGAGCTTCTCACATTAAATTTGCTTTCTACCAAGTTATTGATTGACAAAGCGCAAACAGTAGACTATGGTATCTGTAGAGAGAGACGCAAGAGAGAGAAAATAATCCAAAATTTTATTATTTCACTAAATACATGAGTACATACACTTATATATAGAGAAAGAGAGGGGGAGCCTTCTACATCTACAATGTAGGACTAAATAGAATATACATGGGCTTATACATGGGCTCCTCCTACTGGGTTTTGTCATTACATCTTAACACTCCCCAGCAAGCTGGAGCGTACTAATCGTAGGCACCAAGCTTGGATAAGAACTGATGATATAATGTCCGAGAGAGAGCTTTCGTGAGTATATCAACAACTTGTCCTGACGCAGAGACATGCTCTAACTCCAACTTCTTCGATTGAACTTTTTCCCGAATGAAGTGACAGTCAACTTCAATATGTTTTGTTCGCTCATGGAATACGGGATTCTTGGCAATATGTATGGCTGCTTGACTGTCACAGAAAAGAGTGGATGGAGAGGAGAGTTTGAGGCCCAAATCACTGAGAAGACCCTCAAGTCAGGTGAGCTCAGAGACAACCGCTGCCATAGCACGGTACTCGGCCTCAGTAGAGGAGCGAACAACAACCGACTGTTTCTTGGTACGCCAGGTAATAAGGTGTCCACCAAGGTAGGTGCAAAAACCAGTCGTGCAACGCCTATCATCAAGGGAACCTACGTAGTCATCATCAGAATACGCAACAAGAGACAGAGAGGAGGACGATTTGTCAACAAGTCCTTGTCCTGGAGAAGTCTTCAAGTATCTGAGAATCCGCTCAACGGCTTGGAGATGAGATGTCTGAGGAGCATGCATAGATCGGCTCACAACCCCAACATCGAATGAGATATCAGGTCGTGTAACTGTAAGATAGATTAGTTTCCCTACCAAACGCCGGTAGTATTTTGGATTTGTCAGAACATGATCAGTTCCAGATCCATGTGCAGACAACTTGTGATTCACATCCATAGGAGTGTCTACAGGTTTGCATCCTGAGTAGCCCGCATCTTGCAGAAGATCAGTGCAGTACTTCCGTTGGGATAAGACAAGTCCATCAGGTCTCCTTGCAACCTCAAGCCCAAGGAAGTATCAAAGATTGCCCATATCTTTTGTCTGAAACGCTGAGTTTAAATGTTGCTTGATGTTTCGGATCCCGGTGGTGTCGTCGCCCGTTATTAGAATATCATCAACATACACAAGGAGAATTACAATGTCTGTTAGTTGATGATGAGTGAAGAGAGAGAATTCAGCAGAGCTCCGTGTGAAACCAAACTCGCGAACCACTTTACTGAATTTGTCAAACCAAGCGCGATGAGACTGTTTGAGACCATATATAGACTTTCAGAGATGACATACACGAGACTCCCACATGATCTCAAACCCGGGCGGTTGGTGCATATAAAAAGTCTCTTGGAGATCACCATTGAGAAAGACATTTTTGTTGTCCAGCTGATGTAGGGGCCACTATCGATGCACAACAAGGGAGATCAGGACTCGAACAGTATTAAACTTGGCGACCGGGGAGAAGGTTTCGTCGTAATCAATGTCATGTTGTTGAGTAAAACCCCTGGCCACAAGGAGGGCTTTGAGACGATCAACAATGCCATCTGGAGCATGCTTGACAACAAAGACCCATTTGCAACTAACACAAGACTGGCCGGGAGGGAGAGGAACTAGGTCCTAAGTCTGGTTAGCCCAAAGGGCTGTCATTTCTTAGTCCATGGCCGCACGCTACCCCGGGTGTTGGAGAGCTTCCTGCAAAGAGTGAGGAATAGAAATGGTGTAGAGAGAGATGAAAAATTTGAGAAGAGACAGAGATAGGCGATGTAGGGAGACATAATTCACCATTGGATGAGCCGTAGAGGGTGATGTCGAATCATCAAGCCGCAGGATAGCATCGGTAGAAGGGAACTGTTGTAGGGAATTTCTCGGGATGAACGACGAGTATAGACCCGGAGAAGTGGAGGAGGAGGTGGTGGAGGTAATGCTGGCACTGGGAGTGGAGGAGGGGGAGGAGTTGTGAGTGGCAAAGTCGTGACGGGGACAGCCGGACGAGGATTAGTGGAAGGTGGAGCCAGTGTGGAGGAGGTGGAGTAAAAGGGTTGTGCCTCAAGAAAGGTGACATCAGCGGAGACGAACCCCTTTTTGTCCGCAGGAGAGTAGCAGACATATCCTTTCTGAGTGCGGGAGTAGAAAACAAACATACATTTTGTGGTTCGAGGGGCAAGTTTGTCATGCGGTGGTCCAAGAGAGTGGACATAACAGGTACATCCAAAGACACGAGGAGTGAGAGAGAATGGAGACTAGGAAGGAAACAAGAGGCCGAACGGAGAAGCGAAGTCAAGCACGGAGGAGAGCATGCGATTGATGAGATGACAAGCAGTAGAGACAACAAAGTTCCAATATTTGGTGGGCACCTGCATTTGCAACATAAGTGATCAAGTGACATCAAGAAGATGTCGATTCTTCCGCTCGACCACACCGTTTTGTTGGGGGGTATAAGCATACGAGGTCTGATGGACAATCTCAAACTCGGTGCATAAATTTAAGAAGGTACGGCTAGTATATTCACGAGCATTATCAGTGTGAATTATCTTTAAGGTAACAGAGAATTACGTACGCGTCTCAGTATAAAGATATGAAAGACAGATGTCAGTTCAGTACGATCACGTAATAGATAAAGTCATGCCAGACACGAATAATCATCAATAAAGGTAACAAAATATCGATAACAAAAAACACTTGAGATTTTATAGGGCCCCCAGATATCAGAATGTACTAAAGAGAACGGAGTAGTACTCCGATTATATGTAGGTGAAAAAGAAACATGATGATGTTTGCCAACGATACATGATTCACAAGAAAACTCATGCAAAGAGACACCGGGAAAAGCCTTCTTGAGAATCGGGAGAGAAGTATGACCAAGACGACGATGTCAATCAACGGAGGGGGCTATAGAGAAGATAGTAGGGGAAACATCCAAGAGATAAAGCTCATTCGACAACCTTCCTTTACCAATGATATTTCGTGTTCGACGATACTGCACAACAAAAGACGAAGGAGAGAAGATTAGACAACAATCAAAGTCATGAGCTAGCTACTAACAGAGAGTAGATTGAAGGGTGATCCCGGAACATGAAGGACCAAGGACAAGGAGAGAGTAGGAGTAAGTCACAGGTAAGCAGCTCCAGACACCGGAGTTGTGTCGTCATTGGCCACAGTGATGAACTTGGGATAATCATAATGCATGTATTGAGGTGGCTTCTGGGAGGTAATGTGGTGAGTAGCACTGGAGTCCACTATCCAGTGAGAGCTATGTGAAAAACATGATATACCTTCAGTGGAGAAAGAAGCAACCGAGCCAGATGAACGATTAACAATGCCTTGGAGCTGCTGAAGTTGTAGGCGAAGTTCGTTGATATCTTGTTGGGTAGAAGAGTGTGACTCGGTTGGAGTAGAGCCTGGGTGATGAGGAGCAGCAACCGTTGTAGCAGTAAGATGAGGCGACAAACCATGCTTGCGGTACAAGGTGGCTTCAAGATGACCATCCCGACCACAGTGGGTACACTTGAGAGTAGAGCGCCACGCACGTCCTCGACCTCGAGACGTGAAGTGACCTCCCCGATTAGAAGAGCCACGAGCTGGAGGAGCAGGAGAAAGTAAGAGGGGCTGCTGGAGCAGAGTCGAAGAGAAGCTGGCAGGAACCTCGTATGGTGGTGTAACCTTGAGCAGCATGGACCAAACATCAGATAAGGAGGGCGTGGTGGAAGAGGAAAGAATCTGAGCCCTGACGCTGTGAAGATGACTGGGAACACGGGTCATCATCATAGCGATCCCAACAGCTTCCTTCTATGCTCGTTGAGTAGCAAGATCTGTGGATGGGGGCTGATGTTGTATCCAGGCTTCCACCAGAGTTTTAGCCTTCGCAACAAAGGAAATCAAGTCGCCCGTGACTCCATGGTCCAGTGATTGAAGGGCAGAGATAATGTCAAACAGGTGTTGTAAGATGTCCTTGCCTGAGCAGAGAGAATGCAGTTCATCCCACATTTCTTTGGTCGTTTCATAGTACATGGTCATTCAGTATGTCTCGGTGTCCATGAAATTAAGCATCCAGGATTGGACCCGGCCGTCATCACGGAGCCAGTCATCGGTAGGGTCAGTAGGTTTGGCCCGAGTGAGATGATGGAGAAGACCCTTGGTCTGTAAAACACGACGGACCGAATGGACCCATTCAACAAAATTGTCCTTCCCGCTGAGAGAGATGGTGGTTATGCGAAGCTCATCACGAATTTCAGAAGGCCCCAACAGCACGTACGAGAAGGGAGGGAGTTGTCGTAGAGCCCATAGCAGCAAGAGAAGGGCGATCTGGCGACTAGAAGGAGGCCGGGCGGCTAGAAGAAAGCGGACAGCAGGCGGCGGCTTGGAAATTAGAGGAGGGCAAGCCGCAGACAAGAAAAACAGGCCGAGAAAATGCGGCTAGGAGAGCTCGCAGCGGTTAGAGGAGAAGCAGGCCGTGGCGACAACACAACGGCAGAGACCCGGCAGCCCACGGCGAACAGCAAGAAGGCCGGGCAGCAAGGAATTTTCGGACAAGCAGCGAGCAGACCGCGCGACAAGCAGCGAGCAGACCGCGCGACAAGCAACAGTAAGGAAGAGGAGGTCGCAGCGGGCAGACCACGCGACAAGTAGCAGGTAGACCGCGCGGCAAGCAACGACAAGGAAGAGGAGGTCGCAACAGGCAGACCGCGCGACAAGCAGCAGGCAGACAGCACAAGAAGCAGTGGCAAGGAAAAGGACGTCGCAGCGGGCAGACCGTGCGACAAGAAGACTCTGTGTAATAAGACAAGGCCGGCAAGGGCAGTCCGCTTGAGAACTTAACCGATCGGTCCGCGCGACAAGAGAAGCTGAGATCGTTGGGAGCGAGAAGCGGAGACCGCTGGGAGTAGCGGGAAGAGGCCGAACCGGTCAAGAGAGAAGTGGGGCCCAGAGGAATCTCTATAAATGGAGAGAGATGGGGAGGAGAGGGGAAGGATGTAGAGAAAAGAAGGAGAGAAGCGGGTAGAGAACAGGGAACCGCAGTAGTAAGCGGACATTGAGGGAGCGGTCAGGGAAGAGGAACCGCGGTTAGCAAAAACACTAACCGCCTAGAGCAAGATCGATGACTTTGATACCACGTAGAGAGAGACGCAAGAGAGAGAAAAATAACCCAGAATTTTATTATTTCACTAAATACAGTAGTGCGTACACTTATATAGAGAGAAAGAGAGGGAGAGTCGTCTACATCTACAATATGAGACTAAATAGAATATACATGCGCTTATACATGTACTCCTACTGGACTTTTTCATTACATCTTAACAGTATCGAATGATAGATTTTTGAAATCTTCATTGTGTAGTTTGGGACACTTGGAGACACATTAGTTGTTACATGTGCATTTTGGGGAACGCTTTCTATACAAAGACCAAACATGCTTGAGAAATATTCATCATCACTGACATCTGTCATCTATAGGAACCGGTAGAACCCAGAGGGGGCTAAAATGACCTCCTCGTAGAAGCTAATTTATAATTCCATGTCAATTTTAGTTTTAGCCACTTTTGAAATTTTTTATTAAATTTTTTTTGCAATTGTACTTTTTGATTGTATTAAAACCTTTTGGTGAACGCGCGGTCTTGGGTGTCCTTTTGCGGTCAACGCGCTGGTGGGGTGCTTATAGCCGCTGGTAGCAGTTGGTGGTCACTGGTGGCCGATGGTGGCTGCTGGTGGTTCATGGCGAGCGGTGGCCGACTTAGTGGAGGAGGCAGGAGAGCTCTCACCTGAGGAAGAAGAAAACAACCCAGAGAAGAGAAAAAAGGTGAAGAATGAAGGGGCTCTGGGGTCCCTTTTATAGCCTCCGGGGGAGGATCATGGCGGGCCCCACCACTAACGTAGTGGGTTTAATGGGTGGTTACCCTCTTGATCCGACAGTGAGGAGAGCCTCCCCTCGATCGAACGGTGGGGAGGTTGTCCACGGTGGCGGTGGTGGCCGGCCGGTCAGCTGGCGGCGGGGGCGACCAGCCTGGTGACCGGCGACGGCGGACTGGCGGGGGCCGACCGCGGCTGGGCCGACCGCGGCTGGGCCGGCGGCCTGCAGCTGCGGCCTGCTGTGGCACATCCGGCGGCCTGCCGTGGCCGACAGCGGCTAGGTGGCCGGCCGCGGCTAGGCCTGGCCACTGCTAGGCGCCCGACCACGGTTAGGCCGGCCGAGGCCAGGCCGGTCGTGGCCGGCCGCGGCTAGGCCGGCCGTGCCCACGGCTAGGTCAGTCGTGGCCGGCCGCGGCTAGGCCGATCGCGTTCGGCCGCGGCGAGGCCTGAAAGGGGGCCGACCGCCGGTGCTGGTCAAGCCGCCCGACGGCGGGGGCCTTCCCGGCGGCGGCGGTTCTCCTCCATGGGGAGAGGGAGTGGGTCCCGCCCCCCCCCCCCCCCCCCCCATGATTCTCTCATCATGAGAGTTCATGGGGGGATGGCCCACCCATGATCCACTTTTGGAGCAGATCATGGGGGGGGGGGGGGGGCTTTTTCTCCTATAAATGATGGTGGAACCCATCAATTGCCCCCCAAATCTCTGCTGTCCGAGAGCGAAGTGAGCGTGAGAGGAGAGATTTTCCTTACTTCCTGTTGTCATGGCGGTTTCCGGTGAGAAGGCGACGGCGGCCAGTGCTTCCAAGGTATCTGGCGGGAGGCTTGACGAATGACGATGACACATGGAGGCTGGGCTCGCTCATACCGCTCGCGCGCGCTGGTCGTGCGTGAAGGCTACGTGTGCCGGCATGGTGTGAAAACCGCGCGCCCGCGTAGGCTGGAAGGGGCGCATTAGCCGGCCTGCGCGCTGGCCGTGTGCGCGCTGCGCGCGGCCAGGCGCGCAGGCCGCGCGCGAGCAGGTTGCGCGCGCAGGCTGCGCACGCGTGCGAGCAGGCCGCGCGCACAGGCCGCGCGTGAGCACGTCGCGCGCGCAGGCCATGCGCGCGCGCGAGCAGGCCGCGCGCGCGCGAGCAGGCCGCGCGCGCGCGAGCAGGCCGCGCACGCGAGCAGGCCGCGCGCGCGCGCGCAGGCCCTGCGCGCGCGCGCGCAGGCCGCGCGCGCGCGCGCAGGCCGCGCGCGCGCGCGCAGGCCGCGCGCGCAGGCTGTACGCGCACGAGTAGGCCGCGCGCGCAGGCCATGTGCGCGTGCGCGCAGGCCGCGCGCGCAGGCCATGTGCGCGTGCGGGCAGGCCGCGCGCGCAGGCCATGTGCGCGTGCGGGCAGGCCGTGCGCGTGCGGGCAGGTCGTGCGCGCGCGCGAGCAGGCCGTGCGCGCGAGCAGGCCGTGCGCGCGCGCGAGCAGGCCGTGCGGGCCGCGCGCGCAGGCTGTGTGCGCGTGCGAACAGACTGCGCGGGTACGCAGGTCGTGCGCGGGTGCTGTCCGTGCTGCGCAGTCGTGCATCCCCCTGATATGTGCATGCTGGTGCGGACGTCCTCTTTTGTGTGTCACTTGTGCTCCGGGTGTTTGAACATGTGGCTCCTTATTTTTGGGCTGACCTTTTATTTTTTGCCGTGCACAGGTTTCGAAGCGCTCTTCTGGCCCGATGCGTCTGCGCTCTTCTTTGACTGATGATGGTGTTGATATCTGGAGGGCGAAGTACGGCCTTCCTGCTGATTTGGAAGTGAGGATCCCGCGTCCCGAGGAGCGGGTTCAGAATCCTCCTCGTGGTTGGTTGACGATCTGGGAAGTCTCCCTGAGGTCCGGCTTCCGCTTTCCGCCCTGCGAGGAGGTGATTGAGATCTTGAAATTTTGCGGAGTGCCTATCTCTCAATTTGTTCCGGCTGGAATTGCCCGAATCCTGTGCTTAGTCGCCTTCTTCCGCGAGCATGGGGGCCGACTTTCTTTAGACCAGTTCCGAGATTGGTGCGATGTGCGCTCTGATGGTGGCGAGTGAATGGAGGTGCGCAACAACAAGGTTTGGTCGGAGTTTGAAGCTCGTAAAGATCATTGTCATGGCAATACTTTGTTTGGATATGTCAAGAATTCTTGGGGTCTTCCTGAGGTATGGGATACGCTTCCTGACCGCTGCCGCCGTATGAGAGGGAAGGATCGGGATTTTTCCCCGGTGCTATGGATTTTCTGAGCCTCGTGAGCTGGTCAACCGTCTCTTCAATATTTATGTCTACGTGGAGGAAAAGCGGCTGCTGCGATGTGGTATCTCAGCGGACGCAGTTCGGGCGGAGGAGACTTCTCAAGGAGGGGGTCGTAAGAGGAAAGCGGTGACGGCTCCTCCTGGCGACCTTGATGTGGTGGTGGTAGCTTCTGATGATTCGATTCCAGAGGTGCAGATACCTGCTTCCCCAGTTCCTCAGGTGTCTGTTGGTACAACGGCTCCGCGGATGTTCTCTTCCTTGAGGGCGATGAGCGATGCGGTAAGGGTTCGACTTTTTCTTTTTCTCTTGTTTTTTCTTGCTGATAGAGGCTGATTCTGTCTTTTCCTTTTGCAGATAGAGACCCAGGCGCAGATTGCGGTGACCTGGAATGATCATTATGTGAGCCTAAAGGACGGGTATCTTGCTCTTCAGGAGAAGCTTCAGTCGACGATGAGTTCGCTTGCCTCCTTGAGCGAGGAACATGACCGGGACATCGCGCGGTTCCGCCGGGTTGGTTCGAAGCTGAAGTCCGAGCTAGAGGATGCACGCGCGGCTTTGGAGGTGGAGAGGACTTTGGTGGAGAGGACCACTCAGATGTTGGAGCATTCGAAGGAAGAGACTTCTGGCTTAGGGACCCAGCTACTGGAGGCACGAGAGGAGGTCTCAGGCCTTGAGACTCAACTTCGGGCGGCGAAGGCGCAGGTGGAGATGCCGTCTTCTGACGACCATGTGTCAGAGCTGAAGGCCGCGGGGCTTGCGGAGTACCTGAAGTCACTGGACTACATGCGGGACCGCAACTTGATTGCAGAGGAGGTTCGTGATGATATCTGGTCCAAGGAGGTGGAGCCTCAGATGGACGACATACGCGAGTTAGCGCTCCGACGTGGTGTTTCGAAGGCCTTTCGCTTTGTTAGCAAGAGCCTAGGATTCGACACATCCTGTTTCAGTTTTGCAGATGTTTCTGAGGACGAGCGTTCTGACTCAGACGCTTAGGGCAAGTAGTAGCAGTGCGCACTTGTTGTTGAATGCTTTGTTGTTCTGTTGAGCGTATTGTATTTTGTCTCTAGGCACTGACTGTACCTGTATTATTTTAGTTTTACTTTGTTATGACCTTGTTGCCTTTTCATATTACCTTAGTCATTTGTCTGCGCCGATTTGCGTTGAGTTCGCGGCTCTGACCGGGCGTGGGATGCTTGCGGCTTAGTTTGCACGAAGGATACTTGTTGCTTTATTTTGCGCGAAGGATTCTCGCGGCTTTGTTTTGCGCGCGGGATACTCGCGGCTTAGCTTGCGCGAGGGATGCTCGCGGCTTAGTTTGCGCGAGGGATGCTCGCGACTTTGTTTGCGCGAGGGGTACTTGCGGCTTTGTTTGCGCGAGGGATACTCGCGGCTTAGCTCACGCAAGGGACACTTGCGGTTTGGTTTGCACGAGGGGTGCTCGCGGCTTAGTTTGCGCGAGGGATACTCGCGACTTAGTTTGCGCGAATGATGCTCGCGGCTTAGTTTGCGCAAGGGCTACTTGCGGTTTGGTTTGTGGGAGGGGTGCTCGCGGCTTAGTTTGCGCGATGGATGCTCACGGCTTGGTTTGCGCGAGGGATGCTCGCGGCTTCTTCGTGAGGGGGGCAGGCCCACACGGTGTTGGGCGGGGGTTGCTCGCGGCTTACTTCGTGAGGGGGGCAGGCCCGCACGGTGTTGCGCGAGGGTTGCTCGCGGCTTACTTCGCACGAGGGATGCTCGCGGCTTCTTCGTGAGGGGGGCAGGCCCACACGGTGTTGCGCGAGGGTTGTTCGCGGCTTACTTTGCCCGAGGGATGCTCGCGGCTTCTTCGTGAGGGGGGCAGGCCCACACGGTGTTGCGCGAGGGTTGCTCACGGCTTACTTTGCACGAGGGATGCTCGCGGCTTTTTCGTGAGGGGGGCAGGCCCACACGGTGTTGCACGAGGGTTGCTCGCGGCTTACTTGGCACGAGGGATCCTCGCGGCTTCTTCGTGAGGGGGGCAGGCCCACACGGTGCTGCGCGAGGGTTGCTCGCGGCTTACTTTGCACGAGGGATTCTCGCGGCTTCTTCGTGAGGGGGGGGGCAGGCCCACACGGTGTTGCGCGAGAGTTGCTCGCGGCTTACTTTGCACGAGGGATGCTCGTGGCTTCTTCGTGAGGGGGGCAGGCCCACACGGTGTTGCGCGAGGGTTGCTCGCGGCTTGATTAAAATCATGTGTTTGATCTGGTTGCGCGACCTAGTCTCGAAAAGCCATTTCTTGATTTACATACTGCCAAGGTAAACGATGAAAAGATAGTATTCACAAGCCTGGGCTTATGATTTTTACAATATTCAATAAACAAAATGAACGAATAAAGGAAACAGCTTAAGGATGGAGGTGGCGAGAGCGGGATTGGAAGACATCCATGAGTGATTGTTGGAGTATTGCTGGGTAGTCGGAATCAGCTTGGAGGACGACGAACTGCACGTCATAGGATGCCTGTCTGTGTGCTTCTTCAAGAGTGACTGGGAGCGTGATGGTGTCGATGACTGGAACTGGGTTGTTCCCCGAAACGCGTGCGCTAGCAGACATTAGCTTGAGGTGGCCGGTGGTTAGCTTGAGTTGAAGCAGTGTTGATAAAAATAGTATATTGACGTTAATTTCTTTGTCGACTAGGACTTGGCTCAACTCGGTAGACGGTTTGCCCATTTTGACTGTTGTACATCTTATACTCTGACTGGTGGGCGATCTTTTTCTTGATAGGAATTGATCAACCGCTCCTAGGCTGGCAAGTCGTTGGATTTCTTCCTTTAGTCGATTGCATTCGTTGGTGTTGTGGCCATGACCCCGATGATACTCGCAGTATTTTGATAGATCTCTCCGACCGGGGGCGAGCGGCCTGGGCCTGCTTAAGGCCGGATGGTCACGAATTGCTTCGAAGATCCTGCCTGGTGGGGCGTTGAGTGTTGCGGACAGACGTAACTCTTGCCCCTTATGAGTGCTCGCGCGTTGATCACAGTTTCTCTTGTGCTTAGGACATACACTGTTCTCTATCTTCCTTTTCTGGCTTCTACTAGGTCCTGGATTTTCCGGTGAAGGCTTTCTGACTGTCATGAATCTTCTGATGAAGAGGGAGGCGAGTTCGAGGCAGCTGTCAGTCTTTTCTCCTTGTAGGGAATGAAGCTAGGCTCGAGCTCTCCCTTTTAATGTTGTTGGAAATGTCTGGACCATAAGTTGATCTGAAGCGTTGCGGACGTGCATAATAGTTTCGAAATATTCTAGGTGTGTCAGTGGGTTGCCTGTTCCGCTGAAGCTACGGATTTCGAAGCCATCCTCCGAGCCTGGGGCTGCCCAAAAGTTTGGTGAGTTGTCGTTGGGCTGATCTTCGTTTAGTCTTTGCTCTGTGGCCGAGGCATCAGGGCTTGCCATGTTTCCAGCCCTCTCCTCATAATATGGACAGGCAAGATGATGATCGTACATTTCTCGGAGTGATGCGGCGGGTGCGGGTGAGCTGCTTGTGCTCGAGAATTCCTTCTCTATGTCGTATTCCTTGTACATGTAATGTGTCGTTGGAGAAAAAAGTTCTTCTGGTGGCAACAGATCAGCTTGCTCGAAGGGTTGAGGATTCCTTGGCCGGAGGGGTTTGGGTCACTTCGCATTGCATGCATTGCGTAAGCGCGGGTGATACTTAGGAGGAAGTATTCTTGGAGCTGGTGTTGCCCCCCGGTCGTTGAAGGGTTACGCTGGCGGGGCACATCTTGACGCGATTCTTCCTGTCCTCTGAGGGTTTGTCCTTCTTTCTGCTGAAATTCTTGCGTTGGGACGTGAGTTGACGGAGGCTGGGGAATGACTAGTGCTCCCAAGTTTCGGAGCAGGGTGAGCAATTTAGCTTGTTGTTCTTCCATTTGGCGGATGCGTCCTTCCAGGGTGGTGTCGGGAGCTAATGCGGCTTCAGCAGTCAGTGGCACGTCCACTAGAGAGTGTGAATGTGCGGGCTCGGGGTGTCCGCCAAGGGCGGAGCCTTCAGTTGTACGTGTGCTTCTCTTTGCCATTAAGGCTGAACTTGGAAAGGGCGATGCTTGCGATCTTGTCCTTCGAAGGATGCTTGGGGAAATCGTGTTCCCACAAAAGGCGTCAAACTGTTGCGGACTAACTCGATGCCCCGGTCGAACCGGATTAACTTGAACCGTCTTAGCTCACGGAGCGGTCGAGCGCGCACACAGTCAATGAAGATGAACAGTAGACATAAGTCTTGATGACGTGGAAAAACCCCCTAAATGGGTAAAAAACCACGTGACCGGGTCTGTGTCGGTCAAATTCCACTAGCTTTCGGTGATTACAGCACGCTTGGTGAATCGGGGCGACAGGCCGCTCCCGTTACAACTTGAGTGGAGAGAGAGAGACTATAGCTTCCTGCGGGCGACAGGCTGCACCGCAGAAGTGACTTAGACGTGGAAATGCGCGGGATGCTTCTGGCGCTTGCGCTCGGGGCGGTGCGCGCTTGCTAGCTTCGGATGGCTTCTTCCTTCGGCTTCCTCGAGGTCTTGGGCGTCCTTTTGCTGTCAACGCGCTGGTAGGGTGCTTATAGCCGCTGGTAGCAGCTGGTGGTGGTTCACGGCGAGCGGTGACCGACTCGGTGGAGGAGGCAGAAGAGCTCTCACCTGAGGAAGAAGAAGACAACTCGGAGAAGAGAAAAAAAGTGAAGAATGAAGGGGTCATGGGGTCCTTTTTATAGCCTCCGGGGGAGGATCATGGCGGCCCCACCACTAAAGTAGTGGGTTTAATGGGTGGTTACCCTCTTGATCCGACGGTGAGGAGAGCCTCCCCTCGATCGGACGGTGGGGAGGTTGTCCACGACGACGGGCCGCCACGGTGGCGGTGGTGGCTGGCCGGTCGGCCGACGGCAGGGGCGGCCAGCCAGCCTGGTGCCCGGCGACGGCAGACTGTCGGGGGCCGACCGCGGCTAGGCCGGCGGCTGGGCCAGCGGCCTACTGCGGCTCGTCCGGCGGCCTGCCGTGGCCGGGCCGGCGGCGGCTAGGTTGCCGGCAGCGGCTAGGCCTGGCCACTGCTAGGTGCCGGCGATTAGGCGGCCGGCCACGGTCAAGCCGGCCGCGGCCAGGCCGGTCGTGGCCGGCCGCGGCTAGGCCGGTCGCGTCCGGACGCGGCTAGGCCGTCCGTGGCCGGGCCGCGGCTAGGCCGGTCGCGTCCGACCGCGGCTAGGCCGGCGGCCTCCCCGCCGGCGAGGCCGGCGGTTCGGCCGCGGTTCGGCCTGGAAGGGGGCCGGCCGCCGGTGGTGGTCAGGCCGCCCGACGGTGGGGGCCTTCCCGGCGGCGGTTCTCCTCCATGGGGAGAGGGAGTGGGTCCCGCCCCCCCCCCCCCATGATTCTCTCATCATGAGAGTTCATGGGGGGATGGCCCACTCATGATCCACTTTTGGAGGAGATCATGGGGGGGGGGGGGGGCTTTTTCTCCTATAAATGATGGTGGAACCCATCACCACGTACTTTTCTTTCACCGGTTCTTTTCTTCTGCCCGATCCCTAAACTGACGCCATGGGCGTGACTAAGGGTTCGATTCTCCTCTTCTCGACTGTAAGGCTCCTCTTTATATTCAAAGATAGATAGTTCTTAAGGATTTAGGGGAAGGAAGAAAAACCACAAATCATTTTTTAGATCCAACTACCAATGGCGAGATCCTTCAGTAGGGCATGAAACAAAAGACAAATAAAATATTAATATAATAAAGATATTTCTCAACTATTTCATGTGCGATGAACCCAAAAGTATCATGTCTTAAAGAATATCTTCCTCTTGTCAGAGTTATCGATATCATCAATCAATGCTCATTAGTCTAGACTTTTAGTAAAATTAAGGATTATAGAAGATAAATCAAAAATATCACTGAACAATAAGTGCAATAGAAAATCTCATGTACCTTCACATAATTTCTCATACCATGATGAAACAAAATGTGGTTCATATTAGCCAACAATTGTTAGATATAGTGTACATCCTGTGTGATAGAGTTAGCTTAGCTCACCTTGAGTATTGCGGGCACCCTCTCTTGTACATTATATTACTTTGTTTATGTGAATGTATTGTATTCAATCCATAATTCCTATCATGGTATCAGAGCTATGGAAAACCTTACCATAGTCGCTCTTCCCGAACGCGCATCTTCTACGTTCGATCCCGTCGCAGGTTCGACGTCTTCCTCGTCGTATCTTCTTCGAATCCCGTCGCATCTTCTTCCGATCTCGTCGCAGGTCCCAATCCAGCCGCAAGTTTCGATCCCAGCCGCCTGACTCCTCCCTCGATCCAGCTTCCTGATCCAATCGCAGTTTGATCCCGCTTCCAGAGCGTCTCCGTCGAGCGCATTTACAGCAGATTCCTGATTCAGTCGAGCGTTGTTGATCTGATCTCAGTGTGTGTCCAGCGGTTTCCGTCACTGTTTTCTCCGATCGATCCCGATCCCAGCGCGCCTCCAGCGGTTTTCGTCGTTGTTTTCTCCATCCAGCTGGTCTGCTCCTGCTTACGCCGCACGACTCCTCCCTCGATCCTGTCGGCATATATCTTCTACGGATAATTTTGCAGCCCCGATGGCCTCTTACTACTCTGCCTTTCTCTAGAAGACGGATGTCATCCTCGATGGACGAAACTACAAGGCATGGTCCGCCACCATCGGCGTGATCCTCTGTGGTGATCTATTGGGCCACATTGACAGCACTGAGTTTGCTCCGCCTCCGCCAACTGTTAGTCATGTTGCCGACTCTTCCACTATCAGTACTGCCGCTTCTGTCCAGCGCTCCGACATGGCGAAGTGGCGCTCTGCCGACTCTCGCGCGATAGCTGTCATCTGTCAGTCCTGCGAGCTCCCCATTTGCATGACCGTCTACGATCTACCTAAGGCCAAGACGATGTGGGATCACTTGCGTCGACTCTACCTTCCATCTAGTAAAGCTCTGTGCTACTCTTTGTTTCAGACCCACGACGCCTGCTACCAGTGTGATCGGTCTGTACAGGCCTTCTTTGCTGAGCTCCTGGACCTCTGGCTTCAGTGCGATGAGATGGCTCCTTCCCCTTGCACTACTTACCCTCAGTGTGTTGCTACATCTCGGGATCGCGACTTTCAGTGCATGTATGAGTTTCTTATGCGCTTTCGACCCAAGTTCGAGTCTGTTCGTGCCCAGCTTCTGCACCGGGACCATCCACCTTCTCTCAGTGATACGTTGGCTTTGGTAATCGCTGAAGAGACTTGTCTTCACTCCTTGGACACTGCTACTCCTTCTGGTGTACTGACTCATGTTGTTCTTGCTTTTCCCAAGCTTTCACCGCAGTCCTCTCTTGTGAGTACTCCTCTGCTGCCTTCGTCGGGTTATAGTGCGCCAGTACGACCTGTTCTTCGTCCTCCGGTGCCCTCTACTGCTCATTCTGGTGGTCCTCATCGCCAGCCTGTTCGTTGTACTACTGTCAGTGTCTTGGACACATCAAATTTGAGTGTCGCAAGCTTCAGAGGGCTCAGCAGTCTGGTCAGCAGCGTGCTCCTAGTGCTCCTTCAGCTCACTTCTCTGTTATGGCGCAGTCACTCTCTGTCTCTGAGATTGCCCAGCAGATTGCCCAACAGGCAACAAATATCTCATGGTCCACTACATCACTCCTTTGTCTCTGTGCTCTCAACGACTGCTTCTGATGCCTCTGCCTCTCATCCAATTACCTCCGTCCCTACAAGTATCTCTCCTTTCGACTGATTGCTTGACTCTGGAGCCTCTTTACATATGATCTATGATGTCACCCATCTCTTGTCCTGTCAGTCCGTCTCTTCCGACCTTAACATCATGGTAGCAAATGGCACTCTCCTCTCCATCACCAACCGTGGTCTTCTTCATGCCAATTATTTTCATGTTTCTAATGTTGCCTACATACCCAAGTTATCCATGAACCCTATATCTGTCATACAACTCATATCCTATGGTTGTCTTGTTATTTTTGATGAGTTTGCGTGTCGTGTGCAGAATCGTTTGACAGGGACAGTCCTTGGAGCTGGTCGTCGCCGAAGTGGGGTGTACGTCCTTGATCGCCTTCATCTTCCATCCACTCTATCGACATCGGTGTCTTCAACGCTATGTCTTCCTTCGGTGAGTTTCTCTCAGTGGCATCACCGTCTCGGTCATTCCAATGGCTCTCGCTTCGCTTCCCTCATCATTCATGGTTTTCTTGGTCGTGTTTTTGTTGATCGGTCTCACTCATGTACAAGTTGTAAGCTTGGTAAATAGCTACAACTCCCCTATCAGTCTAGCGAGTCTAGGTCTCAGCGTCCATTTGATCCAGTTCATTCTGATGTAAGGGATCCCGCACAATTTGTATCCAAGGGCGGACACTGATATTATGTTATTATTGTTGATGATTATTTACATTATTGTTGGGTGTGCTTTATGCACTCTCGCTTTGAGTTTTTTCATATTTATGTTAATTTTTCTGCTATGGTGCGCTCACAGTTCTCTGCTTCCATACATATTTTCCACTCTGATTCAGGGGGGTACCTCTCTCGTGCTTTTAGAAGTTTGTTAGCTACCCACGACACTCTCCCTCGGCTTGCCTGTCCCGATGCTCACGCTCAGAATGACATCACTGAAAGGAAGCCTTCCACTTTTCAACTATGGTGCGCACACAGTTCTTCGCTTCTATACGTATTTTTCGCTCTGATTTATGATAACTGCATTAGCATTAAAAATATAACAGGAAAGTATCAAATAAAATTACATGCCATGCATACTCCCCAAATCATCTTGGAAGATTTCCACAAACTTGGGAGTAGGTGAGTAGCACTACACAAATCATGCCAAAGAAAATCAGCACTGGCTCCGAACTAGCAGTGGCTCCGAACTTAACACAAAAATCAGCTAGCCGGTTGGCCTCCCGAGGGAAGTGACGGAACAACACCTGGTTGAACTCCGCGAGAAAGGATAGATCTTACGCTATGAAAGTAGCATCACGCCAAGCTGCGCTAGTCAAAGACCAGCTGCATAATTCAATGACATTCTTGCAGTCCCCCTCAATTACGACCCCTTTAGCAGCAAGCATCGAAAGGGTGATAAGGCGCCTTAAAGAAAATAAAGCCTCCAGCTCAACCCTCCCCGGATCCCAATGGCGGAGCCCCGATCCAGCAACAAGGAGAATTGAGCTTTTGTGATCACGCACAACAACGCCGAAACACGCACAATTATTTGGGAGGACATCACCATCAACATTGATTATGATCCACTCTGGGGGGCACAAAAAAATAGGAGGCAACCGGCCTGGCTGATTGGTGCTCCAGTAACGCCAGAAAGGAAAGCCATCGGAGCGATTAATATTTTCCATGATGGATTCAGTAAGAACGGTTGGCATGTCGAAATTCCCCCCATGAATCTTCGCATTGTTGGCGCGCCAATTCTAAAAGATGGCATAACAAAGGACACGAATGGGGCCAAGCTCCATCTTGCGGGTCGCAGAAACCATAGCAGGAAAAACCGACCATGACTGAATCACGGGCAAATCAATCCCCCACCTATGGAGGGCGCTAGCAATGGCCCGCAGATCAGGGCTTCCGTGAAGAAGATGGTCCTGATCCTCGACAACAGAGCAGCCCTACAGGCATGAGGATGAATCAACGGATGGGGAGAGCATCCCATGTGAAACGCCACCAGAACATACGTTTACGAGGCCGCAGACAAAGAACTTGAAGCCATTTGAGATCATGCGAAGAGTTTAGAAAATTGACCAAGTGGGCAAGGAAGGCAATGGACTTGCCACTGAATTGCAATTAAGCTCCACGACATCCTGACCCGCCGCAGGGTAGAGAGGAATTTGCAAAATAAGATTAATAAGCAGGGGGCCAAAGTGCTGCTGAAGTTGGCAATCCCAATCCCCCTCCGCCAAGAGAAAATCAAAGACCAGCATGGAATCAATCACATGAAAATTAATAAAGGTTGGCCAAGAGGCCAGGATACGATCTTGAATCCACCGCCCCATGAGAACATTAATTTCCCTTCCTGTACCAATACGCCATCACGAGATCTTGAGCAAGCTGTTCGCTCTGTCCCTTAAGATTTTGATTACAGCGGAATCACTCAGTCTAGGGGTGCAGTTGTAGAGCTGGGGAGAATACCTTGCATTCATCACCCGAAGGAAGAGCAACTGCCTAGGCTGCATATATTCCCACGGCAAAGTGCGCACGCAAGGGCCCAGACCACTTGGCGGTAGCATGGAAGCCCAGCCCACCACAATTCGTCGGAATACACAAAGAGTTCCAATCCACATAATGCATACCCCGCTCGTTAGCAGACCGCTGCCAAAGAAAGCTCTGTGCCGCGAGCTCAATGGACTCTAGAATAGCCTTGGTAACAATAACATGCGACATAAGAAACGCAGTCGAAGCAATCAGGGAATGGTTAATTAAAACCGCCCTGCCGACCAGAGAAAGATGTCGAGATCCCCATGCCTGAATTTTCGATTGCATCTTGCAAACAAGTTCAGCGAAGTCAGCTTTATGAAGCTTCCGAAGAGCCAATTTAATACCCATATAGGTAAATTGCTCAACCCGTGGGAAGCCCAAGCGACGAGAAAGTATGGCTTTCTTCCATTGCAGGGTGGCATTGTTGAAAAGAATAAATGATTTGGAAGAATTAATACACTGCCCCGTCCATGCACAGTAGGAATGGAGAATAGATTCAAGTTGGGTGGCCCCGACAGTAGAAGCTTCCAAAAATAGTAAGAAGTCATCAGTGTACAGCAGGTGCAAAATCCGTGGCCCCGGGTTGGAGAGGAAAACACCCAGTGTGTGCCCCCACTACTGGATCGCCAAAGAGAGGAGCTCAGAGCAGATGATACCCCTATCGGCGACAACCGTCCTGGTGCGCTGCCCATTAAGAAGGAGAGAAAATCGCGGTGGCAAATGCATTGCATCGTCCAGCCGATAAACTCCTGAGGAAAGCCAAGCTGGAGCATCATTTTATACAGAGTATCCCAGCACATCGTATAGTAGGCTTGTGTCATATCAATTTTCAAAGCCATAAACCATGCCTTAGCCGTTGAGTGCGGAAATTTGTGGATAATTTCTTGAGCTAAAAAGCATTGGTGGGAGATTTGACGGCCCAGCACAAAAGCACCTTGTTCCTCCAAGATGGTCGAAGGGCGAATATATTGAAGACGACCCACTAAAAGTTTAACAACAATTTTGTAAAAAGTATGGCAAAGAATAATGGGGCGGAAATGCTCCGGCGATGAGGAATTCAAAATCTTGGGCAAAAGAACCACCACAGTCTCCTTCCAGTCTGGATGCATGTCTCGATGGAGAAAAACTCAAAAACCGCCCTGCAAACTTCAGGTTTCGCTACAGCCCAAAAATGTTTAAGGAAGGAGGAGGTGATACCGTCGGCCCCCGGGGAGTGGTTGGGCTTCATGCCTTTGATGGTGCACCAAATATCATCCTCCGCCCGTTCAGCAGCTCAAGGACCATGCTATCAGAAATAGTAGGTTTACCAGCAAGTGAAAGCCTTGCCACTTTTGCTCAAAAAATTGGAGAAACACCGCTTCAATAGCCATTGGGTCCTCCATAAGAGAGCCAGATGGGGAGAGGATTTGGTTGATACGGTTGCATCTGCGCCGGTTCAATGTCATGGAATGGAAGTATGCGATATTGGAGTCCCCCTCCGCCAGCCACCGCACTTACGCACGTTGCCGCCACCAAGTGTTCAGCCGCCCAAGAGTAATGTTCAGCACTTTCACCTTATGGATGAGAGTTGTTGTCTGCTCCGCGGTAAGGTATTTTGAGATCTGTTGGCTACCCATGACACTCTCCCTCAGCTTGCATGTCCCGGTGCTCACGCTCTAAATGACACCCCGCTGAAAGGAAGCATCGTCACATTATTGAGACAACTCACACCCTTCTTATCTCCTCCCACGCTCTTCCTCATTTTTGGGCTGAGGCTGTTTCCACCGCTGTCTATCTTATTAACCTGCAACCTTCCAATTTCCTTCAAGGCCAGAGTCCTGATGAGTGTTTGTACTCTCGACTCCCATGTTACACTCATCTTCGTGTTTTTGGCTAGTGGTATTATGTTCTACTCCCTCCACGTGAGTGTACCCAGCTCTCTGCTCAATTTATTACTTGTGCCGTTCTTGGATACAGTACTGAGCACAAGGGTTATCGATGTTATGACCCTGTTGCACGTCGACTTTGCATCTCACGTGATGTCATTTCTGACAAGTCCCATCATTTCTTTGTGTCCTCTGTCCCCTCGACCTCACACTCATCTATTACTCCCTCTGACAGTCTAACGTGCAGTTTCTCACTCTTCTATTCTCCCCTCCACATGTATCCTCTCCTCTGGTATGTCCACCTTCTCTTCCCTTGTCGTAGTCTACTTTGTCACCTCCTCTTCTCTAGTGGTAGTCTACTCCGTCACCTCCTCTTCCCTTGTCGCAGTCTACTTCGTCACCTCCTCACTCCCCCCCCCCCCGTCACACACTTCTTCCTCTGATGAGCTGTCCACAGGACCGTGTCCCTCTTCTTCCATATCACTATACTCTTCGTCCTCCTCCTATTACCTCACCTTCGGTAGACTCAGAGTTTGCCTCCTCCAGCAAGTGTCTTGTGGATGATTCTTCTGTGCGCCGCAATCCACCTCATGAGAGATGTCCTCCCGAGCCGAGTTTCTACCGTGAGGCTGCTCAGATACCTGAGTGGCAGGTTGTTATGTCTACTTAGTTGGAGGTGATTGAGCACACTCATACATGAGACCTTGTTCCTATTCCACCTGATGTTGTTCTTATTACTTGCAAGTGGGTCTTCAAGGTCAAAACTCGCTCTGATGGTTCTGTGAAAAGGTACAAGGCTTGCCTAGTTACTCGTGGTTTTCAGCAGGAGCAGGGGAGAGACTATGACGAGACTTTTTCTTCAATCGTTCACATGACTATAGTTCATACTCATATTGCAGTTGCAGCTATTCGTCACTGGGCTCTGTCACAGTTTGATGTGAAGAATGCATTTCTTTATGGTGATCTTCAGCAGGAGGTATGCATGCTTCCTCCTCCTAGTTTATCCTCTCCTCCAGGCCTTGTCTACCATTTGAGGGGAGCTCTTTATGGGCCCAAGCAGGCGCCCCGCGCGTGGTTTCTACGTTTCAACTCAACCATTACAGCCGCCGGTTTTCAGCCATATCCACATGATCCAGCTTTGTTCGTGCACTCCTCTCGTGGTCGGACCCTCGTGTTACTTTACGTGGATGATATGATTATTACTGGTGATGATCCTTCTCACATGGCTTTCGTCAAGCATCACCTGCAACAGCAGCTTCAGATGACTGACCTTGGGCAACTGAGATACTTCTTGGGCCTTGAGGTCAGCTCTACAGACCGAGGGTTTCAGCTCTCTCGGCAGCGTTACACATCAGATCTCCTATCTCGGGCTACTCTCTCCGACTCTCGCACATCGGACACCCCTATGGAGCTTCACCTTCAGTTACGTCCGGATGATGGGGTTCCACTCTCTGATCCTACTCGCTACCGTCAGCTCGTTGGGAGTCTCGTCTACCTCACCATTACTCGGCCCGACATTGCCCATGATGTTCATGTGTCGAGCTAGTTAGTTAGTGCGCCCCCTCTGTGCATTACGGTCACCTGCTACGGCTCCTGCGCTATCTCTGAATGATGACTTCTCGTGGTCTCTTCTTCTCCAACAGTATTTCTCTACAACTTCGTACTTACTCGGATGCTATCCAGGCTAGTGATCCTGTTGACCGTTGCTCTGTCACTGGTTTCTGTCTGTTCTTGGGTTCCTCACTTATTGCATGGAAGTCCAAGAAACAAACTGGTGTTTCTCGTTCCAGCACTGAGGCTGAGCTTCGGTCCATGACCACCACCGCTGAGGATATTATTTGGTTCCGTTAACTTCTTGAGAACCTTGATGTCTCTTCTCCAAATCTCACTACACTCTAGTGTGATAACACCGGTGCTATTCAGATTACTCTAAACCCGGTGAAGCACTCACTCTTTAAGCATATCGGAGTTGATTCTTTCTTCCTACGTGAGCACTATAGTCGTGACACTCTTGCTCCATCCTTTGTTCCTTCCGAGCAGCAAATTGCAGATTTGATGACAAAGACGCAGACGAGGACCCAGCATGTTTATCTACTGTCCAAATTCTCGGTGTATGATCCCCCGTGAGTTTAGGGGGGGTGTTAGATATAATGTACATGTGTGGTAGAGTTAGCTTAGGGTCACCTTGGGTATTGTGGGCACCCTCTCTTGTACATATATATATATATATATATATTACTTTGTTCATGAGAATGTATTGTATTCAATCCCTAATTCCTATCAATAATATGCGTCCATCAAGAAAAATACTAGGGGGGACAATGGGGGCAACTCTGACAAATGAATTTATAACCCTATGGTTGAGCAACAACAAAAATTCATGTCCGTGAATGACTGCGACGCCACACACGGGACAATGTGGCATTTAAATCTCCATGATATCACCTTACAACAAAGTACTGATATGCATAAATTATGTGCTAATAAACTAGAAGATCTCTGGTAGGATTTTAAAACAAAATTTCAATTCAAAAGAAAAAGATACCTAAATAAAGTTAACACATGCAAAGGTGAGCGCTAAAAATTATAAAAAATGAAGATAACAACAACAGTCGAGCCTTTATCCCACTATAGTGGGGTCGGCTATATGGATCCTTTGTCGCCATTGTGCCCTATCTTTAGTCATAATCTCACTAATGCCTAAGTGCATCATGTCTTTCCTTATAGTTTCATTCCAAGTCTATATTGGTCTACCCCTCCCTCGTTTAACATGCCTAGTGACTAGACTCTCACAACGTCTAACTAGTGCCTCTAATGGTCTCCTTTGTACGTGTCCAAACCATCTTAGTCGAGCTTCTCGCATCTTCTCTGCAATTGGTGCTACTCCTGACTTATCACTGATGCATTCATTCCTAATTTTATCCAGTCTCGTGTGTCCACAAATCCACCAACGCATTCTCATCTCCGCAACTCCCATTTTTTGATCATGCACACAAATAAAAAATAAAGATAATATCTTAAAATTTAGTATTGCGTAAGCTTCAGTTATCTGAAAAGTGGAGGACGAGACACTACCCCAAGGAAGAAGTGGGAACTCCCACTGCTGCTTAGGCACCAAGAAAAAGTACGCTGCCACCTACAAAATTTTGCAGCAATGTAGCTCCCGTAAATGAAACAAAAAGAGTTACAAAAATATGCAATCATACAAGAATTGATGCAGCAAGAGCATGGGGTGAGTGGAAAAACATTGAAGTGTGTTCTGTTTCATAAAGAAGATCCATGACCTCCATGCAAACTTCAAGGTTTATAAGGTTCCCTACTTTTGATAACTCCCTGCAGTTAATTTAGACAAAAAAAGAGGGAAAAAAGAAGTGCAATCATTTGTCAAATGCATAATATCAAAAAATATATATGCAAGTTCACAAAAAACCTTAAAGTTCCGTTACCATTCATGAACTACTACCAATAAATCTTGCAACACTAAAGACAAAATAAGAGGGAAAAAAGAAGTGCAATCATTTGTCAAATGCATAATATAACAAAATATATATGCAAGTTCACAGAAAACCTTAAAGTTCCGTTACCATTCATAAACTACTACCAATATATTTTGCAACACTAAAGACCCATGATAGAGAAAGGGATGAAGCAATTTGATTAAATAGCACTTCTCTTGTTGAGCAAAGTAACAAAATTTAAACTAGAAAGGTACTTAAAAATTCATCTCTACTTCCTAATCTTGGATCACGATATTTTAAGTACATATGTTACAGCATCACTTAAGCTTCTTAATTTAGTTAAAAAATATGTGCAGTATTATAAATGAAAAAAAATGATTATTCTGTTAACATAGTAAGACAAATCTGCTCCAATAGTGATGTTTAACCAAAGAACTGCAATATCACCTGAATTGGATCAGAAGTTCTTCGAGGAAGATAAAAACAATTTTGGACGCACCAATGTCAAATTGGATCACCTAAACAAGCAACAACTGAACTGTGGGACTAGCAGAATCCCAAATAGCCCCTCCTACAACTCTTTAAAAATCAGAAAGTGAGAAATAAAAACGTGTATGCAGTGGATGTACCTTCAAAAACACCCTCTCCTGCACAGAAAGGAATAAAACCCATTAATCATGAGTCCTGATGAGTGTTAAAAACAATTTGTGGTATGCATTATGGAATCTCATTCTCCATTCATCACCATACAGACTTGATGAGTGTTAAATAATCATTAATGTTATTGAAAGTTCAACCAATACGCTCCTACACAAACATGCATAATTATTATGGCTGCCCAGATTGTTTTGATGAAGAATGTATCAGATTGAAGAAGTTGACTGCATGTATGTGCAGCACTGTGACAAGCATGACGACACCACATCAAGATCAAATGGGCCCTTGAAAGCCGCAAACTGTGACTTTCTAGAAACTGCAAATAATGAATATCTAGAAGCCTCAAACAGTGGATTTCTGGAAGACATGAGTGGCAAGATCTTTGATGCAGACCCTAAATTTAAACTCAGAATTTATGGAATATTAGAAGTCTTAGTCTAAAGGTTTTGATATTTCAAAATAACCATCCTCAGCCATGGGACTCTTATATCTAATATTAAGATGTCTAATGAACTTATGATGATTTGATCGGACTCTTAAACCAAAAATTTAAAATTTTCCACAATGAAAAAACTTTGAGAATATTCATATCCTAAGATTATAGCGGGCGGGAGATAATGACAACTTGAGCTAAGAATTCTCAAATTTTGATCCAATCAGCAAAGAAGCTTAGATGTTTCACCCTTTCTGTTAGGAAACTAGTAGGAAGAAGGAGATCTAGAGAAGAAGAAGACGGCTAGGTTAAAACTAAAGAAAATACCTCATAATATCTTGCATGCCATCCCAGAGGGGTTCCGGGTAATATATACCCGGAACCAAGGAGGGGCCGGACCAAAGGGCTGGCCGGCCCCCATAGGGGCTGAACCGAACCGGTTCAGCCCCAAAACCGCGAAATCAGAGAGTGGGGGCTGAACCGGATGGTTCAGCCCCGTTGTTATGATCCTCCCGCCGCTCCCGACGCTTGTATTGTCTTCCAAATAGTCGCGACTCGGTCCGGAGCGTAACATTCCCTGCCCCATCAACAACCAGCTTGTCCTCAAGGTGGTAGTCAGGATAAAGCTCTTTGAAATCTAGCAGATCAACCCAAGAATTATGTGCCTCGGACGAGTTCTTCCATTTGACCAACAGCTCAGGCCGGTACTCGGCACCCCGTCGCTTCCACTTAAGCAATAAGACATCTTCCGGAAGGGGGCGAAGCTCGCCCGCGCCGGTGACTTCAGGTAAAAGAGCATTCGGTTGCACCGTGGCACCCAACTTTTGTTTGAGCAAGGAAACATGAAACGTTGGGTGGATGCGAGAACCCGGAGGAAGATCCAACTTGTAAGCGACCGGCCCCACCCTGCTGAGTATCCGAAAGGGGCCGTAATAGCGAGGAGATAACTTCTGGTTGAATCGACGAGCGACCGACAATTGCCGGTACGGTTGGAGCTTGAGGAAGACTTCATCACCGACTGCGAACTCCCTTTCCTTGCGATGCTTGTCGGCTTGGAGCTTCATACGGTCCTGGGCGATGCGGAGGTTGTCACGCAGTGTAATCAGCATGCGGTCTCTATCGCGCAGAGCACGATCAACGGCGGGTAAAGCCGTGCTTCCCGGCTCGTAGCTGCTCAAGGTCGGTGGAGGGCGGCCATAAACCACCGCAAAGGGGGTCATCTTACTGGCCGAATGATAAGATGTGTTGTAACAATACTCCGCCCAATGCAACCAATCCGGCCAAGTGCGAAGCTCATCCATCACATAGCAACGCAAGTAAGTCTCGAGACCCCGGTTTAAAACCTCCGTTTGTCCATCGGTCTGAGGGTGGTGGGAGGTACTGAAACGTAAACACGTTCCTTGCAGGCGAAACAGCTCCTGCCAAAATTTACTCAGAAAGGTAGGATCCCGATCAGAAATGATAGCACGAGGAAGACCATGCAAGCGAATAATCTCCCGAGCGAAAAGTGCAGCCACCGATTCACCAGTATATGGATGATGCAACGCAATGAAATGCCCATATTTAGACAGCTTGTCCACCACCACCAAAATCACTGATTTGCCCTGGGATTTGGGCAACCCGTCAATAAAATCCATGGATACGGTGTCCCAAATCTGCTGTGGAATCTCCAAGGGGACAAGCAATCCAGCCGGAGACGTCGTCTCGTACTTCTGCCGCTGGCAGATGTCACACTGGCGTACAAACTGTTGGATGTCTCGCCGCATCCCCGTCCAGAAAACATTGGCGCGGGCCCTTTGGATAGTACGAAGCACCCCCGCATGGCCGCCCGTAGGTGAAGAATGGAACTCATGCAGCATAATCGTCTTCCATGCAGAAGGAGGAACCACCACCTTGCCCTGGTGATAAAGCCGACCATTCAAAAGGTGGTAGCCGGCTGCCACGACCTCTCCGCGCTGCAAGGCCTCAACTAGAGCACGGAGCGTAGGAGTACGCATGACCTCCTCCTGTATTTCATCCAGAGAGTCCACAAGTGGCCCCGTGATGTGGGCCAAAGTAGATTCAGGGATGCGCGAGAGAGCATCCGCAACCACATTTCCTTTTCCCTGTCGATAGGTGATCTCATAATCATATCCCAAGAGCTTAGTAACCCATTTCTGTTGAAGAGGGGAAGAGACCCGCTGGTCCAAGAAATGCTTGAGGCTCTGGTGATCCGTGCGAATCTGGAAGTGTCGGCCCAGAAGGTATGGCCGCCACATTGCCACGGCGTGGATAATAGCCAACATTTCCTTCTCATACGTAGACAGACCCAAGGTTCGTGGCGGTGGGGCTAGAGCCTTGCTGTAGAAAGCCAACGATCGCCCGTCCTGCATCAAAACCGCCCCGATGCCCACACCGGAGACGTCTGTCTCAAGCACAAAGTCCTTCGAGAAATCCGGCAAAGCAAGAACAGGTGTGGTAGTCACGGCTCGCTTAAGAGCCTGAAATGCCTCCTCAGCCTCCTCAGTCCAAGAGAAGGCATCCTTCTGCAGCAACTGAGTCAAAGGGCGAGCAATCTTCCCATAGTCCTTCACAAACCGCCGGTAATACCCCGTCAAGCCGAGGAATCCTCTAAGTGCTCGCACCGTAAGTGGCTGGGGCCAGGATCTCATACTCTGAATCTTCTGGGGGTCAGCTCGAACGCCGAGACCGGAAACCAAATGTCCCAGATATTCCACTTCATGTTGACCAAATGAGCATTTTGAGCGCTTGGCGTAAAGTTGGTGCCGTCGGAGAAGGCTAAGAACTTGCTCCACATGCCTCACGTGGTCCGCCCAAGTGGCACTGTAAATAAGGATGTCATCAAAGAAAATAAGCACGAATTTGCGGAGAAGTTCACGAAAGATCTCATTCATGTTGGCCTGGAAGGTAGAGGGGCCCCCGGTCAACCCATTGGCCATGACGAGAAACTCGTAGTGGCCGTCATGTGTCCGAAATGCGGTCTTGTGGATATCCTCCTCTTTCATCAAAATCTGGTAATACCCGGAGCGCAAGTCCAACTTGGTAAAAATGAACGCCCCATGTAACTCATCAAGTAACTCATCCACTACCGGAATTGGAAAATTATCCTTCACCGTGGCGCTATTCAAAGCTCGATAGTCAACACAGAATCGCCAGGAACCATCTTTCTTTTTCACCAGGATGATCGGTGCTGAAAACGAACTAGTACTGGGTCGGATAATGCCCGCATCCAACATCTCGCGGACACTACGTTCGATCTCTGCCTTCTGAACATGTGGATAACGATACGGTCGGACGTTAAGCGGCTCTGTCCCCGTTTTAAGCTGAATCTGATGATCACGAAACCGCGAGGGGGGTAGCGTGCGGGGTTCCTGAAAAACGTCAACATATTGCTCCAAAAGGGTACGTAACTGAACCGGTACCTCTGACTCACTGGTAGGCGATGCCTGAACCTCCATGAGGATTGCCATCATACTGCCTTCCTCGCCCAACCGCTGCATGCTCTTCACCGAAATTTCCTTTATAGGTGATGATTTAAGACCCCGTAGGCAGAACTGTGTCTCACCCTGGTGAAACTCCATGGTCATGTGGTCCCAATCAAATGTCACACGACGCAACTGTCGGAGCCACTGCACCCCCAAGACCAAGTCCGAGCCCCGGATAGGCAACAGATATATGTCGGTGTGCCCCGTATATGCCTGCATCCGTAGTGCCACACCCTTGAGTACCCCCTCACACTGTAGTTTGCTGCCATCCGCTACCATAACCGGGAAGGCCGATCCCGTATCCACCGTGTGTCCGACGCGCCGTGCCACCGCCGGATGAATGAAGTTGTGGGTACTCCCACTATCCACCAAAATCGTGACTTTCACCTGATTCAGCCAACCTGTAAGTCTCATGGTGAGTGGGGGACTGCACCCTTCCAAAGCATGTAGAGACACCTCGAGGTCGCTCAAGTCCAACCCCTCATCCGATTCCGCCTGTGCCACGTCCTCCTCCCCGTCCTCCAGCAACATGAAAACTTGTAATTTCTGACACTTGTGGCCCGGTGTAAATTTTTCATCACAGTTGAAACACAGACCCTTCTCCTTCCTGGCCGCCAGCTCACCCCATGATAGCCGTGTCACTGTGGGCTTGCTACCGGCTCCTGGCTGTAGTCGTGTGGAAGCCGCAGGTGGCTTTCCCGTGGCTCTTGCCCTCTGCCTGTTGATGCGTTCCTCCTGAATACGCGCCAATGTGATGGCGTGATTTAAGGTTCGTGGCATGTGCGCCTGTACCTCATCCCGAATGTGCTCCTTGAGTCCCGAGACAAAGCAACTCAAGAGCGTCCTGTCTTCCCAATGAACCCGGTTTGCCAGTTTCTCGAATTCAGTGCGATACTCCATCACAGAGCCCTTCTGTTTCAGTTTCTGCAAAAGAGCTTCGAAGTCCTCGTACTCTAGCGGCCCGAATCGAGCTGTAAACCCTTCCACAAACTCTTCCCACAAAATGTGCTCCCGTCCGCGCATGAACCATTGCGTCCACTGAAACGCATCCTCCTCCAAATGGAAAGAAGCCAATTGTACCCACTGACCGTCGGGTACATCTTGGTAACGGAAGAACAATTCCGCCTTTTGGACCCACTCCAGAGCGTCCCCACCGTGATATTTTGGGAAATTCATGCGAGTCAATTTAGGAGCCAAGTAGGGCCGCTGTGCCCCTTGCCCGAGCCACCCTTGACCATATCCATAGCCATCCCGCCTTCCTTGTTCAACTGGATCTGGAAACCCTTGACCATACCCGTAGCCATCCCGCCTTCCCCGTTCAACTGGCTCCGGAAAAACAGGCCCTTGATGTTGTCGTGCTCCCCAGGGTGGAGGTGGTGGCTGGCCTGCCCAAGGAGCTCCCTGGCCGAACCCTCCCGGTGGTCCCCCATGCCGTGGAAGGGGAAGAATCCCTCCCGGATTGCCTGGAAGATGCGCCGCCGCTGCAGCAGGCCGCTGGAAGCCCTGCTGTTCTTCCCCGGGCCGCCGCCAAGGAGGACGACCCGCGCCGGAGTCGCCGTTGCCCGCAGATGGTGCAGGAGGCCCCGTCGACCCTGCTCCCGTCATCGGCTGGCGCCAGCGGTCGCTGATCGCGCCGGCCCAACCCGCGCCAGGTCCCGCGTCGCGCGCATCGGGCGGGGCTAGGTGTCGTGACTCCGATGCGTCGGACCCCGAACCCGCCTGTTCGTCCGCGATCAGTGATTTGCCCTTCAACAGCAACTTGAGTTCTTCCATGCGAGCATCCATTCGTTCTTCCAATCGATGCGTCGATGTTGTCATGTTCTCCTTCATTTCGGCCACCGAATCCTTCAACCCTACGAAGTTTTCTTCTAGAGCCTCCAACCGGCCGGCCTCCTCTTGCGTACGCGTGTTCACCATGGGAGAAGAAAGTCCTCTGATACCAAATGTTAGGAAACTAGTAGGAAGAAGGAGATCTAGAGAAGAAGAAGACGGCTAGGTTAAAACTAAAGAAAATACCTCATAATATCTTGCATGCCCATCCCAGAGGGGTTCCGGGTAATATATACCCGGAACCAAGGAGGGGCCGGACCAAAGGGCTGGCCGGCCCCCATAGGGGCTGAACCGAACCGGTTCAGCCCCAAAACCGCGAAATCAGAGAGTGGGGGCTGAACTGGATGGTTCAGCCCCGTTGTTATGATCCTCCCGCCGCTCCCGACGCTTGTATTGTCTTCCAAATAGTCGCGACTCGGCCCGGAGCGTAACACTTTCCTTGTCGTGCAGCTACTTTAAGGCCCCAAAATGGTGCCTCGCCAACAGAATCATGCAGTGCACCACCCAAATGGATGGTCGGTGCTTATGTTTCAAATTTTGATGATTATTAGGCTTAATTGCTTAAAGTGGACAGTAAATGGAGGAATGAATTGAAGACCACATTTCTTTGTTTCGTTTTAGAAAGGCTGAGAAGAGCATTGTAGGATAGAAAAGAAGGTGGAGCTAAGACTGCGCATGAAAGAACTGGATAAAGAAGAAACCACCAAAGGAGAGACCTAAGTCTAATGAACAAGGCATATTTCCTTTTCTTCTCCAGTTCAAGTAATCTACACTAGCATAAATAGTTTCAACTTCTGATCTGTAAATGAATTTAGGAACTTGTCGTGTGAACTGTGAAGAAAAATAAAAGAAACTTCTCTTCATCTTAAGTTGCATGTAAATTAGAAGGCAAGCAAAGAAGTTCTGATATTGAGAACTTACAATAATAACGATGCTTTATCAACAATCGACCCTCCTAATCTTAAGAAAACTATATCGTGTGCTTCCTTTCATGAATTTTTATGTTCTCATAGAAGCAGTCATGGCATGCCATAAATTTCATGTATGATTTGATTTCATGTTGAATTACATAACATTCATGATTTCCATGCCCAACAAGATTTCTTCTATGTTAATCATGCACAGCAGTTCATGCCATCATGTTGCATGTAACATGAGAGTAACCATGCGACGTCATGATTTTAATCAATTCATACTTAGGCTCCGTTTGGGACGACAATAGCGGTGGGAAAAAGCTCAATTCCCACCGCCATGACCCTTTTTAGGTTGCTTGGATATCGAGCTTTTCAAAAGAACTTTTACAAGAAAGCTGTCTGGGGGCTTTTTGAGCAGCCCGTCCAACATGACTTTCTAAAAATCATTTTCTTTGCTTTTAGCTTTTCCACTTTTATACGAAGATTTTCTTCTCTCATTCGTGATTTTCACCCAATCATGATCTTTGCTTCTCGCTGATGCCCCTTAGTAAACTGCTTATTTATGATTTATATAATATTTACTTATCTATGTGATAAATAATTAGCATAAAACACAATTTAATTATTAAAAAATTAAACAACTATTATTAAAAAGTTGTTCTTCCAAACAAAAAAACATAAACACCTTTTTGAAAATCACTTGGATGAAGATTTTTCAAACAGTCTGCAACTTTTTCAAAACAGCTTTCCAGACAGCTCTAATGCAACAACTGGTTTCCCACCGCAGCTTTTTCCGCCGCCACCGCCGCCACCGCCGCCCCAAACAGAGTGTTGAAGCCGAGAAAATCTCTACTCCAAAATATTCGGATCTAAGTGCAACCCGAGGTTACTTGACACGGTGATTTGACACTCCCGGCTCTAAAGACAGAATAAGAGAAAAAAAATGACTAAAAGGACCTCAGACGCTGCAGTAGGGAGGTCTCACCACGTACCCGAAAACTTAAGAAAATTTCTCCTCCACAACCAAAGATGGTTGAGCTAGGTACGAGGAAGGCACCACACAAACAAATTAGTCTCGAGGGGGTAGATGAGGGTAGGATTGCAAGATTTCAAGGTTCCATTCCTGGTACCCCTGGGGTCCTATTTATAGGAAAAACCAAAAGGGGGGACTCCAAGCGAGTAGACCCAGCCCTGCGAGCTCGTTCTCCGGGTTCTGCCGACTTCACAGATTTGCTGACTGACGACTATCTTCGATCCTCAGCCGTTCTTGGCGAGGTAGTACCAGAAGTCGCCTACTAGGAGAGTGTTATAGCTATTCGTCGTGATACATTGTTTGGATGCTCGCCTTAATGGTCAAATAATTGATACTCGCCTTAATGGTCAGATAATTGATACTCGCCTATGTTGCTGGGTGGTCGCGCGCCTGAACGAGTATGGTACTCGCCCGCAATAAAGGATCCCTCCTAGTTCACTGTTGAATGTTGACCTGGTCTTCAATGTTGACGTTGACTCCTGCTTCTGTGATACACCTGGGCCCTCCTTGACGAATAGGGGATGTACACAATCCCCGCTCTTTTCGAACGATTATGGAACTCGGAAAGAAACATCCAACCCACTATTCGGCAAGACCTTCAAGCGAGATTCGACCTCTTCGTGGTGCTCAACGCCCTTCATCCCCCGATCTATATAAATAAAGGGGCAGGAGACGATCCCTGGACGCCCTTTTCTGGATTATCGCGAGATGCCGTTCACAGCTGAGGAAATCACTAAGAAATTCATGTTCTTGGGGGAGATGCTCGACCCAATGCCCCCATCCGGCAAAAAACGTCGGCGCGATGGCGATGATGAGGAAGCCGATCGCCGAAAGCCGAAGAAGAAGAAATCGCAGAAAAAGCCCGCTCTCGCGGGAGAGGGGCCCTCTGCTCCTGGCGAGAGCCAAACTGCCCATGTCAAGCCCTTGACGTCTCGACCGCCACTCAGGAGGAGCTAAACCAAATGGGCCTGGGCGAGGATGTCGACGTCCCGGGGGGTGAGTCTGCTCACCCCAGTCCTCCGCCGAGTAGTCCAGCAACCAATCCTTCATCGCAAACCGAGGATGATCATCCTAATGAGGTGCTGGCCACGCCACCTGCTCCCACCGATGATATCCCTTCCACCGAGGTACTTACCCCTTCGTCTGTGCCATCTGAAGTCGGTCGCTCCTCTGAGATGTCGACCACCCCGCTATGTATGGAGTTTATGGTCAAAAGTCGCCTTTATGTTTCCAATCCCGGTCGCCCCTATTGATGAGTTCCGTTCCTATCGCAGATAAAATGCCACCGGCGAACCCTGGCGGCCCGAGCAACGCCTCGCCGAGTAGGAGCCATCCGTAGAATACCCCGTCTGTATCCCCGAGCCCTACGACTCACCATACGATGCAGCTACATATCGATACTGGGAGGCTGACTCACAGCTCGGGGCCTGATGAGTCTGATATTTATAGTATTTTACGTACTCATCTGGGCTAGATTTCACTCATGTACACTACACTTTTAGTTCATAATTGCTTGTATTTCACTTGTATAGACTTTAACTCTAAGTGCACTGTTTAGGCCCGTTGTGGTGCGCAACTGTACGCGATGTTGTTGGGGGTAAGCACATGGTGCTCCCCGTTCTTTTTCTGGTGTTCTGCTTGTGTTGGAGGTGTGTTCCCAGCTGTAAGTTTTGCTGTGTAGGTGGGCAGATCTCCTATGCTGCTCAGGTTCTTTCCTGTAGGAATCGCACGATCGTGCGTTTTTCTTCACGCACGATCGGCGCGATAATGCGATACCTACAGAGCCTCTTTCTGGTGATCCGCCCTGGGCCGTGCGATTTGCTCTCGCATGGGTTGTGTAGCCCGTGCGTGACCAAATCGCACGACCTCATCTTTTTGTCCAAAATTTTATGTAATTATCATCCGTGCGTTTTCTTCGCGCACGGTTGGATTCAACCCTGCGCAAAGGAAAATGCATAATCTGTTCTGTTGGCATGATTTTCAGTGATCTGTCAATAACCGTGTGATTTGTTCTTGAATGGGTTGTTTTGCCCGTGCGTGATCAAAATCGCACGGTCTCTTGTTGTATCAGGCCAGGTGTTTCCTGTGTGGTTATTATCGCACGATGCACGCATGGTCGTGCGTTCGACCGTGCGTGCCCTTTTTCTGACTGATTACTATTTAAGCGCAGGAAATTACCCTAGTCTGAATACTCTCTTCCATTTTCGCGCCAGGACTCCGGTGTCGCCCTATGTTGCCGCTCCACCACCACCCACCTTCGTGAGGTCCTCCGACCACAATCTTCTTGAAAATCAAAGGCTTGGATATTCTCTTGGCCTCCTCCATCGATCGCTTGCCTCCAAGGGTGATTTCGATCGATTTCTCGCTACACGTGTGAAGTTCTCCAGCGAGATCGAGCACGAACAAAGCTTGACAACCCTAGATTCCGGCTGTGAACCTCTAACGAGTCTCCTCCCCTTTGGTTGTAATCTCACTGATGTAATCTCAAATTTAAGGTTTTGAAAATTTACTTATTTTGATTTTTCTTTTTTAAAAAAAACATTATTTTAAAATGACGGTAGAAAATTTTAGGGTTGGAATTTAAGAAATGCGAGGGCCGAGAGGCCAAATCGACTTTTGCGCGCACAATTCAACGACGTCGCTCTGAGCTTTGAGAAGTTCGTTAACCTCGCTTGAGTGGTTCTCTCACGCATTCACGAGTCGAACCTTCCACGGAACCCACACGGTCACAAGCAAAATATGAATTTTAAATAACTTATGGAATAACGATATTATTAGCGGTGTGAACGTAACGACAACCCATAAATTAATTAAGAGAAGCATAAATTTAACACTAATACAAGGAGAGGGATCGAGTTTACCCAAATCAAAGCACGAGGAATGGTTTTCCCGTTTCCTTCCGCGATCGGGCTGAAGGCTTGCGGACGGATTCGAACTGGCGATTAGGGCTCGGCCAGAAGGGGGGGGGGGGTCGAAGTCGACGGCCCGATGCCCACTCCAGATCGCCGGAATAGGGTTCTGTAGTCGACGGCGGCCGGGCTACGCCTCCCGGTGGCGTGGCGGACGAAGCAGACTTCCGCACGTGGCTAGCGACAAGCACTTTGGACGGGCGGAGCGTTGCGCGAGGCTGGAGGTGACACCGCCACTGGAAGGAGGGCTCGATGTCGGGCTTTGCGGGATTCGCCGGCAATGAACAGGGAACGAGAAATGTCTCGTTCTTGTTCTGTCTGGTCTGTCTTGTCTCCACTAAATGGGGTTTTAAATAGACTAAATTTCCTCTATTTCTTTCCCTCTATAACACATGAAATCTCATAAATTTGATTCATTTTGAAAATATTCTCTTCTAAATGAACTTTCCCAATAAATGATGAGATTTGAATTTTGAAATTTGAATTTGAATTTTATGCTTAAGTAATTAATTTTGGGTTTGTCGCTATCGTTCTACTACTAGTAATACCGGATCTCTTTATTGAAGTCTCAACGGTCGGTCAAGCCGATGAGCCGGAAAGCAACACAGAAAATGCAGGAAACAGAGTGCATGAAATAAAATAAAATAAAAGCATAAAGGCTATGATGCGTCGCAGGGCGCATCAATTCCCTCGGGGTTGAAAAGACTCGACCCCGGTGAGATTTCGCAAAAGCTAGCGATAGAAAGATCTGGGCGGCGCCGGCGCAGCTCATCAGTGCTGATCCAAGAACTATCTGTGATGTCTCGTCCTCTCCATGAGACCAAATAACGTTGGTATGTCCCGTGGCGAGTGCGAAACTCTCGTACATCCAGAACCTGGTCTATCTCCTCAGTAATGGGTGTCTGCATTGGAGCTAAGTCTGGTGGAATCTCTGGAGCTGTCGTTGGTGGACTTGGGTTGGAACTAGGTGGATCTCCATAGAAAGGTGTCAGATCTGCCACATTAAATATCGGCAAAGTACCGAATTCAGCGGGCAAATCTAGGAGATAGACATTCTCCCCGATGCGCTTCCGGATTCGGAAAGGACTAAACTTCCTCTGCTGTAACTTGTGGTATTTACCCGGAGTGAATCTCTGCTTCCTGAAATAAGCAAAAACTCAATCTCCCTCTGAAAAGTATAACTCCCGGCGATGTCGATCGGCCAAGGTTTTATATTTTTCAGAGGTCGCTCGCAATATATTAGTAATAGATTTATGCAATTCCTTTAAATAATCAACATGGGCTTGCGCATCAAAGGAAATACGTTCATGATTCGGGAGGGAGTGACGATCAAGTAAATGTGGTATAGGAAATCCGTAAAAAATCTCGAAAGGAGATTTAGTGGTTGAGCGATTAATAGAGTTATTGAATGCAAATTCAGCCTGTGCCAGTATAAGATCTCATTGTTTTGGATTCTCCCCAGTCAAACACCTAAGAAGGTCCCCCCAAGCTCCTATTAACGACCTCAGTCTGCCCATCGGTCTGAGGGTGATATGCGCTGCTAAATTCGAGTTTGGTACCTAATCGGACCCACAACGTCATCCAAAAATATCCCATAAAACGAGTCCATCGAGATGTCATCCCATGGCCGCTCAGGTATCGGTAAGGGGGTGTATAAGCCAGTGTGTTGTGCGTGTCCCTTATACAGCTGATAGGTGGTACAGTGCCTAATGAATTCGGTGACATCACGCTAATTATTTGGCTAATAATAACGTGCGCTGGCGAGATCGTATAATTTAGACTGGCCTACGTGTCCACCTAACCCAGACGAGTGAAGCTCCCTAAGTAATGTCTCTCGAAGTGGTCCTTCACAGATGCAAAGACGTGTGCCCCTAAACAGATAACCCTCATTGACGACGTACTGTGTGGTGGGACCGTGGGATCAATCCCACTGTGCTGACATGAGCTCCAAATATCGTGAAAGAACGGATCAGTAGCATATAGGTCGCGATGTGAATCTAAATCAATAACGCACGACTGCAGGGTGACTAATAAATGTGTGTGACGACTAAGTGCGTCGGCTACGCGGTTCGTGACACCGGGTTTGTGCTTCAAGTGAAACGTAAACTCCTGCAGGTAAGCAGCCCACTTGGCGTGACGTCTGATCTCCTTCTGGGAGTTCAGATGCTTCAGAGCCTCATGATCAGTGTTCAGCACAAACTCGCGCTGAATCAGGTATTGTCTCAAATGACGGAGAGCCTGAACGATAACATAAAACTCTAAGTCGTACGTGGAATATCTAGTCTTGGCCTCGTTCAACTTCTCACTAAAGAATGCTATGGGGTGACCCTCCTGACTCAAAACTGCGCCAATGCCTATGATCGATGCGCCACAGTCAACCTTAAAACTTTTCTCAAAATCAGGCAGCGCTAATACCGGTGCACTCGTGAGTCTCTCTTTAACCCAAAGAAATGCTTTCTTGGCTTCCTCAGTCCAAATAAACAAACCCTTTTTTAGACAATCAGTCACAGGTGCTATCAAGGTACTAAAGTTTCGAATGAATCGCCGATAAAAAGATGCTAGCCCATGGAATCCTCGAGCCTCAGTAATCGTCTTAGGGCTAGGCCATGATTCTATCGTCTTGACCTTTACTCTATCAACTCTAATGCCCTCAGAAGAAACGATATATCCTAAGAAGGTCAGGCTGTCAGTCAAAAATGTACATTTCTTCAAATTTATATATAATTTATTTTCACGTAGTATATCTAAGACCCACCTAAGATGAATCATGTGCTGATCCTGATCAGTGCTATAAATCAAAATATTGTCAAAGTACACCACTACGCAAATTCCTATGAGTGGCCTAAGCACTTGATTCATCACTCGCATAAACGTACTGGGAGCATTGGATAGCCCAAAAGTCATCACTAGCCACTCGTACAATCCCTCCTTGGTTTTAAACGCAGTCTTCCATTCATCCCCAGGTCGAATTCTAATCTGGTGGTATCCACTTTTTAAGTCAATCTTTGAAAATACGCGGGATCCACTGAGCATATCTAGCATGTCATCCAATCGGGGAATCGGAAAACGATACTTGATCGTGATTTTATTAATCGCTCGACTACACACATACGACATGTCTCATCTTTCTTAGGAACTAGAAGTGCGGGGACGGCGCACGGACTCATACTCTCCCTAACGTGACCCTTTGAAATCAAATCAATCACCTGCCAATGTAGCTCCTCATGCTCTTTCGGACTCATGCGGTAGTGGGGCAAATGAGGTAAGCTAACGCCTGGGATGAGGTTTATGCAATGTTGTATGTCCCTCATCGGGGGAAGCTGATCGAGAAGCTCCTCCGGCATGATCTCAGAGAACTCATCTATAAGGGGACGCACCGTACTAAGAATGTCTAATGTAGCGGGGGTGGTATCGATACCAGATAACATATAGACGACCTCGATATCCTTCATCTCCTCCTGGAATTGGGACCCAGTCAGTAACATATTGGCGGAGGGGAAAGATATTGCGGAGACAGTGGTAGAAGGGGGTGAAGTCTTCTCTGGGGCTTTGGGAACAAGGTCATTCTTCTGGGGAAGAAGAACGATCTTGCGCCCATTGCGCTCGAAGGAGTGAGAGTTCTTCACACCATAATGAACTACGTGTCTATCGTACTGCCAAGGTCATCCCAGCAGGATGTGACATACCTCGATAGTAGCTACATGACACCAAACGGTGTCCTGATATGTATTGCCTATGGAAAACTCTACGAGACACTGGTGCGTGATAGGAATGGTAGTGCTACTAGTGACCCATGACAGGCTATAGGGTTTTCCTAAGGGCTGCGTTTTTAATTTCAATTTATCCACCATGAGTTGAGAAACAAAGTTCTCCATACTGTCGCTGTCTATAATGATGGAGCAGAACTGTCTCTGTATGCGTGCGGTGGTACGAAAGATGTTGTTTCTCAACCACTCGTCGTCAATAGGGGTCTTGGGAGTTAGGAGACTATGTTGGAGAACACACACTAACTGCTCAGGTTGTTCTCCCTCAACTTCTTACTCACTCTTTAACTCAGCCTCAGGGGTCGGGTCAGTCTGGGAATTACTAAGGAATACTCCATACTCAGGTTCTGACCCACTCTCAGAATCGATAATGCCGACGAAGTGGCGTTGCGGACACTCAGAAGACTTATGGCCCGGCTCCATACACTTAAAACATCTAAACGTCCCAGGCTGAGGTCTAGTGCCTACAATTTCCTTACCCTTGTTGGGAGGGGCAGGGAGTGTTGGGGTGCTCGTGGTCGCTACCGGTCAGGAGGACCCGAAAGGGGTGAAAGTGTGAGTCGGGTGGGACTTGTCAGTAGTCTTATTCCCAGATGTTCGTTTCTACAGTGCCTCTACTCTTCGTGCGCGACTCGTAGCCTCTCCTAAATCCTTGTAATCAAGGAGTTCCAACTGATCTCGAATGGAGTAGCGTAACCCGTTCAGGTAACGGGAAACGGTCATGTCATCGTCCTCTCGGAGGTCGAGGCGAGACTGCAAGACTAGGAACTCGTTTGTGTACTCATCGACAGATAATTTATCCTGACGTAGGTTATGGAACCTACGATACAGGTTTTGCATGTAATCAGACGGAACGTATCTCTTACGCAGTTGAGTTTTGAAGTCGTTCCATGTTGTGATCGGGGGCATACCTAAATTGAACCTAGACCGTTCTAATTGTCCCCACCAAACTAACGCAGATCCTTTAAGTCTAAGTGTGGCATACTCAACTTGCCTAGTTTGGGGCAATTGCTTCCAAGCCAGGAAACGATCCATACGTTCACACCATTCTAGGCAACTCTCGGGCTCTATTCTCCCTTCGAAATCACCCACGTCCAGCTTGATCCCCACATCCCAACGAGGTTGGTGACGTGGTTCGTTGTGTGCTTCCGGATCGGGGTGTGCAAGTTCTCGACCTCTATGGTCAGGGTCGATTTCAACCATTGGGGCAGGAGTTCGGTTGACGTGCAAGGTCGCTTCGATATTATTAACCGAAGTGCGTAGTCCGTTCATGATATGTGTGACACTATCCATACCGGTGGTGAGCGTCTCGGTCGTTTTCATTAAATCACTCATGTGTCGAGCCAGATCGCCTACGCTGTTTTCTAACTGATCAACACGTTTTTCCATCGAAAAAATTGAAAATAGATTTAAATAAAATTTTAATTTTTTTAGAGAGAGCTTTCAAGAGTGGGAGAAAAAAAATTTATTTAAGAAAAGCAAATTCCTTTTTTTTTGAAAGATAATAAATAAAAATAAAATTTTTAAATCCTTTTTTTTATATTATATATTAAAAAAAATTTAAATTCGCCGGATCAACCGATCCACGGTAGAAGTGAATCGAAAATCTCTGATACCAAACTGATGTAATCTCAAATTTAAGGTTTTGAAAATTTACTTATTTTGATTTTTTTTTTTACATTATTTTAAAATGACGGTAGAAAATTTTAGGGTTGGAATTTAAGAAATGCGAGGAATCGACTTTTGCGCGCACAATTCAACGACGTCGCTCTGAGCTTTGAGAAGTTCATTAACCTCGCTTGAGTGGTTCTCTCACGCGTTCACGAGTCGAACCTTCCACGGAACCCACACGGTCACAAGCAAAATCTGAATTTTAAATAACTTATGGAATAACGATATTATTAGCGGTGCGAACGTAACGGCAAGCCCATAAATTAATTAAGAGAAGCATAAATTTAACACTAATACAAGGAGAGGGATCGAGTTTACCCAAATCAAAGCACGGGGAATGGTTTTTCCGTTTTCTTCCGCGATAGGGCTGAAGGCTTGCGGACGGATTCGAACTGGCGATTAGGGCACGGCCGGAAGGGGGGGGGGGTCGAAGTCGACGGCCCGATGCCCACTCCAGATCGCCGGAATAGGGTTCTGTAGTCGACGGCGGTCGGGCTACGCCTCCCGGTGGCGTGGCGGACGAAGCGGACTTCCGCGCGTGGCTAGCGACTAGCACTTTGGACGGGCGGAGCGTTGCGCGAGGCTGGAGGTGACACCGCCGCTGGAAGGAGGGCTCGATGTCGGGCTTTGCGGGATTCGCCGACAATGAACAGGGAACGAGAAATGTCTCGTTCTTATTCTGTCCGGTAGTTTTAAATAGACTAAATTTCCTCTATTTCTTTCCCTCTATAACACATGAAATCTCATAAATTTGATTCATTTTGAAAATATTCTCTTCTAAATGAACTTTCTCAATAAATGATGAGATTTGAATTTTGAAATTTGAATTTATACTTAAGTAATTAATTTTGGGCTTGCCGCTATCGTTCTACTACTAGTAATACCGGACCTCTTTATTGAAGTCTCAACGGTCGGTCAAGCCAATGAGCCGGAAAGCAACACAAAAAAAATGCAGGAAACAAAGTGCATGAAATAAAATAAAATAAAAGCATAAAGGCTATGATGCGTCGCATGACGCATCACTCACCCCCCTTCATGTTGTAGTAATCTTCCTCTTAATTTCTTGGTTGTATGAACGATAATTGCAATTATTGCATAACTCTAATAAGTTCTTTAGTTTATTTCATGTCTATGTGGAATATCTTTGTAGTTTGTGCAAGTGAGGAGCACCTCCACCTTATCATTTCCATCCCCCGTTTGTGAGAGTGGTTGCACTAGCAATTGTTAATGGTGTGCATCGTGAAGAAGTGCTTTCGACCCTCACCGCACCAAACCGCACCGTCCGCCATTGTTTATTTCATGAAACCAAGTTCCACCTTATCTTTGCACTAGCAATTGTTAATGGTGTGCTCGTGAAGAAGTGCTTTCGACCCTCACTCCGCCATTGGAAACCATTCTCTTTGCTAGCCTTTTCGCTCATCCGCCTACCAAAGAAGTGCATCGCGGCCTGCGTAGTTTCCATCCACCTTGCGAAGTGGTGTTTGCGACTCGCACTAGTGTAGTTAATTTTTCTTTTGCTTTTCTAAAACCAAATCTAAGCTCATGTTCTAGTTTAATCTTTATAATAAGCTTTCTGAACGATAGAATCGCGCGTCCTAACCTGCGCTTCTCTGAGATCGATACTTGGAGATTTACTCCCAGATTTTATATTACTTGTGCGACCGGTACAATTGTTGTCAAGCGCATCAAGTTTTTGATGTCGTTGTCGGAGAGCGCAGACGTCGTGTGATTCTTCTTCTGTTTAGGAAAATGTTATACAGTTTGTTGTGTTTGTTTTTTGTTGTTGTGAGTGTATGCAGGGGCGAGGCCCTAGTGATCAAGTTGAGTTTGATCCAGAGATAGAGCATACGTTGTGTGCACGTCGTCGTGCTGCTATTGCTCACTCCAATCCGGACATAGGGATTGACACTCGGGGGTCCATCTGGACACACACACCATAGGCCTCCATCCTGGCTCGGTTCACTCCAATCGGCGGGACTGCTTCCTAAACGGCTGCCCCAAGCTCATGGCTCCCTCGCGGTCTCTACGACGCTCTCAATGGCGGAGGAATCTTCCCTCGTAGTCGGCTGGGGTGTTGATTTCAAACTCTTCTCCCATAACCCCCACAGTCAAGTGAGAAGTGCTATAAGGGGGCCAACGGCCAACATGCAAGGGGGGAGCTGATCTCGACCGTCAGTGCAGAGGTTTGGACTTAGGAAGACTCATAACATTACCCGTTACACTGTCTTATCACTTGCCCTGTGCGCTTTATGGGATACAAGTTGCTGACTCGCTTTCCTGACCACAGGGATGAGGGCGGAAGCTGATACGCGTTATCCAGCATATCATTAATGAGAAGACAAAGAAGAAAAACCCAAAATTTATGGGGATAAGTGTATATATTTAAGGAGAAATGATTATAACCCATCGTACAATCTCATCCTTTTTTCAGGCGTGGAACTTCTTCAGGTCGTTGTCGCTCCAAGTGTTGACAAATAGTTTTCCTTCATGATCTTACATGCGGTACCCTCCTGTTTCGAGCGCCTCTCGAACGATGAAAGGCTTTTCCCAATTTGGGTTGAGTTTTCCGACCGCAGCGGTTCTTCCTGCGGCATCTACCATTTTTAAGACCAGCCCCCCTGTTTGGAATTGCTTTATGCGGACGTGCTTGTCGAAGTGTCTTGTCATTCTTCTCGTGACTTTTCTTGCCTAGTTGATTCGAGGTCCCGAAGCTCTTTGATGTACTCGAGGGAAAGCCATTGGGCTTCCTCATTCTAGAGGCGCCATTCTTTCTCTCCTCCTTCCGCCGCGACTACCCGGGGGATTCTAACCTCGAACTCAACTAGGATGAGGGCCTCAGACCCGTGAAATAGTTTGAAAGACGTCTCTCCAGTGGCTAAGTTGGGAGTGGTCCTCAATGCCCATAAGATCGAAGGGAGTTGTTCGGCTCAGTTCGCCTTCTGATTAGCGATCTTTTATTTAGTAGATTGACGATGAGTTTGTTCGCGGCCTTCACCTGCTCGTTGCTCCGTAGATGATGTATTGAGGCGAATCGAAGATCTGTTCCCAACTGCTGACAGAAGTCGGTGAGCTCCAAGCCGACGAATTGTGGTCCGTTGTCGGTACGATGGCTAGGGGAATCTCGTATTTGCACGCGATCTCCCCCCAAATGAAACTTTTCACGATCTGGGATGTGTCCTTGGCCAGAGCTTTAGCCTCAATCCATTTCGAGAAGTAGACGATCATTACAAAAATGAACTTCTGATTCCCGCTAACTTAAGGAAAAGGGCCGATCAGGTCTAATTCCCATATAACAAAGGGCCAAGTGGTCGTGATTGAACGGAGCTGTTGGGCTGGTTGCAGCTGAAGAGGGGCGAAGAGCTGGCACTTCGAACATTTTTTGGATAAGACCTCAGCATCCTTCCTGATCGTCGGCAAAAAATAGTCGTGACGCGGGATCTTTTACTCCAAAGTACGAGTTCTTGAGTGACTCCCACACTCTCCCGAATGAATCTCTTCCAGGACCCGAGATACTTCGAGCTCCGATACGCACCTGGTCAAAGGACCCGAGAGAGTTTTCCGATACAGCTCTCCCCCGTGCATTAAGTAATAAGCCGCCTTATAACGGAACTTCCTCTTGTCTCCTTCGCCTGTCGGGAGTTGGCCGGTTATTAGGAAAGTAATGAACGGATCCTTCCAGGAAGCCTGCAGCTCGATCTCTATGGTTTCCCCTTCCTCGATAGATGGCCGGAACAATTCTGTGATGGTTCCACCGGCTCTTAATCCATACTTGACAAAGCGATCCGCCGCCGAGTTCTCCTCGCGAGGAACATGCTCTACAAAGAAAGACTGGAACCATCTTATCAAGCCCTTCACTTTTACCAAATACCTCTGAAGAATGGGGTCGCGTACTTGAACTCCCCCCCATTTGTGACGCGACTACCATCGAGTCGGTAAATGCCTTGACATTTTGAATTCCCAGTTCTTTGGCCAGACGTAAGCCTGTCACTATTGCCTCATACTCTGCTTGATTATTTGTAACTGGGAAGAGAATTTCCAACGCCTGCTCGATCCTTATCCCTTGAGGGCTTACCAGTACGATGCCCACTCCCAAGGAATTTTTGTTTGAAGCTCCATCTACGTACATTTCCCAGGAGATGGCTTCAGGGATCCCTAGGCCTTCATTTGCCTCAGTCGAAAAGTCTGTTAGAAAATCCGTCATCGCTTGGGCCTTGATTGCGACCCTAGGGTGGAAGGAAATATCGAACTAACTAAGTTCTATCGACCACTTTGTCAGCCGTCTAGAATGCTCCGCACCGCTCAAAATACTCCAAAGAGGATGATCTGTTACCACGCGGATGGAGTGCGCTTGGAAATAGGGCATGAGCTTTCGGGCCGAGATCACCAATGTCAAAGCCAGCTTCTCCAGAATGGGGTATTTAAATTCCGCCTTCTGAAACACCTTGCTCACATAGTAGATGGGGAGTTGCCGCTTCCCTTCTTCTTGCACTAGCTCCGAGCTTACGACCTCTGCACCCACCCCTAGATAGAGCAATAGGTCCTCTCCTTCCTTCGGGCTCTGGAGTAAGGGGTGCCTGGGTCAACTGCCCTTTAAGTTGCTCGAAGGCCTTCTCACACACCTCTGTCCACTTGAATTGCTGACGTCCCCAAAGAGTTTTGAAGAAGGGGGAGTACTTCTCTCCAGCTTTGATTAAGAAACGACTGAGGTCTGTCAGCCCTCCGGTCATTCTTTGGACTTCTTTGACGCTCTTTGGGGATGTCATTTTAACAATGGCCTTGACTTTGTCCAGATTTGGCACGGCCCCCTCAGGGGTGAGGATGTGCCCCAAGAATTTTCATCGTCCTGCCCCGAACACGCAGTTGGCCGGGTTGAGGCTCATCTTGTACTCCCATAGCTTCGCGAAGGTCTCCACTAGGTCTTGAATATGCTCCGGGATGCTTTTACTTTTCACCAGGAGGTCGTCGATGTAGACCTCCAAATTGCGCCCCTTTTGACCCTTGAAGACCAGGTCCATCATTCGTTGGTAGGTAGCTCCTGCGTTCTTTAGTCCGAATGACATCATTTTGTAACTATAGCAGCCGCGACGGGTGATGAAGGAGACGTCCCGACAGTCCGGGGGATGCATCTGAATCTGGTGATAACCTGAAAAGGCATCAAAAAAACTCATCAAGGTAAAACCGTCAGCTGAATCAACTAGTACATTGATCAGAGGCAAGGGATAATAATCCTTCGGATATGCTTTGTTTAAAAGGGAAAAGTCCACACACATCCTCTAGCCTCTTGAGGCTTTTTTCACCATCACTATATTGGAGACCCAGCTTGGTACTGAATCACTGATACAGTACCTGCCTCAAGCAGTTTTTCCACCTCCTCTCTGATGGGCTCGGCCAGCCCTGTGGCCACCGACCTCTGCTTTTTCCTGATGGGCTTGGCCTCCGGGTCGAGGTGGAGGCGATGACAAGCCACCTCTGCATCAATCCCAGGCATGTCGGCGACGCTCCATGCGAAGGTGCCCATGTTTTCTTGCAAACATGCCACTAACTCCACCTTGCTTTCGGCCTTCAGCGCTCCGTCTATCTTCAGCCTTCTGGGCCTCCCGCCCTCCATCATCACTTCCACCTCCTCCGCTGCTTCCAACCTTACCCTTCATTCCAGGACCTTCTCCAACTCTTCTGCTTCCTCCATCCATCTAATAGTGTTCAGTGCGTTCAGATAGCACTCCCGGGCAGCTCTTGGATCGTTCATGATTCTCACCTGGACCTCTCCCGGACAGTACTTCAAACATTAATGATAGGAGGACGGGCCTGCTTTGAAGAAGTCAATCAGCGGCCGTCTGAAGATGACATTGTAACAGCTCGGTGCATCTACTATAACGAATCAACACTTAATCTTTGTCCCACCCAGAGTTACCAGCAGCTCCACTCCTCCTTCAACATCCTTCCTCTCCCCGGAGAAGCCAAAAAGAGGTTCATCTGAGGTTATCACCCTCCCAGCCTCTACTTCCAACCCGTCAAACGTCCTCTTGAAGACGACATTCACAGAGCTCCCGTTGTCCACGAGAATCTGTTCGACGATGAAATCCTCGATGATGGCCTAAATGACAAGGGCGTCATGGAAAGAGTTTTCATTCTCCAGCAGATCCTCCACCGAGAATGTGATCTCTTCCAGCTGCCGAGGTGCCTGCGAGGTTGAGACGACACTCCTTCTGTAGATGGTGTGGAAAGTTCTCTTGCGGGAAGCCTCCACGCCGGCCCCTCCATGGATCGCTCCGATCCCTCTGCCTCCTCCTTGGCCAACTCCTCCACGACCTTCTTGGTCCACGCGATCCTCGTTCCTCCTTCTTGCAGGTCCCTGCTACCTCCCTAGGTCCTCTGGACCCATCTGCCCCTGGACTATCTGTCCTCCTTCTCCTTCTCCATCTCTTTCTCTTTCTCATGCCCTCCTCCTGGCCTCCAGGAAGTCTGAGCACATCACGGTTCCGTGCCCCTCGACCCAATAAAGATCACAATAGAGGGGAACCTCCGCAGGCCTGTTCCTCATCCTCTGATTCCTCCTCTGGAAACGGTGGCCCTACCTGGCCACCGCCATTGCTTCTCTTTGGTTTCCTCCTCCTTGATGCCCTCCTGGCCAGTTTTGACCGTCCCTCCTCTTCGGGGAATATCTTCTCATGAACCGGCCTCCACGGGGGCCGGTTCACGGGGTACTGGAACCTTCGTCACTCTATTTGATTATCAGGAGCCACGACGGGCCTCCTCTCTTCATGTCTTCGCTGCTTCTCTCTCCTCCTTGGTTCCTCTCTTCTCCCCTCTTGCTTCTTCACCTCTCCTTTCTTTCGCCACTCCCTGGGCCTCCTCTCTGGCATCTTCTCTTCCTCCTCATCGTCCTCCTTATCCCTGGTTGCCTGATCCAGCCTGGCCAGGAAGCTGGGGTGGGTCGATTCTCCTTTAATAAACTTGTTGACCCTTTCGATGAGCTCCTCATAAGACTCTGGAGGCTTCGTGCTAATATCGGGGCTGAAGAGCCCCTACTTCAGCTTGAAAGTCAGGGTCAGCATTAGGGTATTACTATCCACCTCCTGGATACCCAAGACCTCCCCCTGGAAAGCGATCAATGTAATGTCCCAACGTCTCCTGCTTGCCCTATGTTAGATGGAAAAGGGCAACCGCCTCCTTCTTCCTCTTCTCCGGAGTGGGGAATCTCGCCACCAGCCCACGACGCAGATCCTCGAAACAGTTGATAGAATTTGTCGGCAACTGGTGGAACCAGTCCCTGGCCTTCCCCTCGAAGGTGATTGCGAAGAACCTGCAATTGAAGGTGTCTGTCATGTTACGAATCGACATTATGTCCTCGAACCATTGTAGATGTTTAACCGGGTCGTCTCTTCTAGAGTAGTAGTTCAGTGTCGGGTCCCAAAATCTTTTGGGACTGGAGCTGACAGCACCCTTTCGCTAAACGGGCTCCTCCCTTTCTGGTGGCGAATGGCAAGTTGGCGAGAAGCACCAAACTCGCTTGCGCGAGTATCCCGGGCCCTCCATGATACTCTCCCTCCAGAATCCTGATCCCCCGGCTACTCGGCAGGTAGTACATTGAATGTGTTGGTCGTTCTTGCTCCCCTGCCACGTGCTCCTTGTCGAGCCTTCAGGGTGGCGCGACATCCTCCGACGGGGTCTCGCGAAGAGGCGACATCGTCGTGGCATCCGTGTGAGGAGTCAACAACGAGTGCACGGTATCCTCGATGCGCTGCGCGAGCCCGCCGAGTATCGAGCTAAACTCGGCCCGGGTAACATACTCGCTTGGGCCCTGGGAGTTTCCCGCCACTCCTTCTTGCTCACTTTCATTCACCATGCTGCCTACTTGTCGTACTTTCCTCCTCCAACTGCGATCCGCATTCACCGCACCAAAGTGCTGAAGTCGGGAAAATCTCTACCCCAAAATATTCGGATGCAAGTGCAACCCGAGGTTACTTGACCCGAAAATTTGGCACGCTCGGCTCTGAAGATAGAGCAAGAGAGAAAAAAATGACTAAAAGGACCGCAGACGCTGCAGCGGGGAGGTCTCACCAAGTACCCAAAAACTTAAGAAAATTTCCCCTCCACAACCAAAGATGGTCGAGCTAGGTACAAGGAAGGCACCACACAGACAAAAATTAGTCTCGAGGGGGAGATGAGGGTAGGATTGCAAGATTTCAAGGTACCATTCCTGGTACCTCTGGGGTCCTCCAAAAAGGGGGGACTCCAGGCGAGTAGACACAGCCCTGCGAGCTTGCTCTCCGAGTTCTGTCGACTTCACGGATTTGCTGACTGGCAACTATCTTCGATCCTCGGCCGTTCTTGGAGAGGTAGTACCATAAATCGCCTACTAGGCGAGTGTTGTAGCTATTCGTCGAGATACGTTGTTTGGATGTTCGCCTCGATAGTCAGATAATTGATACTCGCCTATGCGCTGGGTGGTCGCGCGCCTGAGCGAGTATAGTACTCGCCCGCAATAAAGGATCCCCCCTGGTCCACTGTTGACTATTGACCTCATCTTCAATGTTGACGCTGACTCCTGCTTCCGTAGCACAACTAGGTCCTCCTTGACGAATAGGGCTTGTACACAGAGCCTTAATTCATGAATTAGATCCAAGTTGTACATGTTGCTTAGCTCATGTCAAGTGCAAGATAAGAAAGAGGTCACGCAATGCTTTATATTTCATGAATGTATTCTCATATTATTATTGTCTATGCTCTCAGATTCTACTAATCTCATGTTACCATCTCTTTCTAATTCACTCCTAACGTTTACTAAAAGAAAGTAGAACAGAATCATTTTACATTATCTTAGAGATCTATCAATCACAAGAACAGAATCAACATTTAATTCGACTTTTTTCCCAAATCCTTTTGTTTTCTCCCAAATTCCAATCAGAATACAAAGAGTAGACCAAATGCAGCATTCCATTTAATTCAGGAAAAAAAAATTAAACTGCCAATCGACAGCTATAATAACATAAATCAAGGTTAAGAGTAGGCATACTCACGCCATCTGCAAAATCCCTAGTAGTGAAGCACTGGTCATCGATGAGCACATCCCCCAAACTCTTTAAACTCTTCACTGAAAGAGGCCGAGTGTCATGCAACTGCAGCGGCCATAGAAAGAGAATGAAGAAACGAGTCCTTAAAAATTAACGTATCATTCAAAAAGAGAATAGAAGCAAATACGAATTACTTTGCTGGAAACCCAAATTGAAACTAAAGCGAAGAGCTGCAAATTGCTCTCCGTCAGTGGACGCAGGAGCCAGCAGTCCTCAGCGCCTTTCTCCTCGTCGAACAAATTCGATGCTCTGTCGCCACGAAATCTCGAGGATTAGAGTCCCAATTGATAAAAGAGAACAGAAGGGGAGAGAAGAAACCTGGATCGAGAGATGGAGGGTAAGAACCCGTCGGCGAAGAAGGAAAGCGCGGTGTACTTGATGATCGGACGGAACGAGGAGTTGCTTTCAGGATTGGAAGCAGTGCAAGATTTTCTTTAATGTTTTTCCCGCATTGAGAACTGGAGATTAAAGAGAAGATTTAGGGCGAGATTTAGGTTTACCTGAGAGGAGACGATGAGGAACTCAAGCAGACGACGTCGAAGAAGAAGAGCGGGAGAATCGGAGCTCTCCATTTCCATCTCCGCCTGAGCAGAGGGAGAGTTTGCTCCGACTAACTTAAATATTGAATGTTCAAAATAGGCTCAAATTAATTTATTTTATAGAAAATTATATTTGCTTGTCAATTTCATCCGACTTCATTGTGTTATGTATTTGTGGGAAGTGCGGCCTGACTGATATCAAATGTTTATTAAAATTATTAAAATACTGTGTTTGCGAGGGGGCGATTAAAATGTGATTTTAGGCGATTGATATATGCATCTCTTAATTAGATATACGCAGCTCATTGATGTACACAGTCTCTAAATTGCTACTTGTACACTATATTATTATTGGTAACTCAAAATATAAGATAATCTTTTAGATTTCTAAATTTAGACTACACATTCATGTACTGAATACTTAATTAATATAAAATCTAACACAAAATTCATTTTAAATATCAACTACACATGTTTTATTAAATCAAAGGAGATGAAAAAATGTCCTCCAACGAGATATTTTTAGTGTTGGTGCCAGAATGGAGCGCGGGCAAAGCACCTCCGACGGATTTGGGCAAGATTTCGGCAAAGCAATGAGGTTATGGGCGGAAAAGGAGAAGAACGTTGTATCGGGAAAAATAAAGGACGGGCTGCGTTTATAATGGGTTAGAGTATTCTATTTCTAATATTAGAACTTTAAATATGGTAAGTGCATAGCCCATTTGGGTGTGCCTCCATCATCATCTTTTAAAATATAATGTGGTTCTCAATCTTCCTGTTTCTGTAGCCGAAGGGGTTTGCGAGGATGATCTTCTCCTTTTTGAGCTTCAGCAGGGCGATGAACTCGACCACGGAAGGCGGGCTTCCCATTCTTCGCCAACTCGGACGCGTTCTCATCTATTTCAGCGATGGGGGTCTCCAGCTCTGCGATAGAGGCTGGGAGAGTAATTCCCTTCTCTCTGGCCTGCTGCCTTGAATCAATTCCAGGCAACATAGAGGAGCCTGAAAATTCCAATCTCCTGCCTGGGGATGCTATTGTAGATCGGTTTGGCTCCGAGTAGGCGGCAATTGGGCTTGTTGGCGGCAGTAGGATCCTTGGCGGTGGTCGGCGAAGCAGTCAGTGGTGTGAAGCAGTGGAGTTCGGCGGCAGGAATCAAGGCAACGTTGAGTTATTAGATATTAGAAGTGTTTTTGAGTTATTAGACATTAAAAAATGTTATATTTGGAGTTGCAAATATCCAGTGAGAGACTGCAAATATAAGGTCCATTTTTTTTATGGACTCGCATTAAATATTACTATCAGTATGATCACTTCCATGAAATATGTTGTCAATTATATCAGACATCAATTTTTAAGCCTTTTTAAGCCAAGTGAGTTCATGAAGAGAGTGAACACAGGGATGATGAGTTCGCCAACCTTCTCTGCTGGAGTTCATAAAAAAATCCGAGGAAGAGAATGGCAGTTACAAGAGCAATCAAATTCCTAACAGCTGCACAAAGTAGAAGATTTTGATAAATTTGTGTGTTCAAGTCTGGGGCACAAATCCGTCCGATAAAGAATGGATCTTAGTGTCGTACGGCAATCATTTTTCGGCTGCCCTACGAATTCTTTTTGGCCATATTTTTGACCATTGTAAGATATCCTTCTCGCACACAATTGGCCATATTTCTACCTATTAATTTTTAAACCTTTTTTGACCATCGTAAGATATCCTTCTCGCACACGATCATTATATATCAACCATAACACAGCAGAGAACCTAAAATTACAGCACAAAAACAAGCAGACATGAACTTAATGAACTCTGTTTCCACAAAGAAACAATGTGAAACAACAAAACACCCAAATTAAAGACAAACAGGTAATAGTGCAGAAATATGCGTCAACATTCAAATGTTTCTCCCTCAAAAGGCCAAAACCCAAAAAAAGGCCTAAGAAAAATAATAGTTCAAAACGTGCTTTCTCGGCTTATGCTCTCGGACACAAGCGGAAAACAAAATAAGTTCGTGCATTAAAATTGCCAAGTATAACTCATAGGCGATGCGTAGCTTCACGTAAAAATTTCAAAATCCGACATCTCACCGGACTACTCAATTTGTATCAGCCTCAATTTAGACTCCACCGCAAGTGCTGCTGCTCTGTACCACGTTGCCACCGCCATAGCCCCGGGATCAGGAGCAGAAACAAGTATCTCCGCTGACACGTACGACGAGCGACCCGCCTGAGCTTGGAAACCGGGTGGATATGCATATTAACATTTCACAAAAGAATAATTAGTCTTCAGAAAAAAGAATAATTACCTGTGCCTGCATGTTTTTCGTCAACTCAGCTCCTCGCCAAGCAGCTTCCGCGGAAAGGACAAAAGAGGTCACGGGATCATCCCCGGCATCCAGCCCCTGCAACGACACGAGAATCGCGTCACGGTGAATGAAAAGGGAGCAGAAGCGGGGTATCGACGAACTCGCCTCATTCAAAGCAGCTGCGGCGGGAATAAGCGCATCCAGCATTGTGCGGTGCCCGGAGCTAGCTCCACCGTACTTGCTCACTGCGGCAATGGCTGCCTCGAGTGCCTTGGCCACTACGCCAAAAAGAAGGATTTTGCTCTTCAGACCACTGGAAATTTAGAGGCAGCAATCCATTACAAAATCACTCACAGTGCTTCGAAGTGACGTCAGGAGAGCCTTTTAAATTTGCGTAAGCTGCTTTGCATAATATTTCATATCTGTTGGAAGGGAGAACGAAGACAAATCATTCAAACTTTCCGCCATGATTGGTTGGAAAATGTCGATAAAAATTTGAACAAGAAAGGCCATGTAGAAATACAGGATTCCACTTGTTCCTCCCATCACCCTCCTAATCGACGTCCCAATCTCGTTTATAGTTCGTGCGACATCATTGAGTGGGTAACTGTGAAGTAGAAAGTTTAATAAACTGAGCCAAACACAGAAGCAAATAGATTAAAATAACTTGGTCTGCGTTCTTACCATTTCTTCATGTCCTCCAAAACTGCTGTGGCACCTCTAAACATCTGTACAAGGAGTTTTCCTTAAAATGACCTAGTTCATTCAACCAGAGAGAGAGAGAGAGAACGCGCTATAAACAACAAAATTGAATAGCCAATAAAATCAACTCACAGTAGTACCACAATCTCCATCACCAACTTTGTGATCCCATTCGTTTAGTTGGTCCCTTGAGCTGATAAGTGCATTTGCGGCGGCTTCGATGGCAGCTTCAATAACGCGACCTTGTTCGCTAAGCTCATGTGGTTGAGACAGCAGCTGTGTCTAGATTAAGTCATACGCTAAACCAAACACAAGAAAATAATCCACAAAGATGTTATCTCCAACCTCTTCTTACCTTCTCATTTGTTTCTATTCGAGATGGCTGTAAGGGAACAGGTATTTTAGCAGGCGGGCGATCTCCTGCAAATTAGAAATCCCGTGGGAGAATGTAAGAAAAGTGCCAGGACACAACATTCTGCATCGAAAAACTTGGCTCGGATGATTAAAGAAAGATTTTCCTTACAGTGAGTGAAGAGAGTCTTCAGTATATCTTTTTTTAAAAGTTGAGCAACGATAATGATGAAACATATAATGATTTACTTGTTGAGTCTTCTGAACTATAAACATTATCACCATCATCATCAATGGGCCTATCCAACTGCTTTTCATTTGTTACTGCTTAGTGATGTTGCATGAGGTATTAGACTTAATTCACACAAATTATATGGTACAACTTTGTTTCATTTTTAGCTAAGGTCCATTCCTTCAACTACTTGAGTCTTGACGAGTGAACCACTCAAAGAGATGCGCAAGAGAAAGAGAAAGAGAGCAACTTAAAATCACGAACATTGCATTATAATCAATAAGAATATATCTGAGAGAGGGAGAGAAGAGAGTTTCAAGAGGAGAGGAAAATAGAGAGTAGAGAGAGAAAGAGAGAGCCTCAAACCACTATGATCCTCCAGGATCCCCAAACCATAAGCCTCCCCCCCCCCTATATATATGAGGGAGGACATACTTAACACTATTAATTAATATATTAATTAATTATAATTTATCACGGCAACTTCAATATGTGTGCTCCATGAACTCCGACGAGGGGGATCCGCTTTAGTGAATGTGCTCGCGTAACAGACAAACTATACATGAGAAAAGTGGGACTAACTATACATGAGAAAAGTGAGTATATACATAGGCTAATTCAATTCTTCTGCACTCCCCCGCACGCTGGAGCATACAGATTGTCAGGGTCAAGCTTGGAAACAAATTGTCGAAATAATGGGCGTGTTAAGGCTTTGGTGAGAATATCATAAATCTGCTCGGCAACAGGAGCATGCACAATTCGTGTGCTCCATGGTGATAATGGTGGGGAATATGATGACCGGAGAGCGTTTGGTGCATATCTTGCCGAATATAGCATTATCCATCAAACCACATGTGTCCACACTTCCACTCAAAATGGTGTCGCTGAACGGAAAATAGGCACTTGTTGGAGGTTGCTCGGTGTTTGTTGCTTGCGAGGCACCTTCCCAAGTCCTACTGGGGTGATGCGGTTCTCACGGCCGCCCACCTTATTAACTGTATCCCGTCTTGTTCTATTTCCCATGATACGCCCCTCTCCTGTCTAGCCAAAAACCACATCGTCCACACTTCTCGCATCGCCCCTCGTATCTTTGGTTCTGTCTGCATTGTCCACGTTCATACCCCGCAGCGTGATAAACTGGATGTGCGCTCTATCCGGTGTGTTTTTGTTGGATACTCTCCTACCACCAAAGGATATCGGTGTTATCACCCTCCAACTCGTCGCTATTATTGCACTGTTGATGTTACCTTTCGTGAGGGGGAGTCGTATTTTGGTCCTCGTCAGGGGGAGACGGGTAGTAACGGTGACGAGACCTTTGACTCTCCTCTCCCGATTGTTGCCTCTCCTCATCTTCCACGTTCTCATGTTCCATGTACTGATCCTGTTCCTGCTTCTTCCTCGGTTCCTCCTATATTATACACATACTCCCGCAGACCCCGGACTGCTGAGCAAGTACAGACAGTAGATGTTCCACCAGGGCCGGTGCCTGTCTCCGCTCCAAATTCAGATGATGATCTCCATATTCCTCTTGCTCATCTCAAAGGTAAAAAGGATGGCACCAAACACCCCATTGTCAACTACATTTGTTATACTCACCTCTCTCAAGCTCACAAAGTTTTTATCTCATCACTTTCCACTATTATGATTCCTAAGACATGACAGGAGGTTGTTCAGATACCTGAGTGGAACAGGCTATGGAAGAGGAAATGAGTGTCTTGGAAAAAAACAGAACATGGCGGCTTGCGAGTCTTCCTCCGGGGAAGCGCACGGTTGGGTCACGCTGGATCTTCTCTATTAAACATAATCAAGATGGGGTGGTGGAGCGGTACAAAGCTCACTTGGTCGCTCAAGGATATACCCAGACCCAAGGTATAGACTACCAAGAGACCTTTGCCCCTGTTGCAAAGATGAATTCAATTCTGGTGATTCTCTCTTGTGCTGCTAGTCATGGATAGGAGCTACAACAGCTCGACGTCAAAAATGCATTCTTGCATGGTGATCTGGAAGAGGAAATCTACATGACTATCCCTCTGAGGTTTATCAAAGAAGGGTTCAATGGAAAGGTCTGTCGTCTGCAGAAATCCATATATGGCCTAAAGCAGTCCTCGAGAGCTTGGTTTGGACGGTTTAACAAGACCATGCTTCAACAAGGTTATGCTCAAGTACAAACTGATCATACTCTCTTTATCAAGAGGAGAGGAGCGCAGGTATCAATTATTATTGTGTATGTGGATGACATCATCATTACAGGTGATGACCTAGAGGAGATCGCTCACTTGAAAGAACAATTGGGTAAGGAATTTGAAGTCAAGAATCTGGGAAAGTTGAAATACTTCTTGGGAATTGAAGTAGTGAGGTCTCGTCGAGAGATCTTCATCTCTCAGAGGAAGTATACCCTTGATCTTCTGGATGAAACTGGGATGCTTGGGTGTGCACCCGTGGATACTCCAATTGAGGCTAATCACAAGATTGACGCGGATACTAGTGGGGAGAAAGTGGATGCTTCAAAATACCAACAATTGGTTGGGAGGCTCATATATTTATCTCATACTCGCTCTGATATTATGTATGATGTGGGTGTCCTAAGTAGATTCATGTACTCCCCCTCAATTCGTCATCAGCAGGCAGCATGTCGGGTATTGCGATACCTCAAGAAGTCTCCAGGACGTGGGATTCTGTTCTTTGCGAACCAATCTTTGGAGATTGAAGTGTTTACAGATGTCGATTGGGTCGATAGTCAAGATGATAGAAAGTCTACTACCGGGTATTGCTCGTTTGTGGGTGGTAACCTTGTCTCGTGGAAGAGCAAGAAGCGGAATGTTGTTGCTCGCTCAAGTGCTGAAGCAGAATATAGATCTATGACGCAAGGAGTATGTGAGTGATTGTGGTTGAAGACAATTCTCCAAGATATCGGTTTCCAGGTGAACAAATTAGTTACTATCTACTGCGACAACAAGGCGGTCATTAGTATTGCACATAATCCGGTTCAACGTTACAGAACGAAACATGTTGAATTTGACAGGCATTTCATCAAAAATCACTTTGACAAGGGGAATATCTGCACTCCATTTGTAAACTCATATGATCAGCTGGCCGATGTCTTCACCAAGGGGTTAAGCAGTGACAACTTCTTGAACAATACTGACAAGTTAGAAATGATCAATATATTCTCAACTTGAGGAGGAGAGTTGAATATACGCATTTTACGTTTTATGTTATCACATTTATGTATTCACGTGAATAGGTCACGTGTATTTCTTGCCTATTAATATGAATTATTAGCCCGGTTTAGGGCATTCCTCCTAATCGATTCTCCCTCTCTACTAATAAAGCCGGCCATAATTAGTTGATATAAGTACAGTGATGATGATTGAATGACATCAACAAGCAAAACGTGAAACATTGTGAGAAGGCATATGAAATCTATTATTAAAACAGAAAAACGAAAGAAATTTGAAATGCCACAAGTCAAAATGAAGATATGACCCTAAAATGCATAACTATTATCTTAAACTTTGTCATCCAATTTTCTAGCATGGGCTTCACCTATTTTGAGTGGTTCTATGTGTTTGTGTCATTCTGTAGGTGTGCCAAAATAAGATTAAAAGAACTAGAAAGTAAGAGCTCGTTTGAGCTTAATTCGCGACAACACAAGTACAGTCAAGTGCAAAGTAGAAATCCTCATAAATTTGATTTGAGGCAACAGTAAATAAGAAGAAAAAGAAGACTTTCGTTGAAGATTGTGCCAAGAGTTTCAATAACTGTAAAGAGCCAAATGTTACTCAGTATTTATGTAGAGCATTATTCTTTTCTGTAAAATAGTCCACCCAAGTCTAGATCAACTCTTCCATCCCCTTGCTTGATAAACTCTGAAAAACCTAAACTTGCCACCAGTGATGTTGAGTTGTGAAATGTTATATGTACGAGTCGTGTTTTTTATTATCGGGGTAGTTATGTCTTTTCCTTGTGTTTAGGTTTTCCCTTACTCAACTATATATATATGAGTAAGGGACTTGTATTATGAGGATGATTGCAATAGATTATCCCTTGTCCACTTGGTATCAGAGGAAGAAAAAAAACCATGCCCTAGCCGCCGATTGGATCGATCTCATCGTCTCCCGTCGCGCTTCTTCCCGCAAGTCATCGTCGTCGTCGCCCGTCTAACGCGCTTCATCCTGTCGCGTCTCCCGCCTCCCGCGCTTCATCGTGTCTCCTCCTTCGTGATGTCGGGCGGCACCTTTGCCGGCTGCTGAGAGGAACGACACCGCCATTCCTCCTTGAAGCAGTCCTCTCCTTCGTCTCCTTCATGAAAAAAAACTCCCAGCTGCGCCGCTGTGCTTCTCCCGTGCTGCTGCCCTGGGCTGCTTCGCCTACTACCACTCTGATCCAAGGTTGTTGTTGGCCTGCTACCGCTACCTGTGCTTCTCCCGTGCTGTGCTTCTCCCGTGTCAATCCAAGGTTGCTTCTGCCTGTGTTGTTGTCCTGCTACCGTGCTGATATGTTGATCTGCATGACAGAATAAGGTGTTGCTGATTTGTGCTTCTTGTGACGGTATGGGTGAACCCGATTCATCAGTTTCTTCTTCGGGCGTGATCCAGCCTCCGATGGTTGAGCCTTAGCGACCCCATGGCCACTATAGCTCCTTGAAAATTACCACGATTCCTCTGGATGACACGAATTACCTGGAATGGTCTCGTGTTGCACAACATGTCATTCGTAGTCAACAAATGTTTGGCTATATCGATGGGTCGATTACGGAGCCTCCAATGATTGATCCCTCCTGGAAGCACTGGGATTCTGACAACTCTCTGGTTGTGTTTTGGCTTCTGCATTCAATGTCGCCCAAGGTCTATCGGAGCTATATGTTGATGGACTCTGCGATCGAGATCTGGACTCGTGCTCGTGAAACATACTCTCAGATTGGTAATTTCACCCAGATTTATGAGCTCACTCGCCGCATTTTGGAGTTGCGTCAAGGGTCGATGACTATCTCATCATTCTTCTCGGAGTTTGAGCGCTTGTATCAAGAACTGGACTACTTTGCACATTTCACTCCAGTGTGTACAACGGATGTCGTCCTGTTAAAGCAACGAGAGGACCGCTTTCGTCTTCATGTCTTCTTAATAGGGTTGAATATGGAATTTGATGTGGTCCGGACACATGTTCTCCACCATTCTCCTCTTCCATCCCTTCGGGAAGCGTTCAGCATGATTATGAGTGATGAAGACCGCCGCAAGTCTCTCAGTGTTATGACTCCTCCTGATCGTTCTTCCTTAACGAGTGTTGGTCGTGGCCTCATTCCTACTCCTGCATCTTCAGTGCCTATCTGCGATTACTGTGGTCGACGGAACACTCTCAGAAGGCATGCTTCAAACTTCATCCGCATCTGGCACCTCCTGGTCGCGGTCGTGGTCGGGGTCGTGGACCTGGTCATGGAGGCCATAGGCACAGTGGCTACCGTTCTCATGACGCTGCTTACACTACTGATGTCTATAATGAGTCATAGTCTTCAGCTTCCTCCTCTCTTACTGCTCATGAGTTGGATGTCCTTTCGCCACTTGCTTCACTCTCAATCTGATCCAGTCACTGGAAGCTCTACTTCTCTTGTCAATGTTGTTATGTCTAGTGCTCATGCGGCTACCACCTCACCTTCTGAATGGGTGCTCGACTCCGGTGCTACCCACCACATGACTAGGTGCTCCTCAGATTTTCTCTTTTATACTCCTTTGTCTGGTAAGGAGAAAGTTATTTTTGCTAACAGATCGTTGCCCTCTATTGCGGGCAAGGGCAACATTTCTTGTTCTCCGTTCATATCTCTAACCTCTGTTCTTCACGTTCCCTCTTTTCCACGCAATTTACTTTCCATCAGTGATCTTACGAAATCTCTTAACTGCTCCATAACATTCTTTTCTGATTCTTGTGTTTTTCAGGAACTGGGTACGAAACGGAACATTAGCAGTGGTAGGTGCAGTGGTGACTTGTACTACCTGGACACTCCTCCCCGTTCTCAGGCCCTTTCCAGTTCTACTATTACTGCAGAGGAAGTTCACCGTTGGCATCTGCGTTGGGACACCCATCCTCCGTCTACCTGCAAAAATTATTTCCTGTTTTTAACCATTTCTTCAGAAATTTTCTTGTGATGTTTGTGATCGGTCTAAACATGTGCGACAGACCTCATCACATCTTTCTTTTCTTAGTAACACTCCTTTTGATGTTATACATTCTGATGTTTGGGGGTCGTCACCCATTGTATCGTTGACTGGTTTTCGCTGGTTCGTCACCTTTATTGATTGTTTCTCGCGCACTACATGGGTTTATCTATTAAAAAAGAAAAGTGATGTTTTTCCATGTTTTCAAGTCTTTCATAACATGGTGAAAAATCAATTTAATGTCACTATCCGCGTTCTTCGAAGAGATAATGGAGGGGAGTATGACGATCGTGGTTCCTTTGCCGCTTACCTCACCTCTCACGGTATCATCCACCAGAAAACTTGTGCTTACACATCTACTCAGAACAGGGTGGCCGAACGGAAAAATGGGCACCTCCTCGAGGTTGCCCATTGTCTCCTCTTGACGATGCATCTCCCTAAATCATATTGGGGTGATGCAGTGCTTACTGTTGCATATCTTATCAACTGTCTTCCTTCTCGTGTTCTCTCCTTTATTACTCCTCTAGCCGTCTCTCTACCTCTGGCGTGGTTCATACTTCTCATTTGCCATCCCGTGTCTTTGGGTGCGTCTGTTACGTGCATGTGCACCAACCTCAACGTGACAAACTTGACCATCGGGCTCAACGTTGTGTCTTCCTAGGTTATTCCTCCATGACCAAAGGATATCGTTGTTATCACCCCCCTCCCGGCGTATGTTATGTACCATGGATGTTACCTTCCGTGAGGGGGAGTCCTACTTTTCGTCCTCGACTCATGCTCTTCGTCAGGGGGAGAGTACTACTACAGATGATGTTACTGTTGTCCATCTGCCTCTTCTAACGTCCTCTTCCTCTATTCCTTCAACGCCTTCTACTCCTCCTATCCCGATACCAGACTCCTCTACTATGCTCTCTCCTTTTCCTCATGTATACCACCATCGTTCAGGTACACAGGTCACCGCCGCTCCACCTCTACCAGTGCCGACTTCGAACTCAGATTCTGATGATGCCGACCTGCATATGCCTCTTGCCTTGCTGAAAAAGGGTAAAGCTACTTCCACGCAACATCTGATTTCTAATCATGCGACTTATCGCCATCTTACTCTGATCCACAAGACTTTTGTTTCATCTCTTTTTCTAGTTATTATTCCAAAGACATGGCAGGAAGCATTGGCAATACTGGCATGGACACAGGCTATGCGCGATGAGATGTTCGCCTTGGACAAAAATCATACGTGGGATATCTCCGCTCTCCCTTCAGGAAAGAAAGTTATAGGTTCTCGATGGGTCTTCTCTGTTAAGCAGAACCAAGATGGCAAGGTGAAACGGTACAAAGCGCGTCTTGTCGCTCAAGGATACACCCAAACTCAAGGAGTTGTTATCAGGAGACTTTTGCTCTTGTAGCTAAAATGGACTCTATTCGGGTTATGTTATCATGTGCAGCTTGTCTGGACTGGGAACTTCATCAACTGGACGTGAAAAATACATTTCTCCATGGTGAGCTTGAGGAGGAGGTGTACATGAAATTCCCTCCTGGTTTTGTGAAGGAAGGAACTGAAGGGCTTGTCTGCCGCCTAAGGAAATCCTTATATGGCCTGAAGCAATCTCCAAGGGCTTGGTTTGGAAGATTTCTTACAGCTATGCTCAAGTTTGGGTACAAGCAAGCCCAATCGAATCATACCATGTTCATCCGGAGACATAAACAGCGCGTTGTGGTTCTCATTGTCTACGTGGATGACATCGTAATCACTGGAAATGATACAGAGGAGATTGTCAACCTCAAGACCCTCCTATCGACTGAATTTGAAGTGAAGGACTTGGGAAGATTACGGTACTTCCTGGGCATCGAAGTGGTTAGATCTGAGCGGGATATCTTATATCCCAACGGAAGTACATATTGGATCTCCTAAAGAAACTGGTATGCTCGGTTGTGTTCCTGCGAACACCCCTATGGAGGAAAATCACAGAATTGATGAAGATGGTGATGGTGATCATGCGGATGTATCACGTTACCAAAGATTGGTCGGAAAACTTATATATCTATCACATACTCGTCTCGACATTACGTATGAAGTTGATATTCTTAGCAGATATATGCATTCTCCTAGAATCAGACATCAATAAGCGGTGTATCGTCTACTGCGGTATTTAAAGAAAGCCCATGGTCGCGGCCTCCTATTCTCTAGGAACAAAAACTTGGAGATTGAAATTTTTACTGACGCTAATTGGACTTGGATGCCAGGACAACAGAAAGTCCACAACGGGATACTGCTCCTTTGTTGGTGGTAACCTCGTAACGTGGCGGAGCAAGAAGCGGAATGTGGTGGTCAGGTCAAGTGCAGAGGCAGAATATCGTGCCATGGCCCAAAGCTTATGTGAGGGATTATGACTGCGTACTGTGTTACAGGATTTGGGCTTCCCTATGGCAGCCCCTTTTTTCCTTATTCTGTGACAATAAGGCTGCAATTAGTATTGCTCATAACCCGGTCCAACATGACAGGACAAAACATGTCGAAGTGGATCAACACTTTATTAAGAATCACCTAGATAAGGAAAACAGTTGTTACTCTGTTTGTTCACTCCAAGGATCAGTTGGCCGATGTGTTCACCAAAAGCTTGGGTGTGATGTGTTTGCCGACGATATCCAAAAAATTGGGATGGCTGGTATCTTTCGTCCGACTTGAGGGGGAGAGTTGTGAAATGTTATATGTACAAGTCGTGTTTTTTATTATCGGGGTAGCTATGTCTTTTCCTTGTGTTTAGGTTTTCCCTTACTCAACTATCTATATGAGTAAGGGACTTATATTATGAGGATGATTGCAATAGATTTTCCCTTCTCCACTTGTTACACGACTTGAAGGCAAAGTAGATGAAACCAATGATTCATTCATGCATAAGAAACGCTCAGTTAGCTTGGTATAATATAATAATCTATATTTACAGCATGTATAAATGTATAATAACACATCAATATCAGAACATATATGCATGCAGTTTCCTAACAATCCGAATAATTATAAGCATAATTAAGAGCTTTGTAGTTCTTAAACACGAGAAGAAGAGTATATAGTAATAAACTTGAGACACAATTCATGCTCAAACATATGTTTATTGCTGTACCAAACTTGCTATAATTAAACATATTTAGTTTTATGCCGTATGTACCTTCAGTGCCCACAGGCCAGGACGGAGCTTTAGTTGGTGCATCCAGGCGCTGCAAAATGATATGATCTGCTCTCATAAGCGAAATAGAGAATCCTATATAAAAATGAAAATAAAAATCAATTTTAGATGAAATTAGCCACAGATCATTTGTAGCTTTATGCATTAACTACCTGCCATATCAAGAGATGTCATGAACACTCCAGTATAAACTCTGTCAACTGCAAGCCCATGCTCCAACTGCAGCTGTGGGACTGCCTTTCCAGAAGCAATCATGAGTTCCATCACAGTAGTGGCACCTAAGCTGTGCATGAGGCAAGAGGAAATCAAATATTATCACGCCAAACAATTCTCAGAAAGAGTATTCTGCTTAAATGAAACCAATCATAAGTAATTATCAGAGGAAACTATAATAAAGTTTCAAGTATAAAGAAAAAATTAACAGTAATTAACAAAAAGATTTGAAGTCCTAAATACCTCACAGTACCAAACAGAATAAAGAAGAACCTGGAGAGAAAATATAGAAAGACATGATAACTACCCTTACATTATGATATACATAGCTCTACCCTATAAAACACGGATACTTACAATAGTCTTATGTATCATACCTGAAAATGTTTCGGAGTCGGGAAACTCTCGGAAAGTATAGGAAACTCATCCCCGAAACTCCGGAACCTTCTTTTAATTTTAGATATAAAAATTTTTGATATTCATGAATACTTTTTGATATTACCAAATACGTCTGAATATGCTTGAAAATGCTGAAAATTTGTGTTTTATGATGGTGACAAAGAGAAAGACATGTGAAAGAAAAATTGTAGAAAAATAAGCGGTGGGATTTAATTGCTCACATAATTTTATTCATATTTATTATTTAGGATATGATACATCTTTGTGACACAAATCTTGCTTTCATTTATATGATATATGATGTATAGTGATGAAAAAATAAAGATGTGAATATCACACATGTCTTCATAGTAATTTGTGCTTCTATTAAAATTTTAAAAAAAAAAAAAATGTATCTCGTATCCAAGGTTTTTTTTAAATCATGTTTCTCGTATCTATATCGTATTGTATCGTGTATCTCGTCCCCGTCCCCGTGGAACATAGGCTTTACCTTATCGTCAACAGTTCGCACATACCCTGTTACGGTTGTGCATGCCGACGGGGCATGCACACGCCGACAGAACACGAACACGCCAACGAGATGCTGTGGCGAGTCTGCACGCAGAGGGAGGTGATGACGGGTCCGTCTAAAGGAGTGACCGAAGACGCGTCGTCAACATGATTTCTTTATTTGCGTTTGATATGTTATTTTAATTTATGTGTGCGCTTTATTTTTGCACTGCTTTTCGTTATCCGCACCACGCACTTATAAAGGGATGTGTTGTACTCTTTCATTATGCTTGGATGAATGAAAATTAAGGTTGCTCCCTAAGATTTCCTCTCAACCCTAATCCCCCCTTCTTCCTCACCTCCGCCAACTCTTCCCCTTGCCGGATTCCTCTCGGGATCGTATCAACTTGATCTGACCTGCCTCACCGCCCGCTATCTAGCCGTCGGTGATCGCGATTGCACAAGCCGCGACTTTCGTCTCGTCCGTTCCGCGTCTGATCCCGCCGCACATTGCGGCCTCCATCCTGTTTCCGCGCATCACGTCTGATTCAACCGCGCATCACGCCTGATTTAGCCGCACATCACGCCCGATTCAGCCGCACATCATGGTGCACTCAATCATGCTTCTAGTCGTGCAACGCTCGATCCTTCCACCACCTCCGCCAGCTAGCCGCGTCCAGTCTTCGGGCCGCCGATCCGCCCCTTGGGATTGCGCCAGGGAGTTTCGCCGCTTCCTGCGTCTGGGAGTCCGCGGTCCGCCATTTTTTGGCCCGATCCACCAATTGAAATTGTTGGTCTCTGTTTCTGCGGAATCCTAGCCCCATCTGCCGGAATTCCGCAAGTTTCGGGGCCCTTCCTTCGATTGTCAGTCGATTCTTTTAGCTACACCGCTTCCAAGTTGCTCTGGTCGCATGTGTCTTGTAAGCCATCATGCCCCAGCCCGTACCTTGCCTCCACTGCTCTGATCTGATTCCCTCTAGTGGCAGCTGCCGACTCTAGCCCATGGATCCAAACACTCGCTGCACTGGTGATCTTCCTCTAAATGCGGCCGCCAAAGCCCTAAGTCGCTGCTTGGAGGCTCAAGAGCAACTCATCGCCTCCATGCACGCCTCGCTTTTCGCCCTCCACTCCAAGATTAACTCCCTGCAGGTGTCTGCCGCTGTCGTCTCCACTGCGTCCCCACCCGTGGACTGCGGCTCTCTCCTAGGCGTCGGACCGCCGTCCATTCCTTCAGCACCCAGTCCTTCACCCGTTCCGGGCCGGTCCGCCGTCCATTCCTTCAGCACCCAGTCCTTAGCCCGTTCCGGGCCGGTCCGCCGTCCATTCCTTCAGCACCCAGTCCTTCGCCCGTTCCGGGCCGGTCCGCCGTCCATTCCTTCAGCACCCAGTCCTTCGCCCGTTCCGGGCCGGTCCGCCCTCTCCCTCGACATTCCCTCATTCGTCGACATTGACCCGATGGGTTGGATCACCAAGACGGAGCAATATTTCAACCTAAACTACACACCGGAACACGACAAGGTATCTACGGCGGAGGTTGGCCTAGACGACTCGGCCCTCCATTGGGCTCAGTGGTTCCGACAGTCCAGTTTGTGCCTCTCCTAGCCTAACTCAAGCAGGAGATGATTCGGCGGTATGATACCAACTACTCCGACTCCTCCGCTATCGAGCGTCTTTGCGGCGTCCGCCAGACAACCGATCTGGACGACTATGTTAATGAGTTCGTCCCACTGGTCTCCCACGTCCTCGGGCTACCACCCGATCACTACCTGGGCTTCTTCATGCAGGGTCTACTGCCATATATCCGCTCTTGCCTCCATACGCACCACCCTCACACAGTATCGGATGCAATGGAATTGGCGTGCCTGGTGGAGGCCGGCCTCTCCCCCCGGCCACCTGCTCCTACAGCCGACCAACACCAGCCTCGACCACCTTGGCGACCACCATCCACAGCTCCTCCACCGTAGTCGCTGCCTTGGGGAAACCGGCTGGGCCACCCACCGGACCCTCAGCGCATCTTGAATGGTGATTACAATGAGCTTCGCAGCAAGAGTCTCTGTTTTTGGTGCCTCCAACCCTACTCCCCCAACCATGAGTGCGCCGTGAAGAAGTTCCATGTCATCATCGGCGACGTCGACCCTCAGGTGATCTTGACCGACTTTGAGTCCCCGGAGCTCTCAGCGGGGGATACACCACTCGACTCCATCGCGACTGCGTTCCACCGCTTGTAGTTATCTCGTGCCTCGACGGGCGGGATCTCCCGCCAGTATACCATGCAGCTTTCGGGCACTTGCAGCGCTCGGGCGGTCCGTATGGGCGATGGGCGTCAACGACCCAATGGTGTATCTAGAAAATTGATAATGGGGTGCGCAAATTTTTTTTAAATGAAATAGCACAAACCCATATGTTTTTCCTCTCCAGATCAATGACTTGGATTGCGCTCGATGCACTCAGCTCATGTGCGTCCAATGCACTATTTTTTTCTTATGTCTGCCCTTCACCATAGGAATGCGTCACCGAGTTCTATAAATTTTAATAAGGAGGGTCAGACGTTAACTTCCTCCAACAAAGAAACTTTGAATGTTGTCATCTTTTCGAAACTGTTTCTCACTCATTTGACAGCAATTTTTTACGTATAAGTAATCAAAATTCATTGTCTCGGCGAGAGAAATCCAAATCCACAAATCATTTTGAAAAAAAATGGGGGGTCGGTGTCCCTCGGGCCCCCCTCTGGATTCGCCCCTGCACCAACTGATTCAGGGACGTTGCAACGCCGTCTCTCTTTTCGTGGGGTCCTATTCTATGACTGCATACTTCTACGCATTCTTCTTAGACAGTCTCTACGCAATTCGGGGGGTGGCTTGGCTCCGCATGCTCGGCGATGTATGCGTCAAGTGGGAGACTATGTCCATATAGTTCCTACGCGAGGGCCAGCCATGTCGCCTCGACGGTGACTCTGCTCTCCTGCGCTCTCTGATCTCCCTCTGCATTATCCAACAGACCACAGACGTCGGCCTCTCCACTGGGTTGTGGTGCCTCTCGGGCCCGTTTGTTGTGCCAATTCCTTTTCCGATGGTCAACCAAGAGCTGTCTACTCCGCTCGCCGACGTCATCCAGTCTCCGACAGGATTGCCACAAGTCCAGCCTTCTCTAGTCTGGAAGAAAGACGGCAGTTGTCACCATACTATCCAGCCAAGCTACTTGATCGCCGCTACCGCCTTCAGGGAGACTCTAGCTCGCAGGATGTCCCGGTTGCTGGGTCTTACCGTCTGGAGTCCGAATCTACGTAGCTGCCCCATAAGCACTGATGTCGACACCCCTTTGACCACTGCCTTGGGACAAGACATATTCTCTAAACGATGACATTGTTACGGTTGCGCATACCGACGGGATACGCACACGTCGATGAGACGCTGTAGCGAGTCTGCACGCGAAGGGAAACGATGGCGAGTCCGTCAGGAGGAGGAGAGACTGAAGAAGCGACGTTGACATGATTTCTTTATTTGCATTTGTTATATTATTTTAATTTATATGTATGCTTTATTTTTGCGTTGCTTTTCGTTATGCGCACCGTGCACCTATAAAGGGGTGTGTTGTACTCTTTTTCCTTATGCTCAAATGAAAGAAAATTAGGATTGCTCCCTAAGATTTCCTCTCAATCCTAATCCCCCTTTTCATCCTCACCTCTGTCGGTCCTTCCCCTTGTCGTATTTCTCTTGGGATCGTATCATACCCACATGATTTTATGTTCATCCTGGAAACAACAGGGGATTCGGGTGGCATAATAAAATATGAGTTATTGAAGTGTTTAACTTGCATTCTTACAAATTTCTTGTTAAGCAAATAAATGGTCTAACTTTGTGTATGCAAGATAAGCATTATAAATGCCAATCATAAAACATATATAACATAAATATGAAGTATTTCTCAACACGGTAAATATTTAGATGTTCTTAGAAAATCAATCAAGCTCCATAAGGTTAAATTTTTCTCAGAGTGCAGAAAATAGAGTGATGGAGATCGATCACATCTCATTTGAGCGATTTGTCATTATCGACATTTTTTTGACCGTCGAACGGGCAATCAGAGACCGTAATTGCAACGGGCTCAATTTTCCTTTTTTATGTACTTTTATTTTATTTTTCTGAAATGTATTTTTAGAATTAAGTTAAGTTATTTGATCAGACGACCATGGTCATTGGATATACCTCACCTAAACTCTTTCCCTTTACATATACCCTATTTGACTTATGGTAGGAGAGATCGAGAGTTTAGGACTTCCATGATAGGGATTCACCCGATCTTCTGCTCGGTACAACGCCAACTATCCCGCGTGGTATCGAAGTCGTCACGTCCTATCTTCGGGGATACCGACACCCCTATCTACTAGACCGCAATCTCTATTGCTCTGACATGTCTTCCCCAACCTTCATCCATCGACCCCTTCTCGAGATGACCTCCATCCACTTATCCCTCCACAAAAAAGACCTTCAACATTTGTACGGATACACCATTATATTTCTAGTCATATTTTGCTTAATTAATGTTGGCTAGATTTTCTTTCAATTAGATGTGTATTACCTATTTGCCGGTTTATTTGATTCTTATGCACTCTCAATTAACTAGCAATTATCCCATGTTATTAGATTTGAATGCATGTAATTACTTGTGATCAAATATGTGAGTTTTAAAAGAAATACGTGAGTTGTTATGTTTTGCTATTTAATTAATCGTGTGTTGGAGAAAATGCGTGATTTAATCATTAGGGTTGGGGGTCAATATTGTGTTATTTTGTTCATTGGATTGTGTGAATGCATTCATTTGTATCTTTAAGCTGTCAGCCCATAATTTCATTTGCATTGTCAAGTGCTTGTTTGCGTTCATCTAGGATATGGCATCACATGTGCACATGTAGATCCTCGTACGTCAAAGATCCAAAAGTTTCTTCGCACAGTAAGATACAACAAATAAAATTACACATGATATTCACTAAGAGCTAGTGGTTTCTCAGCACAACAGTTGTGTAATTTACAATAATCAATCGATTTTTAAATCTTCCATTGGCCCAAGCATTGGAATAACCTTCCATCTATCATATCATAACTAGCCAGAAACAAACAATTTATATCATAATTTCACAGAATGATTTAGAAAATCACCACATAGAATTCATATACGAGCCAACTATTTGCATAGTCCAGTAAGTAGAGACTAAGCAATACTTTGACACCCTTAATCATAGACCATATATAACATTTCCTTTATATAATTAAAAAAATCATTAGTCAAAGTGCAATTACCCATTAATCATTAGGACCACTCTATTTCCCCTCCTAATTGGCACATACTGAGTTTCCTGCAAGCATTTAGAACAATGATTTTAAACAGAAATAAACTAACCGAAAGGTAATGAATAGGAGTGAACATTTTATTATGAATTTTGTACCAAGGGCTGTATGTTTAATTCAAAAAATGCCACAAAACAAAATCAATTGATTTGACTGGATTTTCTTTGCACCAGATTTATGCAGAAAACGATATAAAAAGTAAATATATCAAGTAAGAACCAAACATTAAAAGTTACTTGACTTCGCATGCAGATTTTTTACTTTATATCAGCCATGAAATCAATCAAAGTACCCCGTTAACCAGAAACTTCTGCTTGGGAATATTAAATGGGATGTTGATGCGGAGCAGAGACGAGGACGCGTTTTGGGCCCGTTCGGGGCTGATTTGGCAACTTTTCATATATGGCGTGCCCGGATCGACGATCGGGCTCCGCGATTGCGTCCGGAGCATCTCCGCGAGTCAAAAATCTATATTACTTTATATTTTTTGAGTTTATTTTGATGTATTTTAAGGGCTAACCCACCGGCCAATCATAGTCGTTGATGGGGATGCCCTAGTTTGTGTTTTCTTATAAATAGGATGCTAGGGGGCTGATTTGAGCCATTGCAGAATTTGGAGAAGTATTCCCGGATTCCAGCGATCCCTCCCCGGTGCCGACGCCGTGGAACCTTAGGTGACGACTCCTAGGCCGTCAAACTCCTGCCCAAGGTACTCCCTACCTCCACCCTCATTTTCCCCACCTCGAATCCTCCATCCACCACCCGGAATCACCCCTACAGCCCACTGAAAATCCCCCACCAGACATCCCCTATTTTGGTTACTGTTCATTAATACATTTTACTATTAATTTCCAAAGTTCTCATTTTTTTTTCCTGTACCTGTTCCGCACCTCCAGCGGCTGCTTTCGGCCTCCCCTCCTTGCTACAGGTCTGCTGCCCCATTCAAGCCCCCCCTCCGCCCCTTTCCCTTCCCAAAACCGGCCACCCCAAGGGTTTTCTAACCCTAGCCTGCCACTCCTCTCACCTTCCCTTCGTGGATCCACTTCCCACCGCTCCGAAAACCCTAGATCTAATTGATCTAGCACTACCTTCCCCCGATCTACCGCCCACTTACGTATTCCCACTCCCGTAGCCCGGATCCGCTCTAAAATTAGCGGATCTACCCACCGACACTCCGATCCATTCTCTAGTGGCCGAATCTCGCCATTCCCGGCCCTCATCCCCTCTTTTCCACCGCGGGCAGCCACCGTGACGTCACCGTGCCACCGCGTTCGCCTCCGATCGCCCGTTTTGCATCCGGTCCCTCAACTTCTCCCCCACCTCGGATCATCCCACTGCATCGTGAGTATCTCGTGGTATTGTGTTTTGTATTTGACATTTGCACTTGGTTGTTATCTATATTTGTGTTGTGATCATTGTTTGGTAGTTGTTGTACTTTTACGCTAATATTTGTTTGTGAAATTAATCGCCGCCGCTTGCTTAGGCCCTCCGCGCGAAGGAAGCCGTTGCCAAATTGCCAAAATTATTTAATTGCTTCTTTATTTTGATTAACTGCGTAGTGTTGTTAATTCTCATTGCTTAAATTAATTTTGTCGTCATCCGACTATCGCATTGCATTTAGGTGTTGCATTAGCATATCCCTCGCACCTACACGTAGAGTCCTAGTGCCCGAGCACCACTAGCCTACCCCTACATCAAATTGGTATCAGAGGTCAAGGTTAGGCCATTTGCATGTTTTGTAGTGGTAGGCCATATAGAGTCTTTAGGTTTGTCCATGACTAATTATCGGCGTCGCTCCTCTCCTCTCTTGAGAGATTCGGAGTCCGCCTATACTCAATCTCATAGAGCGACTTCAGAGAAATCATCACGTTATAACGATGATTACTATCGTCTGCGGCACACCACTTTCCGAGATCGTGTCAACCCACCGACACAATCTCACTATGCCAGAGACGATCAGTATGATAATTGTCGTCGCTCATATACTTGCACGCGAGCGGATCGTGTTGATCCTTCGACTCGACCCGATTACCTTATGGATGACTATTTTGAGGATCCTCACTTTGAGAGAGATCTTGAGAGTCAGTTTTGTACAGTTTCCCCTTCCTTTGACGGCTCATCGAGACCCGAGTTTTTCAGTTATTGGCTCGTGGATATTGAGTATTATCTCGATTATTTTGAATTATTCGGTGAGCGTCGCATCAAGTTTGCGAAACTTAGGCTTTTAGATCAGGCGAGAGCATATTGGTCTAGCGTAGAGAGGACTCGCGAGCGAGATCGTCTTCATCGTGTCACGAGTTGGGTGGGCATGAAGCGTATTTTGTGCCAGAGGTATCTGCCTTCATCATATCGGAGTCGCTTGCTCGACTAATTATTTTCCCTTCAGCAAGGACCTATGTCTGTCGCTGAGTATAGGGATCGTTTTGATGAGTTGGTTGTGAGAAGTGATATCCGAGAGGACCCAGCCATGACCACCACCCGATTTCGGTCTGGACTTCGATCTGATATACGTACTGACTACTGAGGTGGCTTATCACAGTCCGAAGTCCCTCGAGCAGACATATCAGCTCGCCCTCCGCTATGAACAGTCCTTGAGATCCGCAAGAGCTGGTCGATGGGATTCTCTCCTTGAACTCCGCAGTACGAGTCCCTCCCCTATTGAGGACACCACGATGCCTGGTGCGGATTGCTCCCACCCCAGTAAGGTACTTAGCCCAGTGAGTGACCTACCTTTGGTTTCTGACGCTCCTCTAGTGGCACTGACTGAGAGTGAGCCTGAGCGACCTATTGAGTCTGTAGTATTGTGCCCCTCATCCACACCTCCACTTTTGGCATGTCCGGGTTTGATTAACACTCATACCCTAGACTCATGTCTTGACACCGCACCCGCAGACCCAGTCTTGAGCGCAGGTTTATGTCACTTTTCCCTTGGCATTACCCTGAGCCACGTTACGATCGAGAGCTCAAAGTTTGGTGTTGATCTCGTAGTGGCTATATAACTCATGCACAGGGGCACTACCCCTTTCGATGGTACTCATCAGGAGGACCTTGACCTTAGTGACGAGCCCTATGAAGAGCCCCCTGTTGAGCCTCCTGTTGATCCACCCCATCTTGGTGAGGTTGAGACTCGGGTGAGCCACTCAGGTATGATGCCTCTTTCATCATCATCTCTGGCCTTGCCCTAGAGAAGGGACCTTGAGTGGAGCATGACATATGTAGGGCCTACCTTGAGTCCATTTGAGCATACTCATATTGTGAGGACCTACCTTATGACACCTCACACACTGGATGAGTTTTGGGACACGCCACCCGCTGAGCCACCCGATGAGTTCTTTCTTGTCTGGGACGCTCACCACATTTTAGAGTCGCGACTTCTAGTCAATGCACACGATTTTCACTCAGGTGGTCGTCTCCTTCGTGATGACTTTTCTTACACACCTCCTGGGGACCCCCCCTGATGCGCCACGTTCCCCGAGAGACATTTGGCTCTTTACGAGCTCGTATTTGAGTATAGTTGTCTCTCACGGTCATCTGAGCACTCGTCACACACGGGATGAGTTTGTCTACACTCCACCGAAAGAACCTCCTGATAGGCCACCACATTTGAGAGACATTTCAGGAATTATTAGATTTTCTTATAAGGAGTGTACCGTGTCTGTCATGTTGTCTTTACATCATTTGCATTACCTGCATGAGTCTGCTGAGTCATTTGCACAACATTTACATGATTTGCATGAGTCGGTCCGCCGACGAATAATAGCAAGCAATGAAAATTACAAAGCTCATGCAGATAAGTGAAGGCGAGAGCAAATACTTAATGTATACGAGAAGGTAATGGTGCGAGTCCGTCCTGAGAGGCTCCCTTCGGGGCCTGCCAAGAAGTTAAGCGCGAGGCAAATGCGTCCGTACTCAATTATTAGTCGTATTGGGACCAACGCCTACCGACTTGACATCCCGGCCAGTATGGGAATTCGCCTTGTGTTTAATGTTGAAAATCTGACTCCGTACTATGAACCTCATGAGTATGTGGACCCGAGCAGTGGAGATACCCAGCCACCCCCATCCCCACTGTCGTTACCATATCACTCTCATACGTCCTCACCCATTATTGACCTCCACCCACCTGGGGACTCGTCTTCTTTGGTTTCACCACAGGCACCACCGATCGCACCGGGATCCACCACTCGTGAGTTGAGCGTTAAGAGCTTCATGGAGACCAGACTCCACCAGTGCATTTCCGCTACAGACGTTGGTGACTCTTGGGTACTTGCAGCAGAGCTTGATCGACTCGCCCCTGGACTTCGACTTCAGCACGTCCGTCTCCATTCACCGGAGATGACATCTTTTCAGTCAAGGGGAGTTGATCGGCGAGAACACTTTCCAGCGACGACACTTGAGCGACCTCTGGTGGACTTCTTCGAGTTTTACCCGGCATGCAGCGAGAGAATTTTGATCCCTATTCATCGGGAGATGAATTCTTTCAAGCCGGGGAGATTGATGCGGAGCAGAGACGAGGACGCGTTTTGGGCCCGTTCGGGGCTGATTTGGCAACTTTTCATATATGGCGTGCCCGGATCGACGATCGGGCTCCGCGATTGCGTCTGGAGCATCTACGCGAGTCAAAAAGCTATATTACTTTATATTTTTTGAGTTTATTTTGATGTATTTTAAGGGCTAACCCACCGGCCAATCATAGTCGTTGATGGGAATGCCCTAGTTTGTGTTTTCTTATAAATAGGATGCTAGGGGCTGATTTGAGACCATTGCAGAATTTGGAGAAGTATTCCCGGATTCCAGCGATCCCTCCCCAGTGCCGACGTCGTGGAACCCTAGGTGACGACTCCTAGGCCGTCAAACTCCTGCCCAAGGTACTCCCTACCTCCAACCTCATTTTCCCCACCTCAAATCCTCCATCCACCACCCGGAATCACCCCTACAACCCACTGAAAATCCCCCACCAGCCATCCCCTGTTTTGGTTACTGTTCATTAATACATTTTACTATTCATTTCCAAAGTTCTCATTTTTTTCCTGTACCTGTTCTGCACCTCCAGCGGCTGCTTTCCGCCTCCCCCTCCTTGCTACAGGCTTGCTGCCCCATTCCAGCCCCCCCTCCGCCCCTTTCCCTTCCCAAAACTGGCCACCCGAAGGGTTTTCTAACCCTAGCCGGCCACTCCTCTCGCCTTCCCTTCGTGGATCCACTTCCCACCGCTCCGAAAACCCTAGATCTAATTGATCTAGCACTACCTTCCCCCGATCTACCGCCCACTTACGTATTCCCACTCTCGTAGCCCGGATCCGCTCTAAAATTAGCGGATCTACCCACCGACACTCCGATCCATTCTCTAGTGGCCGGATCTCGCCATTCGCGGCCCTCATCCCCTCTTTTCCACCGCGGGCAGCCACCGTGCCGTCACCGTGCCGTCACCGTGCCGTCACCGTGCCACCGTGTTCGCCTCCGATCGCCCGTTTTGCATCCGGTCCCTCAACTTCTCCCCCACCTCGGATCAGCCCACTGCATCGTGAGTATCTCGTGGTATTGTGTTTTGTATTTGATATTTGCACTTGGTTGTTATCTATATTTGTGTTGTGATCATTTTTTGATAGTTGATGTACTTTTACGCTAATATTTGTTTGTGGAATTAATCGCCGCCGCTTGCTTAGGCCCTCCGCGCGGAGGAAGCCGTTGCCAAATTGCCAAAATTATTTAATTGCTTCTTTATTTTGATTAACTGCGTGGTGTTGTTAATTCTCATTGCTTAAATTAATTTTGTCGTCATCCGACTGTCGCATTGTATTTAGGTGTTGCATTAGCATATCCCCCGCACCTACACGTAGAGTCCTAGCGCCCGAGCACCACTAGCCTACCCCTACATCAGATGTAAAGGTGATTCAGCTTTAATTTAAATTTCAATCTAAAACAAGATCCAGGATAATATAAAAACATAGACTGAAATGTTGGTTACCTGCTCCACAAAAATGGCAACCATGAGTATGGGGGAATGTTCCTTTTGTTTTGGGGTCCATTTCCACAATGGGGCATGTTTGTAAATTTAGCAACCATGAGTATGGGGGAGTGATCCTTTTGTTTTGGGGTCCATTTCCACAATGGCTGTTTCCAACAGCGGCAGCCCTCCAATGTGGAGTGTTTTGTGTGTTTTGTGTGTGTGTGTGTGGGGGGGGGGGGGGGGGGCATATTGATATGTTGTATTAAATGTTTTTTATTATTATTATTAATAATAAATTGATGGATTCAAACAAGTATTTAAAGTTTATAATAAATAATTTGTTGGATTAATAATAACTGTTGTGAAATATTTATTAACTGTTTATGTTGGATAACAGAAAAAGAAATAATGATATCATTACTCATCCCTCAAAGGGGGCATTATATAGGGCTTGCATAAACTCTTAAAGCTAAAATTGCAATATGGAACTAAACCCAAATACACTTAAAGTCTCTAATAGCCTGACATTGACTCGATATTTTGAACACTTCCCCTCAAGTTGGAGGGGTAACCTTCAGCTTAAAACACCAAGTAAAGGCAATGGGGGTATAGACGATGCCGAACAAAACATCAGACGAGCCACCAGGAGAAAAACGAAACCGGGGACGTAGCCACACACACGACGAGGATCTCGCACACGACGTGGACTCGCAGAAAACAGGTCAACCAACATCATCAACACATACATGTGGAAGGTAATGGAAGCTGTGGGGCTAATCATCAAACAGGTAACCGGGGATAATCCGTCGAGGATAATCTATAGGGATAATCCACACAAAGGGCGGTTCAACACGACACAGTCCCACATGACACGGTCCCACACGTAACAACACGATGAAATTAAGACAACCAACAACGATTGTACCACAACTACGGGTGCAAGCGGTTTGGTTTGGGTCGGTTTGGACCCAAACTGAAACCAAACCGAAAATGGTCGGTTATATATTTCCCCAAATCGAACCAAACCTAAACTGATTGGTGTGGTTCAATAATAAGTGTGGTTTGGGACGGTTTTTCAAGACGGTTTTTGGTTTTATTAGAATAATTTTAAAACACAAAATTGATATTATTATTTTTATATTATATGATTATGATGTATCCGTATAATTGAAATTTGTGATAAACTAATCTTCATTTTAAATTTACTATTTGCATGTTTGTTTCGATCAATTTATGAGTCAAGAATATTATCTTTGACAAAATTTCTAAGAGATAAGAGTATACCATAAGTAAGAAAATATTAGAAAATTTTGAATATTTTAAAAAAGTGAAACTACAGAATATATAACAAATATTGGTATTAATTTTGAATAGTCATGAAAATAAAATGCAAGAATTTATCATATCTACATTGCTTCTTAATTATCATTCTCAACTTATCATGCACCTAATAACCAACTAAATTCAATGCGATAAATTTTCTAACATACACATGTAAGCAAAGTTGACATAATTGGGTCGTGAGAATTTGAGAGAAAGACTAAAGAAGCGTGAAAAAAACTTAAATCGACTGTTGTGAAGGCTAACTATATGATTAGAGTATACACTATAGACTAATATTTTTATGTATTATTAATTTATTCCGGTTCGGTGCGTTTTATCGGTTTTTGAAAATTGTAAGACACACCGAACTGAAATAAGGGCGGTTATACAAAATGAAAAACCACACCTACACCGAACTGAGCGGTTCGGTGTGAATATCGGTTCGGTTTGGGTGGTTCGGTCGGTTTGGGCGGTTTTCGGTTTTTTGTGCACACCTTTAACCACAACACATGTACCAATGAAAAGAAATATTGGGGAGAAAGAAACAACACACAACATAAGCCTAGAGGTCGTATGGGACATGGAACTAAGGTGAAAATCGGGAAATATCATCTGAGTCGCCTTCGTCCCAAATACTCTCACTCACGTGAAACACGCGTGCAGGAAAACAAGACACGCTAACAACAACAATAAACACAACGAACACAAGCAATAAACCAAAGACATGCACTTAAAAAACATAAAGAACGACCAAACCATCACGAAGCTTCTTTACCAACGAGAGGAAAACACCCGAGAAGAGGTAACAACGGCTGGCGGCACGGAAACACGAGGGGCAGCGGCTAGAATCGTCTGAGAGATGAAAGGCAATGGCTTGGTGAGCCAAAGAACGGCAGCGAGATCGAAGGACAGGAGTCGTAGCGGGATCCCCATCACAGACTGGATCAGTAGATTAGACCATGGGAAGTCGTCGATAGGATCAGCAAATAAAGATTGAACAGGATCAGCAGAGACAAGCTCGTTGATCAGATGTCGACAAGATTGTCAATAAGGAGCAGCAGAAGCAGGACGACAGTTTGGAGACGGGATTGACAGGAGAAGGATACTTGTCGTCGATGAATGCAGCAGTCGGGCAACGAGATCGACAAAACTAGCAACGACAGACTCGATATGATCGGGAGATGGATGCACTGACGGACTAGAGAGGCCTCACCGAGAAACGTGGACGCGCGGGACCAGGTCATGCTTTGTCGACAAGAAAACCATTGTCGAGCAGCATACGGGAGCAATGGGGGCCCACAAAAGCCCTAAATCTCACGAGAGCAGAAGCGATCGTTGTGGATATTATTTCTACTAATACCATATTGGATAATAGAAAAGTAAATACCTGATATCTTTATTCATCCCTCAAGGGGGGGCATTATATAGGACTTACACAAACTCTTAAAATTAAAACTGCAATATGTGACAAAACCCAAATATACCTAAAGTCTCTAATAGATCGACATTGACATGATATTTTCAATAATTTAGAATGTTAAATAAATATTTATTATTAGATTACACCTAAAATTACCATTATAAACAATTAAAATTATTTTTATTGTTCCACAACTCATTTTCTCATAGCAATTTCACACCATTGATTTTGTCACCAATGTGGCAGAGGCAATAAGAGCTTTAATGACCATGGAGTACATATACAATATTTAAATAACCAAGGGAAAAGGTCAATGCCCAATAGAAGTGTCGCTTACAACATGAGCAACATTGTTTTCTTGCTTGGCTCTTTTAAGTGAAAGAACCCTGCCTGCGTCGTCTAGGATCATTGGGACTTTTCTCAATAGTAAAATGTTCTAAGAAGAGTCAAACTATTGTTCCCATTCATGATCTGCGTAGATTGCTTGATCTTTTATCTCCGAAAAAGATCAATAAGAATCTCCTGAGGCTTAGTAAAGGGGACTACACTTCGAGTGCGGTCGTCGGCCAATGGGATCCACACACGTCTATTATTGCATGAGACGTGATTGGAACTTCATTTAGACGATCCAAGTGTGTGGTGGTGTCTGAAACACTATTTGGATATTTTTATACATTTTTTGAATTTTTTAGCTTTTTACGACCAACTAACATGTACGATCAATTATAGCTATCCGCGATGCTTGAATTATGTATGTTTAGCATAAATAAGAGGGAGGGTGGCTGGTTTTAAGTTTATTGGGAGACACACTTACCCGGAATCTGAAGATCTCACATGTTCTCGAGTCCACAAAACCCTATGGTGACAATTCTTTGGGTTTGTATCTTATTTTCCTTGCATGCCCTAGCCTACCGGTCCCCTTCCCATCCACCCCACCCCCAGATGACTAATCTCCATCGTCCACCCCTAGTAGGTATCGAAACCCCTAGCCAACCCTCTGCAAATCCTTCTCCAAAACAGCCGCAGTTCACTAATTTCTCCCTTCGCCCCCACCTCCCTCCTACTCTTACAGCTTTTTCCATGCAGAAGATCACTCCTAGGCCACGCGTAACACTGGCGTCCACTCCGCCTTCAACCCTACATCCACCAGCCCTCCATTTCCCCATCCCCAGCAACCCACTATCCTTACAATATCACCCCACTCCATTTACAGTAGCTAACGGCCCTATCAATCCCCATCGTTTCACACCACTCCAATGTGATCCTAGCCAATCCTGCATACTGCCTTCCCCTCCCTTCCCCCCCCCCCACCATATCCAGCCCCAAACAGCCCTCAATCTACTCCGACAACCACCTTCCGGCACTCCTCATACCACCGGATAGTTGTGGCCTCATTTACTATCATCGGAACTCTTCACTCTCGTGTACGGATCCTGACTTGTGAGTGTTTATTGTTCGGTTTGATTATTCTTCATTATTGTTAAACGAAGTTGGTTATATATATGATTATGAATGCTTTGTCTTGCTATTTGTTTGTGACTAATCTTGACTTGGGTACATTCACCGCTAGCGCGTACTAATTTTTAGCCCTCCAATCGGAGAAAAGCCAAGACTACTTGCGTGATCAAAGTGTTTGCATATTGCTTGTGTTTCACTGCTTAAATTTTATCATTAAATGTAATTTACCGTGGGATCACTAGGTGGATGCATTCATCATCTGAAGGCTAAAAAGGATTTTTTCCCGACATCGCACCAAGGGTTGTATTTACTTAGAATTCACTTCCACGCCTCTACCTTACGCCACTGGGTTCCTAGGAATTTTCCTTCCAGGAAAACTTTAGCCAAGTGCAAAAAAATGAAACAACAAAGAGACCCCTCAAAACAGCCCTCAATCTACTCCGACAACCAACTTCCGACACTCCTCATACCACCGGATAGTTGTGGCCTCATCTACTATCATCGGAACTCTTCACTCTCGTGTACGGACCCTGACTTGTGAGTGTTTATTGTTCGGTTTGATTATTTTTCATTATTGTTAAATGAAGTTGGTTATATATATGATTATGAATGCTTTGTCTTGCTATTTGTTTGTGACTAATCTTGACTTGGGTACATTCACCGCTAGCGCGTACTAATTTTTAGCCCTCCAATCGGAGAAAAGCCAAGACTACTTGCGTGATCAAAGTGTTTGCATATTGCTTGTGTTTCACTGCTTAAATTTTATGCTTTATCATTAAATGTAATTTACCGTGGGATCACTAGGTGGATGCATTCATCATCTGAAGGCTAAAAAGGATTTTTTCCCGACATCGCACCAAGGGTTGTATTTACTTAGAATTCACTTCCACGCCTCTACCTTACGCCACTGGGTTCCTAGGAATTTTCCTTCCAGGAAAACTTTAGCCAAGTGCAAAAAAAATGAAACAACAAAGAGACCCCTCAAAACAGCCCTCAATCTACTCCGACAACCAACTTCCGGCACTCCTCATACCACCGGATAGTTGTGGCCTCATCTACTATCATCGGAACTCTTCACTCTCGTGTACGGACCCTGACTTGTGAGTGTTTATTGTTCGGTTTGATTATTCTTCATTATTGTTAAATGAAGATGGTTATATATATGATTATGAATGCTTTGTCTTGCTATTTGTTTGTGACTAATCTTGACTTGGGTACATTCACCGCTAGCGCGTACTAATTTTTAGCCCTCCAATCGGAGAAAAGCCAAGACTACTTGCGTGATCAAAGTGTTTGCATATTGCTTGTGTTTCACTGCTTAAATTTTATGCTTTATCATTAAATGTAATTTACCGTGGGATCACTAGGTGGATGCATTCATCATCTGAAGGCTAAAAAGGATTTTTTTCCGACATCGCACCAAGGGTTGTATTTACATAGAATTCACTTCCACGCCTCTACCTTACGCCACTGGGTTCCTAGGAATTTTCCTTCCAGGAAAACTTTGGCCAAGTGCAAAAAAAATGAAACAACAAAGAGCAACCCCTCAATACACACATATATACTCACATAAGAAAATCACATTTAAATATTGCTTTAATTGCACTTCTTTATTAAGGGAAACTAGCATACGATCTCTTAAACCTTTCACGTCATTCTTGAGTACACACAAGGTTGCAGATGTCGGATGTTGGGGACACGTTGGTTTGGATCATGTTGGCTTTTATATATCGAGGATATTTCATATTTCAAGTTTTAATATTTAATTGATGATATATACAAATATATGTAAACAAACACTTTTTAATTTTATATAAGTTGTTATATAAACAATTTAACACCTAGTGAACTTTTAAATTAGGAAACGCAATAGAGACTCTTCAATTTAATTTTTAAAATCAAAGGGCTATCAATTTTTCTATGCTTTGCAAGCACAATGACCACTAAACCATTACTTTTAATCACTAAGCACCAAGCCAGCTATTATCTGATAGGGTCACGGGCTAATTGATGCATCATAATTGAAAGAGGCAGAGAAAATAGATTGAGAGCTCAGAGAGAAGAGAGAGAGCAAAGATTGAGAGAGATAGAGAGAAGAGAGAACAAGAAGAACTTAGACAAGTAACCGAAGAACAACCAAGCATAACCTATGTTATTAAAGGCGCAAGGCACACCAAGGCGCAAAGGGGTTCTGGAGCCTAGATGCGCGGTTGAGACACGTGACACGCAAAAATGAAAAAAAACATAAAATCAATGAATTGGGCGTCCAATTCACTGAAATTCGGTGAATTGGGCCCCTAGGTGGCCTCGGGTGCCCCTAGGCGCACCTCAGGCACCTCGCCCGCCTCTACTTGGCAGAGGCGGGGGGTTGTGCACCCGGTGCCCCTCAGACACGCCTTTAATAACATAGAGCATAACAAACTGAAGCCATAAAAATAATTGCAGTGTAGATCCGCCATGCATTAAAGTGCAGAGAGAAGAAAGAAATGAGCTTAGAGAGAAGAGAGAGAAGCAGAGATTGAAAGAGGTAGAGAAAAGAGAACCAGATGAAGAGCTCAAACAAGTAACCGAAGAACCATCGAGCATCAAAAACTGGAACCCTAAAAAAATCTGTTCTGCAAAACCATCATCACACATTAGAGTGCAGAGAGAGAGAAATGAGCTTAGAGAGAAGAGGGGAGAAACAGAGATTGATAGATGCAGAGAGAAGAGAGAGCTAGAAGAAGAGCTCGGACAAGTAATCGAAGAACCACCAAGCATCAAAAACCAAAGCCTTAAAAATTTTGCTTTTTTGTGTGGTTATTAATCACTTCCCCAAGACAAGACATTCCATATTGATAGCTCATTTGATATGTCAATCTAGCCCTAGTATTCTTTGAACAAATCCCTTTTGGTAAAAGCTCTTCAAACTGAATGGAAATGCACTTGTACTGTTTCACAGGAGAAAAACCCAAAGACCGGGTCACTTGGATTCCCTAGGTAGAATATTGCTTCAAAACTTGTTATCATTCATCATTGCAAGCTACTGAGTTCAAGTTGATGTTTGGTTGCAACCATACACGCCTCTTATCTTATAGTGGAAGGAATTAACCATGCCCTTCTTGAGTATCACCACATCTTGGAAACTACTAGAAGGCATATCCATTAGACATAAGTTCACATGAATTATGCCTATGACAAATTCCATAGCTTATGTTACGAATCCACCATCAGATAGCTTGCATTATTATTATTATTTATATGTTAAGTCGTGTTGAATCGAGACGTGTTGTATCGAGTCGTGTCGTACCGTTTAGGCATTTTAATATTGTTATATATTTTGTTATTTAAAATTATTTCATCGGTGCATATACATAAAGCCTTTGGGGTCTTGTAATGGGTATGGAAAAATTAATCTAAAGTTTTCCTTATCTTTCTAATTCCCTCACTCTCTCCAGTCTTCCCTCTTCCCTTTTAGGGTTTCAATCTCTCCCTCACCCTCGCCGACCCTTCCCCTTGTCGGATTCCTCCTGGAATTTATCTGTGATCGTAACAGCTTACCTCGAGTTTTATCTCGATTAGATGTTTTTTTAAGTTGTACTATGGTGTTTTTAAAACCCTGGTTTTGAAATTGAAGATAAGAATTATTTTCCTTAATTTTCATCTTCATATTTTGAAACTAAGGTTGCTCCATTGGCCATGCCAATCGACCTCCCCGCTCGATGACCTTGTTTGTTGCTCTTCCGCCTGTCTTTGTCTCCCTCCGACAACGCTCCATATCCTTGAAATCTTAATCATACTTGTCATCTCCTTTGAGATTAGGAACCCTAAGAGAGCTATAGGAAAGAAGTTCTCTCATGTAACCTTGATCGGGTAGTTCATCGACCTTGGACTTAATCTCATGTTGGGCCCATAACAGGTTGTTATTTTTGTTGAGTGAGATTGGGTGTAATTAAGTACATAGGTATGAATGAGGCTGAGTGAGATTTTGATGGGGTTACAATGGAGTGCACGGGGGTTCGACCGGGTGGACATGGGTGAAATTGGACACAGTTTGTCATATAAAGGGAGAAATTGATTGTTTTATGTTGGGAAAGGTAAAACAGAGTGGCATATCTTATTATGGTTGCGAAGTAAGGGCTTTGGTCATTGTTGAGGATGAAGTCAAGTGGAACATGGAGTCGAGGTAAGTGAACAAGCTATTATGATATTTGAATAAATGTGGTTATATTGTAGGAGTAGAGATCGTTGGAGGTAGTGACAATGGTCAATTGGTCTAGGTTGCACTGAATGATGTGTGTTTTTAATTTGGGGAGGATGGTGCTCGGGTAGGTGGTGATGGTGGTGAGTCTATTTAGAATGTGTTTGAGGAAAAGGACGAGCAATCGATGCTAGTGGTGAAGGAAACGAATCAATTGTGTTAAATTGGGGAAGAGGGCGCAATCGCATGAGATATTGAGATGAGGTGACTAGGCAAAGGACAAGGAGCACAGTTGCATGGGGGGGAACGGAATAAAAACGGGAGCAATAGTTGGAGCCATGAGTGCTATGACATGGATAAGAGCATATCGGGTGGATGTGATGGCCCGATGGGAAGTTGGCTTCAGAAATGGTTGGATCTAATTGTGAATTTCATGCGCCAACACAAGTATGTCACGAGCATAGAGGGCATTGCTTTATCCATTTCAACGAAGAGACTGAACAATCTAAAAGGTGTTAGATGGCGAGATCGTGATGAATAATATGGATGGTCATATAGAGAAACAGGTTGGACCAACAGATAAAAGAGGAAGAATAATTAGATAAAATCGAAATATAGACTCATCGACCAACGCAAGCTTTGCTTACAACTCGAGAGACATACTTCTCCTGCAAAGCTTTAAGGCAAAATACGACATGATCCCTTAAATAAGCTCCTAGGCCCTAGGAGAGTTAGAGGAAAGTAGTTCTCTTGTGTATCCTTTGATCCAGTAGTTCATCGACCTATGACTCATTCTCATATATGAGCCCATAATATGTTGCTAATTTGGTTGAGCAAGATTGGTTGTAATTAGGTATGTAGGTATGAATAAGGGTGTGTTTTTGATGGAGTTATAAGAGAGTGTGGTGCTTTTGACCGGGTTGTGGTGGGTGAATTTGGGCGCAATTAGTCATATAGAGGGAAAAAACTAATTATTTTATGTTGGGAAGGGTAAAAGAGAGTGGCAGGTCACTTATTATGGTTGCGAAATAGGGAATTTGGTCACTATTGAGGATGAAGTCAAGTGGAACATGTAGTCAATGGAATTAAGGGAAGTGACCAAGCTATTTTGAGATTTGAATAAAGTGTAGTGTTGTCAGAGTAGTTGGAGGTGGTGACAATGCTCAGTTTGTCTAGGTGCACTAAATTATTTTTTACGTTTGGGCAGGGCGGTGCTCACTTAGGTGGTGATGGTGGTGGGTCTATTTAGAACGTGTTAGGGCATGAGGAACAATCACTACTAGTGGTGATGGCAACGGGTTGGTTGCGTTGAGCTGAGGAAGGGGGAGCAATCACAAAAGATATTGGGATGAGATGACTGGGTAAAAGACAAGGAGCATAGTTGTCGGAGGGGCGGGCGGAATAGGAGCGGGAGCAATGGTTGGATTCATGAATGCTACAACATAGAGAAGAGCATATTAGGTGGTTGTGATAGCCTAATAAGGAGTTGGCTTCAGAAATGGTTGGATTCGATCTTGAATTTCAAGTGCAAATGTGAGTATGCATGTGGGTATAGAGGTCGATGCTTTATCCATCTCGATGAAGATACTAAGCAGTCTAGAAGGTGTTGGATGGCAAGATCCAAACAACTGATAGGGATGGTGACAGAGGAATAGGTCGAACCAATTGATAATATTAAATGTTATCAAATAGAAGGAGGGAGGAGGAAGAATAATTAGATAAAATCAAAATATAACCTCATCAACTACCACAAGAATCGCTTACAACTCGAGAGACATGCTTCACTTGTCAGCTCTAAGCCAAAATACAACAGATCCCTTAAATAAGCTCCTAGGCCCTAGGAGAGCTAGATGAAAGAAGTTCTCTATTGTATCCTTTGATCTTGTAGTTCATGAACCTAGGACTCATTCTCATATCTAAGCCCATAACGGGTTAATAATTTGATTGAGTAAGATTGGCAGTAATTAAGTACACAAGTATAAATGAGGGTGACTGCGTTTTTGATGGATTAAAAGAGAATGTGGGGTCTTAACTAGGTGGGGATTGTTGAATTTGAGTGCATTTCATCATACGAAGGGAGAAACTAATTGTTTTGTGCTGGAAAGGGTAAAAGAGAGTGGGATGTGACTTGCTATGGTTGTGGAGCAAATACTTCATCATTGTTTGGGATGAAATCAGATGTAACATGGGGTCAACGATATCAAGAGAAGATATGGTTGTGGAGCAAAGACGTCATCATTGTTGGGGATGAAGTCAGATGTAACATGGGGTCAACGATATCAAGAGAAGATAGTGGTCAGGCTATTCTAAGATTTGAATAAAGAGAGGTGGTGGTGTCGGATTGTAGCGCGTTGAAGGAGGTGACTGTGCATGGTTGGTCTAGGTTGTATTGAGGGTGTGTTACCTTTTTTGTTTGGGGGGAGACTCGCGTAGGGGGTGATGGTGACAGATCTGTCTAGATTACATTGAGAACGGAAAGCAGTGGTGCAGATGATGGTGACCGGTCGGTTGTGTTGATCCAAGGAGAACAATCACATGAAATATTGGAAGGAGGTGGCACGGTAGAGACCAAGGAGCACATTTTTAGGAGGGGCGGGTGTAATAGAAATGTGAGCAGTAATTGGAGTCATTGGTGTTATGACATAAAGAAGAACATATAAAGTGGTTGTGATGGCCTCATGGGGAGTTGACTTCAAAAACGGTTGGCGTCGATCGTGAATTCCATGTGCCATTGTGAGTATGTCGTCGATCATATAGGCATTGTTTTATCCATCACGACAAAAGGACTGCACAGTCTACGAATTTGATGGCAGGATCCTGATGGCTAACAGGGCCAGTGGCAGGGAGGGGCAGGTTAGAATAATTGATAATAATGTATATTGAGATAGGAAAGGAAGGAAGATGAAAAATTAGATAACAGTGAAATACGATCGCATCGGTCGACAAAAAAATAGCAGACACCCTCCCAGGCCTTCCATTCCCATCTTGAGCATATTCGTACTAGGCTTGTAAGCAAAAACCAACCGAATCGAACCAAACCACACGGTTTGGTTCGGTTTCAGTAGGTTGCGATTCGGTCACAGTTTTGATTTTAGAAAAACCATATGGTTCGGTTTGGTTCATGGTTTTGCATGGCAAACCGAACTGAACCGTAGTGTATAACAACATTTAGTTTATTAATTACATTTCCATTTAGGTATTAAGCTATTAATTACATTTCAAGTTCGGTCATATTGAATGTTTATATTTTAGGGTTTCAACTTTCCATCGGGACCATCAGGTATTAATCAAAGAACGAACCGAACTCTCCTCCCCAGTTCTTCGATTCTTGGCTTCTCGCTCTGTGGCGGTGTGAGTCGCGTGAGTCGTGGTGACCTAGGTATTTGTGATTGCCAGTCGCCGCTCTTCATCCCGTCGAGCGCCGCCCGCCGCACTCATCGTACATGCCTAATCGTCTTCCACATCACCAGCTAGAAGTCGGGCGCCCCAGTCCCCATTACGCTCGAGCATCCTACCAGGTGAGCCCTCTTCCTCTTCTCTCTTCCTCTTCCATCTCTTCCTCTTCCCCCTAGTGTTGATTTCTCTTCTCTCTGCTTCTTTCTTTCTCCGATCTCAGGGTCTCTTAAACAACCCAACCTTCAATATCTTCGGCTGGACTCATTTACAGCTGGAATACTGATCTTGGCTGGTCACCAAAATCAAACTAAATCGAACCATCAAAACCGAACCGAATCATTCGGTTAAGTTCAGTTCGGTTTCAATGTTTGAGCGGTTTGGTTCGGTTCCAAATTTTTGGAACCACATAGGGGTGGTTCAGTTTACGGTTTTGCTTAAAAACCGAACCATTATAACGCTAATTCGTACATCCATTGTCCTCCATTGGTCAAGTTAGAATGGATGCATGTATCATAGGCACATGCTAAAGGTGCAAAAATCTAGCCTGAAAGTAATAATACCTCATCCCATGGTAGAAGCAACACAATACTACTTGAAACAAGGCTGAGATGATATTTGAAATTACTAGATCGTGTTTCAATTTGAAAGGCATTCAGAATAGAACATACAATTACTAAACTCATGCAGTGTCTTTATGTTTTCTACTTTATTACAAGTATGATAGTAAATGAGAAAATACATGAAATTTAGTAAATGAGTAAGATAAGCACACCGTTGATAAGATTTGTTTCAACACATGGGAGACCACTACATCAGCAGGTTGGAGATCAGCAACATCAGCACCAGGCTCCCCATGCTGAGAAATAAATACAAAAATACAAATACAAAAATAAGCTGCTGTGAACAAAATATACATAGACACAAAAGATAGACATGCCATTGAGTATTGAATGTATCTAGATTGTGATTAAAGATCCTTATAATATACTTGCCTATGTATTTTCCTTTATATGTGAGTTATTTTATGTATTAAAATTCACGGAAGATTAAGTGTGATACATGAGGTTATTAAGTTGGCCAACTTTTACCCAACCTCCGCTCAGTTTATCTAACTACTTCACTCCATTTTGGTTGTCCAATCTTACCTCACACTTCTTTGATTTCCAACATTTACTCCAATCTTCACTCCTTCCCCTTAAAAACTTTCATTTTTATCATTTCACCTTTCCCTTGGCTCACCATTTTGAGAAATAAACATAAGTACAAATATACATTGTTGAGAACAAATCACAGACCTTCATAAATAGGTAGATGAAGGGAATCTACATATCAATAGTTAACACAAAAGACAGACGCGTCATTGAGCCTTCAGTGTATTACTTAAAACTCATATGATGCACTTTTCTATGTATTTCCCTTATATGTGAGTTTTTATTTTTTGTACTGTGAGTCATTCGGGACATTAGAGTATGGAATATGGCAATGAGTTGATTTATTAGCAAGCCAACTTTTACCCCATTTCTCCCTATTACTCTAACTACCTCACTCCATGTTGGACGTCCACTCTCCTCTCCCTTTCTTCATTGATTAACAACATTTACTCTGATGGAGGCCTTATGTACCAACTTCGCGATGAAATTTATGAAAAACTATTGATGGAGATCAACGACCGACACGATATTCCCATAGGAGGCTATGAACCGCTACCCGTTCGAGCGATTCGAGTCCACGGTTGTGCCCGTACGGTTGCTTCGAGTCAGTTTGAAGAATTATTTTATATTTTTGAATCATATTTAGCATCTGATCGGCTTGGACGTTGTGGTTCATCCGATTAGGATGCCCAATTTTCAGTTTGAGTATTTATATATGCAGGTTACAGTGGGTGGGTTGATGGGTGGGTGGGGGTATCGATGGTTTGATTCAAAATTTTGAATCTGACGGTCTTCCTCAAGGGGCGGGTCGTGCGGCGCCAAGAGGCCCTCTACCTGGTGCGATTCCATATTTCTTCCTCTCCTCAACTTTTATTCCCGCTGACCTCTTCGTTCCCACTCCCAAAGTCCCAGTCGATACCGTCGAACCCTCTGTTGCCTTAATAACTCCCGATCTCCTCAGCCTCCAAATACCCGTTGGTCCTTTTCCCCTCCGAAAAACTCGTTGTCCCTTCTATCCTCCACGCCACCCAATCATAACTCCCCCCTCACGCTCCAGCCAGAGTGTAGAAGTCTTCTCCTTTTCAAATCTGAAACCTGCCTACCCCCACGCCACTCCTATGGCTACTCCACCACAAAACACCCTAAACCGCCTACACCCTTTCCTACAAGAGCCCATCTGCATCCTCACAAGCCTTCTCTCAGCCCTCTCCACACCCATAACCGACTCTACTCAGCCCCTAGACTTTTCCAAACCTTCCCTTGCCGCTGTACAGCAATCATCCACCCCTGACGGAGCCTCCAACCATTGAGATTACCATTCGCCACCCTCAGCGCCAGCTGCATGTGTAAGTTGTTGTTTGGAGTTTGTTAGAGAAGCCCACTTAACTAGGCTCATTTAGTTTTTTTGTTGTTATTTCTCTCTCCTCTTTAGTCCCACACTGTGTATAGAACCTTGCTCTCTCTTTCTCTCATCTATATATTTGTACTCATTCTTTGTATTCTAAACAAGTGAACATATATATAAGGTTGCTTTTCCACTTCTCTACATGGTATCAGAGCGACCGGTCCTCCTTGGGCGGCTTCCCTCTGCTTAACCGCCTCTCTTCCTGTGGTCTCTTGTCTGTGCGTGCGGCTAGCTGCGGATTGCCCTTTCTGTCCGCTCCCCGCTCTTCCCTCTCGGTCTCTGGCGGTCTGCTTTTGCCTGTCCGCTTCGCCTCTCTTCTCCCCTCTCCCCTCTCCCCTACCCCTCCCCTCCCGCCTCTTATAGCATTCCTGTGGGGCCCGCCTCTCCCCTCTCTCTGTTACGGCTCCCATTAGCACTCTCCTCTCGCGCGGTCCCCGTTGTGCTATCCGCCGCGGTCTCCCTTGTGCTATCCGTCGCGGTCTCCTGCTCCCCGGCTTCTTGCTATCCGCAGCTCTCTCCCGCTATCCGGTGCGCCCTCCTGCGGCCTGTTCCTGATCGCCTTTTTTCTGCCTTGTCACAGCTCCCTTCTCGCGCGGTCTGCGGTCTCTTTTAACCTTGTCGCCAAGTTCTTTATTTGCTCGCCTCGACCTGTTGCTCGTCGCGGCCTCTTTCTATCCGCTTGAGTGTTCCTTACTCGCGGTCTCTTCTCTCTGCCCGCTCGTGGCCTCCGTCTCTGACCGCTGTTGTGTTCAGCCTGACCGTGCGGACTGTTACCTCCCGCATTTAGGTCGCGGTCTTCTCCTCCTATAAGCGCGGACTGGTCTCTGTCCGCCGGTTTTCTATCCGCCTCTGGTCGCGGCCTCCTGCCGCTGGTGTCTTCACATCGTGACCGGGCGGTCTCCGTTCTAGTCGCGCGGATTTTTTCTTCCCCTCCAATCTGTGCGGTCTGGTCTCTATCTGCCCCTGGTCGCGGCCTCCTGCCGCTGTCCACATCGTGACCGGGCGGTCTCTGTTCTAGTCGCGCGGACTCCTCTGCTGCCGGTCTGCCCTCCTAGCCGCCTCTCCTCCATGGGTTCTTCTGCCGATTCTACTGGCACGGCGGTTCCTCCTACAGACCGCCCGGCCTCTATTCCAGAAATACGGGATGAACTCTGTATTACTACTATATCTCTGATCGGCAAGAAAAATTTTGTCGAATGGGCACATTCTGTTCGCCGGGTCCTGCAATATAAGGGGTTTCTTCATCACTTGACCCAGGTGGTTACCGGTACTCCGACTGACGAATGGTTACGCAATGATGGTCGTGTGCAAACATGGATTCTTAATTCTCTTGATAGCGAATCCTATCGCCTGGCTATATACCACGAGACGGCCAAAGGCATGTGGGATGAGCTTCATACCTTTTACTCCGGCAAAGATAGTCTCCACCATTTGTATGATATTATCACTGCACTTCAGGCCCTTGATAGCAGTGGTGCAACCGATCTGACTTCTTTTGTGGCTCAGGCTCGGTCCTTGGTCGAGGCATGGATCCAACATCAGCCTCCTACTGTGGACCTTGTTGCCCAACGTGCTCAAAAGGAGGCTGTGGGTATAGCCATGATGATGGCTCGGCTACCCATCACCTTCATAGTGTACGGGCCCACATCCTCTCCTCTACTGTTACCACGTCCTTCTCAGATGTGTGCTCAATGCTTCTCAAAGTTACCCCGCCTCCGGATGTGTCGGGCCCTCCTTCTCCAGCTCTTGTCCAGCAGGTTCCTGCTCCTTTACTGCTTTTACCATCTTCTGTCCGTGGAGGCCGCTCTGACTCGCGGGGACGTGGGCGGGGTGGCCAGTCTCGGCCAAAGTGCTCGTTCTGCGGCAAAGATGGGCCTCTTGAGGCCACGTGCTATCGCAAGCATGGTCGCCCACCTCGTCCGCAGGCGTCTGCTGCTGCCACCGACTCCTCTCCCACTCGTACTGACCTCGACGAGGTTCGCCTTCAGCTTCCGCATCTTCATGGCCTGCTCAGCCGCCCGCCAGCCTCCGTTGCCTCTGTTGCCTCCATCTCCAATGAAGGTATCACCTGCCTTTCCTCTGGCCCGTGATGGATCCTCGACTCTGGTGCCACTCACCACATCACCTCTGTTTGGCCGCCTCAGTACTTGTCTTCCCCTCACCCGAAGTACATTACTGTGTCCAATGGCGCCTCTGTCCCTGTTTCTGGATGTGTTGATATTCCTCTCACCTCTTCTCTTCACCTGCGCTCGGCTTTTCATGTTCCGGGCTCTCCTTTCAATTTACTTTCTGTTGGTCGCCTTACTTCTGATTTACATTGCTCAGTGATCTTTACTTCTTCTTCTTTTCTGATACAGGATAAGCAGACGCGGACTATCATTGGTAAGGGGCGACTGCAGAACGAACTCTACCTTCTTGACGACTCTCCTACTCTCCTCGCATCGGTCTGCTCTTCCGATTGGCATTGACGTCTTGGTCATGCTCCTATACCTGTCCTTCAGAAGGCTCTCCCGGATGTATCTCTTCCTGTTTTTCAATGTGAAACATGTATTTTTGGCAAGTAGCCACATTCATCTTTTCCTTCTCATTATACTCGGAGCTCCGCTCCTTTTATCTTAGACACTCTGATATATGGGGTCCGTACAAAATTACTAGTATTTCTGGCTATCGGTATTTCGTTACCTTGGGTTGAATATTGTTACAACACGGCGTACCACACGACACTGCAGACCACACAGTTTCGCCTCATATGCAGTCGTGATCCCCTTGCCTTTTGTCCTACACGGGTGGCTCGGCTCACCTGACGGCCATCAATTGGGAGCTGGAGGATCGTGACACTTTTTTACAGGCCGCCCGGGCTCACCTTCTACAGGCCCAACAGCGGATGGAGATTGCATACAACCGGGGGCATAGAGATCTCACCTTTGTTGTGGGCGATCGGGTGTGGGTGCGGTGCAGCCCCTTTCTACGGTGCAGCCCCTTTCTGCGGTGCAGCCCCTTTCTGCGGTGCAGCCCCTTTCGTCAAGTCACCGCGATTTGACCTCCCTCCAACAAGTTGGGTCCCAAGTTCTTTGGGCCTTTTCCTGTCATCGAGCGCATCGGCGACGTGGTCTACAACCTCGGCCTTCCTCCGGAGGCCCGGATTCATGATGTCTTCTACATTTCCCAACTGAAGTTGTTTGTTGGACCTCCACCGCCAGCTCCCTTGGTTAGCATCCCACTGTAGCTTAAGGACAAGCTATCTTCTGACAAGGGCGGTGATGTTACGACACGACACAGCAGATTCATATTGGGGCCGCACTTATCAGCGTCGTCGACCGGCCGAGACAGCATGATTTTTATCCTATGTTTTGTATCGTATTTTGTATTTTTATTTAGCTCTTTGTCTCACTTGTAGTAAGCCCAGGTGAGGGGCGCGAACAATTAAAATTTGGTTTGATGTTTGGGACCTATGTGGTCCGGTTTGATTGTGTGGGAAGGCAAGCAAGAATTATTTCCTCTTTTCCTCTCTCTCTCTCTCTAATCCTCTCTCTCTACCTCTCCCATTTTTCCCGCAGGAAAACCCTAACCGGGTCGTTGCGTCCGCCGAGTTCCGCGACAAGGCTGTCGATCGGGTTCCGCTACCTCCTCCCGCCTACTTCTCTACTTCTTCTTCCTTCTTCTCCTCTTCTCGTTCTCCCTCTCCTCTTCCTCCCTCTCCTTCCCATTCTCAATCATCTTCACCGACTGGATCGAAGACGGGTTCCTCTGAGCCTTGGAATTCTTCTTCCTCTTCTGTCCCCATCACCAGATCTCAACAATCCCATGCTTGTTATGGGATTAAGTTTATGAATGAAATATGTTCCTTTTCCTCACTTGAATAAAGTTCCAGTTCACGGAGAAAGATTATCAACATCATAAATCTTCAACAACAAGAAATTTTCACAATGTACAGTTGAGGAAGGATCGTATATTTTATTTTTTGATATGCCCCATACTTTCACTCTTATATGTATAATATATCGAGTCTCTTTCTTCTATATTTTAGTGTTAGTAAACTTAGGTTTGGAATAAATTAATCACCATCATTTCATTTTTTGATAACTATAACATTTATCTAAATAAAGTCTTTGCATCAAATTGAAGACAAGTCAAATTAAAAACTCACATCTTCCTCAACCCAAAAAAAACATAAAGTTGTCTTACAACGTAAACAAGAAAATATACTATCTATTTGCTTATTTCTAACCGCCAATGCCATGCAAAAGAACGAATCCCCTCCAATCCCAGTATCAATTCAAAAAAAAATGATTCTCACATAATCACACGCCCTTCCTGCGCCCACCTTTGGAGTTATTTTAATTTCCTAAAGAAACAGTAGATTGGAAAATCGAAAAATTATTTCTTTAGAAATAGGACCAATTTTTTTTTGAAGGAGACAATTTTTCTATAGAAGATGGAGGGGTCTCAAAGCATCTATTTTCTCTATATATTCCCCTTAGGCTTTGTAGTTTGGTAATTTAGATAATTTTCAAACTTGCTGATATAAGTTATAACAGATGGTCATAAAGTGACATTAGTAAACAATAACAATCCACAAAGCTAATCACAACAACCAGCTTTACAAAGGAAAATGACATCATTATCATTAATTGTATCCCAACTACTTATTCAAACACTAGAAATTTATCATTAGCACCAAACAGAACTGAAGTTTTCCGACTTCACATTGTAATTTTGGTATATCACATAAAAGTCAAAAACTAAGTGAAAGTAATCCATGAATACTATTTATGTCTACTTACAATTCCTAGCCCAAGCTCCATCAATCCTGGTCCAATACGATCAGATGGAAAATGGCCCGGTAACGTGCAAACTGAGAAGGCAACTCCCATGGTACCAACTACTTCGGATGCATGTTTTGCTTCTGCAGTCACATCAGCTAGAGAAAGGCCAGCAGCTGCAGCAGCTCCAGCAACCTATAATGAAAGGTAATAAATAAATTAATTTAAGGATATAAAAAACTAATAAACAAATCTCCAATTTCTAAAATTTCCTTAATAGAACACAAGACCGAGAAAAGTTCTCTAATACATCAAAAAAGAAACAATATTATAAAAAATAAATAAATTTTCAAGACAGTTTCTACATAACCTTAGATATAAACATAAATAAAATATCCAACATAATTTCAAGGGCTAGATATATGCATTCTAACATACAAACATATATACATATCATCATCATAATCATCATCACTAGCTATGTCCCAACTATTCGAAGTCGCTATACAGATACTTTCCACTTATGCATGTCTAGTGTTGATGTATTACAGCTAAACTCTACAAATCATTTTGAACTTTCATCAATGTTATCTTAGGCCCTACCATTTTTCCTACCTAATCCTCCAACACAAATTTTTATTACAAGTCTAATAAGCGTTTTTTTTTATAAACCTTTATATACATGCCCAAATCTGATAGCTCCGGCTATCGTCGAACAACACTTAAATAACTATTTGAAGTCACTTTATGGATACTCACTTTCCACTTATGCATGTCATGTATTACACCTAAACTATACAAATCATCTTGAACTTTCATGGATGTTACGTTAGGCCTATCATTTGTCCTACCTAATCCTCCAACAAAAATTTTGATTACTAATCTAATTAGTGTATCTTTTTAAAAACCTGTATATACATGCCAAATATGATAGCTCCGGCTATCGTCGAATAACACTTTAATAAAAAAATGTGAGATACAAAATATCAAGGCATGCTCGATAGCCACTCTTGAGGGCAGGATCCCTCTAAGCATTGTCCCTCATATGAGAGCGTAAACAAGACAATGCTCCAAGATAATCAAAATGACTCTCCTCCACTCACTTATATAAGCGGGAGTGGGCATACATTAGATGACAAATGCCCCCAGGGATACGTAGACGAATACAGGGATGCGCGAGAGACCCGACGAGTCTTCATCTAATCAACACTCCCCTCCCGAAAAATCAACATTGTCCTCAGGATTGAGGCCCAGAGGATCTAAGTCAAAGAAGTCAGGACTGTCATCTTCATTGTCGAGAAATTCCTTGTGAAGGAATTGATGGGCGGGCAAGTGCGACTAATGGGTAGCGAAAACAAAGACCCTTACGGTGAAACTCGAGATGTTGTTGGTGAGATAAGCGTTGGGAAAGCAGGGGTACCGGTGGAGGCAGGATTGGTAGAATTGCAGCAACGGGAGACGCGCACAAAAGTGGGGTTGCAGGCCTGCGAGAAAGTACTCAAGCTAGTGGTCCGGGGATAGGTCGGTGACGTGCATAGCGGCCTCGATGAACTTGGCGTTGTAGGTGGCGATATTTCTCGGACTGACGAACGAAGTTGAGACACTCGTAGGCACTACCCGCTTGGCAGGTGTCATAGTGGCAGAGGAGTTCATCCTTCGATGATTCGTCTTGCGTCAATTGGTATCATAACGAGGTTTCGAGCACACTTTTGATACGCAATTCTTTAGAGTCTATAGGTTTTCATCACGTCTATGTTTCACCAATATTCCTCTCCACAATTTGAAGGTTTCGAGTCCACTTACACCCGCTCTCATAGAGCCCCATCAGGAAGATCCTCACGTTACTACGACAATTATTCTTGATCGCAGCACACCACTTTCAGAAATCATGTTGAACCACTGACACGACCCCACTATGCTAGAGACGATCAATATGATGATTGTCGTCGTTCATATCCTTGCACGCGAGCGGATTGTGTTGGTCCTTTGACACGACCGATTACCTTTGAGATGATTTTCATGAGGATCGTCATTTTGAGAGGGATCTCGAATGTCAATTTCGTATTATTTCCCCTTCTTTTGACGGCACATCAAGTCCTGAGTCCTTCAGTTATTGGCTCGTGAATATGGAGTATTATCTTGATCATTTTGAGTTATTCGGTGAGAATCGCATCAAGTTTTGCGAAACTTAGGATTTTAGATCAGGCGAGAGCATATTGGTCTAGTGTTGAGAGGACCCACAAGCAAGATCGTCTTCATCACATCACGAGTTGGGTGGATATGAAGCGTGTATTGTGTCAGAGGTATCTGCCTTCGTCGTATCGGAGTCGCTTGCTCGAGCAGTTATTTTTCCTTCAGCAATAATCTATGTTTGTCGTTGATTACAGGGATCGCTTTGATGAGTTAGTTATGAGGAGTGATATCCAAGAGAAGCCAGATGTGACCACTTCCCGATTTCGGTCTGGACTTCGAGCTGGCATACGTACTGAGTTGGTTTACCATAGCACGAAATCCCTCGAGCAGACATATCAGCTCGCCCTTCATTATGAATAGTATTTGAGATCTGCAAGAGCTGGTCGATTGGATTCTCACCTTGACCTTCGCAGTACGAGTCCCTCCCACACCGAGGTCACCACTTTGCCTGTCAGTGTTCCGTCAAACATGATTGAAGTGATACCTGATATAGATTGCTCTCATCTCAGTGAGGTGCTTAGCCCAGTGTGTCACTTATCTCTTGTTTTTGATCCGTCTCTTATGACCCCGACTAAGGGTGAGTCTGAGCGATCTATTGAGTCTATAGTGTCGTGTCCCTCACCTGCACCACCCCACCCCCCCTTGTTTGTTATGTCCTGGGTTAGTTAGCACCAATACCATAGACCCATTTCTTAACACCATGCCGACAGGCTCATTCTTAAGTGTAGGTATATATCACTCTCACCTTGCCATTGCTCTGAATCACATCACGACCGAGAGCCCAGAGCCTGGTGTTGACGCCCCCCCTGTTGAGCTTCCTGATGAGCCACCACATCCGGATAAGGACGCGATTCAGGTGAGCCGCTCGTTTACGAGTTTCAAGTTATTGGTGTCTCTTCATTATCATCTTTGGCCTTGCCCGAGAGAATGGGTCTTGAGTAGAGGATGACATATGTAGGGCCTTCCTTGAGTACACTTGAGCATAATCATATTTTGAGGACCTACCTTATGACACGTCACACTCTTGATAAGTTTTGGGACACGCCACCCGCTGACCCATCAGATGAGTTCTTTCTTGGCCGGGACACTGACCACATTCTAAAGTCACGTCTTCTAGTCAATGTACATGATTTTCACTTAAGTGGTCGTCGCATTCGCGATAACTTTTCATACGTACCTCCTGGTGAGCCCCCTGATGTGTCACGTTTCCTGAAAGACATTTGGCTTTTTACAAGCTTGTATATGAGTGCAGATGTATCACATGGTCACTTGAACGCTCGTCGTACACTGGATGAGTTTTTCTACACCCCGCCGAGAGAGCCTCCTGATAGGCCGCCTCATTTGATAGATTTTCAGGTCAGTGTTAGACTGCCCCATAGCGTGTCATGTCTATCGTATTTCATTTGCATCATTTGTATGTGTATGTTGAGTCATTTATTCATCATTTGTATAAGTTTGTTGAGTTGTCTGTTCATCATTTGCATATGTGTCATGAGTCAGTCCGACGAAAAATCCATAATGACAATAAATCTTGTAAATCACATGTGGATATTCAGTGACAAGAGCAGGTATTTCATGAAGGCAAGCATGTGATGGTGAGAATCTACGTTGTGAGCCTTCGTGCGAGGCTTACTAAAAGTTTGAGCGTTAAGTGAATAGGTCCCTACACAGTTTTGAGACGCATCGGGACAAATACTTATGAGTTGGATATCCCCGAGAGCATGGGTATCCATCCTATGTTCAATGTCGAGGACCTGACGCCATACTTTGAACCTAGCGAGTATTCGGGCCCACATCTTGGCGGCCCTCCCGAACCTTTGCCACCGTTTTTCCCACCCACTACTCAGCCTACCCCTGAGCTTTTCCCACCACATTCATTGCCCCGTGCTCATCCCACCTCTGACCTCCACTTACCCGGGATTCTGTCCCCAACGGTTTCACCATCGGCACCTCAGATCCCACTGGATCCTTCTACTAGTGTGTTGAGAGTTGAGCTTATCACTGTGATCATTATGCATGAGTTCGTCCCCTCTACAGACGGTCTTGTGTGTTGATACCTGGTTTGTTGGCGCGGACGACCCTTCACCGACGACACCTGGATGCTATCAGTAGAGATTGATCGATTCACCCCTGTACTTCGACTTCAGTATGACCGCCTCCATTCATCGGAGATGGGAACTTTTCAGTCCAAAAGAGTTGATTGGCGAGGACACTTTTTCAGCGATGACATTTGGGCGACCTCTAGTGGACCTTATCAAGTCTTACAAGGCATTCTTCGAGAGAATTCTGACCCCTATTCATCGGGAGATGAATTCTTTCAAGCCGGAGAGAATGATGTGGAGCGGAGGACGAGTTATGGGCCAATTCATGGCTGATTGGAGACTTACCATATATGGCGTGTCTGGATCGATGATATAACTCTGCGGATGCATTCGGATTCGCGTTGCGAACCGATTTCATATATAACTTTGTATTTTTTGGATATTATTTCATGTAGTTCTGGCCCCGAAACCAACGGTCAATCATAGTCGTTGATTCCGGGAGCCCTAATTTTCATTTATTATAAATAGGTTGTTTAGGGTTGTCGTCTTCTTCATTGCCGAATGAGTGGAGAGTTTCTTCCTTCATTCCGGTGATCTCCTCTGCGGTGCCGACTCCGTGGAGCCCCCTTGGTGACGACACCTTAGGTAAGTTTGTATCCTTTTATTTTCCCACCATCTTTCTTATTTTCTCATGTTGTCCAGCCACCATCAGTTGCCATTTTTCTATCCAGAACTCAGCCGGCCACCCTCTCCCTGTCCAGAACCCAGTCGGCCACCTTATAGCTCCCAGATCTGGCCGACCAACCCTCCTCCCTGCTTTGTCCAGCTGTTGCCCTCCCTCAAACAGATATCCTTCTCAAGCATCTGCTCCTCACCACCTTCTCCTGCTCCTCCCAATCAGGTCGTCGCCCTGCTTAATCCCAAAATCCAATCGCCGACCTGTTCCTTCCCCCCTCCCAGCGCACTGTCATCAGGCCGCCAGCCCCAAAACAGCCGGACAGGCTGTTTTTCCCCCAAATCCAATCCAAATCTGGACTTTTCCAGTCAGATCCAGCTGCCCCGCCACTTTCCTTTTGTCGTCATCACCCCCCATTCCGTGGATCCACCTCCCAACAACTGGGTATCACCAAATCGGCCCAGATCTAGGCATTCCCGCCCTGATGCAGCCACCTACCGCCCTGATCCAAGCATCCAGCCCTCCTAATCCCCAACCAGCCTTTTCCTAACCCGATCCAGTCCACCCACCACCGAAATCCCTCTTTGAGCCTTCCAACATTCAGGTTTATTTTATTTACAGCAGCCCTTATTTTTGTGTTGTGTTATTGTATTGATATTTGGTTGTAAGACAATGATATGGTGTGGTTATTTGATGTTTGTTTAGGATTATAGCTTATTGTGTTATTTGCTCCTTGAAAGAAGTCTCTAACTGCAGGAAGGACCGATTCGTCGAGCGCTCTTTCTTTGGCCCTCCAAGCGGAGGAAAACCAAAACTTGCTTTGCCTAATAAATTATTTTACTTTGCTTAAATTATCTCTTGTGATTTAATTTTATTGCTAAATTTGGATTTATCCGTCGGATTTGCATAGCATGTAGGGTTAGGGCAACCGTTTATCTGTCATTTATAGATTCATCCTGCGTCAGAAGTTGACCTAAATAAGTGATGAATTAGAAATAAAGGGAACCAATGGACTAATGCAAAATCAGACCGAAACAAAAATACTTAGGGTTTATTTGTTTTCCATCTCCGTTGGGAGAAAAATTTCACCGCTCCTTTAAATTATTTGATAAACATACATTCTCACACCACAGCTAAAAAACTCCATCTTGGCTCTTTTCTGACCGCTCTCATTCTCACCGCTAACACTCCCACAACCCAAACAAACAAACCCTTATTGTGATTTACCATTTATTTGAATTGAATTAGTGCAAGAGTGCAATACTCCAGCAATCACATAAAAATAGTTAATCTTAGAAACGTATTATCTTCTAAACATGTCTATATCGCTGTATCAAGAGCATTGTAAAAGAATCGGCCTCTTAGAGAGAGGAACAAGAACATGCACATTAAAGCAAATGTATTCTACAGCATCAAGGCATAAGAAAATAGTTCACATTTTCGCCAAGTCCTATTGCAAATTATGATGGTAAATAGAATGGCATGTCGTTTCCATCATAAGTGACGGCTGATACTTGTAATAAGATCAAGAGCACAGAGCAACAAACCTTGTGAACAAGAATGGTCCCAGCCAAACCTCTCCTACCAACACCTCCTCGAGCTGGTGGTAGAGCACAATCATCTCCAACAATAACCATCTGCAATATTAAATAGCATACTTGGTACTCAAAAAAACTGTCTGTTTTTTCAAGCTATTGCTTACCTCCACGAGATAGCCTTCAGCTTTTGCTTCCTCAGCTGCCAAGCCAAAATTAAGTCGATCGCCAGTATAATTCTGTAAACATGGACATGAACCACTCTTTCTAAATAAAACACAGTTGGAACTGAAAACTGCGAAAAAATTCAATATTTCATATTGATAAAAGTTCATATTGATAAAAGTCAAAATTATACAAGTATGAACAAGAAATTAAAACTTACAAAATAAAATTTATGCTTAGAAATAATGTATAGCAATGGCGACAAAAGCACAAACAAAGAAGATTATGTGATTGAAATGTTACATTTATTGAAATCTTGGGTGCCACAGGCTAGTACCTTGACTATCAAAAGGCATCCCATCGGACCAGTGACAGCTCTAATTGCCTGTGTATTTTTAAACAGATTATTTTAAGATCAGAAATTTCAGCTTGTGTAGAATATGCAAGAAATAGTCATACAGCTAATATGGAATCGATGGGAGGAGATGTAAAAATATCTCCACAGACAGCTGCTGTGAGCATGCCTTCACCAACATATCCTGCATGGGCAGGTTCATGGCCACTGCCCCCACCTGTACAAAATAAAAATAACAAAACTCATCAGAAGGAATTCATAATAAGTATTTCATGCATAGAGAGTTTGCTCCAAATATCAGACAATTTAACACATTGAAATCTTAAAGATGTCACTGGATGACATGATTTTAATGTGTTCCAAGATGTCTATTAAACTGTGTAACTAATCCAAATTGTAATTAATAATTGAAAACAGGTGTGATTCATGATGATGGGTTGAAAGCATTTGAAAACATTCATATCCTACTGTACCAGTATGAACTATCAAGACACGAAAACCTTGGCATGAAATGATAAACACATGCACTATTGTTCTACATGATGCTAAAGCAACACAAGGAAAAGCAAGCACGGCGAATCCACTCAGTAAGAAAGCCAATACAAAAGCACATTAAATACATATTTACTGTGTTGGACAATAGATCACAAACCCTGTAGATTGCATGCCGAATAAAATTGCATTGTATCAACTTAGAAGCTTTAAGTACGAAAAGAAGAAGATATTTACTTGATTCACATGAATTTGCGAGTATGAGAGAGATGATAATGTCACACAATACAACAAGGATAATTAGCTGATGATTGCTGGGATCACAAAACTTTCAACCTAATCAAGCACAAGGCATTCACGTAGAACATTGTTATGATGTCTGTTAGGTCTTTTAATTATGATGTCTGTTTGTTATGATGTCTTTTAGTTTGCATATTTTATGCATTTTTACTATGTGGGTAATCTTGTAATTAGCTCAATTGTTCTGGGCTTCTTTCCAAAATACTCATTTGTAACTTTATTTAAAGAGCCTTAGGTTAAGAATTAAAAAAATAGATTTTTTTTGCTACCAAAAAAATACTTGTAATAGATGCGATCAATTTGATACAATCACGAGATATGCTCGTGCCTAACCTCTGGACGCTGGTTCCTCCTAGATGTCCCTCTCCCAAAGTGAGAAATCTTAAATCCTAAAACATCAAAAGATAATCCTAAACTCTCAAGCCACCTCATTGTATAGGGAGGGGGTCTCACATACCATTTACCAAAGTCATTCAAAATATAAAAAAGACAATAATAAGTTACGCGCACGCGTAATAATATATCCCGCCAGAAAATAGACCTTGACCCCAAGGTCGAGGTGCCGGAAGCTGCAGAGGTGCCAGGAATTCCGTCCGGCGGTACATCCATGATCATAAAGGCGTAAAATTCAAGCGTCAGCTATGCCGATCTTGTCCAAATCATCCCCGATGAGGACCCGGAACTCTTTGGCAGGACAACCATGAGTAAGAGAGTAGGGTTGCTAGCAACGTTAGCACAGACCCTTACTCCGCAGGTCATTGTATTCTTGGATGGAAAGGCGGTGAGTGGGGATATGACGGTTGTTGTATGGGCCTATAATGATTGCGCGAGGTAGAGAAGGTGGCGGTGGTAGAGGTTTAGACGGGGGAGAAAAATATAGTTGGTAGGGAGGTTTGGAACGAGGCGATGGGGGAGGAGTGTCCCCGAACATAACCAGGAATTCGGCCTCCACTAGTAGAGAGAGGTGCATGGCTTGGTTGACAGTTAACGGTTGGAGGGTGCGGAGGCGGGCTCGAATATGGGGTTGTAAGCCGTGCATGAAGTATCCCAAGTAATGGTCGGGTGGAAGACCAGGAACATGGATGAAAAACTCGATAAAGGAATCAACGTATGAGTCAATAAATCTGGTGTAACGAACCCCGCAAAGGCGCTCGATCATGGTGTCGGAGTATCAGTGATCATACCGTTGAATGAGTCTCTCAGTGAGAGTTGTCCAGGTGAGGTCAGGAGAGAACTGGCGAAGCTAGCGGACCTAATGGAGGGTGAGCCCTTCCATGTCGATAAGAGCTGTGGAGACCTGCTACGTTTGAAAAGTTTGGTGAATGTCAAAATACTGCTCGGCACGGGCAATGCAACCGAGGGGATCAGTCTCGTTGAATGTGGGAATGTCGAGGCGTGGGAGTTGAGAGAAGGTAATCATGCCAGAGCGTGTTCTTCGGGTGACAATGTGCTGGAGGATCCCAAAGCAGAGGTGGCAGGAGGGTCGGAATTGTGGTCGGGTTGCAAGTTGTGTAGCATGGACATAATCGAAGTGAACTGCTCGGCTTAGGTCTCAAGACGATAGTTGATGGTAGTGAGGGCGTGTTCAAGGGCCTCCATGCGGGATTACATTGATTGACGACCATTTGGCATAAGAATTAGAGGAAACAAGAGCTGGAGGGTCGAGGTAGAGCGCAGGAGCGGGCTGGATGATGTAATATCGATTTAGGGTTTTGAAATAAAATCAATTTTAAGCAAAAAATATTTTATTTGTATAATAAAAATATGATTTTTAAAAAAAAATTGATTTTAAGATTTTAAAGAGGGGCCGAGCGGCCAAATCAATCTTTCGCGCGCACAAATCTCAACCGTTTGAACATCCTTCGATCGTTAATCGTTGTTGAAGAAAATTTCGTCAACATCCAAAGAATTGAACCGTTGCGAGGCTCGTACACCCACAAGCAAAACACACAGATAGTAATTTATGAAATAACAGAATTTTCAGTGATTAGAACGTTCGAGACAAGCTTAAATTAATTAAATAGAACGTATAAAATTAAACTAAGTTAATAAGATTGGTGCAGTGATTTACCCACGCCAGAATGGTCGGCCCAATTTAGACCCAGTTGGCACAGTTGGGCAAGCGCAGTTGATCGGCGACAGGACGGAGCAGACACCCGATTGATGGAAGGAGTTGCTCGACGTCGACGTCAATCGGACTGGTCGTCGGAGTCAAGAGTGAGGTCGGCGACGGTCGTGCAGTCGTAGGAGGGTGTCGGGTGGCTCAGGGGTCCGAGAGCTGACCAGCGGCGGCGCTGCGAGCGGCGTGCGGCAGGGAGAGGGTCCGTCAGAAATCCGAGACCCGCTGGAGTGTGTTGAATCTGCCTCGGCGGTTGTTGGTAACCTTTTGACCTCGCCGGTGGGATCGACGGAGGGAGGTGGCGGCTTCGGGAGGGCCGTCAGCAGAGGGCGAGCTCAGCTGCGGCGGCATAGATGAGTTGGCACGGGAATAATGCCGGCAATGCAGAAACTTGAAATGAATTTCAAGTACATGGAATGAAAAATGGGTACAGGAAGGAAATACAAAAATAAATATATGATGCGACGCAGAATGCATCAATTCTCCCGGGGTTGAAATAGCTCGACCCCGGCGAGACTTTGCAAAAACCGGCAATGGGGTGATCTTTCATCATTGTTGGAGCTAGGTCGGGTGGAATATCTGGAGCTTCGACGGGTGGTTCAACTGGGGGTCCAATGCGTTGTTGATTATGAACTAGGTCAAACCTCCTGAAGTAAACAATCACCAGACCTCCTTTTGAAAAGTACATCTCATGGCGATAACGACCGACCGTGAGTTTGTAATTTTCAAAGGTTGCTCGCAAAAGATTAGCAGTAATTTTATGCAGTTTTTTTAAATAATTAATATGAGCTTGCGCATCGAAGAAAATACGTTCATGGAATGATAGATGATGGCGGTCAAGTGGGCGGGGCAATGCATGGAAAATCTCGAAAGGACATACAGTAAGAGAGCGGCGTTTAGAATTATTACTTGTGAATTTAGTTTGTGGAGGTACGAGATCTCATTGCTTTAAGTTCTTCTCGATTAAACGCCTAAAAAGATTCTCCAAACTCTTATTAACGATTTCAGTCAAGTCATCGGTTAAAGAGTGACGAGCCTTGCTAAATTCGAGTTTGGTGTCCTCTCAGCCCCATAATATGTTACAAAATTTTGATATTAAATATTGAATGTAATTGTGTGATTTCACAAATCTGTTTACATTTAACTTAGTATTACACAATTTAAAATTGATCCCAATTTTATCATTTAAATACTTCCAAAGAAATCCTTTAAAACGCGTGTCTTTGTTTGGTGTGAAATTTTTTGGGGTTCTTATTATCTTTAAAATACGGGTTCTCTTAAATAAATTGATAATTTGATAATAAAAATTTTCAGACACATTTATAATTATGAGATAATGTAATGACACAAAATGATGTTCCCCAAATATAAAATCAATATATGGTGGTGTCTCTGATGTGAGTGATATGTCACTAATAAGTCCTTCCTGGGGAGGGGACTCAGAAATAATCTCAGCGACTAGTAGTGGTGCTTTAGTGTGAGCAAGTGGGAGCACCATTTCAGTTGGAATGAGGGGATGAGGAGGAGGAAGCTCTTCTTCCTGGAGTTGGGGCTCAGGAGGAACCTTCTCGACTAAAGTGAGTGCTTCAGTGGAGACAAGTGGGACCAAGGTGCTCGTGGGGGAAATGTCGAGTCTAGAAAGAGGACTATTAATAATTCGAAGTCTGGGTTCCACTAGTTGATACGTAGTTGGGACGTAGTCAGGAAAGTTATTTTGTTTGCACATTGTCATTTCAAGACAGTGTACATCAGTGCACAACCCAATCAGATTCTACGTGAGTTCTGTAGTGATGAACTCAACGTTCTTCATTAAAGTTTTCATTCGCTCTTCGAGACTCTCCATTTTTTTATTTAATTTTTTTTAAAAATAGAATAACGATTTAAAGTTAACAGACAGTTACTAAACATTTTTTGTTGTTTTTTTTAGATTTTGAGAGATTTTTTAAAAAAAAGAACAAAGATTTAATAAAATTTTAAATTAAAGAACATTAATTTTTTTTTAAAAACAGATTTAATTAATTTAAATATAGATTTTTTAAAATATATATTAAAAAAACACGGATCGTTGATTTGCTATGGAAGCGAATCAACCCAGCTCTGATACCAAACTAATGTAATATCGATTTGGGGTTTTGAAATAAAATAAATTTTAAGTAAAAAAAATATTTTATTTGTATAAAATAAAAATATGATTTTTTAGAATAAGTTGATTTTAAGATTTTAAAGAGGGGCCGAGCGGCCAAATCAATCTTTCGCGCGCACAACTCTCAACCGTTTGAACATCCCTCGATCGTTAATCGTTGTTAAAGAAAATTTTGTCACCATCCAAAGAATTGAACCGTTGCGAGGCTCGTACACCCACAAGCAAAACACACAGATAGTAATTTATGTAATAGCGGAATTTTCATTGATTAGAACGTTCGAGGCAACCTTAAATTAATTAAAGAGAAACATAAAATTAAACAAAGTTAAAAGCATTGGTGGAGTGATTTACCCACGCCAGAATGGTCGGCCCAATTTAGACCCATTTGGCACAGTTGGGCAAGCGCAGCTGATTGGCGACGGGACGGAGGAGACACCCGATTGACGGAAGGAGTGGCTCAACGTCGACGTCAATCGGACAGGTCGTCGGAGTCAAGAGCGAGGTCGACGACGGTCGTGCAGTCGTAGGAGGGCGTCGGGTGGCTCAGGGGTACGGGAGCTGACCAGCGGCGGCGCTGCGAGCGGCGTGCGGCAGGGTGAGGGTCCGTCAGAAATTTGAGACCCGCTAAAGTGCGTTGAATCTGCCTCGGCGGTTGTTGGTAGCCTTTTGACCTCGCCGGTGGAATCGACGGAGGCAAGTGGCGGCTTCGGGAGGGCCGTCAGCAGAGGGTGAGCTCAGCTGCGGCGGCAGAGATGAGTTGGCACGGGAATAATGTCGGCAATGCAGAAACTTGAAATGAATTTCAAGTTTTGTTGTCTGGGGCCCTTTCTCCTTCTTCACCGTGCCCTTTTAATGGCTGCACAACTTTATTTCCAAAATCTTTTTCCAAAACAGAGGCAACAATAATTTTTTGACAGATTTGATTTCTTCCCTTATTAAGCTTTCTATCTTTACTTCCCAAATAGTTTTTTATTTTTCCCTTTCTATTTGATTTGATTCCTAATATTTTCCATTATACTTCTTTATTTGAAAGTTCTCCTGTTTAGACTTAAGCGACTCCTTAAATAAATTAAGCTTGCCTTTTTTGTTCCTACTATCTGAATTACCGGACCTATTTATTCAAGATCTCATCGGCCGGTCAAACCGACGAGCCAAATCAAGTACATGAAATTAGAATGAGTACATGGAATGAAAAATGGGTACATTGAAGGAAATACAAAAATAAATATACGATGTGACGCAGGATGCATCACTGGATCTGGCGGTGAGGAGAACCGGGAAGAAGAAAGTTGGTCGATGCAGGCGTCACAGGCGTCTGCATGGTCGGAATCTAGCGGCAAGGTCGACAGAGAACTGAATCTGGGAGCGTGTGGTATCGGGATCGGGGAGGGAGTGCGGTATCGGGATCTGGTGGCCTGCGGGATCAGTATCAGGAGTGGTGGCGTGCGGTCAACGAAGAGCTGGATCTGGCGGTGACGGGATCGGGGAGGAAGGTAACCTTCTAGATTTGTTGTTGTTGGATGGGATCGAGAAAGAAGCGGACGATTGTTGATTTCTTATTGTGGACGCTTAGTTATTAAAGGCACAAGGCGCACCAAGGCGCAAAGGGGACTTTGAGCTTAGACGCAAGGCTCAAGGCGCAAGCGCGCGCTTGACGAAGGTAAGATGCAATATCATTCATTTTAAATAATCAACATCAAACATCAATTCATTTCTTAATTCGATTCATTTATTCTACTCATTAATCATTCATTACTATCATTTATATCTCTTAAAAATAAAATCAATGTGGTCATTTGCATCATATTTATGTCTCAACACTCGATTATGTTTCACAAATACTAAATCATACCAAAATTAATGATTTTTTTTCTTTATTTTGAAAAGAAAATTTTTACAACAAAAATCACACTTAAGAGCGAGCTTTATGCCTCAAAGGCGCAAAAAAGGTGCACGAAAGCGCAAACCTTTGAGCCTGATGAGCCTTGAGACGCGCCTGAGGCTCGCCTTTAAGAACATAGTGTGGATGGAATCGGGAACGAAGCGAACAATCGTTGATTTGTTGTCGTCAGACAGGATTGGGAAGGAAGCGGACGACTGCTGCACAACGGGCTAGATCTGGTGGGCTGGTGTCGGCAAAGAGACGGTGGCGGAATGAAACCCGGCGGCACGTGGTAAGCAAGCGGGGAGGCTAGGTCAAACCAATGTTACCCAAAAAAATACTTGCAAAAGATGCAATCAACTTCGGTACAATCACGAGGTATGCTCGTGCCTAATATCTGGAGGTCGGTTCCTCTTAGAAGTCCCTTTCCCAAAGTGAGAGATATTAAATCCTAAAACATCAAAAGATAATCCTAAACTCCCAAACCACCTCCTTATATAGTGGTGGAAGGGGGGCTCACATACCATTTACCTAATGTCATTCAAAATAAAATACAAAAGACAATAATAAATTATGCGCACGCGTAACATTTTTCCTCTATAGCTTCGGTATCTTTTTCTCTTAGAATTAGCCTCTTCTCTTCCTTAATCTCATCAATTAGGGTTCATGATCCATGGATCTTAACACTTGGTCTTAAAGCCTTCAATCCCTCTCTGCTTTCTTTGCAAACATAGATTTCCCAGTAAACTTTGTGCTTGCCTTGATTTAGCTCTCTGCTTGTGATCGACCATCAAATCCCTATAAACCACGTCGGGAATTAGTCGTAATTGATCTCCAACCATTCTTTGTTGACCAGGGCGACCGTGATGCAGTCAGTGTTTGATCAAAGCCGAACGACTATGTTATGGGTTATTCCAATTGTTTTCCCCCAATTGATCGGGTATCAAGTCATTAAACCCATCCCCTTTTGCAATCAAAAATTCCTAACACATGACCCGTCAAACCCCATCGAACAGAATCTTTCCAACAAGCCTCCCCTTCCTTTGGAGCAATGATCAACAACCCTCATAATTGTTGCTCCCGACACATGCCATTCTAGCCACAATGATGCTACATAGCAGCAATGCTTTGATCGATATGTCCTGCAACATTTTGATTGATTACTGAGCTCCTGAAGCCATGCATTTTATGATGGTATTGAGCGCTTCCATCTCTATCCTTGACACACTCGGATAGCTTTCTCAAGGGACTGCAGTAATCCATCCCTTCTTCAACCATCTCCTCCTCCACCTTAGATTGGATTATACTTGAAGTCATGACTCCTTACAAAAATGCAACTCAGCCATGTCATTTAACCAATACAGCCAACATCCCCACTACGAGCAACAACCCATTAAGTTGCACCCCTTCCAGCCGTATCATCCACACAGCGTTTACTTTCTTGTCTACAACGCTACCAAACTTAATCCCCCGAAACATAACTGACAACACTTACACTGATTCCAGTGGGATGCATTGAATCCTTCAACCAATCCATTCTCTTAATTACCTCCACACCCCAGCCCAAATATTTTCTCCTCTATAGCTTCTCTCTCTCCTCTCTTAAGGCTAACCTACTCTCTTCCTCCCTCAAGCTCTATTTGGGAGGTCGGCGGACGGCGACCTTCCAGTGTGATTCCAGTCAACGCAACGCCGGCGGAGCGGGAAGTTTATTTTCCCTCCTTCCGGTGGTGTTTGCTCCCAATTCCCCGAGCAAAACAGAGTAATCGCTATGTTCTGTAACCCGGCCCTCTCCCTCCAGTCCTGATCCCCAATGATGTTTGATCCCTTCCTTACCACCGCTGGCTTCCCAAACATAGCCCCAATCTCACCTTCTTGAATATTTAGGGATTGTAATCCACATGGCGTAAAAGAACACATATCTTGACATTAGCAAAACATTCAAGAAACTTTGCAATGTTAAGATTACCACTGAAGAATGGCAATTTCACTAAGATCCGCGAGAATTGTTCGTCACTTGGTTGCAAGACCGCCTCTGCTTCTTCAGAATTTGAGTTCATCTCGACACAGGAAGATAGGATTTGAGATTCACTCATTCACACAACTGTTCATATCTTCACAACCCGTAAAGTTGTCATCATCTCCATATGTTGGATTTGTGGATCTTCATGTTGTTGATGCATAATTTCCTGCTGCATCATTAAGGTATAGATGATGACGTCATTGGAAGTAGGGGTGGAGTTGTTAGGGCTGTTGGTCATGAAGTGGAAAATTTGAAAGGCTAACTTTACTCTGGTACCAATGAATGCAATGGAATAATCAGGGAAATCCTTAAACGAAAAATTCTTCTCTAAAAACAACCCTTGATGGCTAGGGCTGCAAAACTTCTTCAACAAAAGTTAAAAACAAAATGCAATGATGGGTATTTATAGATCCAACTCTAAAACAAAAATTAAACACAACATAAAAATAGGCAGTCTGGCCATATTGGAAACCCAATACAATTTTTATTATTTTTAGTGAGCGTTTCATGAATGTGGGGTAAGGTTTGCTTGCATTTCACCCTTGTGTCAGGACCCTTCCTGAACCCTCGTTGCGTGGGGATGCCTTGTGCACCGGGTTGCACTTTTTAGTTGAGTGATTTATTTGGACGTTAGTTAGATACTCCGTTGACATGTATCGGGACCCCAATTCAGAATCGGGGTCCCAATGCTTAACCCAAAACTTAGGGCTCTAAAAATAATCAATGTTCTAATAAAGACGAGCAAAACTCTGGAGCATTCTGCTACATTGTGGTATTATGTTCATATGCCACTTGATCAACCCTTCTCGAGAATTATAAACAGTCCACATTTCTACTCATTTGAGAAAGGAATTCTGGAGGACCTTATCCAAGTCTAAAGAGATTCAAGATGCTCTAAGGATCTATGTTAGACATCATTTGAGCACAAGAATAATCAATGCATAACTCACCCCTACGATTGTCTCTAGATTCTTAGCTCACTCCACCAAACGGCCCAAATCTCTCATAAATCTTGAGTTGTATATATTTCCTATGAGACTTACAATGTGACTATTTTAAAAAGAGAATGCTATTTAGAACCTATGCGGACATCAATTTAGGTCATATTCATCTTCTTTCGTAAATTATATTTAAGTCTTCCAAGTAGCAGAAATAATTTATTCGATGTCCAGCTGTTAGTTATTAAAGGCGCACCAAAGCGCAAAAGGGTCACGGAGCCTAGGCGCAAGGCTCAGGGCGTTGGCGCAAGGCTCAGGGCGTTGGCGCGCGCCTGACGAAGGCAAAGCGCAACCACATTCAATTTAAATAATCAGCATCAAATATCATTTCAGCTTCTCGATCAAATTTTTCATCTAGTCTACAATCATTCATTATTATCGATTATATCTCTTAAAAAAATCAATATGGTGAATTACATCATATCTAAGTCTCAACGCACAATTATCTTTCGCAAATACTAAATCAATAAAAAAATATTAAGTTTTACATTCTTTTTTCATAATTTTTGAAGAAAAAATTTACAAAAAGATCCCACTCGGGTGTGCCTTTTATATTCCAAATAAGCAAAAACGGCGCACGGAGGCGCAAACCTCTGATCCTGGTGATCCTTAAGCCTTAGGCGTGCCTTTAATAACATAGGATGTCCTCCTTGAAATGTAGAAGTCGTTGATGGGCTAAAAATCTTTTTTACGTCAAAAAATCTTAGTGTCCTACCTTAAGCACTATTTAATTGTTTTTGTGTGTGTATTCAATTACTGAGACAACCGTAGTTACCATATTCACCAGCCCAATCTCCTGAATGCAAGACTGCCAAACTATGGGTTTCTAGAAAGAAAAAAAGAGATATATGATAATCCATGGTAGTTATATTAGTTGTTTTAGTAATATTATAAATGAAACACAAATAAGTCTGATAGTTATCTTGGAAATGAAGAATTATAATTTTTATGATAAGGATGTAATAAACTATGAAATCACAAAACAATATGTCATCTCAAAAACCTACTAAATTTATGTTATATAAGCATTGATATGCAATCAAGGTATGAGGATGATGATTATTATCTATGCATAGTTTATTCAAGTAAGATAACTAAGACAATTAAAGTGAGATCTTAGGCCCATTATTCTCTTACACTCAAAAAACACCCGATGGATTTAGGAAAAGAGTCATTTTTATAAGGCAATTTCTACATAATGCTCTTATAAAACATCTAATATTTTAAATACAAAGACCTCTTAAGGACAGGGAGGATAATTGATGTAAATTTTAATACAAGATCTTTAAGTTGCTTGTTCATAGTGGTGTAAGCACAGATGACACTTCAATTTTTGGTTTACAATATTGTAACATAATCATATATACAGATAATATAAAATATACATTGAGGCATAATTTGCCATTTTCATACCATACTTCAAGAAAACAAAAAGAAATAATCATTAAATGAATTTTCGAGAGCATCCATACCGGAGATAACTGCAACCTTGTCATATGTGGAACCAGAGACATCAGCGCGTAAAACAACCTTAATCTGCAATGTGAAACAGCACAGATTGTTCATGGAAGTACAGTTAAATATACAAAGAAGATGCTAACATTTGGGAAACCGTCCAAGTACTGTAGTCCAGGATAAGTCTCAACCATGCCCTCAATGCATTCAGTCACAACATCTGCATTTGCCATAGCACAATCTGACCGAAGTTAGGAAGACAAAATTTGGCAATTGAATATACAATCGTAATCTGTGGATAAGTGCATGGTGATCAAATAAATTTGACGAACATATTCCAAGTTACGACGCCCATTTAAAAAAGGTAGAATAGCATCAGATAGAAAGGGCGAATTAGAATTTCAGATTTTCATGAAAATAAAAATAGGATCTCCGACGAGTGGCTTATGAGCTCGGGAAACGATGTGAAGAAAACCAACATAAGAAGATGAAAAACCTTCGGGGTTGCTGATTAACTTCTTGGTTCTGTACGACATCGTAGCACAGGAAGCAGATCCCCGGAATCCCCTTTCCGATCAGGCGAAGCCTCCTAGCATTACACGGGAAAGATCGAAGTAGTCGGAGCCTGTCTTCTCCTTGTTAGGGGAAACCCTAACAGAGAGAAGTTGAAAGAGGGGGAGAGAGAGAGGGAGAGGATGGCGAAGAGGGCGACGGAGATTGGACGCCGGAGGACGGAAGGAAATGGGGAGAGGGGAGTTTGGTTCTTCAGTCGTTGCTTCCGCGTCTGCCCCTCTCTCGCCTTCTATTTAAACCCTTTTTTCCGTCGAGCAGCTGGATCTGCGAAATGGCAGTGAGATCGCATAAAGCTAAAATTCTGAATGGGCGCGTCTTTGCCCGTTCTAGACGTGAAATCATAAGTAGCATTGATTCTATTTCGGGTTGTGTTTTTTAGTTGGATTGAAATTTCTCTGAATTATCAATGTACTATGTTAAGGGAAATTTTTGGGTTTGGCTCCCGGGTAGGGCTGAGCATAATAATCGAAACTCGATAATCGCTCGTTAATCGCTCGAATTTTCAGCCGAACCGAAATCGAAATAAAATGATTCGAATCATTTTGACTCGAATAAAAATGACTCGAAATTAATTTCGAGTCAATCACGAGTCGCTCGATTTATGATTTCGAGCCGGCTCGAATTTAAAATTTTAAATATTAAATAATTATTATTTTTTTTTGGAAATCCGGCATTCCGGCGCAGAACCGGCGGATTTATTAAAGTGCAACTGTGCATTGTGCAGTCAGCATTAATATTGGCAGTGGCGCAGACTGCGCAGTGCAGTATTTTCTTGGTAATAGAAATCATTTATGGTTTTTTAGTGTTTTACAGCTTTTGAGTTTTGACAAATGCCTCCAGCGTCAGAGCGTCTTGCCTCCTTCATCCTTTCATCTTCTTCGCAAGGCACAGACTTCTCCGGCTTTACTTGACTTCTGAGTTCCTTCTCAACATTTCAAGTGTTCAACCGCAAGTGTGCAAGCATCTTCCCTCTCCTGCTGAAGTATTCCTCAGTCTCCGGCCCCCGGCGCGCCGTCGTATTCCTGGACTTCAGATTTCCAGCCTTTTTACGGCGATCTTGAATTGCAAGGTTGCGAGTAGCCAGCACGGTGGCAACACAATATTTCTTTCAGTTACAACCAGATTTTGATTCTTCCCGTTGGCCTAGACAGCACAACCAACCTTCTTTTTGATTCTCCAGTCATTAAGGTATACATTTATTTATTTTTAGTCTCTCCATCTTCGATTTTCTCCCTTTTTTTCTCCCTGCTTAAGGTTTTTTCCATTTGTCTTCCATTTTGATTTTCCCCCTTCTCTTCATATTGGTTGCTGTGTGAGGTGTTAGATTAAGGCGTGAACGAGCTTGATCTGATGTTTTAGGAAAGATTTAGAAACAGAGCATTTCTGTGTGACTTGCTAGAGAAGAAATGGATTAAGTGCAAACTGCAAAAAATAATTTATTTCTGTTTTAGGAATGATTTAGAAATATTAAATATGTGCAACACCTAAGACTGTAAAGAAATCTCCCAACACATGATTACTGGGTATTCATAATGTTTTGAGGACTGTACAGATGAAGAAATTTTTGATGGGGGAGAATAAGTTACATATCCAGCCTCCAGACCTTTTATTAAATAACCTGCTCCAACAATATTCAATTTCCATTAAACCCTCTCGGCCTCTCCCTAGCAAATTCTTATTTGTGCATCTAATCAGCCTATTTTCATAATTTCATTCAGTTTGTATCGTACCTTTTATTATTAATAATGAAAAAAGGAAATTATTTTTGGACTAGCAGTATACTGGTGCAGGTTTAGTGTTTTTTTTGTTTAAATACAGCAACATGATGCAGTTATTAACATTATTGATATAATAAGTTGTTGAAGATTAAGGCTCCGTTTGGCACGGTGGTGGCGTTCATGAACATGGGGGGTTAAATTGCCATTCATTAACGTCCATTATCTAAAGAACTTCATCCACTTTTATGGTCAAATAGATGATGTTTGTTAGGTGATCCTTAATGAATGACGGTTTTACCATGTATTTACGACCGCCACCACCGTGCCATTTTAGTTTTCTATTCTATAAATGTATCATTTTAGTTGGCTTCTAAATATGCTTGTTACCGAATTAGAGAATTGGTCTCTAAGAATTACGTTTTGTGACATTTTGTTAGGCAAAAAATCTTATAAAGTAACTAGGCAGCCTTTGGTTACAATATATTCTAATTACAATATATTAAAGGTTTTACTGCAGCCTTTGGTTCACAAAAAATTCCAACCAAAAATGAAGGCGAGAAATGTGATTGAATGCAGCCTGCAATTATTGGATTTAATAGGAAGTGTATGTGGCATGCTATTAAACAGAAAATTAGTCGTATTGTTGTCATGCTGACAACTAGTGTAAATGTTTCATCGTGGTCCTCTCCAGTTCTTTGGGTATAACCCTTGGCTACGTGCCTTATGTTTTACTATTTTTCCGTTTTCTTATTGTTTAAGCTCGTAGACCCATTTGAGGCCTACAACTTCACGATTAGCTGGTTTAGAAACCAAACTCCACGTTTTGTTTCTTTCTCCGGCTTTTTTTTCTTCCTGCATTGCATGCATCCATTGCTTATCCTTTATTGCATCCTCAAAATTTGCAGGTGTGCTTGAGATTGTAAGAGCAAAATCATCATTTTGATAAATCTCTTGCAGTGATCGAAATCTTTGAGGCGATGATGATTCAAGTTTTGAGTCTGAATTCTCAGGCTCTTCAACTTCATTGCTGTCATGGAGGGGGTTGGGTGGAATTCCCAGCTCAACCGACAGCTCTGGAGTATGAGGTATTTCTTGGTCTGATGCCCAATCCCATGTTTCTTCCTCATGGAAGATTGCATCTGGATATAATGAGTTTGTTGGTATTTGGCTCAAACAAGGGGTAGCCCTTGGTTTGATCAGTACATCCAATAAGGATACATTTATGGCTGGTCTCTTCTAATTTATCGTGTCTACTAGTAGTTTTGTGTCTATAAGCAATTGAGCCAATACCTTGAGATGGGAGACCGGAGGCTAAAATATGAATCAGAAACACTTTATATTGTTGTTAAGTTGTACAATTTCGGTAGATTTTCATTGTTCTAAACTTAATAGTTAAACAAAAACTTGTTCTTTTTAATAATATTTAACATTTTTTTTCAGATATGAATATTATTAATTCAGTAGATGAGGCATATTGCTAATATTTTTTCAGATATGAATATTATTAATTCAGTAGATGAGACATATTGTTACTATTCAGTAGATGAAACATATCGATCCTTATACTTGTTCATATTTATGCTTTTTTTGAAGAACTTAACAAATTTTTATTTATTCAGATATTATGAGTTTAGTAGAGAATTATAGTGACTCGTCATCCTCACCGGTGGAGGATGATGCATTCCTTAGGCCCGACGCAAATGCAATCATTACTGATCTTAACATTAGAGATGTGGACGTTGCAACCATCTCCACTGTCCCTACTCCCACTGAGCCTTCATTAGGCCAACAATCTACAGAAGTTGAGAAGGACAACAAAGGAAAAAGAAAAAGAAGTGAAGTGTGGGAGCACTTCAAAGTTGAAAAAATGAAGGATAAAAGTGGAAATATTGTCCCCAAATGGCAATGTAAACATTGCTTTAAAACATACAAGTATCAATCCTCTGGATCCACCTCAAATTGTGCAAGACATATTAAAACTTGTTATAAACTTATCCAGGTTAAGAAAAATCAAACCATGTTCAATCAAGAGAGAGTTAATATGGTAGAGGATGATATTCAAATGCCTCCCATTTGTGTGTCTGGATCTTATGACTCGGTTAGCATTAGGCAACTGCTAGCCAAGTTCATAATTACTGCTGAACTTCCATTCTCAATTGTTGAGCAACCATTTTTTAATGTCTACTCCAAAGCTCTAAATCCTAATCATGTAAAAATTTCAAGACATACGATGAAGAATGACTGCATGAAAGTGTATGAAATTGAGAGGGACAAGCTTTTGAAGGTTCTTAAAAGGGTGGATAAAGTTGCACTCACTAGCGATTGTTGGACATCTAACCAATCTATTGGTTATTTATGTATTACTGTTCATTATATAGATTTTGATTGGATGCTTCAACATTCTATTATTAATTTCTTAGACCTTGATCCACCTCATAGCGGTCAAGTCATATATGATGCAATTCGTGAGTCAATATTACAGTGGGGAATTCAAAAAAAAGTAATGAGCATCACTCTTGACAATGCATCTGCGAATGATATAGCTGCAAGGCATTTACAGCAAAGTTTTGCAAGTTCCAATCGCTTATATTTAGGCGGCAAAGTATTTCATGTTAGATGTTGTGCTCACATACTCAACATTCTTGTGCAAGATGGTTTAAAAGAGATTTCTTCATTGATTAACATTGTTAGAGAAGCTGTGGGATACATAAGGAAGTCACCTTCACGTCTTAAATCATTTGTTGAGTCAGCCAAATTATTAGGAATTTCTACATCACGAGGACTTTCTTCAGATGTGAAAACAAGGTGGAATACTACATATTACATGCTTGATAGTGCTTATCATTATAGATTTGTCATTCATGATTTCTTTAGAAAAGATAAAGGTTTGGTGTGGGACTTTCCTGAAGAAGCGTGGCAAAGGTTTGATAAAATTAAGAATATTTTAGAAGTCTTTGAATCTGCAACAAAGTTATTTTCCGGAACTTCTTATCCAACATGCAACTTATTTTTGCCTGCATTGATTGCTATCAAAGAATTATTGGACAAATCTTCAACATCTAATGATGAGTTTGTACGTGTCATGGTCAAACCAATGAAAATCAAATTTGACAAATATTGGAGTGATTGCAATTTACTTATGTCTCTTGCTATTATTCTTGATCCTCGAAGAAAGTTGTTGTTCATCACGTATGCTTTCAATAAATTGTACAATAATTATGAAGCGGTCCAAAAAGTGAACGTGGTAAAAAATAGCCTCTTTGAGCTTTTTTCCACTTATTGTGATAGTGGTAGCACCGAACATAACACTACAATTATTAGTTCTGGATCATCCTCTTCAAGCAGAGTGGGAGTTATTGGACTTTCAAGTGCAACAACTCATCAACAACTTATAACAAATTCTGTTCTTCTTGGCTTTGATGATTTCTTGAGTTCTAGCTCTTCGACGCAACCTCTTAAAAATGAACTTGAAATGTATCTAGAGGAAGCACCGGTACAACCTCCTCTTGAGAGTAGAGATAAATTTGATGTCTTAGAATGGTGGAAAGTATGTTCAATGAAATATGTGAAGCTCTCTAAGATGGCAAAAGATATCCTCACAATACCCATCACAACAGTGGCTTCCGAATCAGCTTTTAGTGCTGGAGGGAGAGTACTTGATGATTATAGAAGTGCTCTAAATCCCAAAACAGTGAATGCTCTAGTGTGTTCTTCAAATTGGATTCGTTCCCAATATAAGCATCGTGTCAATGTAAGCATTTTTATTTATTTCTCATGAATGATTAAATTAGTCCTCGATTAAATTGTTTAATTCTGATGTTTGTTTTGCAATCACAGCTTGATGTTGATGATTTAACAAGTTCTCTACCAGATGAGATTATCGGGACTTCTACTAATGATTAAATATACATTAAGGTATTCTCTTTTCGACTGTTTAGATAATTTCAAGTTATTTAAGTTACCTTCGACTTGAGAAGTGGGTAGATTTATTGATGGTTAACATGGGAATATCATTGATATGATTCATGGGTTCAGCTAATTACTGGTGTTTGGCTCATTAAAACACATTGTGTGATATTGAGAAATTAGTGTTTTGGTATGTGAAAATATGATATCATAACTGTAGTTTAAGCTTTAGTATTTCCTCTCCACTTGCTGACTTGCTATATGTAAACTGTGTATAGAGGATCAATTATTTTTACAATACTCATTGATGTATGTTTACAAGTGAAGTTGTACATATTCGACTGCTTCAAAAAAATCAGCATCTTGTTTGCATTCATATTTTACGGTCATTCAAGACCCTTTTCATCTGATGCATAATAATTGTACTGCTGGACAAACTGTTTTATGAGGTTTTCTAAGGGTTTGTTCAGTGGGGCGAAATTGAGGCTTCAGAATTGGATGTGGAGATCCAATTTCAATGAAAATGGACCTCAGATTCTAATTCCAAGGCTCCAATTTCATTAAAAACAAACTCTAAGAGTACTGTTTTTCAGTTTTTTGCAGGCCCTTCAAGTTATATGACTACTTATTTACATTCTCTTAGCTCATCCAATGGCTTGTTAACTGCATGGTCTTTTTTTCCCAAGTATTGTACTTTCAAATGACACCTTCTTTGTCTCCATATATATTTTTACATTCAAAAGAATATTTTGCCATGCCTTTCTATTTTTTTCATAGAGCTCACATCTAGTTTTTTTTGTCAGCTGCTCTCATGCATCCTTTCAGTGATTGATGATACAAAGCTTGTGTCAAAGGTCAGTATATTACTCGAAGTTACTGGCTTCTTGATTTAATTGATTTAACATCTTATCTCCAATGGCAGATTATTATACGTCAGCTACAAACTATGCTAAGTGAACTTGTTTTTGATAAGGTGTGCATTCACATAATCTGTTCCTTTCCGATAAACTGATATGCAATCCATTTATATTTCTTAAACATGCCATTTTTAATGAAATACTAGAATGGAAGGCGTCCATTATTGCAGCTGCTTCATCCGCAGTGCCATGGTTATTTCACTCCAGATGATCTTACTTGCTATATGCCACTTATTTAACCGTGTTATTTGAAATTGCTACATGTTGCAATGATCTGGAAAGTTATTGACAAGTATAAACTATTCATTCTCTTCTTTTGTATGCACACAACCCGCTTTTTTGCACATTATTTTTCTATAGGTCTATTTAAAATTCCACTTCTCTGATATGCTTATAATCACATAAACCATTCACTCACCTTCTACATCATGCCCGACAACATTTGCATTCTCTTCTTTGGAGTGATGTTTGGGAAGCGATTCTAGAAGGTTCTCATTAATCACTTTGTTGTACTTCAGTTTAATTGTTTTTAATTTTGGTTGTCATGCTTTCATAGTTTCATATCCACTTGATAAGCAGGTGTAAGGAAATATTATGTGAATTTTAGGTGATTCAGAATTTCAGCTTTTGTATTGATCATCATTAGAAGCTATAGTGTTATACTCTTTGTTGGTTCTTGAAATATAGCCATTTTTAATAACTTTTGTGTTTTTTTATAGATTAAGGAGCAGAAGTGGATATGATATTCTGGACCATGATAGCACAATCGACTCAAAGCTTAATATTTTTTGGGAGTGATTATCTAATTCTAATATGGAGTATGAACTTTATATGAAATTATGAATTTTGTTGGACTGTTTATGGATTTATATTGAGCTACTTATGTCCTATGAAGTATGAAGTATGAACTGTTCATTTTGTTGTTTTGTGATATTTTTAGTCAAATATTTTTATTTGGGAAGTTGTTTAATTTTTAATTTCTTTGTATGAGATTTGAGTCATTTTTATTTGGTATGTGGAATTTTCTTGCCTTGTTATTTGGAAAATAATTATTCTGAAATGTATAAGTTATATTTATATATAATAATAATTTTTCTTATAAAGTTCAATCAATATAAATTTTAAATGATCAACTACTCAACTTGGCATCTTTAATTTATTGTGATTTAAAAAATATTTTCTTAATGATGCTCTTAAACTCTTTATAGTTCATTAAATATAATTATTTAACACTATTTACTAATATGTATAAATCATATATAAATCTGTAATAAATTATTTTTTTAAAAAAAATTTATTTCGAGCCGACTCGGAATTGATTCGAGCCAGCTCGGAGTCGAATCGATTTCGAGTCGAGCCAGCTCGGAGTCGAATCAATTTCGATTTCGAGTCGATTTCGAGCCGAGTTCGAGTCGAAAAATTCGATTTCGAGCCGAGTCAGAATCGCTCGAACTCGACTCGATATCAGCCCTACTCCCGGGAGGAAGAAGATTGTGACCCGTGTCATATCAAAAATTTGAAATGCTTCGAGTCAACTCGTTGCTCTCTGATAGACCGGCCGAAAATTGGACGGTCTTAGATCGGGAGCGGTTCAGCGCACAGACAGTCAAAGTAAAATGAGATGGCTGGTAAGAGATTTTTTTCAACGTGAAAAACCTCGGAAGGGGTAAAAAATCATGTTGTCGGGTTTGTGCCGGCCAAACTTTCAATATATCTTGGTGTTGTTATAAAATTGAGCACGGGGAGCAATTTGCGGAGAGTGCAATGTGCGCGGAGGCGCAATTTGCGTGGAGTGCAATGTTCACGGGGTGCAATGTGCAAGGGGTGCACGGGTGCAATGTGCACGATGAAATCTCAATGGGGTCTTCGAATTCGTATGGGAGATCTTCGAAGATCTTCGTTGATTCCTTCGAGGGCACTCGGAGATCTTCAAAGGATTCTTCGGAAGCTCTCTCGTCCGTAGAAAATCGGGTGGAATTAAAAGAGGGTCTGAGACCCTTTTTATAATTTTTGAGGGTGGTTTTTTCATAATTGAGTGGTGGTTAGGGTGTCGTTGGAACTGCGTTGGTGAGCCGAGCGGAAGAGCCCCGCGGCCGCGGGAGGCAGTGCGGGACGCGGGGTGGCCGGGGGCGGCCGCCGGAGCGGGCGGAGCCCAGCGACGGCTGGACGCGGGGCGGCCGCGGGCGGAGCCCCGTGGTCGCGAGAGGCGGACGAGGGATGCGGGGCGATCCGGCGCGGCCGCCCGTACGGGCGGAGCCCCGCGGCTGCGGGAGGCGACCGAGGGAGGTGGGGAGGCCGGGCGCAACCGCCCGAGCGGGTGGAGACGGTCGGGCGTGGGCCACTCGGCGTCGACGGGATGACTTCGGCAGTTGGTCGTGATGGCGGTGCGCGTGTAGTGGAATCGCGTGCGGCGATTGCGTGTGGAGATCGCGTGTGCGGCTGTCAAATTCATGATCCCACTAACTTGGCAGAGATCATGGGGGGTGGGCTAAGTGCACCCCAAACTCTTATAAAATGAGTCTTATCGTATCAATTGCCCCCTGAAATACTCGTTGTCAGAAACCGGAACGGGAGAAGAGAGAGAGGATTTCTCCCCTTCCTTGAGTATTCTTGACGACGGTGGTGACCATGGTGTACGGAGAAGGATCGGAGAAGGTGGATGGTGGCGCTTTGCAGAGCCAGGTATGACACTAGACCGCGCGCAGACGCGCGCGCGGCCGCGCACACGCATCAGATTGTGTGTGCGATTGCGAGGCCCCACGCGACCATGCGTGCACATGATGCTGCGCGGAGCCGCGTGTGCACCCGATGGTGCGCGCGGCCAAACACGCCCTACTCGCTTGCGCAGCTGGTGGGGCGTGCGTCCGTGCATGTACTCGTGCTCTTGATGCGTGCGGCTATGGTGCCCACACTTGATGGTGTGTACGATCTCTGTGGGCGAGCAGGTTCTTATCGAGGTGTGCTGCTTGGCCCTGCGGATACGGGGTAACAGTATTCGGCCGTTAAATAGAACGTCTTTATTTTGATTATCGGATTTCAATCCTTATTTTTCTATTGTTTCAGGTCTCAAAGTGTTTCTCGAGACAGATGCGCCTGCATTCATCGCTCTATGATGACTAAATTGCGCTTTGGAAGAAGAGATAAGTGTTACCTGTCGATCTTGAGGTGAGGATATTGCATGTTGAGTAGAGGGTACAAAATCCACCGAGTTGTTGGTTGACGGTTTGCGAGATCACTCTGAGATCGGGTTTCCGATTTCCACCGTGCGAGGAGGTGATCGATATTTTGAAGTTTTACGGTGTTCTGATGTCCCAGTTTACACTGTTAGGGATGGTGCGCCTCATGGGACTGGTCTCATTCTTTATGGAGCATGGCTCGAGGTTTTTCTTGGATTGCTTCAGAGACTAGTGCGATGTTCGTGTTGATGGTGGCGGTCGTATTGAAGTTTTTAGCAACAAAAACTGGCTTGACTGTGAGACTCGAATGGACCGTCGTCATGGGAATACCTTATTTGGTTATTTCAAGAACTCATGTGGCTTGCCGGAACTGTGGAATGTACTTCCTGACCATTGTCGTCGCCAGAGGGGGAAAGAGCGGGAGTTCTCCCCGATGCTTGGGTTCACGGAGCCTCGGGAGTTAGCCAATCGACTATTTAGCATCTCCTTATTTGTAAAGGAGAAGCAGTTGTTGCAGTGTGGAATATCTGGTGCCCCCGAACATGTTGTCGAGGTGCCTTTAGCACACGATCGGAAGAGAAAGTTGGTTGTAGAAGTGATGCCTCCCTCCTTATTGAAGCAGAATGATTCTCAAGTTGAGGAGGCTTTTCTCGGCTCCCGTGATGATGCCGCTGCAGATCCTGTTGTGGAGGTATTAGGATCCTCCGCCCCCCCCCCCTCCTGCAGAGGGTTTTGCTCCTCGAGTGTCTTCCTCCTTGATTGCAATGAGCAATGTGGTAAGTGAGTTTGCTTGTCTTGATTTGTTCTTTTCTTTTGTTGCTTTATATCGTATTGACTTTTTTACTTTTTTCCTTGTACATTGAAGCCCAGACTCACATCACCCTCACTTGAAATGATCATTACGTAAGTTTGAAGGATGGGTATTTGGCCTTTATGGAAAAATTCACAACGACTGAGAGCTCGTTTACTTCCTTTAGAGATGATCATGATCGGGATGTATCCCGATTTAGGCAGATCGGGTCAGAGCTGGAGAAAGAACTAGAGGAAGCTCGATCATCATTAGAGGTGGAGAAGTCTCTTGTAGAGAAGACAATGTAGATGTTGAAGAATGCGTAAAAGGAGACTTCTCGTTTGTAGATGGAGTTTGGGGCTTCGAAGGCTCGAGTGAAGATGTTTTCTTCTGATGACCGGGTGTCAGAATTGAAGGCTGATGGGCTTGCCGAGTATATGAATTCTCTAGACTACATGTGTGATGATTGCTTGATTGGCGAGGGAATTCATGATGAGATCTGTACTAGAGAGGTGGAGCCTCAAATGGAAGATGTCTACGAGCTCACACTTAAGCGTGGAGTGTCCAAGGCTTTTTGCCTGGTGGATGTTAATTATTTAAAATGAATGATATTGCACCTTACCTTTGTCAAGCGTGCTCTTGCGCCTTGAGAATTGCGTCTAAGCTCAAAGACCCTTTTGCGCCTTTAATAACTAAGCGTCCACAATAAGAAAACAAAAATCGTCTGCTTCTCGATCCCATCCAACAACAACAGATCTAGAAGGTTACCTTTCTTCCCGATCCCGTCACCGCTAGATCCAGCTCTTTGTTGACCGCACGCCACCGCTCCTAATACTGATCTCACATGCCACTAGATCCCAATATAGCACTCCCTCCCCGATCCTGATACCGCATGCTCCCAGATCCAGCTCTCTGTCGACCTCACCGCTAGATTCCGACCTAGATGATTTTAAGCAGTCTTAACTTTCCGTATATATATGTTGCATGCGAATCTTTTGCCCGACCTGTCATGACTCATGTCGCTGCTTATCAGAAAGTGCAGGCACTTGGTGTTGTGCTTTTTCAACATCGCCCCTTTTCTGTTGATCTCACTGAGCAACATAAACAATTTTCAGAAGCTTCTGGTGGTGTGATATTTGCTTCGCTTGCCCGACTCTTATGATTTTATTCAACAACAAATTTTTGGAGAGGCTGATACTCCTACTCTAGATGTTACTGTTGTGTGCATTTCAGTTGTTACTACTCTTCTTCGGCGTCTTTTGCTTGCCTCTCCACCTTCTCCTAACATTGTTGTTCATCAGGATCGTCGTGATATTCCTAGTGGTCGTGACCCCTCTAGATATCTCTAATTTAACTATCGCATGACCTGTCACCTTGTTAACCGTTGATAGGTCAAGCATCCTCATCTTCATCCTTCTGCGAGTGATACTACCTTGAAGAATTCTACTTCTCTTGTTACCTCTTCAGGTAGTGCTCATATGGTCACTACGAGTAGGTGGTTCATATATTCTGGTGCTACTAATCATATGACGGGCAATCCTCATCTTTTCTCTTTTGTGGACAAACATAACTGGTCACCTCCGATTTTTATTGTGGATGGTACTCCACCCCATGTATGCGGGTCTGGAATAGTGCATGTCACTCCATCTCTCCAACTTGTGGACAATCTCTATGTCCTAACTTTTCCATGTAATCTACTTTCTATTATTTCTTTATCTGAACAACTAAATTGCACGACTAACTTTACCTCGACTGCTTATTATTTATAGAATCCTCAATCCAAGGAGACGATTGCTACTGAGACTGAAAGTGACGGCTTATTCTATCTTGATAATGTGTCTGCCTTTTCTGTTTCAACTTCTCTTTTCTAGTGGCATCTTCATCTTGGGCATCCTCTTCCTCGCCTTATTTACCAACTTTTCCTTAATCTACCTCGGGGAGACGCTTCTCTCAATTGAAGCCTGCCAACTCGGCAAAAACCACCATTCGACCTTTCCAGCAAATCAAGGATGTAGCTTTTCTCATCCTTTTGAGCTTGTTCATTCTGACATTTGGGGTCCCGCTCCTACCAAATCTGTTGAAAGGGGTAGTCTGTATTTTGTCATACTTATTGATGTTTTTCTACATGTGCTTGTACTTGTTAAAAGAACTTTTTGAACTTTTTTCGATTTTTACTACGTTTTATAACAAGGTACGTACTTAGTTTGATATTTCTATTAAAGTGTTTCGCACTTATAATGTTAAAGAATACCTTAGTCATAAATTATGACTATTTTGTATACATTGTGGCATTATACATCAAACTAATTGTCCTTACACCTCTTAATAAAATGGGGTTGCTGAACGCAAAAAATCGTCATCTTCTTGATATGACTCGCACTCTTCACACTCAAATGAGTGTTCTTCAGTCCTATTGGGGACATGTCGTTCTTCCTTCTTATTACTTCATCAATCGAATTCCTTCTTCGGTTCTTAACAATAACGCCCCTTTCTCTATTTTGTAACCTAGTACAATACCATTTCCTTTACCTCCATGTATCTTTGGATGCCCAGTCTTTGTTCACTCTCCTTCTCCCGCAGGTGACAAACTCTCTCCTCGATCAATTCAATGCATCTTTCTAGGCTTCTGCCCGACACAAAAAGGATATCAGTGTTATGATCCTCTTCTTCAGAAACAATATGTCTCCGTAGATATCATTTTCTGTAAAGAAGCTCCTTACTTTTCTCGTACCTCTACCCTCTCACCTTCTGATGACCCCTCTTCTCTACCTATTATCTTTGCACCTCTACCTGAATATATGTCTCTTCCTTCAACATTAATGTCTGATTCTACTTTTCTTTCTCATAATTCGGCTTCTCTCCCTAAACCGCTGCAGACAGTTCCTGGGTCAGCTGTAACGCCCCAAAAATCCTAAAAATGAAGAATTGGAACTTAACGCGCGGCGGTAGGATTAACGTCGGCGTTAGCCTTTGAATTAAATCATTTGAGGGCTCGAGAATCTACCGCGCGGTAGTAGTAAGCTAGCGTGTGGCGCTACCACTCAACGCTTTTGACAAAGCGTTGAGTGACTACCGCGCGGCGGTAGTATGCTATCGCGTGGCGATAACACTCAACGATCTCAACGCCTTCGGCGAAGCGTTGAGTGACTACCGTGCGGCGGTAGTGAGCTAACGTGCGGCGATAACTCAGGTTAAAGTACCGTTTGGCGGTAGTAACCTGACACGCGGCAGTAGCCTACCACGTGGCAGTAAGTTGGAGGCTGTTTTGAAGTGATAACGCGACGTCGATTGGCCCAAGCGGCAACCGCCTTTGATTCCGTGCGGTGGTAGTAGATACCGCGCGGTGGTAGCCTCCAGGTATAAGTTGTACAAAAGAATGAATTCTCATTGTTCTTTCACTTAGTTCTTGAGGTTCTTGAGAGTAGGAAGGCTGAGGCTAAGCTTTGCTAGCTAAAGGAAGGAGATCTTGTGGTCAGATTCAAGAGCCGAAGTAAGATCGGTGAAGAGGAAAGCGAGACGCTCCTTTTCATCCGGATAGAAGACTTATTCATGGCTCCGAAAAGATCTATAAGGGTAACGACTTTCTCCTTGGACAATTGAAGTCCTAATTTTGCATGCGTGTATAGAACTCCTCACAAAAAGGTGAAGAAAAGAGTGGTTTCCAGTGGGTAGATCGTTGTGATCCCCAATAAAATTTGCATGTAGATCCAGAATTAAAGTACAGAATGGGCATGCTGTGTGAAACCCATCTGGACAGGTTGATCTGGATTGGTGATGAATTGGTTTGCATGCTGGAGAAGACTCCGTGGATAAAACGTGTGGTTAAACGTGTAGAATCCGAGGTCTGGGGGTGTGCATTATGCTGCAGTGATAGTACTGGAGGTGATCTTCAGGAAAACACCAAAAAGTGGGGAATTCTGTCCCTACAGCGCGGCGGTAGTACTACCACCGGCGATAGCTTCCAGTAAGTTATGAGGCCTGTCTCTGGAAGTCTTGGGGCCATTGTTTGAAACTGAGAGCCTTGTGAGCCCAGCTAAGGTGTCCATGCGAGCTAGCCTGAAGTTTGTTGCGAAGTCTGTGTCCATATGACATGGTGCATAGCATGAGAAGCTGTGAGCCTAGAGAGCCCAACTATTTGCCATTAGAGCCATGTGAGGGCCTAGAGTGCCCAATAAAAAGGCTAGAGAGCCGAACGGACAAGGGGAGGCTGACCCGCATTGTAACATCTCATTTCCGGCTAGACCCCTAGGAGTCGGTTGGTCGTGATAGAACCATAGGAAGCCCAAAAAACTGAAATAAATCGACCGAGATTTCGGGTCACGGGTTGGTCATGCCCGTGACCGACCCGTCACGCCTGTGACCTAGGGCGTGACTCCTTCGACGATCGTCGATCTCAGGGAGACGATCGTCGGGCGCAGAATTTTCAACCCGGGCCTGTCACGCCCGTGACCTATGTGTCACGCCCGTGACCTAGGGCGTGACACCTTCGACGATCGTCGATCTCAGCGGGACGATCGTCGAAGCGCAGAATTTGCGTCATGGCCCTGTCACGCCCGTGACCCAGGTGTCACGCCCGTGACCAAGGGCGTGACCCCCTTCGGCGATCGTCGATCTCAGCGAGACGATCGCCGAGCGCGGAAATTTGCCTCAGGACCCTGTCATGCCCTTGACCCGTGTGTCACGCCCGTGACCTATGGCGTGACCACCCTTCGACGATCGTCAACCTCCGTTCGACGGTCGTCGAACCCAGAATTGGTCACCCGGGCCTGTCACGCCCGTGACCCCATGTGTCACGCCCGTGACCTAGGGCGTGACAACCCTTCGATGATCGTCGAACCCAGAATTGGCCACCCGGGACTGTCACGCCCGTGACCTATGTGTCACGCCCGTGATCAAGGCCGAAACGTCAGCCAGACTGGAAATTTCGGTAACCGACGTCGTAATCAATTTTGATTATGGGAAGTTACACCAGGAGTATTTATGGGTCGTTTCCTACTCCAATTATTTAATAAAATAAGGAAATGTTGGTCCAATAGGAAATCTCCACCTGACAAACACCTCTTCGTTTCCAGCGTTTCAACTGCCTCTACCATAACCGAAACGTTATTAAGAGAAATATTAATGGCCATGAACGTTTCATCCTTTCCCCTCCCCACTTGCTGATCTATAAAAGACTCCTAAGAGCAAGAGGAAAAGGTTACGCGCTCCATCAAACTGATTCAGATTCCTTCCCTTGTTGTTGAAGAATTTCCGGCGACGCCACCACCGCGCAAATGGCTTCCCGACGCTCTGCACGCCTCCACCCCGCGAACAAGGTCCTCCCCTCCCTCTTCTTCTGCGGATAGGTCTTAGAAATCATTAGGAGAGATATCGGGCTCAAAAGAGCCAGATCGGGTGAGAGTTTCCATGGTTTTCCGAAAATTTCATGGTGGCGGGTTCGCCGGAAACCGCCTCTCCGGCGGCCGTGCCGCCGCCCGACGGTAGCCCTCACCTCAACAGAGGTGATGGTGGTGGTGGCCGGCCAGGGAGACGGCTGGATGGCCGGGAAATAGTTTTAGAAAAGCTACAGGAATAGTCGTTTTTCTGGTTCTGTTCGGGTTCGGGTAAAGAAGAAGATGAACAGTGCTATTTTTATCATATTATATATTGTATAATTAGAAATTAATTCCCTTTACTGTGCACTAAGTTTAAACTGAAAATTATAGCCCGTAGGGGCTGAAACATAAAAAGTGGTCAACATAGAAAATGTAGCCCTTGAAGTCTAGTTTAATTCAAAATTAATTTCACTCGATTTGGAGTCTTGGTTAGACCACAGCACACTTTGTGGTGAGATCTATCCATAGGGTTGTCTTGACCTTAGAAAAATTCCTCACTCCAATCCAGTCATCAAAATGACTTGAAATTTGGGGTGTGGCCTAATCTTATCTATATCTAGATGCTGTCCAAAAATTAGGATTTTTGGGAAATATTTTGCTATAGTTTTTAGAAAAATTCAATAATCCTAGCATAATTTAATTAGATAGCTAAAAGACTTCCAAACCCTCCCAAATTTTGGTGAGTGGTCCCTGGGTTTAACATAAGGTTCTGGTAAAAATTTCATCTCATTTGGAGATTTTTTGATTAAGTTTTTATCCAACCCTAGGTTGATCCTTATAGGATAATTTAGGATCAAACACCCTCTTGGTATTTGTGTGGCCATATCGCCTCAACGGGGGCTGATATTTTGGTCACTGACTTTTTAGGGCATGACACACCCTCCAAGGGAGCTTGGGGTGGTTTGGTGTAGGGTATCCCTAGAACCCTAGGGAAAATCCCTTAATGGTGGTTTTTGGGGTTGTGAAGGTCATGGGGCCAAATGACCTTGGACTGACTTAAAATTTGGTGGAGAGGACCATAGGGCCAGTATAGTTCTCTGGACAAAATTTTAGGGTATTTGGAGACAGCTAGGTCACCTAAAATCCTAACCCTAGTTTAGGTCACCACCTTTAATTTGAATTGTTAAACCATCAAATGAACTTTAAATCAAGTAAAATTGGAGTAGGGTAATTTCCTAATCTAGTTGGCCATGTTATAATTTTGTTGAGATTTTTTGGGTTAATTTATATAGTACTTCATTTACAACTCTAATTGTGCCCTAGATATTTATTTTAATGATCATGGAATTTCTGTTCACTGGAATATTATGAAACCTTGGATTAGGGCATTTTATAGCATTTTATATCTTCAGTATTTTTCTTGGAAATGTTAAGTGATTATTTCTGGTACATACTTCTTTAACGTACTAATTGTGATATGTAGTCAAAAATACAAATAATGTTCAATTACTATTTGGAAAATTATGAAATTGGGTCAGTGGGTGTTTCAAATTATGATAGTCATCTTCTAATTTTCTCTAGAATTTTAAATGACTAAAAACAGTACCTCCTTCATTAAGTTAAGAAAATTAGTACCTTGCATTAAAATAAATTCAGAGTTCAAATGTTAAAGAAAAATTATGGTACTTGGTTTATGATGGTTTTAGGTCACTATATAGCTTCTATAATTTTCTTGGAATTTTTAGATATATATTTACAGTACTTTCTTCATAATATAGTAAAAGTGGCCTAAAATGGTAAATTAGGAAATGTAGGCATAAACACCTCTGAAGTTTTTCAAAACTTGGAATTGCTGTTTAAATGCCTCATATGATTTTTACTGATTTTATGATGATTTATTATTGACTCATTTGTGCACTTCATGTTCATACTAGGGCATTCGGAATCTTAGAATAAATAAATTAAATGCCCGATAAATAGGAATATTTGGAAATCTTGGATTTAGACTAATTATGTCATGGTAGACCTCCAGTAAATATTATAGGAGATTCGGAAGACAAAATTGGAGTACCTCCCCTTATACTTCTCATGTACCTTAGGATGGTCTGCATATAGTAAAATCACGGAAACTGAACTAGAGTAATAATGAACTTGGGAAATGGAATTTTAATAGTTGCTGGTTGGTTAGGGCAAGCTAAGATTAAGTTCGTTATTGGAAGTCAGGATAAGTAGAGTGTGAGACTGGTTAAGGTTAAGTGGCGTACGGGAACGACGAAAGATCGTCCACCCCGTGTAGGAGAGGAAGAGTCTTAAAACTCTAGGGTTAGATCAAAAGTAACTTAAAAAGGGATCGAGTAAGGGAGATCAACCAATAATAATAAGTGCCTTGCGAAAGGGAACTTCGGGTCGTAATGCCGCCGTCTTGGTTCCTAATGCCCCTTGAGAGCCCTTCACGGGGTATGCCGAGGGCAGTTCTGGGCTAACGTAAACCATAGGAATAATAAATTAAAAGAGCAACTAGTAAACTAGGGTTGCACATACACACTCCCCGATAGCTAGGAAGGTAGAATAATTGGTTTGGTTGCCATTCAGACGGTAGCTCTGAAGGTAGATGCACGGACGGGACAGTCCGAGGAGCCGAGGGCTCGAGGGTTGGAGTACAGAATAAAGGTGGTGGGTCTTCGATATCTGATTGTCGTTCACACCGGCATCGGTATGTTGACTCGGCGGTGTGGGACACTTAGCCAAAGAAAGTCTGGTGGGTACAGCCAGTAGTAGTACGCAAATACTCTAGGTTGTGTTCTTCTAGGGGCGTACGGAAGGGCTAGGCCTGGTAGTGTAGATACCTGCCTAGGAGTGGGGGGCCCGACCCACTGTCTCCGTTTGCCACTACGGAGGTTCCTGGGAGTGAAGCTAGCTGCCCGAACAGGGGGAACTAAAGGTCTGTGCGCATAGAGTCGTGTGCGTGAGTTGCACTTGCATGAATCATGACATAGCATATCACTACACTCATATTTGCATACAATTGACACCCCAACGTATAAATCGGTATGTGACTTTTTATACGATGGGAGCCTTGCAGAAGACCCCTTAACTTATAAGTTTGTATGAGCATTCATATAAGTTAAGGTTACTTACTTATTTACTTGCTTGTTTACTTACTGTTCTCTAGCTGTCTTTTTATACAATTGCTACTTATTACTTCTCTTCTTTACCATTTACTACCATAGGATTGCTAGTTGTACTTTATTCTAAATAATTGTTAGATTAGCTCCCTTGTCATCTGCTTGATTATTCTCCACTTTTGAAGCTTCCCTTTCCTCCTCTCCGCCCGGTGCTTAGGAGCCGTGGGGGGAGGGGTAAGGGATGATAGAGCTTAGTCTTTATGACTAATGGTTTTCGAACCACAACATTACAGGAGCTCCGGATGGGAGACAGGGACCAGCAGTCCAGGGACTAGCACCAGCGGAGTACGGTGCGCATGGAGGTGGGTCAGTCTAGCACCGGTGCACCTGTGACCAGCTCCGTGAGTGATTAGTATTTTTATAGCTTCCGCGATGAGTGATTTGTAGTGAGGACTCTGATGTACCGGGCTCGAGCCCATTTATCTATTTCCTGTTATTATCTACTGATGGACTGGATATGATTTCACTTTTATTTACATGTTTCTGTGGACTTGTTTACATTTTATGTAAAATTACTTCTCTCTCTTGTGATCGAAAAGGGCCGGCAGAATTAGCGTTTTGTAGTGGCGGCCTTCCCGTGAGTCGGTGCCACCGCAAAGCGGCAATTCTGGGCTAAGACCCCGGTGGTTAAAAAAGAAAAAAAAAAGGGGGGGTCTTACACGCATCTTGTCATTTTCCTGGATGATTGTGACCGTCTGCGTTGACATGACGATTTGAGCAACGAGATATGGCTGAACTGTACCCGCATTATGTCGTTCAGACTAGAGTTCCTAAAGTAACTGGCTTTAGTCGTTGACATAATGAAAGTCTTAGGCTTCGGCCAGAAAGACTAGAATGCTCAAGTGTACCATCAAGTCTGGGACTGTGGATGGTGGTGGGACCCGGAAAGTCCAGTACACCGAGAATGTGCCCTAAGTGCACGGGGAATATGGTCGATCGATCCTACGTCTGTGGTGAATGGTGTTAAGTGCGTGTTGTTATTTGCCAAAAGATATATATGCTGCTACTTATAGGGAAGGAGAACCGTCTCCCCGAGTAAGGGGTGAGGTCGTTATAAATTGGTCAGCTAATGCTGACCGTTGCTTTGTTTTTCACGTTTTGGTGGGTCGTGCTATGCAGGTGCTGGAGAGCCAAATGGAAAGTAGTGGGTTGAAATCCCTTATATTGCAATTGGCTGGCCCTCAAAGGCCCAAAGGCGAATGATTTCTGTTTCTCGCTCTCTCGACCAATATCATCCCGACTACATATCAAGAAGCTCTTGTTATTCCTCATTGGAAAGCCGCCATCAATGAAGAGCTAAAAACTCTGTCTAAACTGGGTACTTGGATTCTTGTCCCTACCCCTCTAGAAGTTTATGTGGTTGGTTGTCGCTGGGTCTTTGTGATAAAGTTTCTTCATGATAGTACCATTGATCGTTATAAGGCTCAGCTTGTTACCAAAAGCTTTACCCAGACCTATAGTGTGAACTTCTTTGACGCCTTCTCTCTAGTTGCTCGAATTACAACAATTTGTGTTCTCTTTGTTCTCTTTTCTGTGGTTGTTAACAGAGACTAAAAGATATCTCGGTTGCATGTCAAGAATGACTTCCTTTATAGATATCTACAGGAGATAGTCTATATGGAGCAACCTTCTGGGTATGTTGCTCAGGGGGAGTATTGGGTGTGTAGATTGAGGAAGACAATCTTTGGATTTAAGCAAATCGATCTCGTGGGCATAATTTGAGAAGTTCAGCAAAATTATCTTTGTTATTGGGTTTTCTCAAAGTACTACAGATCACTCTCTATTAATACGCAAGATTTTTACATGGCTAGTTGTTCTTGTTGTTTATGTGGATGACATTCTTCTTATATGGGATGATAAGAAGGAAATTGATTTGACAAAGAAGCATCTTCTTTAATATTTTGTTACAAAAGATATGGGGTCTTCCAAGTACTTTATGAGAATCGAGATCTCCCAAAAGCACAATTTTGTAATACTCTCACCATGAAAGTATGTCTTGGATCTTTTAAAAGAGACTGATCTTTTTGGGGCTAAACCTACTCGGTGTCTAATGACCGTTGGTGATGATAAGTTTTAGAGTGAGGATTCACCTCTCATTGCAGATATTACTAGTTATAGACAGTTTGTGGAAAAATTCATTTGTTTGATATGTGAAAAATGAACAAAAGAGGTAAATAAACTGCAAATTTTATTGCTCAAAAAAGATAAAGATTACAAAGGTATGTCCTCTTATTTATAGAAACTGGGGGAGGAGAGAGAGATTTACAACAAACAATATGAGACTAAATACAAGACGTGCGGCTTATGCGGTTTGACATGACCAAAACGCCAACTATACAGGAAATAAAACAACTAACTACAAAGTCGCAATCTCCTAGAGTCAGCCTCTCGAACTGACCGCCTGACCGTCTGCTGGAAGTTGTCGGACTATAACCGCGGTAGATCACTGCGGCTTCAAGCAGACCGCTATACTTTGCCAGACCGCTGCGGCTTCTCTTCGCCAGACCGCTGGAACAAATAGATCGATGCGGTTAGAGACCAGGCCGCCCGAACACTCCAAACTTTAACACTCCCCCTCAAGCTGGAGCATATATATCGACCATGCCCAGCTTGCTACAGACCTACTCAGATGGAGTAATCGGTTTGGTGAAGAAGTCAGCTAGTTCTCTTTCTGATATAACAAAAGGAGTGCAAACCTGATTTTTCAAAATCTCCTCTCTAATGAAATGACAATCAACCTCAATATGCTTTATTCTCTCATGAAAGACAAGATTCCTTGAAATATAAATGTCGACTTTGTTATAACAAAATATAGGAAGAGGATGGTCATAGACTTCTCCCAAGTCAAGCATAAGCGCCCGTAGCCATTTTAACTCGCAGGTAGTTTAGGTCATGCTCCTATATTCTGCTTCAGCACTTGATCTTGAAACCATTGCCTGCTTCTTACTTTTCCAGCTAACCAGGTTTCGTCCTACAAAAGTGCAAAAACCTGATGTAGACTTTCTATCCTCCTTGTTATCAGCATAGCTGACATCAGAATATGCTTCAATCTTCATATGACCATTCTTCTGAACAAAAAGCCCTTTCCTGGAGACCCTTTCACATACTCAAAAATTTTCATGCCAGAGCGTAGATGTCACTCTCTAGGACTTTGCATAAACTGACTAACCTTCCCAACTGCAAAACAGATATCTGGTCGAGTAACCGTCAGATATATAAGTTTGCCTACAAGTCGCTTGTATACAGTGAAATCTGGGAGAAGAGGAGAATCATCAGTCCAACATTTATCATCACCAACTGCCATCAGGAAGCGAGCAGGTTTAGTGCCAAGAAGACCTGTCTCCTTTAGGAGATCTAGCGCATATTTCCGCTGTGAAAGAACCACTAAGGTCCTCTTTCACGAAATCTCAATTCCCAGGAATTACTTGGGCGGTCCCATATCCTTAGTGACAAAGTGTGTTGAAGATATTGTTTGGCTAGATCAACGCCCTCCTTATCATAACCGGTCAGAAGAATATCATCAACGTAGACAGCAAGAACTACAAGACATTTAGTAGTCTTGCGTATAAACAAAGAATGATCAGCAGAGCTTCGATTGAACCCAATAAGAGAAATAACATCACTAAACTTTTCAAACTAGGCTCATGAACTCTGCTTTAAACCATAAATCGCCTTCTGAAGCTTGCACACCTGAGACTCCCCCTGAGCAACATACCCAAGAGGTTGCTCCATATATAACACCTCTTACAAATCCCCATAAAGGAAGACATTATTAACATCCAACTGAGACATTTCCCAGTCTCTATTAACAGCCACAAAGAAGAGAATACGGATAGTGTTGATGCGAGCAACTGGAGAAAAAGTATCGAAGAAATCCACCCCATATGTCTGAGTAAACACTTTGGCAACAAGTCATGCCTTATACCGTTCAACAGAGCCATCTGGAAGATAATTAACCACAAAGACCCACCGACATCCAACCACATCAACTCACAGATGTGGTGGAATAAGAGTCCAAGTCTCTCTCTCAGTTAACATGCTTATTTCTTCATCCATAGCAGCCTTCCACTGAGGAAGAGCAAGAGCTTCTTGATATGTTTTCGGAATGGCAGTAGAAGAAATAGCAAGAGAAAAATGCTTGGCAGTTGGGGAAAGCTGAGCATAGGAGATCACTGCACCAATCGGATGCTGAGTACATTGGCGAACGCCCTTTCGTAGGGCAATTGGAAGATCGAGGTCACTGCTGATTAGAGGCAATGTACTGGCAGAAGACAGAAGAGGCTCCGGAATAGGCACAGAGGGTTCCAAGGGTAACCCATCAGGCTCCTGAGAAAGTGATGGAGCAATAGGAGGAGATGTTGAAAGAACCGGCTCTGGCGGAGGTGCCGAGAGAATAGGCAAGGAAGGAGAAGTATTGGGAGGTATGAGAGAAGAAGAAGGAGAGGAGAAATATGGAGTATCTTCAAAGAAGGTAACATCTGCGGAAACATACTGTTTACGCAAGAGAGGATCAATACATCGATACCCTTTTTGAGTAGGACAATAACCAAGGAATATGCATTTAACTGATAGGAGAGAAAGTTTGTCCCGTCCAGGAGAAGCGACGTGAACAAAGGCAGTACAGTCAAAGGTTTTAAGGGGCAAAGGAAATGGTTTGGCCTCCGGATATAAGACTGAAAAAGGAGTCTTGCCCTGAATAACAGACGAGGGAATAGGGTTAATGAGATAGCAAGGAAGAAGAACCACATGACCACAATAAGACCGAGGGACATTCATTTGCAAAGAAAGACTGCGAGCAACATCTAGAAGATGACGATTCTTGCGTTCAGCAATGTCATTATGTGGAGAGGTATATGGACAACTTGTCTGATGAATCAAACCCTTGTCCACACAAAACGAAGAGAACTAATGGCTAAAATATTTTTTGGCATTATCAGTATGAAGAATCTGAATGGGCACACTAAACTGTGTGAAGATTTCATGATAAAAAGCAGTAAATACAGAGAACAGTTCAGAACGATCCTTCAAGAGATACAGCCAAGTGCATCTGGAGAAATCATTAATAAACGTGACAAAGTACATGCTTTCGCGACCAACAGAAGCAACTGGAGAAGGACCCCAGATGTCAGAGTGAACAAGCTCAAAAGGGCGCGAAGAACAATGACCCGTTCGAGCTGGGAAAGAAGAGCGATGATGTTTGCCCAACTAACATGCTTCACGGTTCAAAGGAAAATCGTCGAAAGGAAGGTCTGGAAAAAGTTGATGAATGAGGCGAGAAGGAGGATGACCAAGACGACGATACCACAACTGAACGGAGGAAGAAGCAGAAAGAGCAACAAAATTGTTAAGATAAAATAGGCCACCATGAGCAGTACCAGTAAAAATCGTAGCCTTAGAAACAGAATCAGAGAAAGAACAAGTGGTGTCAGTAAAAGTAACTGTGCAACTTAACTGGGTGCAAAGAGCAAGAACAGATAGTAAATTGCATGGGAAAGTAGGGACATAAAGAGTGTCCTCTAATAGCAAAAATGAAGAGAGATGCACAATGTCAATACCATGCACAGGCGCAGAGGTCCCATCAGCAACAGCAACAGGAGATAACCTGTTTGTCTCAAGCAAAGAGGAAAACAAACGAGAGTTACCAGTCATGTGACAAGTGGAACCAGAGTCAATAAGCCACTTATCAGAGGAGACTACAAGAGCACGAGTAGTAGAAGAGAGAAGGGAAGTCATTGGAAAGAAGAAGCCGAAAAGCAGGTAAACAAACCGCTCAGGGAGAAACTAGTCGGCACAAAAAATGAAGAAGAAAGAGAGACCAAGGAGACCGCCCGGTCAAAGATACACAAACCAGTGGCTAGAAAAAGTCGTGACCAGAAGGGCGGGAAGAGCGGAATAAACCGGAAGAAACTAGACCAAGGGGCGGAAACCGCAACGGGTAAAGAAACGATAGCGAGAAATGAGAAGAGGAGAAACACGCGGACAAGGAAAAACAAGTCGCCCGGTCTCAGTGTCAACACACCAGCAACAAAAAAGTTGCGACCGAAAGGCGAAAAAGCCGCGCAAGAAGAAAGAAGAGACAGAGACCGCGTGAACACAGCGCAAACCGCGCGAATAGAAAGAAAGAAGCCGCGCGCTGTAAAAAAGACAAAACGATCAAGAACAGGTTATAGAAGGAGACGGAGACCGCACGGCCACAGTGTCAACACACCAGCGGCAAGGAATAAGCCGCGAACAAAATACGGACTCACACTAAAGAAGAGACAAGTGACTAGCAAAGAAGCAACAAGAAGTGAAAAGAGCGCGAGGTTGTTTGGTCAAGGCGAAAACACACCAACGGCAAAGAAGAAACCGCGACCAAAGTCGGAACTTGTAATAGAGAAGAGAAAATGCGGGAAGAGAAACCACGCGGTTAGCAAGGGAAGCCGGGCGAATAGAAAGGCCTGGGAGGAAGCAAGGGAGGGAAGGGAAAAGAAAGAAGCCGGACAAACCGGATGAAGCCGGTGGAAGAGGCCGCGCGATTAGAGAAACAAACCGCGATCTTCTTGAAGCAAAGGATCGGTTTCCTCTGATACTATGTGGAAAATGGACAAAAGAGGTAAATAAACCACAAATTTTTTTTTATTGCTCACAAAAGATAAAGATTACAAAGGTGTGCCCCCTTATTTATAGAAACTGGGGGAGGAGAGAGAGATTTACAACAAATGATGTGAGACTAAATACAAGCCGTGCGGCTTATGCGGTTTGACATGGCCAAACCTCCAACTATACAAGAAATAAAACAACTAACTACAAAGCCGCAATCTCCCAGAGCCAGCCTCTCGAACTGACCGCCTGCTAGAAGTTGTCGGACTACAACCGCAGTCAGACCGCTGCGGCTTCAAGCAGACCGCTATACTTTGCCAGACCGCAGCGGCTTCAAGCAAACCGTTGCGACTTCTCTTCGCCAGACCGCTGGAACAAATAGACCGCTGCGGTTAGAGACCAGGCCACCCGAACACTCCAAACTTTAACATGATAGTCACAAGACCTGATATCTATTATGCGATAGGAAGGGCGAGCCAGTTTCCGCAAACTCTCAAGGAGTGTTATCTACAATCTGCTCTAAAGATATTGAAATATGTGAAAGGATCTCCGGGAAAGAGATTACTATTTCAAAAAAATAATCATTTAAGGGTGAAGTCTATTCTGATGGCAGCTATGCAGATGACAAGGAGAATAGAAAATCTACGTCTGGTTTTTGTATGATCATAGGTAGAAATCTGGTAAGCTGGAAGAACAAGAAATAGTCTGTATTATCCGGGTCAAGTGCTGAAGCTGAATACAAAAGCATTGCTTTGACTACCAGTGAGCTGAATTTGTTACGGGCACTGAAGCTTGATTTAGGAGAAGTTTATGATCATCCCCTATCAATGCTCTATGACAACAAGACGGCCAATATATTTCAAAGAATCTAGTGGTTCACGAAATGACGAAGCATATTGAAGGAGACTGTCACTTTATCAGGGGAGATGTATTGAAGAATCAGATCTGCACTCTGTTTGTCACATCTGACAAAGAGCTAGCCAATATTTTTACCAAGCCAGTGTCTTCTTTTTTGGATGTCTGCGGCAAGCTGGAAATGGTTGTCATATACGCTACAACTCAATGGGGAGTGTCAGAACATATGCAGTCCTTGCGGACAGACTTGACGAACTGGCGGCTTAGCCCTTGCGGTTAACCTCTGTTAGAATGCGGCATCCTGGCAGTTTGTTTAGGCGGACCGGTCTGGCGGTCTGTCAGTCTGTCGACTAAGTGATGACGACCAACTAATCTGACAGATCTGGTTCTGTTGCTGTACAGGTGGTCTTGCCAGGCTAGCGACAAGAACTCATGGTCTTGTGGTATTCTTGAGGGTAACTGCTAGTAGTGGTTTGTGCCAAGTCATTGCGACCATCAGAGATAAGTCGTTGTTAGTTAGTACTGTTGATTCTAACCGCAGTCTGGCGGTTAGGTTATGTTAACCGCCATTGTTGCCCTGGAGCGGACTACTGCAATGGAGGCGGATAAAGGCCAGTGCAAATGTGTTGGTGGTTGGAAACTTTGTAGTCGTGCGATTAGGTATGTCTAACCGCACAGTCTGTGCGGTTTGTTTTTATGTATTTGTCTAGTCGCATGTGACAGACATTTTATATTCTCTCTTATTTTCTCTTTTTTCTTCCATTTTCTATAAATATGAGGCAAATTCTTGCGTTATGTAACATTTTAGAGCAATAAAGTTCGATTATTTAGCTCTTTTCTCACACCAACTATTTGTGCACAAGCATGATGCATGTTTTTGCAGTCAACTCAACCCTTATGACAAATTAGATTAAATTGGGACACCTTAGCCCATGGAGCGGTAAAACTCGCACACAATCACATAATAAGTAAAGTAGAACACAAAACGGTTTTGACGTGAAAAAATCACTCAACAGGGTAAAAAACCGCGTGACCGGTACAATGCCAGTCACTCTTCACTATTGACGGCAATTTACAAATTGTCAAGGGAGTCGAGGGGCGACATACCGCTCCTCGTTACAATTTGGAGGTGAGAGAGATTGCAGGTTTGCTCAATGGATGATAGACCGCCTCATACGAAGCTCGTTTTCTATCACTTTCCGGCGGTGTCGGAGACTTGCAAAATACTGCGCACGTAGGAGATTTCTTGGAGTGGTTGGCTAACGATCGCCTTCTTCCTCAAAGCGCTGGGGACTTAGGCAAATTCTTGGGCTGCTCAACGTGTGGTGACGCTCGTAGGAGGATTTTGACAGAGATTCGATCAGAGGAAGAAGAAAGTCGGGAGGAGAAAAAAGTAAAAATGAGAAGGGGTCGATCTGTGGTCTTATTTATAGTCCCCAGAGGTGGTTGAGGTGGTTGCGGTGGTTACGTGGCTATCCGCACACCGTAACCACCCAAATTACTGGGTGCATGCCACATAACGTATAGTTTTGACTATACGTCATATATATAATATTTTCAAAACGTCATTATTATAATATTTTCTGCATGCAGACTATAATCGAATGAATAATCATCCCCACTAACCATGGTGGTCACGTGGATGGTTACGCGAGTGGTTACCCGCATAACGGACGATGACGATCATGATGAGACAATCAGACGATGGAAGGGGGCCGCCATCGATAGCTCAACGACGACCGACCGACCGCCCCTAGCGGGGGTGACATCGGTTGGCTCTGACAGTGGACACCCCTTGCGGGGGTGACGACGACCACCACTTGAGGGGGCGGCGGCGGCCACTCCTTGCGGGGAGACGTCGGCCATCCCTTGCGGGGGCGGCGGCGGCCTCCCCTTGATGGACGGCGACGACCACTCCTAATGGGAGTATCGGCGGCCGCCCCTTGCGGGGGTGGTGCCGGTCACCCCTCGCCGGAGCGGGGGCGGCCGCCCTTAGTGGGTCGGGGGTGGCGGCCGCCCCTGGCGAGGGCGGTGCCAGTTGCCCCTCAAGGGGGCAGCGACGGCCGCCTTGCGGGGGCGCCGGTTGCCCCTCGTGTGCGGTCCATGCGGGGATCACGTGTGTTGATCGCTTGCGAGGTAGTTTGCCTCATGATCTCACCAAGTTAGCGGGGATCCTGAATCATGGACTATTGACACCCCACTTTTCCCTATATAACTTATCTTGGCCTCATCACATTTATTGCAATATGCCAATATGATCTCTATAAAAACTAAAATTGATATCCATGTAAATCATCTGATTTTATTTCTAAAAAATATCAAATGCACTTTAATGATAAGTGCATCAACACCAACAACATAAAAAGATTCATAAAATACTTGATTATGGCTTCGTTTGGCGCAAAGGTAGGAGACGCCCGACATTTCTAAACGCTTTCGCTCGAACTGGAGTTTGCTCTGGCTTTTCGAAAGCTCCGTTTTTGGCTTCGTTTCTCACGTGGGCGGGTGTAAACGCCACAAACGGAGACGAGATTTCATTTATTTACCCGCCTCCTTGTTGTGTTTCCCCTAAACATCACCCGCCACCGCTGCGCCAAATGCGACCTATATCCTTTCTTCCTCCATTTTGTAGCTCTTCCAGCATGAAAATGAATAAGAGGAAGAAGAGATTGATGGTTACTTTCAGACAAATGAAACATCTGAGAAAAGAGAAAAAAATGATGCAGAATAACGAAAGCTCCCTAATGAAGAAAAAGCGCTTGATTTTGTTTTCCGTGGCACCAAATTCTTTTATAACATATATATTCGTGTGACTTTGCCACGTACCAGCACAACGTTTCCCGAGCGCCCGAGCGGCCTCGGCCGACATCCCCGAGGCCAGCCACCGCCTTGGCCGACCGGCACCCGGGCGGCCTCTGTTGGGTCGGCTGCCCTCTTGGCCATCAGGTGTTAGGGCGGCCTCGGCGACGGCTTCGCCTCGCCGCAGGCTTCGCCCGGCAGTGAGATCCTCGGGCCGCCTGTTTCCTCGGGCGGGTTTTTTGACCCAAGGGGCAACGTCGTCTTTTTTCTACAATTGGCATCCACGTGCTCAAATCTGGACATTTCTATTTTTCCGCCCGGTAGTTACCAAGTAAAATTACCGAGTCGCTCCTCCAAAAATCTATAAATAGACCCCATATTGCCTTCATTTGGGACATTTTTCTTCCACTCAGAATTTCCTCCTACGTTCGCCACACTCTCTCCCCATCTTCGTAGGTTCTCCATCAGAACTCTTCTTGATCTTCGAAGACGCGCTCAAGTTCCTTTGAGCACTTCGGAGATCGTAGGAGGGCCTTCAACCGTCTTCTGTAGCCCGCATGAATGTCCTGTCAATCCGCACCGCAAGCCTTCTCAGCACCAACATTCCAATCCCGCCAACTGTCCCTAGTTCGCGTGCTCTCTTCCACATGCAGAAGGAAGACCTCATTTCTCGAGCGGTGCCCTGTCACTCTCCGAACATCTCTGCTTTCTTACTCTCAAGCTGTAACGAAGAGCGGTCTGTTGCCCTCGCCTTCCCATGAAAGTCCTATAAGTCAACGTTATATAGTTGAAGTTAGCTTGACACCAAATCGACTGTGCGGTTTTTCACTCAGTTTACGAGTTTTTCACGACAAGAAAGATACTTTTTTCTGTTGTATATTTTCCTGACTGTTTGTGTGCTCGATCATTCAACGGACTAAGATGGTTCAGTTAGTCTAGTCTACCAAGAGCCCCGACGGCCCACAACAAGAAGGAATGATAAAATGCATTCAGGCAGTGAAACAGTGGATTGGAGTCTTAGGCGGATGGAAGATGATCCCCACTCAATTAGATCCACCCGAAGGAGAAGTAATGTCCGGGACAACCAATGAGAAGCCACAAATTGCATGGGCCACAACGGCCCACAACAAGAAGGAATGATAAAATGCCATCGGGCAACGAAATAGTGGATCGGAGTCTCAGGCGGATGGAAGGTGATGCACAGTCAATCAGATCCACCTGAAGGAGAGGTAATGTCCGAGACAACCAATGAGAAGCCACAAATTGCATGGGCCCATGCAAAAAGTGTATGTCAGAAGCTTATAATATAGGTCCCTATCTCCTTTGCAGCGCTTGATTGCTCTCAGACGAATACTATCCTCCGGGTTTCGGAGGTAACTATTGTTCCTCGTTCGGTGGCACGTTTCTGCAGGGAACCAGCGACACATGCCCTAAATCTTCCCCGGACCCCGACGTTGAGATTTGGCAGCGTCCGATAGGCAATTTTTCAAGACCCCAACAAGAAATCGGGAGATGGCGGGCGGGAACGAAGAGTCACACGAAAGAAAGGAGAAATCGAGTTTTAACTTTTAAGGGGGGCGGGGGCCTAAATAGTTAAATTTTTATTATTATTATGTACTAAATTTTAAATGTTGATTATTTTTATATTTTATAAAATAAATAAAAAAGAAAATAATAGGGAGTTGTTAAGGGCACCACAGTTTTGGCTAGACGCACTGTACTTTCTCCTAATTTTTTGCGTCTTTTGGATATACGTCTTGTATATGCATTTTTAGAAAAAGTGTTCATCACGAAAGTTGCAGATCTCGACGTGATCTACAACTTTCGTGTCGAACACTTTTCCCAAAAATGCATGTACAAAACGTATTTCTAAAAATCGCAAAACCTGAGCGTATTTTCAAAGTACGCCTTGTACATGCATTTTCAGGGAAAGTGTAGATCTACAACCTGAGTACAACCTGAGTTGTAGATCTCGACGAGATCTACAACTTTTGTGTTGAACACTTTCCTTGAAAATGCATGTATAAGACGTATTTCCAAAAGGAACAAAAAATTAGGAAAAAGTACGGTACGCCTAGTCAAAATTAAGGTGCCCTTAACAACTCCCAAATAATAAGATATGCAACGTTTCTTGAAGTAAAAATAAGAAATTAATCAATTATGTCTACTCAAGTGACGGGTCTCGTTGACAATTGCTGTAGCAGTGGGTTTTCTTCCAGTCAAAAGGGGCGGGAATATCAGTATATTAATCATTTCATTTACAGTAATTAAATTATAGTATTTTTTATTTTCCAATTAATCTATTAAATTTTAGTTGTGTAATAATTGCCCTTGAATTCCTCATCAAAATGTCCTTTTTAGCACTTGAATTGTACTTACAGTGAAGTTAGATGTTGGGCAAAAAAATGAAAATAATTAACATGGCTTAAAAAAAATTAGGAATCAAATTGTGATTATCTTGAAATCACGAACACTAAGGCTTTGTTTGGTGCGGCTATAGTGTCTGGAGAAACAGTGGTGAAAAGCAGTAGTGAAATAATCATCTGTTTTTCAGAGTGGTGGCAGAATCTGCGAATCTGTTTGAAAGAACAGTATTTGCAGTGCTGTTAATAATTTTATTTTATAAATATTATATAAATAATATTATATTCATTAATAATATATAAATTATATAATTATATTAATTTAATAACTTATAAGTTATAATATAAGGTGATTGTTAATCGCAAACCGGCTATTTGTTAGTGGCACCGCAAAATCTCATAACTTTTCGCGTCTTTTCAAAATACGTCTTGTACATGTATTTTTAGGAAAAGTGCTCAATACGAAAGTTGTAGATCTCGACGTATTTCAAAAAGACGCGAAAAATTAGCAAATTTTGGGGTGCGACTAGCCAATAACGGATTGCGGTTAACAATCACCTAATATAATATAATTTAATATAATAACTTATAATATAATAACTTATAATATAATAACTTATAATATATTAATATTAATATAATAATTATATATATTAATATAATAATTTCTAATATATTAATTATGTTAGTATTATAAAAAATTTTATATTAAAAAAATATACATATTTTTAATAAAAAACAGCAGCGCTTAGCGCTGCAGCCAATGGGCTGAAGCGTTGTTGCTATTTCCGAGTCGCGGAAAATTTCCGCGACTCGGAAATAGCGGGCCACCGCTATTTTTAGCGGTGACGTCAGTCACTACTGCCCGACAAATTATTTTTGGCGCGGCGGTGGCAGAATCAGCGGCGTGCCGCTTGGTAAACGCCGCCCCAAACAGAGCCTAAGGTGTCGTTTGGCGTGGTGTTTTATAGCAGCGAGTTTTATCAAAACGGAACCGGGTGGCCAAATTCCATTTATTTTTCCACCTCCTGTTCGAAACGCACGCGTTTCGCTCCTTAAAGATTTCCCCTCCTTAAGGATTTCCGTCGTCTGCAACTCCCAACCCTGACCTCCAATCAGCCGCATTTTCGGAATTTTTTTTTTTGGAATTCATATCCTGAAACCACCATGGCGGTGGAGCTCGTCGGCGCCATGATTCCGTTTCGCTCCAATCAGCACGCGTTTCACTACAATCAGCTCGTCGGCGCCACCATCCTGAAATCCACTCCTCTCCCGCCGGAGTCGAAAAATAATCTCGTCGTCCACCTGATCGTCTTCAACCGCGCCGCCTTCAACCTCCACGTTCCATCCCTCTACGCCTTTCTCCCCGCAACAACCCCCTCTAACATCATATCAGGCCTCTCCTGCATCCTTTTTTACTTTCCCCACCTCCCCGGTAGAATCACCTCTGACGACCACCTCCGCCCCTGCATCTTCCTCGGCAACTTCGGCGTTCGCCTCGCCGAAGCCAACGTTTCTACCTCTCTCTGAGATGCCCCTGCCTCCTACAAGCTCCAACTCCTCCATCTCGACGTCATCGCCGTTGGGTGGTTAATAAAAAAAAATTATGACAATAGGACGACAATTGGTCAACTCGTGATCAAATCAAGCATAATCGTGCACCGAAAAGCGTGCGTACACCAATTGTGACACGACACCCGAACTTTGACCCGACCCCGATGACTTGGACCCACTTTGACCAGCAAGGGGGGACCCACCATAAGGTTGACTTGGTCACCCCCCCCCCCCAAAAAAAAACCCATTTTTGGATTTTTCTCCAAATAAGGGCCAACCTCCTATCCATGGGTTGATAGCCCTTGCCCCCCTCACTCTCCTTTGGGCCCCCAACCAGTAAGCTCCACCTGAGGGCAAGTGGAGGCCCACCACTACCCCTCCTCTCCTCTCTTTCCCCCTATCTTATAAAAAGCCCAAGCCCATAAGGGCTTAGCTTTTTCCCCACATGGGGGAAATATTGGGGCCTCCAGCTGTCCTTGGACAGCTGGAGGGTGGTGATTAATCCCTCCCTAAGGAGGGATTGATCCCACATTGGCTAGGGGAGGAGAGCCCCTCCTCCCCAAGCCTATAAAAGACACCCCCTCCTCCTCTTCCCCCTCAAGCTCTCTGAGCAACTTCCTCCTCACTGCCCAACCTCTGCTGGAGCCCAGGTGGCCGGAAAAGGCAAGCCTCCCCCTCCACCACCACCACCTTTGGCATGGCCGACCAGGACGGCCCCTCCCGAGCCCACCAAACTCAGGTGGATACCTCCTCCCTCTCCCTTCCCTATTCTGGATGACCTGCATGTGCCTCCCAGCGGCCGGAGCGCCGCCGGCACCACCCGAGCCATGCTCCAAGCCGGGTGGTGCCCAAGGAGGAAAGCCCCTCCCCCATCACCGGTGGTGGCGCTGGGGAAGTGCTAGACCACTGGGGGTGGCGACCCCCAACGGCGGAGAGCGGCGGTGCTGCCGGAAAATACGGCTCCAGCGGCACCCGCAAAATAGAGCAAAGCTCTGTTTAGAGCTAGCGGCGGCTGTAACGCCCCCGATTTTCTGCGATTATTTAAATTCTCGTTTGGCGTTACGTTGGCATTTTTCTGACTCGAGCCGTTGTTTTAGTACCTCGATAGGTGTTCTTAGGGGTTGGGCCTGTTTGCGGGGTTCCCCAGCCTGTCGGTGTTTGTTTTAGAGGCCCGACTGAGCGGTTCAGGGAATCCTCGCGTTTTGGCTTCGGGCGAGGTTAGCCCGAGTGTTTGATCGTCGGAGGTCGTTTTCGACTTCGCCGTTGTGTTCGTAGCACAGGTATTTAGCTACGGTGCGAGTTTGGCCGGATTCCGAGGACATTAAGTTTTGCGTCATTGTGGCGGACGCTAGTTAGCGAGTCGTCATTTTTATGATGACGTATTTACTTATTTACGCATGTGTAGCGTGGCGCGTGGTTGATGCGTGCCGGTATTTTTTTTGTACGTGCGAGTGCGTGCGTGCGGAGTTGAAAATGTGTGGGCGCGCGGCGTTCGCGTTGTTGTTAGAAGTGCGAGTGCTGTGTCGGTTAGGGTTAAATTTATGTGCGTGAGTTATGTATATATATATGGGAAGTGGTTAGAGTTAGTTGATTAGGGGTTATTATATGGTTAGTATATAGTATATGTTTAATATTGTATATTATGATTAGTTATATAGTTAATATGAGCATTTAATTTATATTAGCCTAAGGTTAGATTTAGGTTATTTATATTATAACTTATAGGATATCTTCTTTAGGTTTTATAACCCCCCCCCCCCCCCCCCCTCTCCCGTGTATTAGCAGCCGGCCCCCCTCTATTTCTTTTTTTATTCTTCCTGTGCGAAGCCCGATCAGAAGGGAGAAACCGCCCTAGCCGCTGCCCTTCCGCCGCCCGCCGCCGGCGAGTTCCGCCTCCGATCACCCGTCCGAGGCCGGATCCGTGCTTCCCTAGGCGAGAGCTTCCTTCTGAGGTAATCTATTGGATTTTTCACCGTAGATTTTTCTGAGATCCGGTGTGGTTTTAGTTCGTTTTTGTTTTATCGTTTTGACAAATGTTTCCTCTAGGATTTGTGAAGCTTTTCGTGCTTTTGGGCGTCCGCTATAGCGCCGTTGTGCTGGCAAAATTTTCGTGTGGTAGCGAGGCAAGTGCTCCTTTCGCCCTTGCCATTTTGATCCCTTAATTGCTCTCGTTTCGTACTTTAAATTTCAGTTTTTTTTTTGGTGATGCTATCTTCCTAACCGAACCCTACCCGAGACCCTAACCAAACCTACCCGAAATCTCTTTGGTAATCGTTTATTTTTTGTTCTCTTGTTGTAATCGTTCTCGTTAGGATTTCGATGTGATAGGTTTAGTGTGTAGGTATGTTTATTTACAATAAATTGTAGAAAAAATGTTATAAATTAAGGATTAGGGCTAGTTGGGGATTTGGATCTTTGTCCAAATCTCTCGCTAATTTTTGTTTGGTGTCGATGTATTTTGAGTGTAGGTGAGCACGCACGACCTAAGGTCGTGCGTCTGAGATCGTGCGCCCCGATGTTGGTGCTCGTGCGTTAGCTTTAATGTCGAGTAGGAGTACTCACTCGTTGCGTTGCGTAATTGCAACAATGTTTTCCCCAGCTTTGCTTTCATCTCCGAGTGAATGTCTTGTGATCAAAGGTCCTTGTCGGCTGTTGTTTTCCGAAGGCCGAATCGTGGGTTGTGGTTAGTAGTGGTGGTGGAAGGCTTTTATATAGGGGTTGTGTTGTGTGACTTAGCCGTGACCGCACTTTTTACCTTGACCCGAGTAGTTTCTGGGCAAGTGAGTGAGGGGTCCGCAGTGCTTTCACATGTCAACCCTTGAGCATTTTTGTTTTGGAAATAGTGGTCGGGGGTTGAGTACGCCTCCAACCCGGTTCCAAGCTTCTTTTTTTGCTACTGCCATATCTCACAAATTAGGATGTTAGGTGTTTCTTCCTTAGTTGTTGCAGCACATTTTTTTTGGCATGTGTCGCCTTGTTGACTCTGCAGGTTTTTAGCAGGGTAGTTGCTGTTTTCTCGCACTTGGTGCAGGTTTGCTTTTACCTTGCCTTGAGCATGGTTTGTTTCAGTTTTAGTTGCCGTTTTCTTACATTCCCTTGTTTTTCTTGTTTACTACACTTTCTTGTTAGCACTTGTATTCTTTTCCTTGCTGAGGTATTCTGCCTTCTGAATGCCTCAGGTTCTGGATAGTAGCCAGTAGGTGGCTAGTGCTGTGGTGCTGTTGGAGATCTCTCAGCCTTTGGAGACCCTCCTGTTCTTCTAGTGAGGTAGTTTTACTGCATTTTCTACAGACATACATACTTGCCAGTGGGTTCGTGTCAGCTGTTGGCGCCCCTGGTAGTTTTACCTTTTTGTACTAGATATGCTTTTCTTCTTACTGCTACCCCTTTCTGGGAGATAGTCTATTTGCTCTGGGAATGTTTTATGCTAGGGTGATAGTTACTTTAAAACCTATAATAATTACTATATGTATTACATGATCAGCATGTTTTTATAAAAAGCTCAAACATTACTTTCCAAAAGCGTACAAAAAATCGTTTTCTTATAAGTACTATAAATTGAGTTTTAGAGTCTTGCATAGCGTGAGTTGTCCCCTTAGGACACTTATGCGCTCATTTAAGGACGTCAACATCAATGAAGTATTTTTTCCGCTACGTATAAAAATAGTTTTCAAACCGTGGACTATCTGATCCACTGAGCCGAGGGATACGGCTAATTAATTGAACCAGAGTTTTATAATCATTCTAACTTATGATTTGAGGGTTTTAGAGTGTTGCCTGAGCGTCGGCAGTTATCCCCTGCTCGACGTGGCATCACAGCTCGTAGTTTTCTCTTGCTCTGATTTATTTAAATGGTGAGAAAAATGCGGGTTGTGACAGTTGGTATCAGAGGGAGGTTGCTCGACAAGTTGGTCGGGCAACCTTTCCTTGTTTGTATTAGATGTTTAGAGTCATATCATACACACACCGACATGTCATCAGCACGTCTTGGCTGAAGCACGAACACTGCACTACACTCATAGCATAACATGAAGTATACGGGGCATATTATGTAATATGAAATGCATAATATGTGTTTGTATATGGATCCACCATAGGGGCAACATGCGAGGGTTATGTATTATGGGGTGCATAACCTCACCGCATGGATGCGACTAGCACGTTTTCCTTTTCGTTGCATGAGAATGTTATGTATTATGGGATGCATAACATTTTCATGTGTACGCCGCCATGGCATGCATTAGGGCCCTTTTAGAATGCATAGCGTAATCATGCATAGCATAACATTGCATAAGCACAACGCGCCAAGCTAAAGGCTTGCAGGATGACATGTGTACACGCATAATTTTTGAGTCAAAAAGAATATAAATTCATACATTCCCGATCTAGGCACAAGAGTTAGAGTGATGGTGGTGAACCGTCTTAGGCTAAGCATAACATTACTTTTGTATTTAATAAAATAAAATCCCAGAGCAAGTATAGCAGTAGAGAGATCATATTTATGTATGTATTGTCTGTACCTTTTGTCTAATCCCAGGAGTTTAGCTAAGTTCTAATCGTTTATTCTGTTTTAATTTTCCTTATAGTATGCCGCCGAAGCGAAGAGTGACGAGGTCGACTCCCCAGTCTGAGGGTGAGTCCTCCGGTGCTCAAAGTGATGCGATGATGGAAAGTCTGAGGCAGAGCAACGAGGCCTTATCAAGGGCAGGTGGTGGAGTTGCGGGCCCAGATGCAGTCCTTTTTATCCGGAGCGGCGGGTCAGACTCCGGGAGTTCAGGACCCCGCCGTGGGGTACAGCTGTTCTAGCCCCCCCTCCTGCCCCTCCTGCTCCTCTCGTGCCTCCAGAGGTGGTGCCCCCCGGGATGGCTTTCATCTCCCAGTTCCAGAGGCTGAGCCCTCCCACGTACGATGGGAAGGCGGATTTCATGGTATTGGACGACTGGCTGATCACTATGGAGGAGATGCTTCACTATTCAGGTATCTCAGATGATCAGAAGGTGATGCTGGGCGTTTATCAGCTGAAGGGTTGGCGAAGACCTGGTGGTTAAGAGAGAAGGAAGGCCTGGTTTACTTGGAAGGATGTGTCCTGGAGTTCTTTCAAGGAGATGCTGATGAGGAAGTTTCTACCGGTAGTGGAGCGAGACAGGTTGATGAACAACTTTCTCCATCTGAAACAGCGTCAGCTCACCATCAACGAGTACGAGATTGAGTTTAGCAAACTCAGTCGATTTGCTCCGAGTTTGGTGGCTACCGAGGAGGACAGAGCGAAGCGTTTTCTGGGTGGCCTCAGGAGCGATGTCCAGCAGCTTGCGGTTGCTCACGACGCAGTTACTTATGCGGGAGTAGTGAAGCTGCTCTGAAGGTGGAGGCGATAGAGACTGCGAAGAACAGAGGCCAGTTAGTGCGGAATGATAAGAGGAAGACTGCTGAAGAGAAGAACTCCCTGGTACTTGGTGCTGCTTCTGGGAAGAAGAGCAAGTTGGTCTGTAGTTTTCTGTGGCCAGTCGGGCCATACTGTGGAGAGGTGTTACAAGAGGGCAAAGGCTCAGAAGAAGGATCATGTGCATGCTATTCAGGGTGCTCCTAGGAGGGATGTTCCTTGCCCTATTTGCAAGCGACCCGGGCATGATGCTGCTCAGTGCTGGTCCAAGGATCGAGTCTGCTTTCAGTGTGGTCAGAAGGGCCATATAAAGGCGAGATGTCCTCAGGTTCAGTCCGCTCTTCATGCAGTCCCACTTCAGGCGTTACCTCCGCCTCAGCCGGTGGACAAGGGTAAAGGGAAGCTTAATGTGGTATCTTCAGCGGAGGCTGAGACTTCGACGCAGGTCATTTCAGGTAAACCTTCTCGCTTGTCTCTTCAATTCGGTAGAAGTTTTGGTGTTGCTATTGTGTGGTTTTCTTAGATTGCTGTGCCAAATACATTTTATTTTTACTTTTCTGTGTATAGGGAGTTTTAAGGTAAGGAACCGCTGGGCGCGCGTTCTTTTTGACTCAGGTGCTACCCACTCCTTTGTGGCTAGGGCCTTTGTCGAGCGGTGCTAGTGGGTTCTTGATCGTGTTGGTAATGCCTTTTGCGTCAAATTCCCCTCGGGCGATTCTGTGATATCGGATCAGGGCGTTCTGGACTGTCCTATTTTGTTGGGGGATTTTCTGGCCAAGGCAGATCTGAAGGTTATAGACTTGGAGGATTTCGACGTCATCTTGGGTATGGACTGGTTGTCCCGATATGATGCAGTGATCCAGTGCAGGGGAAAGCGCTTGGATTTCAGGAAGGACAGCGGTCAGCCTGGGAGTATTTACGGCAATTCACGTCAGGGCTCTCCGGCGATTTCTGCGGTATGTGCTCAGAGGTTATTTCGTGCTGACTGTTTTGCTTGCTTAGTCTCGGTGCTGGGGACTGTTAGCAGTGTGCCGCTTTTGGATGAGATTCCTGTTGCGCGGGAGTTTTCCGACGTGTTTCCTAGCAATCTTCCCGGTCTTCCTCCAGACAGAGATGTTGAGTTCGTGATTGATTTGGAGCCCGGTACGCGTCCCATTGCCAAGGCGCCGTATCGGATGGCCCCGCGAGAGCTGGAGGAGCTTCGTACCCAGCTGGATGAGTTATTGGCGAAGGGCTTCATAAGGCCGAGCTCGTCGCCCTGGGGTGCTCCGGTTCTCTTTGTAAAGAAGAAGGATGGTTCGATGCGCCTTTGTATCGACTATAGAGAGTTGAACAAAGTCACCATCAAGAACAGGTATCCACTGCCCAGAATCGACGACTTATTCGATCAGTTACGTGGGAGTGCAGTATTCTCCAAGATAGACCTTCGATCGGGCTATCATCAGCTCAGGATACGGGAGTCGGACATTCCACGGACGGCTTTCCGATCGAGGCATGGGCATTTCGAATTCTTGGTCATGTCGTTTGGGCTGACCAATGCGCCTTCAGCATTCATGGACATGATGAACCGGGTGTTCAAGGACTTTCTGGACAAGTTTGTCGTCGTATTCATTGACGACGTGCTGATCTACTCTCGGAATGCTGCAGAGCATGATCAGCACTTGCGGTTGGTGTTATCCGCATTGAGGGATCATCAGTTGTACGTCAAGCTGAGCAAATGTGAGTTCTGGTTGCCTCAGGTTTCCTTCCTGGGTCATGTAGTGAACAAGGATGGTATTTCAGTGGATCCGGAGAAGATTTCTGCAGTGATGGATTGGCATAGACCGAGCACACCCAAGGAGATCAGGAGCTTCTTGGGGTTGGCCGGCTATTATAGAAGGTTCGTGGAGGGCTTTTCTACCTTGGCAGCGCCCTTGACTAAGCTGACGCAGAAGCATGCGGCGTTCATTTGGAGTGATAAGTGTGAGGAGGCTTTTCTGGAGCTGAAGAGCAGGTTATGTTCTGCCCCTGTGTTGACATTGCCTGCGGAGGGCAAGGATTACGATGTTTATGTGGATGCCTCGCATGTCGGGCTCGGTGGCGTGTTGATGCAGGAGGGGAAGGTGATCGCGTATGGGTCACGGCAGTTGAAGACTCATGAGCGAAATTACCCTACGCACGACCTCGAGTTCGCAGCGGTGATTTTTGCCTTGAAGTTGTGGAGACACCTACTCTATGGAGCCCAGTGCAAGATTTTCACAGATCACAAGAGCCTGAAGTACGTGTTTACACAAAAGGAGCTGAATCTGCGTCAGCGGCGGTGGCTAGAGTATGTGGCTGATTACGACGTTGAGATCCAATATCATCCGGGCAAGGCCAATGTGGTGGCCGACGCCTTGAGCCGGAAGACGGGGAAGATCTTCAACCTCACCGCAGACAGTTTGGTGGAGGAGTTCTTATTGATGGATATCTCCGCAGGATGCTGTGATTTGCAGAGCAGTTTGTCAGTGACAGAACCGTCTTGGATTTCACTCACCAGGCTGCACCAGAAGGAGGATCCGGACTTGCTACACCTATACCTCAGAGCTGAGAGAGGGAGTTGCCGGATTTCTCTATCGATGACTCGGGTACTTTGAAGTACCGCGGCAGGTTTTGCATTCCTGCGGTTGGAGACATCAGGGTAATGGTATGCAAGGAGGCTCATGGATCTAGTGTTGCCTACCACCCAGGATCTACCAAGATGTATCATGATCTGAAGCAGATCGCCTGGTGGTATGGTATGAAGGGGGATATAGCCCGGTACGTCTCCGAGTGTTTCACTTGCAAGCGGGTGAAGGCCGACCATGGGAGGCCGGGTGGCAAGTTGACACCTTTGGAGATCCCGACTTGGAAGTGGGAAAGTATCTCGATGGATTTCATTACGGGCTTGCCGAGATCTCCAAGAGGGTTTGATTCAGTTTGGGTGATCGTGGACCGACTGACGAAGTGTGCGCACTTCGTGCATTATAAGATCGATTACCCGATGAAGAAAATAGCGGAGTTATATTTGGATGAGGTCGTCAGATTGCACGGCGTGCCAGTTAGCATCATTTCGGATCGAGACTCGCGTTATACATCTCGCTTCTGGAGGAGTTTGCAAGAGGGTCTGGGGACAGATTTGAGGTATTCTACTGCTTACCACCCGCAGACCAACGGACAGACTGAGCGTGTGAACCAGATTGTGGAGGATATGATCCGGTGCTACATCCTAGACCACGGTGGAGCGTGGGATGAGCGGTTGCGGCTCATGGAGTTTGCCTACAACAACAGTTACCAAGAGAGCCTGCAGATGGCCCCCTTCGAGGCGTTGTATGGGAGGCGCTGTAGAACTCCATTGTTTTGGACCGAGGCTGGGGAGAGACCTTTGTTGGGTCCTGATGCACTTGAAGAAATGGAGGTTTCCGTGAAGCTCATTCGAGAGAAACTTCGGGTGGCTCAAGAGAGGTATGAAAAGAACGCCAATCGGCGTAGGTCCGATTTGGAGTTTTCGGTGGAGGATTTGGTCTTCTTGAAGGTGTCTCCGATGGTAGGAGTGAAGAGGTTTGACAAGAATCGGAAATTGGATCCGAGATATGTGGGCCCGTTCAGGATTTTGGAGCGTATTGGTGTGTCTGCATATAGGTTGGATCTACCAGCCAGCTTCCCTGGTGTCCATAATGTGTTTCATGTGAGCCAGTTGCGAAAGTGTGTGCGGAGCAGTGGGCAAGTCTTGGATGATGTGCCCCAGTTGGAGCCTAACCTCTCGTATGTTGAGGTGCCGGTCCGCATCTTGGATACTCAAGATCGAGTGTTGCGGACAAAGTCTTTTCCGATGGTGAAGGTTCTTTGGAAAAATCAAGATTTGGAGAGCGCGACTTGGGAGCTAGAGTCGGCTATGAGGGAGGCTCACCCTCATTTGTTCCCCTGATTTGTCGGTATGTTTCCTTTCGAGTAACTTGTACTTTATTACTTTCCCTCTGTAGTAGAAGTAGCGTATGTAAAGTTTCGGGACGAAACTTTCTGTTAGGGGGAGTGACTGTAACGCCCCCGATTTTCTGCGATTATTTAAATTCTCGTTTGGCGTTATGTTGGCATTTTTCTGACTCGAGCCATTGTTTTAGTACCTCGATAGGTGTTCTTAGGGGTTTGGCCTGTTTGCGGGGTTCCCCAGCCTGTCGGTGTTTGTTTTAGAGGCCCGACTGAGCGATTCAGGGAATCCTCGCGTTTTGGCTTCGGGCGAGGTTAGCCCGAGTGTTTGATCGTCGGAGGTCGTTTTCGACTTCGCCGTTGTGTTCGTAGCACAGGTATTTAGCTACGGTGCGAGTTTGGCCGGATTCCGAGGACGTTAAGTTTTGCGTCATTGTGGCGGACGCTAGTTAGCGAGTCGTCATTTTTATGATGACGTATTTACTTATTTACGCATGTGTAGCGTGGCGCGTGGTTGATGCGTGCCGGTATTTTTTTTGTACGTGCGAGTGCGTGCGTGCGGAGTTGAAATTGTGTGCGCGGGCGCGTGTTGTTAGACGTGTCTGTGTGGTTAAATTTATGTGCGTGAGTTTGTATATATATATGGGAAGTGGAGTTAGTTGATTAGGGGTTATTAAGAGTTAGTATATACGTATATGCTGTAATTTGTATACGTATATATGATTAGTTATATTAGTTAATATGAGCATTGGTTAATTTATATTAGCCTAAGGTTAGATTTAGGTTATTTATATTATAACTTAGGATTCTTTTTTAGGTTTTATAACCCTTTCCCCCCCCCTCTCTCCCGTGTATTAGCAGCCGGCCCCCCCCCCCTCTATTTTTTTTTATTCTTCCTGTGCGAAGCCCGATCAGAAGGGAGAAACCGCCCTAGCCGCTGCCCTTCCGCCGCCCGCCGCCGGCGAGTTCCGCCTCCGATCACCCGTCCGAGGCCGGATCCGTGCTTCCCTAGGCGAGAGCTTCCTTCTGAGGTAATCTATTGGATTTTTCACCGTAGATTTTTCTGAGATCCGGTGTGGTTTTAGTTCGTTTTTGTTTTATCGTTTTGACAAATGTTTCCTCTAGGATTTGTGAAGCTTTTCGTGCTTTTGGGCGTCCGCTATAGCGCCGTTGTGCTGGCAAAATTTTCGGTGTGGTAGCGAGGCAAGTGCTCCTTTCGCCCTTGCCATTTTGATCCCTTAATTGCTCTCGTTTCGTACTTTAAATTTCAGTTTTTTTTGGTGATGCTATCTTCCTAACCGAACCCTACCCGAGAACCCTAACCAAACCTACCCGAAATCTCTTTGGTAATCGTTTATTTTTTTGTTCTCTTGTTGTAATCGTTCTCGTTAGGATTTCGATGTGATAGGTTTAGTGTGTAGGATTTATACAATAAATTGTAGAAATTATGTTATAAATTAAGGATTTAGGGCTAGTTGGGGATTTGGATCTTTGTCCAAATCTCTCGCTAATTTTTGTTTGGTGTCGATGTATTTTGAGTGTAGGTGAGCACGCACGACCTAAGGTCGTGCGTCTGAGATCGTGCGCCCCGATGTTGGTGCTCGTGCGTTAGCTTTAATGTCGAGTAGGAGTACTCACTCGTTGTGGCGTTGCGTAATTGCAACAATGTTTTCCCCAGCTTTGCTTTCATCTCCGAGTGAATGTCTTGTGATCAAAGGTCCTTGTCGGCTGTTGTTTTCCGAAGGCCGAATCGTGGGTTGTGGTTAGTAGTGGTGGTGGAAGGCTTTTAATAGGGGTTGTGTTGTGTGACTTAGCCGTGACCGCACTTTTTACCTTGACCCGAGTAGTTTCTGGGCAAGTGAGTGAGGGGTCCGCAGTGCTTTCACATGTCAACCCTTGAGCATTTTTGTCTTGGAAATAGTGGTCGGGGGTTGAGTACGCCTCCAACCCGGTTCCAAGCTTCTTTTTTTGCTACTGCCATATCTCACAAATTAGGATGTTAGGTGTTTCTTCCTTAGTTGTTGCAGCACATTTTTTTTGGCATGTTCGCCTTGTTGACTCTGCAGGTTTTTAGCAGGGTAGTTGCTGTTTTCTCGCACTTGGTGCAGGTTTGCTTTTACCTTGCCTTGAGCATGGTTTGTTTCAGTTTTAGTTGCCTTTTCTTACATTCCCTTGTTTTTCTTGTTTACTACACTTTCTTGTTAGCACTTGTATTCTTTTCCTTGCTGAGGTATTCTGCCTTCTGAATGCCTCAGGTTCTGGATAGTAGCCAGTAGGTGGCTAGTGCTGTGGTGCTGTTGGAGATCTCTCAGCCTTTGGAGACCCCCCTGTTCTTCTAGTGAGGTAGTTTTACTGCATTTTCTACAGACATACATACTTGCCAGTGGGTTCGTGTCAGCTGTTGGCGCCCCTGGTAGTTTTACCTTTTTGTACTAGATATGCTTTTCTTCTTACTGCTACCCTTTCTGGGAGATAGTCTATTTGCTCTGGGAATGTTTTATGCTAGAGTGATAGTTACTTTAAAACCTATAATAATTACTATATGTATTACATGATCAGCATGTTTTTATAAAAAGCTCAAACATTACTTTCCAAAAGCGTACAAAAAATCATTTTCTTATAAGTACTATAAATTGAGTTTTAGAGTCTTGCATAGCGTGAGTTGTCCCCTTAGGACACTTATGCGCTCATTTAAGGACGTCAACATCAATGAAGTATTTTTCCGCTACGTATAAAAATAGTTTTCAAACCGTAGACTATCTGATCCACTGAGCCGAGGGATACGGCTAATTAATTGAACCAGTTTTATAATCATTCTAACTTATGATTTGAGGGTTTAGAGTGTTGCCTGAGCGTCGGCAGTTATCCCCTGCTCGACGTGGCATCACAGCTCGTAGTTTTCTCTTGCTCTGATTTATTTAAATGGTGAGAAAAATGCGGGTTGTGACTGCGGCGGCCGACGGCGTAAGGCCGCCGGACCACCGCCTGTGAGAAGCCCGACCCCCGACGCGCTGGCCGGGGGTGGTGTGGTGGGCGGCCAACCACCCGAGGAGCGGGGGTGGCGCGGTGGCGCCGGGAGCAGAGCCACCACCACCTCGAGCTCTCGGGATGGATATTTCCGGCGGCGGCAGGCTGCCGGACCACTGCCCAGAGAATCGTCGGCCCCCGACGAGTTGATCGAGGCCGGTGCCGGCGTCTTGCAGCAGCCTGCCGACGGTGGTGGAGGCCGCTCATCCTCTGCACCCCGACGAGGAGTAGCAGCCGCCCGATCTGGTGATGAAGATCGGGCGGCTGGGATTTTCTTAATCCCCGCCCCTGCCTCCTCTTCTGTGCCCCCACAACGGATCCGTGGTCGATCCGCTGTGGGGAAGCATTGGCCGTTTGCGCTGTGCGGCTCGATCTCAGCCATAGGATTGCTTTTGATCTGCTAATTGCAAATCAAATTTCATAATAGAAAATATTGGAATTTTCTGGGCCAAATATAAGCCCTTAGGGGCAAAGTGGTCAACATGAAAAATGTTCCCCATAATGAGAGATTCCTGCACAAAAATTTTGAGAATTTTTGGAATTGATTTAGTATTTTTAAAAAGCATAAATAAATTCATTTAGCTAAATAAAGGTCCAAAATTGTCCAAAAAATTTTGAAAAAATTATTAGGCTCTTTTTAGGTCCTTCTAAAGGTTGTATCAAAATTTGATATCATGGTGATAAGTTTTGATATTTTTCCCAAATTATAGAAGCCGAAAGTCGCGCTCGGTAATTATTACGCTCGTTTATTTTTTCTCCAAAAGTAAAAATTGGAGCACGCGACTATCCTTCTAATTTAAATAATGAATTCAAACCGCTTTATCAACGAGAGTGGCCGAGACAAGTGACCAAGCTCCGGGTATTCCGAGATTTCGTGAAACCATCGAGTGCCTCGACTCTCGGGTAATTTGAAAACGCTCGGGAAATATGAGAACGAGTGTTGAGTTATAAATTATCCTCAATGAATAATAAAGGCATAACTCCTAACAAGCCCTAATCCAATTAAGCCATGTTTAAAAGGCGCAACTAAATTTCTATCGGACCTTAATAATGGGTGAAACCCAAGGAAACCTCCTGAGAACGGAGATGAGACTGAAGCCTCCTGAATGGAGTGATTGAACTACTAACATTTTCTTTATGTTTTACTCCAGTCTTGTACTGGTCAAGCACTTCTAATTCAGTTCTACTCCAATCTCGTACTGGTCAAGTACTTTCAATTCAGTTCTACTATAGTCCTGTACTGGTCAAGTACTTTTGATTCAGCTCTACTCCAGTCTCGTACTTGTCAAGTGCTTTCAATTCAGTTCTACTCCAGTCTCGTACTGGTCAAGTACTTTCAATTCAGTTCTACTCCAGTCTCATACTGGTCAAGTACTTTCAATTCAGCTCTACTCAAGTCACATACTGGTTAAGTACTTTTAATTCAGCTCTACTCCAGTCTCGTACTGGTTGACTACTTTTAATTCATCTATACTTTAGTCTCATACTGGTCAAGTACTTTCAATTCAGTACTACTCTAGTTTCGTACTGGTCACGTTTTATTCCAGCACTTTAAATAAGCAGCATAATCACCACACTTATCCTCATTGCAATTTACTATTATAATCCTGGATCCTGCCCCGACGAGCAGTCGTTAAAATTGAGACTTAGTTGGGGATAACCGGAGTTGAAGTAGTCCTCCAAGTCTAGCCCTAAATAATGCGCTCCCACGCTCCTTGACAAAAGTAAAGCTGAGCACCGCCGCCCGAAGTTTAAGCCTAGTAGGGCAGGCCGACGTAGACCCGGGGTATTCTATGATTGCCTTTTGTGTGATTGTTTGTAAATTTCTTGCGGTACAATAGTGGCGGGTCAGTCCCTCCCGCAGATCATTCGTACCGGTGTGGGAAGGTCGACGACTCAAGGAGACATGGAGATGGGCGCCATGGGTGACCGACCGTTACATTATTCCCCGTCAGGTTTCCTCCACTGGTCGGCCAAAACGATTCGCCGGATGTCGCTCACATCCAAGAGTACACAAGGTTTTACGTTAGGGCCTGGGGTTGTGCGGTACGACCACCCCCAGAAGTGGCAGGACTGGCCACTGTCACCGACGACCATATCGGTGAAGCCCACGGGGCTCGCTACACTATTGGAAACTAAAGCGGTCCAAACTATGTCGATATAGGGTTCGTGTGCGCGGTTGTGAATGCCTGCAATAGAATACAGGATGTGAAAACCTGATGTGTTGATGTGCTAGTGGAGCCTTGTTATAACTGATTTATATTGCTGCTGCTTTTTCCAATTATACCATCCTACACTCTTTTATAGTTGCTCCTAGCTATGTATATATGAAATGTTGTGCTAACCTTCTCTTGCTTCGACTATTTACTTCTATTGGGAGGGTATGTGCTCGTCCCCAGGATATAGATCCGGGGAGGAGATTTGTTTCCACTTAGTTCTGTGACTAACAGTTATCTAAATAACCATTCATAGGAAATGGAGCATCGTAGTGACCCGCCGCCACAGGAGATTACACCAGCGGCTAGGACTACTCGAGCAGATGCGCCCTCGACGTCCTCAGAGTTTAGAGACGTGAGTACCGCCGAGCAGCATAGAGAGAGAGAGTGTGTGAGGATTATATGTAGTACTTGTAAAGCCCACGGGCTTATATAAATACCTAGATTTCGGCCCTAGAACCTCTGTATTATTATATGACGTGTTATATATATCTGTAGTGGTTTCCTATTAATGCTTTCGCTATACTCTGATGGGTTGTGAATGTTGTGATTCAAGCCGAGCAAGGCGACTAACTAGTGCTTAGATAGGATGGATCGTTTCCCCTAAGGAGCACCGGGTGAACGTCTTGTGCCAGTAGTACCCCTCCGGCCTGACCCGGACAAAAAGTTGTGTGTGTGTGTGTGGGGGGGGGTACTAAACTCGCCTCTGGGAGTAGGGGTGTTCAAAAAGCCCGCCGGGCCCGGGCCTGAACCGGGCCTCCCAGGCCCGGGCTTTCCCTAACCGGGCCCGGGCCCTGATTATAGCCAGGCCGGGCCGGGCCGGGCACCTGGCTCCGGGAGGGGCTTGCTAAGGCCCCCAGGGCCGGGCCGGGCCCAGGCTTAGCCCGGGCCTTATTTTTATTTAAAAAAATAAATTTTTTTTTAAAAAAATACGCACTTTTTTGAGTTGCGTCTTTTAGGTGCATTTTCGGGAAAAGTGTTCAACATGAAAGTTGTACATCTCGACGATATCTACAACTTTTATGTTGAACACTTTTTGATTTGAAGCCATTTAGGCCCCCAATTTGGCCCCCGAAAAAAAATCACGCGGAACATTTGAAAGTTCCGCGTGATTTTTTTCGGGGGCCAAATCGGGGGCCTAAACGATTTCAAATCAAAAAGTGTTCAACATGAAAGTTTTAGATATCGTTGAGATCTACAACTTTCATGTTGAAAACTTCTCCTGAAAATAACCCTAAAAGACGCAGTTTTAAAAGGCGCGTAGGAGCCATGCCCGGGCTTTGCCCGGCCCGGCCCCGGGCTTAGCCCGGGCCTAGAAACCGGGCTTTGCCCGTCCCGGCCCGGGCCGGGCATTGGACTTATACTAGGGCCCGTAAGGGCCCCATGGCCCGGCCTGGGCCCGAGCCGGGCTTGGCCCGGGACCGGGCCTACCGGGCTTTTCACTGGGCCGGGCCGGGCCGGTGAGCCCGGTTTTTTTGGACACCCCTATCTGGGAGTAGTCTCCCCTAGATTAGTTGCCCCTGGAGTGCTCTCCCCTGGAGTGCTTCGCCTCTGGAGTGCTCGCCCCTGGAGTGCTCTCCCCTAGAGTGCTCGCTCCTGGAGTGCTCGCCCCTAGAGTTCTCGCCACTGTGAGTACTCACCCTAGGAGTACTAGCCCCTAAAGTACTCGTCCATAGAGTAATCACCCAGCTTGAGTTATCGCCCGGCTTGAGGGTCTCTCCCTGCTTGAGGGTCTCGCCCGGCTTGAGGGTCTCACCCGGCTTGAGGGTCTCGCCCGACTTGAGAGTCTCGCCTTGCTTGAGGGTCTGCCTTTTTTGCCCCTAGTGGGCTGCGAATAGCTGTTCAAAACAACGGAGTTTGGCTGTTGGCAGAAGAGTCAAGGGTGTTTTCAGTAATTTCAGAGCAGCGGAAGTTGGCTACTTGCAAACCGTTCCCAAAAAACTATAAATAGACCCTTAGGGGTGCCTTGGAGAGCATCAGTTCTTCACCACTTCATCTTCTTCCTTCTTCCTCTAAGGCACCTAGCTCAACATTGGCTAGGGAGGGGGAGATCTCAAAGGTCTTCCGGGTGTGAGGTGAGACCTTCATGCTAGAGCCAATGGTCAGTTTCCAAATTCAAGTCTCTCGCCAAGGGACAGCTTGGGAGAAGTAGGTGTGAGCCGCCGTAGGTCTGAACTCTAGGTGGAACCAAATTTCAGTTTCAACATTCTAGTGCGGTGAGCGTGGACCGCGACTCATACAGAAGTTCCTGAGCAACTTCCATGGTGGGAGATCATAGAGGAGGTGACGACCTCGGCGAGCTCCCCAACCTATCACCCTTCGTAGGGAGGGAAGAGTTCATGACATCCATCCAAGGCATCATGGAGATGCTGCGAAGTGAGGTAACTGCTCAACTCCCTGTAACACCTCTACCTGTCAAGAAGAATATAATAGAGGGTCCGGCCGGGGCCCCACATCATATCCCACAAACAAGCGGAGACGCTACGAACTAATATCAAAACCAACGCATCCTAACACAGAGCATTCTAGCGGAAGCTTCACGGTTAAAACTTTGAACTCAAGATAAAGAACGCTGTCCACTATAACATAGGAATGTCTACAAACAACCAAAGAGTCCGGCCTTAAGGCCTTACAAGTTTCTCTTAACAAGGTGTGGATTACAGACATCGGCACGCAGGCCGGCCACACATGAACAAAAAGAAACAAAACAATGCCTTCGAGGGCAGCAACGCAGCTTGGGCTTCAGCCCGCTAAGTCCCACTCGGACCAGCACCTCCAGTACCTGTAAGAACCAATCCACCAAACGGTGGCAAACAGGGCAACGGTCAGCATTCAACTGACCAATTATAACGACCCTGCCCCTGGCACGGGGCAGCGGAATTCCATCCCTGCATAGCAATCGTCCAATATGATATATATAACAATTCAAGCAAGACGTGCACGACCGCACAGTCACATATCACAAACGCCGGCACGACGGCCCGACGTCCCGTGCACTCATGACACACTCGGGTGCACCGGAAACACCGGATCTCACCATTGAGCATTTAGTCCGGCACGCAGGCCCAAGACTCTCATTATGCCGCTGACGAAAGCCCAATGCCTTGGCGCTCTCATGTCCAGCCTACATAACGCAGGTACAGATCAGCCACCCCCCGTTGCTCAAATCGCCTTGCCCAACCAAGTACATCGTACCTGAGGCCATATTTAAAGGCGCGGGTCGGTTTCACTTTGCCTGTTCGGCACGAAGCCTTTTCATACAGTTGCAGCCCAACGCTCAACCGCACACAAAGTGGCAACTCACGGCCACAAGAGTTGAACCCAACTCTCACAATTTCCTGGACTTCCTCCAGTACTTTATCCATCATGCATACAAGCAATAATCACGGAGTCTTCTCCGATACGCAAACAAGCATCACCAATCCAGACCAACATGTCCAGATGGGCTTCACACAACATGCCTAGATCCGTACTCCAATTCCGGACTCTAACAAGGGGGACTTCACATATCTACCCCAAGGGACGCCACAACCCACTACATACTCACGGGGAAGGGTTTTCCCTATGCAATGCAGGAAAGAAGGACTTCACATGTCCAAGAAGGAAATCGTTACCCTAGGAATTTGCTTCGGAGCCATGGAGAGAAATTGAGACGGATGAAAGCCTTCACAACAGCGTTGCCTTCGCAAATCCGAACTCGGCCCACGATTTGGACCACCGTAGCACCACCGGCAGCCGGATTCCACTTCTTCTTCCTCACCTTGCTCTCCCCTCTCTCTTAGATTTAGAAAGAGAATATGAACTCAAAAATGAGCTTAGCCTTCTCCTTTCTCGGCCTTATCAAACCAGGAATTAGCCCCAGCCACTGGATCTTCTTTAAGGAAAATGAACGGCCAAGATCTGCCCGAAAAAGACTATTTTTTGGCCGACACGGCCTGTGACACGCCCGTGTCACAGGCCGTGTACCCTTAAGCGGCACACGCGGCACACACACCGACTGAAATCTACCAGAACACGGGCATCGACACGCCCGTGTCGAACCTGACACGCCCGTGTCAGTCATGTGACACGCCCGTGTCACCCCCGTTACACGGTACTCAACGACCTTTAAAACGAACAGAGAAGAACCCGGGTAAAACACACGCCCGTGTCAAACTTGACACGGGCGTGTTCTCCAGAACACGGCTGGGCTCTAGGCCGTGTACTTCTCTGACTCAGTCTGGCCTTCTCTTGAGTATGATACGCCCTGGGACACGCCCGTGTCCAGGGCCGTGTCCCACGATCGACTATAGTCGACCACCGATCGTCGACCAGCTGAACACGCCCTGGGACACGCCCGTGTCCCAGGCCGTGTACCCCCGACACGCCCTGGGACACGCCCGTGTCCCAGGCCGTGTCAAACAGCCTCCATCTCAAATATGTTTTCAAAAGTCTTTTGAGATTTCTGGGGTGTTACAATCCTCCCCTCCTTAATAAAATTTCGTCCCGAAATTTGAAGACAGCAGGGAGAAAACAACAAAACACTTATATGTTTCTGTTACATATACAACGAGCGAACAAGTTACGAAAATAACTAGGGAAACTCGGCTCGCATGGTCTGCTCGCTTTCCCATGTTAGCTCTTCTCGGCCACAATTGTCCCATCGGACTTTGACCATCCCGATCACTTTGTTCCGCAACTGTTTCTCGGCTCGATCTTCGATCCGTATAGGCCTCACCTTTGTCGTTAGCCCATACTCAACCGGCACTCGATCATTCGCAATCACTTGAGCTGGATCCTTGACTGCTTTGCGTAGCACCGAGATGTGAAACACATCATGCAATCCACCCAATTCCGATGAAAGAGTTAGCCGATAGACAGCTTCCCCAACTCGTTCCACCACCTCAAACGGACCAAGGTATCGCGGACTTAGCTTTTTCAACCGCCGAATCCGAGATACGCCTTTGAAGGGTTTAATCTTCAAATAGACCCAGTCACCCACCGCGAACTCCATGTTCCGGTGCTTAGCGTTGTAATACTTGGCTTGCCGATCCTGGGCTATTAGGAGCCTCTCTCGAATAGAGCGTATTGTTGAGGTAGCATCCTCGACTGCCTTTTGTCCCAAAATTTTGGACTCGCCAGTTTCTGCCCAAGCTAGCGGTGTACGACACTTGCGACCATACAGAGCTTCAAACGGGGCCATGCCTATACTCGCTTGATAGCTATTATTATAGGCAAATTCCACCATAACAAGATGCTCTTCCCATTTCTTACCGAAGTCCAGGGCGCACATACGGAGCATATCCTCCATCGTTCTGTTGGTTCGTTCAGTTTGGCCATCCGTTTGCGGATGAAAGGCCGTACTGAATGCTAACTTCGTGCCCAACATCTGATGAACTAGTCTCCAATCTTTCGAAGTAAATCGCCCATCTCGGTCACTTATGATGCTCTGGGGAATACCGTGCAATCGAACAATCTGCTCCACATAGAGCTTTGCCAACGTTTCCACTGAATCGTCCCGCTTGTTTGGTAAAAAGTGAGCCACCTTTGTCAACCGGTCTACAATCACCCAGATTGAGTCATGACCACGCTGAGATCTCGGCAATCCGTGCACGAAATCCATAGAAATATCCTCAAGCTTCCACTGCGGAACCGGCAACGACTTCAGGAAACCACTCGGCCGTTGACATTCTGCCTTTACCAAAGCACAAGTACGGCATTTAGCCACATACGCGGCTATGTCTTTCTTTAAACCAGGCCACCAGAACAGTTTCTTCATGTCCTTGTACATTTTTGTGCTCCCAGGGTGAATTGAGTACTTTGTAAAGTGTGCTTCATATAGCAATTCTTCTCGTAATTTACCAGCACAAGGGACGTACAATCTGCCATCCTTCCGTAACAACCCGTCATCCCTGGAGAATTGGTCACCAGACCCCTCCTTTGCATAGCGTTGGAGACTTTCATCCAACTCCGTTGCCCGCCGAACCCTGTCAGCAAGGTTATATTGAACCTACAGCCAGTTCACGCATGCATTGGTCGAAGAATTTCTTTCCACACAAGATATCTCCAAAGCTTCCAACTCCTGGATTAGCCGCTCATCATGTATCCGCAACCAACTTGCCTGCACCGGAGTCCGACGACTCAAGGCATCAACGACCACATTTCCCTTTCCGGGAATATAGTGAATGTCGAAGGTATAATCCCCAAGGAATTCCATCCACCTCCTTTGTCGCATATTCAAATCCTTTTGATCGAGCAAATACTTTAAGCTTTTATGATCTGTATAAATATCTACCTTCACGCCATAAAGATAGTGCCGCCACAACTTTAGCGAAAAGATCACCGCTACCAACTCCAAGTCATGGACGGGGTAATTACGCTCATGTACTTTCAATTGACGTGAGCCATAAGCGATCACCTTGCCAAACTGCAGGAGAACGCAGCCTAAGCCGCTTCCTGACGCATCGTTGTATATCTCAAAACCATCTGTACCACATGGCGACGTCAAAACGGGCGTCGTGGTCAAACGACTCTTCAGCTCCACAAAAGCTCGTGCGCACTCCGGCGTCCAAACGAACTTCTGATCCTTTCTCGTCAACATAGTCAGAGGCAAAGCAATCCGGGAGAAGTTCTCCACGAACCGTCTATAGTAGCCCGCCAGTCCAAGGAAACTCCTGACCTCGGCCACCGAAGACAACACTGGCCAATCACGAATGGCACTTAACTTTGCCGGATCCACCGCTATGCCCTCTCCACTTACCACATGGCCTAGGAAAGCCACCGACGAGAGCCAGAACTCACACTTAGAGAACTTGGCATACAGCTTATTCCTTCGCAAGGTATGCAATACCAATCGCAAATGGTTTGCATGATCTTCCTCTGATTGTGAATATACAAGGATATCATCAATAAACACAATCACAAACAAATCCAGGTATTCGCGGAACATTCGATGCATGAGATCCATGAATACCGAAGGCGCATTACATAAGCCGAACGGCATCACTGTAAACTCATAATGACCATAGCGTGTGCCAAACGCTGTCTTGGGAATGTCACCTTCCCTAGTCCGCAACTGGTAATACCCGGACTTCAAATCCAACTTCGAATAGACGGTTGAGCCTGCTAGCTGATCAAACAAGTCATCGATCCGTGGAATCGGATACTTGTTTTTCTCCGTCAGTTTATTCAGTTCGCGATAATCAATACATAGCCGCAAACCACCGTCTTTCTTTTTCACAAAAAGAACATGCGCGCTCCAAGGTGACATACTTGGGCGTATATATCCCTGCTCCAACAACTCTTGCAACTGAACTTTCAGTTCAGCCATTTCTTTTGGCGCTACCCGATACGGCGAACGGGCCACAGGTTTCGCACCCGACACCAGCTCGATAGCGAAGTCGATTTCCCTTTGGGGAGGTAACCCCGGAAGGTCCTTTGGAAACACATCAGCATAATCCGATACAATTGGCACTTCACTCACACTGGCCTTTGGCGTCACCGCCTCTATGAGTGTGAAGAACAACTCCGCACCCTTCCGAACTGATTTAACAACTTGGAGAGCGGATAACAAGATCCCACTCATCCCTTGCATACCAATGAACTTGGTCTCTTGTTCGGTATTTTGCCCAAGTGTGACCTCTTTTGAAGTGCAATCTATACAGGCACGCTGCTCTGAAAGCCAATCCATACCAAAGATTATATCAAACTCCTTGATCGGTAATACTAATATTTCCACCTTGAACTCCCGACTCCCTATCTTGACCTCAAGACCGCAAGATCGATCCGCGCACATCAAACATCCGTTAGGCAACAACACCTTTACACTGTCTGTCGTGGTCCGGATAGGCACCCCGACACGAAAGACAAAGTCCTCAGACAGAAACGAATGTGAAGCACCTGTGTCGAACAGTGCTCGCGCCGGATACTCTCGTATAAGGACAAACCCTATAACAGTATAATTAAAACAAGCACAGCACACCAAACAAAAGAACATTAAAACCTACGCGCACCTGTGACGACATCCGCCTGCTTAATGGCCTCCTGTTGTCCAAGGTTGAAGACCCTGGGCTGCGCGTGCGAGGCAGAAGACTCCACCACAGCCTTCCCCTTCTCCGCATAAGACGCTCCCGTCTTCTTATCACCCTTTGGAGGACCAGATCGACATTCACGTGCGAAGTGTCCCAACTTCCCGCACGTAAAACAAGCACGAGATCCATACCCAGATGTCTCCGACACAGTCGCAGAAGGAGCTTGTCCAGAAGACTTAGACTTCTTATTCCATCTCTTTCGGTAGCCAAACTTTTCCAGACGCGGCGGCTTAAACTCTGGCTTCGTAACAGCCAAGTTTCTCTTTGCTTGCCCCCGTTTCATGTCCGTCTCCAAAGAACGAGCCATACAGACTAAGGCTTGAAATCCCTGACTCACAGAACTCGAGAGCAAATACCGCAGCTCATCTCGCAGTCCCGCATAAAACCTACTAGTCTTACGCTCTTCTTCGGCGAAGATCGTGCCCGCATATCTGCCCAAACGGGTGAACTCATGCAGGTAGTCATCCACACTTCGATCTCCCCGCGCTAACCGTTGAAATTCCATTTCCATCGATATCCTTTGCTGCATCGGCAGATGTTGTGCTAAGAACAATCGAGAAATTCTTCCATTGTAATCTCTGCCAATTGCCTGCCAGCCAAGTGATGCATTTCAATCTCATCCCACCACAATCGCGCCTCTCCTTCCAGTAGGAAAGTGGCTAACATGACTTTCTGTTCCTCCTCAACCTTGATAGCTCTCATAATCCTCTTGATCCTTGCAAGCCAATCCCTTGCTTGGGCCGGTGTACCCGCCCCATAAAACTGCGGAGGGTTGAAGCTCAAGAATTGCTTCCATTGTTGATCTGCTACCCGCGGATCAACTTCGGCTTCTACCGGTTCTTGCCGTACCCCAGCTTGCGTTGGCACCACTACAGGACGTGCCTGCCCAGCCTGCTGAGCATTCATCACAGCAAGTACCGTTTCCGTGATGAGACGGACTGTTTCAGCAGATGGAGGAGTTGTGGGCACCTCAGCTGGTGCCGCACTTTTAACAGAACGTTGTGGTTCAGATTGACCCGCAACACTTCTGGTCACCTATATGTGTCAAATACTCCATTTAGTGACCAAGGAAAACGACAACCATACAAAATGAATACACAAGTTCAACAAACAAGTGTACTTACATTCCTAAGTGGACAATCTTGAGTTCAAGTTAAGGTTATAACGACAGCACTAACACGTGCTCGCCACCTCGCAAAAGAATTCGTCCGCGAATTCGGAAGAGATCGACCAACAAGCTGATACCAAATTGTAACACCTCTACCCGTCAAGAAGAATATAATAGAGGGTCCGGCCGGGGCCCCACACCATATCCCACAAACAGGCGGAGACGCTACGAACTAATATCAAAACCAACGCATCCTAACACAGAGCATTCTAGCGGAAGCTTCACGGTTAAAATTTTGAACTCAAGATAAAGAACGCTGTCCACTATAACATAGGAATGTCTACAAACAACCAAAGAGTCCGGCCTTAAGGCCTTACAAGTTTCTCTTAACAAGGTGTGGATTACAGACATCGGCACGCAGGCCGGCCACACATGAACAAAAAGAAACAAAACAATGTCTTCGAGGGCAGCAACACAGCTTGGGCTTCAGCCCGCTAAGTCCCACTCGGACCAGCACCTCCAGTACCTGTAAGAACCAATCCACCAAGCGGTGGCAAACAGGGCAACGGTCATCATTCAGCTGACCAATTATAACGACCCTGCCCCTGGCACGGGGCAGCGTAATTCCATCCCTGCATAGCAATCGTCCAATATGATATATATAGCAATTCAAGCAAGACGTGCACGACCGCACAGTCACATATCACAAACGCCGGCACGACAACCCGACGTCCCGTGCACTCATGGCACACTCGGGTGCACCGGAAACACCGGATCTCACCATTGAGCATTTAGTCCGGCACGCAGGCCCAAGACTCTCATTATGCCGCTGACGAAAGCCCAATGCCTTGGCGCTCTCATGTCCAGCCTACATAACGCAGGTACAGATCAGCCACCCCCCATTGCTCAAATCGCCTTGCCCAACCAAGTACATCGTACCTGAGGCCATATTTAAAGGCGCGGGTCGGTTTCACCTTGCCTGTTCGGCACGAAGCCTTTTCATACAGTTGCAGCCCAATGCTCAACCGCACACAAAGTGGCAACTCACGGCCACAAGAGTTGAACCCAACTCTCACAATTTCCTGGACTTCCTCCAGTATTTTATCCATCATGCATACAAGCAATAATCACGGAGTCTTCTCCGATACGCAAACAAGCATCACCAATTGTAACATCCCGATTTCGATTTTCTAGACCCCTTCGTGTTATTTGACCTGTTAGGGTTTTGTAGGCTGGATTGACACACGAATAATGGGTTCACGATCTATTGAGTACTATTGACCCAATAAGTCACACCCTCCACTTTCTCCAAGATTAAACATTTTAAATTATGCAAAGCCCAAAACACGTCGACCCGTCTAAACGCACACCAAACCCCGTAAATGATAGTGTAATGAGAATCGTGACGAGTACACTCCTATCAACCCTAAAAATTTTATTAAGACACCCTAAGAATATTTGAAGTGATGTGCCAATAAAGAGCTAATTTATTTTCATAATTAATTTATTATTTAAGTAATTAATTTATTCAATTTATTTGGAAAATTAAGATAAATGGCAAAAAACGTTTTTATTTCCCCAAATTTTTATCATGACACCCTAAATATATATAAAAAAGATTTAGTAATTAAAATTTATTATTTAAAATATAAATCATTTATTTTAATTTTATTAGGCTTAAAACACTAAATAAATAAATAAAAATACGAAAATACAGTTAAAAATTATGAAATAATTTCTAAAAATGACTTGTGACTTCAGAATGTTGTAATAAAAATTTTAAGTCAAAATAAGTTACGAATAATTATTTATGTCATTTCTTAATTTTTATTAATATGTAACTCCCCCCATAAATACCCCTAATCAATTTGGGTGGCTTGTCATAACTTCCCCCCCCTTCTCCCAAAGCCTTGGGAAGGCTGAACCGGGCTGGTTTGGGCGTTTTCCACCAAGGGAGAGTTATTCCTCCCCATTAACTCCTCTCAACCTCCAAGAGACCCACCCCCTCCTATATAAACACCCCCAAGTGTTAGGGTTTCTTTTTCCTACACTCTACCCTCCCCAACCAGCAAGAGTCCAAGCCCCGGCGACCTTCCGACGAACCTCCTCCGCGAACTCCGGCGAACTCCACCAACGATGGCCGCTCGACGATCCCCTCGCCTAAACAACACCAATGTAAGTTCCCCCGACTCCTCTCTGCCCTAGATCCCTTCTCGTCGATCCCCGCTGTCTCCGATCACCGGAGGCGGCGATTCCCGGCCGTGGATAGCTTCGGACCACCCCCATAGATCTCCACCGCCATCGCGGGCTCCGGCCTTGCGTGGGGGGGTGAAGGGGAGAGAGGTGCTCCAAGGCCCTCCCTCATGGCCTTTGAGGCGGAGGAACCCGTCGGAACCCGTCCCGGCGGCCTCCTCCATCCCGATACATAATAAAAACAATAAAAAAATAATAATCGTGTTTTTCCGGCCATCGCCGGCGGCGGCCGGCCGCCGGCAACCACCCTCACCAGAGCCCCCCCCTCGGGCGCTCCCGTTGGGGGTGGTGGCAGGACTTACCTCCCCACCGGCGGCGGTGGGGAGGCCCCGCAAGAGCTCCAGGTTCGGTGGCCGGCGGCCACCGTGAACCTGGAGCTCTCTGCTCCAGTTTTCCGGCCGCCGGAGGCGACGGAAGGCCGCCGGCCGACGGCTCGCCGGAGCGCCCCTCCCGGGCGCCCCTTTTAAGTGTGGTGGCCGGAGCAACTAGTGCTCCGGCCGGCCACGGCGCCACCCGCAACCTCACGGTGGCTGCATGCATGCAGCCACCGTGAACCATTATTTTTTTTGCACACCGCCGCCGCCGGAGGCGGCGGCAGGCCGCCGGCCGACGTCTCGCCGGGGCTCCCGCTCCGGGCGAACCCGTCGGCGGTGGTGGCCGGAGCAACGGCGGCTCCGGCCGGCCGGCGTGGTGCCCGCAAGGTCGGGTCTCACGGTGGCCTCCAGCCACCGTTGGATCAGATCGGCGATCACAGGCCGTCCGATTACCTCGGACGGTCAGTGCTAATGATTGGCTTCTGGATGGATCCGGTGCAAGCCTGCCCCTAGTTCACCCGTCCATCGCCAGATCCGCCGTTGATCTACGCCAAGATCCGTGCGAAAAATATTATTTTCCCTTAGTCTGAAAGATCGGCTGTTTTTAAAGATTTTGCTTGTTTTTCAAACGTGTTTTTAATTATCCTAGAGTCACATTTGGAGAATTTTTGTGAGACATGACTTTGCAGATAATTATAACCTCTACAACCTTACTTTTAAAAGTTTTCTGACCTGGAACCTCTAACTAATTTAATTTTGAGCTCGAAAGGTATATTTAACCGTTCGGGAAACAATAATTACTGCACTTTATAAAACAGTATTTTTGGCAAACTTCAACCACTGTTTTGAGGGTCTTAGAGGCCAAATCAGAGGATGCATGTTAGAGACACTTTTATAGGTTAATATTTTGTCTGCAACTTTCATGATTTGAGTTTGACAAACAGAAGTACTTAAGCTAATTTAATTTGGTCCCAAACATAGCTAAATAAATCTGTATTAGCTGTTCTTTATAAAACAGTAATTTTGGCAAACTTCAATCACTGTTTTGAGGGTCTTAGAGGCCAAATCAGAGGATGCATGTTAGAGGAACTTTTATAGACTATGGTTTTATCTACAACTTCTATGTTTGTTGTTTTCTGTTTTGGAGTAGTTAAGCAATTTAAATTCAGTGCTAAATAGTACACCTTAATATTATAGACCAATTATTATGCCTTGCTAGTTTCACAAGTGTTGCTACATTGTCTTTCATCTTCTCATGCATGGGTTTACGGGAGGGTGCATGGTTACCAATGTGGCGGGTTCGTCGGCTTCCCTTATTATAAGCCCCGGAAGTTGTGACGACGAACCCTTGTTGTTTATGGCGGTGAAGAGGACCGGGGGCTAGCTACCCTTTCCACACAGGTCCGTCTCACGCCGGTTTTGGTTGTGCCGAGAGGGTTGATCTCCGCACGGGTGTGGAAGTGTTCCCACCAAGAGTACCTATTCTCCACGGAGGTACGAAGGCCTAGGAAGTTGGGTTGTTTCCATAACCTAGAAGTGGGAACGACCGACCCACTGTCACCGTCTGGCCACGGCGGTGAGGCCTGAGAAGTGAGCTCCTTCTCTTAACAGGTTACTATGTCGACATAGGGGAGAATGATTGTGACACATCATTAGAGTGATTGCGAGAACATTATACATGCTCATTACATCATCTTTACATAAATGTGTATACTTACTGCTAATGATTTCACCTGCCACTACACTTTTGTAACTTATAAAAGATATGTTGCTTCGGCTAACGTACTAACTTTATTTACTCCTTGTCACTACCTTTCGCTGCCTATACATGATATATTGCTTCGGCTATTGTACTAACGTTCTTTGCAGGTTTCCTTCCTTGTGCCCATTAGGGGGCTGGGGAGGAGCGTGGGTTTTACTTGGTCATGATGTGACTAACGTACCTCTGTACGTATCATTTTAGGGACCGATGCGCCCACCCGCGGAGCAGGAGCGGACGGAGGACCGTAGGCGTGATTCCCTTGACGAGGAGCCCCAGGAGCCGATGCGGACAGTCTACGAAGATCTGAGGGTACTAGTTTGAGTAGGAGAGGGGATGAGTGATTTCTTATTTTGTAGACCCTATATTTTGTCATCTCTTATGTAGATGATTGTTTGGGACGCCTATACCCCTCGTGGGTTTTATTTTATTTTATCCTATGTTGATGTCATGATGATTAGTTCTATATTCTGTGATGCTTCCGCAATTATTTATATACTGTGTATGGTTTTCTTTCTGACTGCATAGCCTCACAAAGCGCAGGTTCCGCCAATTGGGTCGTGGGTCGGGTAGAGGGGTTACCCACTACCGAAACACGAACCTTTTGGTGGGACCGGCGCTTTGGGCATAAGGCCTCCTTCTCCCCGGTTTCCTTTGGGGGAGGGGGGGGGATCTTACAAAGGTATCAGAGGAAAAAACGATCCGGTTTTATAAATATAATCACAGGCGGTTCACCACGTTATGTTAACTAGTTCGAGGGCGAACAATGCAGCGGAAGCGTGGTGGACCGTAGTAGGAGAATCATGATGAAATATCACACAAGTGTCCGCTAGTAAAACCCAACCAAATCAATTCTTCGACCAAGTACCTACCCGTTAGTTTAATTACATAGTTCTGACATACGTATTTTATAATCTGACACAGGAATTTCGGGAGCCTAGCCTCAGATTGAGAAATGAGAACACAGATGACACCGACGAGGACAGTTACACCCCTAACACGCCAGTTGATGAGTGGGCCCCTCCACCTCCTGTCGCGCCCACTGTTCATGCGGTGCCGGCTCAACCGGTACCATTTCACCAAACAGATTTAGGGCAAACTCTTGCTGCACTACTGGACACCTTCCGAGCCTCACTGCAGCAGCAGCAGCCGTTACAGGCCCAGGGTCCGTCCGATGCCGAAAGATTGGTGATGTTCAGAAGTTTCCGTCCCCCGGCCTACAGGGGGGTAGAGTCAGCCATTCAGACGGAAGATTGGCTGGAAAGGATCGAAGAATTACTCAGGGGAATGCACTGCCCTTCTTACTACGCGGTCTCCCTAGCTGCCACCCTGCTGGAAGGGTATGCTAGGCAGTGGTGGAGGTCCATTCTACAAACTACATATAGGAATCGCCCCATTACTGAAGTTTCTTGGAGGAACTTCTCGACCTTGATGATGGAGCATTTCATTTCCGACTCCGACCGGACAGAGCTCCAGGAGCGCTTTCTTCACCTCCGCCAGGGCACTTTGACGGTTACGGAGTACCAGCGGGAGTTCTCCCACCTTGCCCGATATGCTGGCATCATGGCTATAGAGGATGAAAATCGAGCCAAGAGGTTCTTTCAGGGCCTCAACGACTCCATTCGGCAGCCATTGATGACTGCAGCTCAGGCTCCTTTTGAAGAAATTGTCCACCTGGCAAAGACGATGGAGGCTGATATCAAGAACACCCGAGACAGGAACAGATTGAAGAGGATATCGGAGACGACCCAGGGACATGATCAGAGGTTCCAGGAGAGGCACCAACGTGCGGGTGGAAATGACCGGGGAGATCATAGGGGTTATGGTCGAGGAGATCGCCACCAGCCACCTCGCGACCACCATCGGAGGAGGACACCACCACCTCCCCCAGCACAGCAGAGAGCCCTTCCCGCACCAGCATACGCAGCTGAACAACGACCTTTCGAAAGGCGTTGCTTCCACTGCAATGAGTTGGGGCATATGCGACCCCAATGCCCCCTTCTAGCTCCCAGGGATGGACATCGGGACAACTACCGTGGTGGAGGCCGTGGCCGGGGACAGCCCGGTAGAGGACAGCAACGACCACCCCCCCAGCAGGCCTATGCCTTGGACCTTGAAAGGGGACAAACTACTACCGACGTGGTGAACGGTACGATATTTCTTTTTATATACTACATTTTAATTGTGATACCTTTAATCATATATGTATGTATACTACTGCTTCAAAAAAAAAAAAACAATTAAAACCTCAGGGATCCTTTGGATCAACGATCGAGCCGCCAGGGCACTCTTCGACACGGGTGCCACTCGCTCCTTCGTCTCCCACGACTTTATACATGAGGAGCAAGGGGTGGTGTATCTCACAGGGAACCCGCTCCGGGTACGACTACCTGATGGTTCGGAGATGATCTCCTCGGACCTTTGCAAATTTAAAGTAAAGATAAACGATCAAGAGATGGAAGTTGAAGCAGCGGTGCTACAGCTTTCCGGCTTCGACCTAATACTAGGGATGGATTGGCTCGCGGAACACGCCGCACAAATTGACTGTCAGAACAGGAAAGTCACCCTCCAAGCGCCAATGGGAGGGACATTCACCTACCAAGGTATACCGTCTATTTCCCGCCTCATGCTAAATTCCATACAGGCAACGAAGGCCACCATGAGAGGCGACGAGGTATTCGTGGTTTACTTCGAGATGATGGGCCAGACCGTGGAATTGGCCGATGTTAGGGTGGCAAAGGAGTTTCCGGATGTATTCCCGGAGAAGCTCCCTGGCCTACCTCCGCATCGGGAAGAGGACTTCAAGATCCACCTCCTTCCCGGGGCTCGTCCAATCTCGAGATCTCCTTACAGGATGGCGCCGAAAGAGCTAGCGGAGTTCAGAGTGCAACTGCAGGAATTGGTGGACTCGGGATTCGTCCGACCTAGTTCTTCTCCTTGGGGAGCACCTGTGCTCTTCGTGAAGAAGAAGGATGGATCCCTTCGTCTCTGCATAGACTACCGGGAGCTGAACCGGCTGACCGTGAAGAATACCTATCCCCTCCCAAGGATTGAGGAGTTATTTGATCAATTACAGGAGCGCGGTGTTTCTCCAAACTCGACCTCCGATCGGGATACTACCAGCTCAGGATCGATGATAAAGATATCGAGAAGACCGCATTCTGTTCTCGTTACGGGCAATACGAGTTCACGGTGATGCCGTTCGGCCTTACCAATGCCCCGGCGGCATTCATGACCTTGATGAATCGGGTGTTCGAGCCTTTTCTCGATCAGTTTGTCATTGTGTTCATCGATGACATCCTTGTATACTCGGCATCGGAGGAGCAGCATGCCCTACACTTGGAGAAGGTGCTCCAAAAGTTGCGGGAGCACCACCTGTACGCAAAGTTCTCAAAGTGTGAATTTTGGCTCAAAGAAGTTGGCTTCTTGGGACACATCATCAGCGCCAGCGGCATAGCAGTAGATCCAGCAAAGGTTCGGGCCGTTCAGGATTGGCCGCAGCTTCGTTCCGCGGCAGACGTGAGGAGTTTTCTCGGGCTTGCGGGATATTACCGTAAATTCGTTGAGGGATTCTCCAAGATCGCGCTACCGCTAACGTCATTAACAAAGAAGGACGCGATGTTTGTATGGACACCAAGGTGTGAAGAGGCTTTTCAAGAGTTGAAGGGGAGGCTCACTTCAGCTCCTATACTGATTATACCATCAGGCTAGGAGGGCTTCCAAGTGTACACGGATGCATGCCAGCAAGGCCTAGGAGCGGTTTTAATGCAACATGGGAAGGTAGTTGCCTATGCCTCAAGGCAACTAAAAGTGCACGAGAAGAACTACGCCACACATGACTTAGAGCTGGGAGCAGTGGTCTTCGCCTTGAAGATATGGAGACACTACCTGTACGGTGTCCGGTGTGAGGTATTCTCAGACCACAAGAGCCTTAAGTACGTATTCACGCAGAGGGAGCTGAACCTGCGGCAGAGGCGGTGGTTGGAGTTTCTTTGTGACTATGATTTTGACCTCCAGTACCACCCTGGCAAGGCAAACACCGTTGCTGATGCTCTGAGTAGGAACCCCATAGCCTCCGCCAGTTGGATGATCGGCACGCCGAGAGATATTGTACGAAGTCTCGAGGAGATGGGAATTATGGTGATCGCGCCAGGAGATGCAGTTGCGGCTGCGCATCAGCTATATTGGACAGAGATCAGGTGCGACCTTCAGGACCGGATTAGAGATGCTCAGGCTGATGACCCACTATTCGAAGACGGGATTGCTCGTTTAAAGGACGGGAAGGAACACCCGGATTTTCGGATAAGGGACGGAATTCTTTACTTCCGCGATAGGATGTTCATCCCTTCTGGTGGACAGTTTCGGCACGAGATTTTGTATGAGAGCCATCACACACGCTACTCGATCCACCCGGGCATCACAAAGATGTATGCAGATCTGAAGAAGACATTCTGGTGGCCAGGGATGACGCGAGATGTCATCACTTTTGTGACACATTGCCCGACGTGCCAGCTTGTTAAGGCGGAATGCAAGAGCCCCGCTGGGTTATTACAGCCGCTCCCCGTCCCCGAGTGGAAGTTCGAAGACATATCTATGGACTTCATTCATGGCTTACCCCGCTCTCGGACCGGGAACGATTCTATTTGGGTGGTAGTCGATCGATTGACTAAGGTTGCAAGATTCATCCCCAACCGCAAGGACGACGGCGTCGGGAAATTAGTGCGTCTCTTCATTGAAAATGTGGTTCGATACCACGGTGTGCCAAAAACCATAGTTTCCGATCGAGACGGCCGATTCACCTCGAAGGAGTGGCGAAGTGTTCAAGCATATTTGGGGACCAAGTTGGCCTTCAGCACAGCTTTTCACCCTCAGACGGATGGGCAAACCGAACGCACAAACCGGACTTTGGAGGACCTTCTCCGGTTATGCCTAGTGGATAAGAAGGAGCCGTGGGAGCGCCTCCTACCTCTAGTCGAGTTCTCTTATAATAACACATATCAAGCAAGTATTGGCATGGCCCCATACGAGGCGCTGTACGGACGGAAATGTCGAACTCCACTTTCATGGGCCCAAGATGCGGATCCGAGGGCTTTGGGGCCCATTTTCATGGAGAATGTGACAGAAATTATCCAAATGATACAGGAACGGATGCGTGAAGCTCAGAGCCGGCAAGCAAAATATTACGATGCTCGTCATCGACATGTGGAGTTCAGTATTGGTGACAAGGTTTACTTGAAGATTCGCCCTCGGCACGGTGTATCTCGGCTTCGTCGACAACGGAAGTTGAGCCCGAGATACATGGGGCCTTATACCATCACAGAGCGCATAGGCGAAGTGGCATACAGGTTGGAGCTACCCCCGGAACTCCAAGGATTACATGATGTATTTCATGTCTCTTCGTTGAGGCGTGCACTATTACGCCCAGAGCATGCCATCCAGGAGGCCCCAGGACCGGTGGAACCCGACCGGTCCGTATCCCTCAAACCGGTACGAATCATGGATACCGAGACGAAGGTTCTACGGCGGAAGAGAGTCCCCCTTGTCCGAGTGCAATGGGACAACTGTGGGACCGAGGAGTCTACCTGGGAACCTGAGGACCAGATGCGTGAACTTTACCCCGGCCTCTTTACGTCAGGTAACATATAACAAATTTATATCTTTTAGTTAGGGTATGTTTCCTTATGTTTTCAAAAATACTGTGACCTAATCGAATTTTCGAGGACGAAAATTTTGTTAGACCTTTTAGATTTGTAACATCCCGATTTCGATTTTCTAGACCCCTTCGTGTTATTTGACCTGTTAGGGTTTTGTAGGCTGGATTGACACACGAATAATGGGTTCACGATCTATTGAGTACTATTGACCCAATAAGTCACACCCTCCACTTTCTCCAAGATTAAACATTTTAAATTATGCAAAGCCCAAAACACGTCGACCCGTCTAAACGCACACCAAACCCCGTAAATGATAGTGTAATGAGAATCGTGACGAGTACACTCCTATCAACCCTAAAAATTTTATTAAGACACCCTAAGAATATTTGAAGTGATGTGCCAATAAAGAGCTAATTTATTTTCATAATTAATTTATTATTTAAGTAATTAATTTATTCAATTTATTTGGAAAATTAAGATAAATGGCAAAAAACGTTTTTATTTCCCCAAATTTTTATCATGACACCCTAAATATATATAAAAAAGATTTAGTAATTAAAATTTATTATTTAAAATATAAATCATTTATTTTAATTTTATTAGGCTTAAAACACTAAATAAATAAATAAAAATACGAAAATACAGTTAAAAATTATGAAATAATTTCTAAAAATGACTTGTGACTTCAGAATGTTGTAATAAAAATTTTAAGTCAAAATAAGTTACGAATAATTATTTATGTCATTTCTTAATTTTTATTAATATGTAACTCCCCCCATAAATACCCCTAATCAATTTGGGTGGCTTGTCATAACTTCCCCCCCTTCTCCCAAAGCCTTGGGAAGGCTGAACCGGGCTGGTTTGGGCGTTTTCCACCAAGGGAGAGTTATTCCTCCCCATTAACTCCTCTCAACCTCCAAGAGACCCACCCCCTCCTATATAAACACCCCCAAGTGTTAGGGTTTCTTTTTCCTACACTCTACCCTCCCCAACCAGCAAGAGTCCAAGCCCCGGCGACCTTCCGACGAACCTCCTCCGCGAACTCCGGCGAACTCCACCAACGATGGCCGCTCGACGATCCCCTCGCCTAAACAACACCAATGTAAGTTCCCCCGACTCCTCTCTGCCCTAGATCCCTTCTCGTCGATCCCCGCTGTCTCCGATCACCGGAGGCGGCGATTCCCGGCCGTGGATAGCTTCGGACCACCCCCATAGATCTCCACCGCCATCGCGGGCTCCGGCCTTGCGTGGGGGGGTGAAGGGGAGAGAGGTGCTCCAAGGCCCTCCCTCATGGCCTTTGAGGCGGAGGAACCCGTCGGAACCCGTCCCGGCGGCCTCCTCCATCCCGATACATAATAAAAACAATAAAAAAATAATAATCGTGTTTTTCCGGCCATCGCCGGCGGCGGCCGGCCGCCGGCAACCACCCTCACCAGAGCCCCCCCCTCGGGCGCTCCCGTTGGGGGTGGTGGCAGGACTTACCTCCCCACCGGCGGCGGTGGGGAGGCCCCGCAAGAGCTCCAGGTTCGGTGGCCGGCGGCCACCGTGAACCTGGAGCTCTCTGCTCCAGTTTTCCGGCCGCCGGAGGCGACGGAAGGCCGCCGGCCGACGGCTCGCCGGAGCGCCCCTCCCGGGCGCCCCTTTTAAGTGTGGTGGCCGGAGCAACTAGTGCTCCGGCCGGCCACGGCGCCACCCGCAACCTCACGGTGGCTGCATGCATGCAGCCACCGTGAACCATTATTTTTTTTGCACACCGCCGCCGCCGGAGGCGGCGGCAGGCCGCCGGCCGACGTCTCGCCGGGGCTCCCGCTCCGGGCGAACCCGTCGGCGGTGGTGGCCGGAGCAACGGCGGCTCCGGCCGGCCGGCGTGGTGCCCGCAAGGTCGGGTCTCACGGTGGCCTCCAGCCACCGTTGGATCAGATCGGCGATCACAGGCCGTCCGATTACCTCGGACGGTCAGTGCTAATGATTGGCTTCTGGATGGATCCGGTGCAAGCCTGCCCCTAGTTCACCCGTCCATCGCCAGATCCGCCGTTGATCTACGCCAAGATCCGTGCGAAAAATATTATTTTCCCTTAGTCTGAAAGATCGGCTGTTTTTAAAGATTTTGCTTGTTTTTCAAACGTGTTTTTAATTATCCTAGAGTCACATTTGGAGAATTTTTGTGAGACATGACTTTGCAGATAATTATAACCTCTACAACCTTACTTTTAAAAGTTTTCTGACCTGGAACCTCTAACTAATTTAATTTTGAGCTCGAAAGGTATATTTAACCGTTCGGGAAACAGAATAATTACTGCACTTTATAAAACAGTATTTTTGGCAAACTTCAACCACTGTTTTGAGGGTCTTAGAGGCCAAATCAGAGGATGCATGTTAGAGACACTTTTATAGGTTAATATTTTGTCTGCAACTTTCATGATTTGAGTTTGACAAACAGAAGTACTTAAGCTAATTTAATTTGGTCCCAAACATAGCTAAATAAATCTGTATTAGCTGTTCTTTATAAAACAGTAATTTTGGCAAACTTCAATCACTGTTTTGAGGGTCTTAGAGGCCAAATCAGAGGATGCATGTTAGAGGAACTTTTATAGACTATGGTTTTATCTACAACTTCTATGTTTGTTGTTTTCTGTTTTGGAGTAGTTAAGCAATTTAAATTCAGTGCTAAATAGTACACCTTAATATTATAGACCAATTATTATGCCTTGCTAGTTTCACAAGTGTTGCTACATTGTCTTTCATCTTCTCATGCATGGGTTTACGGGAGGGTGCATGGTTACCAATGTGGCGGGTTCGTCGGCTTCCCTTATTATAAGCCCCGGAAGTTGTGACGACGAACCCTTGTTGTTTATGGCGGTGAAGAGGACCGGGGGCTAGCTACCCTTTCCACACAGGTCCGTCTCACGCCGGTTTTGGTTGTGCCGAGAGGGTTGATCTCCGCACGGGTGTGGAAGTGTTCCCACCAAGAGTACCTATTCTCCACGGAGGTACGAAGGCCTAGGAAGTTGGGTTGTTTCCATAACCTAGAAGTGGGAACGACCGACCCACTGTCACCGTCTGGCCACGGCGGTGAGGCCTGAGAAGTGAGCTCCTTCTCTTAACAGGTTACTATGTCGACATAGGGGAGAATGATTGTGACACATCATTAGAGTGATTGCGAGAACATTATACATGCTCATTACATCATCTTTACATAAATGTGTATACTTACTGCTAATGATTTCACCTGCCACTACACTTTTGTAACTTATAAAAGATATGTTGCTTCGGCTAACGTACTAACTTTATTTACTCCTTGTCACTACCTTTCGCTGCCTATACATGATATATTGCTTCGGCTATTGTACTAACGTTCTTTGCAGGTTTCCTTCCTTGTGCCCATTAGGGGGCTGGGGAGGAGCGTGGGTTTTACTTGGTCATGATGTGACTAACGTACCTCTGTACGTATCATTTTAGGGACCGATGCGCCCACCCGCGGAGCAGGAGCGGACGGAGGACCGTAGGCGTGATTCCCTTGACGAGGAGCCCCAGGAGCCGATGCGGACAGTCTACGAAGATCTGAGGGTACTAGTTTGAGTAGGAGAGGGGATGAGTGATTTCTTATTTTGTAGACCCTATATTTTGTCATCTCTTATGTAGATGATTGTTTGGGACGCCTATACCCCTCGTGGGTTTTATTTTATTTTATCCTATGTTGATGTCATGATGATTAGTTCTATATTCTGTGATGCTTCCGCAATTATTTATATACTGTGTATGGTTTTCTTTCTGACTGCATAGCCTCACAAAGCGCAGGTTCCGCCAATTGGGTCGTGGGTCGGGTAGAGGGGTTACCCACTACCGAAACACGAACCTTTTGGTGGGACCGGCGCTTTGGGCATAAGGCCTCCTTCTCCCCGGTTTCCTTTGGGGGAGGGGGGGATCTTACACCAATCCAGACCAACATGTCCAGATGGGCTTCACACAGCATGCCTAGATCCGTACACCAATTCCGGACTCTAACAAGGGGGACTTCACATATCTACCCCAAGGGACGCCACAACCCACCGCATACTCGCGGGGAAGGGTTTTCCCTATGCAATGCAGGAAAGAAGGACTTCACATGTCCAAGAAGGAAATCGTTACCCTAGGAATTCGCTTCGGAGCCATGGAGAGAAATTGAGACGGATGAAAGCCTTCACAGCAGCGTTGCCTTCGCAAATCCGAACTCGGCTCGCGATTTGGACCACCGTAGCACCACCGGCAGCCGGATTCCACTTCTTCTTCCTCACCTTGCTCTCCCCTCTCTCTTAGATTTAGAAAGAGAATATGAACTCAAAAATGAGCTTAGCCTTCTCCTTTCCCGGCCTTATCAAACCAGGAATTAGCCCCAGCCACTAGATCTTCTTTAAGGAAAATGAACGGCCAAGATCTGCCCGAAAAAGACTATTTTTTGGCCGACACGGCCTGTGACACGCCCGCGTCACAGGCCGTGTACCCTTAAGCGGCACACGCGGCACACGCACCGACTGAAATCTACCAGAACACGGGCATCGACACGCCCGTGTCGAACCTGACACGCCTGTGTCAGTCATGTGACACGCCCGTGTCACCCCCGTTACACGGTACTCAACGACCTTTAAAACGAACAGAGAAGAACCCGGGTAAAACACACGCCCGTGTCAAACTTGACACGGCCGTGTTCTCCAGAACACGGTTGGGCTCCAGGCTGTGTACTTCTCTGACTCAGTTTGGCCTTCTCTTGAGTATGACACGCCCTGGGACACGCCCGTGTCCAGGGCCGTGTCCCACGATCGACTATAGTCGACCACCGATCGTCGACCAGCTGAACACGCCCTGGGACACGCCCGTGTCCCAGGCCGTGTACCCCCGACACGCCCTGGGACACGCCCGTGTCCCAGGCCGTGTCAAACAGCCTCCATCTCAAATATGTTTTCAAAAGTCTTTTGAGATTTCTGGGGTGTTACAATCCTCCCCTCCTTAATAAAATTTCGTCCCGAAATTTGAAGACAGTAGGGATAAAACAACAAAACACTTATATGTTTCTGTTACATATACAACGAGCGAACAAGTTACGAAAATAACTAGGGAAACTCGGCTCGCATGGTCTGCTCGCTTTCCCATGTTAGCTCTTCTCGGCCACAATTGTCCCATCGGACTTTGACCATCCCGATCACTTTGTTCCGCAACTGTTTCTCGGCTCGATCTTCGATCCGTATAGGCCTCACCTTTGTCGTTAGCCCATACTCAACCGGCACTCGATCATTCACAATCACTTGAGCTGGATCCTTGACTGCTTTGCGTAGCACCGAGATGTGAAACACATCATGCAATCCACCCAATTCCGATGAAAGAGTTAGCCGATAGGCAGCTTCCCCAACTCGTTCCACCACCTCAAACGGACCAAGGTATCACGGACTTAGCTTTTTCAACCGCCGAATCCGAGATACGCCTTTGAAGGGTTTAATCTTCAAATAGACCCACTCACCCACCGCGAACTCCACGTTCCGGTGCTTAGCGTTGTAATACTTGGCTTGCCGATCCTGGGCTATTAGGAGCCTCTCTCGAATAGAGCGTATTGTTGAGGTAGCATCCTCGACTGCCTTTTGTCCCAAAATTTTGGACTCGCCAGTTTCTGCCCAAGCTAGCGGTGTACGACACTTGCGACCATACAGAGCTTCAAACGGGGCCATGCCTATACTCGCTTGATAGCTATTATTATAGGCAAATTCCACCATAACAAGATGCTCTTCCCATTTCTTACCGAAGTCCAGGGCGCACATACGGAGCATATCCTCCATCATTCTGTTGGTTCGTTCAGTTTGGCCATCCGTTTGCGGATGAAAGGCCGTACTGAATGCTAACTTCGTGCCCAACATCTGATGAACTAGTCTCCAATCTTTCGAAGTAAATCGCCCATCTCGGTCACTTATGATGCTCTGGGGAATACCGTGCAATCGAACAATCTGCTCCACATAGAGCTTTGCCAACGTTTCCACTGAATCGTCCCGCTTGTTTGGTAAAAAGTGAGCCACCTTTGTCAACCGGTCTACAATCACCCAGATTGAGTCATGACCACGCTGAGATCTCGGCAATCCGTGCACGAAATCCATAGAAATATCCTCAAACTTCCACTGCGGAACCGGCAACGACTTCAGGAAACCACTCGGCCGTTGACATTCTGCCTTTACCAAAGCACAAGTACAACATTTAGCCACATACGCGGCTATGTCTTTCTTTAAACCAGGCCACCAGAACAGTTTCTTCATGTCCTTGCACATTTTTGTGCTCCCAGGGTGAATTGAGTACTTTGTAAAGTGTGCTTCATATAGCAATTCTTCTCGTAATTTACCAGCACAAGGGACGCACAATCGGCCATCCTTCCGTAACAACCCGTCATCCCAGGAGAATTGGTCACTAGACCCCTCCTTTGCATAGCGTTGGAGACTTTCATCCAACTCCGTTGCCCGCCGAACCCTGTCAGCAAGGTCATATTGAACCTACAGCCAGTTCACGCATGCATTGGTCGAAGAATTTCTTTCCACACAAGATATCTCCAAAGCTTCCAACTCCTGGATTAGCCGCTCATCATGTATCCGCAACCAACTTGCCCGCACCGGAGTCCGACGACTCAAGGCATCAGCAACCACATTTCCCTTTCCGGGAATATAGTGAATGTCGAAGGTATAATCCCCAAGGAATTCCATCCACCTCCTTTGTCGCATATTCAAATCCTTTTGATCGAGCAAATACTTTAAGCTTTTATGATCTGTATAAATATCTACCTTTACGCCATAAAGATAGTGCCGCCACAACTTTAGCGAAAAGATCACCGCTGCCAACTCCAAGTCATGGACGGGGTAATTACGCTCATGTACTTTCAATTGACGTGAGCCATAAGCGATCACCTTGCCAAACTGCAGGAGAACGCAGCCTAAGCCGCTTCCTAACGCATCGCTGTATATCTCAAAACCATCTGTACCACATGGCGACGTCAAAACGGGCGTCGTGGTCAAACGACTCTTCAGCTCCACAAAAGCTCGTGCGCACTCCGGCGTCCAAACGAACTTCTGATCCTTTCTCGTCAACGTAGTCAGAGGCAAAGCAATCCGGAAGAAGTTCTCCACGAACCGTCTATAGTAGCCCGCCAGTCCAAGGAAACTCCTGACCTCGGCCACCGAAGACAACACTGGCCAATCACGAATGGCACTTATCTTTGCTGGATCCACCGCTATGCCCTCTCCACTTACCACATGGCCTAGGAAAGCCACCGACGAGAGCCAGAACTCACACTTAGAGAACTTGGCATACAGCTTATTCCTTCGCAAGGTATGCAATACCAATCGCAAATGGTTTGCATGATCTTCCTCTGATTGTGAATATACAAGGATATCATCAATAAAAACAATCACAAACAAATCCAGGTATTCGCAGAACATTCGATGCATGAGATCCATGAATACCGAAGGCGCATTACATAAGCCGAACGGCATCACTGTGAACTCATAATGACCATAGCGTGTGCCAAACGCTGTCTTGGGAATGTCACATTCCCTAATCCACAACTAGTAATACCCGGACTTCAAATCCAACTTCGAATAGACGGTTGAGCCTGCTAGCTGATCAAACAAGTCATCGATCCGTGGAATCGGATACTTGTTTTTCTCCGTCAGTTTATTCAGTTCGCGATAATCAATACATAGCCGCAAACCACCGTCTTTCTTTTTCACAAAAAGAACATGCGCGCTCCAAGGTGACATACTTGGGCGTATGTATCCCTGCTCCAACAACTCTTGCAACTGAACTTTCAGTTCGGCCATTTCTTTTGGCGCTGCCCGATACGGCGAACGGGCCACAGGTTTCGCACCCGACACCAGCTCGATAGCGAAGTCGATTTCCCTTTGGGGAGGTAACCCCGGAAGGTCCTTTGGAAACACATCAGCATAATCCGATACAATTGGCACTTCACTCACACTGGCCTTTGGCGTCACCGCCTCTATGAGTGTGAAGAACAACTCCGCACCCTTCCGAACTGCTTTAACAACTTGGAGAGCGGATAACAACATCCCACTCATCCCTTGCATACCAATGAACTTGGTCTCTTGTTCGGTATTTTGCTCAAGTGTGACCTCTTTTGAAGTGCAATCTATACAGGCACGCTGCTCTGAAAGCCAATCCATACCAAAGATTATATCAAACTCCTTGATCGGTAATACTAATGTTTCCACCTTGAACTCCCGACTCCCTATCTTGACCTCAAGACCGCAAGATCGATCCGCGCACATCAAACATCCATTAGGCAACAACACCTTTACACTGTCTGTCGTGGTCCGGATAGGCACCCCGACACGAAAGACAAAGTCCTCAGACAGAAACGAATGTGAAGCACCTGTGTCGAACAGTGCTCGCGCCGGATACTCTCGTATAAGGACAAACCCTATAACAGTATAATTAAAACAAGCACAGCACACCAAACAAAAGAACATTAAAACCTACGCGCACCTGTGATGACATCCGCCTGCTTAATGGCCTCCTGTTGTCCAAGGTTGAAGACCCTGGGATGCGCGTGCGAGGCAGAAGACTCCACCACAGCCTTCCCCTTCTCCGCATAAGACGCTCCCGTCTTCTTATCACCCTTTGGAGGACCAGATCGACATTCACGTTCGAAGTGTCCCAACTTCCCGCACGTAAAACAAGCACGAGATCCATACCCAGATGTCTCCGACACAGTCGCAGAAGGAGCTTGTCCAGAAGACTTAGACTTCTTATTCCATCTCTTTCGGTAGCCAAACTTTTCCGGACGCGGCGGCTTAAACTCTGGCTTCGTAACAGCCAAGTTTCTCTTTGCTTGCCCCCGTTTCATGTCCGTCTCCAAAGAACGAGTCGTACAGACTAAGGCTTGAAATCCCTGACTCACAGAACTCGAGAGCAAATACCGCAGCTCATCTCGCAGTCCCGCATAAAACCTACTAGTCTTACGCTCTTCTTCGGCGAAGATCGTGCCCGCATATCTGCCCAAACGGGTGAACTCATGCAGGTAGTCATCCACACTTCGATCTCCCCGCGCTAACCGTTGAAATTCCATTTCCATCGATATCCTTTGCTGCATCGGCAGATGTTGTGCTAAGAATAATCGAGAAAATTCTTCCATTGTAATCTCTGCCAATTGCCTGCCAGCCAAGTGATGCATTTCAATCTCATCCCACCACAATCGCGCCTCTCCTTCCAGTAGGAAAGTGGCAAACATGACTTTCTGTTCCTCCTCAACCTTGATAGCTCTCATAATCCTCTTGATCCTTGCAAGCCAATCCTCTGCTTGGGCCGGTGTACCCGCCCCATGAAACTGCGGAGGGTTGAAGCTCAAGAATTGCTTCCATTGTTGATCTGCTACCCGCAGATCAACTTCGGCTTCTACCGGTTCTTGCCGTACCCCAGCTTGCGTTGGCACCACTACAGGACGTGCCTGCCCAGCCTGCTGAGCATTCATCATAGCAAGTACCGTTTCCGTGATGAGACGGACTGTTTCAGCGATTGGAGGAGTTGTGGGCACCTCAGCTGGTGCCGCACTTTTAACAGAACGTTGTGGTTCAGATTGACCCGCAACACTTCTGGTCACATATATGTGTCAAATACACCATTTAGTGACCAAGGAAAATGACAACCATGCAAAACGAATACACAAGTTCAACAAACAAGTGTACTTGCATTCCTAAGTGGACAATCTTGAGTTCAAGTTAAGGTTATAACGACAGCACTAACACGTGCTCGCCACCTCGCAAAAGAATTCGTCCGCGAATTCGGAAGAGATCGACCAACAAGCTGATACCAAATTGTAACACCTCTACCCGTCAAGAAGAATATAATAGAGGGTCCGGCCGAGGCCCCACATCATATCCCACAAACAGGCGGAGACGCTACGAACTAATATCAAAACCAACGCATCCTAACACAGAGCATTCTAGCGGAAGCTTCACGGTTAAAATTTTGAACTCAAGATAAAGAACGCTGTCCACTATAACATAGGAATGTCTACAAACAACCAAAGAGTCCGGCCTTAAGGCCTTACAAGTTTCTCTTAACAAGGTGTGGATTACAGACATCGGCACGCAGGCCGGCCACACATGAACAAAAAGAAACAAAACAATGCCTTCGAGGGCAGCAACACAGCTTGGGCTTCAGCCCGCTAAGTCCCACTCGGACCAGCACCTCCAGTACCTGTAAGAACCAATCCACCAAGCGGTGGCAAACAGGGCAACGGTCAGCATTCAGCTGACCAATTATAACGACCCTGCCCCTGGCACGGGGCAGCGGAATTCCATCCCTGCATAGCAATCGTCCAATATGATATATATAGCAATTCAAGCAAGACGTGCACGACCGCACAGTCACATATCACAAACGCCGGCACGACGACCCGACGTCCCGTGCACTCATGGCACACTCGGGTGCACCGGAAACACCGGATCTCACCATTGAGCATTTAGTCCGACACGTAGGCCCAAGACTCTCATTATGCCTCTGACGAAAGCCCAATGCCTTGGCGCTCTCATGTCCAGCCTACATAACGCAGGTACAGATCAGCCACCCCCCGTTGCTCAAATCGCCTTGTCCAACCAAGTACATCGTACCTGAGGCCATATTTAAAGGCGCGGGTCGGTTTCACCTTGCCTGTTCGACACGAAGCCTTTTCATACAGTTGCAGCCCAACGCTCAACCGCACACAAAGTGGCAACTCACGGCCACAAGAGTTGAACCCAACTCTCACAATTTCCTGGACTTCCTCCAGTACTTTATCCATCATGCATACAAGCAATAATCACGGAGTCTTCTCCGATACGCAAACAAGCATCACCAATCCAGACCAACATGTCCAGATGGGCTTCACACAGCATGCCTAGATCCGTACTCCAATTCCGGACTCTAACAAGGGGGACTTCACATATCTACCCCAAGGGACGCCACAACCCACCGCATACTCGCGGGGAAGGGTTTTCCCTATGCAATGCAGGAAAGAAGGACTTCACATGTCCAAGAAGGAAATCGTTACCCTAGGAATTCGCTTCGGAGCCATGGAGAGAAATTGAGACGGATGAAAGCCTTCACAGCAGCGTTGCCTTCGCAAATCCGAACTCGGCTCGCGATTTGGACCACCGTAGCACCACCGGCAGCCGGATTCCACTTCTTCTTCCTCACCTTGCTCTCCCCTCTCTCTTAGATTTAGAAAGAGAATATGAACTCAAAAATGAGCTTAGCCTTCTCCTTTCCCGGCCTTATCAAACCAGGAATTAGCCCCAGCCACTAGATCTTCTTTAAGGAAAATGAACGGCCAAGATCTGCCCGAAAAAGACTTTTTTTTAGCCGACACGGCCTGTGACACGCCCGTGTCACAGGCCTTGTACCCTTAAGCGGCACACGCGGTACACGCACCGACTGAAATCTACCACAACACGGGCATCGACACGCCCGTGTCGAACCTGACACGCCCGTGTCAGTCATGTGACACGCCCGTGTCACCCCCGTTACACGGTACTCAACGACCTTTAAAACGAATAGAGAAGAACCCGGGTAAAACACACGCCTGTGTCAAACTTGACACGGCCGTGTTCTCCAGAACACGGCTGGGCTCCAGGCCGTGTACTTCTCTGACTCAGTCTGGCCTTCTCTTGGGTATGACACGCCCTGGGACATGCCCGTGTCCAGGGCCGTGTCCCACGATCGACTATAGTCGACCACCGATCGTCGACCAGCTGAACACGCCCTGGGACACACCCGTGTCCCAGGCCGTGTACCCCCGACATGCCCTAGGACACGCCCGTGTCCCAGGCCGTGTCAAACAGCCTCCATCTCAAATATGTTTTCAAAAGTCTTTTGAGATTTCTGGGGTGTTACACTCCCACCCCTCAAGACTTAGATCTCAGGAGTCTCGGCGAGACTGCTCCTAAGGGTCTCAGCGAGACAGCCCCCAGGGGTTTAGGCGAGATGACCCCAGGAGGGGCAGAAGAAAGTGCACCAGGAAGACGACCCGAGAAGGAAAGGATGGGAGAGGGGGTCGAGCGAGACCTCACCGACAAGGATTTATTCCCCAGCCCGACGAGTACTAGCCTACCAAGCGAGTAGAGCACGCGAGACCGTCGAGTAGGGGGTCACCCTTCAACGAGTTGATTGTCTCAGCTCCCATTCCCGAGGGGTTCATGGAACTTGACATGACCTATTATATCGGGAAAGATGACCCCGTCCAGCACCTGTAGTGGTTCGAAGATACAGTCTTTATTAGGCCGATGTTGGATACATTCAAGTGTCGCCTCTTCGCGATCACATTGAAAGACAAGACAAGGGACTGGTTCCATCAACTCTCAGCGAGATCGATCTACGGGTTCGAGGACTTGAGCCGGAGCTTTCAGCTTCAATTCTCCACCTCTAAGAAGAGGAAGAGGAGTCCTGAGTCCATCTTCCTAATAAGACAGAGGGAGGTGGAGTCGTTGGCCCAATATGTGGACAGGTTTCAAGAAGAGATCCTGGACATCCAGGAGATGCCGGGGTATGCCCTCCAGATGGCGTTTACAATGGGGTTTCATGAGGGGTTCTTCAAGATGAGTTTGACCCAAAAGGCCCCCTTATTCTTCGAGGAGCTGATGGAAAGGGCGGCCGAGGAGATAACAACTGAGGCGGCCAACCCGACATTTGTCAAGAAGTTGGCAAGGTTAACAGAGGCAGAGTCGAAGGAGCAAGGTGGCTCGAGGCATCAGGAGGGGGAGAAGGAGAGAGGAGCAAAGAGCTCAGGGGTTCTAGGGACCTCAAGAAGGTCCGGAGCCAGGTTGGAGGCAAAAGGGAGGACCCGTTCAGGGTCTAGGACAAGGTCTCGTCCAGGGTAAGGGGAACTTCAATGGAGGCCAAGGGAGGTTCAACTTCCAGAGGCAAGCCCCTAGGCAGCTCCTACCCCCACCAAGCAAGCCATATTGATAGAAAGAGGGGGAAGAGGTAACGGGAGGAATCACCCAACCCGTCGAAGAAGGGAAGGAAGAGTGTTGTCATACTGTGGCTTTCACCAGGTAGATGGTCACGCCATAGTTACCTACCCGAGTTCCTGGAAGTGAGAGAAGCCAGAGCCCCAGCCCAGCAGCAGCCGCTGGTGCGGATTAAAGAAGTTCTACCCAGAGTGGGGGGAGAAGACGTATGTGAGGACCGGGTCGATGTAGGAGCCCGAGGAGGTATTGGAGTGATCCACGGTGGAGTGGGGATCGAGGCCACTAGAAAGGCAAGACTCCATATCGTGTATCGCCGGAGCGTCGCTTCGACATCCCAGACCCCACCCCCAGAGGAGAGGATCACCTTCTCAATAAAGGACATGCCGGATCATGAGGATCCGTTCTGCGATGTGCTGGTGCTTCAGGCAGTCATCAAGGGCTACACCATCTCCCGGATCTTGGTTTACAACGAGAGCTCCTTCAATGTCATTTTCAAGAAGGCGTTTGATGAGATGAAGGTGGATTCTAGGAGGGTGTTGGCCTTAGACGGACCCTTGTTCGGGTTTTTAGGGGAAAGGAGGGAGGTAGAAGGTGGAGTCAGACTCCAAGTGAAGTTGGGGGGGGGACTCAAGGAACTGCCAGTTCGTCATCGTTGACGCTCATAACAGTTATAACGCCATCTTTGGAAGTCCCCTCATCAGCGCCTTACGTTGTGTGCCGTCATCTTTCCACCAGTGCCTCAAGTTCAGCTCAGGAGGGATCCAAGTTAGGATCAGGGGAGACCCCAGGATGGCAAGGTAGTGCTACGTCACGGCTGTCAATAACATCTCCTGGCTAGCCACGACAGAGGAGGTGGGGAAGATCATGGAGAGCCTGAGTAGGATAGAGGTATTAAGGAAGGAGGTGAGTGATGACAATCATGCTCAAGCAGCCTAAGGAAGCCTTGCATCGGTGAAGTCCCTTTCCTTCTATCTTTTTTTATAATGAGTCTACCCCTGACCAGAAGAGTCAGAAGGTCATGTATCTTAAAATTTTTCCGGTTTGAGGATGTTGAATTTAGTATGGTTCGAATGACATGTCTAGTCCCACCCCCGAGAGGATCTCCTCACCCAGGCTCTCACTAGCTAGATGGGTCGAATGTGCATCGGGGAGAGCAAGTCCCATCCCTGAGAGGATCTCCTCACCCAGGCTCTTACTAGTTGGATGGGTCGAATGTGCCTCGGGGAGAGCAAGTCCCAACCCTTGAGAGGATCTCCTCACCCAGGCTTTCACTAGCTGGATGGGTCGAATGTGCCTCGGGGAGAGCAAGTCCCAACCCCCGAGAGGATCTCCTCACTAAGGCTCTCACTAGCTGGATGGGTCGAATGTGCCTCGGGGAGAGATAGTCCCAACCCCCGAGAGGATCTCCTCACCCATGCTCTCACTAGCTGGATGGGTCGAATGTGCCTCGGGGAGAGAAAGTCCCAACCCCCGAGAGGATCTCCTCATCCAAGCTCTCAAGAGCTGGATGGGTTGAATGTGCCTCGGGGAGAGAAAGTCCCAACCCCCGAGAGGATCTTCTCACTCAGGCTCTCACTAGCTGGTTGGGTCGAATGTGCCTCGGTGGAGAGCAAGTCCCACCCCCCGAGAGGATCTCCTCACCCAGGCTCTCACTAGCTGGATGGGTCGAATGCGCCTCGGGGAGAGCAAGTCCCAACCCATGAGAGGATCTCCTCACCAGGCTCTCACTAGCTGGATGGGTCGAATGTGCCTCGGGGAGAGCAAGTCCCAGCCATAGAGAGGATCTCCTCACCCAAGCTCTCACTAGCTGGATGGGTCAAATGTGCCCCGGGGAGAGCAAGTACCACTCCTCGAGAGGATCTCCTCATCCAGGCTCTCACTAGCTGGTTGGGTCGAATGTGCCTCGGTGGAGAGCAAGTCCCACCCCCCGAGAGGATCTCCTCATCCAGGCTCTCACTAGCTGGTTGGGTTGAATGTGCCTCAGTGGAGTGCAATTCCCACCCCCCGAGAGGATCTCCTCATCTAGGCTCTCACTAGATGGATGAGTCGAATGCGCCTCGGGGAGAGTAAGTTCCACCCCCCCGAGAGGATCTCCTCACCAAGGCTCTCACTAGCTGGATAGGTCGAATGTGCCTCGTGGCGAGCAAGTCCCACCCCTGAGAGGATCTCCTCACCCAGTCTCTCACTAGCTGGATGGGTTGAATATGCCTCGGGGAGAGCTAGTCCCGCCCCCCGAGAGGATCTCCTCACCCAGACTCTCACTAGCTGGATGGGTCGAATGAGCCTCGGGGAGAGCAAATCCCGCCCCCCGAAAGGATCTCATCACCCAAGCTCTTACTAGCTGGATGAGTCGAATGTGCCTCGGGGAGAGCAAGTCCTTGCCCCCCCCCCGAGAGGATTTCCTCACCTAGGCTCTCACTAGCTGGATGGGTCGAATGTGCCTCGGGGAGAGAAAGTCCCGCCCCCCCGAGAGGATCTCCTCACCCAGGCTCTCACTAGCTGGATTGGTCGAATGTGTCTCGGGGAGAGAAAGTCCCAACCCTCGAGAGGATCTCCTCACCCAGGCTCTTACTAGTTGGATGGGTAGAATGTGCCTCGGGGAGAGTAAGTCCCAACCCCCGAGAGGATCTCCTCACCCAGGCTCTCACTAGCTGTATGGGTCGAATGTACCTCGTGTAAGACCCCCCCAACCTTTGCCCTGGGTCGGACTGGAGGGAATCTTACTAGCCCAAGACGTCCACCCAGTGCTCCTTAAGGGGTAACGACCCACTCTGTTAAGCACTAGTTGGCCTCTTTGCTCGGTTTGAATCACAACATTCACATCACATCACAGAGATATGCGGGAGCATTAATAGGAAACCTGTACCAAATATATATATATCATCATATATTTTTACACGATTATAAGGTCGTAGCCTAGGTATATATATAAGCCCGCAGGCTGTACAAGTACTGCATATAACTTCTCACTCTCTCTCCCTAGTAATCTCGTCGGTACTCACGTCTCGAAATTCTACAGGCATCGGGGGTGCTTCTGCTCGAGTAGTTCTAACTGCTGGCGCAATCTCTTGCGGCAGCGGGTCACTACGGTGCTCCATTTCCTGTGAATGGTTATTTAAATAATCATTAGTCATAGAGCTAAGTAGAAGCAAATCTCCTCCCCGGATCCATATCCTGGGGACGAGTAGACGCCCACCCAACGATAACCGAAGCAAGGGAGAGTTAGTACAACACTTCATATATGTAGGTTACGAGCAATTATAAAGAAACACAACATATTATAACTGGAAAAAAAAACAGCAGCAATACATATCAGTTATTAGTAAAACTCTACTAGCATAACAGTACATCAGGTATTCTCAACCTGTACCCTATCACAGGCATTCACAACCGCGCACACACCGCAGGAATTCACAGCCGCGCACACAACCCTATGTCGACCTAGTATGGATCGCTTCTGTTCCAGCAGGGTAGCGAGCACCGCGGGCCTCATCGATGTTGCCGTCGGTGACAGTGGCCAGTCCTGCCACTTCTGCGGGGTGATCGTACCACACAGCCCCAGACCCCAACGTACAACCCCGTATACTCTTAGATGTGAGCAGGGGCGGAACTACACTCAGGCACGCTAGGGCACGTGCCCGAGCGTTTTTTTCCGCCATTTTCACCGGGGAGAAAGAAGTCGCCCGCTCAGCCGCTCTGCTCCGCGCCAGTTCTGCTCCGTGCCCGCTGCTCCGTGCCCGCTGCGCCGTGCCCGCTGCGCCGTGCCCGCTGCTCCCGCCAGGTGAGGTATCTTCTTCTTCTTCTTCTTCTTCTTCTTCTTCTTAAATCTTAACTACCCGAACCCTCCTCTTCACCACTTCCTCTCAGACCTCTCTCCTTCTCCCCCAATTATCCCCCACACCCCAGTCCCTCCATCCCATGGCCACCGCCTCCGCCCTTCTCCCTGCATCCTCTCTCCATTTCACTCGACACCACTCAACTATCACCGCCTCCGCCTCTCCCACGCCACCCCACCGCGCCATCCTTCCACCTTCCGATCAGAAACTCGTCATCTCCGGCGGAATTGCGGAGGCGGGAACTTAGTAGGCGGCGGCGTAAATTTTTTCCTTTTCCGATCAACACAATGACTGGAGAAAAATCCATAAATCGAGAGCGACGAAACTCCTCTGTCTTTGATTCAATCAGCGGCGTGATGATTTTTCTTCCGATCGAGCACCGTGCCCTAGCGCCAAGCGCTGCCCCCGCTGCTCCTGCTGCTTCATGCCCGCCAGGCGCTGCTCCCGCTTCTTCTTCTTCTTCTTCTTAACTCCCAAAATCTCCATGCGGTGCAATATCGGTTCCCATTCAGCTGCTGTCAGCTTGTCACACTCTCCTATCCACGGAAAAACCCACTATCCAGCCCACTAGCGCTCTTCCGGAAGTCCAACTTAGTCCATCGTCTTCCCGGAAATGGTTTCTCATTGGAAATTTAACAAGCCCTCTTCTTCATAATTATTGTAAGTTTGTTCTTGGTTGTAATCTCTGTATTGTTGAATTGTTCTTGGTTGTAATCGCTTAACTGGTTTTATTCGTTCAATTGTTTATCTTCTAGTACTCTCACACGCGTTTGATCATTTGTTCCCTTAATAGAAACTCGAATTGATTTTTTTTTTTATTGCAATTATAATTACCGGTTACGTGTCTCATTCATATAGTCGATTTATACTTTGCTAGACCCGCGTGTATTAAATATTCTTTATCAAGCAACTTAATTTTATATCTGAGTGACTATTTCATAGTTCTATTTCATATTTATGTGTGATGCTTGTTTTGTTTTTCCTAATTTTTTATCCTATTGTAAGTTGCTAATGGAAGTTCATACACATTTACCATGGACATGGTTATGTGTGTATATAAATTCTCCTATCACTTATTAGGTTTTTATAATTCCATGGGAATGTTCAGTGTTGCTTCTCACTCTTTTACACCTTAAATTGTTGCATTGTTTCTTTTTGCAGGAGATTGGTCATTTTGTAGCAGCATTATCTAAGAAAGTGAAGTTAGACATTCCTTTCTTCATTCCAAACTTTACACTGGGCAGCTTTGGTGCAATCACCCAGGTCAGCATCCATACTATCTTTGCAAATGACACTTGTGTTTGACGAAGATCGTTATCAAATTTTGGTGTATAATATGATTTTGATTGATAAAGTATGTGACACTTTAAGTTGAAATTCTGTTGTAAATTTCACATCCATGAGAAATTGGATGGAATGATGGATGTGTTATCTATTTCTTCATGCTGTTTTAAAAACTGTCTCATTATCTTTAGACAGTTCTTTAGTCATCTAGTTAACTTTATACTTTTATAGTCTTCAGGACAAAAAAAAAACATTGTTGTTTAAGCACTACATATTATCTTTGATCCGGTTCTTTTATTTACATGTCTCATCTCGTCTTTTATTTCCATGCGGCCCATTCCACTCATTTGTTTGGTGTGAGGATGATATTTCAGTCTGAATTGTGAGCCTCAAGCCCAAGATAATAATTGAGGGATCCCAAATCCTTAGTGATAAATTTCCCCAGAAGGAATAAAGTGGCATGAAAATGGTATAAATCGATGTTCATCAAATGATCAAAGAGGGTTCGTGTGAGAATCAACAAACCTAATCTCGTGTAGATGGAGTTGAAGTGTTAGAACCAAGTGAGAGGTACTTTCATGAAGTCTTACAATGAACGACGAAGTTGAAACACTTAGTTTGGAAGTGTTGTATTACTAAATCCCTGTAGTTGTGTAGATGGAGTTGAAGTGTTAGAACCAAGTGAGATGTACTTTCATGAAGTCTTACAATGAATGACGAAGTTGACACACTTAGTTTGGATGTGTTGTATTACCAAATCCCTGTAGCTACTTCATTAAACAAACTTATGAAGATCACGGTGAATAAATGCATTTTTTGACATTAAATGGTCGTAAGTATCAACCACTATACACAACAATGAATAAGACAATGCGAATTATGATTGATTTGAAGACTTCTAAATGTTTTTTCATCATCAACCTCTCTAGTTTACTAAGCCATTTGTCACTAGATGATCTTTGAAATACCCGGTAACCTCATCAGAGTGCTTTTTATGAAATACATAACTGACAAATAAACTTATAACAATGAACATTATACGTAATATTGTGTTCAATATTTTCCTTACATAAATATCTTTGTAAAAAAAAAATTTCGTGGGCGCTGCCCCCGAACCCCCGCTCAAAGGCGCTGCCCCCCCATATTGCTAGTACTTAGATTGTGCCCGTGCGACTTCAAAATCCCAGTTCCACCACTGGATGTGAGTGACATCCGACGATTCATTTCGGCCGACCAGTGGAGGAAAACCCAATGGGAAAAACATAACAGCCGGTCACCCATGGTACCCATCTTCCTGTCGCCTCGAGTCGTCGACCTTCTCGCACCGGTACGAACGGTCTGCGGAAGGGACTGACTCGCCACTATTTTATCGCAAGTAATTCACAAGCAATCAATCAAATAATCATGCTAATATGCATCGGGGCTGAGGCGGCCTGCCCTACTACACGTTAACCTTCAGGAAGCGACACTCAGCTCAAATTTCGACAAGGAACATGAGAGCGCTTTATTTGAGGCTAAACTCGGAAGAACACCTCAACTCCGGTTAACCCCAACTAAGACTCGACCTTAAAAGACAACTGCTCGTGAGCAAGACCCAGGTTTATAATCGAGAAATACAGAAATGAAGTGCGGTAAATAAAGCTGCTAAATTAAAGTTGCATAATTTAAGCACTGGAATGAAACGTGACCAGCGCGAAACTGGAGTGGCACTGAAACGAAAGTACTTAATTGAACTGAACTTGACCAGTATTAGACTGGAGTAGTACTTAATTGAAAGTACTGAACTGAAATTAACTTGACCAGTACGAGACTGGAGTAGTATTGAATTGAAAGTACTGAACTGAAACGAATAAAGGAGCTGGATCAATGCAAGACTGAAATAATCACAAAGAAAATGGTTAGTAGTCCAATCACCATACTCAGGAGATTTCAGTTCCATCTCCGTTCTCAGGAGGCACATTCAGTTCCATCTTCATTCACAGGAGGTACATTCAGTTGTATTTCAGTTTTTAATAAGGTTTCCTTGGGTTACACCCATTATTAAGATCCGATTATGATTTGATTGCAACTTATTAATCACAGCTTAATCAAATCAGGGGCTTATCAGGAGTTACACTCTCATTATTTATTGAGAATAATTTAAAACTCACGACTCGTATTCTCACTTTCCGAGCGTACCTAGATCACCCGAGAGTCGAGGCGCTCGACAGTTTCACGAAGTCTCGAAACACACAGTGCTTGGTCACTTGCCCCGGCTACTCTCGTCGATACGACAATTTGAATTTATTGTTCAAATTAGAGAGGATAGTCACATGCTCCAATTTCATTTTCGAAGAATATGAGAGTAATAATTTCCGAGCGCGACCATAGACTCCAACAATTGAGAGAAATTTCAATTTTAATCCTCAAGTCTCCAAATTTTGATACAACCTATAAGGAGTTCTAAACTTAGTCTGAAAATTTTTTCATAATTTTTCGAAGAGTTTTGGGCCTTTAATTTGACCAAATAATTTTCATTTGGGCTTTTAAAAATACCAAATCAATTCCAAAAATTCTCAAATTTTTTTGTGGAGGAAGCCCTTAGTTAGGGGAACATTTTTCATGTTCAACATTTTTTTTCCTAGGAGCCTATTTTAATCTCTGAAAAAATCTACCAATTATTAATTATAATATTATAATATTTATAAATATAATAATAATATAATTTATATAAAATGTTATTATTGTTAATCTCCCCCCCCCCCCCGCTGTACCGAAATCCACTGCCCTTATGGGGCTTCCATGCCGCCGGCCGGCCGTAACTCCACCCCCGACCGGCCGTAACTCCACACCCGGCCGGCCGTAACTCCACCCCCGACCGACTGCCCGGGGGTGGGTGCTCCCTCCGGCGGCCTGCCGCCGCCGGAGCCATTTTTTTTGAGGGGATGGGGTGACGGCGGTGGCGCTCCGGCCGCCGGAGCTTGCATACAATACGTCAAAAAGATAGGGAGGGAGGAGAGAAAAAGGTTTCTACCTGAGGTTTGGGGTTTTGGCGGCCTCCGGCGAGTTTCACCATTAATGACGGTGGAAGGTGGTGGAGCTCGGGCTTTGTCTTTTTCGACGATCTGAGCTCCGACAGAGCTTGGGGAGAGGTGGGGGAGTTGCTCACTGAGCTGGTGAGGAGAATATCATGAGAGGGGGGCCTTTATATAGGCTTAGAGGGGAGGGGATCTCCTCCCCTACCCAATGTGGGATTAATCCCTCCTTAGGGAGTGATTAATCTCCACCCTCCAGCTGTCCAAGGGCAGCTGGAGGCTCAAGATAATTCTCGCATGTGGGAAATGTGGTTGGGCCCTTTTGGGCTTGGGCTTTTACAAGTGGGAAGGGAAGAAAAAGAGAGGGGAGTGGGGGAAAGTATTGGTGGGCCACTACTTGGGCCCACTCCCTTCCATCTTATTAATTTGTGGCCCCTATGGGTAAGGGGTAATGCACTATTTACCCATGGAGGGGAGGTGGCCTCCTCCTTAGGCAAAATTTCCAAAAATGGGGAAAAGGGAGGGTTTGACCAAAGTCAACCCTGGTGGGTCAACCCATGGGGGTCAAAGTCAAAATAGGTCCAAGTCATCGGGGTTGGGTCAAGGTTGGGGTGTCATGTTATAATTTGCGCGCGCACGCTTTTCGGTGCACGAGTATGCTTGATTTGACCATAGGTTGACTACTCGCATCGGAATTTGACCAAGGAAAACTCGATTGACTTCGTATTGACCATATGAGTCCAATGCAACTGACCGGAGTCAAATCAGAGTTCGTTTGCTAAATATTCAAAATCTGCATGTCGCGACGCACTAAATAAGTCAAAATGTCTATATTCATCGTTAGACCTCGGATTGCGATGCAACGAGTTCCGTCGTACTTGTATTGTCTATACGAGGCCGTAGGAGCTGACAGAACTCAAATCGGAGTTCTCTAGACCGATATTTAAAATCCTGTCTTCGCGACATTTAACGAGGAATGGTCATATCCATCATATAACCTCGGGGTCCAACGGAACGAGTTCTAACGCGCTCGAATCGACTATACGAGGCCACAAGAACTGACGAGACTCAAATCAGAGTTCTCTAGCTCTATTTCCTGCCTATGGTTACCTTCTACTGGGTCACGGGTAGGGGTTCGGGTCACTTTTATTGGGCCCACTAGGGTTCTAATGGCCCTATAAAAGTTGGGATGTTACAATCGAATAGAAATAAAAGAAATTTCGTCCCCGAAAATTTGCTCGATGTAGGGGTAAAAAGTAACATACCTGGGGAAAGAGATCCGAGTGCTTTTTACGGACGTAGGCCTCTGGTTCCCATGTATACTCATCCTGTCCGTAATTTGACCATAATATTTTGACTATTAGGATTAGAGCTGTCACTTAAAACCGAAAACCGCAAACCGAACCGGAACCGCAAAGAACCAGACCGAACCGTTCGCAAATTATTCGGGTTCCGGTTTGAATTTTGGAACCGTGAACATTGGTCTGAGTGTGGTTCTTATATTTTATTATCCGGACCGGAACCGGAACCGGAACCGTAACATACAAGTCTCAAGCGGTTTCAAGATCTTTAGACCCGATCCGAACCGGACCGAAGTAGAACTGAACTGCAACCCGTTTATTATTATTATTACTATTATATTGTTATTATTTTATATTTTATTTATAATATTTATACTTACTATATCACGAGTGGAGTTGGTGCAGTTTGAACCCAAATCGTAATTGAACTAAAGGAGATCGATTTTGGACCGATCAAAACTTCACCGCATAAAAACTGTGTGATATGATTTGACATTGGTGCGTTTTTGAGTCAATTTTTGCAGTGCACTTTTAATTTTTTATACAGTTATAGAATATATTTTCAATTTTACTTATATATTTTTTTGAAATATTTTATTTAAAAAATATATAAGATATACAACTACTATTTATTAGTAATCATGAAAGACAACTAATTGTAGCCGGTTGTTACGGTTGAGCATGCCAACGAGATATGCGCAAGCCAACTAGAAGTCGTGGCAAGTCTAAACGCGTAGGAAGGCGATTGATACTATCTCACCGATCGTTGAAAAGACCGTCAAGAAGTGCGCAACATAATTATTTCTATTTTGATGTTGTTTTGAGTTTTACTGTTTGCAGTCCGCTTTTATTTCATTTCGCCAAGCTTGATTTTTATTTTAGTTGGAACCGATTGGAATTGGACCGAACCGCATGGAACTGGACCGAACCGTTAGTGGCTGATTTGGTTTTGGTTCTTGTTGAACCGTAACCGGAACCGTTGACACAACGGTTCCAAAAATTAAGTTGGAACCGGAACCAGAACCGGAACCGGTCAAACCAAATAAGGTTTTGGTTCTAATTTGAAGAACCGTTATCTTAGTGGTTTGGTTCGTGGTTTTAGTAGAACCGGAACCGAACCGGAACCGTGACAGCTCTAATTAGGATGATCTTGTTACGTAGATTCTTCACTTTATGATCTACGATCCTGATTGGTTCGAGTTGGACGGATTTGTCCGACCGCAGTTGTACTGGTGGTGTAGGTAGATACTGCTCTAATTGTCGGAGGACTCGTCTCAAGGAGGAGACATGAAATATATCATGAAGGTTTCCCAGTTCTGGAGGGAGGGCTAATCGATAGGCAATAGGGCCTACGCGTTCTACCACCTGATAGGGGCCCAGGTAGCGGGGGTCTAGCTTTTTCTGCTTCCTCAACCGGGAGACACCATGCATGTGCTTGATTTTTAGGAACACCATCTCCCCCACGCGAAATTCCACCGGTTAGTGTCGTGCATCATAATACTTGGCCTGTCAGCTCTGCGCCTCCCGCATCCGTTCCTGGATTAGCCGTATTGCTGCCGTAGTATCGTCAATATAAGCCACTCCTAAGGCTTCCGGGTCCTCTTCCTGAGCCCATGTCAATGGGGTTCGGCAACGTCTTCCGTACAATGCTTTGTATGAATCCATGTTGATGCTAGCCTGGTAGCTGTTATTATAAGAAACTCAACCAGAGTTAACAGCTGTTCCCAAGGCTCATTGTATTCCACTATGCAAAGTCGAAGTAAATTCTCCATCGTCCGGTTTGCCCTTTCTGTCTGTCCATCTGTTTGCGGGTGGAAGACGGTGCTAAAGGCCAACTTGGTCCCCAAGTATGCCTGTACTCGTCTCCATTCCTTGGATGTGAATCGCCCGTCACAATCTGACACAATGGACTTTGGCACTCCGTGGAAATGGACAACTTGCTCTATGAAAATCCTGGCCAGAATATCAACACCGTCTCCCTGTCAATTTGGAATGAACCGGGCCACTTTGGTGAGTCGATCTACAACAACCCATATGGAGTCGTTTCAGGCACGAGATCGAGGTAGGTCACGGACAAAGTCCATTGAAATGTCCTCGAACTTCCATTCAGGTACAGGCAGGGGCTGTATCAGACCTCCTAGGCTGCGACATTCTGCTTTAACCCTTTGACAGATCTGGCATTGGGCCACGAAGTTGGTAACGTCCATTTTTATCACAGGCCAATAAATGGTCCTGCGCAGGTCCACGTACATTTTGACCACACCAGAATGAATGGTGTATCTTGACTGGTGGGCTTCTTGCAGAATTTCCTTACGGATTCCTCTGGTAGAGGGAACAAATATGCGATGCTTGAATTGTAGAATTTCGTCATGCAGATTATAATCCTCCTGTGCTCCACCTTGCAGAGATCGAATGATCGGAACCACCTCTGGGTCGATCTTCTGAGCTTCTCGTATCCGATCCCGGATGTTGCATTAGATCTCCATCCAATACAGCTGAGACTTGTATTCCTCCGGATCTCTTTGGGCAACCAGGGTAATTTCGAAGTCTACTAAAGACAGGAACAGCTCCTTAGGGATTTGCTCCATCCAACTCCCAGCTATCGAAGGCTGGCGGCTTAAAGCGTCAGCGACTCTATTAACTTTTCTGGGGTGATATTGGAGCATGAAATCATAGTCACACATGAATTCTAACCATCGATGCTGCCGAAGATTTAGCTCTTTCTGTGTGAAGACGTATTTGAGACTCTTGTAGTCGGAGAAGATCTCACATCTTACTTCGTACAAGTAATGCCTCTAGATTTTAAGGGCGAAGACAATAATGCCCAATTCTAAATCGTGAGCTGCGTAATTTAATTCATGCGGCTTCAATTGACGAGATGTGTAGGCCACCACCGCCATGCTGCATTAGGAATGCTCCTAATCTTTTCAGGGAGGCATCAATGTAGATCTGGAATCCCTCGGTTCTTGCGGGGATCGTAAGGATTGGTGCAGAGGTCAACCGCTTCTTCAATTTGACGAATGTGGTCTCACATTCTGGTGTCCATCGAAACGTCACATCCTTTTTGGTGAGGGCAATTAGGGGTAAAGCAATCTTGGAGAAGCCTTCTACGAACTTCCTATAATATCCGGCAAGACTAAGAAAACTTCGGATATCTGTCGCTGTTCTGAGCAGTGTCCAATTTTGCACTACCTGGATCTTGGCTTGATCAACTGCTACCCCTTTCTTGTTTATAGTGTGGCCCAAGAATCCAACTTCTTCCAACCAAAACTCGCACTTACTGAATTTGGCGAAGAGGGAGTGTTCTCGAAGTTTTAGTAGCACCATCTGCAGGTGCCTAGTATGGTCTGCCTTGGTCTTTAAGTAGATCAAAATATCATCAATGAATACGATCACGAAGTGATCTAGGAAGGGCTCAAAGACTCTATTCATCAAGGCCATGAAGGCGGAGGGTGCATTGGTGAGCCCAAAAGGCATCACTAGAAACTCATATAGACCATATCTGGAGCTGAAGGCAGTCTTGGGAATATCTTCCTCCCAGATTCGAAGCTGATAATAGCCTGATCTCAGGTCCATCTTGGAAAACACGGATGCACCTTGCAACTGATTGAATAGCTCGTCGATCCTAGGGAGGGGATATGTGTTTCGTATAGTAAGCTTATTTAGCTCCCTGTAGTCTATACACAAATGTAATGTTCCTTCCTTCTTCTTTACAAATAGCACCGGGGCTCTCTAGGGCGCGAAACTGGGACAGACGAATCTTTAGCTCCTGCAGTTGAATCTTTAATTCAGCCAGTTCTCTTGGGGCCATCCGGTAGGGTGCTCGTGACACTGGCTGTGCTCCAGTCACGATCTTGATCTGAAAGTCAATCTCTCGCTGGGGTGGCAATCCTGGGAGGGACTCAGGAAAAATATCCGGAAAATCACGCACCTCCGAGACTTTGGCGAGTATTTGAGTTTTATCTTCCATTTCGAAGTAGATAAGGTACACCTCATCCTTCTACTGTACTGACCTTACAATCTGCGCAGAAGTTAAAATAATATGCGAGACCGAATGTACACTTGTCAACGTAACTTCCTGGCCGTTTGTGTTCTGCAGGAGGACCTCTCGCGTTGAACAATTTATTTGCGCCTTGTGCTCGGCTAACCAGTCCATTCCCAGTATAATATTGAATCCAGTTATTGCAAGGATGGTTGCGTAGACCTCAAATTCTACTTCTCCTAGCATAGCCTGGAACGACCACTTTTCTGTAGACGTCATATCTGATCCATCAGGTAAACAGATTCATATAGCTAGTCCGGTTGTGCGGATAACGTTATCTTTTGTTGCGATAAATTCGTGGGACACAAAGGAGTGTGTTGCTTTTGTGTCGAAGAGGGTCTTGGCAGAAAGTCCTCCTACCAACAGAATTCTTGATAATATAGGAAGTATATATATCGTATAACTAATATATAAGATGTAGGCATACATATATATCCTGTACATAGCATAAGTAGCAACATCTGATATATCCTATCGCCTAATATATATACTTATCACTACATCAGGGGCTGGTCCATGCTGCAAGTCCAATGCGTAGGTCTCCAAGGGTACTGCTCGACCCTGCTGGCCTCTCCTGCCAGCTCTACCTCTGCGACCCCTCTGGCCTTGTCCCCGTGCTGGCTGCCCACCCTGTATTGCTCCTAGTCCTGGCCTTCCCGTTGCCTGTGGGCAGAAGGCCCTCATATGCCCTGGCTGCTGACACAAGAAACAGTTTCCTGCAAAAGGAACATCATGTCGGGCCACTGGCGCAGGCTGTAGTGTTGGAGCTGGTCTGATGTCCTGCTGTGGGGCTGGGGGTGATGGTGGGCGCCTATAAGGCTGTCTGCGGCATCTCTGCCTGCGTTTTCTATCCTGTCGGTGGGGAATAGCTCCCATGTCTCGTTTCAGATCTCAAGGGGCATCGACCTGTCCTCTGCGCTACTGGGCTGCCATCCGCTGGTCCAACTCAAGCGCTGTTGCGTGAGAGGCTATGATGTGGAAGGTAGACTGAGAGATCATAATCAGAGCCTTCCTCAGGTCATCACGTAATCCCCGATAGAAGCATGAAGCTCTATCCTTGTCGGAGGCAGCCAAGTTTTCGACGAAACGTGCAAGGTGTATGAACTCTCTCTTGTACTCTGCCACTGTGCGGTTGCCCTGTCGATGTGCCGGAAACTCTCCTGCAAAGCAGCTCGATCTGCATCTGAAATGAAGAATTCCAGAAGGGCCCCAAAGAACTCCCCCCAAAGGACCGCACTTAACGGTCGTCCTCTAAAAGTAGAGCGACTAGCCGCTCTCTATCAATCCCTAGCATATCCTTCCAACAAGGTTACCACTAGAGGAACTGCAGCCACTGTTGGGCACATCATTCCCACTACCAGCTCTTCCCAACGCTCCACTCCTCTGCCTAGATGACAGTCTCTGTACCTCTAAAAGCGGGCGGCCTCAGTCCTCGAAAAGTTGTCAATAAATCAGTAGGTGCCATCATATCTCGTGGTGGCTGTGCCAAGGCTGTCCGAAAAGTGGCCAGAATAGCTGTCAATGTCTGCCCCAAGTCAGTCTCGGCAAACGGTACAATCGCGGGGGAGACCGGGTCTGGAGGTGGAGTGGCGGGAACATATCCTCTGGAAGAGGACCCCCTGTTACTGTACTCCGGTATCAGGAGAAGTAACAGGAAAAGTGTCAGTACTTTGCAAAAGTAGGGAAAATTTGCAAAAATGACCGACGAAGCGGAAACATCGGTGTACGGGCATACTAACGTACAATCTAGAATCCCTAAGCTTCTACACTAGGGTCCACCAGGCTTTCGCTGCAAGGTTCGTCCCGAACTGAGGAACGAAGCGAGGGACGGGGGATTCCTGAGAGTGCTCCACAAGGACGAATCGGGATCGTTCTAATCCATTTGTAAGACCCCCCTCAACCTTTGCCCTGGGTTGGAATGGAGGGGATCTTACTAGCCCAAGATGTCCACCTAGTGCTCCTTAAGGGGTAACGACCCACTCTGCTAAGCACTAGTTGGCTGCCTTTCTTGGCTTGAATCACAATATTTTCGTCACATCACAGAGATATGTGAGAGCATTAACAGGAAACCAGTACCAAATATATATATATCATCATATATATTTACACGATTATAAGGCCGTAGCCTAGGTATATATAGGCCCGCAGGCTGTACAAGTACTGCATATAACTCCTCACTCTCTCTCCCTAATCAGCTTGTCGGTACTCACGTCTCAAAATTTTGCAGACGTCGGGGGTGCTTCTGCTCGAGTAGTTCTATCTGCTGACGTAATCTCTTGCGGTAGTGGGTCACTACGGTGCTCCATTTCCTGTGAATGGTTATTTAAATAACCGCTAGTCACAGAGGTAAGTAGAAATAAATCTCCTCCCCGGATCTATATCATGGGGACGAGTACATACCCACCCAACGAAAGTAGATAACCGAAGCAAGGGAGAGTTAGTACAACACTTCATATATGTAAGCTAGGAGCAATTATAAAGAAACGCAGGATATTATAACTGGAAAAAAATAGCAGCAATGCATATCAGTTATTAGTTAAAACTCTACTAGCATAACAGTACATCAGGTATTCTCAACCTGTACCCTATCGCATGCATTCATAACCGCACACACACTGCAGGAATTCACAGCCGCGCACACAGCCCTATGTCGACCTAGTATGGACCGCTTCTGTTCCAGCAGGGTAGCGAGTTCCGCGGGCCTCACTGATGTGGCCTTCGGTGACAGTGGCCAGTCCTGTCACTTCTAGGGGGTGATCGTACCGCACATCCCCAGGGCCCCAACGTACAACCCCGTGTATTCTTGGATGTGAGTGACATCCGATGATTCATTTCGGCCGACCAGTGGAGGAAAACCCAATGGTGAAAACATAACAGTCGGTCACCCGTGGTACTCATCTCCCTGTCGCCTTGAGTCGTCGACCTTCCCGCACTGGTACGAACGGTCTGCGAAAGGGACTGACTCGCCACTATTTCATCGCAAGCAATTCACAAGCAATCAATCAAATAATCATGCTAATATGCACCGGGTCTGCGGCGGCCTGCCCTACTACATGTTAACCTTCAGGCAGCGACACTCAACTCAACTTTCGATAAGGAGCGTGAGAGCGCTTTATTTGAGGCTAAACTCGGAGGAATACCTCAACTCCGGTTAATCCCAACTAAGGCTCGACCTTAAAAGATAACTGCTCGTGAGCAGGACCCGAGTTTATAATAGAGAAATACAGAAATGAAGTGCGGTAAATAAAGCTGCTAAACTAAAGCTGCATAATTAAGCACTGAAATGAAACGTGACCAGCGCGAAACTGGAGTGGTACTGAAATGAAAATACTTAATTGAACTGAACTTGACCAGTACGAGATTAGAGTAGTACTGAATTGAAAGTACTGAACTGAAATGAACTTAACCAGTACGAGACTGAAGTAGTATTGAATTGAAAGTACTGAACTGAAACGAATAAAGGAGATGGACCAGTACAAGACTGGAATAATCACAAAGAAAATGGTTAGTAGTCCAATCACTCCACCCAGGTGGCTTCAGTTCGATCTCCGTTCTCAGGAGGCACATTCAGTTCCATCTTTGTTCACAGGAGGCACATTCAGTTCTATTTCAGTTTTTAATAAGGTTTCCTTGGGTTACACCCATTATTAAGATCCGATTATGATTTGATTGCGCCTTATTAATCACGACTTAATCGGATCAAGGGATTATCAGGAGTTATACCCTCATTATTTATCGAGAATAATTTGCAACTCACTACTCGTACTCTCACTTTCTGAGCGTACCTAGATCACCCGAGAGTCAAGGCGCTCGATGGTTTCACGAAGTCTCGGAACACACGGAGTTTGGTCACTTGCCTCAATATAATAGAGAAATACAAAAATGAAGAGCGGTAAATAAAGCTGCTAAACTAAAGCTGCATAATTTAAGCACTGAAATGAAACGTGACCAGCGCGAAACTGGAGTGGTACTGAAATGAAAGTACTTAATTGAACTGAACTTGACCAGTACGAGACTGGAGTAGTATTGAATTGAAAGTACTGAACTGAAATGAACTTAACCAGTACGAGACTGGAGTAGTATTGAATTGAAAGTACTAAACTGAAACGAATAAAGGAGCTGGACCAGTACAAGACTGAAATAATCACAAAAAAATGGTTAGTAGTCCAATCAATTCACCCAGGAGGCTTCAGTTCCATCTCGGTTCTCAGGAGGCACATTCAGTTCCATCTCCGTTCACAGGAGGCACATTCAGTTCTATTTCAGTTTTTAATAAGGTTTCCTTTGGTTACACCCATTATTAAGATCCGATTCTGATTTGATTGCGCCTTATTAATCACGACTTAATCGGATCAGGGGATTATCAGGAGTTACACCCTCATTATTTATCGATAAAAATTTGCAACTCACTACTCGTACTCTCACTTTCTGAGCGTACCCAGATCACCCGAGAGTCGAGGCGCTCGACGGTTTCACGAAGTCTCGGAACACACGGAGCTTGGTCACTTGCCTCGGCCACTCTCGTCGATACGACAATTTGAATTTATTATTCAAATTAGAGAGGATAGTCGCGCGCTCTAATTTTTATTTTCGAAGAAAATGAGCGTAATAATTTCCGAGCGCGACCCTAGACTCCAACAATTGGGAGAAATTTCAATTTTAATTCCCAAGTCTCCAAATTTTGATACAACCTATAAGGGGGTCTAAACTGAGTCTGAAATTTTTTTCATAATTTTTCGAAGAGTTTTCGGCATTTAATTTGACCAAACAATTTTCATTTGGGATTTTAAAAATATCAAATCAACTCCAAAAATTCTCAAAGTTTTTGTGGAGGAAGCCCTTACTTAGGGGAACATTTTTCATGTTCAACATTTTTTTCCTAGGAGCCTATTTTAGTCTCTGAAAAAAAAATCAACCCATTATTAATTATAATATTATAATATTTATAAATATTATAATAATATAATTTATATAAAATGTTATTACTGTTCATCCCTCCCCCCCTGTACCGAAACCCGCCGCCCTTACGGGCCTTCCCCGCCGCCGGTCGACCATTAATGACGGTGGGGGGTTTTGGCGGCCTCCGGCGAGTTCCACCATTAATGACGGTGGAAGGTGGTGGAGCTCGGGCTTTGCCTTTTCCGACGACCTGAGCTCCGACAGAGCTTGGGGAGGGGGGGGGGAGTTGCTCACTGAGCTGGTGAGGAGAATATCAGGAGAGGGGGGCCTTTATATAGGCTTAGAGGGGAGGGGATCTCCTCCCCTACCCAATGTTGGATTAATCCTGCCTTAAGGAGGGATTAATCTCCGCCCTCCAGCTGTCCAAGGGCAACTAAAGGGACAAGGTAATTCTCCCATGTGGGAAATGAGGTTGGGCCCTTATGGGCTTTGGCTTTTACAAGTGGGAGAGAGAAGAAAAAGAGAGGGGAGTGGGGGAAAGTGTTGGTGGGCCACTACTTGGGCCCACTCCCTTCCATATTATTAATTTGTGGCCCCTATGGGTAAGGGGCAATGCAATATTTACCCATGGAGTGGAGGTGGCCTCCTCCTCAGGGAAAATTTCCAAAAATGGGGAAAAGGGAGGGTTTGACCAAAGTCAATCATGGTGGGTCAACCCATAGGGGTCAAAGTCAAAATAGGTCCAAGTCATCGGGGTTGGGTCAAGGGTCGGGTGTCATGCTATAATTTGCGCGCGCACGCTTTTCGGTGCACAAGTATGCTTGATTTGACCATAGGCTGACTACTCGTATCGGAATTTAAGCAGGGCAATCTCGATTGACTGCCTATTGACCATATGAGTCCAATGCCACTGACCGGGGTCAAATCAGAGTTCGTTTGCTAAATATTCAAAATCTGCGTGTCTCGGCGCACTAAATCGGTCAAAATGTCTATATTCTTCGTTAGATCTCGGATTGCGATGCAACGAGTTCCGTCGTGCTCGTATTGTCTATACGAGGCTGTAAGAGCTGACAAAACTCAAATCGGAGTTCTCTATACCGATATTCAAAATCTTGTTTTCGCGACATTTTACGAGGAATGGTCATATCCATCATATGACCTCGGGGGTCCAACGGAACGAGTTCCAACGCGCTCGTATCGACTATACGAGACCATGGGAACTGACGGGACTCAAATCAGAGTTCTCTAGCTCTATTTCTTGCCTATGACTACCTTCTACCGGGTTACGGGTAGGGATTCAGGTCACTTTTATTGGGCCCACTAGGGTTCTGATGGCCCAATAAAAGTTGGGATGTTACACCTCGAGGAGAGAAAGTCTCGCCCCTGTGAGGATCTCCTCACTCAGGCTCTCACTAGCTGGATGAGTCTAATGTGCCTCGGGGAGAGCAAGTCCCGCCCCCAGTGAGGATCTCCTCACCCAGGCTCTCACTAGCTGGATGAGTCAAATGTGCCTCGGGGAGAGCAAGTTCCGCCCCCCGAGAGGATCTCCTTACCCAGGCTCTCACTAGCTGGATGGGTCGAATATGCCTCGGGGAGAGCAAGTTCCAACCCCCGAGAGGATCTCCTCACCCAGACTCTCACTAGCTGGATGGATCAAATGTGCCTCGGGGAGAGAAATTCCCAACCCCCGAGAGGATCTCCTCACTCAAGCTCTCACTAGCTGGATGGGTCGAATGTGCCTCGGGGAGAGCAAGTCCCACCCCCCGAGAGGATCTCCTCATCCAGGCTCTCATTAGCTGGTTGGGTCGAATGTGCCTCGGTGGAGAACAAGTCCCAACCCCCGAGAGGATCTCCTCACTCAGGCTTTCACTAGCTTGATGGGTCGAATGTGCCTCGGGGAGAGCAAGTCCCAGCTCCGAGAGGATCTCCTCACCCAGGCTCTCACTAGCTGGATGGGTCGAATGTGCCTCGGGGAGAGCAAGTCCCACCCCCGAGAGGATCTCCTTATCCAGGCTCTCACTAGTTTGTTGGGTCTAATGTGCCTCGGGGAGAGCAAGTCCAATCCCCGAGAGGATCTCCTCACCCAGGCTCTCACTAGCTGTATGGGTTGAATGTGCCTCGGGGAGAGCAAGTCCCACCCCCGAGAGAATCTCCTCACCCAGGTTCTCACTAGCTAGATGGGTCGAATGTGCCTCGGGGAGAGCAAGTACCACCACCGAGAGGATCTCCTCACTTAGGCTCTCACTAGCTAGATGAGTCGAATGTGCCTCGGGGAGAGCAAGTCTCACCCCCCGAGAGGATCTCCTCACCCAGGCTCTCACTAGTTTGTTGGGTCTAATGTGCCTCGGGGAGAGCAAGTCCCACCACCGAGAGGATCTCCTCATCCAGACTCTCACTAGCTGGTTGAGTCGAATGTGCCTCGGGGAGAGCAAGTCCCACCCCCGAGAGGATCTCCTCATCCAAGCTCTCACTAGCTGGTTGGGTCGAATGTGCCTCGGTGGAGAGCAAGTCCCATCGCCGAGAGAATCTCCTCACCCAGACTCTCACTAGTTGGTTGGGTCAAATATGCCTCGGGGAGAGCAAGTCCCACTCCCGAGAGGATCTCCTCATCCTGGATCACACTAGCTGGTTGGGTCGAATGTGCCTCAGTGGAGAGCAAGTCCCACCCCCGAGAGGATCTCCTCATTCAGGCTCTCACTAGCCGGTTGGGTCGAATGTACCTCGAGGAGAGCAAGTCCCACTCCTGAGAGGATCTCCTCATCCAGGCTCTCACTAGCTGGTTGGGTCGAATGTGCCTCGGGGAGAGCAAGTCCCAGCCCCCGAGAGGATCTCCTCATCCAGACTCTCACTAGCTGGATTATTCGAATGTGCCTCGACGGAGAGAAAGTTCCAACCCCTAAAGTGGATCTCATCAGCCAGGCTCCCATTTGCTGGCATGACAGGTTGATCACCCATCAGGGAGGTTAAGTGAATTCTTCTAGGAGGAAATCTCGTCACCCAAACTCCCATTAGCTGGCATGACAGGTTGATCCCTCGGGGAGGCCAAGTATTTTCGGTGCCAAGGATTCTACACTCAGCGAATACGTTGGGTTGGATGTTTCTTTCTGAGCGTGGAACTCGCTTGAAAAGAGCGGGGATTGTGTACAACCCCGTATCTGCGGATTAAGGTTCCCAGGAAGGCGCAAGGGTTGCTACACAGTTATAAGCTTTTTGAGAGTTTTACACTATTGGGGGCCAATTTATGGTTAATCTGCATAATATACTAGTAGAGAGAAGAAAAATTTGCCTAGCTTACTGAGTGTTTGGTGTACTCTTCAGGGGGTGGGTGCGGTGGGAGGCCGGTACCCACCCAACTCACCCTTGGAGTACTCACCCTGGGAGTACTCACCATAGAAGTACTTACCCTTGGAGTACTCGCCCCTGGAGTGCTCGCCCCTAGAGTGCTTGCCCCTCGAGTGCTCGCCCCTGAGAGTACTCACCTTCGGAGTACTCGCCCCTGGGAGTACTTACCCTTGGAGTAATCGCCCCTGGGAGTACTCACCCTTGGAGTACTCGCCTCTGGGAGTACTCGCCCCTGGAGTACTCACCCTGGGAGTACTCACCCCTGAAGTACTCGCCCGTGTAGTGCTCACCCTGGGAGTACTCGCCCCTGGAGTACTCGCTCGTTGAGTGCTCGCCCCTGGAGTACTCGCCCCTGGAGTGCTCGCCCCTGGAGTACTCACCCCTGGAGTGCACGCCTCCCTCTGGAGTACTCACCCCTAGAGTGCTCGCCCTTGGAGTACTCACCCCTGGAGTGCTCTCCCCTGGAGTACTCACCCCTGGAGTGCTCGTCCCTGGAGTACTCCACCCTGGAGTGCTCGCCCCTGGAGTACTCACCCCTGGAGTGCTCGCCCCTGGAGTACTCACACCTGGAGTGCTCGCCCCTGGAGTACTCACCCCTGGAGTTCTCGCCCCTGGAGTAGTACTCACCCCTGGAGTTCTCGCCCCTAGAGTACTCACCCCTGGAGTGCTCTCCCCTGGAGTACTCACCCCTGGAGTGCTCGCCCTTGGAGTACTCACCCCTGGAGTGCTCGCCCCTGGAGTACTCACCCCTGGAGTGCTCGCCCCTGGAGTACTCACCCCTGGAGTGCTCGCCCCTGGAGTACTCACCCCTGGAGTGCTCGCCCCTGGAGTACTCACCCCTGGAGTGCTCGCCCCTTGAGTACTCACCCATGGAGTGCTCGCCCCCGGAGTACTCACCCCTGGAGTGCTCGCCCCTGGAGTACTCACCCCTGGAGTCCTCGCCCTTGGAGTACTCACCTCTGGAGTGCTCGCCCATGGAGTACTCACCCCTGGAGTCCTCGCCCCTGGAGTACTAACCCCTGGAGTACTCGCCCCTGGAGTACTCACCCCTGGAGTGCTCGCCCCTGGAGTACTCACCCCTGGAGTGCTCGCCCCTGGAGTACTCACCCCTGGAGTCCTCGCCCCTAGAGTGCTTGCCCCTGGAGTACTCGCCCGTGGAGTACTCGCCTCTAGAGTACCCGCCCCTGGAGTACTCGCCCCTGGAGTACTCACCCTTGGAGTACTCGTCCCTGGAGTGCTCACCCTGAGAGTACTCACCCTTGGAGTACTCGCCCCTAGGAGTACTCACCCTTGGAGTACTCGCCCCTGGAGTTCTCACCCATGGAGTGCTCGCCCATGGAGTACTCACCCCTAGGAGTACTCGCCCCTGGAGTGCTCACCCCTAGAGTGCTCGTCCCTGGAGTGCTCGCCCCTGGAGTGCTCGCCCCTGGAGTGCTCTCCCCTGGCTTGCTCGCCCCTAGAGTGATCGCCATTGGGAGTACTCACCCTAGGAGTACTCGCCCGGCTTGAGTTCTCGCCCGACTTGAGGGTCTTGCCCGACTTGAGGGTCTCGCCCGGCTTGAGGGTCTCGCCCGACTTGAGGGTCTGCCTTTTTTTCCCTGGTGGGCTGCGAATAACTGTTCAAATAGCGGAATTTGGTTGTTGGCAGCCCAGCCCAGGGTGTTTTCAGTAATTTCAAAGCAGCGGAAGTTGGCTGTTTGCAGACCGTTCCCAAAAAACTATAAATAGACCCTTAGGGGGTGCTTTGGAAAGCATCAGTTCTTCACCACTTCATCTTCTTCCTTCATCCTCCAAGACACCTAGCTCAGTATTGGCTAGGGAGGGGGAGATCTTAAAGGTCTTCCGGGTGTGAGGTGGGACCTCCATGCTAGAGCCAATGGTCAGTTCCAAAATTCAAGTCTCTCGCCAAAGGACACCTTGAGAGAAGTAGGTGTGAGCCGCCCCTAGGTCCGAACTCTAGGTGGAACCGAATTTCGATTTCAACACGCTTGGTTGCGGGCGAAGTGTTGGGTTGGCTCATACCCGATTCAAATGGACCGGGCGCATTAGGAGCAGAAAACAGGTTGCAACGCAGTATTTGAGGTTGCAACCTTTTTCATGCTGTCTTGAAAGCTGTCCAAATTAAAAACTGTTTTTAAAATCTGTCCAAATTAAACATGTTTTAATTTGGAATGTGGCCCGATGGTTTTAATTGGGAGGTGGTAATGGGAATATAATATACCCATTATTATATTCCTTTCTCTCTCTCTCTCATGAATGGTAACCGCAACCCCCTTCCCTGCATTAAAAATCGCAGCCCGCCACCCGCTCTCCAACTACAACCGCTCTCTCTCTCTCTCGGCTTGGTGCAGGAGGCTGCTGGCTTGGGATCTCTTGCCGGAGTCGCCGCTGGAGGAAGGCAGCCGCCGGTGTTTGCCGTCGCTGACGTGAAGAGGAGGGCAGCCCGCCGTCGCCGTCCGAGTCCAGTCGGCCGTTGTCATGGAAGGAAGGCGGAGACGGGGCTGTTTTAACCCGACTGTTTGTGGAGGCTGTGGAGAGGAAAAGTTTGCATTGAGGACGGGCTACACGTTCGTGGCAAGGTCCGGGTCCGAACTTGGAGTTTCTCTCCGGTGGTGGCGGTGGTTGCGGTTGAACGTCGGAAGTTGACGTTGAAGGTTCCGTGAACCTTGTGCGTCCGTTAGTCGGATTGCAGTCCCAGATCTTCCATTTCCTGCGGATCGTGCGTGTCCGGCGCATCCGCGTGCGTTTCACCGGACGATCATTTCTTCACTTGTTTCTTCATTGTAATTGATTTATAAGTTATATTATAAATTGGTATTATCTGTGTTCGTGATTTCTCTTGCAATTATTGGCTATCCCATCAAGTGGTATCAGGGCGAGGTTCGGTAGACGACTGTGATTGGACGTTCTAGGAAGGGTTTGACTGCGGTGGTGAACTACTAGGTCCTCTTCCCACTCTTTTAGATTCGACCTTTGAACAAATCAGGTCTTCTAGTTTGTCGGGGACAGTCATGGCAAGGAAGAACGCAGTTTTGGACAGATTTTCAGTGGAGAAGTTCGATGGTAGTGGGAATTTCAGCCTATGACAGATTCGAGTCAAGGATATGTTGGTTCAACAAGGTTTGATTCAAGTCTTGCGGGGGCGCGACAAATTATCCACGACGGTGAAAGATGAGGAATGGAAGGATCTTGATGAAAAGGCCACGAGCACAATCAAGATGTGTGTTGCTGACCAGGTGCTCTTCAACATTGGGACTGAAGAGACGGCAGTCGGGCTTTGGGAAAAGCTTGAGCGACTGTACTTGGCAAAATCCATGACGACAAGATTGTTGCTGAAGCAACGCCTCTATGCGCTGAAGATGCAGGAAGGTGACAACCTGCAGGAACACTTCAATGTGTTCAACGGTCTCCTGAGCCAATTGCATGTGGTTGGCTCGAAGGTAGAGGAAGAATACAAAGCTCTCTTGCTTATTACCTCGCTCCCAGCATCATACAAGCACATGGTGACTACGCTCCTGTATGGGAAGGATACGGTGGGGCTGGAAGAAGTCACGTTGGCGCTGTTATCAAGTCAGATGTTAAAGGACCCCACTCCTAGGGGTGACCAGATCTTGGTAGCGTATGAATGTGGGAGGAGTTTTAACAGAGGATCGAGCAGTGCACGAGCTCGGTCGGCGTCGAAGAAGGCAGTGACGTGTTACCACTGCAGACAGGTTGGTCACATTAGGAGAAATTGTCCGCAGCGTGCAGGAAGTTCTGGAACTTCGAAGGATGTCCAAGATGCGGGCATGGTGACACTCGAACTGGAAGGAGATGACGGATTTTATTGCGTCACTGAGAGTCAGAGTGACTCTGATAGCTGGATTTTGGATTCTGGTGCCTCGCAGCACATTTGCTCAGATGCAGCGATGTTCAGTTCACTTGAGGTGACGTCTAGGTCGGTCTTTCTAGGCGACGGCTCAGCATGTGAGGTCACAGGGATTGGGACGGTGAACTTGCGGATGTATGGTGGAGCTGTGCGTAGACTTGAGCAGGTAGACCTGGTACCAAAGTTACGCAAGAATCTGATTTCGTTGGGCAGATTGGACACCGGTGGGTGCAGGTTTGCATCGAGAGGTGGAGTTCTGACGGTGAGGCGAGGGCGCACCGTGCTCATGCGAGCTATGCAGCGCGGTAGTCTGTACCGGCTGATGGGGACCACGATGCGAGGTGGTGCGCCCATGATTTCTGCGGCCGACGGTGTGGATGGTCGAGGTGGTGCAGGGGATCGCCCTTCTGGTAGTCTGACTAGGCGAGTCAGATTCAGCGATCCAGTTGCGTTGACATTCAGGGGTTGAGCCCGAGTAGGGATGAGTCGACTGGAGCAGGTCGGCTGACGCCTCAAGTTCTTGAGGTGGTGCTTAGTGGTGCTTCGTGCAGACTGGTTGCTTCGCGCAGTTGGTGTCCAGTGCAGATGATGCTTCGTGCAGGTGGTGGCGGAACCAGGATATGAGCCAAGGTGGTGTTTGTTGGGTTGACTCATACCCGGTTCAAATGGACCGGGCGCATTAGGAGCAAAAAACAGGCTGCAACGCAGTATTTGAGGTTGCAACCTTTTTTGTGCTGTCTTGAAAGCTGTCCAAATTATAAACTGTTTTTAAAATCTGTCCAAATTAAACAAGTTTTAATTTGGAATGTGCCCCAGTGATTTTAATTGGGAGGTGGTAATGAGAATATAATATACCCATTATTATATTCTTTTCTCTCTTTCTCCCATGAATGGTAACCACAACCCCCTTCCCTGCATTAAAAATCGCAGCCCGCCACCCGCTCTCCAACTGCAACCGCTATCTCTCTCTCTCTCGGCTTGGTGCAGGAGGCTGCTGCCTTGGGATGTCTTGCCGGAGTCGCCGCTGGAGGAAGGCAGCCGCCTGTGTTTGCCGTCGCTGACGTGAAGAGGAGGATAGCCCGCCGTCGCCGTCGCCGTCCTAGTCCAGTCGGCCGTTGCTGTGGAAGGAAGGCGGAGACGGGGTTGTTTTAACCCGGCTGTTTGTGGAGGCTATGGAGAGGAAAAGTTTGCGTTGAGGACGGGCTACACGTTCGTGGCAAGGTCCGGGTCCGAACTTGGAGTTTCTCTTCGGTGGTGGCGGTGGTTGCGGTTGAACGTCGGAAGTTGACGTTGAAGGTTCCGTGAACCTTGTGCATCCGTTAGTCGGATTGCAGTCCCAGATCTTCCATTTCCTGCGGATCGTGCGTGTCTGGCGCATCCGCGTGCGTTTCACCGGACGGTCATTTCTTCACTTGTTTCTTCATTGTAATTGATTTATAAATTATATTATAAATTGTCATTGTCTGTGTTCGTGATTTCTCCTGCAATTATTGGCTATCCCATCACGAAGCCCACAACGACGCATCGAGAATGGACGGAGCCCGTTCAAAGATGCTAGTATATATATATGTTTCCAATTAATTATTTTCAACAATTAAATATATATGATAGGGTCCCCCATAACATTTCCAAGCCGATCCGATCCAGATGCAAAAGGGCCCGATTGGACCAAGGACATGCCGAGAATCGCAAGCACCCGAGAAGACCGGGAAGGCACGCCGACCCGCGATTAAGCACGCGTGGCCGCTCCCCACGCGGGTGGCGTGCGTGCGGGGTGCGCGCGAGCGACCTATGTGCGCCTGGCCTACGCGCGCAGCAGTGCCGCACACGCGACCAACCTGCGCGACCGCCAGGTCGCGCTCCCTCAAGGGTGTGCGCTGCGTGGGCGCACCATCCGCACTGTGTTGAGGGCCCCCGCACCCGCGCGCTGCCGATAGCCCGCACGCCACAGGCAACCTCGCCACCACCGACAGCCAGTGCCGCCACTAGCAAGCCAGATCGCCCCCTTCACCGTCGGCCGCCTCAGGCGGCGGCCGTGGTGTTGGGAGACGACGGCGGAGGCGTTCGTGGTGTTGGGAGGCGACGGTGGCGGCGTCCGTGGTGTTGGGAGGCGACGGTGGCTGCGTCCGTGGTGTTGTGAGGCGACGGAGGCGGCGTCCGTGGTGTTGTGAGGCGGCGGCGGCCGTGGTGTTGAGAGGCGTCGACGGCGGCCGTGCTGCGGGGGCTCCCTTGCGGGCGTGCATCGTGATTGTGCTTAAATAATTTATAGTCCAACCGAATCTGATTAGGAGAATCTCATCATACCTAATCTTAAATGAAATATAAGATTATGTTTCTTTGAGTTTTTATTTCTTCAAAAACTAAGAAACAATTTTTTTTATCCTTTAAATTGTCTTCATTTGAAACTATTAATCGCTATAATGTTGTGCTTGGTTCCAACTATAGAAAGAGAGCTCTATTCAAAAAGGTTATTTTATATTTGTCTTCCACTGTCACCACTTACTCAAAGAGACTCTAAATCAATAAGAGAATACTTGTTCAACACACAAAAGATGTTAATTTTATGTATTTTTGTATAATATTTTAGTTATGTTTTGCACAAATAAAATGTTATAAATGTTGCTTGCAGATAGTGAAAAGTGCAATGCTAATAATGAATTGCTTGCGGATAGACAATCAGTTAAAACAGTACTTATTAGTTTCGGCAAATGCTAATAATGAAAATAACAGTGCTAATAATAACACCCTTATTTTTAGAGTGGTGTTATGTGCAACCCATATATAGCTATGTGCAGACAGTTCAAAAAAATCAAAACCATTAAGGCTCCGTTTGGGGGGACTTATTTTCAGCGGACAAGCGGTTACGATCACATGTACCAGATCTTAATTAAGGCCCGGTACATGCGGTCGTCGTAACCGCTTGACCGCTGAAAATAAGTCCCCCCAAACGGAGCCTAAATCTTCTTTCTAAAGAAATTACAGTGCAAACCATTGAATGACGTCCGTGCCCTAGCGACCAGCGACTCTAGATCTTTCTCGCTTCGCCCCCGCGCCCTAGCGATCTCCAGCCGGAACCAGTGCGAGATCTTCATGCCGTCCACGCCGACGTCGGCTTTCCTTAGCAGCTCCTCCAGTTCGCCCCTGTTCACATACATAATGCCGGCGACTTCCTCCGGATTTGGATTCACCGCTACGCCGTGAACAATGAACAGCAGGTAATCCACAGGTAATCCACTGTGATTTGAAATGGCGGTGTGTGTTGGTCAGTTAATAGGCAGCAGGTTGCAGGAGAAAAGTAAAATGTGAGTTCGATGGAAGGAAAAAAGAGAGGAGAAGAAGAGTTTGATTAGGGCGAAAATGTGATAAATACCGACCAACTTCACCTGTACGAGCTCCGATTGGCAATAAAGAGGATGACTGCAGCAGGTGTTTGTCCATACTAGAGGAAGAGTGGCCTTTGTCATGGCTCTTAGGCTTTGTTTGACGCCACGTTTAGGGAGCGGGCCACCGTGAATTTTTTATAAGCCGCGCCAAACAAAAATCCGGAGACCTCACGGTGACACCAGCCACCGTGTAATCTGACGGTGTGCCGGCGATTTTGAGTCGCGGGAATTTCCCGCGACTCAAAATCGCAGCAGCGCTGCAGCAAAAAGCTGCAGCGCTGCTGTCTTTTTTTAATATATTATAATATATTATTATTATTATAATACATATATATTAATATTATATATATAAGTTATATAAGTATATTAAGTTATATATTAATATATAAATATATATAATATATATGTCATATAATATATATTATAATTTATATTACATTATAATAATATATATTATTATTATATTAAGTTATAGTATAATATATTATTACAAAATATATTGTGTTTCAAAAAGAAATTTTTGATTGAGTTTTTCAAAAAATTTTGTTCATGTAATTGTATCCAACTGGTTGAAAAAGCACTGTAACAGATGTTCTTCCAAACAGATTCATAGATTCTGCCACCATTGTACAAAACAGCTGATTATTTCACCACTGCTTCTCCAGTCGCTGCAGCCGCGCCAAACAGAGCCTTAAAGACAAATATGTCATTGCTTCCTATGATAATGGTGAAGAGGGATTTGGAGAGGTGAGTTTGTTTCTGGCCAACCCCAATTAGCTCTGCCATTGATGCATATGCTGCAGAAAAGTAGTCTATTTGCTGTCCAATTACACACAAAAAAGTTATGAATAGAATTAAGAAGTAATCAAATTAGAGATCGCTTAGCACCATATAGGGGCAACTAGATTGTACCTCACTGAGAGTAAATAGAAAAATGAAGATTTGTAAAGCTTGTTTAGTATAAATGGGATATGATTTGTGACAATTGCTTAGCACCATATAGGGGCAACTGGTCATTAAAGCTGTGAAATTATTTATTATTTAACTTTTTTTCTGTTATTATTATATAAAATTTTAGTGGTGCATTCAAATTGTATGGCTCTTTTGTCTCTAATCTTCCATCCAAGTTAGTGGAATAAAAAATAGTAATAAAAAATTAACTTCATGTTTTGATCCTTTTGTTTTTGTTTTTGTTCCTTTTCCTTAATTTTATTTTTTTTGTGTACTTTTGATTTGTTTTGGTAAGTCTTGGGCTTTGTTTGGCCAGGTGATAGCGGTGTCTATGAACCGTGCTTCATGATCTCACCTAAGCAGCTTCGTTCATTTTTATGTTCAAAACTAATATTCTTATATGGGTGATGGTCATAATCGCTATCATGTCAAACATATATTTTTTGACTTTGAAGTTTTTGTCCAATCTCACGAGAGCAATAACACTGTGTCAAACAAAGCCTTAATAGTTTAATTAAGGGCTTGTTTGGCGTCGTGTTTTTGCTCCAGTGAGTTTGGATAAAACGACTATTGAAAATGTGCAAGTGTGAAATTGGCGGTCTGGATGTGCAGACCGCGCGACTTGAAGACGACTTCAATATGCATGCGGTCTGATTTTGGTAGTCCGCACACTTGTGCGGTCTGGTGGTGTTAACCGCTCTTTCTACTGGCGGTGTCCCTATCGTCTATGACGGTGATTGTACTCTCCTCCTTCACTTACAAATAGGGGTTCCGACCCCCTCATTTGTAATAGAGACCTGGAACGAGAACTGTGAGAATTGAAGGTTGCGGTTAAGATTTTCCAGACCGCGTGACAAGGAGAAGTATCTGCGAAGCTGTGGTTGACAAACTGTGCGACTAACACCGAGCGATTAGGTGACTAGTACTAGCGGTCTGTCTATGGAGTCACAATGTGGTACAACGGACATCAGTTGGAGGTTAATTAAGTAGCTGAGTCGTAGGTTGTGCGACTAGAGCAGTTCTTCCTTGGACGCAGTTCTCAGTTCTCTGGCAGGCGGTTAAAGACCAGGTCACGCGACTTGGTTCTCTATTCTCACGACTTGTGCGGTCTGTACTCCAGCAAGTCCAAGTGCGGTTCGTGGCCTCCTTTGCGGACCGACTTCTGCGGGTTTTGACACTTGCAAGTTGACTTTGCGGTCAGGCAACCTGAAGTCCAGTCATGTGACAGGCAGCCTGGTGCGTCAAGGCGACCTAAGGTGCGAATAGGCAACCTTAGCTGTCTCAATTTTCATTTCGCCAGTTTGTACTTAGTCTATTTTTTAATCTTCATCGGGTGAAATACGAAATCATGTCTCGCGCTTGCATGCCTCGCCTTGTAAAATAGTGAATAAATACAAGTGTTGCTCTTGTTCTTCTTTTCTAATGGTTTAATTATTGCTCTTGGTGGATTGAGAGTGATCCTGTGACCTCCTCTGCTTAAAATTTTGCATGGTATCAGAGGGACAGAGGTTTTAGTAGTCAACCATAAACCAGACTTTACTAAGTATTTTTGGAAGACAAGTAAATCAAGAGATCTAGAATAGAAGGTGGATATGCAACCGGCCTCAGTATTGAGCTGCTAACTCATACCAATTTCAAGAAAAAAAGTTTTGTATGGAGAGCTATCTACTTGACGAGAACCTCTAGGAGGTCGTTGGTGGAGATGACAGACAAGAGGTGGTTGTTGCTGGAGATAATTCTCAGGAACTGAGAGCTTGGAGGAGAACTAATACTAAGGTAGAGTTTACTCTCAAGTGAGCTATCTCACTAGAGTTGTTTGATCACATCATAGGATGCAAGACGACTTATGAGATTTGAACTGCCCTAGATGCGTTGTTCAATAAGAAGAATGTATCTAGGTTACAGTTCCTAGGGAATGAGTTGACGAGAGCCGCTCAAGGAGATTTGTTGATTTCCTCCTTCCTGAAGATGAAGAATCTCTGTGATAAGATCTTAGCACTTGATCCAAACGAGTCCATTTCAGATGCTAAGTTGAAGAGGTATATCATCCGCAGCTTGTGAAAGGAGTATGTGGATTTCATTACCTCGGTGCAGGACTGGGCTAATCAGCCATCGTTGCTGAAGATGTAGAAATTGCTAGCCTCTTAGGAGAGCTTAGCAAGGCGAATGTTTAGGTGTTCTATCTTAGAGTAAGATAGTGATGTTCTTTATTCTGGGAAGAAGAAAAGGTGAGACAAAAAGAAGTCATATGGTGGATATGACGCTTCTACCTCAACACAGTAGGAGAAGAGCAATGCTCCTGATGAAGGTAAGAAGGGAGTACTCAGGTGCTTTCAGTGTAATAAGCTTGGTCACATGAAGAAGTACTGTAAGGTAAATCTTTAGCCAGGACACGTTGTTGAGAGAGGAGGTGGATCCAAGATGGAAGGTGGTGGGGGAGTTGCTTCATGGAAGACATGACAATGTCTGTTGGTGCTTTGGCCTCCATCAACTTCTAGGAGTATTGGAACATTGACTCTGGGTGTGGTCATTACCTCACCGGGGATGAGTCAAAGTTTTTTCTCTTTAGGTGTACTAGGGTAATGATGCTATCATTACAGGTGATGATACAATGCATACATTGGACAGGGAGGGAACAGTCTCCTTGGGCAGTGATAAGAGACCACTCACGCTAAAGAGTGTGTATCATATGCTAGGGATGAGGAAGAATCTATTCTCAATGACCAATGCGGTAGATGTTGGCTACCATGTGATGTTTGGTCCAACATAGGTGAAGTTCCTTCAGAACTTTTCATCAGTAAAGGCTGGCGTCACCCATGATGGGATACAGGTGAAGGATTTATTCGTCTTGTCAACAAGTTCTTATGTTGAGAAGATGAGGGCAAATGACAGCGCTGCTATCTGGCATGAGAGGCTGAGGCATATAGGGATGGACAAGTTGAAGGCTATAACGGAAAAGAGCTTGGTGAAAGGGTTGGCTAGTCTTTCCTCCCTAGGAGACAGTCATGTGTGTGAGGGATGACAATATGGAAAGGCACATCACCTTCCATTTGACAAGTCACTGTCCAGGTGCAAGGCTCATTTGGAGTGCATTCACAATGACTTGATGAGACCGTGCCTCACTCTTTCTCGTTCAGGTAACAAATACATGTTGGTCTTTATTGATGACTTCACTAGGTATACTTCAGTGTACTTTGTGAAGGAGAAGTCAAAAGTCTTCGAGAAATTCTTGGAGTTCAAGGAGATTGTTAAAGACAGGTTGAATCTGCGGATAAGGAGGTTGAGGACAAATAATGGGAGGAGTTTACCTCCCCTGATTTCTTTAACTTATGCAGAAAGCGTGAGATCAAAAGAGAGATCTCTTGTGCACACACTCCTCAACAAAACTGAGTTTTAGAGAGGAAGATCCTCCATCTGGTAGAGACCTGCAAGAGTTGGTTTCATGCCAAAGGTATTCCTCAGGTCTTTTGGGCAGAGGGAATGACATGTGCGACATACGTCATCAACAGGATGCCTTGAGTCATGTCAACATGAAGTCACTGCATGAACTAATTTTTAAGGAGAAGCCCAGCATATCACACCTTCGTGTGTTCGGTTTTACCTGCTACGTGCACATTTCAGAGTAGTTCTTCATTAGCTACGATGCTAAGACAGTGAAGCTTGTCTTCATTAGCTACGATGAGCAAAAGAAGGGTGAAAGTGCATGGATCCTGATACAAGGAAATTTATTATCTTGAGAGATACAATATTTGACGAGCTGACGTCATACCAGAGTAGTTCTTCTGTGAAACTACAAGAGAGCAGGGTAGAAGGAAGAAGATAGGAAACTACTGAAGATCTTCTAGTGGAGCTACCTGTGTCTCTAGGAGCTCCAGCTACATCAAGTTCATGGGCAGGTGCTTATGGTTCTGGAATCTAGGGGATCAAGGCTTCTAGTGTTCCTAATAGAAGAGGCAACTGAAGTGGTGGAGCATGGTTACACTTCGCGGAGGTCAAAGAGGACTATCATACCACCAACTCGATACCGAGACGGTAATTTGGTGAACTTGGCTTCATGCTACTTTATCGGACCTCTGGACGAGCGGGAGCAGTCGTGCTATGAGAATACTAGTGGAGTAAGGGAGTGAGAATATGCCATGGATGAGAAAATGACTACCCTCAGGAAAAACGAAACTTGGAATCTTGTGTGCAAGATAGAAGGCATAACTGCTGAAGATCTTCTAGTGGTGATTGCCTTGGCGGCTTGCAAATGATGAAAGATTTATCAGCTCAACATGAAGAATGTGTTTCTTTATATAGAGATTGACAAAGATATCTTTATTGTGCAACCATCCAGTTATTTTTTTTGAAGATCGGGACATGTTTGCAAGCTCAAGAAATCCCTTTATGGCTTAAAGCAGACGCCTCGGGCCTGGTATGGCCGGATTGTAGAGTATCTATAATACTCGAGTCTGTTCATCAAAAAGAGGGGGGTGAGCTTCGAGTCTTGGTGTTGTTATATGTCGATGATATGATTGTGATGGGAAACTCGGACGAAGAGGTAACAAAGCTAAGGGAGGAGCTATCTATTCAGTTTGAGATAAAAGATCTTGGTGAGCTGCACCATTTCCTTGACCTCGAAGTGGAGAGGAAAAAGAGCGGTGTGCTAGTCGTCCAGAAAGGATATACGGAGCGGATCGTGAAACGGTTCAGCATGAGGGAGGGAAGGAGCAGCTCTACTCAACTTAAAGTCGAGATAAAGCTTCAGTGAGATGAATGAAAGGTTCTTCCAGATCCCTAGGTCTTTCGGGCTCTGGTCAGGAGCTTGATATACTTGATGATTACAAGGCTGAATATTGCTCATGCTGTTGGCAAAGTAAGTCAGTATATGCAAGAGCCAAGGAAGCCTCATCTCATGGTTGCAAAGGGAATTTTAAAGTACGTGAAATCCACCTTGGACATGGAGCTCTTTTATGAGAAGGGAATAGACTTTGACTTGTACAGGTTCATGGATATATGCTGACTATGGTGGAGATGCATATGATCGGAAGTCGACATCTAGGTATGTCTTCATGCGCGGATCGGTAACTATCTCGTGGTACAGTAAGACGTAGGATTCTGTGTTTAGTTCCACAATCGAGGTAGAGTACAAGCATCGTACTTGGCAGCCTAGAAGACCATTTGGCTACGCAGGTTGGTGGAGGATATCCATGAGAAGGTATGAGGTCCTAATCTGCTTCAAGGTGATAATGAGAGTGCTCTGAAGCTGGTTACAAATCTAGTATGTCACGCACGAATTACAGCACATTGAGATCGAACATCACTTTATTCCGGAGAAGGTTCTGGAGGGATCTCTGATGGTGGAGTATGTGCAGAGCAAAGACAACGTCGCTGCCATCTTCACAGAGCTACTGTCGAAGGGACTGATTGAGCGTCTGTGGGGGGTTACTTGGCCCGACTTCCACTTCCCACTTCAAGGGGGAATGCTGAAAATATTGAAGTGTGAAATTGACGGTCTAGATGTGCAGACCGCACGACTTGATGATGGCTGCGAAGTGCACACAGTCTGGTTTTGGTAGTTCGCACACCTGCGCGGTCTGGTGCTGCTTACCGCTCTTTCTGTTGGCAGTGTCCCTATCATTTATGATGGTGATTGTACTCTCCCCCTTCACCTATAAATAAGGGTTTTGACCCCCTCATTTATAAGAGAGACCTGGAACGAGAACTGGGAGAACAAAAGGTTGCAGTTAGGATTTTCCAGACCGTGTGACAAGGAGAAGTATCTACGAAGCTGTGGTTAGCGAATTGTGCGGGTAGCACTGAACGACTAGGTGACTAGTACTGACGGTCTATAAGTGGGTCTCAGTGTGGTACAACAGGCAGTAGTTGGCAGTTAAGCAGCTGAGTTGCGGGCTGTGCGACTGGAGTAGATCTTCCTTGGGTGATATTCTCAGTTCTCAGGCAGGTGGTTAAAGACCAGGTCGTTCGACTTGGTTCTCTGTTCGCGCGACTTGTGCAGTCTGCACTCCAGCAAGTCCAAGTGTTGTTTGTGGCGACCTCTGCGGACTGACTTCTGCGGGTTGTGACACTTGCAAGTTGACTTTGCGGTCAGGCAACCTGAAGTCCAGTTAGGTGACAGGCGGCCTGGTGCGTCCAGGTGACCCGAGGTGCGAATAGGAGGCCTTGACTGTCTTAGTTTTCAATTCGCCGGTTTGTACTTAGTCTATTTTTTGATCTCCATCGGGTGCAACGTGAAACCATGTCTTGCGCTTGCATGTCTCGCCTTATAAAGTATTGAACAAATACAAGTGTTGCTTTTGCTCTTCTTTACTAGTGGTTTATTTCTCTTGGTGGGTTGAGAGTGATCCCGCGACCTCCCCTGCTTAAAATTTTACAACAACTAACAACGATTGTGGCCGCCACCGAGCAAATTAAAAGAACTAATTTATAAATGTGCGAGGTCGGGCATTGACGAACGACGATTAATAACCACTGCATTCACGACCGCTACGCCAAACAAACCCTAATTACAACTACCATTATTATATCGATATAGTTTGTGAATATACACTAAAGCATGAATCATCCCAATAAATCTTCGTCCTTAAACCCTAATTAAAGGTACTAATGGTAGACTCTTTTCTTCATTGAAGGAGGGATATTTTGTGGGTAGGAATATGAACTATAGGATCTTCATGAAGGAGCCTTATAATTCTGCTTTCACCACAATCTCACCATCATATGCCGAGTAACTCCGCAGACGGGCAAAAATTTCCGTACGTGTAACATACCAAGAGGTAGGGGCGAAAATCATTTTTGGGGCAAACTTATAGTCTTTTTTAAGAAATAAATTATGAAATATTAATCTATGTATTGTTACGATCATTTTAAGATCTCGTATGTATATATTTTGAGGAAAAAATATAGTTGTAAATTATTATACTTATTTTACAACTGTATTTTATTCAGAAATTGCAGTTGTACTTTACAATTATAAATGACGTTAGAACTATAATTCTTGCTTAAAAAAAAAGGTCCAGTACCTCATTTTCCCAAATACTTCCAATTATATACAGATTCATTAATCTTATATTCACAAGTCTCTGGTATCAAGTGATAAAGAAGAATGCACTCAAATACAAATGATGGAGAAACACACTTTTTCTAAGACTCAATGATGGAGAATTAAAAGCTGAGGTTAATTTCTTCCCCTCTCTAAGGAGTGGGATTACGTGCCAAATAATGTAAGCTCATGGATGTGATTCCATCCAAACCGTCTCAAGCACGTCTCCGCACGCTCCATGCTTCTGTCGGGACCACTAAGTCTCCTCAGTGTTAGTAGACCAAGCCCGACAGAGCACCCAAATTTTGTGTGCCCCGCACCTCCAGCAGTTTACAAGAGCAACTTCAGAGCCCGCGAAGGACCGACCGCGCGCTCAGCTGCATCCCGGCGTGCAGTACACACAGAACTCCCAGCGTCCTCGACTCCGCAACAAGCTCGTCGGGTGGCGGCGAGTCAGCCATTCCAGACTCATCAAAGTGCAACAAGAGACAAACCACAGAGAATACGACGCGCATGACGTGCCGCTCGAGTTTCCAAGCCCTAGACACCAGGGCGAGAGTAGCGAGTCGCCCCCACTTCCGAGCATCAACAAAGGACTTCAAAGCGGGGCCAGTGCATCGCTGCCCACAACTCACAAAGAAATACTTAGCTCTGAGAGTGGTGGCCCGTCACCCTCCGAGTCCTTCCCACTCTCTGTCTCTCCACAATTGTAACGAGAGGCGGCCTGTCGCCCTCGAGTTCTTCAAGAATGACTTGTACAACAACCAACAAATAGTGGGGGTTTGGCCGACACAGATCCGACCACGTGATTTTTCACCTAGTTGACTGATTTTCCACGTTAAAAAAATCTTTTTCCAGCTTTTTACTTGCTGTGATTGTTGGCGTGCTCGAACGCTCCTAAACTAAGGCAGTTCAATTTAGTCCGATTTACCGGAGCCTCGAGCTAGCGATCCCCAAACAATATGAAATAGAAGATCTACTATATCCTCAATAAAAAATGATAACTAAAAGTAAGAAAAAAAAACTAATTTTGTTCTTAAATCAGCTATTCCTGTGGAACACTAAAGCATCCTAGCTAGGGTCTTACTATCCAGGAACGGATAGCCGCTCTTTGTAGACATGTCTATTTTATCGAGCCTCTCTTAGACAATAAAAACATACCCTTTTTTCCTTTTACAAAATCATGGGACTTGAGTACAAGATACAAGCTGAAGTATACAAATAAATAGAGAAGAAATACAAAAAAATATACCTGAAATAGAAGATCTACTAAATCCTCAATGCAAAAATGATAACTAAAAGTATAGAAAAACCTACTTTTGTTCTCAAATTTATAAGCTGATCTGCTCAATATCTTGCCTCACATATGCACACAGTGCTGCAGCTGCAGTGATTTGAAAATTTCTCCACAGTTTATTCAAAGCCAAAATTCATGTGTATGGCTAAATAATACAATGTTTTATAATCTTGGGGATGAGTCAGGGATGAGAGCACAAATAAACTTTCTCCTGAGCTGACTCTGTCCTTGTCACCGTGCATTGATCAAATTTCCCACAGATTATCGTCGAAATTGATACCACAATCCCGTTCTTCTCCATCGTCATCATCACCGTCATCTATTTACAACAACTCCTTTGTTTTGTATGCAATTCCTGGCCGGCGAGTCTTTCAGGCCCGAAGAATCTCTCAGATGACGTCGAATCCATTAAGCACCTCAAATTCAACGGTGAAGGTCGCTCGCACGGGCCTGTGATCGGAGTGTTTGGATTCACATCTATCATATCCAGTTTGTCGCAGTCCTCTTCCATGCCAAATTATGCGGTCGCACCTGCAGATTAGTTCGATCAGATTTATGATCTTATTTGATATATGTAGAGGTTTGACACGGGGAGAAGAGCTGACCATGCCGGCGCGCGTTTTTTCAGACATTTCTGAGCTCGGTGACTCCCGTAGTATTCGTCGGAATTCGGATAATATTTATACGTCGGGAGGAAGTTGATTTCGCCTTCGCGCCAGCCTTCAAATGCTCCTCCTTCCATCATCTCCATCTTCAACTGCACATTCAGATTCATCTAATCAGGAGTCATCTTCAACCATCATAAATTATTTTCTTTTGTAAGTTCAAAAATCTCATAATTCCCCCCATTCTACAGCTCCGTTTGGGGGGACTTATTTTCACCGGTCAAGCGGTTACGATCGCATGAACCGGACCTTAATTCCGGCTCATGCGGTCGTAACCGCTTGACCGGTGAAAAAAAGTCCCCCAAAACATAGCCTACATTTTGGTAGCTATTGTGGTGATATCATGAGTATACTATCAAACTTATACTCGAAAATCAAAGCACAGAAGACACATATTTACATGGTTCATCTCAAAATAAGCTATGTCCACAGACATCAACATTCTGTTTTTCACCGGATCAAGAATAGAGGCGATTACATGAAAGTTGACAAATTTTCAGTTTTCCGAGTACTCCAAATTACCCTTAGAACGAGATGTAGTTTATATAATACTTCGTACATTTATAAAATTCTTGAAATGACTAAGGCTCTGTTTGGGGGGAGTTATTTTCACCGGTCAAGCGGTTACGACCGCATGAACCGGGCCTTAATTAAGGTTCTGATTCATGCGGTCGTAACCACTTGACCGGTGAAAATAAGTCCTCTCAAACGAAGCCTAAGTTGACGAAATTTTTCGGAATAGTTATAAGAATATAGATTTAACTTAAAGAACGGAATCAATCTCCGACGCAACACAAATAAATGAGAAATAAATACCCTAAAATACGAAGCCAACCCCCGCAACCGCAATCTTCTACACATTAATCCACATGATGCACCGCCAAAACATTTTGCACCATTGCGGTGCCAAATGGGGCCTCAAGGGTACCCCAAAACGCACCCTAAGGCTCCATTTGTCTCCTCCGCAGCGCGCGGCGGTTCCCCGTGCCGAACTACTCCTATATAATAAAAATACAGCGGGTTAAAAGCTTGTACCTGATCTTTCTCCAGCAAAATGCTCCAATCCTCTTGCAGCACTAATGCCCTTGTCTCCTCCTCCGGCAATGAAATTCTATAGTTCAGGTCGCCCAGCATAATCACTCTCCTGCTCCAAGAGATTAATTAATTAATCAATCAATTAATTGCTTAATTAGCAGGCTTAATTTGTTTGTTATGGAAGCAACTTGGTAATTTAATAATTTATATAAAATAATAATGCTGAGTGGGGGGAGAGATTTATAATAAATTTCATAATAATAATTGGAGACAGCAGGTGGGTTTCTATTTACATTTATAAATAGCTATTGTGACCAAAAAGCTCTTCGCTGCTACTGGCTACTATTTGATGGCGTCATATCCGGTGCTATTATTTAATTAATTAATGTGCAAGTAGGTTTAATTAAATTATCGCCTTCTTCATTTTATATAAGTATTATTATATCATGTAATAGTGATTTTTTGACAACTGAGGCAAGTGTTTAGTTTTATAATATTCTAAAGTACATGATTACTTCCCAAATTTAAATAATAATCTCCCATAAATTAATTCAATGTCATGACTTTCATATTCTCAATTCATTAATAATTTAAGAAATAACAGGTGTTTAAAAAAAAAATTTAAGGCATATTTGGAAGGGTTGCGGCGGAGCGATTGATTTGAGGCTCCACTTGTTTCCTAGTTTTTTTGTTCCATTTTTAGGTGGGGGAAAAACAGCAAGACTCAAAATATCTATTTGATAAATCTCTATTTTTCATTCTTAACGCTCAAAATTGTATTTTTTTTATTCTTCACCAACGTCATCACAGCTCGAAACAAATTGTTAGGATCTGCTGAACCTCCGCACCTTTTTTTTCACTCCAAAATCCGGGTCAAGGGTTGGAGGGGCGGAGCTAATATAAGTACGAGTGGACCGTCTGGGTAGGCGGTGTGGGACTAATCGAGCATGCCTATTTTTGGTTCATGCTGACCGTCCAACATGATCCGTTTGGTACGACAGTGGCGGTCATGAACACGGCGGTTATGAACCATCGTTCGTCAACACCCGACCTCACTTAAGGAACTCCGATCCATTTATATTCAAAACTAGTTTTATTTTCTTAGGTTCTGTTTGGCACGGTGGTGTCAGTGATGAACATGGAGGTTAAATTGTCATTTGTTAACGCCCACCTAAGTAATTTCATCCACTTTTATGTTCAAAGGGATGATATTTGTTAGGTGATCCATAACGAATAACGGTTTAACTTATGCATTTATGAACGCCATCATCATGCCAAACGGAGCCTTAAGCTCCGTTTGGGGGGACTTATTTTCACCGGTCAAGCGGTTACGTCCGCATGAACCGGACCTTAGTGTGATCATGGCCGTTGTCATGCCAAACATATCTTCTATGATGTCCGCATTTATGTCCAAATTTGAAAATAAAACTTTATTTCTGAATGAAGCTCCCAGCTTGTGGTTTGAATCAGACATGACATAACATCTGAATTTTTAAAAAAGCCACAACTGAGAAGAAACGTTCAAACAAATTACAGAGCCTTAATAACTTTATTTACAGGCAATAGATCACTATAAACTATGAAAATATCGATCTTAAATTGAATTAGCCATGATTAAATTTAAAATAAGACTTAGGTTTCGTTTGGGAGGACTTATTTTCACCGGTCAAGCGGTCATGACCGCATGAACCGGACCTTAATTAAGTCCCGGTTCATGCGATCATGACCGCTTGAATTAAGGTCCGGTTCATGCTGTCATGACCGCTTGACCGGTAAAAATAAGTCCCCCCCAGACAGAACCTTAGACCCCGTTTGACACGATGGTAGCCGTCATGAACGCGGTGATTAAGGATTGTCACTCGTGATGCCCAATCTCACCTAAAGATCTTAATTCATTCACTTTATGTTCACAAGTTGTCTTCTTTTCTTGCTTGCAGTCATTCTATGATGTAGATGTTTTTTGAATCAAAATATAAGAATAGTTTTTGTTGTGAAATCGGATCGAGTTAAGCCGCGGTAGCGCAACGGAATTTCACGAATGAGCAAGAACCAATATCGCGCAAAATAAAATACGGAACGAGATTCTAGCATACACAGACGACACAAAAGATTACGTGGTTCGGAGATGGGCTCCTACGTCCACGGGGAGAGCGCGCCAGAAAGATCCACTAAAGTAAGAAAGTTACCGATTACAATAGACCTCAATGGGTCGAACAGAGAAGGAAAACAAAAAACAACACAAAGAAAACTGAAACTGGAGCTGTCGGATTTCCGACAGCGCTATCGCCCGGAACGTTGCTCCTCCTGAGCAACCAAAGTGCGCGCGCCAAGCTCGGCCGGAACTCCCTCCAGACCACCGTGCTCCTTCGCCGCCGCGCCTGATGCCTGTCTCGTTGCTGCTCTGCCACCGGGCCCAAAACCTGCCGCCGCTGCCTGAGACGAAGTCGAAGCCGCCGGAATTGCGCCGCCTGAAGCTCTCTGTTCACAAATTGGATCTCACGGATTTCCTCTCATCATCGGTCATGACAGCTCCCCTATAAGTAGCAACAAAAAACCCCTCTCAATTAGGAGATAATCTAATATAGGAATGAAGAATAACCGACCATCAAATAACTTCCCAAATAAATTAGGATTGCCCAAAAATGATTTGCCCGGATTAGGAATGAGGAGCCCCAAAATAAATTCTCATCTAAATGATATTCCTATATTGAGATAATCCTAAACTAGAAATGAAAAACTCCCACGGATCGGTGACATGGCGCGATCCGGACGATTCGTGCGCGTGTGAGGTGTCACGATCCTAACAATCTCCACCTTGACGCCTCACGCAAACGAAACTCCACCTTGACGAACGTAACTCAACCTTCAGCTTAAATCTCCACTACTGGCGACTACGAGCCCCCTCTCCCTGGGGCCTAACCGCGATCAACGCGCATCAGAATGAGTCAAGTCAAGACCGCTCTTGAACTTGACTCCAGTCACTGGACTTCCTCGCAAGTCCGTACTAATATCCCTCCAGGATATCTCCCGCAACTTCCTGCCTCTACCTCTACCGAACTCCCTCAACTCCCGGTGGCACACCCCGACGTGCTTCGCCCTTGCCCTATAGACCGAGTCTTTTGCAAGACGACTCACAATCAACCTCTCACTGTGCGACTCCACCTTCTCCTGAGTGATCATGAGTTCCCTGGTGGCACCCTTGAACCGGATGGCTCCCTTTGCGGCGTCTGAGCTCTCCTGAGATGACTCTCCGCCCACGGATGCGAAAAATTTACCTCCATCAAGGTCCTCTCTCTGTGCACACGCCCTCGCCACGAAACCTGCCCTGCTCCTCCGCCGGTCCTTCCTAGCTTTCTGCTGAGAGCGGATCCTGCTCTCTATAGCTCTATCGAAGGAACCGCGATCTGGGGAGATCGCATGAAATGCATATGCTACTGTGCCCTGTAGCTCGAGAGACGGTTTGAACTCTCTCCTCGCATCTCTCCTGGCAGTCGTGGTGCCAATCAGTCTATAGAGCGACCCGAAACGCTCTCCTCTCAAGACTGTCTGCGCGCCTCTTCTGACCTCCAAATATCCGCCGTTACCGGTAAAAGAATACCCGGCGGCCTCCAGAGTGCCTAACGAAATCAAACTCTTCTCAAATCAGGCACATACCGAACGTCGGTGAGGGTCCTAACCACTCCGTCAAACATCCTGATCCTGATGTTACCGACTCCCAATATCTCGCACTCTGAAACGTTCCCCATCCGAACTCGACCACCCTCATATTGCCTAAAGCTGGAAAACCACTCTCTGTTCGGGCACATATGGAACGTGCATCCTGTATCCAAGATCCAGGAGCCTGTGGTCTCAATGCTGGGTGCAGCATGAAGAGCGTCGGCATCGCTCTCATCCTCAGATGCCACCGCAGCCAAATCTGGCTCATGCGCCTGCTCCTTGATCTTCAGCTTTGGACACTTGTCCTTCCAGTGCCCTTCCTCTTTACAGTAGTGGCACGTGTTCCTGCCTACGGACTTTTCCCTAGGTCGGTTTTCCCGCTTTCCTTTCCCTCTCGATCTACCACTCAATGTGTCTTTGCTCTTCACGAATAAGCCTTCGTCGGCCCTAGGGCCCGACTTGCTCCTTGTTTCGTTCGAGAGCAGCGTCGTCATCACTTCTTCCATTTTCAGGGTATCCTTCCCGTAGAGGATAGTGGTGACCAGATGATCGAAGGACCTCGGCAATGAAGACAACAGGAGAAGAGCCTGGTCTTCCTCCTCGACCTTAACGTCCATACTCCGCAACTGTGAGACGAGCTTGTTGAACACGTTCATGTGATCTAGCAGTTGCGAGCCCTCCGACATTCTCAGGCTGTATAGCTGCTTCTTCACATACAGCTTATTCGTCAGCGACTTGGACATATATAGCTCCTCGAGCTTCTTCCACAAGTCCGCCGTCGTCTCAGCATCCACCACGTTGTACATCACCTCATCGGCCAAACACAGCTGAATCGTGCTGATGGCCTTCAGATCGAGCTCCTCCCATTCGTCGTCCTTCTTCCCGGACTTCTCCTTGCCGAGGAGAGCCTTGTGAAGGCCTTGCTGGACGAGAACGGCCTTTATGCGCTTCTGCCAAAGGCCAAAATCAATCTTGCCGTCGTACCTAGAAATCTCGAATTTTGCCGACATTGTCTTGCTCGCAGAGCTACTGGGCGATCAAGATGATATTCGCGGAACCGATCTGAGAAGATAGGGAGCGGACCAATGTCGTCACCCACCGTTGACCCAAATCAGAAAACCGGAACGTCCAGACGATCACCCCCGCAGAACCTGCCTCTGATACCAATTGTTGTGCAATCGGATCGAGTTAAGCCGCGGTAGCGCAACGGAATTTCACGAATGAGCAAGAACCAATATCGCGCAAAATAAAATACGGAACGAGATTCTAGCAGACACAGACGACACAAAAGATTACGTGGTTCGGAGATGGACTCCTACGTCTACGGGGAGAGCGCGCCAGAAAGATCCACTAAAGTAAGAAAGTTACCGATTACAATAGACCTCAATGGGTCGAACAGAGAAGGAAAACAAAAAACAACACAAAGAAAACTGAAACTGGAGCTGTTGGATTTCCGACAGCGCTATCGCCCGGAACGTTGCTCCTCCTGAGCAACCAAAGTGCGCGCGCCAAGCTCGGCCGGAACTCCCTCCAGACCACCATGCTCCTTCGCCGCCGCGCCTGATGCCTGTCTCGTTGCTGCTCTGCCACCGGGCCCAAAACCCGCCGCCGCTGCCTGAGACGAAGTCGAAGCCGCCGGAATTGCGCCGCCTGAAGCTCTCTGTTCACAAATTGGATCTCACGGATTTTTCCTCTCATCATCGGTCATGACAGCTCCCCTATAAGTAGCAACAAAAAACCCCTCTCAATTAAGAGATAATCTAATATAGGAATGAAGAATAACCGGCCATCAAATAACTTCCCAAATAAATTAGGATTGCCCAAAAATGATTTGCCCGGATTAGGAATGAGGAGCCCCAAAATAAATTCTCATCTAAATGATATTCATATATTGAGATAATCCTAAACTAGGAATGAAAAACTCCCACGGATCGGTGACATGGCGCGATCCGGACGATTCGTGCGCGTGTGAGGTGTCACAATCCTAACAAGTTTTATGATGTAACAGTGAGGCAACAAGTTAATTGTTGGCATCTGATCTCGCTGAAATCAAATCTAGTCATTATTAGAGCTCCTAAAACTACTATGATAGAGTGTCTTAGACATGAAATTATAATTTTGCCCTTAACCCAGGATTACGACACCACGTGTCGACTCACACCGCATGCAATTTCACATCATCGTGGCACGGAAGGAGCCTCGGGAATGAACACCGAGGACCAAGCCCAACCGTCCACTTACGTCTCTTCTCAACATTACCAAACCAGCGTGGTCAAACCCCGCACTTACACCCTTTCACAACCCCGTGCCCCAAGGTACTTAAGGGTTCATTATCAGTGTAAGGGTACTTCACACATCCATCATCTAAATACCACAACCATTTATTCGTAACAGTCATTACCAATTATATTCAGCATGTTCAAGCCAAACTCATCATTATTCAACACATCACCACTATCAAGTACGTCCTCAATATTTCACATTTTTAAATCATTCCTACCATACCAACCGTCAATCCATTCGCCAGTCATATGCAGGGCGAATCTACACTCAGACGCGGTAGGGCACGTGCCCGACCGATATTTCCGCCTAAAAACCCTAGGTATTCCGTATTCCCGATTCCGTCACTGCCCGCAGTCCCGACGTCCAGCAGTCCCGGCGTCCCGCCCTTCCCCAGTTCCACCACTGCACACTCCCGTAGTTCCGGCGTCCTGGTCCCGCACTCCCGTAGTCCCGGCGACCGGCGTCCTGCACTCCCGCAGTCCCGGCGCGGCGGCGTGACCGGCATCCCGCACTCCCGCAGTCCCGGCGACCGTCGTCCCGCACAAGCAGTAGCGGCCAGCGAGCAAGCTTCAGGAAGCCAGGAACAACTCTGCTTCTAGCGATTCAGCGACTCCACCTCCGCCGGGAGAGGCTGAATCTTGTTCCCTAATCCAGTTGAGCCCTAATTCAGCGGCTCCACCTCCCGTGAGTCGGTGACTGCTCGCTGAAATACTGTAGTTATGAGTTCATTTCTTTGTTTTTTTTAAATCTCCATATATACATAATACTTAGAAAAGTTGAAAATGTTTTATTGTTGTTCTTGCTATGCATGCTTCATTGATTGTTAACCAACCTTGGCTCCATAGCTTGATCATTCTTCTGTAGGCTCTGGTTATTATAGACAGGAAATTAAGCCCTCGTAGGATTTGGATCATAGCAGCACTTTTTAATTTCCTCACTAGGGCTAGCATGTGTATCCCCCCCCCTCTTTTGATTTTTGATTTCTATGCAACTAGAGCCTGCAACTGCTGAAGCCTAAGCAGGGGAGTGGTGATAAAGTTTTTTTTCGCTCCTGTTAAAATGATACGTATGTTAAAATTTATTGTGCCCGACGACATCAAAATTTAGTTCCGCCACTACATATGTTAACTAAAGAGTGATCACTCAACTAATTAACAAGTTATGATGAACACTTAAAATTATTTTAAAGACTTAATCACGTTGAATGATTAACAACCATAACTTTTAAATATAAGTCTATGTTATAAATTTTTAATATAAGTAAATATAATAGAAAATACATTATATTTTTTTTTATAACGTTAAAAATATAACTTAATACATATTATTTAAATTATGTAAAATTTTATATATTCTAATAAAAAAATGCCGTGATTTTGATTGTGGAGCAAATTGCATGGGGTTTACGAGCGAAAAGAGCGTTGTTATGTTAGGGCTCTGTTGTAGCCGAAGCACTACAACATGGGGCATGTTGGGGGGGGGGGGGGGGGGCACTCCTGTGTGTGTATTAGAGTTGAGCATATTATTCGAAACTCGGAAATCGCTCAAATAATGAGCCGAATCGGAATCGGTTAAAATTGATTCGATTCAATTTGACTCGAATCTGACTTCGAGTCGATTTCGAGTCAGTCCTGAATTACTCGAAACATGATTCTAATCAACTCGAATTAATTAAAAATATTATATATTTATTAATGTATTCTTATTTAAAAATTAAAGACAATAAATTTAACTCCAAATAAAAAGATTGAATGTTTTAGGTGTTTCGTTTTCTATATTTATAGGTTGTCCAATTTAATTTTAAGCGTGTATTAGAGTTGAGCATATTATTCGAAACTCGGAAATCGCTCAAATAATGAGCCGAATCGGAATCGGAATCGGTTAAAATTGATTCGATTCAATTTGACTCGAATCTGACTTCGACTCGATTTCGAGTCAGCCCTGAATTACTCGAAACATGATTCTAATCAACTCGAATTAATTAAAAATATTATATATTTATTAATGTATTCTTATTTAAAAATTAAAGACAATAAATTTAACTCCAAATAAAAAGATTGAATGTTTTAGGTGTTTCGTTTTCTATATTTATAGGTTGTCCAATTTAATTTTAAGCCAACTAGAAATAAAGAGAAAAATTGCTCAATTTCGAGTCGACTCAATTCGATTTCGAGCCGACTCGGAATCGACCAATTACAAGTCATCTCGACTCGATATTGATTTCGATTTCGAGTTGATTTCGAGTCAATTTAGAGTCAAGTTCGAGTTGAAAATTTCGATTTCGAGTCGAGCCAAAATAATTCGAACTCGACGGTCTTACCCCTAGTGTCTATACATAGCATTTATATTTACAATTTATTCCTAAACTTGTCGTGTAGTAAGAAATACTAAAACAGGAGAGGGCTTATATGTCTTTTCCCTGAATTCTAGGAATAATGGGTACAATTTTTTTTTGTTTAATATAATTAAAAGATCTGCATTAATTAATTTGTAATTTGTGGTTAAGTGGTTGACGAGCTTTCACGACAAAAAGGCGTCGTATAATAACATGATAATGGCGACCCAATAATGAACACTTTACTATATAAAAAATGCACAAGAAAATATATAATTAAAATTTATAAATAATTAACAAAAAAAATAATTTGAACTACATGTCTATCTTCTCATAAACAGTGAAGCATTCGAGCATCTTTAAATTTTTTGATTAGATCGATTTGACAAATCATTGAAGTCGGGCTTTGATTAGATCGATTTTTTTTAAGTGCAGATTGAAAAATTATAAGTGCGGGCTCGAGAACATCATCGACGACATCAACGGTGGGCGTCACTTTCGTTACAGACTCTGAGCGCCATCGCGTCTCCACCCCTCCCTCGCCGCTTCTGGCCCGAAGTTCCCCGACTTTCCACTTAACCTCACCCCTACATAACCCACACCTACAATTACTTCTTGATGAAGAAGGTTTCCTCAAGTTTCAAGGACTCAACTTTAGGATGTAGATGCTGAAGAATCAAAGGGATAGATTTGATTTGCACATATTGGATTATTTCAGCCAAAATTCACTTCTAGAAGATGATTATTACCATGTGTGTCGACACCACGCCTGCAAATATCGTCGGAGATTACCTCCACATCGACATCGAGTTTATGCATGCTAAGATTGTTGATTGATGTTGAAAGCATCAACTTGCTCGTCTTCGCAATAGTAAGACCCGGCGGTATCGCAAAACTACAACATGGAATCACTGATAATGTCGCTCGAAGCATTCAGATGGTGATCAAAGTGAAATAATTACCTATCCGTTGCCCCTAGGTGGGTATAAATAGGCAAACCCTAGGAGTTTCTATGAGTATCGGATATCCGTGTATCCGAATCGACCCGTTAAGTCTCCGAACCCGTTAATTATCCAAATATACACTAACAATCACATCTTCGAGTCTCTTTCTGAAAGGAAGAAAGAATTCTTTGATTGAATGATCGAAGGAACCCGCGACAAGCAACTCTACTGAGATGGCTTATCATGTCTCAAGCAGCCAACAAACACTTTTGTCCATACAATGAATTCCTCCCTTATTAAAAGTTAAGCTACTTTAGAAAAAAAGTGTCTGCCAATTTCTTCTATTTCATCAAATTGGAAAGAAGTTGATATGTAAAACTCTTAACATATATATTAAGATGCATGCATGAGTTGTTATTTCTCAAAGATGAATGTTCCCCCTCATTGCTTGACTTTGTTCATCAAAACTTACTGTATATATGTGAGGGAATTAATTATATGTTCGCACGTGTTGAGACCGACTCATTAGGTTTCGCGTCACTTTAGGGTATGTCTCTACGCTGGAGATACTATAAATGATCATTCCACATCTGATGAGTCATTGTGCACTATCTTGAGCGGAGCCTCAACACGGTCTACCAAGAGCGATGTGCGATTTCCCAACAGTTATATTATCTTTTAATTTAGTTTTTAAGTTTTTATTGCTACCATATTGACCATATATATAGGGGCTTGATAATTATCAAGATAAGTATAATATAATATATACACACTTCCACACACAAACACACTATTAATTACCCAAATTTCTCCTAAGAAAAAGCAAAATTGCAGGTTGCACCCCTCTATCTTTTGGAATTACAACTCTCTCCTTACATTTCATAGCTTGCATGTACATAAATACTCCCCACGAAGCTATCCTTTGCGGCCTTTATGCTACGAAAAGTAAACTTGTAGGGTAGAGTTTTGTAACTTTGAAAGATAGAGGAATGCAACCTATAATCCCCCAAACTTATGGGAGAGTCGGATTAAAGGGACATATATCTATATATTTGTAGAGAGAAAGAGAAAGGGAGGAGTGATGGAAGGACTTACTCGTGATCATTCATCTTTGTGGGCAAATGAAGGGATGGCCCGGAGGGGAATATAGTTCTTGAGATGATTTCCAAGGCGTTTGAATTCCTCAGCATCTCATCCTCTTCCCTCGCTCCGGAAGCCAGATGACAACAAACTATGCATAAGCTTGTTTCGTGCAATGAGAATCTAACTGACACCGATCCCTGCGTAGATCATGCAATATTAACAAGTGCTCCATATAATATATACATATAATTCATTATGTCTCAGATTTGTGATTTTATAATCACTTTTCATAAAACGTTTTATATGAACAAAAAAAGTCATATTTTTTAGAAATCTTCTGGTTCTTATTTGGAGGCTCAACAATGATACTAAATGAACTTATAAGTAATTTTGGAGTGCTTTAAAATTTTAAACTAGTGTGAAAAAAAAGGGAATTTAATTTATTTCAAACTTAAACTAAAATTGTGATACAAATTTAAACATTTTACCATTAATATAATTATATATGACCTTTTTAAATTTCTTCTTCCTAGCAAAGAGGTGTGCGATTTTGTTAAATTTGGAACAAACAAACAATACCACCCTTAAATAGTTTCAAAAATCTGAAATCAAACCGAACTTTACAAATCATTAAAATTTAGAATTGAACCAAAATCAAATCACCCTTAAATTGTGATACAAATTTAAAAATTTTACCTTTAGTATAATTATGACCTTTTTAATTTTTTCTTCCTTGCAAAGAGGTGTGTGACTATAGCGGTGTAATGATTCGATTTTGTTAAATTTTGGAACAAAGTAGCAAACAGTACCACCCTTACATAGTTTCAAAAATCTAAAATCAAGCCGAATTTTACAAATCATTAAAATCTAGAATTGAACCAAAACCAAACCGCTCTTACATAATTCAAAAAATCTAAAATTAAACCAAACTGAATGATTTAGTTTAAATAGTTTAAAAATTATAAATATAAATATATAATATAGAACCGAGTTAAAAAATTAAATGACATATATGACTTTTATGAAATAAAAATTGAAACATAAATATGTTATTATATTATTTGAAATTGAAAATGATTTATATAAATAATTTTACGATATAATAATATTATTATATTACAAATATAATGATATATAAAATTTATATTATGTAATTTATATGGTTTGGTTCGATTAAGTTTAATATTAAGAATTATAAATCAAACCAAAAAATATGATTTTTTAAAAAAAAAATTGAAATTTTAATGGAACCGCCGCCTATAATCGAAGGTTCTGATTGATTTTTACTTACACTCATACGTGCGTGTGTGGTTCAAATTAAGTCAACACAGATTAACAACTAAGACCCAAATCTAAGAACCACGTCATTAAAAAAAATTATTTATTAATTTTCAACTTTGAAAAATAACCAACCGGCTATCAAGTTTTAACCTTGTTTAGCTGGACAGCACTATTACGAAACAGCCCTTTAGTTTGTACCTTATTTCCAAGGCAGCCCAGGACGCCGCAGCCCACACAGGAGACACTCGGATGGTGAATGAATGGCAAAATATCATCCCTCACCCACACAGAAACCATGATCCCCACCATCTGTTTGCTAACGATGCAGCGAAAGCTACCCAAACGCTTATTCAGCGTTCTCCTGATTATCAAATTCCACTTGGCGAACATCTTCTTCTTCTCCCACCCGAGAACACTTTTCGCGCTCAGGGGCACCACCTCCTGAAACCTGCCATTCAAATACTCACCGCTTAACGGCTATAATTATCGAAGACATTCAAAATTTTACCGGCTAACGGCTATAATCACTCTGTTTCGTAGCAATTAATAATTACTCTGCTTCGTACGTACCCTGTAACATAGATGTCGTAGCAATTGTTCTTCGTGTCCAGAAATTCCTCCAAATTTAACTCGTCGTCGGGTGGGATGCCGCCAACGTTCCATGTGCTCGCAAATAATCTGGTTTTGTATATATACGAATGGATGAATGAATGTACGAGGTTAATTTTATGTCGACGAAGGCTCTGTTTTGCCCTGTTTTTGCTCCGGCGAGTTCGGAAAGAAAATCCATTCTTATTTTATAAAAAAAAACTAATTTTGATAACTGTTGTGACCCCCCAGCCCAAAATAAAGCTTATTTTGAACGTAAAAGTGGATGGAGCTCACCTAATGAAAACTAGATTGATTTTGCCTCTGTTTGGCGCTGTGATAGTGGTCGTAAATGTATGGATTAAACTGTCATTCATTAGGGATCACCTAACAAATATCATCCATTTGAACATAAAAGGAATGAGGTTTCTTAGAGGGGCGTTAAAGAATGACAATTTAAACTCCATAGTCATGACTGCCACCGCCGTGCCAAACAGAGTCTTTCTTAGATGAGGTCGGGCGTTCACAAATGATGATTCGTAATCACTGCATTCATGACCGTCACCGCCCCACCAAACGGAGCGAAAATGAGCGAGAAACGGATGGTTTTGTAAGCGATCAAGATCACCTGTATTTGACAGACTCTGTTTCTACAGGCAGCAGTAACTTTGAACCGATCGGCTCTTCTGGACATGACCGGCGATCATGGAGGTCGGCTATGGCGGGGAAGTCGGCGACGAAGGAGTTGCTGAAGAATGGCCTTCGAAGCACCTTGTTGGCCACCAAAATTGGCCACATAATCTATGAAATATGCAGTAATATTAATAGTTGACCATGGCTGTTAGAGAGAGAGAGAGGGAGAGAGAGAGAGAGAACCTCTGCTTTGAAATGGCTTTCAGGCATGAGGGGGGATGGAAGGGGAGCAGCTAGCTTTCTTTCTGCAGTTGGAGCTGCAATTCTGATCTGTTCATTGGAGGGTTATAAATATGTATATATATATGATTTGAATGATGCACACGTAATTAATTAAGCGTGGTGATTAATAAAGATAAGTAATTAGAAATAATTAAGTGTCAATTAATTAGATGAGAAATCAATGAATATTTAGCTTTATTATATATATATATATTTTCAATAATTATTGTTGGAGATTATTAATCTATTTCTTTAGAATTGGACGTTCAACAAAATGATGATTTTTTTGATCTCTCTATATAACATTTTAATAACAGGTCATTATCAGCAGTACGAATACCTTAATTCATGAGAAGAAAACAAAACAAAACAAAAATCTACCACAATCAAGCTGGATCATCAAATATATACTGTCTATACTAATATATACAAATATTTTCTTATAATATAATAATTGTTGCGGGTCACTCGGCCTCTTTTTCCGGTCCCGAGAATCGGAACGCCTTAGCACGGAGTCGAGCCGAGCGCGCAATCAGTTAAAGAAAACCGTAGCAATGAATAAGAGATGTATTTGATGTCGAAAACAAGGAAAGAGTGAAAAACCACGTGGTTGGAACTGTGGCGAGCCAAAATCCACTAACTACTTGGAGTGTTACAGAAATTGGTTTGATCTCGGTGGACGACAAGCCGTTACTCCGTTACAAGCACAGAAAAGGAGGAAAATGGCTAAGTCATCATAGCCTCGATGGAAGCGCTCCGACATTGAGATGACGACGTTGAGCCACGAACCTTGGTGGGAGCGTTCCGGCTGAAAAAACTTTAAGTCCACAGAGCTTCTGAAGGTTGCGCTCTCGTTGATGCATAGCCTATATGAGAGCGTTCTCGTAGAGGCGGTAGATGTCACTTGAGCCGTGAGGAGTTCGTGGCACAAGGAGAAGAGCGGAGCGAATTCCTGAGCGGAGGATCGGCTTAAGTCCATGATTTCGCCTGAAATTCTCAGAGCTCTCTCTTGAATTTGGAGTTGCTTGACTTGAAATGAAGGCCTGATGACATATTTATAATTTTTTGTAGGGTCATGGATGTATAACCTGTAATTCGTCGAGATCAAAAGTACCCAAGCAGACGGCTATTCGCAGAACATTGGGCGAGCAGAGACGAGCTTGGGCTTTCAGAGACGGGCTTGGGCGAGCAGAGGCGAGCTTGGGCGAGTAGACCCTTGGAACTCGCTGACAGAGGTTGGATACTCGCCTATACCCCCCATGATTTCTCTATAAATAGACCCTCAGGGGTACTAAAAATGACACTTTTGGAAAAGTTTGAGGACTCCCAAAGTGGATACTCGCCAAGTCCAGGTCTGTCTAGTACATCGCCCAACTTTTTGGTTGCGGAGAGGAAGTTTCTCCCAAACTTCTCGGTACATAGTGAGACCTCCCCGCTGGAGCACTTGGGTGTGCTTATAGATATATAGTTTTCTCTCTCCCACGATAGCCATTTGAATTATGGCGTCGGACCGCATCATCAGTAACCTTAAGCTGTCTTGATCCGAATTTTGGAATAAGAGATTTACCCGGCTTTAACACTTTGGTGCGGTGAGCGTGGATCGCAGTCGAGGAGAAAAGTTTCATGAGTATGCGAGATAGTGAATGGAGGCGAGCATGAGGAGATAGTCGGCAACTCGACGGGAGTCAATAACTCTGTGCGAAGGGGCGACTTTGTGACAGTGGCAGCGTTTGAAGAGTTCACGAGGAGGATAGAGATGAGCATCCTCGCGGGGTACCCTCCTCTCCCCGATGTCACGGCGACCTCGCCTCGTCACGTGACACTGTTGGAGGAAGAAGCGCTACCCAGGCGACCAGGGAAGGTACGAGCCAGGGAAGGAAAGGAGCAACCAATACAGTCACGACACCATCCAACGAGCAACCAAGGGATCTGGTTCCGAGATGTGGAACAACAGGAGAGATATCGTGATACTCACTATAGTAGCGAGTATGACGAGGATACTCGCTATAGTAGCGAGTATGACGAGGATAATCGCGAGGATGAAACTCGCCACCGCTAGGGATGGAGGAGCCCCTTCTGTGACGTGATCCTGCTAGCCCCAATTCCTGAAGGTTTCAAAGAGCCCGTCCTAAACTGCTACTCCGCCAGAGATGACCCGGTCAGACATCTCCAATAGTTCAAGGACGTGATGTCCATCCGCAATATGACCGATGACTTCAAGTGCAAGCTCTTCTCCATTACCTTCAAGGGAAATGCGAGAGATTGGTTCCACCAGTTGCCTAAAAGCTCCATCTACTACTTTGAGGATCTGCATCGGGGCCTGATAGCAAGGTTCACGACATCAAAGAAGAGGAAGAAGGAGGCAAATGCTCTCTTCAAGATCACGCAAGGGCAACGCGAGAGTCTTGACCACTACATCAACCGTTTCTAGGAGGAGGTCCTGGAATTCGAGGAAGTGGATGATTTACCCTGATGCTAGCTTTGAAGTTTGGCCTGAAGCAGGGCCTCTTCAGCCTGGAAATCGAGTCCAAGCCCGAGAGGTCTTTTGAATAGATGATCGAACGAGCAAATACGTTCATACAAGGAGAGGAGAAGAATCCATACTTCTTGGCAAGGCTGGATGGGGAAGACTAGGGGAGCAGAGGCAGAGGAGGGCCTTCGGATGCTAGGGCCGTAGTAGTGTCATAGATACAAGGAGAGAGGAGAAGGGAAGAGCCGAGGAGGAGGGAAGAGCGCAGAAGGGGGAAAGAGCAGAGGAGGTAGGAGAGCCCTTGCAGACTGGAAGAGAGGAGGCTCGTAACGACTCTAGAGAGGAGAAAGGAATCAAGGCGATTCTAGTATCCAGTGAATCTGCACCTGTGGAGGCCACCTATTAGGCCTCAATTCCACAATCAGGAGAGGAGGAACGACCATCAGCAAGGAGGAAGGCAAGGAATAGCTCGGGCATAGGCGATGGCCATTGCCAGTCAAGGTAATAAGTGTCACAAGAAGGTTTAGCCGGCGAGGAACCAGGCAGAGGAGATTCCCCTTTACTGTGATCTGCATCGAGTAGAGGGGCATGTGACGATGGCCTTCCCGATTTTTGGGAGGCAAGGAAGAGGTTGGAGGCCAGAGCAGTGGAGAGGGAACATCCTAGGAAGGAGGCGCCAGCAGGACCAATAACATTCCATGCTCCAGGGAGGAGGAGGAACAAGGACTGACTCGACTTTGGAGGTCGCGGGAAAGTGGTACACGACCTAGGAAGGTGGGCAGTTACGAGTGATCAATGGGGGATCAGGGCTTGGAGCTTCCCGCAAGTGGAGTCTACATCAGATTTATCGCAAGTGCGTCGTCTCGACCTCTCAGGCACCGCCGCTGTTGGACGGGATCACTTTCTCTGAGGAGGACATGCTGAGAAATGAGAACCCCTTTCTCGATGCCCCTATCATCCAAGCCATCGTCGAGGACTTCACGGTTGATCGAATCCTGACGGACAACAAGAGTTTGGTGAATGTCATTTTCAAGAGAACTTTCGTCGGGCTCCAGATGGATGCGTCCGGGATCCAAGCTGCGAATGTACCCCTCTTTAGATTATCTGGAGAGAAGAAAGAGGTGGAGGGAGGAGTGGATCTTCTAGTCATTCTTGGTGGTACTTCGATCTGATGTCGGTCTGTCATCGTCGACGCACCAAGCTGTTACAACGCCATCTTTGGGCGACTCCTCATCAACTACTTCAACACGGTTCCATCATCGTACCTTCACTGACTGAAGTACTGCCAGGGAGATATACAAGTGCAGATCAGAGGTGATCCAAAGGGTGCCAGGGAGTGCTATCTGAACGCAGTCAGTACCATCAGCTGGATGGAGGATGCATAGAGGGTGGAGAAGGTTTTGGAGAAGGAGGATGGGCCAAGAGCTGCCAAAGAGCTGGAGGTGATCTCCCAGAGAGAAGATCCAGGGATGTTGAAGATTGGAAGATCCCTGACGCTAGAGAGGAGGAGATGGTCGCATACATGCAAGACAATGTGGACATCTTCGCTTGGAATGCAGCGGAGATGCTAGGGATCGATGTAGAGGTTGTGTGCCATCGCCTCAACTGGATCTCAAAGTTGTCCTCGTCCGTCAGAAGCAGAGGAAAAGCGTCGCTGTGCTGGCCGATTCGATCCGAGAGGAGGTGCAAAAATTGCTAAAGGCAGGTTTTGTTTCGGAGATCCAGTATCCTGGTTGGGTCTCCAATGTTGTAATATTGGTTATGAAAGCCGGAGGGTGCTGGAGACTTTGTATAGACTTTACATTGTTAAATAAAGCTTGACTGAATGATTGCTACCCCTTACCTCAAATTGACACACTAGTTGATTCAGCCATCGGGTTTCCTGTGATGAGTTTCCTTGATACTTTTTCTAGGTATCACCAGATCCGGATGCATCCCCCCGACTACCGTAACTTCTCTTTCATTACTAGTGATGGCTACTATAGCTACAAGATAATGCCCTTTGGGCTTAAGAACGCGGTCACGACCTACCAAATAATGACGGATCAAGTTTTCAAAGAGCAAAATAGGTGGAATCTAGAAGTGTACGTGGATGACCTCCCGGTCAAGAGTAGGAGCATCGCATAGCACACTAAGGATCTGATGAACCTTCACAACCCTGCAAAAGTATAAGATGCAGCTCAACCCGGCAAAGTGCATTTTCAGAGTTGGAAGAGGGAAGTTCTAAGGTCACCTCCTCACTTCGAGGGGGGTGGAGCCCAATTCCGATAAAGTCAAGGCCATTTTTGAGATGACATCTCTAAAGAATAAAAAGAAGTCCAGAGGCTGACCGGATGGCTGGAAGGTCATAGCCGCTTCCTTTCTAAGGCAGGGGAAAAGTGCTCTCCTTTTTTCAAAGCTCTCCGAGGCAATCAGAAGTTCGAGTGGACCGCAGAGTGTGAGTAGGTTTTTGGAAAGCTCAAGCATCAGTTATCTAAAGATCTTATACTCCAAGGCCCACAGGGAAGCAAAAATGTCCTCCTCTATCTAGGAGTGGGAGAGGAGGCAATCAACTCTGTGCTAGTTAGAAAAGAAGGGAGGAAGCATCTCCCCATCTACTATGTGAGTATAGTGCTGCGACAAGTAGAGGTGAGGTATCCCATCCTGGAGAAGTTAGTTTTTGCCTTGGTAGTTTTGGCTCGGAGAGTCCACCCATATTTTCAGGCTCACTCCATTAAGGTGGTCTTTGATCATCCGCTGCGGAGTATCTTGGATGGAGTGGAGAATTCTGGCAATTGTCAAAGTGGGCGATAGAGCTCAGCGAGTTCAATTTTTCTTATTCTCCAAGGTTGGCGATCAAGGCCCAGATAGTAGCGGAATTTCTGGCCGCCTTCTCAACCGAGATAGGAGGAGAAGAAGGCGTTTCCAGTCCAGACTCTTGGAAGATGTTCGTGGATGAACCTTCAGGCAATATTTTTGTGGGAGCCGGAGTCGTGTTGGTGAGCCCCCGGGGAACTATGATTGAGCAAGCAGTCGAGATCCTCTTCCCCTTCATGAACAATCAGGTGGAGTACAAAGCCATGGTAGCATGCTTGCGTCTCGCCAAGGATTTAGGCATCCAAGATCTCAAGGACTTCACCGACTCAATGGTGATCGCATCACAAATCATAGGAGAGTTCGAGGTGCGCGACCCCATCCCGCAGAGATACTTGGCTAAAGTTAAAAGCTTGATGAGAGATTTTCGATCCTTCTTTGTCGTGCATGTACCCCGAGAGGAGTACTCAGAGTCAACCTATCTTGTCAAGTACAGTCCCAGAGCTGGAGGAACAGTGACAGAGTTGTTTCGACTGTCCATCGGGGAAGGGGAGATAATGGAAATCGAGCAAAGGGCTTTTTCGAAGGAACCGTTTGTTACGTTCTTAACAACATGATGTCTTCTTGCTAGTGAGGGAGACTAGAGGAAGTTCTGGTACAAAGCTGCTTACTACCTGCTACATGAAGGGGAACTATATCGCAAGATCATCTCGGGCCCTCTCGCCAGATGCTTGTCAGAAGTTCAAATTTCTTAAGTGCTTGAGGAAATTCATTCAGGAGAGTGTTATAGCCACTCAGGGACTCTTAATCTAGAGCAGAGGATTCTGAGGCACAACTACTTTTGGTCGACCATTCAGAAGGATGCAGAAGCCTTCTCAAAGAAGTGTCCAAAGTGTCAACTTTTCACACTTCTTCAGTTGTAGCCAGCTCAACAACTTCGCTCGATCACCACTCCCTAACCTTTCGCCATCTGGGAAATGGATTTGATTGGCCCTTTTCCTCAAGCTAGCGGTTAGAGGAAGTTCGTTCTCGTCATGATCGACTATTTCTCTAAGTGGATTGAGGATAAAGTTCTTGTCATGACCACTTCTCAGATCGTGAAGAATTTCATCTGGAGAGAGATTTTCTGCAGGTTCAGGATCCCTCTCGCCATCATCACCGACAACAACCCGCAGTTTTCTATCCTGGAGCTGGAATACTTATACAAGCAGCAAGGGAGGGATCTTCGATTCACCTCTATACATCATCCTCAGAGCAACGAAAAAGTGGAAGCCGACAATAAGTTGATCATCAACCTCTTGAAGAATAAAGTCACCAATACGAATGACAACTGGGCAGAACAACTCCCCTCGGTCCTACAGGCTCTGAGAATCACTCCTAACTCGGCCACGAGGGAAAAATCTTTCAAGTTTTCCTCCGGGTCTGAGGCACTCATCCCATTAGAATTCGAGGTTTGGAGCCCGAGGGTCGTAGCAGTATGAGAAGACAGTGAAGAATGGCGCCTGAAGAATGAAGATGCTCAGAAGCTCTCATTGCACTACATCGAGAAACTTTGTGACTTAGCCTCCATCCACTAATAGGAGATTAATAGGAGAATGACAAAGCACTTTGACAAAAACGTTCGCATCAAGCACTTCCTTGCAGGAGACCTGATCACAAAGAAGGTAGACATAATAAGAAGGGCAGCTGCTATTGACAAGCTAAATCCTAACTGGGAAGGACCTTTCATCGTCCAAAAATCTCTAGCCACTGGAGGTTATCGCCTATAAAATCAAGAAGGAGAGCTGCTGGAAAGTACCTGGAACGTGGGATGACCTGAAAAAGTTTTAACCCTAGAGGTAACATGTACTGATTATCTGTAATGTTATTTTTATGTTATTTATACATTTCCTCTCCCCCGGAGGCACACATGATTGCGAGTTGTTTTCTTTGTGTTGATAGTCTCAAGTTAGCTAGAAGCAGTGAAGTCCATCTCCACGATTGGTTTGGGAAACTAGCATCTAACCTAGTTCTCCTAAAAAGCTTAAGACGGACGATGGGATGATGCGCCAGGATTTAAGCATCCTTATAAGACTAAGCCCTTGTATTGACAATTGAGATCAACTCCCCCTTGTATGTCGGCCTAGCTACCCCTGATTGCATATGTGATGACCCAGGCCCGGCTCCACTCGGGACCACGTCCACTGAGGGAGACCCAGCAAGACCCAGCTGGCATCTTCCGGACTACAACCCAAGTACCCCAACCCCTCTTCAGCCCACCGACAGGTTGTTGGTGACCACATTCTCCCTTTGATGAGAGAAATTCTCTAGTTAAACACGCATCACAGGGACTTTCTAGGAGGTCACCCATCCCGGTAACGTTGCCTAGAGCGAAGCCGTGACATTGTCACGTTGGATCGGCTAGGTTCGTTACAACATCACTCCACTGACAGGAGGAACTATCAGGAACAAGTTTGGATGCTAACCTCCTAAACTCGATGAAAGATCGACCTCACAAAGTGATACCTTATATAAAAATGTTATCGGTCTTTGAGAACACTAAAAGACCCGCTCTTAGCAATTGTTTGTCCTGTAGGGCAGGACGCGTCTCTATTGTTGCTAAGGTGGGATAACCCGCCATGCTGTTGGAAGAAGCTGGACAACTAAGCTCTAGAAGGTACGAGTTCATGTAAGGATGCCAGACTCGCAATAGGACCCCCCGTGGGTCATTTACCTTTGCTTGTACCCTGGCCTTTGTATCTAGGTAGCAGAGCTGGAAGCGACCTCCACGATTGGGTTGGGAAATGAGTCTTCAACCCGATTCTCCTAAAAAGCCTAGGGCCGACGATGAGACGATGTGTCGTGATTTAAGCACCCTTGTAAGACTAAGCCCCTGCATTGGCGGTCGAGAATAGCTCCCTCCTTATATGTCGATCTAGCTACCCCCGATTGCATCTCTCATCCGACTGGAGGAACTATCAGGAATAGGTCTGGACGCCAACCTCCCAACTTGATGAATAGAGGATCGTCTTCTCTTTACAAATTTCCTTCGTCATCAAAAAAGTTGATACAACTAATTCTTTAGCAATCTATTAAGTAATAGGGCGAATGACCTCAACACCAATAGAAGTCCTCGAGTCGTGGAGTTGTTGTAGTCCCAATCCCTGTATGAGCTCCTCTCTTGCATATCATCTACAAGCCCTCTCTGGTGAGATAAATTTCTTGAGCGTGTTGTTGTCGTAGTCTGGGCCCCTGTACGAGCTTCCCTCCTGCAGGCTGACTACTTTCCCCCCGAGTCAACTCTCCACCTCCAATTGAGCTCAGCTCCTATGAGCTGTCAACTTTCCACCTCTAGTTGAGCTCGGCTCCTGTGAGCTATCGACTTTCCACCTCCAGTTGAGCTCGGCTCCTGTGAGTTGTTGACTTTCCACCTCAAGTTGAGCTCGACTCCTGTGAGCTGTCGACTTTCCACCTCTAATTGAGCTCGGCTCCGATGAGCTGTCGACTTTCCACCTCTAGTTGAGCTCGGCTCCTGTGAGTTGTCGACTTTCCACCTCCAGTTGAGCTTGGCTCCTGTGAGCTATCGACTTTCCACCTCTAGTTGAGCTGAGTTGAGCTCAACTCCTGTGAGCTATCGACTTTCCACCTCCTATTGAGCTCAGATCCTGTGAGATGTTGACTTTCCACCTCTAGTTGAACTTGACCCCTGTGAGCTATCAACTTTTCACCTCCAATTAAGCTCGTCTCCTGTGAGTTGTTGACTTTCCACCTCCAATTGAGCTCGACTCCTGTGAGCTTTCGACTTTCGACCTCCAGTTGAGCTCAGCTCCTATGAGCTGTCGACTCTCCACCTCTAGTTGAGCTTGGCTCATGCGAGGTGCCGACCTCTTCACCACCTCCAGTTGAGCCTCATCCTGTTAGGTGTTGACCTCTTCTCCACCTCCAGTTGATCTTCCTCCTGCTAGGTGTCGACCTCTTTTCTACCACTAGTTGAGTTTAGCTCATGTTATGTGCTGACTATATTATCCACCTTTAGTTGAGCTTCTCTCCCGTGAGGTGTCAACCTCTTCTCCACCTCTAGGTTAGCTTCCTCATGCTAGGTGTCGAGCACTTTACACCACAAGTTGAGCTCGACTCCTACTAAGTGTCGACTATATTCTCCACCTCCAGGTTCTCTCATCTCTTGCGAGGTGTCGACCTCTTCTCCACCTCTAGTTGAGCTCGACACCTGCTAGGTGTGGACCTCTTTTCCACCACCAGTTGAGCTCGGCTCCTGCTAGGTGTCGATTATATTCTCCACCTCTAGTTGAGCTTCTATCATGTGAGCTGTCAACTCTCCTCTCCACCTTCAGTTGAGCTCAGCTCCTGCGAGGTGACGACCACTTCTCCAATTAGGTTGAAATCAGTTCCTATGAGATATCAACCTTCTCTTCACATCCATGTAAGCTTGGCATACGAGGTGTCAATCCATTCTAGCAGCACGAGAAGGCAGGACTTGAGGAGCAGTTTTTGCGCACTACTACTTCTACTATCATGCGTCATGATGATGAGTGTTCTTTTGATTTGCTTCCGCTAGATGTACTGGATGAGTGAGTGAGAGAGAGAGAGAGAGTATATGCTTTTATATTTGGACATGTACGTATCATGTTTAAGCACTTATTACTCTTTCATCTGTTTTCTCATTGTGGACTATTATCTATCTTTCGATATATATATATATATAATGTCATTTTGGACTTGATTTTCTTTTACTTTTTTTCTTGTTGACAAGGTGATATGATCGTACTAGCCAGCAGAATTGGTGTCTCTTAGTGACAACTGACCCATGTGTTGGTTTCACCGTAAGGCGGCAGTTCTGAGCATAAAATCTTCTCTCGACCGTGCTCAATTACTGGGAGGGAGGATTTTACATGCTAGAGACTATGTAAGACCTCAAAATATTTTGAAATAACCAGAGCCTATTTTAAATTGTGTTAGAGGCTATGCAAGATCTCGAAGTAATGAAGATTATTCGAAGAGCTTGTATTGTATATTTAAACCCATTGTCGTGGTTTGGTGATTTGAAATACAGTTTATTTTTAAATATAAAAATAAGGGTTTATTCAAGGCTTAATGAATTATTAAAGCTCAATCGAAGCTCGAAATGACTCAAGAAATTCTTTAGGTCAAAGTTTTGGCGATTTCAAACTCGAGTTTTGGTTTCCTTGATTTGCCACTCTTTGCTGCATAAAATGGGTTTAAATCAAAATAAAATGATATTGGGCTTAACATAGAAACTTGATACGCCCTGATGCGAGAAATTGAGGTTAAAAGATGGTGCGAAATCACTTGTGGATATTCATCCCTCGATAATATTTATAACATGGAGCAAGTTATTATAATAAGGTTGTAATCCCTAAACATAAGTTTGATTAAGCCGTGTTTAAGAGGCGCAATTGAACTCAATATAAGACTTTAATAATTGGTGAAACTAAAAAAAACTTCCTAAGAATAGAAATGGAACTGAACAATCTTCCTATGAACGGAGATAGAACAGAACATTCTTCCTATGACAGAGATGGACTGAACAAGCCTCCTATAAATCGAGATGGAACTGAACATTCCTCTTATGATAGAGTTGGAACTGAACAATCCTCCTATGAATGGAGATGGAACTGAACAATTCTCCTATGAACGGAGATGGAATTGAACATTCTCATATGAATGGAGATGGAACTGAAGCCTCCTGAGAATAGAGTGATTGAACTGCTGATCATTTTCTTTATTTATTTATTCTAGTCTTGCAACGCTCCAGTTTTTTTTATTACTTTCAGTTCAGTACATTTTTTTTCAATACTCTAGTCTTGTACTAGTCATATTCTTTTCATTTAAGTTCTTTCTTTTCAGTACTACTCCATTCTTGTACTGATCATGTTCCTTTCAGCCAAGTTTATTCTTTTTAGTACTACTCTAGTCCTGTACTTGTCCAGTTCCTTTCAGTACTTTTATTTCAGTATTACTCAAGTCTAGTACTGGTCCAGTTTATTTCAGCACTTTACTTCAGTGCTTTTACAGTTTAGCATTTCATTACTATAGTTTGTACTTTACTTCATTACCTATTTATGCAGTTTATTTTAACAACATATTTACTTACCGCTCTTATTTATGCAGTTTATTGTTTATGCATTTCTAGTTCGGGTCTTGCTCTGATGAGAGGTTGACTTTTTGGTAGAGCGTTAGTTGGTGATAACTGAGAGTTGAGTTATTCCTCTAGTGTTAATCCCAAATAATGTGCTCCCACGCTCGTTGCGCTTCTTATCTAAAGTTGAGCAATACGATGATTTGAGAAGGCTGCTTTCCCGAATTATTTCTTGTTTAGTAGGGCTGGTCGTCTATTATTTATTGAAATGTTTGTGAATTACCTACGGTAAAAGTCGCGGGTCGGTCATGCCCGTAAACCATACGTACCAGTGCAGAAGGTTGACAACTAGAGGCAACAGGGAGATGCGTACCACGGGTGATCAGTCGTTTTATGCCCAGTTGGATTCCTCCGCTGGTCGACCTAAATTTCAGAAATCGTCGGATGTCGCTCACATCAAATAGTACACGGGGTTGTACGTTAGGGCCGGGATAGTATGGTACGTCCACACGTAGAAGTGGCAGGAATAACCACTGTCACTGACGACCATATCGGTGAGGCCTGTAGGGTTTGCTATCCTGCTTAAAGAGAAGCAGTCCAAACTATGTCAACATAAGGTTTGTGTGTGCGTTTGAATACCTGCGACGTGCGTAGGTTTGAATACCTGCGGTGTGCGCGATTTTTGAGCACCTGCAGTGTGTTTGCAGGTTTTGAACACTTGTAGTGTGATTACAAGTTGTGAGTACCTGTTGATTGTGTGATATCTAGTTGAGCTCCTATTAAATAATTGATGTTTAAGTTGCTTTCCAGTTATTTATATGTTGTGCACTTCAGATTTTTGTTCATAGTTTGTGATATGAAAATACATTATATAGAAATGTTGTTGCTGACTCTCTTTTACTTCGACTATTGTCGATAGTGCTGAAGCTCATTCTCTTCCCCAAGTTTAGGGATCTTGGCGAGGAGGTGTGAACCCACTTAGTTCTATGAAAAACTGTTATTTAAATAATCATTCACAGGAGATGGAGCAACACGAGGCCCTGATAATGCGTGAGAGTGTACCTGTCTTAGAGCCGACACGAGCAGACAGACCAGTCTTGTCTCCATTCTTTAGAGATGTGAGCCCTTAACTTAGTAAAAGCAGAGAGAGTGTTGTAGTTTTCTTTAGCCCAATGAGTCACATGTATAAAATGTTGGCTACGACCTTTGTTATAAATATATTTTGATTTCTGAATTCTTCCGTTGTGATCTGATGTGATGTGATGAATTTCCATAGCCTGACAAGACGATCATTCTACGCTTGGTGAGTAGATTGTAACTGCATGGAAAGTGTGGGGTGGCCGTCTTGGGCAGTAAGGCCCGTCTCCGACCCGACCCGAGCAATGGTTGGGGGAGGGTGTAAGGCCCCCCAAACCCTTGCCCCGGGTCGGGCCAGAGGGGATCTTATGTGCCCAAGGCGTCCACCCAGTGCTCCTTTAAGAGGTGACGACTCACTCTCCTAAGCACTAGTAGGAAGCTTTGCTTGGCTAGAATCACAAAATTCACAACACATCAGAGAATTGTGGAAGCATTAACAGGAAAACACTAATATATTTATATAACTTTATAATATTTACATGAGTACATGGCCTTAGCCTATATTCTTATATAAGCTCGCATGTTGTACGAGTTCTACACCTAATCCTCATTCTCTAATATTGCTCACTGGTACTCACGTCTCGAAACTCTTGAGACGTCGGTGGTGCTTCGGCTTGAGTAGTCCTAACTACTGTTGCATTCTCCTATGGCAGGGGATCACTACGGTGCTCCATTTCCTGTGAATGGTCATTTAAATAACCGTTAGTCACATGGCTAAGTAGAAACGAATCCCCTCCCCGGATCCATATCCTGGGGACGAGCATACACACACCCAACAGTGCAGAAAGTTAGCACAATATTTAATCTAGGAGCAGCAATAAAAGAAAAGTAGCATAACTGAAATGACAGCAATGTTAACACCAGTTATGAAAAGGGCTCTACTAGTACACCAACACATCAGAAATTCACCTTCTGTATCATATCACAGACATTCACAGTCGCGCACACACATCCTATGTCGACATAGTATGGACCGGTTATTTTCAAGCAGGGTAGCGAGCCCCGCGGACCTCACCGATGTGGCTGTCAGTGATAGTGGCCAGTCCTGCCACTTCTGGGGGTGGTCGAACCGCACAGCCCAGGCCCAACGCACAACCCCGTGTGCTCTTGGATGTGAACGACATCCGACGATTCAACATTTTGGCCGACCAGCGGAAGAAAAACCCAACGGGGAAAAACAACGGTCGGCCGCCCGTGGTACCCATCTCCCTGTCGCCTTGATTCGTCGACCTTCCCGCACCGATACGAACGGTCTGCGAAAGAGACTGACTCGCCACAATTTTACCGCAAGCAATTTTCAAGCAATTAATCAAATTTTTGTGCTAATACACACCGGGTCTGCGACGGCCTGCCCTACTAAACGTTAACCTTCAGGCAGCGACACTCAGCTCAACTTTCGATAAGGAGCATAGGGGCACTTATTTGAGGCTAACCCTAGAGGAACACCTCAACTCTGATTATCCTCAACTAAGGCTCAACCTTAACATACAACTGCTCGTTAGAGCAGGACCCGTGCCTATAATAATAAATTGCAATAATTTAAACTACTGATAATAAATGCTACATAATGAAATGTGACAAGTATGAAACTGGAGTAAAACTGAATCAGAAGTACTTGAGCTGAGGTGAACTTGACCAGTACAAGACTGGAGTAGTACTGAATTGAAAGTATTGAACTGAAATGAACTTGACCAGTATAGGACTGGAGTAGTACTGAATTGATAGTATTGAACTGAAATGAGCTTAACCAGTACGAGACTAGAGTAGTACTGAATTAAAAGTACTGAAATGAGCTTGACCAGTACGAGACTGGAGTAGTACTGAATTGAAAGTACTGAAATGAGCTTGATTAGTACGAGACTTGAGTAGTACTGAATTGAAAGTACTGAAATGAAATGAGCATGACCAGTACGAGGATTGAGTACTCCTGAATTGAAAGTGCTGAAATGAGCTTGACCAATACGAGACTGGAGTAGTACTGAATTGAAAGTACTGAAATGAGCTTGAACAGTACGAGACTGGAGTAATACTTAATTGAAAGTACTGAAATGAGCTTGACTAGTACGAGACTAGAGTAGTACTGAATGAAATAAAGGAAACTTGACCAGTGCAAGACTGAAATAATCATAAAAAAAGGGTTAGTAATCCAATCACTCCATTTAGGAGGCTTTAGTTCCATCTCCGTTCTCAGGAGGTAATTTTTGTTCCTTCACAGTTTTCAGGAGGCATTCACAATTCCTTCTTCATTTTCAATATTTCCTTAGTTTATATTTATGAATAAGATACGATAATATGGTTGTGCCTTTTAGTTTACGGCTTAAACGGATCAAGACTTTTTGAGAGTTACATCCTTTATTATTCGTTGGGAATGATTATCAACACACGACACGTATTCTATTTTCCGAGTCTGCCCAACTACCTGAGGGTTGTAGCGTTTAGTGATTCACGAAATCTCGGAATGCTCAGAGCTTGGCCTCTTGCCTTGGCCACTCTCGTTGATAAAACAATTTAAAATTTAATATCCAATTTAGGGAGGGTGGTCGCGCGTTCTAATTTTCATCTCCGAGGAGAAAGTGCGAAATAAATTCTGAGCGCGACCTTAGGTTCCCAGAAATTTGGAAACATGTCAATTCTTATCACCATGCCACCTATTTTTAATACAACCTCTCATGGGGTATAAACTAAGCCTAGGAAAATTTTCATAATTTTCCGAGCCACTTAGGGCCCTTATTTTGGTCAAATAAGTTTTGTTTAGGCTTTTAAAAATACCAAATTATTTTCAAAAATTCTCAATTTTTGTGTGAAGGGAGTTCTTAATGAGAGGAACATTTTTAATGTTGATCACTTTGCTCCTTGGGGTCTGATTTGGCCCAAACAAATTCACAAAATTCTGTTATGAAAATTGGTCTGCAATTAGCCGATCAAAACACCATTTCTTTGGCTGAGATCGAGTCGGACGGCTTAATACGCCACTGCCTCCCACAGCGGATCAGCAACGGATCCGCTGTGGGGGGCACAAAAATGGAAGGCGGGGGGGGGGGGGGGGGGGAGGAGAGGTGATCCCGGTCGTCCATCTCTTCACCGGAGATGGACGACGACAATTTCTTCCTTGCAGAAGAAAGAGGCGGCGACCCTCTGCCACCGCCGGCCGGCCGTTGCTGGGTGCCGGCGCCACCCCCGATCGGTTCGCCGGGACCGATGAGTCCCTGGGTTATGTCCCGGCAGCCTGCCGCCGCCGGCCACCGCCTGATTTAGCCGACCCGAGAGCAGGGTGGCGGTGGTCCTGCTCCCAGCGCCACCATGCCTCTCCGCCGTTGAGCCCAGCCCCGAAACCACCCCCGGCCGGCGCGCCAGGGGCAGTGATCTTCTCTAGTGGTGGTCTGGCGACCAACCCCCGCCGGCCACCGCCGGAGATAAAAAAGAGCAAAAATCCTTTTTCTCGGGTGCCTCCAGAGCGGTGTTTTCTGGCGGCACCCCGGCTTTCCCCCACCCGAAAAGGTCATCACGGTGGTTTAACCCTTCTCCAGCGCCATCACCGGCGCTGGGAGGGGCTAGACTTCCTGCGGCCACCACCCGACCTAAAGCATGGTTCAGGTGGTACCGGCGGCGCTCCGGTTGCTGGGAGGCCCATGCAGATCGTCTAGAAGATGGGGAAGGAGGAGGAGAGAGCTTCTACCTATGCAGGAGGGGCTTGGGAGGGGCCGACTTGGTTGGCCATGCAAGGTGGAGGGGGTGGTGGAGCTCGGGCTGGCCTTTTCCGGTGACCTGAGCTCCGGCAGACCCGGGGGGGGGGGGGGGGGGAGGTAAGGTGAGGTGTGATCTCAGAGCTTGGGAGTTAAGGTAGGGGGTGGGGTGTGCTTAAATAGGTTGGGGGGAGGGTTCTCCTTCTTGCCTACAATGTGGGATTAATCTCTCCCTAAGGAGGGATTAATATCCACCCTCCAGCTGTCCAAGGACAGCTGGAGGCTGTAGGCATTTCCCCCATGTGGGGAAAGAAAAAGGGGGGGGGAGGCCTTGGGCTTTCAAGGTGGAGGGGGGAAAAGAAGAGTGGGCCTCCACTTGCCCCAAGGTGGGCTTGCTGGTTGGGGGCCCATGTGGGTGGATGGGAGGGGGCAAGGCCCTAGCAAATTAAAAGGGGAAAAGAAGAACACTTCTTAGAAAATAAAATCCAAAAATTGGATTTTTAGGAGGGTTTGATCAAAGTCAACCCTATGGTGAGTCCCCTTTGCTGGTCAAAGTCAAGATGGGTTCAAGACACCCGAGGTCGGGTCAAAGTTGGGGTGTCATGTTATAATTTGTGTGCGCACGCTTTTCGGTGCACGAACACGCTTGATTTGACCTAGAGTTGACCACTCGTCATTGAAATTATCTGGGACGACTTCTGTTAACTTCGTATTGACTATACGAGTCTAGAGCCACTGACTGGGGTCGAATCGAAGTTCGTTTAGTAAAACTCCAAAATCTGCGCGTCGCAACACATTAAAACGGTCAAAATGTCAATATTCATCGTTGGGCCTCGGATTGTGACGCAACGAGTTCCGACGTGTTTGTACTATTGATACGATGCCACAGGAATTGACAGAGCTCAAATCAGAGCTTTCTAGCTCTATTTTTCGCTTAAGGTTACCTTCTACCAGGTCATGGGTAGGATTCAGGTCACTTTTATTGGGCCTTCTAGGACTCTGGTGGCTCAATAAAAGTCGGGATGTTGCAGAGGGTCTTACACGGTGGACTAGCATTGCCTGCGGGCGAGTTGGCGGTGATTTGTTTGGAGCGCGGAGCTTCCACATGAGAAATATTGAGCAGAGTGGAATATGGATTGTGTGGTTGTTCCCCAAGTTGCGAGGTTTGTCGAGCCACGTATTGCGTCTGGCTCCTTCTTCGGATGTTAGACTCAGGTTCTTTTCCTTATTCCTCCCTTTCTCGCGGTGATGAAGTACTCCGTTGGGAGTGATGCCTCCCACGGCCGGAGCCCCGCCGAGTCTATGCACGATACGTGGCGTGGGTCACTCCGCTGAGCGATCCATGACTTGAAGGTAATGATGGAGGGTTTGTCGTTGTGAGATATTCCCACGATGACTTAAAAGTCCCTAAGTATCTTGGTGGGACGAGTGTCAGACCCTGATGCTGCATTCGTTCTTTCCCCGAGGATGTTAGTGTTGTGCTTATCCCCTCACGTCACGGCATGTTGCCGACCGGTGAGTTGCTTGAGCCATGATAGTCAGATCCCTTGCAATTCACACGTTCTGTTGCATGTGCACCTCTTTTGGCATTGTCGCTGGTGTTGCGACCTTGAAATTTATCAGAGCTTTTAAGAATACCTTCGCACAGACGACGTCAAACTGTTGTGGGTCACCCGGACTTTTTCCCGTTCCGGAAAAGCAGAACGCCTTAGCTCAGAGTCGAGCTAGGTGTGCAATCAGTTAAATAAAACCGCAACAATGAACAAGAGACGTTTTTGACGTGGAAAATCCGGAAAGGGTGAAAAACCATGTGGCTAGAACTGTGTCAAGCAAGGTGACCGGAGGCGGGGGCGGCCGGAGGTGGTGAAGATCTCCGGTGGCGGCGGGGCCGCCGGCGGGGGCGCGGTCCGCCGCCGACAGCGCAGGCGCGGGGCACGACCTTTTGCGGCCACGCGTAGGGTGCGGGCCTGCATGGCCGCTCGTAGTGTGCGGCCCTGCATGATTGCGCTCCGTACGCGACCCTGCATGGTCACGTGCAGTGGGCGGCCAGAGGTGCTTTCAGGACTTTTCGGGTAAGTGCGGCTTGTCGCGTGTGGCTTGTCCTGTTGATTTATATTGTCCCCGTGTCCTTGGACTGAACCTTCCTGATTTGACTTAGAAAATTTAGGGGAACTCCATCAATTAATTATAATGATGTATATTATTTATTCCATTCTACCGTCCATTTGAAATCAAAATTGATCTTCTTCTTCAAGGGAAAAAATAATTTTGATGATTTTTTTAAAATAAAAATTACAATCCCTTATTTTTCTCCAAGACACGACAAATTTACTGTGGAAACACTGGGAGGCAGGGGCGTTCATTATCACTCATGTGTGCGTAGAGTTATTTATCGGGACCTCCACTAAAAATTTGCATAATTACAGCTACATCTCTCTAACTTTCAAAATTACAAAAACAAATGCATGATTAGACGAAAAAATGCTAGATCAGACGGAAAAATGCATGTTCGGGCGAAAAATGCGATCATGAGAAAAATGTGTATACAAACAGATAGAAAGTCCTGAGTTTTTTTTAAGGGTGTTATTATTAGCAAATCCATTTTGACTTTTAGCAAACAATGAGATTTAAAAATGACTATTTGAAAACCAAATGGTTACTAGCAAATCCACTCAAAAAAAAAATTCATACTATACTATATCATTTATCATTACAAAATTGGAGTAGTTATCATATTTTCTTTACCACAAAAAGTCCAAAATATGAACGTCTTCAGTAACTCCCAAAAATCTCAGCAATAAATTAAAATATTGTTACAATATTTTAATGTAAATTAATAAAGCTTTTCCTTGATAGAAATTGAATTTCGGTTTTAAAATGCCTACCAAAATCCCCATACACTTTTGATTCGCTACACAAAAACCATCGATGGGGGATGGGAGAGTCGCAAAAATCACAAAGACGGACTAATCCCCGGCAACAGAAGGGAGGGAGAACTGACGAGCAAGAGATTCAAGGCCCGCCTAGGTCGGGGAAGGGAGATTCGCAAGAGCCGCCTAGGTCGATTGGGATAAACTGCTAAGGTGTTGGCACCGGAAGGGAGGGAGAACGAGGGTTTCCGTGACAGCCGCCTAGGTCGTGCGAGTCACGGTTGCTTTTGTTCGATCGGGAGAATAGGAGGAAATGAGTGGGTCGGGTTTTAGGGTGTGGTTTGTTAGTAGCCAAATTAGGGCTTTGAAAAAAATCCGAATATAATAGAATTGTTGGTTTGCTAACAACCAAAATGGGTTTACTTATAACAACACATTTTTAAAAGGTTTCCTAAAAATGCATTGATGAGGATGAAGCCTCATTTATAGGCTTGGGTGTGCACTTAACCATCTCCCCCATGATCCCTCCTATTATGAAGATCATGGGTTTGACCGGTTAACCCACTCCCCATGATCTCCACCGTAATAGGAGAAATTATGGGGCTTCTCACTCAACAACTACCGCCGCTTCCGCCAGCCGCCGCCACCGCCCGCCAGCCGCCGCCCCAGCCGCCGATCGTCGCCGCCCGCCGCTAACCGCCGCTTACTGGTTGGCCACCGTCCGATCACTACTGAGCATCCGTCGCCGTCCGATCTACAGGTAACCACCCACTAAACCACCAGGTTTGTGGGGGGGGGGAAGGGGGGGCATAACCACCTTCTAAAGGCTATAAAAGGAGCCTCATGCCTCCTCATTTCTCACCTTTTCACTCCCGGAGTCTTATTCTTCCTCAAGCCAGAGCTCTGCCGAACTCCCCCCTCGGGTCATCTTCAAGTCACTTACGAGCTAAGTCCTCAAGTGCGCGGAGAAGGGAAGAAGACGACCACCGCCAGCGCTCAAGCACACCAGCCATCAAGTTAGCATCCAGAACTCTCTCGGTGCAGCCTGTTTCATATTGCCCGTTGCGAGACAGAAATTCTCTCACCTTCAAGTTGTAACGAGGAGCGACATGTCGTCCTCGATTCTCTGAACATATTGTAACCGCAACCTGATAGTGGACTTTGACCGGCACAGATCCGGTCACGTTGTTTTTTGCCCGGTTGAGGGGTTTTTCCACGTTAAAACCTCTTGTGTTAACTCTCTCTTTTCATTGGTTGTGTGCGCGCTCGACCGTCCCGATAGCTATGGCAGTCCAGTTTATTCCGGCCCGACCGGGACGCCGAGTTAGTCCGCAATAGTTTGGCGCCGTCTGTGGGAAGCACGATTCCCAACATCCTTTAGAAGCCAAGACCTCTCTCCTTGCAACATCCAAGCTCCGCTTCAATGACGAAAAGAAGCGCCCGCGCTGCAGAAGGATCCGTCCCAGAAGGACACACTGAACCAACACGTTCCCACTCTCTGGTAGATGTGACATTGACCGCAGAGGCCGCTTTCCCGCCTGTCACCGCCCTCGAGGGGCGAGTTCAACAAATGGAGAAGAAGCAATCTGAAATGCTTGCTCTGCTCAGGAATCTGGGAGCGCCTCCTGCTCCCTCTCTAGCACTAGTTAACCCGCAACTGCCAAATCATGGCAGGGCGTAGGAAGCTCCAAGATAAGAGGCGCCCGAAGAATACTCTGACGCCGCCAGCCCCACTCATTTGGCTCGTGTAGAAGCTGAAACTGGGCGACACCGCCACAACTGGGGAGACGAGGCTCAACTTCCCCCGCTCGAAAGGTTCACCCGGGAAGAAATTCGGGAGGTGATCGCAGAAGAATTCAGGCAGGTTGCCCGACGGGATATTCATACTCACCGACCACTCTGCCAAGGCTCCCCCTCGCACCACAAATCCTTGATTATCCAATCCCTCATGGTTTCAAGCTGCTGAATATCAAGACATTCGACGGAACTGACGATCCGTTGGAACATGTCAACCACTTCACTACCATCATGAGGATCTACAACGCACCTGATCAGTTACTCTGCCAAGTGTTCCCAGCCACTCTCAAGGGACATACCCGCACATGGTTTCACTCCTTGAGGGCGGGCACCATTGCCAACTTCACAGAGCTAATGAGCCAGTTCGCGGATTAGTTTGTAGTAAATTGGAGGATCATCCGCGACCCTTCCCACTTATCAGGTATCCGCCAGAACGAAGGGGAGTCTTTGAAGGACTTCTTCTGCAGGTTCTCCGCAGAAGCTCGCCAAATCCTAGGAGTCGACCCAGAGCTATTAAGAGGAGTGTTCCTTGGGGGTCTCCATCCTGGCGGCTTCTATTCAGCATTAATGAGGGAAACCGTCGCTAGCTACCCCAACCTCGTGCACCGCGTAGAGGCGCAGATCGCAGCCGACGAGACTATTGAAGCTCATCGTCAACAGTTTGAGGAAACCAGAAGCGAAAAAGGGAGAAGGAGCCGACCCCTCAACACTAAGAAGGAGAGAAGAACATTGGAACGGGCAACGCCGACGTGACCATCAGAGAGATCAGCCGCTCCGGGATTACACACCCCTCAGCACCTCCAGGACAAATGTATTTTATGCAATCCAAGGCAACAAGGCTCTCCGCAAGCCGAGACCCCTCGTTAAAAATACGGGGGACCAGACAAAGTACTGTAAGTTCCACCGGGGACGAGGACATGATACAGAAGATTGCTCAAAGCTTAAAGAGGAAATTGAGTGTCTCGTCGGACAAGGCCTCCTGGGGAGATTCTTACGAGGCTAAGCACCAAGTCCGCTGATAGGACATCGACCAACTGCTCGCTAGGACAGACTGGGGGGCAACCCCTAAGTCGACCAACCCAAGAGAGGGCTTCGTACCTATCATCGGGGATCTGCCCATTGTAGTGTTTATCAACTTTACTTTCCCATGAATTCTTCATGTAAATTTCCACAAGAACAATCCCACGACTGTAAACTCTAAATTTTTTTAAAAATTTTTCTCATTTCAGGCCTATAGATGGCGAGCATCGTCCGTGCAGTTTGAAATGTGCACTCCCTTCGCCTAAGTGTGAAGGCGTCCATTTACCCTTACAGCAACTGCCTCCGGGAAGCGCGCTCCTCACAACAACTTCCTCTGGGCAGCGTGCTCCTCACAGTAATTGCCACCGGGCGGCGCGCTCCTCACAACAACTGCCTCCGAGCGGCGCGCTCCTCACAACTGCCTCCGAGCAGCGCGCTCCTCACAACAAATTCCTCCGGGCAGCGCACTCCTCACAGAAACTGCCTCCGGGTGGCGCGCTCCTCACAGTAACTGCCTCCGGGCGGCGCGCTCCTCACAGCGCATTCGCGCGCGCTCCTCACAGCAACTGCCTCCGGGCGGCGCGCTCCTCATTCGGGCGGCGCGCTCCTCACAGCAACTGCCTCCGGGCGGCACGCTCCTCACAGCAACTGCATCCGGGCGGCGCGCTCCTCATAGCAACTGCCTCCGGGCAGCGCGCTCCTCACAGTAACTTCCTCCGGGCAGCGCGCTCCTCACAGCAACTGCCTCCGGGCGGCGCACTCCACACAACAATTGCCTCCGAACAGCGCACTCCACACAGTAACTGCCTCCGGGCAGCGCGCTCCACATAGCAACTGCCTCCGGGCAGCGCGCTCCTCACAACAATTGCCTCCAGGCGGCGCGCTCATCACAACAACTGCCTCCGGGCGGCGCGCTCCTCACAAAAACTTCCTCTGGGCCGCACGCTCCTCACAGCAACTGCCTCCGGGCGGCGCGCTCCTCACAGCAACTGCCTCCGGGCGGCGAGCTCCTCACAGCAACTGCCTCCGGGCAAGCAAACAATTATCGCCCTCGGGCAGCACGCTCCTCACAGCAACTGCCTCCGCGAAGCGTGCTCCTCATAGCTACTGCCTCCAGGCGACGCGCTCCTCACAGTAACTGCCTCCCGACAACGCGCTCTTCACCACATCTACCTTTGAGCAGTGCGTTCCTTGTTATACCCGGATTGAGTATTTACAATCTCCGGCAATTGGTCCATAGCCAACTAAGCCGCGAGCATGACTCGCGTAAACTCCCATAGGGGCCTGCCCCCCTCACGGCAAAGTCGAGATTACAACCAGCGCAAAACAAGCCATGAGTCAGCCTCATGCAAACTAAGCTGCGTCTACAACCCACGCAAAGTAACGTCACAAGTCAAATTTACAACAGACTCAACACATGCAGACACGTGTACTACGCCGCTCATGGCCTTCAAAGAAGTAGACATCCTTGGGGCAGTAGCCTCCAGAAGAGAAAGCCCGAGCGATAGGAGATCCCAATGCCAACACAGTTGGGTCAGCGGGGGCAGCAACATCGAGAGAAACAATATGCCCCTCTTCCGACCATGTGCACAAGGTACTCCGATGGCACACTCGAGGGCACCAGAAACTCCGCGTCTCGGCAACCTCTTCCCTTCCGCAAAACAAGACTCAATGCACCATACATATTACACCTTGCGCACGTCGCACACGCTGCACGCATCGCGCACCAAACACCTGTTACATGCATTGCGCGCCGCACACATCACACCTCGTGCACATTTCACACACCTTACGCCTTGCGCACATACAAGACACGATTATGCATATCACGTCATGCGCACATGAAGTCCAAATGTGCACCTCGCGCGCACTGCACCAACCACACATATCAACGCATAATGCTCATTATTCACATTCTACCCATCACATCTCACGCGTGTCTTGTCATGTGCATGCCCCCGTCAACTATTACACACCAAAACAAACTTCTGAGTAAAAGTCCCCTGAGCGGGTTCGACTGAACCGTGGGTCTGGTGAGCGCATGTAACACCCCTATCCGTCGCATGGCATATAGCAGTAGGTCTGGCCGGGGCCCGACGCCATATACTACGGACAGACCGGTTGGTTACGCGTTGAAACCATACAACCAATCACCAACGTCCTACACAGAGTCATTCTAGCGGAAGCAATTTCTTAAGTTGTACAAATAAAAGAACCCTGCCAAGCACGAATGTCCACTACTAAGATAAAATAGGAATGATTAATACAAAAGTACCGGCCTTATGGCCTTACAATAGTTCTCTCAACAAGAGTGTCTTTCATACTTCGGCTCGCAGGCCGGCCATACATGAGATAAACGAAAAACATAAAGAAAGGTAGGCCTTCGAGGGCCAGCACCGCAACATGGGCTTTAGCCCGCTATTTCCCGCTCGGCTCCGCAGCACCTGCAAGCCACAATCCACCGCCCGGTGGTAAACAAAAGCAACGGTCAGCTATGCTGACCAAATTATAACGATCTCGCCCCCGTAATCGGGGCGGCGATGCTCTTTCCCTGCACTTTATTAGTATTGCATCAATATAGTGTAAACACACTTCAACACAGGCGTAGGCTCGCACGGCCACACACCTCGTATACACAGGGTACATTCACGGCGAACCGGCCAACGTCACGTCAATTCAAGCCATAGTTGTTCCCGTTCCACCACCGCCCCTTGGACGACCAACCATATGAGCATTTTGTCTTCTTGGCCTTGGTCACGACAATTTAAGCCATAGACCGCCTAAGACCCTCATCCATGCAAACGGTTCCACCGAACGATATAGATCGGGTACGGTTCCGCCTGACCCGTGCTCATATCGCAATGGAAATTTAAGCCATATGCGCAGGTCAAGACTCACCGAGTCCCGTTTCCACCACAATAATCACATAACCCGGTTATGTTCACGTTGGCTCTCCGACCACCATGTTGGCAAAACCCGCTTTTGCCCAGTTTTCTGGGTGCACCTTGGAGTTAATCTCCAAGGCTCCCTGCTGCAATCTACCACGTAGAAAACCCGAAAAATGCCCAAACACCCGGAGTCTTCTCCAGTTCAAATGCAATGCAACATCACCGATCCGGCTCTACTAGTCCGGATAGGCTTCACACACAATGCCTATGCCCGTTTTCGCATACGGACTCTATACAAGGGGGACTTTACATATCTACCCCAAAGAACGCTCCAACACTTCGCTCACTCGCGAAAGAGGGCTTCCTATGCAAAGGGAAAAAGGGCTTCACATGCCCAAGGATGAGAAATCGTTACCCTTGCATTCTTTCGCGGCGCCATGAAAATCTACGCGGATGAAAAACACCCGCAATCTCCTTGCCTCTGCGGATCCGAAGACGGCTTGCGATTTGGAGCTCCGAAGCCCCGCCGGTGACCGGATCTAGCTTCTCCTTCTACCTCCAAGCTCTCTCCTCTCTCTAACTTTAGAAAGAGAGTCAACCAAGGGAAATGAGGGATTCTAAACCTTATTCCCGGACTTAAGCCCCTTAGGACCAATCCCAGCCATCGAATCCCAAGACAATAAAACGGACGACCATGATTAGGCCTAAAATACAAAATCTGGGGCCGAACACGGGTTGCAACACGACCGTGTGCCTGGCCGTGTCACCCATTGCCGTCTCGACCGACTCGAAAACCAGCACACGGCATTCAACACGGCCTCCGACACGCCCGTATCACCTGTGACACGCCCGTGTCGAGACCCGTGTCACGCCCCCCGTGTGCAATCTGGCCAGCTTTCCCCAACCCGAGGAGGACACGGTCTGCGACACGGCACCCGACACGCCCGTGTCGCATGTGACACGCCCGTGTCTGGGCCCGTGTCATGGCCCGTGTGCATGACTCCGAAAACTGCCCAAAGTGACACGCCCTGGGACACGTCCGTGTCCCAGGCCGTGTGCCTCAACTCGACGATCTCCGATCGTCAAAACGTCGACAACATGACCCGTGGCCGAACACCCCTGTGTCACGCTCGTGACACGCCCGTGTCACGCCCGTGACACGCCCGTGTCACGCCCGTGACACCTGCTCCAAAATTCAGACTGGGCTTAAAACGTCACCCGTCCCTCTTTTGAGTTTCGGGGTGTTACAACTCTCTCCCCCTTAAAAGAATTTCGCCCACGAAATTTACTAAAGGAAAACAACAGGAACTGAAGGCTTTTAACGGTACCTGAGCGGAATAACTCTGGGTACTCCTCCAGCATAGTTTGCTCCCGTTCCCAAGAGAGCTCCTCCCGACCGCAATTATCCCACCGGACCTTAACCATCCGGATCTCCTTATTACGGAGCCTCTTGACCTCAGAGTCTTCAATACGAACGAGCTTGACCCTAGTCGTCAACCCTTCGTCCACCGGTACTTGATCAACTGCGATCACCTGCGAAGGCTCTTGCACCGCCTTCCGCAATGCAGAGATGTGAAATACATCGTGTAGCCCACTTAACTCCTCCGATAGCCTCAAACGGTATGCCGCTTCGCCGACTCGCTCCAGAACCTCAAAAGGTCCAAAGTATCTTGGGCTCAGCTTCTTCAAGCGTCTTACCCGCGAAACCCCCTTGAACGGCTTCACTTTCAAGTATACCCAATCGCCTACCGCGAACTCCACGTTCCGGTGCTTGACATTGTAATACTTCGCCTGCCTGTCCTGAGCGATCAACAAGTGCTCCCGAATGATCCGCACCAATGAGGTAGCACTCTCCACCTCCTGCTTCTTGTACAACCTTGCCTCACCCGTTTCTAACCAAGACAACGGCGTGCGACATTTTCTACCATATAGGGCCTCAAAGGGCGCCATTTGGATACTCGCCTGGTAGCTATTGTTGTACGCGAACTCCACCAAATACAGGTGGTCCTCCCAATGCTTCCGAAGTCTAGAACACACATGCGGAGCATGTCCTCCATCGTTATATTGACTCTCTCGGTCTGCCCATCCGTCCTGTGCGGATGGAAGGCTGTGCTGAACTTCAACTTTGTCCCCAGCACTGTTGCAACCAACCTCCAATCATTGGACGTGAAACGCCCATCGCGATCACTCACAATACTGCGAGGCACACCATGCAGTCTAACTATATTGTCCACATATAGCTTTGCCAACTTCTCCACCGAGTCGTCCTTCCTACGCGGAATGAAATGCGACATCTTTCTTAGTTAACCGATCTACGATCACCCAGATGGCGTTGTTCCCCTTCTGCGACCTTGGCAACCCATGCACAAAGTCCATAGATATGTCGTCGAACTTCCACTTCGGTATAGGCAAGGACTTCAGAAATCCTCCCGGCTTTTGGCACTCCCCTTCACCAAGGCGCACGTTTGACACTTAGTCACAAACAACGCTACGTCTTTCTTAAGCCCCCGACCACCAAAATAGCTTCTTGAGGTCACGGTACATCTTTGTGCTCCCTGGGTGGATCGAGTACTTAGTATGATGAGCCTCGTACATCAACTCCACCCGTAGGTTACTCCCGCTTGGGACGCACAACCGATGATCCTTCCTTAACAACCCATCTTCCACTGAAAATTGGGAATTTGACCCATCCAACGTTGCCTCCATAAGCTCCTTCATGGAGTCATCTAACTCCAATGCCTGCCGAACCCGGTCAGCCAGGTCATACTGGACCTCTGTCTAGTTCAACATTGCTTTGGCGCTCGTCTGCTTGTTAACGCAACAAATCTCAAGCTCCTCCAACTCCCGTATCAGCCGTTCATCATGCACCGACAACCAGTTGGCTTGGGCGGGAGCCCTGCGACTCAACGCATCAGCAACCGCATTGCCCTTCCCGGGTACATAATGAATCTTGAAGGTGTAGTCCCCCAGGAACTTCATCCATCTCCTCTGCCTCAAGTTAAGATCCTTCTGATCCAACAGGTACTTCAGGCTCTTGTGATCGGTGTAAATATCGACCCTTACGCCGTATAGGTAGTGCCTCCACAGCTTAAGTGCAAATATCACGGCCGCCAACTCCAAGTCGTGGACCAGATAGTTCCTTTCATGCACTTTTAGCTGACGCGATCCATAAGCTATCACGCTCCCATGCTGCAAATGCACACAACCCAAACCACTACCCGAGGCGTCACTATAAACCTCGAAGCCCTCGGTCCCACTCGGCGAACTAAGCACTGGCACCGTGGTCAACCGTCTCTTCAGCTCCTCAAAAGCTTGCACGCACTCCTGCGTCCACAAGAATCTCTGATCTTTCCTTGTCAACTTTGTGAGAGGTAGCGCTATCCGCGAGAAGTTCTCTACGAAGCGCCTGTAATATCCGGCAAGCCCGAGAAAACTACGGACTTCCGCGACAGAAGACAACGCAGGCCACTCCCGTATCGCAACGATCTTCGCCGGATCCACCGCTATACCTTCCCCACTAACAATGTGACCAAGGAACGCTACTGAGGGTAGCCAGAACTCGCACTTGGAGAATTTTGCATACAGCTCATTCCTCCTCAAAGTCTCCAACACCAGATGCAAGTGCTTGAAGTGATCTTCTTCGCACTGCGAGTACACCAATATATCGTCAATAAAGACGATCACAAAGCGGTCCAGGAAATCTCGGAACGTCCTGTTCATCAAGTCCATAAACACTAATGGCGCATTCGTCAGTCCAAACAGCATGACCGTGAACTCGAAATGCCCATACCTTGTGCTGAATGCCGTCTTCGGGATATCACATTCCCTTATCCTCAACTGATAGTACCCCGACTTCAAGTCCAACTTCGAATATACCGACGATCCGACTAACTGATCGAACAGATCATCAATCCTCGGGATCGGGTACTTGTTCTTCTCCGTCAGCTTGTTCAACTCTCTGTACTCGATACACAACCGCATACTCCCATCCTTCTTCTTAACGAAGAGGACCGGTGCGCTCCAAGGCGACGAGCTTGGACGCACATAACCTTGCTCCATCAGCTCCTCTAGCTGAACTTTCAACTCCGCCATCTCCTTAGGCGCCAACCTATTTACGGAGCACGTGACACGGGTTTGGCACCCGGCACGAGCTCGATGGTGAAATCAATCTCTCGCTGCGGTGGGGCTCCGGGAAGACTATCCGGGAACACATCGGGGTATTCACAAACCACGGGGATGCTATCCAACGTGGACATTGGCTCCACAGCCCCCACTATTGCGAAGAACAGCTCTGCACCAGCACGAACTGCCTTTACTACCTGAAGAGCAGACATCAGCGTCTTGCTCGACCCCTTGAGTCCCTCGAATGTTGTCCCCCTCCCAACACCCAGCTTGACCTCCTTCCGGTCACAGTCAATCCAAGCTTTCTTCTCCGAAAGCCAATCCATCCCAAAGATAACGTCGAACTCTACTAGCGGCAGCAATGACGCTAACAATTCGAACTCTTGGCTCCTAATGTGAACCTTTATGGCGCACACACTGTCCGCACGCATCGAGCACCCATTCAGTAGCAGCACATCCAACTTGTCCTTCGCCATCGAAGAAGGGACTCCGATGCGCGATACAAAATTTTTGGACAAGAAGGAGTGTGAAGCTCCCGTATCGAACAGTGCCCGTGCCGGACTATCGCTAATCAAAACAAAGCCTATGCAAACCATATTAGGCTAACAAGCAATAAACAACAGTATCTAAGTTAACTTGCTAAAAATTAACTCATAAACCTGTCACCACATCCGTTGTTTAATAGCCTCCTGCTGCCCCAAGTTGTGAGACTCTAGGCTGAGTCGGAGCATAGTGGGACGCGGTTGACTCCACCGCCTTGCCCTTTTCTTCGTAAGTAGCTCCGTGTTTTCTCTCAGACTTTGGGCGTCTGCTCCAGCAATCACGGGCAAAGTGCCCCGTCTTTCCACATGTGAAACAAGCGCCCGGGGTTCGATTGGTAGTTGCCCCCGAGGCACCTGTAGAAGAAGCTGGACCTGACGTCCTAACCTTCTTGTAGAATCTTCGATAGCCCGACTTCGATGTAGCCCGACTTCGACGTAGTCGGCGCCTTGAACTTTGATTTCTTCCCACCAGATTCCTTCTTAGCTTGCACATTTCTCATGTCCTTCTCCAAGAACCGGGCCGAGTTGACCAAGGTTAGGAAACCCTGCGCCATGGGCCCTGACAATAGCAACCTCAGCTCATCTCTTAACCCTTCATAGAAGCGGTTAGTCTTGCGCTCCTCATCGGCAAAGGTAGCGCCAGCATATCTCCCCAACCGAGTAAACTCGTAGAGGTACTCGTCTACAGTGCTATCTCCTTGCACCAACTTTTGGAACTCGTTCTCTAGTGCGATCCTCTGCGCTGAGGGGAGGTATCGAGCCATGAACAGTCTCGAAAATTCCTCCATAGATACTTCGGCCAACGGCCTTCCCCTCAACTGGTGTAGCTCTAGACCTTCCCACCATAACCTTGCGTCCCCATCCAATAGGAACGTCTCTATTGTGGTCTTCTGCCACTCTTCCGTTTCAGTTGCTGTCATCACCCTATTGAATCTTGAGAGCCAATCTTCAGCCTGGGTCGGGGTTCCCGTTCCCGAGAACACCAGTGGGTGGAAGCCCATGACATGCTTAAGCTGTCTCTCAGTTGCTCTTCGAGGCAACTCCGGCTCCACCGCCAACTGCTCAACCCTTCTAGGCTCCGCCGCTTGGAGCGGTACTTGCTCCCCCGCAGGAGCAGGCTGCTGCACCTGTCTTGCAGGTTGCGCATTAATCATCTCCATGACAGCTTCTGCCACCAACCTAATGGTCTCGGCAGATGGAGGTGTTGCAGGCGCTTTACTTGGCGCACTGCTTGCCTTAGAACCTGGCCGATTTGAAGGCCCAGCACCACTTCTGGTCACCTATAAACGTGCAAAACACTGATAAGCGACCAAATACTATTACAAACAGCAATTATAGGAACACGCAGGTTCCTCAAACATGTGTATTTTCATTCCTAAGTGGACATTCATGGGTTCTTTTTATGTTATAACGATGACGCACACACATGTGCTCACCACCCCTTAAAGTGAATTCGACCACGAATTCATTTAAGTTTGACCGAAACCAGTAGTCTGATACAAATTTGTAACACCCATATCCGTCGCATGACATATAACAGTAGGTCCGGCCGGGGCCCGACGCCATATACTACAGACAGACCGGTTGGTTACGCGTTGAAACCATACAACCAATCACCAACGTCCTACACAGAGTCATTCTAGCGGAAGCAATTTCTTAAGTTGCACAAATAAAAGAACCCTGCCAAGCACGAATGTCCACTACTAAGATAAAATAGGAATGATTAATACAAAAGTACCGTCCTTATGGCCTTACAATAGTTCTCTCAACAAGAGTGTCTTTCATACTTCGCCTCGCAGACCGGCCATACATGAGATAAACGGAAAACATAAAAAAGGTAGGCCTTCGAGGGACAGCACCGCAACATTGGCTTTAGCCCGCTATTTCCCGCTCGGCTCCGCAGCACCTGCAAGCCACAATCCACCGCCCGGTGGTAAACAAAAGCAACGGTCAGCTATGCTGACCAAATTATAACGATCCCGCCCCCGTAATCGGGGCGGCGATGCTCTTTCCCTGCACTTTATTAGTATAACATCAATATAGTGTAAACACACTTCAACACAGGCGTAGGCTCGCACGGCCACACACCTCGTGCACACAGGGCACATTCACGGCGAACCGGCTAACGTCACGTCAATTCAAGCCATAGACGTTCCCGTTCCACCACCGCCCCTTGGACGGCCAACCATATGAGCATTTTGTCTTCTTGGCCTTGGTCACGACAATTTAAGCCATAGACCGCCTAAGACCCTCATCCATGCCAACAGTTCCACCGAACGACATAGATCGGGTACGGTTCCGCCTGACCCGTGCTCATATCGCAACGACAATTTAAGCCATATGCGCAGGTCAAGACTCACCGAGTCCCGTTTCCACCACAATAATCACATAACCCGGTTATGTTCACGTTGGCTCACCGGCCATCATGTTGGCAAAACCCGCTTTTGCCCAGTTTTTCGGGTGCACCTTGGAGTTAATCTCCAAGGCTCCCTGCTGCAATCTACCACGTAGAAAACCCGAAAAATGCCCAAACACCCGGAGTCTTCTCTGGTTCAAATGCAATGCAATATCACCGATCCGGCTCTACTAGTCTGGATAGGCTTCACACACAATGCCTATGCCCGTTTTCACATACGGACTCTATACAAGGGGGACTTTACATATCTACCCCAAGGAACGCTCCAACTCTTCGCTCACTCGCGAGAGAGGGCTTCCTATGCAAAGGGAAAAAGGGCTTCACATGCCCAAGGATGAGAAATCGTTACTCTTGCATTCTTCCGCGGCGCCATGAAAATCTACGCAGATGAAAAGCACCGCAATCTCCTTGCCTCCGCGGATCCGAAGACGGCTCGCGATTTGGAGCTCCGAAGCCCCGCTGGTGACCGGATCTAGCTTCTCCTTCTACCTCCAAGCTCTCTCCTCTCTCTAACTTTAGAAAGAGAGTCAACCAAGGGAAATGAGGGATTCTAAACCTATTCCCGGACTTAAGCCCCTCAGGACCAATCCCAGTCATCGAATCCCAAGACAAGAAAACGAATGGCCACGATTAGGCCTAAAATACAAAATCTAGGGCCGAACACGGGTTGCAACACGGCCGTGTGCCTGGCCGTGTCACCCATTCGCCGTCTCGACCGACTCGAAAACCAGCACACGACATTCGACACGGCCTCCGACACGCCCGTGTCACCTGTGACATGCCCGTGTCGAGACCCGTGTCACGCCCCCCGTGTGCAATCAGCCAGCTTTCCCAACCCGAGGAGGACACGACCTGCGACACGGCACCCGACACGCCCGTGTCACATGTGACACGCCCGTGTCTGGGCCTGTGTCATGGCCCGTGTGCATGACTCTGAAAACTGCCCAAAGTGACACGCCGTGGGACACGCCCGTGTCCCAGGTCGTGTGCCTCAACTCGACGATCTCCGATCGTCAAAACGTCGACCACATGACCCGTGGCCGAACACGCCTATGTCACGCCCGTGACACGCCCGTGTCACGCCCGTGACACGCCCGTGTAACGCCCGTGACACCTGCTCCAAAATTATGACTGGGCTTAAAACGTCACCCGTCCCTCTTTTGAGTTTCGGGGTGTAACAGCGCAACCGCGGTAATCTTCCGCAAAGAGCGACCCCACGACACGGCCGCTGGAGCCGCTCCGTAGAGGCATCCCGCGCGGCAATCGCCCTACGCGACAAAGGTCGCGCATGTGAGTTTCCCTCCCGAGCACAAGATTAATCTCGGGCACCGTGCGCATGCGGGATTAATCCCGGGCACCGTGCGCGTGCGAGATTAATCATGGCACCGTGCGCGTGCGGAATTAATCCCGCACACCGTGCGCGTGTGGGATTAATCCCGCGCAGTGCGTGCAGGATTAATCCTGTGCAGCACTGCGAGATTAATCCCGCAAATTAATCCCTGGCGGGATTATCCCGCACAGTACGCGCACAGTGCGTGCGCAAAGTGCACGCGCAGTGTTGCTGTACGAACACTACGCACACAGTGTTGTTGCGTGCGCACTGTAGTGCTCTACAGTTGCGCGCGCACAATTGCACGCATACTGTAGCACGCTACAGTAGCGCGTTCACTATAGCGCGCTACAGTTGCGCACACACAGTTGCGCGCGCACTGTTGCGAGCGGTCAAGGACGCGCGCGCGACCAGATGCGTGCCCCGCGTAACTCGGTCCGCACGTGCCCGCGCGTTGGCCGCCGTCGCGTCGTCCGACCGTGGGCGCGTCGTCGCCCTTCTCCCGCATAGGTTTTTTAACTCGCCATTACCTGAGCTCGTCGGGCGCCACTCGCGGACGTTTCTGGTCTGTCGTTGGACGTCGTCATAGTCGAAGAGAAGGAGAGAAAATCCTTATTCTCTCGCTCGTACCAACCTCCGACGACAAAGGATTTGGGGGCAATTGATGGGGATGAAGCCTCATTTATAGACTTGGGTGTGCACTTAACCATCTTCCCCATGATCCCTCCTATTGTGGAGATCATGAGTTTGACCGGTCAACCCACTCCCCATGATCTCCACCGCAATAGGAGAAATCATGGGGGGTCTCCCACTCAACAACTATCGCCGGCGCCCGCCACCGCCGGTGGCCGCAGCCTGCCGCCGGTCGCCACCGCCGGTCGCCGCTGGTTGCCGTCGGTCGCCGCCACCCGTCGCCGCCGCCGGCCTCCTGCCGCCAACCACCGCCGCCGCTCGCAGGTTGGCCACCAACCGATCACTACCGAGCATTCGTCGACGTCCGATCCACAGGTAACCACCCACTAAATCACCAGGTTAGTGGGGGCCCGCCATAACAATCTTCTGGAGGCTATAAAAGGAGACCCAGACCTCCTCATTTCTCATCTTTTCGCTCCCGGAGTTTTCTTCTTCCTCAAGTCAGATCTCTGCCGAATTCCCCCCTCAGGTCATCTTCAAGTCGCCTACGAGCTAAGTCCCCAAGTGCGCAGAGAAGGGAAGAAGACGACCACCGCCAGTACTCAAGCACACCAGCCACCAAGTTAGCATCCAGAATTTCCTCGGTGCAGCCTGTTGCCCGTTGCGAGTCAGAAATTCTCTCTCACCTTCAAGTTGTAACGAGTAGCGGTCTGTCGTCCTCGATTCTCTGAACATATTGTAACCACAACCTGATAGTGGACTTTGACCGGCACAGATCCGGTCACGTGATTTTTTACCCGGTTGAGGGATTTTTCCATGTTAAAACATCTTGTGTCAACTCTCTCTTTTCATTGACTGTGTGCGCGCTCGACCGTCCCGAGAGCTAGGGCGGTCCAGTTTATTCCGGTCCGATCGGGACGCCGAGTTATTCCGCAACATGCATGTACATGACGTATTTTCAAAAGTCGCGAAAAATTAGAAGAAAGTGCAGTACAACTAGTCAAAACTGTTATGCTAATAACAATCACATTTTAAATACCTTCAAAACTTCATTTCCTAACAAACTCTTTTGTCAAAGCTAGCAAATAAATGCTTATAAACCTGTGACGGTTGTAGGGAATAAAACTTTTCCCACTGCCACGACTGTCCCAAACAGGCCTCTAGTTTAATTTTATTGTAGCCATAGTATTACAAAAATCACACGTTACCTAAGATCAAAGTAATTAAAATATAAGAGCTATGATAACCAAATATTTTAAATATGCTTGCAGATGTGTTTGTGGATGTGCTCGTACAAGATTGCATTTAGGGTTCGTTTGGGGCAGCGTTCTCTCTGCCGGGCGACCGTGTTTGCTCCGGCAGCGAAGCGGAAAACACTGTCGAACGGTCCGTCTCCAACTCCTGGCCCCCACCTCCAGTTCCAACCCTCTCTTTCCAGACGCCGGTTCCTGCCGCCGCCCCCAAACAAAACCTTAATTGCGAACGGGCTCCCGTTCATAAAATTTTTGGGAACACTTACGCAGTGTCATTGCAATAATCAAATTTTAATTGATTATGGTTGTTAGAACAAGTTTTTATTGCTGTATAAAATTAATACTTACTATAGTAAGCAAAGAAATAGAAATCAAAGCATACAATAGCAAATATTGTACCTTAAATATAAAATACAGCATTAAAAAATATAAAAAAACTCTCCAAATAAAAAAAAATCTTAAAATAATTAAGAGGAAGGAGACATGCATCAACCAAATCCCATTTCAAAAAACTCAACACATGCATTGTTGATTTATGGGTATATTAAATTGTGCATGAATTGCAGCTGGTGGTCTTGACCCCTTCTCCCTCCCTCTTTCTCTCTCTCTCTCTCTCGATCTCATCCAACAAAAATAATATACATATTAATTTATGTTAAAATAAAAGCCCACTTGAGAGTATAATTGAGCTAGGATCCGTGTGGAATCCCAAGTGTAAATGGTCTTGTTGCACACTTGCACATGAGAACATGATTTAGGCTCTGTTTGGGAGGACTTATTTTCACCGATCAAGCGGTTACGACTGCATGAATCGGATCTTGATTATGACCCGGTTCATGCGGTCGCAACCGCTTGACCGGTGAAAATAAGTCCTCCCAAACATAACCTTAGGCTCCGTTTGACCTAGGCTGTGACTATTGTGAATGCGGTTGTTACGAACCGTCGTTCATACACGGCCGACCTTATCTGGGAAACTTCATCCACTTTTATGGTCAAAATTAGTTTTCCTTTTTCGATGCCGGTCATTACCATTTTCTTACCAAACATGTATTTTATGACGGTGTCGTTTTTGTCCGAACTCATGGGAGCATAAACGCCGTACAAAACAGAGCCTTAGAGTCCGTTTTGAACGCGGTGGTCATAATTTGTCGCTCATGAGTCATGAACACCCGACATCACCAAAGGAAATCCATCCGTTTTTATGTTCTTTTTTCGTGGCAATCGTCATATATAGCCGTTGTCATGGAAGCATATATTTTATGACGATGAAGTTATTTGTCAAAACTCTTCGTAGCAAAAACACTGCGCAAAATGAATAGTACATAATCTTAATAAACTATATCTCTCGTGTGAGGTAGCACAACGCACACACTCCCACTGGTTAAATAATTTATGAACCAATTCCGACGGATTAGTTGGAGCTTACCTGCTTTACATGACATCTCCCAAAACTATGTAAATATCATCATAAAAGGAGACGAAAGATTTAGGTTTCCTTTGGTGGGGCGGATACGTGCCGGTCGCACACACATCACCACCCCGCCATGAAATGCGGAATTTGGAAATTCTGCCCCGCCGCACAAAATCGCGGGATTTAGACGTTGTCCTTTTTGTCTGTAGGAAAACCGGAGCGCCGAGAAGCAGAAATCCGAATAAAGCAGTAAACAAATGAAAACACAGAGCAAACACACAAACACACAGATTTCAGAGGTTCACCCAAAAACAGGGCTACGTCCTCTCTCCCCTTCCCTTCACAGTTCTTGTAATCACCAAAAGAAAATACAGATTACAAAAGGTTACAAGAATCTAAACCGATCATACCTTAACTCTTTCTTCTGGACAAGAAACAAAAGGAAGAACCCCCTTCTGGATCGCCGCCAACAATCTCCTCGTATGCGCCTCCAAAAGGTATATCCGCCGTCAGCCGTCGTTTCGTCCGTATCCCTAAAAAAGAACCGGAATACGCCTTAAATAGGCTTCAGCATGACAGGATCGTCGAACTCGGCCCAAACGTCGAACGTCGAGCTGGGTTCGACGCGTCGAGCTGGGTTCGACGATCGACGTCGAACCCAGTTCGACGACTGGAGAAAACATCTCCCAAAAAATTTTGGGTTGGGGGCGTTGCCCCCGCACCCCCACCGGGGACGCTGTCTCCTGGACCCCTGCCCGCTGTCCGGTCAGCGGGACCTCCGTCGGGGGCGGCTGCCCCCGGACCCCCGATGTCGTCGGCGCCAGATATGTCAGAGGGGGATCACACTTCGATTCCTCTAAGCTCACGTGGGCTAACCCGGTGTGAGAAACAAGAGGACCGAAAATGTTCCACAACCCCAACATTGTCCAAACTCACCCGAGCCAAAATGCATCGCCAAACGTGGCATTGGACTTCGTTTGGCATGGTTATGACTGTTGTGAGCACGGTGGTCATGAACGAGTTGTCATAAGCTTTGTCATGCCAAATATACATTCTAGGATAATGACGTTTTTGTCAAAACTCATCGGAGCAAATAGTCACGCAAGTAGGTACGTTTTTTTGCTTTTTGCCCACACAAACTCTGGACTGTAGGGCGTTTTTTTGCTGGTTGTGTTTGGTTTTGTTCATCCAAATTTTTGATGCTAAACTTTTGGGTCTGAATCCCGGATCTAAATTTGGATCCTGGATTCACTGATGAGTGACATTTGTTCCTTCTTTTATATTAAAAAAATCTTTCCTGGAAGCGCATCCCGCTAAGATGTCACGGGAATGTCGCCGAGATGTATGATGCCCTCCCCCAAGCCCCCTAAATCAAAGTTTCTGTGCAGACCGAGTTGTCAACGAGATGTTGCCGAGATGTTGTTCCTGAAATGTTGTTTCTGAGATGTCATCGAGATGTTGTCGCTAAGATGTATGATGCCCCTCCAAGCCTCTTAAAATCATAGCTTCAGTACAGAGATGTCGCTAACGTATCGCTGAGATGTTGCCAAGATGTCCGAGGCTCTCCCCCAAGCCCCATAAATCATTGTTTCCGCGCTTTGAGATTTCCCCAAGATGTTGTCGGGAGCCACGATGTGGCCAGAGCTGTGATCAACGACGAGCCGGCAATGTCAAGAAGCAAAAACACCTGCGGTACGTGAAGGTGTGACACAAAAATGTCGTTGATATCTCGCGGAGATGCCCTAAATAAAAAGAAATTCAAAGTCAAAATTTTAATATAAAAGAAGAAATACACGTCGTGCATCTGTGGATCTGGGATTCACACCTAAATTTTTTTACAATTTTGAGAGACGCGAATTAATGGGCCGATAGACTTGCGGCTCTTGACCAGAATAGTTCCATTGGGGTTACCTCGTTTGTTTGTTGATCCTCCACCAATTTTTTTTTATGTTTTTAAGTTGGTGATCTTCATGAAATTGAATTTTTGAGGATGTAGAGACTCTCCATGTACAAAAAAAGCATGGTTATACAATTTTGTGTTAATAAATTTAAAATAGTCTTTTTTTTTGTGAGGCCTTTGCAAAATTAAAAGGGGTCTGGTGAGGCCCCTAGGCCTGGCCCGTGCCTAATTGGGCTCAAATCTGAACAGACCCGGGCTGAATTTTATTTGCACCTAATATTATGTGGCGTAGTTTATATATGTTGTGACTATTTTTCTTAATAACAATTATTTTTTTTTATTGAAATAAATGAATGAGCAAATATAATTGGTTATGGTGGCTACAAAAATATTTAACTAAAATACTAGACATGTGTGTACAAATAACCTTACGAAAGAGATTAAACTCAGGTTCCATTTAGCATGGTGGCGGCGGTCATGACCGCAGTGATTACGAATTGTCGTTCGTGAACGTCCGGCCTCACCTAAGGAACTCTATTCACTTTTATGCTGAAAATTAATTTTCTTTTTTTTGGTGGTAATCATAATTATAGTCTTCCCAGACATGCATTCTGTGATGATGACTTTTTTTTGTTCAAACTCATCGGAACAAATAATCCAGATATGAGTTCAAATATTTTTTCACGGTTGTTATTAGCACCGCAATTTTGTCTATCCGCAACTATTTGATAACTGTAAATAACTATTTTTAAAAATGAATATCCGCAAACAAAATTATTATCCGCAAATATAATTCATCTAAGAAAAATACTAAAGTCCTTCACCTATTTTCCTTTTAGAAACAAATCCAATTGGAAAAAAAATGAATTAGAATCAGAATAGTCAAAAAAAAAGAAAATGGTTATGTGTTGAGTGCTAGTAGGAAAAATAAACAACCAAAACAATAGGATATTTTGATTGCTAATAGTTAAAATTATTGTGCTGATAACAATTGTCAAATTTATATTGAAAAAATAAAATAAAATAGGCTTTGTTAACTCTGATGTTTTTTGTTGTGATTTTCGATAATGGAAGCGCAATCTGTAAACATACCTAAATATAGGATTCATAAGATAACACACTTCTGAGAAATTTATTAGTAAAATAAAATAAATTAGTACTCAAATTAAGAAATACATGCCCAAAATATATGCATTGTGATAATAACATGGTGTCAGGGTCATTAAAATTACCCTCTGCATCTAGTAAAAGAATATGAAGCATACCAATTGCACACATAAGAGATTCGCCGTTAATCACACAATGGCCCGTCACCAACACCATCAATGCCACCGGAGAAGTCGACGTTAAATAGCTCGTAGCTCGCTGCTCACTATGCCTCCTGCCCCACGACAATCTTATTGAATTCACTAGCCGCAATCTCGCCATCTTCTTCTCTAGATTTACCTCTCAGGGCCCGTTTGTTTCAACGATATTAATATTGAAGTATTGACGTTTAATCTAATATTAGTACACATGGAAAATGACATTGATTTTAAATTCAATTCTTTAGTTCGTCTGCATGATGACTTTCTGTCATAGGAATTGACATTAATTATTTTTTATTGTTTGTTTGTAGAAAGATTTTCAATCATAGGAATTGACATTGATCAATGCTTTTAATTACAAATAACAAACGGTGATTTTTCGCCCGACTTCAATTTTATCGTCCGGACACGATTTTTTCGTCATGACGCGATTTTTTACCCGGGCTTAAATTTTTCGGCACGAACGCGAAATTTTTCGCCCGAACGCGATTTTTTCGCCGAGACGCAATTTTTTCGCACGCACGCAATTTTTCCACCCGAACTAAATTTTTTCGCTCCGACAATACTCTTTCGCCCGGGCGCGCCTTTTAATCCCAGACACAATTTTTTCACCCGAACGCGACTTTTTCGACCGGACGTGATTTTTTCGCCCTGACGCAATTTTCGAACAGGGTTTTCTTCTTGCCCTTTTTCAATGAAAGATTCATATCAAACAATTTCAATATACCTGACGTGATTTTTCACCCGGACGCGAAAAAAATCGCCCGGGCGTGATTTCTTTTCAGTTGGACGCGTTTTTTTCGCCCCGAAGCAATTTTTTTGCCAGGACGTGACTTTTTTCGCCCGGACTCGATTTTTTTGTGCCGGCGAAAAAAACGTGTCAGGGCGAAAAAATCGCGCCAGAGCGAAAAAATCGCGCCCGGGCGAAAAAATCGCGCTTGTGCGAAAAAATCCCCACCCGGGCGAAAAAATCCTGCTCGGGCGAAAAAATCGAGCCCGGGCGAAAAAATCGCTCCCGGGCGAAAAAAAACACCTTGGGGCGAAAAAATTCGCGTCCTTGAAAAAAAATCACGCCCGGGCCAAAAACGCGTTCGGGCGAAGAAAACGCCCATGGGGGGAAATCGCTTCTGGTCGAAAAAATCGAGGCCGGGCGAAAAAATCGTGTCCGGACGAAAAACCGCGTCCGGGCAAAAAAGCGCGTCCGGGCGAAAAAATAGCGTTCGGGCGAAAAAATAGCATCCGGGCGAAAAAATAGTGTCCTCGCCTGAAAATCGCGTCCGTGCAAAAAAGTAGCGTTCGGGCGAAAAAATCATGTCTGGTCCAAAAAAATCGCATTCATGCAGAAAAAATTACTCTTCTTTTGAAAATCCGATGTTGTCAATCTCAATATCCGCACCTGGAGATAGACATTGAACCAATGAGTTTTTAGTCTTTTGTGAATGCCTACGGCTTTCCACCAGAAAGTCACTTCCACTCTACAATTATTGATACGAACAGCGAAAATGACTTTCATTTTCTTAAAGTCAATGCTTTAATATCAATGTCGTTGAAACGAAAGGACCCTATGTTAAATTTGGTATCAAATATTTTGAACTTTAAATCCCAATTTTTTGTTTTAAATTTAATCAAAGAAACATGTGATAAAAAAAATTAGATGACTAGTAGCTGGCCGTGGTAAGTGGTTCTTTGAAGAAGCAAATCAATTCAATAATCATCACCTTGGTTTGAATTTTAAATATCACCATCGCCTACCCGAAGCAACTTCTGCATTGTCTACATGAAGGATCATCTGTACTACCTGAACGAAGCAATATCTGCAAGAAACATCTACTGCACTGAGCACCACCTCAAGCCCGTGACGTCAGTTGACTTGTTGCAACTCTACTTCATCTGTGTTTTGGTTCCCCTACAGGATGTTGCGCACCCAGATCACAAAAACTGACTCGTTAAACCCGAGTGACAAACGAGCGATCCACTGCACCACCTCTGTAATATCCCGAGTATTTATACAATGATCATAGATGTGTTGTGTGTGGTTGCGACGCCAACAAAGCCTGAACAAGCCTAAATCCTCATATAGGAATGAAAATACCAAGAGAGACCAATTTTATAAAGCATAGTTCATGGTTAGGCATAGAATGTCGAATTACCTAATAATCGACATATCATTTGCCGAAAACATTGCTCATAAGAAAAAGTGTAGTTTAGAAAAAAAACAGTGAGTTTTTTGTAAAACGGATTTTACTGTTTAATTGAGAACGTCGAAATACCTATGAATCAATATAAGATTTGATGAGATCGGCACTCGTAAAAACAAAATAATGTCAGCAAAAACTATTAAAAATGTTAAGAAACGGAAGCCAGAATCGGATCAAGAATGTCGAAAATCCTTCTAGTGGGTATTTGTGTAATTTTTTAGTCCCGAGGGGCCCTCAAATAGCCCAAAAAAGAAAGGTCATTGAAGGCCGGTGCCACGTGGCTGCCGTCGTTTCCACACACGACGGCCACACAACCAGCCATCCACGCGTGTGGGGCGCTTGCAAGCAGACATATGCTCGTAGCCACCCATGTGTGACATGTGGCAGGCCACGAGCACCATGTGTCTCCTTGCATGCGCCCCGATGCGTGTTGGACACACATCGCGTAATGATAGGAACCACGTGACGTCGACATGGGTCACGTGATGCTAGGTTGTGATAAGAGCTTGGGTTTGAGGGATTTTAGGTGTTTTTGAGAGTTACATGGCTTCGCTTTCAACGTTTTGACTGAAATTAGATGAAAATTGTATTTCTATTCTATTTTCAAGGTAAAAAAAGGAGAGAAAGCATACAGAGAAGGTTTTAGATCGTTATTGAACCTTCAAGGAACTTTCAAGGTATATTCATGAGCAAGTTTTGGGTCTCAATTTGACCTAAAAGCCCCCCTCCAACAATCCCTGCTGTCGGATTCTAAGAGATTTGATTGAACGACACCAAAAAATGGACTTAAATTAATTTACGGCCCCAGACACGACTTGGCACACTGGTGTGTCTGTTAGTACGTTCAAAGCATCCCGTGTGACCGTCAAGTTTGGAACGACCTCCACGTTGTCCCCAGTAGGGGTTTTTATAGACGTAACCTTAAATCCACGACGACGGGTTATTGGATGCCTAACGGATCCAAACCGAACCTAATAAGGACCCGTTACCATTTATATAAATATATCTCAACAATCTTCTCCTATATTGTATATAAATGGTGGCACAAAATATGTCACTTAAAGCAATAGTTAATAACGACAAAACATGAGTTTTCCAGAAACACAAACATGAGTTTTACAATACAGATAAATCTAAACTTAAGCAAATGGTTCCAAACAAACAGTAAATTAAAACTACTAACTCAAAACTGATGACTGATCTCTAGTAAACGCAAACAACAGATCATTGTCATTCAGGTCGAAATCAACTGTTTCTCCTCCATTCTCCATTTGATCTGCAAACAGTTACAATAAAAATGTCATAGAACAAATCTCTATGAATTCAAATATTTACTATCAAAAGTAAAGTGATTAGTTCTAGCAATAAAAGAACATAATAGTCTAATCAGGAAGAAATAACCACAAATCAGCATATCTATCTAATTTACAAAAAAAACAGAAAATTGATTTCATAGAATTAAACCACGTCCTTTCGATTATTAAGATTATTATTAGTCGTTTCACAATTATGATATACCATCAAGTTTGGAATAATACAACAAGCTGTGATCATTATATTATTAAGTTTGAAATGATATAACTAATAATCATAATATTATGATACATATCAGTAACTTCAGTATTTCCTTTTGAAATGATTCCCAAATCAGGCTTTGAATAAAAATAATTGCGTAAGTCATTAAGTTTGAAATGACTGACAACTATTCATCTCTGGCTTTCATCAGATAACTTCTGAAATATTTCAGTGTACTTACTCAAGATGCTTGAATATAAGCAAACTACAGTTCTAAAATTTAAAACATAAGCATGGTATTTAGTCCTACTAAATTGACTTTAATCTCATCTCCCCAGATGTTTTAGTTATTAGAACCTTACATAAGCCATTTGCTAAAGACATCTGCTATATTATTTTTAATCTCACATCCAATAGAAAGATTATCCATTGACTAGTGAGGTAGGTCAACCATACCTATTTCATCTTTAGCTACATTCATTTTTCATTGAACAACGTATTTGTTGTAATGGTCTTTGCGGTTTGATTGTCACAAAAGATCGAAATAAAGTGCATTTTCAGACTCGTCATTGGAATGTCTATTATCAAATCTCTTATCCACTCTGCTGTTTCTTCTACTGAAAGGAGAGCATAGAGTGCTGATTCCATAGAGGATAGTGCAATGCACGTCTACCTCTTTGACTTTCAAGCTACTACTGCTTTTCCTAATATAAACAAAAAACTACCAGTGGATCTACTATCAATAATTTTTGAGCACCAAGAGCCGTCAGAATACCCCTTAAGCACATGAGGATGTCTACCGTAACATAAAGCATACTGCTCAGTGTACTTTAAGTATCACATTAGCCTTTCTAAGGCATCCTAGTGGTCCTTCCCAGAATTACTTGTAAATCTACTTAACATGTCAGTCGTAAAGACTATATCAGGTCTAGTGCAGGTTGTAGCATACATGAGACTTTCTATGAGTTTTGAGTAATCCAACTGTCTAATAGGTGAAACTTTATTCAGTTTCAGTTTATTGTTGTAGCCGTATGAAGTCTCAGTCTTTTTGTTATTATCGTAATCTCACTTCTCTAGTAGATTTCTTATATAGTGACTGACTCAGGATGATATCCTTTTTTAGTGAAGTTCACTTTCATTCATAGGATGATTTTCACCACACCTAAGTCTGTCATGCTAAATTGTCTCGTCAAGGTAACTTTCACGTTTTCCACCTCAGACTAATAAGTACCCAGAATTAGCATGTCATCAACATACAAGTATATAATTATAACTTTATTTGAACTTGTTCTTACGTACATATATTTATCTGATAAGCTGGATTTGAAACTCATGACTTTAACACAAATGTCAAATTTCTCGTGTCATAATTTTGGTGTTTGCTTCAATCCATAGATTGACTTAACCAACTTACAAATCTTATTTTCTAGACCTTCAACGACAAACCCTTCAGGTTGGTGCATATAGATCTCCACAGTTAGATCTTCATTAAGAAATACAATCTTGGCATCCATCTGATGAACGGTTAAATGGTCAATAGATGTTGACGTGAGAAGAATCCTAATTATCACAATGTGATAAACATGTGAGTATAAATCAAAGTAGTCTATACCACTCACTTGAGTGAAACCTTTTGCAACTAGACGTACTTTGTATTTGACAATACTCGCATCAGGATTTAGCTTCTTTTTCAGGACCCACTTACTACTAATAGTTCTATCCCCTTTGGGTAAGTCAACCAAGGTCCAAGTGTGGTCATCTATGGTTTTTTTTTTCCATAATAAAAAATCCCTAAATCACATCGCTTCCTTATAGGTAGATGGATCAGCTTCAACTTGGTAAGTCACAAAGTCTGTACCGAAGTTTTTAAGCACTCATTCTCTATTAGATAACCTTTTAAATGCTAAACCACTAGTGTATATGTGCTCAGTGTCAGAGATTCTTAGTTCTGGCTCAACAGTAGTCTCAGTACTAGTTGCTGAAAGACCTGAAAGCGTCAGGTTTTTATCTTTAAGGAACTTATCCTCAAAGGGAACGACATCTCTAGATTCTATTACAATATTGATTGAGAGATCTAGAAATCTGTTTGCAGCGTTATCCTGTACACATCCTACATAGACGCATGTGTTTATCCTATGTCCAATCTTAGTTTTCTAGAGTCAGGTATCCTAACATAAGTGATACAACCTCAGATCTTAAGATTGTCAAATCTTGTAGGTCTCTTAAATCAAAGCTCATAGGGTATTTGTTTTAACTTTGCATGAAGAACTTTATTAACAATGTGATTGGAAGTGAAAACCGATTCACCCCATAAGCGATACAACCTCCACTGTAGTCAAATATTTCCTCAAATGTTTATTCAGTTACCTACAAAAGCTATCTCTGATACTGCTTGTTGTGATTTTTGGCTACGTGAGAGCATTCTCCATGCAAATATAAATATGGATTCACAAGATAAAATACTTCTAAGAAATTTATTAGCAAAATAAAATAAATCAACACAAATTAAGAAATACAAATCCGAAAATGCACTAAAAACCCTCAAAGTACATAACCTCGGCGAGAGTGATAATAACTTTGGGTCAGGGCATTTAAAACTATCTATCATTTGCAATTCATAGAAAAAAAATGTACAACAATAGCTCAAAGAAGTGATTCGCCGTCGATCGTCCAACACTCTCTGCATCCCGCCATAGCCCTGCCTTCTTCTTCTCTGTATCCACCTTCAAGAGCTCCTTTCTCCAAGACGATCAGTCGGTGGTGTGTCTGTTCCTCTTCGTCACTAACCCTCTTCTATAACGAAAAATTGAAAATCAAATTCAAATTGGGCATCAATCATTTCCAACTTTGAATCTCAATCTTTGATTTGAAAATTAATCAAAAAATATGAGAAAAAAAAGTTAGGTGACTGGTAGGTGGGGGTGATAGGTTATGTTTTAAAATGCAAACCAATTCGGGAGTATTATTAATACAAGATCATCCAATTTGTGAAATCAATTTGGGGGGAGTGATATCATTTTAGGTACTCTGTGCACATCAATGATCAAAATCTGAGGATTAGAAGAAATACGAGAAATTTTGGGGGCTTGAATATTTCGCTCGTCGTAGCTCGAAAGATAAACGTAGGCTTTCAAATTAATAAATGGCATCATCGTGAACTCGTAATGTTCCCCCTTTGTTCTAAGGGCTGTTTTGTAAATGTCACTTTCATTCAGAACAACTCATCCATTGTGGGTATTGAGAAGCAAACTTTGGATGCAATGATATTTTGCATCTCAGCAACACCTTAAAACTAAAGTATGAAGCACTGCAGGGCGGCATTATTTTAGCTGCGAACGGGTCGAGTATAATGGTTTAGTTATGCCGTGGTGGGTATGAGTTTGGTTCTTCAAAGATGATAATAAGGATCCGTTTGTACGGCGTTTTCGTTGTTGTGCGTTTGGGAAAATACGAGACCGTCATAAAATATGTGTTTGGCATGACAACGGTTGCATTAAGGGTTCATTTGACGTGGCGTTTTTGCTCTGATAATTTTGTAGAAAAACATGTCAATCTAAAATGTGTTTGGCATGACAACGGTTATGATTGTCACCGAGAAAAAAAACTAGTTTTGAACATAAAATTAGATGAAGTTCCTTAGATGAGGTCGAGAGTTCAGGCTCACAAGATCACAACCACGGCATTCACAACTGCCATCTCCATGCCAAGCGGACTCTAAATGTGTTCCAGATGTTTGCTTATTATTAAATTGCTTTCGAGATAAAAGATGGGAACTTTGCCCAAGTAATTTGTGCGCTTACGACTCCGTTTGGCATGGTGAGTTAAATTGTCATTTGTTAACACCCACCCAAAAAACTTCATCTGCTTTTATGTTCAAACGGATGATGTTTGTTAGGTCATCCTTAACAAATGATGGTTTAACCCGTGCGTTTACGACCACCCCCACTGTACCAAACGGAGCCTAAGCCTTCAGGAATCACATCTGATTCATTAAGATACACCACTCCTAGATTGAAAATGGATACTTGAATTAGGAAGGAATTGAGATCACCTTAAAATGTTAATTCCAAGGAATCCAATATGATTCCCAATGCCAACCCTTATTTTGTTACAGAATAATAGAATCAGAATCAATCCATTCAATTCCAATGTCGCAATTCTATCCCGAAGTACAGAGCCTCAGGAACCATTCAAACGGATGGGACCGGAGCTTCAAAATTGAAATCGAAAGTCCAATTTAACAAAAACGGGTCCCCAATTCTAATTCCATGACCCCAATTCCGCCAAACCGGACAAATCCTATTTGTGATAGCCGAAGAAATCGCGCTACCATGAAGAAAATGCGTACTTCCACCATTCAAGGACTTGTAAACAAGAGAAGACAGCCATGAAGAATGCAAGAACATGAGCCAATATTCATCAATGAAAAACAAACAAAAATTAAATTAAATTAAAAATCAGTTTCACCTTCATGCACTAAGTAAACAAGTTGCAGCAGAATTTTATAATATGCAAGAACAGGAGCCAAAATGCATAAAATCTGAAAAGCAGGAGAATTTTATGATCTGCCATTTGGTCTACAACTCCCACATTTAGGCTCCGTTTGGGGGGACTTATTTCCACCGGTCAAGCGGTTACGACCGCACGGTCGTAACCGCTTGACCGGTGGAAATAAGTCCCCCCAAAGGGAGCCTTAATCTCCACAGAGCATAAAACAACATTGCATAAATTGTTTTGGCATGAAAGACAAACACAACATGCCTTGAGTACACTAAAAATAAATTTTTGAAAAAAAGTAACTGTAACCATTATCACTCGCCGCGCCGATTCTTCCCTCCGCCGCCCGCCTAGCCCCATCAGAAGCTTAGAAGCACTTCTTGTGCACAATCGACGGGCCGGTTTCGTCATACTCTGCCTTCGCAATCCACATCTGTCAAACATGGGAATAATTAAGCTGAGAATAACGAAGAGTTATTTTATAAGCAGTTCAAATATGACTATTCGCAGTCCGAGCTATCCAAAAAAATACGTTCACGGGTGAAATTAATGACGCTCTAGACCTGTTCGACATAATGCCTATTAGAGAATGTTTGGACCTATTCAACATAATGCCCGATAGAGAATGCGGCAACTTTATTCAAAATCATGCCCGTGAATGAAGTACGCTATCAGGTTTGGTCGACGAGGGAAAATTCTCTATACGCTCATCACATCATGATCATGGATACATTTTGAAGCTTAAAGTTGTATTTAAAAAAAAAATTTGACAAGCTATAAATTATGGTATTGGAATAAAAATCTGTCAGTAAAAATACAGTTATAAGTACTGTAATTTATGGACCATCATTTACAACTGTAATTTTAGAGATTTTAGAGAAAAAGGGGCCAGTGGCATCATGCTCATATTAAGGCTCCGTTTGGGGGGACTTATTTTCACCGGTCAAGCGGTTACGACCGCATGAACCGGACCTTAATTAAAATCCGGTTCATGCGGTCGTAATTGCTTGACCGGTGAAAATAAGTCCCTCCAAACGAAGCCTAAGTTTCTTTTTTTGGGAACAACACTATTCACTAGTAATGAAGTGTGAATTAATGAAAGTGAGATAGAAAATTACCTGTTGGAAAGTGCTGAGAGAAGCCAAGATGGAACCTCCAATCCAGACGCTGTACTTCCTTTCCACGGGAGCCACCACCTTGATCTTCATGCTGCCTGGCGCCAATGCGTGGATCTCCTTGTTCATCCTGTCGGAAATGCCGGCGAACATGGTGGATCCGCCGCTGAGCACAATGTTCCCGTACAAATCCTTCCTGATATCCACGTCACACTTCATGATCGAATTGTATGTCGTCTCGTGAATGCCCGCCGCCTCCATCCCTATCATCGACGGCTGGAAGAGGACTTCCGGGCATCGGAACCGCTCGGCTCCGATGGTGATGACCTGCCCATCGGGGAGCTCGTAGCTCTTCTCCACCGAGGAGCTGGTCTTCGAAGTCTCCAGTTCCTGCTCGTAGTCCAGAGCGATGTAGGCCAGTTTCTCCTTGATGTCCCTCACAATTTCGCGCTCCGCCGTCGTGGTGAACGAGTAGCCGCGCTCCGTGAGAATCTTCATGAGATGGTCGGTCAGGTCGCGGCCCGCCAGGTCCAGCCGAAGAATTGCATGTGGCAGGGCATAGCCCTCATAGATGGGAACCGTGTGGCTCACACCATCGCCGGAGTCAAGCACAATACCTACAAAAAAACAAATGGCATTACACAATCATTTTTTTTCTCAAACAACAACATAAGAGGAAGGTGTATAATAAGAAAGGGCTTTCCTTGTATACTGAAAAATAATGGGTTTTTGGAATTTCCCAAACAGGAGTTTTTGGCACTTCACACCCCCAATTTTTGATTTCTGGCACTTTGCACCCCCGGACCGAAATTTCAAGGGTATTTAGGTCCGGGCAACATCAATAATATGAGTGCAAAGTGCCAAAATGAGTATTTTTGGTGCTTCCCGGACTTGAATACCGTGGAAATTTCAGCCTGGGAGTACAAAGTAGTTGTGTTCAAAAAGCCCAATCAGACCATGCTGGGACCGGGCTAATCGGGCCGGGCTTTTTGCCAACTGAGCACTTCCCGATCCCCGGTTTGAGCCGGGCTTTTGCTTCCTCTCAAAGAGAGGGCCTGATAAGGCCCTCCAGGCCGGCCTGATTTTGGATTAGGCCGGATTTTAATCCCCCTTGGATTAGGTGTGACGGGCACGGGGCCGGGCAACCCGCTGATATGGGGACCCTGTAAGGCCCCCAAGCGCGGCCTTGGCCCGGGCCGGGCTTTTTCCGGGCTGGGCCCGGGCGGGCTACCTTGGTCCGGTCTTCTTGAACACGACTAATGCAAAGTGCTAGAAATCGGTAATTGGGGGTGTAAAGTGTCTATTTTGAAGGCTTGAGATGCAAAGTGTCAAAAACTCATATTTTGGAGATGCAAAGTGCAAAAAACCCCTCAAATAATAGAGAAGAGCAAAAAAAACATTTTTTTCTCACCAGTTGTTCGACCGCTGGCATAGAGGGAGAGAACGGCCTGAATGGCAACATACATAGCGGGACTGTTGAAGGTCTCAAACATAATTTGGGTCATCTTCTCGCGATTGGCTTTGGGGTTCATGGGAGCCTCGGTGAGGAGGACGGGATGCTCTTCTGGGGCTACACGAAGTTCATTGTAGAAGGTATGATGCCAGATCTTCTCCATATCGTCCCAGTTGCTCACAATGCCATGTTCGATGGGGTATTTTAGAGTCAAGATGCCACGCTTGGATTGAGCTTCGTCCCCGACATATGCATCTTTCTGTCCCATTCCGACCATCACGCCGGTGTGCCGTGGGCGGCCGACTATACTCGGGAATACAGCTCTTGGGGCATCATCTCCAGCAAATCCAGCCTGGATCAGTAAGTTCATTAGTTCATGGATTTAGAGTCGGGAAAGAAGCTAACTTTTTTTTAAGAAAATTATGTTCATTTTGTGTGTGCGAGAATGAAATCTTCACTTCACCTTCAAGAAAGTTTGTTGATTTTGAATTTGATGGTGATTTTAACAATCAGCTGTTATAATTTCAAGCACTCAAACGAGGTTTAAATGTGTTTTCAAAATATTGAAAGTGCCTTGACAATACAAGGTGCTATCTTGAAAATTTTCGGGAAAAAAAACATTTTGTAATAGAAAAAATATAAACTTCAGAAATGAAATGAGAAGATAAATAAATGTATACCTTGACCATCCCAGTTCCATTGTCGCAAACTAGAGGCTGAATGTCCTCCGCGTCAGCCATCTTCTATCTGGCAGAAAACACCAATCATATCAAAAATGATTACCTCTAAAAAATTCTTAAAAGTGCTAATAGACATGCATTTACAAGCTAAAATCCTTTATGTTTTGGTAAATGATTAGTGGTCTGTTTGGCACGGCGGTGGCGATCGTGATTCATGAGCGTGGTAATTACGTATCGTCATTTGGGAACACTCGCCCTCACCTAAGAAACTGCATGCATTTTTACAAATTTTTTTTTCATGGTGACAGTCATAGCCGTTGTTATTCAAATACATTCATGATGATTACGTTTTTTTTTCCAAACTCACTAGAGAAAAAACAACGTGCCAAACGGATGACTGTTCATAACCACCAAGTGTTCACGATTGCCACAGCCGTGCCAAATGGACCCTACAAAAGAATAGATCTACCACAGCCTATGTTTCCATAATATACCTCGAATCATCATCAGCTTAAAAATCATACAAGCTTCAGAAATTGGAGTACAATAAAATGTATAAGTTCCAAAATCCAAGCATAAACTTAAAAAACCACTGTTTTCCCTGTTACTAAATCTGCTAACTTGTAAATTATAAAGTAATCATCTATACTATATATATGAGAGAAAATACTCTTTGGTGAAAAATTCATCTTTCCATTTTTGCCATTTTTATTAAAATTATTCTAATTTTTTCATAGGTGGGTTTCTTTGTATGTACTATCGCGTCGGGACACGAAGTAATCCCGTGCACGACTGCTTGTTATTATAAAAGAAATATACCATTAAGAGGGCATTGAATTGAGGGTTCATATCCATGAAACAACATCAATATCTTTACCCCAACTATTGGGGGTCAACTTTTCATATTTCATTTGTCTAAACATTAACTACATAAATCATATTGAGCAATCCATATGATCTTAGGTTTATCTCTTCTCCCACAGTATTTTTGAAAACCTATTTTATCTATCGTCTTAGGGTCCTTTTTGCGTAGTGGCGGCAGTCGTGAATGCGGTGGTTATGAACCGTCATTTGTGAACACAACGACCTCACCTAAGAAACTCATCCACTTGTATGTTCAAAATTAGTTTTTTTTTCTTGATGGAGGTCATAATCATTATCAAGCCAAACACATATTTTATGACGGTGATGTTTTTATCCAACCTCACTGGAGCAAAAACGCCGCGCCAAACAAACCCTTAATCTATACATGCTCTAACATTTATTATATGTTCCCAAATCATCAAAAATTTATTTTCAATTATCTAATACTTGGATAAATATCATGCCAAATCTTCTTTTGATGCACTCATTCCTTGATTTATACATCCTAATTTCTCAATACATCTATCATAACATATCATTCTTATCAAGCTAAACCTAGATATCAAATTTTTTTACCACCAAACATTCAGATCCATAAAACATCATTGTCTACTAAATTTACATCACATTCTCTTAATAGATCGGAACTCCAAAGAATAATTAATACAAGATGATATCCAACATATTTAAACTCAATGCGCATATATAGTGAAGTTTTAATAAGCATAGTGCATCAGGAACTTTGGCACTAAGCACCCTTATATAAGAATTGTTTTGCATATTGCATCATAAATATTTATTCTTGACACTTTGTGATGTGATCCTGTCTTCGGCACTCTAGGGCCGAACGTTTATTTATCTATTTACTGTCATAGCTCGTATGCCGTTGTATTTTCTCTTTTATTATGCACGCATTTTACAGTCATGTACGTTTATAATTTCTCGCAATTATGTATCGGCGCGTGAGACTGACCACCTCGCGTGACCCTGAGTGGATTGGTCCGGTTGGGTATGACTAGGGTGAGTCGTCGCATTTCATTTAGCCACAAATCCTTTGCTGAAACTAAGTTAGTTTTCTTTTTATGCTTGGAGTGAATTTAATCATGGAGGAAGGGGCCACTTCAGCTATAAATACTAAGGGGGTTGCCCTAATTGAACCCGGGCTGGGAAATATTGAGATCGAGAAGTATCGAGACACTTCTCTCTCGATAAATCCGGCCTCCCGCAACGTCTTCTTCCGCAGCAGCTCGCCCGGCGCGTCTTCCGTCCCGCTCGGTCTCCAGCTCCGCCGTTTCCCGCTCTACCTCAAGCCCCGGTCAGTTTTCCCTCTTCGTTTCCCCGCTCCGTTTCGAATCCAACCCCGGCAACCACCTCCGTTCCCCAGCTCCACCGCAAGACCTTCCCGAGTCCCCCTCCAGTTTTCCCTACTCCACCGCAGACCTAGCCCCGGCAATCACCTCCGTTCCCCAGCCCCACCGCACAGCCTTCCCGATTCCTCCTCCCTTTTCCCTAGCTCCACCGCAAACCTAAACCCGGCAACCACCCTCACTTCCCTAGCTCCACCGCCAGTCCCTGCTCCTCTCCAGACCCAACCCCAGTACCTCCCCGACTCCTCCTCCACCACAACTCCATCGGGAAGCACGACGCTCTTCTGCTTACGGACCGGAAGAAATCTGAAACGGGCAAGCCCCTTGGTGAGATCTTCCCTTTTCCCTCACTTCTCCTGAATTTACTTGCTATGTTATTAGATTAATTTCAGCAAAGAGATTTGTTTGTTTCAACCCAATGTGGCATGCGCTCACCCTAATCATGCTTCGCCGTTCGTTTTACACCGTGTGTTAGGGTTCTGTTAGTTGAGTCGGCCTTACTTGAAATCGCCACGTTGTCGTCTACGTCTATCCTAGGAATTATTTGCATCACTTTGCATCCCCTAAGGGCTTTAATATTGATATTTTGCACCATAAATATTCAATTAGGAGGGTGCAAAATATAATTATTAAAGTTTTTAGAGGTGCACCATAAATATTCATAATTGGAGGTTGTCTAGTGCCAAAAGTCATGGTGCATCATACAATTTTTCAGTATATGTTCAAACTTGTAGCTAAACAAAGTATGAAGATGCAAGTCCACATAAAAAAGAAAGAAAAATAAGGCCCTTAGAGTGGTGGCATGCCACCAAAAAATTTTGAAAACCTAGATGCCCAAGTTACTACAACACCAGAAATGCAAAAGGAAATTCAAAAAAAAAAAACCAACGTGATGAATTGGCGGAAATTTGAAAGCAAACTCGAAGAACAAAACAACACATTTCGTTCTAATAAACTTCAGATCCACAAATTCACCAACAGCAAAATTCAGAATCACATTATCAGCACTCTAATACTGTGAAAAAACCAAAAAACAATAAATCCACTGGATCTAAAACTGGTGAAAGTAGAACATAATGCATATCCAACATATGTTACACCTATAATTCTGTTAATGCAATCGTTAATTAATTAATCATCTCTAATTTTTCTACAGATCTTAGCATTACTATCGAAGTCAATCATATTTTGAAGAACTTTTTTAGGCGATTGTTATTAGCACTACAGTTTTGGTTAGTCGCACGTTGTTTTCTCCTAATTTCTCGTGCTTTTTGAAAATACGCCTTGTACATGCATTTTTAGGAAAAGTGTTCAACACAGAAGTTGTAGATTTCGACAAAATCTACAACTTTCGTGTTGAACACTTTTCCTAAAAATGCATGTAAAATGCGTATTTTCAAAAAGCACGAGATCTGAGTGTATTTTCCAAAGTACGCATTGTAGATGCATTTTTAGGAAAAATGTTCAACACGAAAGTTGTAGATTTTGTCGAAATCTACAACTTTCGTGTTGAACACTTTTCCTAAAAATGCATGTACAAGACGTATTTTCAAAAAACACGAGAAATTAGGAGAAAACAATGTGCGACTAACCAAAATTGTAGTGCTAATAACAATCGCCTAATATTTATTGCCTACCCCTTAATTGGAGTCTATGCTGGTGAATTCTTTAAGGATGCTCAACTCAGGTGTTGACTAGTTCTTCATTCAGATCTAAGCAACATGGATGATAAATTTCATTTTTTCTTTGAATCTGATTAAAAGAAAATTCAATAACATCACCATCAAAGAGGACAGAATGTTCAAAAAATAAAATTATTCGAAGACCGAATTGATTGCAACTGAAATCAATTAAAAAGAACGCTAGATTAAAGAGTTATTACCACCGAGCAGATACAAATTTAAGTTCAGAAAATTCTTGCAGAAATGAATACGATACAAGAGCGACGAAACAACACGGATCGATCTAAAAAACCTGCGATTGAATGATTACCAACAACGATCGTCAACATTACCGCCCTAAGATCTTGAAAGAACAGGTCGAATGAAAATGTATCAGGTCGATCTAAAACAGGCCGAATGACGAGGTTCTGGAAATTACCTGATGGTTCGATTCCGGCGGGAAGGAAGAAGAAGGAAGACGAAGAAGAGATGGCGATAAATACGGGAGGGTCTCAGCCGGGGTCTCTCCCCTTAAGTCCACGCGGTGATGCCTCCGGTTTCTCTCTCCGCTCTTCCTCTCTTTTTATAGGGTTTTGTTTTTTGTGGATACAATGTGGGGGAGGAGAACGGTTGGATCTCCGTCGAGCTCGCCGTCGAAAACTTAGCCAACGCCTGCTTCTCCCTCCGCCCAATTACCACGGCCAGTTCGTCGGACAGGTAGAAAGCTCTGGGACCGAATAAAATTTGAACGAATTTCTGAAATTCCCCAAAATTAGTATTTTTTATTATTTTTTTCTTTAATTTTAAATATAAAATTAGTATTTTGTTTAGCTAATTTTAGTTAAACAAAATTAGTTCAATAGTAAATATGATAAATATTAGTTCAATGCTTAATTTTTTTTAGGTATTAGCTAATTTAACTTTGTTTAGCTAATTATTAGTCAAATAATTTTTTTAATAATATAAAATATGACCGAATAAATTTAAAACGAATTTATTTAAATTCCCCAAAATTAGTACCCTAATTATTATTATTATTTCTACATGGGTGTTTAAGACCAAGAAAGACTCTAAAGGAAAGGTCGAGCGGTTTAAGGTTAGACTGGTAGTCAAGAGATTTACGCAGAGAGAAGGAATCGATTATCACGAGACATTTTCTACCGTTTCCTCTAAAGACTCTTTCAGAGTGATAATGACATTAGTGGCTCATTATGATTTGGAGCTACACTGGATGGATGTAAAGACCGCATTCCTGAATGACGATCTTGCTGAATAGGTCTATATGGTGCAACCTGAAGAATTCAAATCTGGTCATTCCTACCAACTTGTGTGTAAACTTAACAAATCTCTATATGGTCTGAAGCAAGCTTCTAGACAGTGGTATCTAAAATTCGATGAGATAGTTACTTCTTTTGGTTTTGTAGAAAATAAGTAGACCGTTGTATATATCTCAAGATCAGTGAGAGCAGATTCATCTTTTTAATTCTTTATGTAGATGATATTTTGCTTGCGAGCAGTGATTTGACATTATTGCATGAATCTAAGTATTTTTTGTCAAAACACTTCGATATGAAAGATCATGGAGAAACATCATTTGTTCTAGGAATTGAGATCATTAGGGACCGATCTCACCATGCATTGACACTCTCTTAGAAAGCCTACATCGAGCATGTACTCGAGAGATTTAGCATGCTTGGTTGTAAGGCTGGTGATGTACTTGTGCTTAAGGGTGATAAGCTCAGCCTATCACAATGTTCTAGGAATGATATAGAGAGAGAGCATGAAGGATATACCTTATGCTAGTTCGATAGGCAGTTTAATGTATGCTCAAATTTGTACCAGACCGGACACTGCCTTCGAAATAGGAATTTTAGGCAGATATCAGTCGAACCAGGACATGATTATTGGGTGACTGCTAAGAAAGTCTTAAGGTATTTGAAGGTAACTAAGGATGTTAAATTGGTCTACCATAGTGTTCAAAACCTTGAGTTAGTGGGGTATACAGATTCTGATTTGCTAGGTGTGAGGATGATAGGAAGTCTACTTCAGGTTATATCTTTTGTTGGAATCAGAAACTGACCCCAATGAGAGTTCGGACCATGGGGTGTAGCTAACACCTACTTCTCCCAAACTCAGACCCTTGACCAGTTGCTGAGAGCTAAAGAACTGACCTTATGCTACAACACGGAGGTCCCTTCACTAACCCGGAAGTTCTCAGAGTGTTCCCCTCTTTAGCCAAGTGCTGAGCTAAGGATACCTCAGAAAGCGCTTCAAGACTTCAGAAAATGAGAAAACTTGCTCTTTGTGGTACCCTGTGAGTCTATTTATAGATTTCCAGTATCGGGTCTGCCAACAGTGTAACTTCGTTGTTCCAAAGGGCTATTTGTAGCCCAAAGTGGTCTGTCAACAGCCAAACTTCGCTGTTTTGAGGAGCCCAATGCAGAACTCCAAGGGTATCAAGGTAAATTTTCCTCCGGACCACACTGGGCGGGAGGCTTCTCGCATACTTAGGCGGAATCCCTTCTGCCGGCTATACCTAACTGATGTTTTACACTCAACGCCTTAGGCCGAGAAGCGTCGAGAGCGTTGAGTGGAATAGCCTCACTCAAAATCCTAGGTCGAGAAGCGTCGAGAGAGAGAGCTCCACTCAATGCCTTGGGTCCAGAGAGTTCTGTCCACCCCAAGGGACTTTTCACCTACCCAGGCCGAAGCCTTCTCGCCTACCCTGGCGAAAGGCTCTTGAACCACCTCCCCTGGGGAAAAACCCACTCAGCGAATATGGAGTTGTACATCTTTATGTTTGCTAGTGGGATCATTTCGTGGAAGAGTGTCAAACAGACACTCATCAATTCATCCACAATGCATGCGGAGTTCGTAGCTCTTTTTGGAGCTTCTACTTACGCAGTGTGCCTTAAGAATTTCATTACATAGTTAAAGGTCTTTGATTCTATAGTTGGACCCATCCGGATGTACTGTGATAATATATCTGCAGTCATGTTCTCGATGAACAATAAAAATATCACATGGTCCAAACATATGAAAATTAAATTCTTGATCGTTAAAGACTTGGTCAAGAAGGGTGAAATTTTAGTCGAGCATTTAGGGACAAACGACATGTTGGCTGATCCACTTACTAAAGGACTTTGCTCTAACGTGTTTCAAAAACATGTTATTAATATGTGGCTTAAAGAGTCGATCGATATGCTAGATTAGTGGGAGGCTACATGAAGCTTCAATTCAGTAATCTGTCATTTATATTGCACTCTATCTAATTCATTAATAATTAAAGAATATCCATTCAGGAATATCATTAAGTTTCGATATTCGTTGAATTTTTGTGGCACGTCACACTTTATACAAAGTCTCATGACTTGTGTCAGTCAGAGCATAAAGCCTAGGACACTTCATTTGAATTATGGCCTATGCTATATCTTTTCACATGACTTTTGAAACCTTAAGGTTAGTCATACTTATTCTTTTGAACACTTAAGAACTTCTCACAGCATGGTCTAGTACATTCATTTGAGAAGTTTGGTTGACTATCAAATTAGAACAACCTTCATGTGCACATTTTCAGCATGTTGTTACATATTTTATTTAACCACACTTTGCCCATGTCGATTGAGTCTGTAAGCTGCTATGACCATGGAAGGTCCCGTGTCGTTCAATGATGCAGTTGCCGCCATGATTCAGAGTGAAGGATTTGGTTGAACCAGATTAACGTGAGAGCAGACTCAATACCGCGTTCGTTGATTGGTACCCTTAACTTTAATGAAGATTTTACCAGAATGTCATAAATTACGATGAATACAAGTCAAAGTGGGAGAATGTTGGAAATTACCCGTTTAGGTGGACACAATTCAACGAGACGTCTCGGTGAGGTCATACACGGATATTTGGTCTATTCGGACTCTCACGAGCGCGCGTTAATTTAGGTGCGCGAACGGTAAAAGCCTATGATAGGCTGTGTTGAAGCCAAAAATGACCCCAACGAATGTTCACAAACCAAAGTGCAGCTGACGCCTACTTCTCTCTTATCTCGACCCTTGACCGGCTGCTAAGGTCAAAAGACTGACCCAAAGCCTCAGCTGGGAGGTCCCACCACACACCCGGAAGATCTCTGAGAGCTTTCCCTCCAAAGCCAAATGCTGGGCTGGGAGCTCCTCAGAAGGCACTAGAGTTGGAGAGTAGTGAAAGTCCTTGCCTCCCAAAGAGCCCCTATGGGTCTTTTTATAGTCTTCTTTTGACCTGAAAATACTGAAATACCCCTGAAGGGTCTGCCAATAGCCAAATCCCGCTGTTCTCCCAAGGGCATTTGAGTAATTTTACCTCGGGATAATAATAAAATAATCTCCTCTGGACTCCGGGTCCCACCCCGTGGGCCCACTTGGCGAGACCCCCGGCCCAGAAGGCTCTCGCTGGGTCCCCTCTAGGCCCGCTTTGGCGAGAGCTTCTGCCAGGAAGGTTCTCGCGCTGGGTAGTCATGATGTCAATGCGAAAGAAGGTTCACCCAAAGCCTTCTCGCCTGCCCTGGGCGGGAGCTTTACCTAAGGCGGGAGCTTACGTAGTCAGGCCCTCTGCTTCGGTCGGTCGACGATCTCTCCTGCCGAGAGCTCGACTATCTGCCTTGGTCGGTCGACGATCTCTCCTGCCGAGAGCTCGACTATCTGCCTTGGTCGGTCGACGATCTCTCCTGCCGAGAGCTCGACTATCTGCCTTGGTCGGTCGACGATCTCTCCTGCCGAGAGCTCGACTATCTGCCTTGGTCGGTCGACGATCACTCCTGCCGAGAGCTCGACCATCTGCCTTGGTTTCCTCAGCTTTCGCCTGCCCTTGGCGAGAACTCCTATAGGGCGAGAACTCCACAAGCATGCCTCAGGGTTAACCCGAGGTTAGCCTGAGACTAACCCAATCCTGACTGTTGAAGCCTTTGGGTCCTTCCCAGCGAATATGAGGTTGTACACAATCCCCGCTCTTTTCGAGCTAGCCCTGCGCTCGACAAGACAAGTCCAACCCCCAAAATATTCGCTGGACACGTGCCCGCCTATCGAGGGAATCTTTTGGTGGGTCCCACTGCGGCTATAAATATGCACTGATAGGCGTCCATACGCCCTGCCCTTAAAATACGGTTTTCCAACTGAGCTCTCGCCTCAGGGATTTTCGCGCGAGCTTACCATGCATCCCAAACGCGCTGCCAAACCGCTTCCGCAAGACCTCCAAGCCCGATTAGCCGCTGCCCAAGCGCGGGCCTTGGCTAACTGTGCGGCGGTGGCTCCATGGTTAGCGAAAAAGACTTCAACCGCCGGGCCTTCGGAGCCGAAGAAGAAGGAAAAGAAAAGGGCGAAGGCGGTCCGGCAGGACCTTTCTCGCGAGAACAGGGATCCTCCTTCCCCCACTCCCAATCCTGCGGGAGATCCTTCCCCACAGAAGGTAAGCCTTTCACCCGTGTCTACCGAGCTGACTGCATTAGATTCGATGATTAAAGTACGCCTTCGCAGGAGTCCGCTCCCAATAATGACGCCGAACTTCCGCCCAGCCCTTCGAACCTACCCGCTCATCCCCCAGAGGACCAAACACGGGTCTCGGAGAGGATTCCTCCAGCCGAGACCGGAACGATAGGTACATTTTCCCTTGTCAATATTTCAACCCGACCCTTTCTTTTCTGAACCGTCTTCTCGCAGTGCCAGCTCCCGCCGACCCGGGTCTAACCACCCGGGAAGATGAAGCGAGAACCGTCGAAGTGCCTCCCGCGGTGGCCAATCCTATCCTGCAGGCGGGAGGGGCGACTTCTGAACCTTCCGCTACTCTCAAGGATGCTGATCGTCCCTTGAGAGAAGACAACTCCCCTCATGCTTCCGGCCAGGCCGGGATCATCGTGCGCGAGCCCTTCCGCCCGGGGCTGGGCAAGCCTCTTCACCTCCTTTATGGAACCAATGGAGGGGCCGGGCCTTCTCGTCCAACTTTGGTTGACGGTTCTCGCCCAGCCGCAGGTATGCGAAAACTTTTCTGGACTGTCGATTGTCATGCCTTGACCAAAATTCTCGTGTGTTTCTTCTGCAGGTGATCCTGGCTTGCGGTCGGGAGTCAATGAGGAAGGAGAAGAAGAGGAAGAAGACGAGGAAGAAGAGGATGAAGAGTCCCCCCTCCCTTCGTCTGGCGAGATAGAGGAAACCCTGAACAGTGCTGGGAGCGCGAAGGGGAGACGGAGGAGGATCTCGGTCATCCTGGCCAAGCTTGTCCGGCGAGACCGTGCCCATACCGCCGCGGCGAAAGCATTCCGCGAATCTGTGGAGCAAAGGCTGGAGGCTCTGGAGCGGGATTTCTTCTTGGGCGAGACTGATTGCCCGCGCGGGCCTTCCGCCGAGTCTTCGCCAGGGAGGTGCATCTCGCAGATCCGGGATTACGCCAGACGGATCAACCTTGGGTGTACCACGCTATCGTCTTGCTTCAACCCGTTGGCGCCCCCAAGAACTAGGCGGCGAGAACGGGGACGATGGAGCTGGAAGCCCTACTAGCCTTCACGCTCTGAATCTCAATGTATCTCTTTTTTCTTCTTTTTTTTTTTCTTTTTCAATGTATGTAATAAACATTATTACTAATTAAGTTTTATCCTGCTTGCGCTAACGAGAATCCCGCTTCTACTCATGTCTCCCTTTTCCTTTTTCTTTTTATCGCTCCGCGAGGCTTTTTAATTAAGACGCTTACACCAATCTAGGATGCTTGCGCTGATCTAGGAGGTTTGCGTTAACCTAGGAGGCTTGCGCCGGTCTAGGAGGTTTGCGTTAACCTAGGAGGCTTGCGCCGGTCTAGGAGGCTTGCGCCAATCTAGGAGGCTTGCGCCAATCCAGGTAGTCGCGTCGAAACCTGAAGCGACCGTTGACCGCTGTCATCCCGAGGGGGAGAACCGAGGCGCCGTTAGCCCGGATTCTGACAGCTGTACTCCGCTGTCACTTTCTCTCTCTGCCGGATGAACTCATGATGATTACGATTCCCTATAAATAGAGAAGTCCACCAACCGCATTTACTTCTTCGATCCGGAACCTCAGCCTTCCCTCCGTGCTCTCGCGTTCCTGCTTCCGCTTCGACCCCCCTCCAGCTCTCGCTCTTACTCACGAACTAGCCATGCCTGGCGAGAACAAGGGTCGCGCCCATTGTGCGGAAGCCTTCCAGAAACACCTCTTCCCTTCCTGCAAGCTCACCCTTGATGAATACAACATGATCGTCGACCGCTACGTTCCCGCCGGCTTCTCGGCGCGGAACCCGGGGAATCACGATAGGGTGAATACTCCCGGGGCGGGAGAGCTTGCCATCCCCCTTGAGCATTTCGAGGTGGGCTTCCGCCTACCCCTTTGGCCGGAGGTTCGGCTAGCTCTCCGCTATTATGGGGTGGTTCCCGCCCAGCTAAACCCGAACTCCGTCGCGATACTTATAGCATTCATATGCTATATGCGATCCGAGAGGATCGAGTTTAGCCTGCCCATCTTCCGGAAGCTATTCAACTTCCGTGCCAAGGGGGGGGGGGGGTAGTTTTCTTCTCTGGACAACAGCTCGAGGTTACCGGTCTCGCCAACAAGCACCACCATTGGGGCGAGAAGTTTGTTTACGTCAGCGGGGACTTCGGCAACGTCCCGCTTCAGCCCGTCCAGTATGAAGACGCAGCCTACAAGCCGCCCGCTCTGGGATCGCGCGAGAGCGCAATCCTGGAATTCTTCGGGACCAAGGAGTTCGACGTCCCCTATCTTCGGCGGGACGTCGACTCCCTCCCACTTGTTCACTCGGGCGAAGGTATGGTCTCGCCTCAGATTCCCTTTTTTATCAAAGATTTTCTTGCGCTGAAGTGCTAAAGCGTTTTAACTTTGCAGGAGAGCGGGAGGTCCCTCTGCGCCAACCCTTCGCTGAAGGCCGGGGTGTTGAGGGTCTGGCGGCGAGAGGCTCCCTTGCGCTCGCGGAAGCTAGCGCCAGCGCCTGCCGAGAAGATCCAGCTCCTTCCATGCCGCCACCGGCCAAGAAGCGAAAGGCCACCCTTCCTCCTCTCCGCGCGCTGAAGAGGCCCAAGCCTTCTGCCGCCGAGAAGGGAAAAGCCCCGGCCGCCCCGCCTGTCCAACCTCCCCCAGAGGGCAGGTCCTTTGAAGCGATCCTTCAGAGAGCCAGCGAGATGGATGCCGCCGCCAAGAGCCGTGCCGAGGCTTCTACCGGGAACCCCTCGGCCGCGAGCGAGGCTGGGGGAGAAGTGGTCGCCGCCGAAACCTCCGCCAGCGTCCCGCCCCAGGAGGTGCCGAGAGGGCACCGGAACTTTGGTTTTGGCGTTAGGTACGCCGACTCGGAGGGGAAGCCTCAGATGGAATGGGACCCTGAGTCAAACTCGATCAGGGTTTCGACCCTCCTTCCCAGATGGGCGGAGGGGGAAAATGTGACCGGCGAGGCCTTCTCGCTTGGATATGGTCTCTACAGCCGGGCGGATGCCGGCGTGTTTGACCAGATGTCCACCCGCCTCCTAGCCTTCGACGCCACCCGGGCCATATTGCGCGCGTTCGAGCTTACGCACATGTGTGCGCGTCGAGGCATCACCATTGACAAGAACTTCACTGATATGCGCAAGGCGAGGGAGGACGCGATGGCTCGCGCGCACGCCGCGGAAGAAGAACTCGCGAGAGCTCAACAGGAGCTCGCGGATGCTCGACTGGCGCTGTCTCTGCGCCCCGCGACCGAGGTAGGCGAGATCTTCCTGAGCCCTTGCCCCCGTTTCCCCGAAGTTACCACTGTGTAATGTGACTAAATTCTTTTAATCCTTTTGCAGGATTCTGCCCAAGTCAGGGAGCTTCGCGCGGAGCTGGCCAACGCGCGCTGCGAGAGCGTCCTCCTGAGGGAACAGCTCCGCGCAGAGCTGGCGAAGGTCCCGCCTCCGGAGCTAGATGCGAGGCTGCGGAGTCGTTACCTCTCGGAGTATGACGTGGACAAGCTGCTTCAAGCCAACGCTCAGGCAACCGTCAAGCTGACGCTCGAGACGCTGCGAGACGTCGAGCTGCTCCGGGAGGACGGCGCGACCATCGACGCTCGCCAACTTCTCCCTTGGCTCTACGACCCAGTTCCCAAACCTCCGGGCGCGCCGGACTCGCCTCTCTCAGACGCCCCGAGGTCTTCTACCGCCGTTGGCGAGACATCCGAAGAGGGCTCTGGCGATGACTCCAGCGAGAGCACCAGTGGGGATTACAGCGCGTCCCCTTAAGGTGTCTTTTATTTTGAATACCCTTTTGTAATGAGCGAGAAGCTCCTCACTTCTGCAATTAACTTTATATAAAGTAATGTTTCATTTTTCACTGTTATTGTGTTTTAAACGTATATTACTCTGCCGAACGGCTTCCGCGCGAGCTCCCGCCGAGACCCTTAGTCTCTTTAGGGTGACCTTCCTTAGATATCAGTTAGGCGGGAACCTTGCGCCGTTGATTAAGTCGTCCTGCCCAGGTCCGCCGGGAGCCTCCTTTTGCGAGAACCCCCCCTTCAACCGAGACCTTTACTGGCCGCGACCTTGGAGCCGAGACCCTTACTGGCCGAGACCTTTAGGGCCTTGCCTTCAGTCTAGGTCAGGGCCCTTCCCTCGTATTTTTCCAACCAATTAAACCCCTATCCCACCGGCGAGCCGTCGGACCTGCTAGCTTATATGGGAGCCTGCGCAGCGGGTCTACCTGGGGCCGAGCCGAGCTCGGGGTGTCGTAGAAGTGGTTAAGAACAAGGTATTACAGGAGCCAACCTTTCCCCCACAGGCGAGCCTTCGGACCTGTCAGCTAGATGAGAGCCTGCGCAGCGGGTCTACCTGGGGCCGAGCCGAGCTCGGGGTGTCGTAGAAGTGACTAAGAACAAAGTATCACAAGAGCCAACCTTTCCCCCACAGGCGAGCCTCCGGACCTGCCAGCTTGATGAGAGCCTGCGCAGCGGGTCTACCTGGGGCCGAGCCGAGCTCGGGGTGTCGTAGAAGTGGCTAAGAACAAAGTATCACAAGAGCCAACCTTTCCCCCACAGGCGAGCCTGCGGACCTGCCAGCTTGATGAGAGCCTGCGCAGCGGGTCTACCTGGGGCCGAGCCGAGCTCGGGGTGTCGTAGAAGTGGCTAAGAACAAAGTATCACAAGAGCCAACCTTTCCCCCACAGGCGAGCCTTCGGACCTGCCAGCTTGATGAGAGCCTGCGCAGCGGGTCTACCTGGGGCCGAGCCGAGCTCGGGGTGTCGTAGAAGTGGCTAAGAACAAAGTATCACAAGAGCCAACCTTTCCCCCACAGGCGAGCCTTCGGACCTGCCAGCTTGATGAGAGCCTGCGCAGCGGGTCTACCTGGGGCCGAGCCGAGCTCGGGGTGTCGTAGAAGTGGCTAAGAACAAAGTATCACAAGAGCCAACCTTTCCCCCACAGGCGAGCCTTCGGACCTGCCAGCTTGATGAGAGCCTGCGCAGCGGGTCTACCTGGGGCCGAGCCGAGCTCGGGGTGTCGTAGAAGTGGCTAAGAACAAAATATCACAAGTGCCAACCTTTCCCCCACAGGCGAGCCTTCGGACCTGCCAGCTTGATGAGAGCCTGCGCAGCGGGTCTACCTGGGGCCGAGCCGAGCTCGGGGTGTCGTAGAAGTGGCTAAGAACAAAGTATCACAAGAGCCAACCTTTCCCCCACAGGCGAGCCTTCGGACCTGCCAGCTTGATGAGAGCCTGCGCAGCGGGTCTACCTGGGGCCGAGCCGAGCTCGGGGTGTCGTAGAAGTGGCTAAGAACAAAGTATCACAAGAGCCAACCTTTCCCCCACAGGCGAGCCTTCGGACCTGCCAGCTTGATGAGAGCCTGCGCAACGGGTCTACCTGGGGCCGAGCCGAGCTCGGGGTGTCGTAGAAGTGGCTAAGAACAAAGTATCACAAGAGCCAACCTTTCCCCCACAGGCGAGCCTTCGGACCTGCCAGCTTGATGAGAGCCTGCGCAGCGGGTCTACCTGGGGCCGAGCCGAGCTCGGGGTGTTGATGAAGATAACCAAACCTCTCCCCCACAGGCGAGCCTTCGGACCTGCCAGCTAGATGAGAGCCTGCGCAGCGGGTCTACCTGGGGCCGAGCCGAGCTCGGGGTGTTGATGAAGATTCCTTCAACTAGGCCTATCCTATTACTGAGACGAGGAGTCATAGTCAGTTAAAACAAAAACGTAAAGATAGCTCACTCAGCGATAGTCAACATTCTGAAATAACTTATTGAAAATGCAATAGTTGTTTACAACATTACAATCCCTCTTTCCTTCTTACGGGTAGAAGCGCTTCATGTCATCACCATTCCAGGTGTGACTCAAGGTCCTTCCCTCCGCATCCTGGAGATAATAGCCTCCGTTAACTAGAGCCTTCTCTACTATGTAAGGCCCTTCCTAGCTAGGGTTGAGCTTACCAACCGCGGCCGACCTTCCCGCAGCGTTGACCTTTTTCAGTACTAGATCCCCCTCGGCGAATTGCTTGACTCTGATGTGCTTATCGAAGTACCGGGCCATTCGCCGTTTTATTTCTTCATGTCTGATGGCGGCAACATCCCGCAGCTCTTCCACCATATCTAATGAGAGACGCAACCCTTCCTCATTCTCCACCCTCCAAGCTTCGCTTCCCTCAGCTGCGGCCGCGACCCTCGGGGACCGAACCTCGAACTCCACAGGGAGGACGGCCTCACACCCATGAGAGAGCTTGAAGGGGGTCTCTCCTGTGGCCGTGTTTGGAGTTGTTCGCAAGGCCCATAGGACAGAAGGGAGCTGTTCCACCCAGCTACCCTTCAGGTTTTCCACCTTCTTTTTGAGCAAGTTGACAATGACTTTGTTTGCCGCCTCCACTTGGCCATTGCTCCGTGGATGATGGACAGAAGCGAACCTGAGGTCAATTCCCAATTAGGTGCAGAAACTAATGAATTCTTCGCTGGCAAACTGAGGACCGTTGTCCGTCACTATCGCTTGGGGCAATCCGTGCCTGCAAATGATTTCCCCCCAAACGAAGTTTCTGATGACCTGGGAGGTTACCTTGGCTAACGGCTTGATCTCCAGCCATTTGGAGAAGTAATCAATCATAACTAGGAGGAACCTCCTCTGCCCGCTAGCTGGGGGAAAGGGTCCAACCAGATCCATTCCCCAAATGGCGAAGGGCCATGGCGCCGTGATGCTTCGAAGCCTTTGGGCGGGCAAGAGCTGGAGAGGAGCGTGTACTTGGCACTTCTGACACCTCCTTGCGAATTCAGCTGTATCCTTCCTCAAGGTCCGCCAGAAATATCCCTGCCTTACCACCCTTGCTTCCAATGTCCTTCCCCCTGAATGACTGCCGCATTCTCCAGAATGCACCTCTTTCAGGATCCTCGGGACTTCCTCCTCGGTTACGCATCTCGCGAGGAGCCCTGACAGCATCTTCCGATGCAAGCTCCCCTCCAGCATCAGGTAATGAGCTGCCTTGTGCCTAAAGCTCTTTGCATCCTTAACTTCTTCCGACAGTTCTCCCGTGGTCAAGAAGGTCACCAACGGATCTACCCATGAGGACCGCCGATTCACCTCCATCACCTCTCCCTCTTCAATGGCTGGCCGAAATAGTTCGGTTAGGGTACCTCCACCCCGAGGCCCGAACTTTGCTAACCGGTCAGCTGCCATGCTTTCCTCCCTGGGGACATGTTGAATAGAAAAAGAACGGAGACCTCCAATAATAGTTCTTACCTTTGATAGATATCTTGCGAGGGTAGGCTCCCGGGCCTCAAACTCGCCTCGGATCTGCGATGCTACCACCATCGAGTCGGTGAAGGCCTCCACATCCTGGATTTCCAGCTCCTTTGCCAGGCGAAGGCCAGCGATCACAGCCTCATACTCTGCTTGGTTGTTGGTTACAGGGAAGTGAAAAGTCACTGCTTGCTCTATGGTAACTCCCTAAGGGCTTACCAACACCACACCTCCTCCCAGGGAGTGCCTTCCTGAGGCCCCGTCGACCACCATCTTCCACGCTTCTTGCGGCCTTGGCTCTTCAGTCTCGGCCTCGGTAACATAGTCTGCCAGAAAATCCGCTACGACCTGGGCTTTGATGGAGAGCCTCGGGACGAAAGAGATGTCAAACTCGCTTAGCTCGATGGACCACTTCGCCAACCTTCCTGAATGTTCCACCCCCTCCAAGACCTTGCGAAGGGGATGGTCTGTTACCACCCTAATCGAGTGTGCTTGAAAGTAGGGGCAAAGCTTCCTAGCTGAGATGACCAAAGCATACGCTAGCTTCTCCAGGATAGGGTATCGGATCTCCGCCTTTTTTAAGATTTGGCTTACATAATAGACGGGTAATTGCTTCTTCCCCTCTTCCCTAACCAAGACGGAGCTCACTGCCTCTCCTCCCACTCCGAGATACAAAGCTAGGTCCTCCCCCTCCTTCGGGCTTTGAAGTAACGGAGCTTGGGAGAGTTGCCTCTTCAGCCCCTGAAAAGCCTCTTCACACTCGGCCGTCCATTCGAATGCTTGGTTGCCACGAAGTACCTTGAAGAAAGAGGAACATCTATCCCCTGACCGAGAGAGGAACCTGCTCAGCCCGGCCAACTTCCCGGTCAAGCGCTGGACCTCCTTGGCACTGCGAGGCGATTCCAGGTCTAGGATAGCCTGAACCTTATCGGGGTTAGGCTCTACTCCCGCGGGAGTCAAGAGGTGTCCGAGGAATTTCCCGCGACTAGCCCCAAAGACACACTTCAAGGGGTTCAACCTCATCTTGAACCTTCGCAGGGTGGCAAATGTCTCCTCCAAGTCTCGCAGGTGGGAATCAACACACTTGCTCTTGACCATGAGGTCATCCACATAGACCTCCAGGTTCCTTCCCCTTTGATCTCGAAAGATTCGATCCATCATGCGTTGGTACGTCGCCCCTGCGTTCTTCAATCCGAAGGGCATCATCTTATAGCTGAAGCATCCCTCTCTCGTGATGAAGGAAACATCCTTGACATCAGGAGGGTGCATCCGGATCTGGTGGTAACCTGAAAATGCATCTAAAAAACTCATAAGAGAAAAACCAACGGCTGAGTCAACCAGCGCGTCGATTCGAGGCAAGGGGTTGCAATCCTTGGGACATGATTTATTTAATAACGAAAAATCAACACACATGCGCCATTTTCCTCCTCCCTTCTTCACCATTACCACATTGGAGATCCAGCCTGGATACTGGATCTCTGAGATGAAGCCTGCGTCCAGGAGCTTTTGGACCTCCTCTCGGATGGGGGCTTCTAGCTTGGTGGCGATGGCCCTCATCTTTTGGCGTATGGGGCGGGCTCTGGGATCCAGGTTCAAGCGATGACAGGCCACGTCCGCGTCGATGCCCGGCATGTCTGTCGCGCTCCAAGCGAAGATGTCGACGTTGTTTTGGATGCAGGCTCGCATCCGCTCCTGATCCTCGAGGCTCAAGCCTTCGCTGATCCGAATCCTTTGCGCCTCCCCCGCTCTTGTAAGCACCTCCATCTCCACCACTTCTTCGGCCGGCTCCAGCCCCGACCGCTCCCAACTTACCCTTGCCTCTTCCTGCTCAAACTCGAGCTCCTCTCCCCCCACCTCATCAACTTCCATCGCCTCCTCCAGGCTCTCCTCCTGCCTCTGCTCTTCTTCGTCCATCACTCCTCTCACCTCTTCTAGGCTGATCTCCTCCACCTCTGCCAACTCCTCAACAATCTCCATCGCCTCTCCCAGGCTTACCTCCCCTTTCTCAACCCCTTCCTGCTCAGCCATCTCCTTCTCCAACTCCTCAGCCTCCGCCATCCACGACACGGTATTAACCGCCGTCACATAGCATTGCCTTGCCATCTTCGGATCCCCCCTGATCCTAACCTGCACCCCTCCATTGTTGAACTTGAGGCATTGGTGGTACGAGGAGGGTACACAGCGAAAGGCGCTGATGAGGGGGCGCCCAAAGATGGCATTGTAACTACTCGGGGCGTCCACGATTACGAACCGACAGTTCCGTGAGATGCCCCCAAGCCTCACATGCAGGCCTACTCCTCCTTCCACCTCTTTCCTTTCGCCGGAGAAGCCAAAAAGCGGTCCATCAGAAGCCAGGACCCTTTTTCCTTCCACCCTCATCTCATCGAAAGCCTTCTTGAAGATCACATTCACCGAGCTCCCATTATCCACCAGTATCCGGGAGACGGTGTAGTTCTCCACCGCTGTCTGGATCACAAGCGCGTCGCAGAACGGATCCTCGTAGTCTGGCATATCCGCGGATGAGAAAGTGATCTTCTCCTCTGGGGGTGGAGCCTGGGAGGTCGAGGCGACCCCTCGGCGGAACATGGTTTGAAGGCTCCCCTTGCGGGTTGCCTCGATCCCCACTCCCCCGTGGATCACTCCGATCCCTCCTCGGGTCCCCACGTCAATCCTGTCTTCACATCTGTCCTCCACCTCTTCCCGCTGTACTTCAACGATCCTTACAGGCGGATCCTGCCTTCCGGCCCCTCTGGCCCCTCTAATCTCCAGAAACTCTGGGCATGTGGCCGTTGCGTGACCTTCCTCCTGATGGAAGTCACAATAAGGCAACCCCACTCTGCCCCCTCTTCCTTCTCCTCCTCCCCTTCTTCCGGCTCCCCGAAATCTTCTTCCTCTTCCCCTTCCCACCTCCATAGCCTCCTGCGGCGGTGGGAAATGACCCCTTGGTCCTTGTCGCCATCCTCCCTGCTCCAGCCTTCTGGGCTCCCGGAAGTTATCTCTTCCCTGAAGCCCTCCCTGGCCCTGGGGGCGACCCTCCTGAGGCCTCCAACCCAGTCGGTTGTTTGGCTCCCTGGCCCCCCCATGCTGCTGTCCCTGCCCTCGGGGCTCTTCTCTTCTCCTATCTTCCCTCGGCTCCCTCTGCTCCCTCTGCTCTCTCTGCTCTCTCTGCCTTCCCACTACCGGCTCCTTCACATCATCCTCGGCCAACCTGGCCAGCTTCCTCGCAAACGCAGGGTTTGCCCTCTCAAAGTCTATCTTCTTCGCCGCCCTCTCCATGAGCTCCTCAAAAGAGAGAGGGGGCACTCTCTTCAACTCCATGCTGAAAAACCCTGGTCTCAGCCCCAGGGTGAAGGCAAGCATCAGCGCGTACCCCGGGACCTCCTGGACCAGGAGAACCTCCTCTTGGAACCGGTCGACATAGTGACCCAGCGTCTCTTCCGGCCCTTGCCTTACTGCAAACAAGCATTCAGCCTCCTTCTTCCGCTTCTTTGAAGTCGAGAACCTCAACAAGAAACCTCTGCGCAGATCTTCAAAACTGTAGATGGAACTCGCCGGCAACTGGTGGAACCAGTCCCTGGCCTTCTCTTTCAGAGTGATGGCAAAAAGCCTACACTTGAAGGCATCCGACATTTGCCTGATGGACACCACGTCCTCGAACCATTGCACGTGCTGAACTGGGTCATCCTTCCCGGTGTAGTAGGTCATGTCCGGCTCCCGGAATCCCTCCGGCACTAGAGCCGAGACAATGAGCTCACTAAAGGGGGTCTCGCCTCCAGCCTGGCGAGAAGGCACATCTCGCGACCTCGGTTGGCTGGACCGATCCGCGAGACCATGCCCAGGGAAGAGTTCCCGCACCGTCGCCTCCTTCTCGCCCAGATCCGCCGGAAGCTCCTTCTCGAGGCGCTGGCCTGGGAAAAGCTCCCGCGCGGCCACGTCCCTCTCGCCTGCCTCCACCGGGACCTCCTTCCCGGGGCGCTGCCCTGGAGCGTTCTCGCCTAGCAGCGGAACCACCTCCACCGGAACCTGCGGCATCTCCCACTCATTCCTTGCCGAGAAGGCCAAGTTGATCGTCTGCATGACTTCCCGCCTGAAGTCCTCAAACATCTTCTTCGTCGCCTCGTCCACCCGGGTGGGGGATCCTCCTGCGCCTGATCCTTCACCTTCGCCTCCTGCCATGAGACTTAACTCGAGATTTTCTTACACCGGCTGCTTCCACGCTCACCGCACCAGAACTGTTGAAGCCAAAAATGACCCCAACGAATGTTCACAAACCAAAGTGCAGCCGACGCCTACTTCTCTCTTATCTCGACCCTTGACCGGCTGCTAAGGTCAAAAGACTGACCCAAAGCCTCAGCTGGGAGGTCCCACCACACACCCGGAAGATCTCTGAGAGCTTCCCCTCCAAAGCCAAATGCTGGGCTGGGAGCTCCTCAGAAGGCACTAGAGTTGGAGAGTAGTGAAAGTCCTTGCCTCCCAAAGAGCCTGTATGGGTCTTTTTATAGTCTTCTTTTGACCTGAAAATACTGAAATACCCCTGAAGGGTCTGCCAATAGCCAAATCCCGCTGTTCTCCCAAGGGCATTTGAGTAATTTTACCTCGGGATAATAATAAAATAATCTCCTCTGGACTCCGGGTCCCACCCCGTGGGCCCACTTGGCGAGACCCCCGACCCAGAAGGCTCTCGCTGGGTCCCCTCTAGGCCCGCTTTGGCGAGAGCTTCTGCCAGGAAGGTTCTCGCGCTGGGTAGTCATGATGTCAATGCGAAAGAAGGTTCACCCAAAGCCTTCTCGCCTGCCCTGGGCGGGAGCTTTACCTAAGGCGGGAGCTTACGTAGTCAGGCCCTCTGCTTCGGTCGGTCGACGATCTCTCCTGCCGAGAGCTCGACTATCTGCCTTGGTCGGTCGACGATCTCTCCTGCCGAGAGCTCGACTATCTGCCTTGGTCGGTCGACGATCTCTCCTGCCGAGAGCTCGACTATCTGCCTTGGTCGGTCGACGATCTCTCCTGCCGAGAGCTCGACTATCTGCCTTGGTCGGTCGACGATCACTCCTGCCGAGAGCTCGACCATCTGCCTTGGTTTCCTCAGCTTTCGCCTGCCCTTGGCGAGAACTCCTATAGGGCGAGAACTCCACAAGCATGCCTCAGGGTTAACCCGAGGTTAGCCTGAGACTAACCCAATCCTGACTGTTGAAGCCTTTGGGTCCTTCCCAGCGAATATGGGGTTGTACAGGCTGGTCTAATCGTCTCGTAACTTCAATCGCGAACTCGATCTCACCCTTGGCATATGAATGGACGACATGATATTTAAATCTCAATTAAGTTTATGAGATTTAATTTATTTGAATTTTAATTTGGGAGTTATGAGGATTGATGACCCTCTTTTGATAACTCCCAATAGGCCTCCCTATTAAGCCTAAGAAATTCATCTTTACTTCCATGTGAGTGAACAATGGTGAAATTCTGAGTCTCCTCCCTTTATTTTCGATGAAACTGCCATCCCTGTTCTCCCTCTCTCTTTTTCAGTTTCTGAAGAAACCAGCCAAAGCTTCATCCTCTTGAAATCTTCTCTTCGGGACTTGGACCTCCACCTTCGATCAAGGACTCAGATCTCCACTGAATAAAGAAGAGAAATCACATCTATCAGTACCATAATCAAAGCTGTTTTCGGTCATATCCATTGATCTTGGAAACATCTTACCAAGATTCACTAAGGGTCCGTTCGTTTGCACGGAATTGAAATTCGATATTGGAATTGAATATTGATGAATATTGTGGAATTAAATATTGGTGACGAATTTCAATTCCAATGTTCGTCTAATAAAGAATATTGCTGAATATTGTGGAATCGGAATTTGATTTTTTTGCGCGGACGCGATTTTTTTGTCTGGGCAAGATTTTTTCACCTAGTTGTCATTTTTCTCACGGGTGGGTTTTTTTCGCGTGTCCGCGATTTTTTTTCGCTCGGGCGCGATTATGTCGCACGGGCCCATTTTTGTCGCCCGGGCGTGATTTTTTCGGCGGGGGGCAAAAAAACGCGCCTGAGCAAAAATCGCGGTCGGGCGAAAAAATGTTGCTCGCGCCCGGGCGAAAAAATCTCGCTCGCGTCCGGGCGAAAAAATCGCGCCCGGGCGAAAAACGAATGATTTCCTTTAGGGTCCGTTCGTTTGCACGGAATTGTCCAATTCTTATATAGATGTGAAGGAATTGTCTTTAGTTCAAAATGAATTCTACGGAATTCATTAAAATTTAAATTTCAAAGTCAAGCGTGCAGACGAATGATGGAATTGGAATTAGACATTCATTTCCAATTCCAGAGGCTCAATTCCGTGCAAACGAACGGACCCTACAGAAAATCAGAAATCGAGATAAGCTTCGCTGACTCCAGGAATCTGTCATCATAGATCCAAAAGCATAGGGAATTTAAAGAGATTATAATATTTGAAACCTTGGGGATCTTGTTGCTCCAATCTTTGACCGGGAGCATCACTATTGCAAGTATTTGGTTTTCAGTACAAGGTATTTCTCCAATAAGAATATTGGTCTTTTGATTCTTTATTCATTGTGATAGAAAAATAAATTTACAAATATGATTTAAACAGATTTACACCTATATACATCTGAACCAAAGAATTGTTTCATCTTATAGTTACAGTATTGGATATGATCTCGATATATTCATATATGCTTGATTTGCGCTAACTTCTTTATTGTTGTTGTGACACAACATATAGATAATTTGTATCTTAACGTGATCTGCAAGCGTCGCAGAATTCATAAAGGAAGAATACGTCAAGCCTTCTAGGAATGGCCGTTATGACGATGAAACATGAGCAAGATATTAAAAACGGTATACATTAAGCTTCCGCACTTCAGTCGTAGTTACCGTTCTTACAAACTCAATTTATTTTGTGTTCTTAAATTCAGAAAATAAATTTTTCATAAACTCCAACTAGAGACTAGTAATGTTTGGTTAAAATGATCTTATTAGGTTTAAGTGTCGGTATATTCATTATAAATTTTGATAATAGTATTTTGCCGTGGCGACGCTTAACTCTAAATTTTGACATCAGTTGGTATCAGAGGAGATTAACCTAAACCTATTAGTCTCCTTCATAATTTGAAGTAAATTATTTTTCTACTTAATTCAATTAAAAAACACAATATTCAAAAACCTCGTTAAATATTTTGAGAGAAACAAAATTTGGGATTGAAACTCAAAGTGCCTTCATTATTCAATCCTTGACAAAAGCCTCGTGTTTTCTTCAGACGATTAAGAGTCCATACGTCATTAAGGAAAAGAAATATGATATTAATCTAGGACAATATTCAGATATCTCGGTGTGAAAGGGTCTCGTGGATTGATAAAAATTGCAGCCGCCAAAGTGGTCTTTTCGAGTCAGTTTGTGAGATTGCGGTTTCACATGTTTTAGGGAGTTCACTAAGACTAGTGTGGAATCATTCACCCAAAGGTAGTGCTTGCGCAATAGGTTCAGAGAGATACACACCGACATTTGGACGGTAGTGCAGGGCTCTAATAATCTATTCACCCAAAGGTGGTAGATCTGCGAAAAACTAAAGCATAACTGTTGCTCGTTCTTGTGTGGAGAATCACTAATTATGTGGCACGTGGTCTGCCCAAAGGTGTTGCGCGTTGACGCGCATGAATTCTCTACCTAGTATGCTATTTAGGTTTTTATAGCCACTATTGTCCTATTTGTCTCTATTTTTTTTTCTTTTCTCTTTTTTCTGTCACCTTTACAGTGCATAATAATATGATGATCATTGAGAAACTCACTGAATCTAACTTTAAGAAATGGAAATCCGACATCATGCTTGCTCTTGAGATGACGGATATAGAGATGACCATGAGTACTGACCAGCCTACGGCTCTCACAACAACCAGCACTCAAGCTGAGATGGATTCAAATGGTGCATGAAATAAGTCTAACAAGATCTGCTTGTTGACTATGAAACGTATCATTCCGGAGCACCTGTTGAGTGGTCTTCCAGACACGACTGTCGCCAGAGATTTTTTGACTATCGTTGGACAGAGATATAAGGTGTCTTCCAATGCTGAGATTGAAACTCTGATTCAGGACCTCTTCTCCATGAGGTATTCAGGAGGAGGCACAAGAGAGGAAAATTGACAAACTCGCTACCCACCCAGAAGTTTATATGAACTTCCTCTCCAAAAGTCAAAGCTAAGCTAGGCATAAGAGAGGAAAAGATTGGAGGTTAGGAGAACCTTGGGGGGGAGCATGTCTTCTACTTGTGTCTCGGGGTCCTATTTATATGCAATTCATGCGGTGTTTGTGAATATCCATCCATACATATACTGGATACGAGTTTCCCATTTCTCATATGACCTTAATTTGGATAACATCTGATACTGGGGAACTGAGACAGGTCAGCTTAGGTGAGGTCGTCAAGGCTAGGCTCGTCGAGGGTGAGATCGCAAAAGCCGAGCTTGATGAGGGCGATGTCATTAGAATCTGGCTCGCTGAGTGCTAGGTTGCTAGAGTCGGGTTTGCTGGTCTGAAGATCGCTTGGAAAGAGAGATTGCGGACAAGCTAGATACTGTTAAGCAAGCTCGTTAGCCAGCTCTGAAGGATCTCACCAGCGGGCTGATGAGCAAAATTGACAAGCTGCAAATGAGCTCGCATATCCTCGATTACTTTCTTTCTTCTGGTCAATGGACAAGCTCTTGAGGTTTGGGGCTTATAATCAAAGTTGGACACTCTCCTCGAATACGGATTATACACAATCACCGCTTATTGCAAACTCGTCTGGAGCTTGGAAAGAACCGCTCAATCCTTATTCACCGAGCTGAATTCTATCGAGTTGAAGGTTCTCGGATCTTTCTACCCTATAAATAAGGGTTGGGACCCCAAAATTTGCACCATGTACTATGGATGACGAAAAGAAGATCGCTTTGCCTACTGATACGAAAAACACCTCTCCCGCCGAGGTAAAGAGCATTTTGTTTATTTAAGGGAGCTCGATATCGACTATCGAGGTCCTTGTCATTGCCAAACTTCGAGCTTACTCCAAGGGAGGTCTTCTCGAAGTGACCTTAAGCATGGTTGGAAAATAAAGGATAAGAGGAAGAGATATGAAACTATTGCCTCAAAACAACTGGGCATGGGCAATGTCGAGCCTTCTAGGGAGGGGAGAGAGCCCCCTGCCAAGAAGGTTGCCCCTTTCACCACTTCTGACTCACTCTCAGATATGCAAAAATGTGCTTGATTTTTGCAGCCGATGCCTACAACGGTCGGTGTGGAGCGACCCAGCCTTCATGGAACAAGATCTTTCCTTTTTGGCGGAGCTCAAACAAGTGCTGATTCAGCATATCCCTCGTGAAGTCAATCGACTTGCGGATTTTTGTGCTAAGTTTGGCATGTCTAACGATTTTGTGTGGACTAATGTTGTGATGGCCCCTCCTGAGTTCTTGAAAAATCCTCCAAGATGACTTAGAAAGGGTGTCAAGTGTGTAACTTTTATTTCTTTTTCCCACACTTTATGATGCTAATGCAATTTTCAAGAGGAGATTAATCCCGAGGCTAAGCATGCTCTCTTCTTGAGAGACCTCGTGAACACTACCGCCTTGCCCATAATGGGCCGACCTCTGCCAGAGGGGATGCACGAACCTGCTTTGCTTGCGACATCCAACATTAACGCAACTTCGGCCGTTGTTCTAACTATCGAGGTGGACTTACTGCCGCTCCTCCTTGACCTCCTCCTAAAGGAACTCACAAATTCTTAATCTCGAGCTTCATCATTCCTCCGTTGCAAATCATAAGCGAACCCAGAGGATGTGACTTCCTCCAATGCGTTGTTCGTCAGGTCCCCCTCGTGTGGGAAGGACCTTGTGGCACCTCCTCCTTATGAGGTTATGATGCCAGACAGTCTGACATCATGTATGGTTACTGAGGACGCAATCATGATGGTGAGAACCCACGACCTCGCCGTATTTCTCTTCGTAGGGCGGGAGGTCCCCAGATCGTCAACATGATAGGAGACCAATATGTCTGCAAGCGGTTCAGTTTGGTTTTAGGTAAAAATGAAACTGAGCCGAATAATCTCTGTTTTTACACATCCAAAACCAAAACTGAACCGAAACTGATCGGTTCGGTTTGGTTCCGTTTTTTAACATCGGTTAGGTTTTCCGACAAACTTAAAACGTTGTATTAAAAAATATTGTTTTTTTGTTAGTGTTTTCTTGGATGGTCGGCTACTAGTTGAGTGAAAGTCCGATTAATTATAAAATATATTATCCAAAAAAAGAAGTTCATCGGCATTTAAAAGAAAACTCAGAAAATATATATAATAACATTTATATTAACTAGTGCAATTACGATAATAGATTTAAAGATTTGTTCAAAATGGAAATAATAAGTACAACATATTTAGTGTTAGTTGTTGGCATCTTGGACGAAAAAATTGGATGTCTTGATCCAAACAGAATTACAATACATTATCTTTGCTAATAGTTTTTATTCTCCATCTATTCGATTTTTTCGATTTACTCAACGAATAAACCAAACCGAATTGAAATGATGTTAGTTTTCAGCCCTCTAAACCAAAACCAAATAGAATTGATGGGTTCGGTCCAAAAATCAGTCTGGCTTGATGGGTTCGGTTCAGTTCGTTTCGGTCGGTTTTGATTTTGTATGCACACCCCTAGAGACCAACACTTGAATATCGTTGCCGAGTTTAAATTTATATGAAAAACGTGTCTAAGGCTAACTTTTTCAAGTCAAGCCCCTCATGCCGAGCCGACTCACTTTCGTGCTACGTTCTCGATCAGCGAGCTCTTCGCCAACCCAGACGCTTCCTTCAGCGAGTTCAAGGCTCGAATGCTCTCAGTGGTCACAACCTTTGACGCGTAGCTTAAGGCATCAACTGTGTGCGAGCTAAATCGTCGTGTGATCGACATCGAAGTTCGACTGGTGATGGTGGAGGGACTTGAGCCTCGGCTTGAGGGTGTCGAGCGCAAGTACTTCGACATCCAATCCTTGAGGAGGAAGCAGTGTAGCGTGGAGCATCGTCAAAACCTTCTCAGGGATGACCTACACGAGCTTTTTCAGAGCACAGGCTTTCCTGACGACGTGGAGAAGATGACCGAGCACTTTCGGTGAGGCTAAGAGATCGTGGAGAACTCGCACAAGACGCTAGAGGAACTCAAGCCGCAATGTGTACAAGACAAAAGACATGCATGTGGCGATAAGGCTCTGTTAGGGAGGGCTCCAAAGAATTGAAAATCTGCTCAACAAATAGAGTTGATTTAAGTGAGCTCTTTGAGAAGTCGTTTTGAAAAGTTGTAGGTTGTTTGGATCTCAACTTGAGCTGATTGGATTCCCAGAGCTTGGATCAAAGCAGAGGCGTCAACGCCTTCTTCATCGTTTTCTCTGACCGGGCAGAGCTTTGTAATGCCCTAGATCTGAGATTCCAAGTGGAAGCCGGCCCGACGGGCTGAGGAAGAAGAATGACGGGAGATAACGCCGACGAAGAATACCGACGGGGTGGGGAAGAAGACCGAATCTTGGTAACTGGGGGGTGGGCAGCTCTCCAAAAAAACATCTCTATTAAAATTGATTCTCGCTCAGCTGTGTATAAGGAGCTATTCCAAACAACTAAAAAACAGCTCTGACGAATAAAATAGAGCTTTTCCATCCGTCAGAGTTGTTCCATTGCATGTGTGGATAATATGGATAATGTTATCCTGCATATAAATAATTTTTTATATATACTTCATTCCTTTTTTAGGTTAGATGTTAAATTTAAAACATGTAATATATATTATCTAATACAATATCAAAATAATTTTAGGCCCACTGACTCACTCCAGCTCACCAAATATAAAAAAAATGCACTCCACTCAAAATTTTAACTATTTTCAGGCTTGTTGCATTCATGTTCTTAACTTGTAGGGAATTGACACACACACACACACAAAACAATCTCCTTTTATTATTGGAATCAAAATCAAATTTAACCTCAATTGCAAAGGTAATTACAAAGCATTTTCAATATGTTTCCAAACATTAAACTTTATTAAAAATCAGCCTACAGACCAACATTTATAAATTACAAATCAAACAAATTCACAAACGATAAATATCAATGTGCGTCTAACAACGAGGAGAAAATTCTCAGGGAAGCACGACGGACAGAACCACAAATATGCCGAAGAGGACGATGGCTATTCCAGTGAAGTTGAGGACAAGGGCTTCGCTTCCCGTTAGAAGGTTCAAAAACCTGAATCTTTGGATCAAACCCGTCCCGGAGGTAAAAACAGCTAGGATGAAGATTACTACGCCAAAGAAGGCGTGCCACGGCTTCACATCCACTCGCCTGCCCTTCGTCGCCCCGGGAAACAAGAAGCAAGCGAACCCAATCACAAACTATTTCAATAAAAACAATTTGAAGTTAAGAGTTACTTTGAATGTAAGGGTCAAAGAAAAAAAAATGAAAGTTAAATATAATTTATCCAATATTTAGCTTTCTAATTTACCTGTATAATTGTGCTCCTAACTGCTATGTAATTAAAGATTGTGATTATATCCTCAAAAATATCTTTCTCCTAAAAATTTGAGATGATTTTTTATTATCAAATCTCATTTTGCATTTATTTATATCAAATTAATGTTGCAAATCATGCTAAATAACTTAAGAAATCAATGCTTAATTGTTGTTGCTTCTGGCTTGTATTTAGAATTTTTTGCAATTATTACATTTAATTATTTTGAAAACTTTGTGATTACTTATTAAGACTATTTTCTTGCCTACTTGCTCTTTTTTTTTTGGGCGCTGCTATCCGCACCGCAGTTTTGGCTATTCGCACCGCACTTTCTCATAATTTTTTACGGCTTTTGGAAATACGTCTTGCGCATGCATTTTTAGGAAACGTGTTCAACACAAAAGTTGTAGGTCTCGACGAGATATACAACTTTCGTGTTGAACACGTTTCCAAAAAATGCATGTACCAGCCGTATTTTCAAAAAGCGCAAAAATCTAGACGTATTTCCAAAGTACGTCATGTACATGCACTTTTAGGAAAAGTGTTCAACACGAAAGTTGTAGATTTCGTCAAGATCTACAACTTTTGTGTTGAACACTTTTCCTAAAAATGTATGCACAAGGCGTATTTCCAAAAGGCACAAAAAAATTATGAGAAAGTGCGGTGCGAATAGCCAAAACTGCGGTGCGGATAGCAGCGCCTTTTTTTTGAGATTTTGATTCCTCATCCTTAAATGCGTGATTTTTCACATGAGATAGACTTATGTTTCCTTTCTAATTTTACTCCTGAAATCTTACATAATTACCTCATTGATTACAGCTACTTAGTATTAATTTATTACAAGATAATAAATATGAGCAAAGAAATTCAGATTTTGCAAAAATATCCTCCTGAGAGAGATGAATGTTATGATTTCAAAAGTAAGCGGGGCGCAACCTCTAATTTATCAAACTCAGGCGAAATTCTTAGGATCGGATTCGGTACCGCATCCGGGACCAATCAAAGGCCACAAATGCGTAGGCCCCCACGCAAAAGTGTGTCAGACACCAGAAATACGTGGGCCCCACGTCCAATTCCAGCCTTATGATTGGTCCGACCCCGACCCGAAGAATTGAGGGGAGATCTCTGTAGATGGCGGAATTTTTGTGTCCGGGTCCCGGTTGGAACCGGAACCAATGAGAAGGCTTGAATGCATGGGCCCCGCGCAAAAGTGTATGTCACACTTCTAGAATGCGTGGGCCCCACATGCCTTTTAACGGTGATCCAGAGCTCCCGGACCTAGATTTTCATACGGGCTCCGGTTCCAAAAATTTCTACTGTAGATGGCCCTATATTTATTTTAAATTTCTCATATTTCTTTTAAAAAAACGTATAAAATACAGAGAAGAGAAAGAGTACCTGGATAACATAAAGCCCAATTACACCCAGCCCAGTCCAAGAGTGCAAACTATGGACATTCGGAAGCACGTGTACTTTACGGTAAACCTCGAAGATGGCGTAGAGGCCCAGCCCACCCAATATTATGCCCGCCAAGTTTAGGAGCATGTGGATAATTTTTCGCCCCTTTCTTCGCCCGGGAAAAATCTTAAAGGCCATTATAGCTATAATAATAATATCCACAAAATAAAAAATGAAATTTAATATTATAATAATTTTGAGATTTATAATGTTTCAAAAATGTAGCTGAATTTAAATAAATTATTTTTAAAATAAATATGTCACCTTGCCCGACTGATATTATAGGGCCAAACAACATCAGAACGTGATGTGCCTGTAAAATTTAGGAATATATTAAAACACAAATAAAAAGAATACTAAATATTTTATTATTATTTCAATTCAGTGGTGGGCGTTATTTTTTTTGTGCGAAGAGAGTACTAATTTATTCAAATTAATTTAATCAACAAATAAAAAAAAAAATATCTATATTATATTAATGTCACATTTTATAACATTACGACATTACGTCCATCTTTGTTTAATGAAATTTCCAATAAATGTTTTAAATATAGAAAAAAATTGTCAGTTTTTTTAATGAATTATTTTATGCAGTATGTTTACATTTAAGTATGTAACAACATATAAATATTTTTAATGATTTTTATGTACAAAAAAATTAACAAAATTATAATGGGGAAGAATCAATTCTTTCACTCAAAACAATTAGATATTACTATGCCTATCATTTTTTTTATCAAAAGTTTAATAGTATAAGAATAAAAAATTAATTAATTTATTTTATAATAGTAAAAAAAAAATTCTAATAGTTATGAAATAAGTGGGCTGTTATTTATTTCTAATAGAATGAAATAAATTCAAAAGTGTGTTAACAAAATTAATTAAAAATATATAAATTCAAATATTTTTTTATTAAATAATTATTAAATAATTTAACTGCTACATATGCTATTCATCAACATCATGATCTTATCAACGCCTAGTCATCCGAAATCGTTAAATAGCTAACGGTGTTAGTTAAAAGATTTATCTCAAATAAAATATAAATTTAAGTAGAGTTAAGAAAGTTTAGAAATTTATAAAATACATGAAATTTTAATAATTAAGTTTAGAAAGTAACAATAACAATATCATTTCCTCACTTATAATATGATTATACAACTAGAATAATCATAATTATTTGTCTATTTAATTGTGTCGTTTTGTTATTCGAATAATTAAAACAAGTTTATTTATTATGAATCACATCAAATTTGATTTATATATGAATAATTAATGTAGATCAGTTTTCTTCTTTGGGTTGACATTTTGGCTCTGTTTGGGGGAAGTTATTTTCACCCGTCAAGCAGTTTCAGCCGCATGAATCGTAACTTAATTAAGATCTGGTTCATATGATCGAAACCGTTTGACCGGTGAAAATAAGTCTCTCAAACGGAGCCTTTGTCATTAATTCTTCACCTTTTACAATTGAGGTGAAAATGATATTTAAAGTCATGTAAAATTAGTTTCTAAAATTTTAGTTAGGTCAAATTAGTCCTTGATTTTAGGGTCCAAAAGTTAGTGACACAACTTACAAGTTTAGGATCAAAATTGACATTTCCTTGTAACTTTGGGGAGTGAAATGATTTTTTACAATCCCAGTAAAAGTTTTGAATTACCGCCTACCAAATATGATTTTTCTTAAGAAATTAAAATTTTATGAAGTCATGTTTTATTATCTTAGGCATCATTTGGCGGAGTATTTTTTTCTCCGATGAGTTTATAAACTGTATGTTTGACATGATACCGATAACGACCGTCACCAAAAAAAAGAAAAAAGTGAACGAAATTTTATATGTGAAGTCGGGCGTTCATGAATGATGACTCATATCAACCGCATTCACGACCATGTCTTATCGTCTTAATTTACGAATTTACAATGTTAGCAAAAAAAAATTCCATGAAAAAATTGGCAAATAATAAATGTAACTTTAGTAATAACCCTATTCAAGAAAAATATAAGAAGATTAAATTTTGTAAAAAATTAAATTAGTGAAGAGAAATTAAAGGACATACATTTAAGAGGCGGTTTAGGTTGCTGGTTTTAAGAGAAAGGCCTCCTCGAAAGTGCAGGATCCAGACGAGCATCAGAGTTATTGCCGCGATAGCGCTTATTTGCGCCATCACAATTGCGGGTGTCGCCGACATGCGATATATTCCTCTATTACCGCTTGTCGCCATTGTTGCCCGACGGATTTCAACCAGGAGAGAACCCGAGAGAAAGAGAGAGAAGGGGAGAGGGGAATAGAGGGAGAGAGATGGGCATAAATAGAGTTTAGGTGTCTTCTTTAACAATTTTTTTAATGATTTTTTGAAAGTATTACTCATTCTAAGCATAGTTGGATTTAAATTATGTTAAATGAAGCCCCAAAAGTTTCAACTTTCAAACATCTAATCCTTCACTTTGTTTTGAGGGACTAAATTTTCAGGAATTGATGGTCTGAGAATAAATATTACATTGAGCTCTTCAGCATGAGAGCAAATTTTCAATTCAAATATAAATGTTCAACTTTATGTAATTATTTTTTATTGTAAATGTAATATATTTAGAGATATTGGCTCTCTTTGGGGCTATGGTGGTGATGAGAAAAACTCTATTCACATTGTCATCGCTATTTTTAGATTGTTTGGTTGAGGAGTTTTTTCAAGAAAGTTGTTTTGGAGAATTTTTTTTTTGAGCAGTTGCTTCAACATGACTTTCTAAAAAATCGTTTTCTCTGATTTTAGTTTTTCCTCTTTTATTAGAGTTAGGGAAAGTCACGCTCTGACCATTCACGACCTGTCTTTCTCCCTTCTCGCCGATGGGATTGTTTTCCTCACCCATTCACGATGCTTCCTTCATTCAGTATCATTGCTTCTCGCCGTCGACCGCTTGTATCTTGCTTATTTAAGATTTATATAACATTTAGTTATTTATGCAATAAATGATTAGAATAAGACATCCTATTGTTATTAAAAAGTTAAACGAATATTATTAAACAATTCTTCCAAACAGAAAACATAAAATACATTTTTTGAAAAACACTTAAATAGAGATTTTCCAAAAAGTCTATATTTTTTCAGAATAGCTTTCTGGATAGTTCTAATTGTAAGTCTTCCTAATTATTAGTGAACTAGTTCAATCGAGTCGCCTCGATCAAGCATATGTGTCATTACTGGTTTTATTTAGATCTCCCGCGAGTATGCGTCGAAATAGGTTTGTGTGAAAAGTCGAAACCCGTGATAGGTGGACTAGATTATTTCGACCTTCATTTACGCGAGCTAGGTCTCACTCTTGGCATGTTCGGTTTGATCGGGTTCAATTTCGTGCCCCCAATTAAGTTTTGGGGATGGCTTGAACATTAAGGAAAAATAGAGGGACTTTTTGGTATTTTTCCCTCTATAACTCTAACCCTCTCTGCCTATTAAAGGAGAGATTAGAGAACCGGATAATTGATTCTACCCATACGCGAACAAGAGTGAATCGTTGCTTGCAGTTACCAGTGTTTTTTTCACTCTCTCGTTTGAGAACTGTTTCTCGCCGAGGAAGCACAATCCAGCGGTGCAACTTCTCGGACGAAGTCGCTTCTCACTCCATCTTCACTGGCGAGTTCTTCTCTGAAGGTTATGGGATCAGGGTCTCCTTGCTTGTTCAGATCCAGAGTCCACCACTTCTTCATTAAAGTGCAAGCTTGAAGAAGAAGGAAAACCCTTGGTTACAGTCATATTTCCTCACATCATTTATAGGCGATCTCTCCAACAAGGAGTACAAGGAATTGATTTTCCTGTTCTGTTTCTCCACCCACAATTTTCTGAACAGTGAACATAAAATCAAACTATTTTATCTATGTCACGCTAGCAAGAGCTTTGGTCATAGAAAATCAACTAGGTTTGAGTTAAATTGAGGTGTATGTACGACTCTTCGTTAAGGGCAACGACTTTCATTCAGAGAAACTCCACCCGTGCATTGTTGAGGATGGCATCGATTGCATATCACGAAGCCGAGTCTAAGAACGGTACCCGTTTTAACTAATTTTGTTCGCACTTAATTTTCATAGCGTACCGTATTTCTGTATTTACCTTCATTATTAGTGATCACACAAATTCTTACAAGTGATTAATTTTATCATTCGACTACACCATAGCGTAGGGGTTGTTTAATTATGTTCATGACGATTCTGCTCGCATTGGTCACATCAATATTATTTGATTTTACTGATCTCATTTCGTGAATGATTGTGACTTTCACAGTTAGTTTCACACTTAATATAAATTCTAACATTTGGTATCAGAGCGAACTTGAACATATTAATTAGTTACATTCATTATTGGTTTAGTTGATTTGAATTAATCGCTAGTGATCATACAAATAAAACTTATCAATTATTTTTAAAGAATGTTATAGTTTGGCGGTTTGTGGTCTAGTCGTGGCGGCTTGTTGTTTGGGAGGTCTGGCGGTTCGTCCAGGCGGTTTGATTGTGTAGCGGTTTGATAGGAGGCAGCTGTTTTATCTGGCAGCTTGTCTTAGCAGATGTGGTCTGAGAGCTACCCACAACTGTGGTCTGGTAGTTAGCCGCAACGGCAACCTGGAGGCTTACCGCAACAGCGGTCTAATGGTTAGTCGTAGCAGCGGTCTAGAGTCTAGCCGCAGTAGCGTTCTGAGAGTTAGCCGCAGCAGCGGTCTAGAGTCTAGCCGCAGTAGCGTTCTGAGAGTTAGCCGCAGCAGCGGTCTGGAGGCTAGCCGCAGCAGCGGTCTGATGGTTTGCCGCAGCAGCGGTCTAGGTGTTCACCGCAGTAGCGGTCTGGGTGTTAACCGCACGTGCGGTCAGGCAACCTATAGTGGCGATCTGATGGCTTTCCGTAGCAGTAGTGGTGGGAGTCCGCAACTGAGGTCTGGTGGCAACCCGCAATTGCGATCTATCGGCTAGCAGAGGCGGTCTAGCGGTCTACAGTGGCGGTTTGACGGCTTACCACAATTGTCGTTGTGTGATCTTCAGCTTTTCTTTGTAGCGTTGCGGTTTGACATCATCAAACTACATAGCCGTGCGGATTGTATTTAGTCTCACATCTCTTGTTGTATTCTCTCATCTTTTCCATTTTCTATAAATATGGGGGCATACCAATGTATTATTTATCTTTTTGGAGCAATAAAATTTGTCTTTATTTAGATCTTTTTCACATTGTATCAGAGCTATCCAATCCTTTGCTCCAATTTGCTCGCAGTTTTTTTGTCTAACCGCTTCCGGTCTTCTTCCCGCCCTGCCTTCCCTTGCTTGACGTTTTTCCTGCGACTTGTTCCTTTGCTTTCTTTTCTGTTCGCGCGGCTTCGCTAGTGTTCGCGCTTCCTTCTTTTCCTCTTCTCTTCTTGCGCGGGTTGTTTTCTCTACTCGCCCGGTCTATTTTCTGTTCACGCGACTTCGTTATTGTTCGCACTTCCTTCTTTCCCTCTTCTTCTCGCGCAGGTTGTTTTCTCTATTCGCACGGTCTCTTCTCTGTTTGATCCTTTTTGGTGGCCGGTTCTCTTTCTGCGATCTATCCTTTTCCTGCTTTTCACTAAACCGTGCAGTTTGAGTCACTGACGGTCTTCTTTTCTTGATCGCGATCTTACTGCGACTTGTTAGCCGATCGGTTAGTCAATCTGTTCTTTCTGCGACCTGTTTGCTTTCGGCTTGCGACCTTCTTGGCATCTTTTGCGGTTTATTCTCTTTACTGCTTGGTCACGCAGTTTATTTGTTCGCACGATCTCTTTGCCTCTTTTGTCAACTTGTGTCTAACCGTGCGGTTAATCTTTTCTCTATCCAGTTTCTTTCTCCATGAGGTCGTTTTCTCTTGTATCCTCTACAGCTCGTGCTCTTTTGGCCTCTTCCAATAAGTGGCTTATTGACTCTGGTGGCACTTGTCATATAACCGGCAATTCTCGTTTGTTCTCCTGCTTGAAGAACCAGAAATGGGTATCTTCTGTCGCTATTGCAGATAAGACTTCTTCTCCTGTGCATGGTGTAGGCACTGTGCACATCACTCCGTTTTTGCAGCTTGAGGACGCTCTCTATGTTCCCACTTTTCTGTGCAATTTGATGTCTGTTCATGCTCTCTGCACACAGTTGCATTGCACGGTTACTTTTACCGTCACCACTTGTTCTTTCTAGGATTATGTCTCAAAGGCTACGATTATTACTGGGACTACGAGTGGTGGTCTCTTCTTTCTTGACAATATCGTAGCTCTTTATACTTCTTCTTCTCTTCAGCAATGGCATCGTCGTCTTGGTCATCCTCCTTCTCGCCTCATCTACCAACTTTTCCCATATCTTTCTAAAGAGGATTCCCCTTTGAATTATGAAGCATGTCAGCTTGATAAACATCATCGCTCTTCTTTCCCAGCACGAACGGGACGTAGTTCTTCTCGTCCTTTTGAACTAGTTCACTCTGACATCTGAGGTCCCTCTACTACTGTCACTGTTAGTTGAGGTAGCTTGTACTTTGTTACCTCATTGATGATTTCTCCAAGTGTACTTGGTTATATCTCCTGAAAGAGCGTTCTGAACTTTACTCTGTGTTTACCGCTTTTTAGAATGAGATCTTCACGCAGTTTAATGTGTCTATTCATGTTCTTCGAACTGATAATGCCAAGGAATATGCTAGCCGTTAATTTTCTGATTTTTGTACGAGCCACGGTTTTGATTATCAAACTACTTGCCCATATACCTCTCAACAAAATGATATTGTTGAACGCAAGAATCGTCATCTCTTAGATGTTGCTCGCAGCCTTCTCTTATAAATGAATGTTTCTCGATCTTATTGGGGTTATGTTGTTCTTCTCTCTTGCTATCTCATAAATCGTATTTCCTCATCTATTCTTCAGGGCAAGACTTCATTCTCCATTTTGTATCCCGGGGCTGAGTCGTTTCCTTTACCTCTTAAAATTTTTTGATGTACGAAGTTTGTTCACATACCTTCTCCTGGTCGTGACAAAATTTATTCATATTCTGTTAAATGCATATTCTTCAGTTATTGTCCGACTCAGAAGGGATATCGCTATTTTGATCTTCTTCTCTATAAACAGTACATTTCTGTTGATGTCATCTTCTTTGAGGATACACCGTATTTTTCTCCTGCTTCTTCTCTCTTGCCCTCGGATACTTCCTCTTCATTGCCTATTATCTCGGCACCTGTGCCAGACCCAGTTCTTTCCACCACTATTCCTGTTACACCGTCTCCTTCTCTCGAGACTGATTCTTTGCCCTTGGAGCCTTTTATGTCTGTTCCCGGACCTCCTCCCTCTTCTAATAATGGATCTGCTCCTACAAATAAGAGTGATCTTGATCTTCCTATTGCCTTGCAGAAGGGTGTCCGACATTACATTAAGCATCCTATTGCGGATGTTGTTTCTTATGCTCGACTTTCTCCAGTTGGCAAGCGTTTTGCTCTTGCTATATCTTCTACTGTCATCCCGGCTACGTATCAAGAGGGTCTTGTCATTCCGTAGTGGAAAGCCGCTATGGATGAAGAAATGAAAATCTTAACTAGGTGAGGTACTTGGACACTTGTTCCCACACCTCTGGGCATAGATGTGGTTGGTTGTCGATGAGTTTTTGTTGTTAAATATCTTTCAGATGGTTTTGTTTACCGCTATAAGGCGAGGCTTGTTGGCAAAGGATTTACTCAAACGTATGGTATCAACTTCTTTGATACCTTTTCCCCTGTTACTCGCATCAGCACTATACGTGTTCTTTTCTCTGTCACGGTTAATAAAGACTGGCAAATGTCTCAATTAGACGTGAAGAATGCTTTCCTCTATGGTGATTTCCAGGATGTGGTTTACATGAAGAAACCTCCTAGGTATGTTGCTCAGAGGGAGTCTCAGGTATGCAAGCTTTGGAAAGCGATTTATGGCTTAAAACAGAGTCTACGAGCTTGGTTTGATAAGTTTAATGGCGTTGTTTCTCTTATTGGGTTCAATCGAAGTTCTGCTGATCATTCTTTATTTATACGCAAGACCACTAAAGGCCTTGTGGTCATTGCTGTCTATGTTGATGATATCCTTCTAACTGGTGATGATAAGGAAGATATTGATCTGGCAAAACGTCATCTTCAATAATATTTTGTTACTAAGGATATGAGAACTCTGAAGTACTTTTGGGGAATTGAGATTTCACAAAAGCACAACTCTGTGGTTCTTTTACAGCGAAAATATGCGCTAGATCTCTTAAAGGAAATTGGTCTTCTTGGTACAAGACCTGCTCATTGTCCGATGGTTGTTGGGGATGATAAGGGATGGACTGAAGGTTCTCCTCTTCTCTTAGATTGTACTATGTACAGGCGATTTGTAGGAAAACTCATCTATCTGACTATTAGTTGGGAAGGTCAGTCAATTTATGCAAACTCTTTGAGAATGTCATCTGCATTCTGCCATGAAAATCCTGGAGTAAGTGAAAGGGTCTCCAGGAAAGGGTTTGTTGTTTCAGAAGCATAATCATTTGAAGGTTGAAGCGTATTTTAATGTCAGCTATGTTGATAACAAAGAAGATAGGAAGTCTACATCATGTTTTTGCATCTTTGTAGGAGAAAATCTTGTCAGCTGGAAAAGCAAGAAGTAGTCAGTGGTTTCAATATCAAGTGTTGAAGCTGAGTATAGGAGCATGGGTTCAACTACTTACGAATTGAAATGGTTATGAGCATTTATGCTTGACTTGAGAGAAGTATATGATCATCCTCTTCCAATGTTCTGTGATAACAAAGCTATCATTTATGTATCAAAGAATCATATCTTGCATGAGAGGACAAAGCACATTGAAATTTATTGTCATTTCATTAGGAAAGAGGTGTTGAAGAATCATATCTGCACTCCATTTGTCACTTCTGATAAAGAACTGGCAGACGTCTTCGTGAAACCAGTTTCCACTTCTCTTTCAGATATTTGTAGCAAGCTGGGCATATTTGACATATATGCTCCAGCTTGAGGGGAAGTGTTAGAGTTTGGCGGTTTGATGGTCTAGTCGTGGCGGCTTGTTGTTCAAGCGCTCTGGCGGTTTGTCCAGGTGGCCTGGTTGTGTGGCGATTTGATAGAAGCAGCAGTTTTATCTAGCAGCTTGTCTTAGCAAATGCGGTCTGAGAGCTACCTGCAACTGTGATCTGGTAGTTAGCTACAATAACGACCTGGAGGCTTACCGTAGCAGCGTTCTGATGGTTAGTCATAGCAGCGGTCTGGAGGCTAACCGCAGCAGCGGTCTGATAGTTAGTCGTAGGCCCGCAATAGCGGTCTGGAGGTTAGCAGCAGCAGCGGTCTAATGGTTTGTCGCAGCAACGGTTTGGGTGTTAACCACAACTACAGTCAGGCAACCTACAGTGGCGGTCTTATTTCTTTTCGTAACAACTGTGGTGGGAGTTCACAACTGTGGTCTGGTGGCAACCCGCAGTTGCAATCTGTTGGCTAGTAGTGGCGGTCTAGTGGTCTATAATGGCAGTTTGGCAGCTTACCTCAATTGTCGCTTGGTGATCTTCAGCTGTTCTTTGTAGTGTTGCGGTTGACAGTGTCAAACCGCATAGCCGCGCGGATTGTATTTAGTCCCACATCTCTTATTGTATTCTCTCATCTCCCCCATTTTCTATAAATAAGGGGATATACCTATGTATTGTTTATCTTTTTGAAACAATAAAATTTACTTTTATTTAGCTCTTTTTCACAAAAAATATCAATGTGATAGGGACTTGTGAAGTGCATTAATTTCAAGTCTCTAAGCAGTCGTGATCTCTAGACACTTCAGTGTCCTTTGTCATTAATTATTAGATCACGATACTTAATTTGAGGATAATTTATTGAATCCCATTATAGGAGGATTTTGTGGGTTAATTGAAATGTAGTCGTCAAAGTGGCTTGTTTGATTGATTTACGAGATTTCATTTCCACACATCTTTGGGATTACTATAGTTCTAGCCCGTGATCGTTCAACCAAAAGTGATTGTTGCGTGATAGGATAAGAGTGTTGCACACGAGTATTTGAGCTGATGTGTGAAGGTTCTAGTGATCATTCACCTAAAGGTGGTAGTTTTGCAAAAGTCTAAACATTATCGTGTCTCGCTCGGTGTAGAGAATTTCTAACTGTGTGACGCGTAATCTTCCCAAAGGTGTTGTGTGTTGATGTGTCTGAATTCTCATGTGTGTGTTTTTTAAGGTTATATAACACACTTATCCTCATTACTAAATATTGCGTTATTTTCTTTTTCAGTCACCTTTATTGTGCATAATAATTGGCGACTATTGAAAAAACTTACTTTATCAAACTTTAAGAAGTGAAAGTCTGACATCATGTTTGTTGCGCAAATGATAAATATGGATTTAGCCCTAACATCTGATAAGCCTAGGGAGTTGATTTTGAACAAGTCTCACACCGCACTGTACGTTTCAAAGGCTTCATTCAAGAAGAAGAAGTCCAAGAATCCAATTAAGTTTCAGGACGACTAGTCTAATGGAGCAAAGGATTATGCTGATGTCATTAAGAAACTTTTGACATATTTCTTCTGTAGGAAGAAAGGACACATGAAAAATAAGTGCATGAAATTTAAGACTTGGGTGGAAAAATATGGACGCACACATAAAGGTAACTCTTGCACTCGTCCTATGTGAATCTAATTTAATTAAAGCCTCATCCAATTCTGGGTGACTTGATAGTAGAGCAACTAATCATATTACTTACACATTACACGAGTTCACTAACAAGACGAGGCCAAGAAGGAGGAGTGTACGCTCACAGTAGGAATAACGATGAAGTTGAAGTCGAGTTCAAAGGAGATATCTGCTTGATCTTAGATTCTAATTTTAAGCTATTGTTGAAAGACACTTTTTATACTCCTGCATTTTGGAAAACTTAATTTTTGTTTCTGGATTAAACAAACTTAACATTTCTGGTGGTCTAATTCAGTTACTTTATGAAGCACATATTGTTGGTCATTGCACTTTGTCTAATGGTTTAAATAGAATGTGTTTTGTTCCTAATAAAATTTATGTGATTTCATTTAATATTGAAAATGTTGTTTTTAAAAGACCTCTAATTAAGGAAACGTCTTTCATGTTATGACATAAAAGATTTGGTCACATCTCTATGAATAAAGTAAAAAAGATTTATTAAGGATAACATTCTTCATGCTCTTAACTTTAGTGACCTAGAGACGTATGTTGACTGTTGTAGAGGTAAAATGGTCAAGATAAAGAAGAAGAGCGCTACATGTAGTCAAGACTTGTTGGAGATTATTCATCAGTGGACCCTATTCATCTACACTATGCAAGAACATCTACTTCATTACTTGCATTGATGATTTCTCATATAATGATTATTTGTTTCTCATTAAGGAAAAGTCGAAGTCTCTTGATAAATTTAAGATATTTAAGACTGGAGTAGAGAAACAATTAGGGAAAGTTATCAAGATTGTTAGGTCTGATAGAGGAGGCAAGAATTTTGCCAGACACGATACCTCCGGGCAACATAAAGGTCATTTTGCCAAATACTTGGAGAGTTGTGGCATTGCCGCCCAATACTCCATGTCAGGAAGTCCTGAATAGAATGGTGTGGCTGAAAGTAACAATAGCACCCTTAAGAATATGATGAGGAGCATGATGAGTATGACATATCTTCCTAAATTTTTTTGGGGTGAAGCGCTTAAGACTGCAGTTTACATTCTTAATAGAGTTCTATTTAAATCAGTGCCCAAAACACATTTTGAATTATGAACTAGAAGACGACCTAACCTAAATCACTTACGAGTTTGGGGTTGTCCCGCAGAAGCGCATTTATATAATCCATCAGAAAGTAAGATTGTCGACAGGTCTACTCGTTGCTACTTCATTGGCTACCCAAATCATTCTAAGGGGTTTAAGTTTTATTGCCCTTTAGGAGATCCTAGAATTATTGAGTCACAAATAACTAAGTTTTGGAGTTTGATGTGGCTGGGCAACCTAGTTGTTCTCATATCATTGAACAAGTCGATGAAATTAGACCTATTAATTGTACTCTACCTATTATTGAAAGACTAGATATACCTGAGTCTATAGTAGAACCTATAGAGGGAGTGGAGACAACTTTACAACTGCCTCCCATATAGTTACCTCAGCAGACTGATGTTGTTCAGGCACATACTAGAAGATCCAATAGGGGGGAGGTATGCAATTTCCTCTAACTATGAGGTTTATTTGGGTGAGAGTGATTTTGACATTGGTTACATGGTTGACCCATTGATATTTACTAAAACTATTTATGGACCTTGGCAAGATTTGTGGTGGGATGTGATGAGAGATGAGATGGAGTCTATGAGGCATAATAAAGTTTGAGAATTAGTAGAGTTACTCAAAGGTTGTAGGCTCATTGGTTCTAAATGGGTATTTAAGACTAAAAAAGACTCTAAGGGAAAGGTCGAGTGGTTTAAAGTGAGACTGGTTGCAAAAGAATTTACTCAAAGAGAAGAAATCGATTAACACAAAACTTTCTCTCCCGCATCATCTAAAGACTCATTTAGATTCATTATGATACTTATATCTCACTATGATTTAGAGCTACACCAGATGGACATTAAAACCGCATTCTTGAATGGAGACCTTGAAGAAGAAGTCTATATGATGCAGTCTGAGGGATTCAAGTCCGGTCATACTGACAAACTTGTGTGTAAGCTTAATAAATCCCTATATGGTTTAAAATAAACATCAAGGCAATGGTATCTGAAATTCGATGAGGTGATTACTTTTTTTGGTTTTGTTGAAAATAAAGTAGATCGTTGTATATATCTCAAGATCAGTTTGAGCAAACTTATCTTCTTAATTCTCTATGTAGATGATATTTTGTTTGCGAGCAGTGAATTGAGACCTCTGCATGAATCTAAGTAGTTGTTATCCAAACATTTTAACATAAAGGATCTTGGGGAAGCTTCTTTTGTTCTAGGGATAAAGATCATTAGGAATAGATCTCGTCATACATTAGGACTCTCTCAGAGGGCTTACATTGAGCGTGTACTTAAGCAATTTAGCATGCTCGAATGTAAAACTGGCAATGTCTCGGTACTTAAGGGTGATAAGTTAAATCTGTCACAATGTCCTAAAATTATATTGAGAGAGAGTCTGTAAAGAATATATCCTATGTCAGTGTAGTAGGTAGCTTAATGTATATTCAGGTTTGTATCAGACCTGACATTGCCTTTGTAGTGGGTCTTCTAGGCAAATATCAGTCGAATCCAGGATCTAATCATTGGGTGGCTACCAAGAAGGTTTTGAGGCATTTAAAGAGAACAAAAGATTTTAAATTGTTCTACTGTAAAGAACATAACCTAGAATTAATGGGCTTTACGGACTCAGATTTTGCGAGTTGTGAGGATGATCAGAAATCAACATCAAGATACATTTTTAAGTTGGCTGGAGTGGTTGTTTCATGGGAGAGTGTCAAACAGACACTCATTACTTCTTTCATTATGCATGCGGAGTTAGTTGCACTTTTTTGCGCTGCTACTCACTCAGTTTGACTCAAAAAGTTCATTGATGAATTGAAGGTCGCCAATACAGCTGCTGGGCCAATTCATTTTTATTGTGATAATAACTCAGTTGTGATGTTTTCTATGAACAACAAAAGTATCAAAGGGTCTAAGGACATGAGGATTAAATTATTGATTGTGAAAGAATTGGTTACGAAGGGTAACATTATTGTGAAGCATATTGGGGCAGATGATATGATAGTTGATCCACTTACCAAGGGACTTCGACCTAATATATTTAAGAAGCATGCATGTAGTGTGAGTCTTATGGAGTCCATTGATGTACTTGATTAGTGAGAGGCTATATTTATAGCTCCATTTAATATAATTTTTCATCTGTCTTTTCATTTTTTACTTCAAATTTCATATATATGCATTTTTTTGCAAATTAATATAGTTTGAATTCAAACTTAAATTATATATTCATATATAGTATCATTCAGATGTGATACTCACACCTTCATGTGACACGTCACAATTCATAAACAAGTCTTGAAACCTATGTCAGTTTAAAGCGTAAGACTTAGAGTATTTATTTAATTCATAAAGTTTTTATCGTATGTCTCATGACACATTAATAAAATCTTAAGATATTCATTTAATAGACATACACACTCTTTTGAGTGTTGAGAATTTCTCAAATCATGATTTAGTGCATTTAGTAGAGAAATTCATAGACCACTGAGTTAAATAACAATTTGTGATCATACTTCAGTATGTTGTTTTGAATTTTTATGACCATACTGTGTCCATGTCGATTGAATCCGTAAGCTCTCGTGATCATGGAAGGTCCTGTGTCGCATAATGATATGGTTGCCACCATGATTCGGAATGAAGCTTTCAGTTGGACCGGATTGACGTGTGGAGAAAACTCAAGATGCAAGTTTTACTATGATACCCTTAATTAAGTGGAGTGATTTGATCTGTGATCGACCAAAGTTACAATTGAAATAGTCCAAGTGCGGGAATGTTAGTTTTCCTAGTATGAGTGAACTAGTTCAATCGAGTCGTCTCGATCAAGCATATGCGTCATTACGGGTTTTATTTAGATCTCTCACGAGTGTGCGTCGAAATAGATTTGTGCGGAAAGTCGAAACCCGTGATAGATGAGCTAGATTATTTTGACCTTCATTTACGTGAACTAGGTCTAACTCTTGGCGCGTTCGGTTTGACCGGGTTCAATTTCGTGCACCCAATTAAGTTTTGAGGACGGCTTGAACATTAAGGAAAAATATAAGGACTTCTTGATATTTTCCCCCTCCATAACTCTAGCCCTCTTTTCCTATTAAAGGAGGATTAGAGAACCGGTTAATTGATTCTACCAATACTGGAACAAGAATTAATCGGTGCTTGCGGTTACCGGTGTTTTTCCACTCTCCGGTTCGTGAACAGTTTCTCGCCGGAGGAAGCACAATATAGCGGTGCAACTTATCGGACGAAGTCGCTTCTCCATCTGTCTTCGCCGGCGAGTTATTCTCTGAAGGTTATGGGATCAGGGTCTCCTTGCTTGTTCAGATCCAGAGTCCCCCACTTCTTCATTAAAGTGCAAGCTTGAAGAAGAAGGAAAGCCCTTGGTTGCAGCCCTGTTTCCTCTCATCATTTACAGGCGATCTCTCCAACAACAAAGAGTACATGAAATCACTTTTCCTGTTCTGTTTCTCCATCGACAATTCTCTGAAAAATGAACATCAAATCAAACTATTTTATCTCTGACACACTAGCAAGAGCTTTGCTCATAGAAAATCAACACAATTTGAGTTAAATTGAGGTGTATGTTCGACTCTTCATTAAGGGCAGCGACTTTCATTTAGAGAAACTCCATCAGTGCAATGTTGAGGATGACATCGATTGCACATCACGAAGCCGAGTCCAAAAACGATATGCGTTTTAATTAATTTTTCCGCACTTAATTTTCATAGCGTACCGTATTTGTCTTTACCTTCATTATTAGTGATCACATAAATTTTTACAAATGATTAATTTTATCATTCGACTACACCATGGCGTAGGGACTGATTAATTATGTTCATGATGATTCTGCTCGCATTGGTCACATCAAAATTATTTGATTTTACTGATCTTATTTCGTGAATGATTGTGACATACGCACTTAATATAAATTCTAACACTAATGTTATCACTGATTTCCCACCACTATTTTTTTTCGCTGCCTCCACAGTCCCAAAAAGAGCCATTATCATAACTCTATTTAATTTTATTTAAAAATAGGAGGATATGATAAAGGGGGCATAGGGCAATGGGAAGTGAAATGTCGTTCTCGTGGGCCGAGGTGGGCTTTGTCGTTGTGGGGTTTTGATGGCCGGCTTTTTTGTCTTGAGCAGCAGCTTATTATGGGGAGCAGTATGTGCTGACCGCAGCGTGAGATTAAGAAAATGCAAATAAATAAATAAATACATTAATACGCAGCTGTTTTTTTGTTAATTTATATTTATGTATTTATTTTTTATGTTGGAAATTTATGGTGTTTGATTATTCGTTTAACCCACTCGTTTACCGTTCAAGATTTTTGTCTGCTGCAATATCAACGATCCAGATTTGTATATCGAGATTTGAGACGGTCGGATTGCATCCGGCTCGAGGCTGCGGGCCATCCTACATTTCACGACTTTTGATAAATAAGCATCTTTCATCATTGTGAAATAGATCACGAGCAATTTTTGTTAAATATATAGTGTTTATGTCCGCGCGTATTGAGTCCGACTCGAAATGAGTTATTGGGTTCGTGTCGGTTTAGGGCTAGGCTCTACGCTGGAGGTACTATATATATACATCTTCCAAACTTGATATGTGTATGTAGAATACTTTGAGCGGAGTCAACCCAACATTCTCAAAATAGTTTTTTGCGCTCTGCTAGGGTTTCTTCAATCGGCCGCTCCTCTTCGCGACTCCGCCGCTCAGCTATCTCGTTTTCGCGAGTTTCCAGTGGCCGCCGTCGTCGTTCCCCGCAGTTATATCTGATCTGCTCCTGTTCGACGTCGTCCGCGTGTAGATCCGGCGCTGCTCCTGAAATCATCGTTCCCGTCCCGGCGCCGCTTGCCCGCTCCCGGTTCGTGATTTGGAATTTTTATAACTTTCTCTGTATCGTTCCAATTTTATCAGATGATTTCAGGAGCAGCGCCAGATCCACACGCGGACGGCGTCAAACAGGAGCAAATCAGATATAGCTGCGGGGAACGACGAAGGCGGCCACAGGAAACTCGCGAATCGAAGCTCTTGGTTCAACAACTCGGATCCGAACTCGATTTGCTCGATTTGCTAAGCTCAGATCTGGTTGCTGAGATCGGATCTGGTTGCTGAGCTCAGATCAAAATAATGGACATATGCCGGCCGACAACCCGGAACCCAGGTCATTCGTGGCTATGGTCGGGTGTAGTCACCTCAGTACATTCTCCGAGTGGTGGTTGGATAGCGGTGCTACATGTCATGTCACTAATGACAGAGGTCTTCTCTCTGAGGTCGTGGCAGTCCAGGAAAAAGTGGAAGATTGCAATGGAGGAGTGACCGTTGTCACTTATGCCGGGATAACTGAGCTGGTCCTCTCTTTTAAAGGTCATTCTACCGTTTTGAGTTGTGAAGGACATCTCAGCCTTATCTAATAAACTAATTGAAATTAGATTCTTAGTAATCGTAGGAACTATTTTAACGTTATTTAAAAGAAAAGTTTTACCTGAATAGAGGACCAGCTCAGCTATCCTGACATAAGTGACAGCGGTCACTCCTCCATTGCAATCTTCCACTTTTTCCTAGACTGCCACGACCTCAGAGAGAATACCTCTGTCATTAGTGACATGACATGTAGCACCGCTATCCAGCCACCACTCGGAGGATGTACTGCGGTGAATACTCCCGACCATAGCCACAAATGACCTAAGTTCCGGGTTGTCGGCCGACATATGTCCATTATTTTGATCATCAAGGCGGATGAGTCTTTTGAGTTCATCCAGAGTGGTCTCCTCCTCTAGTCTGAAGGTGATCCACCCAGGAGGCAGCTTGTGCAGAATCAGACTCACAAAGAGACTATCGGATATTTCAGACTGTTCGCCCGCCAACTTGAGACACAGTTTTTCCAGTTCAATAATTTGGGAGGTGAATGAAGAATTTATATCAAATTTCGAGTTAAAGAATTGCTCACTAAGGAGAATTCTCAACGATCCCTCCTCCTTTTGGAAGCGCGTGTTCAAGCAATTCCAAATCTCCTTTGCATTCTTACAACTATTGTAGGTCACGACGAGACGAGGATTTAGGGAACTTCGGAGGTAGTCCCTGCAAACCACATCGTCCTTATCCCACTAAAATACTCCTGCATGCTCTCGGGTAGTGGCGTAACCACTCAGAACTGTGTAGAAAATACCATGTTGTTTCATCCCCAGTTTGACGTGTAGTTTCCAGACGTGGAAATCAGTGGGAGCGAACGATTGAAGCTCCATGATATCGAGTGAGCTACACCTCGACATCTCAATTTAGCTTGAACAGAAAAACTAGTAAGAAGTCACCTGATCCGCGCGGAGACGACCCAGTGTCTTCAGATTCAATCCAGAAAAATTAGACTCCTCTAGATGAAAAACAAAGGTCTGCTCGATCTGAATGACGCCAACAAGTATTGGGCTGCTGCAATTCCACTATGAACCAAGTGATTGTTTGTTCCTGATTTTTGATATATGGTGATCTCCCAGCAATTTTATTGCAACTATTGATCTCAGCAATATAATCTAAGGAACTTGGACTTTGCCCAAACAAATGACAGCAAAGTTAGTTTGGTCTGGAAAGGCAGATAGAGCAGACCATGGCTCCTCCTTCGATCAGCAGCGCCAGACATGGTTGACCTGCAGGTGACAAGAAGAAAAGAGAGAAAACACTCTCACAAATCCTGGCAGCAGCAACACTCAGATCGACAAGATCTTGTTCGGCATGATCGGGGAGCAATTTCGCCACAAAGAGACAGCCGAATCAGAGCGATCTTTTTCCCGATCTGGAGCAGGAAAAACCGCAACCAGAAAAGCTCTGATCAGATCTGATAGGCCATGTTGCAGATCTACAGATCCGGCGACGGAAAAGTGAAATCTCATTTCTCTCGCGATTTTGCAATCTTCTTCCTTACGGTGGATCGAAGAAACGGAGGATCTCTTCCTCTTCCTGACTGAGGGTTACGAGAGCGACGGTGAAATCGCGGTGAGAAGAAGCACAGGGCACGGGAGAAGAACTAGGGAGCGGTGCAGGCTTCCATTCGCGATCCCTTCCGGCAGCAGCAAGAAATGATACATATGCCGACCGAACTCGGAAGCGACGGCGTCCGAACTTGCCATTATTTTGATCCGAGCTCTTGGTTCCCGACAAAAATGCTGAACTCTATGCTCCTAACAGCTGACATGCATAACTCGTTTTGGGAAGAAACAGTCCTTACTGCGAATCACATTCTGAATAGAGTGTCTCACACAAAGCTCATTTTTATCCCGTATGAGCTGTGACATAGTCATCCCTGTAGATATAATACTCTAAAGACTTGGGGTTGTATCGCATATGTGTCATTACAAAACCTTAAGAGACCTAAGGTGGGGACCTAGAACAACAACATGTGTTTACCTAGGTAGTGCAGAAGATAGTTGTACAACCCCGTATTCGCGGAATGGGGCCCCCAAGCAAGGCGTAAGACTTGTTGCACATTTTTAAGCTTTTAGGGTGGTTTTGCACTCCTGGGAGCCAATTTTTTATGGATCTGCATAATATACTAATAGGGGAGGAAAAATTTGTCTAGCTTGTTAGTGCCTAGAGTACTCGCCCGGCTGGAGTACTCGCCCGGGTGGAGTACTCGCCCGGCTGGAGTACTCGCCCTGCTTGAGTACTCTCCCTGCTGGAGTACTCTCCCTGCTGGAGTACTCGCCCCTGCTGGAGTACTCGCCCTGCTGGAGTACTCTCCCTGCTGGATTACTCGTCCTATTGGAGTGCTCTCCCTGCTAGAGTACTCGCCCTGCTGGAGTACTCTCCTTACTGGAGTACTCGCCCTGCTGGAGTACTCGCCCCTGTTGGATTACTCTCCCTGCTGGAGTACTCTCCCTATTTGAGTACTCGCCCTGCTGGAGTACTCGTCCTGCTGGAGTACTCGCCCTGTTGGAGTACTCTCCCTGCTGGAGTACTCTCCATACAGGAGTACTTGCCCTGCTGGAGTACTCTCCCTGCTGGAGTACTCTCCTAGCTGGAGTACTCGCCCTGCTGGAGTACTCGCCCTGCTGGAGTACTCAGCAGTACTTGCCCTACTGGAGTACTCACCCTGCTGGAGTACTCGTCCGGCTCGAGGGTCTACTATTTTGCCCCTGGTGGGCTGCGAATAGCTGTTCAAAACAGCGGAGTTTGGTTGTTGGCAGACCATCCCAGGGTGTTTTCAGTAATTTCAGAGCAGCGGAGGTTGACTATTTGCAGGCTGTTTTCAGAAATATATAAATAGACTCTTAAGGGTGTCTTGGAGGAAATCATTTCTTCACCACTTCATCTTTGTTGAAATCGAGAAATTGGTCTCTGTGGAGTTCGACCCTTGGGAAAGGGGTGGTCGCGCACCTACTTCGCTCCTGCAAGAAAAACAACAAAGGAAAGGAGAGCAAAGGACTAGACCAAGGGCCCGGCTCGGAGGTCCCACCACAAACCCGGAAGATCACTGAGCGCTTTCTCTCCTTAGCCAAATGCCGGGCTAAGGTACCTCAGAAAGCGCTAGAAGACTGGGGAACAAGTAAGCTTGCCTTTTGAGGTACCCCTTGGGTCCTATTTATAGGATTTTGAGGATGGTCTGTAAATAACGAACCTCTGCCGCCTCAAAATTACCAAAAGCTCCTCGGGCTGGCCTGCCAATAGCTGAACTCCGATGTTCTAAAAAGCTATATGCAGCCCACCTGGGTCTGCCAACAGCGAGACCCCGCTGTTTTGAACAGCTATATGCAGCCCACCTGGGTCTGCCAACAGCGAGACCCCGCTATTTTGACTAGCTAGGGGCAGGCCAATGGGGCAAAACAGTAAAAAATCCTCCCTACTAGGGATCGAGCGAGTAGCCCTTCAATGCTTCTACTCAGCGTGAGGCGCGGGCCTGGGCTGGCTCGCCGGGAGAGGGCGAGCCGACCCGCCTAGGAGAGGCGGGAGGAGCTGGCCCGCTAAAGGCGGTGCGGGCAGGGCTGGCTCGCCGGGAGAGGGCGAGCCGACCCGCCTAGGAGAGGCGGGAGGAGCTGGCCCGCCAAAGGTGGCGCGGGCAGGGCTGGCTCGTCGGGAGGGCGCAGGCCGACCCTCCTAGGAGGGTGCGGGCCAGGCTGGCTCGCTTGGGCAACCCTTCAATGCGCGAGTCAGGGGGGCCCGCCTGGTTGCCTGAGTCCCTTCGGCGAACACGGGGTTGTACATAATCCCCGCTCTTTACGAGCTTTTGAAAAAGGGCTCGGAAAGAAACATCCAACCCTCACGTGTTCGGCGAAAACCTTGCTGAGCTGGCGGGAATCTTTTGGTGGGACCCACCTCTTCGCTATAAATAAGATGTCCGGTCTCTGGGGTAACTCCTCTTCTATTTCCCCTTTTAGCGATCTATAGCCGCGGGATGCCTATGTCTGAGGAGATGCGGGCTCGTTTGGCGGCTGCGAGGGAGGGTGTCCGGGATGCGGCTCTCGAAGCCGCCCCGTGGCTAGCGCGCGGGTCGCCTGGCCCCCTTTTTAAGCCAAAGAAAGCGAAGATCGTCTGACGGTCTTTAGGGAGCGACGACCCTACCTCCAGCTCGGCCGGCGGTGTCGAGGTCATCCCTGAGGTATATGCGCTTCCCTTGCTCGATCCTTCCCTCCCCCGCCCCTTGACTTTTCTTTCCTTTTGGTAGGAGACGTCTCGGGGAGCCAGGGCATGCGAGGGAGATCCCGGGCGTTCCGCTCTGGCGGCGGCCGATCGGGTGGCCAGTCCCTTGCCGCGGGAACCTGTCCCTCCCGTGGTGCCTCTGTCGCCAAGGCCCCACGGGCTGGGAAAACCCTTCGTTACTCTTGGAGGAGAACCCTTCCAGGGTCGGCTGAGCACCCCTAGGCCTACTGATGATGCAGGCGACGTACTGACGCCAGGTAAACCCTCTGACTTTGGCCTGCTTGCGGTCATCGCTCCTTCTGATCTCACCTCTGCAGGTTATAACATGGTCTCCTCGTCTGATGCCGAGATGAGCGGAGGGTTCTCCCCCCCCCCCAGACGTAGACAGCATCTCTGAGTACCTGGGAGACCCGCGTGATGCCAGGGGATGAAGAAGCAGGTAAAACAACTGTTTCAAAAGCACACGCTGCTGCTACGGGAGGTCTTCGACAGAGTGGAGAAAGATAAGGCCGAGACGGAGGAGCGACTCGCAGCTTTGGAGGGAGCGAGACTTTCTTCTAATGAGGACGATGTGACGTCTCCGGGTGGGCATATCACGCGAGCCGAGGGGCGACTGAGGCGTGCCTCAGAGCAGATCCATAGGACCCAGCGGGAGCTGTCGGCGGTTCGTGAGTATCACTATCCTCGCGTACCGCCCCGAACCGACACGGGGAGGGGAGGTAGGTGGAAATGGATCCCGCGTTGAGTTCACCCTCCCCTCGCCGGTCGTTATTCGCCAGGTCCGGGTCGCCCCACATGCGGCGGTAATGCTCAGGGTGTTCATCTCTTTACTTCCATCAGTCTAGACATTTGTAATAATTCAGGACTACTTCGCCCGTCGCGGGCTGATATTTATTGCAATTTTTCTCTGGATTGCGCCATCGTTCAGACCTCTACGGATTGTGCGGGTGAGAAGCCCTGACTCGACCGACCTTTCCTCGCGCGGGCTCGGCCTTGCCGAGTCGCCTTGCCGGGCCCTTTTCCTGTACTGGCGAAGGCGAGCCGGTTTCGCGAGTCACGTGACAGGTGACTCACGTGCGGGTCAGAACTGGCCCGCTCGGCGGCTGCCACTTAATCATGCGGGCGCGAGTGCGGGCGGTTTGTAGCGGACTGGCGGGTTGGCGAGAACCCGGCTTGGGTTCGAAAGTTGAAACGTCAGGGCCTTATTGCTATCCGCACTTTCCCGCCCAAAAAAGCTTGTCCCGCCCTTTCTCACCCTATAAATAGACCATGGCGGCCCTTCCACACCTACCGTATTTAAAGCTTCTTTCCTCCCTAACTCTTTGCAAAAACACCTCTGTTCCGCTCGGCGAGACATCCGTAAGATGGGTGGAGGTGGTGGCGAGGCGGAGGGGAGGGCCAAATGCGCTTGGACCTTCTCCGAGCATGACTTCCCTCCCGCCGTCCTCATGGAGAGGGAATTTGTAGACGCGATTGGCCACTTCGTCCTGCCAGGTTTTGAGGCGAGCCGGCCCAGGAAGGAGGAAAGGGTGAACGAACTATTCGCCGGCGAGCTCGCGTTCCCGGTGGCCCATTTTGAGGCGGGCCTTCGACTACCCCTATGGTCGGAGGTCCGCCAAATCTTCAAGTATTACGGGGTGGTTCCCGGGCAAATGACCTCAAACTCCATCGCAGTGATCATCGGGTTCGCCTGCAACCTGCGAGAGGAGAAAATAGAGTTCAGCCTCGCGATATTCCGCAAGCTGTTCTCTTTTCGGGCGAATAAGGACGGGACCGCCTGCTTCGCCAGCAGCCACGTCAAAGTGCGGGAAACCGTCAATAAGAGCCACAACTGGCTCAAGAAGTTTATCTTCGTCAAGGGGGACTTCAGCAACGTCCCCTTTTCGCTGGTCCAGCTCAGCGAGGCGAGCTACCGCCCCCCAGCCCTAGGGGGTCACGAAGTGGTGTTGTTCAGGTTCTTCGCCGGGAAGAACTTCGAGGTGGCCTACCTCCGTAGGAACCTGAACGAACTCGTCCCTGTCCCGCCCGGTGAAGGTAAGCGGCTCGCCCCATCTACGCATCCTTGAATTCTTCAAAATTTCTTCTAAGTTCCATTTTCTGTAGGCGAGCACGACATCCCTACCCATCCGCCGTATGAGAGCGCGCGACTCGTCACCGGCGAGCTAGCGCGGGCCGAGGCGGCGGTGGCCGCCCATCGCGAGATCTCGACTCCTGTCCCCGCGAAGAGGCCCAGCCGCGAACAGCCTCAGGATCCGCCACCGCCTAAGAAGTCGAAGAAGGCAGGTGGCTCGCCTCCCCCGGCTCGAGACAAGGGTAAGGCCCCCGAAGGCCAGCCGTCCGCCGTTCCCGCCCCGTGGCCTCTCCGGCCGTCAGATCTTCAGGCGAAGAGGCGGGCACGCCGCAGCCGCCGAAGGAGGTTCGGCCCGCCGGGAAGGCAATCCCTCGGGGCCATCGTAACTTCGGTTGCGGCGAGGGGCCCGCTGACGAGGACATCTAGCCCTGCCAGCTGGATGGGAGCCTGGTAGTGGGATCTGCTCGGGGTTTGAGGCAGACTCCTCCGAGTGACATCCAGCCCTGCCAGCTTGATGGGAGCCTGGCAGCAGGATCTGCTCGGGGTCTGAGGCAGACTCCTCTGAGTGACATCCAGCCCTGTCATCTTGATGGGAGCCTGGCAGCAGGATCTGCTCGGGGTCTGAGGCATACTCCTCCGAGTGACATCCAGCCCTGCCAGCTTGATGGGAGCCTGACAGCGGTATCTGTTTGGGGTCCAAGGCAGACTCCTCTGAGTGACATCCAGCCCTGCCAGCTTGATGGGAGCTTGGCAGCGGGATCTGCTCGGGGCCTGAGGCAGACTCCTCCGAGTGACATCCAGCCCTGCCAGCTTGATGGGATCCTGGCAGCGGGATCTGCTCGGGGCCTGAGGCAGACTCCTCTGAGTGACATCTAGCCCTGCCAGCTTGATGGAAGCCTTGCAGCGGGATCTTCTCGGGGTCTGAGGCAGACTCCTCTGAGTGACATCAAGCCCTGCCAGCTTGATGGGAGCCTGGCAGCGGGATCTGCTCGGGGTCTGAGGCAGACTCCTCCGAGTGACATCCAGCCCTGCCAGCTTGATGGGAGCCTGACAGTGGGATCTGCTCGGGGTCTGAGGCAGACTTCTCCGAGTGACATCCAGCCCTGCCAGCTTGATGGGAGCCTGGCAGCGGGATCTGCTCGGGGTCCAAGGCAGACTCCTCCGAGTGACATCCAGCCCTGCCAGCTTGATGGGAGTGGCAGCGGGATCTGCTCGGGGTCTGAGGTAGACTTGCGTTTGCGCTTTTCATCGTCGGGGCACAAGTTCGTCAACAGAAGCTTTATTAGGAAATTGAAACGACGTTTACATGACTCGGGGAAAGAAACGTTTCAGGTCATCACCACTCCAGGTGAGACTCAGGGTCTCGCCCTCCACATTCCGGAGGCGGTACCCTCCTGACTTCAATGCCTCCTACACGATGTACGGTCCCTCCCAGTTGGGATTGAGCTTCCCCACGGTGGCTGACCTCCCTGCGGCGTCCACCATTCTCAAGACCAAGTCCCCTTCCGCAAATTGTTTGACTCTGACGTGCTTGTCGAAGTATTTGGCCATTCTCCTCTTCACTTCCTCTTGCCTGATGGCCGAGAGATCTCGCGATTCCTCAACCATGTTGAGTGAGAGTCGCAGTTCCTCCTCGTTCTCAGTCCTCCATTCCTCTCTGCCCTCTCCGGCCTCGACCACCCGGGGGGTTTGAACCTCGAACTCTACTGGAAGCACCGCCTCGCACCCATGAGAGAGCTTGAAAGGAGTCTCTCCTGTCGCCGTATTAGGTGTGGTTCTCAGGGCCCAGAGGACCGAGGGGAGTTGCTCCACCCAGCTTCCTCTCAGATTCTCTACCTTCTTTTTGAGGAGGTTAACAATGATCTTGTTCGCCGCTTCTACCTGCCTATTGCTCGTAGGGTGATTAATCGAGGCGAACCTAAGGTCGATCCCAAGCTGTTCGCAGAAGCTGATGAACTCGGTGCTGGCGAACTGAGGGTCGTTGTCCGTTACGATGGCCTGAGGCAACCCATGACGGCAGATAATCTCCCCCCATACGAAGTTCCTGATGACCTGGGAGGTTACCTTGGCCAACGCCTTAACTTCCAACCACTTGGAGAAGTAATCAATCATTACGAGTAGGAACCTTCTCTGGCCGCTGGCCTGGGGGAAGGGCCCAACCAAGTCCATTCCCCAGATGGCAAATGGTCAAGGGGTCGTGATACTCCTGAGGCGTTGGGCCGGCTGTAGCTGGAGGGGGGCGAACAACTGGCACTTGTGACATTCCTTCGCAAACTTCGCCACGTCTCGGCTCAGGGTTGGCCAAAAATACCCCTGCCTGATGATACGACTTTCCAAGGTTCGACTCCCGGAATGGCTCCCGCACTCCCCGGAGTGAGTTTCTTCTAAGATCCTCGGGACCTCCCCCTCGGACACGCAGCGCGCCAACATCCCGGAGAGGGTTTTTCGGTATAGCTGGCCGTCTCGCATGATATAATATGTCGAATTGAACTTGATCTTTTTCCTGTCCATCCCTTCTGGGTACTCCCTAGTGGACAGGTATATCATGAAGGGGTCCATCCACGAGGGGTGCTGCTCCACCTCCATCAGCTCCCCCTCCTCGATGGATGGGCTGAAGAGATCCGTGAGGGTACCCCCCACCCGGGGTCCATGCTTCGCCAGCTGATCTACTTGCTCGCTCTCTTCCTTGGGCACGTGTCGAATGGAAAAGGTCTGGAAGGTGCCGATGACTCCCTTTACCTTGGTCAAGTAGAGCTGCAGAGTCGGCTCCCTTGCCTCAAACTCGCCGTTAATCTGGGAAGCCACCACCAGGGAGTCAGTGAGGACCTCCACATCATGCACGCCTAGTTCCCTGGCCAAACGTAGACCAACAATTACGGCCTCGTACTCGGCCTGATTGTTGGTGATGGGGAAGTGTATCACCACTGTCTGCTCGATCCTCGTTCCCTGGGGGCTCTCCAAGATGATTCCCGCCCCAAGGGAATGCCTCCCTGAAGCACCGTCCACCATGACCCTCCAAGGAACCGGGCGAGTGAGTTCTTCCTCCGCCACCTCGACCACATAGTCAGCCAAGAAGTCGGTCATAGCTTGAGCCTTGATCGAGAGGCGAGGGACGAAGGAGACGTCGAACTTGCTCAACTCTACTGACCACTTGGCTAATCTGCCTGAATGATCCACCCCTTCGAAGATGCTGCGGAGGGGGTGGTCAGTCACCACTTGAATTGAGTGTGCCTGGAAGTAAGGCCGGAGCCTCCGGGCCGAGATGACGAGGGTGAAAGCCAGCTTCTCCAGGATAGGATAGCGGAGCTCGGCCTTCCTCAGCACCCTGCTCACATAGTAAACTAGGAGCTGTTTCCTACCTTCTTCCCGAACTAAGACAGAGATCACGGTCTCCGCCCTAACCCCCAAGTACAAGAATAAGTTCTCCCCTTCCTTCGGCCCCTGGAGCAAGGGGGCCTGAGTCAACTGCCTCTTCAAGGCCTGGAGCGCCTCCTCGCATTCCGAGGTCCATTCGAACCTCCGGCCTCCTCTCAAGGTCTTGAAGAAGGGAGAGCACTTCTCCCCGGCCCGGGAGAGGAACCTGCTCAACCCCGCCAACTTCCCCGTCAATCGCTGCACCTCCTTTGCGTTCCGAGGCGACCCCAACTCCATAATCGCCTGGACCTTGTCGGGGTTAGGTTCTACTCCAGCAGGGGTGAGGAGGTGACCCAGGAATTTGCCCCTGTTCGCCCCGAAGATGCACTTCAAGGGATTCAGCCTCATCTTGTACTCGCGCAGGGTGGCGAAGGTTTCCTCCAGATCCTGGAGATGAGAGTCGTTGTATCGACTCTTGACCATGAGGTCGTCAACATACACTTCCAAGTTCCTTCCCTTCTGCTCTCGAAAGACCCTGTCCATCATTTTTTGATAAGTCGCCCCTGCGTTCTTTAGCCCGAAGGGCATCATTTTATAACAGTAGCATCCATCCCCGGTGATGAAGAAGACATCTTTGACGTCGGGAGGGTGCATCCTGATCTGGTGATAACCTGAAAATGCATCTAAGAAACTCATTACAGGAAAACTGACGGCTGAGTCAACCAGCGCGTCGATCCGAGACAAGGGATAACAATCCTTGGGGAATGATTTATTAAGAAGCGAAAAATCAACACACATACGCCACCGACCGTCTCCTTTTTTAACCATTATAACATTGGAGACCCAGCCGGGGTATTGGATCTCGGATACAAAGCCGGCCCTAAGGAGCTTGGCCACTTCCTCTCGAATCGGCTCGGCCAACCTATCCGCGATGGGCCTCTTCTTCTGCTGGACCGGGTGAGCCTCCGGATCCAGGTTGAGGTGATGGCAGGCCACGTCAGCGTCGATCCCGGGCATCTCTGCAGCGCTCCAGGCAAAGATGTCCACGTTCCTCTGGATGCACTCCAGCATCTTGCCTTGGGCCTCCGGGGTCAGCCCCCCGCTGACGCGAACCTTCTCCACCTTGCCTCCGAGGGCGAGAACCTCCATCTCCACCACCTCTTCCGCCGCTTCCAGGAAAGGCCGCTTCCCCCATTCTTCAACCTCCCCTCCTCCAGGGGCGAAGGTCTCTTCCTCAGCTTCCTCCGCGACCATTGCCTCGGCCGGCTCCCGAACTTCCTTCACCTCCTCCGTCTGGGCGAGGCTCCTCTCCACCTCTATCTCTACTGGACCGACCCCCCGCTCTGCCTCCTCTATCTTCCGTCCCATCTCCTCAGCACCCTTTTGCCACGAGATGGAGTTTACGGCGGTGACGTAGCACTCCCTCGCCATCTTAGGGTCTCCGCAGACCCTGACCTGGACCCCCTCGACGTTGAACTTTAGGCATTGGTGGAAGGCCGAGGGGACGCAGCGGAAGGTGCTGATGAGGGGCCTCCCGAAGATGGCGTTGTAGCTACTGGGGGCGTCCACGATGACGAACTTACAATTGCGGGACTGCCCCCCCAGAGAGACTTGCAGTCCGACCCCTCCCTCGACTTCCTTCCTCTCCCCCGAGAAGCCAAACAGGGGCCCATCTGAGGCCAACGCCCTTCTGGCCTCCACCTTCATCGCGTCAAACGCCTTCTTGAAGATGACGTTGACGGAGATCCCGTTGTCGATGAGAATCCGAGAGACGGTGAAATCTTCGATGGCCGTCCGGATGACCAGCGCATCACAAAAGGGGTCCTCGTGACCCGGCATGTCCTGAGCCGTGAAGGTGATTTTCTCTTTCGGGGGCGGGGTCTGGGACGTGGAGCCAACACTCCATCGATACATGGTGTGGAGGCTCGCTTTGCGGGAAGCCTCAATCCCTGCCCCTCCATGGATCGCTCCGATCCCTCCCCGGGTCCCCACATCTACCCGGTCTTCGCACCTGTCCTCTTCTGCCCGAGGCAGGACCTCCTCAATCCGCACCCCTTGGCGGTCTCGCTGCTGCTACTGCTCCCTGTTTCCTCTCATCTCGAGGAACTCTGGGCACGTGGCCGTGGCGTGCCCTTCCTCCTAATGGAAGTCACAGTAGGGTAACTCCACCCTAACTTCCCTTCTCCTCCTCCGCGCTGCTCTTCTTCTCTCTCCCAGGGCTATGGCCATAGCCTCCTCTTGGTCGGGGAGGGGGAGCCTCTTGCCCTGCCTCCCACCTGGAGGATAGAACTGGCCCAGGCCTCCCTGGCGGTAGTCCCCTCCGCGGAACCCTCTCCTCGCCCCCTGCTCCTGCCATTCGGGCCTCCACCCTAGCCGATGATTCGGCTCCTGGCGCCCCCACCTGGGCTGCTGCTGTGGCGGCTCCCTCTGCCGGGGCTCGGCCTTTTTCTCCTTCTGGCCTCTTCCTCCTCTGGGTCTCTCCTCTTCCATGGCCCACCTGGCTAGCCTCCGGGCAAACTCCAGATTCGACGCCTCCCCGTAGACCTCTCTTGCCGCCCTCTCCATCAACTCTTCGAATGAGAGGAGGGATATCCTCTTCAATTCCATCCGGAAAAAGCCCTGCTGCAATCCTAGGGTGAAGGCCATCATCAGAGTGTGGTCAGGCATCTCCTAAACCTGGCTGACTTCCTCGTGGAAGCGATCGACATAGCTCCCTAGGGTCTCATTCACCCCCTGCTTGATGCGGAATAGGGACTCTGACTCCCTCTTCCTCTTCTTCGAGATTGTAAACCTCAGCACGAACCCCAGGCGGAAGTCCTCGAAGCAGTAGATGGAACTGGCCGGCAGCTGGTGAAACCACTCCCTGGCCTTCTCCTTTATGGTGATGGCGAAGAGCTTGTATTTAAAGCCATCCGACATCTGCCGGATCGAGACCACATCCTCGAACCATTGGACATGCTGGATCGGGTCTCCCTTCCCGGTGTAGTAGGACATCTCGGGCTCCCTGAACCCGTCTGGAACTGGCGCTGAGGAGACCAGCTCGCCGAAGGGGCTCTCTCCCCCACTGGCCGAGCGGGAGGATCTCGCGCCCCCAACTCGCCGAGCCCGCCGCTGCTCCCCGATCCAGGGAAGAGTACTCGCCCGGGGAGCTCGGCACCCTGGGTTTCTTCGACTGCTTCCTTCCCTGCTCGCCGGGCGGGTGCGGCCTCTCCGAGCGTCGGATTCGCATGGACCGGGATTGCTGGAGTCGAGCTCTTGGCGTGCGTACCGAGTGCGAACCGAACTAGGCCATGTGAGAAACGAACTAAAACAAGCTGGAACGGTTTAAACTGAAAGTTTATTTTCAGAAAAAGATATCTATTGCAAAGGTATGACCTCCCTTATATAGAATGGAGGAGAGAAGAGAGAATACAAATAAGAGATGTGGGACTAAAAAATTACAATACACAAGCGGACTGTACATAAACAAACCGTACAAGCCGAGCGGTTAGACAGAGGGGCTAACCGCTCGGCAACTGCCAGAGTGAGAGAGAGACCGCCATGTGAAACTGCCAGACCGCCCGGTCTCCAAGTCGACAGATACAAGCCGCTAGACCGCTTGGACCACAGACAGCACCACACAGCAACCAAACCGCTGAAGGGAAACCACCAGACCGCACGGTCATCAACCCGCCAAGCTAGACCGCCAGACCGCCCGGTCACCACTTCAACACTCCCCCTCAAGCTGGAGCATATATATCAATCATGCCCAGCTTGTCACAAATATGGAGAAATGAGGCGGATACTGACTTGGTGAAGATGTCAGCCAGCTCCTTCTCAGAAGTGACGAAGGGAGTGCAAATTTGCTCCTTCAAAATCTCTTCACGAATGAAATGACAGTCGACTTCAATGTGCTTGGTTCTTTCATGGAAGACTGGATTTTTGGAGATGTATATAGCAGCCTTGTTATCACAGAACATAGGTAGAGGATGGTTGTAGACCTCTCCTAAATCCAGCATGAGAGCCCGTAGCCATTTTAACTCACAAGTAGTCGATGTCATACTCTGATATTCTGCTTCAGCACTGGACCTGGAGACAACCGACTGCTTCTTGCACTTCCAGCTCACCAGATTTCTCCCAACAAAAGTACAGAAACCGGAGGTGGACTTGCGGTCCCCTTTGTCATCAGCGTAACTCGCATCTGAGTATGCTTCAACCCTCAGATGACCATTCTTCTGAAAAAGCAATCCTTTCCCAGGGGCTGCTTTGACGTACTCCAAGATCCGCAAGGCGGACTGTAGATGGCATTCCCTAGGAGCTTGCATGAATTGACTCACCTTCCCCACAGCATAGGAAATGTCAGGCCTGGTCACTGTGAGGTATATGAGCTTACCAACAAGACGCATGTACCGCGTAGTATCTGAAAGAAGAGGCGAATCATCTGTCCAGGTTTTATCCTCTCCAATAGTCATAGGGCACCGGGCAGGTTTGGCCCCAGTCAATCCAGCTTCTTTTAGAAAATCAAGGGCATACTTACGTTGGGAAAGAACCAATGAGTTGGGCTTCCGAGAGATCTCGATCCCCAAAAAATACTTCGGAGAGCCCATGTCTTTCGTGACTAGATGTTGACGAAGATGCCGCTTTGTCAGGGCTACCCCTTCCTGGTCATCGCCAGTGAGAAGAATATCATCAACATACACAACAAGAACCACCAGTCCCGAGGAGGTTTTGCGAATAAATAGAGAGTGATCGGCAGAGCTGCGCGCAAAACCAACAGCCGCCACGATGCCGCTGAACTTGTCAAACCAAGCTCGAGGGCTCTGCTTGAGAACATAGATTGCCTTCTGCAGTCGGCATACACGTGTCTCCCCCTGAGCAACATACCTAGGAGGTTGCTCCATGTAGACGGCTTCCTGAAAGTCACCATAAAGGAAGGCATTCTTAACATCCAGCTGGGAAATTGGCCAATCTTTATTAACTGCCACAGAGAGAAGGACTCGTATAGTGCTGAGACGAGCCACGGGAGAGAAGGTATCAAAGTAATCAACTTCATAGGTCTGAGTAAAGCCCTTAGCCACTAGTCGAGCTTTATAACGGTCCACAGTGCCATCCGGGCCAAATTTGACCACAAAGACCCAACGACAGCCAACAACATCAGTATCAAATGGAGGAGGAGCAAGAGTCCATGTACCCCGCTCCGTTAGAGTCGTCATTTCCTCATCCATGGCCATCTTCCAGTGAGGAATAGCAAGGGCCTCCTGGTAGGAACGAGGTGTGGTAGTGGCAGAGATAGCCAGCGCAAAGGTCCTGCGAGAAGAGGTAAGACGATCATATGAAACAACAGCAGCAAGGGGGTGTAGGGTACACGTCCGCACCCCTTTGCGAAGAGCTACAGGAAGATCCAGGTCGGCGGGCTGCTCGGCATCCAGAGCATCCGTGGCAGAGAGAGCTGGCCCGGGAGGAGAGAGCGACGGCAGCGGAGATGAAGGAGATGGTGGCGGAGAGAGAGGCGGAGGGAGCAGAAGGGACGGAGATGTAGGAGGGGTGGATATCGCAGTAGGAGACGAGGGAACGAAGGGAATAACAGGAGACTCAGAGGTGGGGGGAAGAGAAGAGGAGGCATCCGAGAAGTAGGAGGCATTCTCGAAGAAGGTAACGTCAGCAGAGACGAACTGCTTACGAAGAACATGGTCAAAGCAGTAGTAGCCTTTCTGAGTGGTGGAGTACCCCAAAAAGACACATTTGGTGGAGCGAGGGGAGAGCTTATCACGGGTGGCAGAGGGGGCATGCACAAAAGCAGTACACCCAAAGATTCGGAGAGGGAGAGGAAACGGCTCCTTGCCTGGATGAAGTATGGAAAAAGGGGTTTTTCCGTGGAGAACGGAGGAAGGAATGCGATTGATGAGGTAGCAGGCAAGGAGAATAGCATAGCCCCAATATGAGCGAGGGACATGCATCTGAGTCATCAATGTGCGAGCGACATCGAGGTGGTGACGATTTTTGCGTTCCGCCACCCCATTTTGTTGGGATTTATAGACACAGCTTGTCTGATGAATGATGCTATGTTGCACACAGAAAGAAGTAAAATCATGGCTTAAGTATTCTTTAGCATTATTAGAGCGAAAAGTTTTAATACCAACATCAAACTGATTTTGAATTAAATGATAAAAGGAGAGCCATACATTAAAAAGTTCAGAGCGATCTCGTAAGAGATACACCCAAGTACATCTGGAAAAATCATCAATAAAGGTTACAAAATAAGAACTACCCCGACCAATGGTAAGGGTAGGAGCAGGCCCCCGGATATCGGAGTGGACTAGATCAAACGGACGACAAGAGCCGCTATCTTGCTTCGGCGGGAAGGAGGAACGGTGATGCTTGCCAAGTTGACAAGCGCCGCAGTTGAGAGGAGTACTGGAGGGAGGGAGGTGGGGTAGAAGCTGATGTAGAAGCCGTGGTGGAGGATGACCGAGACGGAGATGCCACTGGAGAAGATCCGTACACGAAGAAGAGAAGGCGGACAAGGCAGAAACATTGTCGAGGAAGTAGAGGCCGCCGCTCTCAGTCCCAGTAGCAATCGTCCGCTGGGAGCTCGGATCCTGAAAAGAACAAAAAGTGGGAGTAAACGTTACAGAACATTGAAGCTGCTTGCACAAAGAAGTAATCGACAATAGATTGCACGGAAACTTGGGCACATAGAGAGTGTTCGCTAGTCGAAGGGACAGAGTAACATGAACCACACCAGACCCATGAACCGGGGAGGGGTAACCGTCTGCAACGAGGACCGGGGGCAACCGATCATGCTGTTCGAGGAGAGAGAAACACTGAGGATTGCCCGTCATGTGATTAGTTGTACCGGAGTCGATAAGCCATTTACCTTGAGTGACCACATGGGCACTACCTGATGATGTGACCACGGAAGCAGACGGCTTGGAAGAGGGGGCGGAAGAGTCACCCGAGGGGCGAAGATGGGGATGCTTCGTCCAGCAGCGGTCTGAAGTATGGCCGGTGCGGCCACAGTGAGAGCAGAGGTAGCGGGAAGAAGGACGTCCGCCAGACTGATGACTGCGGCTACCAGAGCCACTCCGCTGAGTTTGATGAGCATAGTTATCCGGTGGAGAAGGAGCGGGCAGAAGCGGGCGCTGAAGGAGAGAGGTGACAGCGGAGATGCGAGCAGCGGTGGCATCTAAAGTAGGGGATTCCGCCTCACCCAGAATTTGCTGGCGGATCATGTCATAAGTTTCTGGAAGACGGAGCAGATAACACACAACCAGAAGCTCCTGGAAGTGCTTGTGTTGTTGAGCCAAATCCGTAGAAAAGGGGCGATTCTGAAGACTCTCAGCCCTAAGAGCTTGAACTTGCTGGTAGGCAGCAGTAGGAGACAAGGTAGGCCGGGCAAAGAGGTCTGCATATAACGTATAGATTCGGGACGTCTGAGCCCCTTTGGAGTACAAAGCAGCAAGATGAAGCCAAGCGTCCTTCACCGTCTCATCATGACGAATGATGGGAAGGCACTCATCAGACAGGCTGTTAGCGAGCCAAGTACGCACAAGTGCGTCACTCGCATCCCAGTCATCAAAGAGAGGTGAAGTGGTAGGAGGAGGGTCATCAACGAGATGGTGGCGTTTCCGTTGCGAGCGAAGGAGAAAGGTGAAAGAGACACTCCAATCCGGGTAATTGGAGCCGACAAGCTTGGAAACGGTGCCAAGGTTCCCGGAAGGAGTTGGAGGAAGAGGCGGAGCCGGATTGGCAACAGTGGTGGTGGCAGGAGTGGTGGCAGTAGAAGCCTCAGAAAGAGCCATAGGAGCAAACACAAGGAAGCCGCGCGGTTAGGAAACAAGCCGAGCGGATAGGAAGAAGAAATCGGCAGCGATCACGATGTCAAACACCAGCGGCCAGAAAGACCACGACCAAGCCGCAGAATCAAACAGAGGGGTGGAGGTCGAGCGGCAAGCAGACAGTCCGCTCGAACAGAAGCACGAGAAAAACAAGGCACACGGCGAAGGGTCGCGGCGAACAGAGAGACAGGTCGCGGCGAATAGGGAAACAGGTCGTAGAGAGCAGAGCAAGAGCAACCAAGGCAACAGGCCTAGCGGCGACTAAGCACAAGAAGAGGGAGGTCGCACACACAGAGGGAAACGACAAGGAGGAAGAAGGAGACCGTGCGGACAGGGCGCAAGCCGGCGAAGCAGACCGCGCGGGCAGAGACGGCGCACAGAATCAGGAGGAAAAGATCGAGTCCTCTGATATCATGTGAGAAACGAACTAAAACAAGCCGGAACGGTTTAAACTGAAAGTTTATTTTCAGAAAAAGATATCTATTACAAAGGTATGACCTCCCTTATATAAAATAGAGGAGAGAAGAGAGAATACAAATAAGAGATGTGGGACTAAAAAATTACAATACACAAGCGGACTGTACATAAACAAACCGCACAAGCCGAGCGTTTAGACAGAGGGGCTAACCGCTCGGCAACTGCCAGAGTGAGAGAGAGACCGCCATATGAGACTGCCAGACTGCCCGGTCTCCAAGTCGACAGATACAAGCCGCTAGACCGCTTGGACCACAGACAGCACCACACAGCAACTAAACCGCTGAAGGGAAACCGCCAGACCGCACGGTCATCAACCCGCCAAGCTAGACCGCCAGACCGCCCGGTCACCACTTCAACAGGACAAGTACCTCCTGCCTGAAGTCCTCGAACATCCCCATGGTGGCGAGAGGGGGAGGGGGTGGAGAGTCGGTCATGTCTGATCCTTGCCCTTCTCCTCCTGTCATCGAACTCGTTGAAGGTTTTCTGTGCTGACCAGGTTCCACGCTCACCGCACCAAAATGTTGAAACCGAGAAATCGGTCTCTGTGGAGTTCGACTCTTGGGGAAGGGGTGGTCGCGCACCTACTTCGCTCCTACAAGAAAAACAACAAAGGAAAGGAGAGCAAAGGACTAGACCAAGGGCCCGGCTCGGAGGTCCCACCACAAACCCGGAAGATCACTGAGCGCTTCCCCTCCTTAGCCAAATGTCGGGCTAAGGTACCTCAGAAAGCGCTAGAAGACTGGGGAACAAGTAAGCTTGCCTTCTGAGGTACCCCTTGGGTCCTATTTAAAGGATTTTGAGGATGGTCTGTAAATAACGAACCTCTGCCGCCTTAAAATTACCAAAAGCTCCTCGAGCTGGCCTGCCAACAGCTGAACTCCGATGTTCTAAACAGCTATATGCAGCCCACCTGGGTCTGCCAACAGCGAGACCCCGCTGTTTTGAACAGCTATATACAGCCCACCTGGGTCTGCCAACAGCGAGACCCCGCTGTTTTGACTAGCTAGGGGCAGGCCAATGGGGCAAAACAGTAAAAAATCCTTCCCACTGGGGATCAAGCGAGTAGCCCTTTAATGCTTCTACTCAGCGTGAGGCGCGGGCCTGGGCTGGCTCGCCGGGAGAGGGTGAGCCGACCCGCCTAGGAGAGGCGGGAGGAGCTGGCCCGCCAAAGGCGGCGCAGGCAGGGCTGGCTTGCCGGGAGAGGGAGAGCTGACCCGCCTAGGAGAGGCGGGAGGAGCTGGCCCGCCAAAGGTGGCGCGGGTAGGCCTGGCTCGCCGGGAGGGCGCAGGCCGACCCGCCTAGGAGGGTGCGGGCAAGGCTGGTTCGCTTGGGCAACCCTTCAATGCGCGAGTCAGGGGGGGCGCCTGGTTGCCTGAGTCCCTTCGGCGAACACAAGGTTGTACAATCTTCTTCCTTCATCCTCCAAGGCACCTAGCTCAGCATTGGCTAGGGAAGGGGGAGATCTCAAAGGTCTTCCGGGTGTGAGGTGGGAACTCCACGCTAGATCAAAGGGTCATTTCCAAATTCAAGTCCTTTGCTAAGGGACGGTTTGGGAGAAGTAGGTGTGAGCTGCACCCTAGGTCCGAACTCTAGGTGGAACCGATATTTCGATTTCAACATCTTGGTGCAGTGAGCGTAGACCGCGGCTCATACAGAAGTTCCTGAGCAAGTTTCATGGCGGGAGATCATGAAGGATGGCACAACGATTGTGCACGCAGCGGAAGGAATAAAACATCAAGACAACCCAAAAGAGATGAGATCGGGCCATGAAAATTAAATCAAGAAGTTAATACATAACTAGGCAAAAATTACCTTAGCGGCGTTGAGTCACAACTCAACGGAGATGCTCCAAGCTTCGAGTACTTGTCGGTGGCGAGTTCTACGTGGAATTACGTCCACGTCTCTGCAGAAATCCACACGAGCGGGAGAACCCCGAGCTTCGTCGCACGAAGGGTCGGGAAGAAGATCAACCACACCTTTGCACTTCCCACGGACTGCTAGGTCCGCGCCAGGGAAAGCAAGACTGACGACGGTCGCCGGAGATGAGGTCGTCGGCGGAGCGAACAGGCCGCAGCGGAACGTTTCCGGCCGGCGGCGTCGGGATTTGGCGGATCAGGAGATCGGCGGAACTCTTTCCGTCGGCTCGATTCGGCTATAGGAAAATCCTAATGATGATCATAAACCAAAACCCTAAGTCCCCTATTTATACCAAAGGCATAAACAGTCCAAAGAGCACCGTTATCCGCAGACCACCCAAGTTAGGGTTTAAGAGTCATTCGCCGAGAATCAGCACAGGTTCGGCAAGAATCAGATCCAGATTCGGCGAGAATCAGCAGACAGATTCGGCGAGAATCATCTGCTGATTCGTCGAGAATCAAGGATAGATTCGTCGAGTATCACCAATCGTCGGGAATCAAACATCTTTGATTCTCGACGAATTCGTCGAGAGTCGTCGAGTATCACTCGACGATTCTCGACGAATCATTCGCGACGAATGATTCTCGACGAACTCGTCGAGAGTCGTCGAGTCATACTCGACGATTCTCGACGAATCATACTCGACAAACTCGTCGAGAGTCGTCGAGTCATACTCGACGATTCTCGACGAATTTGCCTTAGTTGTCGAGTCAAACTCGACGACTCTCGACGAAATTCCTTTGGCAACGTTTGCCCGACTCCATCCTGCGTGGTGATTGGTAACCCTTACCAACACAGTCAATCTTCCAACTTCTCCACATGCTCTTATGTGCGACCCTGCAGGCTCATATCGCGTTGGTAGTGAGATTACATGTTTGACCACTTCTAGATCACTATGGTAACTCCAACAGTCTCCCACTTGATCTTGAAAGTATCAAACCAAAAACCTCACAAACAATGAGCGGCATCTAGCAATGCATCATTGCTCCCCAAGCAATAAGAGTTCATAACTCATAAGCCTTTATGAACAGTGTCTCAGCGTTGTCTTTGTCCCTTTGTCCCTTACATCCGGAAAGAACTAGAGGCATGAACCGTGTCACCCTCATAATAGCTCAATCAAAGTTTCTTGATCTAGAACGGACTTCCAGAGAATGGTGAGTCCAATATCACATATTGACTCAACCAAGCATGGCCATGCATTTTTCAGTCCAGTTCCATCAAGGGGCCCATGGATGCAACTCCTGTCATATAGGAGGACAAATCTCATATCTGCTCACACACAAACACCCAAATGATTCGTAACGTGCCCAACAACCACCCTTATCATCAACCTTTCTCAAGGAAGACTTTAGATGGCATCAAAGCACGCTCTTCCTCACTTGATGAATGTTGTGACTTCAGGTCAAAGGACCACAACACCATTGTCAATTGAGACCTACTCATGACGCAATTAGATAACAATCCACAAAGTAGTCTCAGGTTGGGTCTGTCCAGTACAACTTGTTCATTAACAAGTACCCACGTGATGACTTGATATCTCAATATCATGACTTGTGAGAACTTGTCATCAGTCAACGCACGTGCTAGTCTTAATGTATCATCATCACCCTTAGTTTCTATGATGATACAACAACCAGGGACCTTTTAAGAATGAAGCTTCAAAAAAATCATAGGCTCTCACATTCAAGTCACGTACTTGATGTCCTATGGAAGCGAACATTCTAAGGGTATTTATTATGTTAACATTTAACTATCGCATAGAGAAACCATAATAAAAGAACTTGTCATTAATTGTAAAAGATAAACTAGGTACACAATTCATCATATGAACAAACAATAAACAGCCAACAGAATATATGATTACATGCAATCCACAAGATTCTCACTAGAGTTGATCATTTAGGTATCGCATACCCATCGATCTAGTATGACCATCATGCTTTCTCTACGCGAGAGGCTTTGTCAGTGGATCCGCAATATTCTCCTCAGTCGGTACTATGCAAATGTTCACATCTCCTCGTTCGACAATCTCACGAATAAGATGGAACCGCCGAAGTATGTGCTTGGAGCGCTGATGAGATCTAGGTTCCTTAGATTGTGCAATTGCACCATTGTTATCACAGTAGAGAACTACAGGACCAATAATGCTAGGAACTACATCAAGATCGCCGATGAATTTCCTAATCCATACAGCCTCCTTCGCTGTGTTAGCCGCAGCGATATACTCGGCCTCTGTTGTAGAATCAGCAACTGTCTCTTGCTTGGAACTCTTCCAGCTCACAGCTCCTCCATTAAGGCAAAACACAAAACCTGACTGATACTTTGAGTCGTCCCTATCAGTTTGGAAGCTAGCATCCGTGTAACCACTTACAACGAGCTCTTCCTCTCCACCATACACCAAGAACACATCCTTTATCCTTCTCAAGTACTTCAGGATATTCTTGACTGCAATCCAGTGACACTCATTGGGGTCTGACTGATACCTGCTAGTCATGCTCAAAGCAAAGGAGACATCGGGTCGAGTACATAACATTGCATACATGATTGATCCAATTGCCGAAGCATATGGAATCAACTTCATGCGGTCCTTATCTTCACAAGATTTTGGACACTGGTCCTTAGAGAGATTCACACCATGAGACATGGGTAAAAATCCTTTCTTGGACTCAAGCATGTTGAACCGCTTCAACACTTTCTCAATGTATGTACTCTGGGTCAAACCCAGTAACTTCTTCGATCTATCTCTATAGATCTTAATACCGAGTATATAAGTCGCTTCACCCAAGTCCTTCATAGAAAAGCAGTTCCCTAGGTTATTCTTAACAACTTTCAGGGTAGGAATGTCATTCCCAATCAACAGTATGTCATCTACATACAATATCAGGAAGACAACAATGCTCCCACTGATTCGCTTGTAAACACAAGGCTCATCTTCATTCTTGATGAAACCAAACTCTTTGATTTTCTCATCAAAACGAAGATTCCAACTTCGAGAGGCCTGCTTCAGTCCATAAATGGACCTGTTCAGCTTGCATATTTTAGTGGCTTTATTTGGGGATACAAAACCCTCGGGTTGTGTCATGTACACTCTTTCAAGGAGGTTTTCATTAAGGAAAGCCGTTTTAACATCCATCTGCCAGATCTCGTAGTCATAATACGTAGCAATAGCAAGCAATATCCTGATGGACTTTACCATAGCAATAGGGGAAAAGGTCTCATCATAGTCAATACCATGAATTTGCTTGAAACCCTTAGCCACCAGCCGCCCTTTGAATGTCTGTACATTCCCATCCATGTCGGTCTTCTTTTTGAAGACCCACTTGCACCCTATGGGTCGTACCCCTTCAGGTGGTTCCACCAAGTTCCAAACTTGGTTTGCATACATAGAGTCCATTTCAGATTTTATAGCCTCAAGCCATTTGTCGGAGTCCGGTCCATTCATAGACTCTTGGTAGGTTGCTGGTTCAACATCATGATCCATAAGCAACACATTACCTATTTGAGACATGAGAAATCCATATCTCTCAAGCTCAAACCTCGGTCTACCAGATCTACGTAGGACTTGTGTTTCTTGAGCAGGTTCTCTAGCTACAACATCTTGTAGTCCTGTCTCAGAATCCAATTCCGGTTCATTCACTATTTGTGGTTCTTGAACTTCTTCAAGTTCTACCTTTTCAGTCTTTCTTGATAAGAACTCTTTCTCCAAGAAGACGCCAGTCCTTGCGACAAACACTTTGCCCTCAGACGGTAGGTAAAAGTAATACCCTTTCGTTTCCTTAGGATATCCCACCAGATAACATTTATCCGATTTGGGTTCCAGCTTGTCAGGCATTTGACGTCGCATGTATGCCTCATAACCCCAAATTTTAATGAACGACATACTAGGACACTTCCCGGTCCATATCTCATATGGTGTCTTCAGAACCGTTTTCGTTGGAGCGCGATTCAGTGTCATTGCAGCAGTCTCTAAAGCAAAACCCCAAAAGGAAACAGGCAAGTCTGGATGACTCATCATCGAACGTACCATGTCTAACAAAATACGATTTCTCCTCTCACTCACACCATTATGTTATGGTGTTCTAGGTGGAGTGAGCTGTGATACAATACCACACTCTTTCAGATGATCACGGAACTCATGACTCAGGTATTCGCCACCTCGATCAGATCGGAGTGCTTTAACCCTTTTACCCAACTGGTTTTCTACTTCATTCTTGAACTCTTTGAACTTTTCAAAGGTCTCGGACTTGCACTTCATAAGATACACATATCTGTATCTACTGAAATCATCAGTAAATGTAACGAAGTAGAAATGCCCACCTCTAACCATGGTGCTTATGGGTCTGCATACATCACTATGTACAACACCCAAGAGATCCTCAGCCCTCTCAGTATAACCAGTGAAAGGGGCTTTAGTCATCTTGCCTAACAAACAAGATTCGCATCGCTCAAATGATTCATAATCAAATGAGTCCAAAAGTCCATCTTTATGGAGCTTGGATATGCGCTTCTCGTTTATATGACCCAAACGACAATTCCAGAGATATGTAGGGTTTGAGTCATTTGTTCTTAGTCTTTTATTATTTTCTACATTATAGATCTGATGGTTCAAGTTCAAAACATAAAGACCATTAAACAATTGGGCTACAGCATAACAAACATCATTTTTAAATATAGAACAACAGTTGTTCTTAATTATAAAAGAAAATCCAATCATGTCCAAGCATGAAATGGATATAATGTTTCTAGTTATGGCCGGAACAAAATAACAGTTATCTAGTTCTATTACAAGCCCACTGGGTAAAGAAAGACGGTAAACCCCTACGGCTACAGCAGCAACTCTTGCTCCATTGCCGACACGCAGGTCCACCTCCCATTTACTCAGCAATCTTCTCCTTCCCAGTTCCTGCACATTTGTACAAATGTGAGAACCACATCCGGTATCCAATACCCAAGATGAAGGAGCAGAAAGGTTTATCTCTATAACGTAAATATTTGAAGCGGAAGTCATACCTCCCTTCATTTTCTGCAGACCCTCAATGTAAGAAGGACAGTTCCTCCTCCAATGAACAGCCTTGCCACAGTGGTGGCATTTCCCTTCCTTCACCGTGCTCTTCTTTTTCATCAGTGCAGAAGACTTGGGCTCGAGATGTGACTTAGGTCCCACCTTCGTCTTCTTAGATCCCTTGCCCTTGCCCTTATGCACCATCAGTATGGGGCTGGCAGGCTTGGCCTTCTTCATGTAGATCTCGGCAGTTCTCAACATGCCTAGGAGCTCGGGCAGTGTCTTGTCTATTTCATTCATGTTGTAATTCAAGACATACTGCTCATAACTGTCCGGCAATAATTGCAGGATCAGATCTATGGCCAACTCTTGACCCAGAGGAAAACCAAGCCTTTCAAGGTTCTATATATACCCAATCATCTTGAGTACGTGAGTCCCTACTGAGTCTCAAACTCCCATCTTGCACTGAAACAACGCTTTTGTAACGTCGAACCTCTCTTGACGAGCTTGCCCTTGAAACATTTTCTTGAGATGCTCGTCAATCTCCTTGCACCCCATGTTCTCATGTTGCTTTTGAAGCTCAGAGTTCATGGTGGCAAGCATAAGGCATTCGACGTCTAAGGCGTCATCAGTATACTTCTTATAAGTATCTTTATTAGCACGAGAAGAATTCCCGGTCGGCACCTCGGGGGCTTCTTCTTCCAAGACATAGAGCTTTCGCTCTTGCCTGAGAACAATTCTCAGGTTCCTGTACCAGTCCATGTAGTTAGTCTCATTGAGCTTATCCTTCTCAAGGATGACTCTCAGAGATAAAGTGGAGTGTGAACCACTTGCCATGGAATTCTACAAGAATTCATGCAGAATAATATCAGTACCAAAATTTCAAATACAATTTATTTTAATTTGGACTTCAATTAAAACTCCCACTATTTTTATTCGAAATAATAACTCTCACTATCAATTCGGAGAGTTCATGCGAGCTAGTCTCTTAGTGGACAAAATCCGTATTTCACCAACACAATGAGTCAGCTTTGGCTTTCCTCTCACAATGCGGTTATTTAGGTAGGCAACGCTTGCCAATTGCGTCCTCATGCAATTCTTGTATGGTTGGTGAATAACTCCTTATTCGCATCTATCATATGGTGCATGCCAACCCTATGCCTCTAGACACTCAACCTTTGAGGTTACCTAGTTAAGCTTGACCCGATGTCGACAGTGGGATATCACAATTATCCGCTCGCACCCTTACCAAGATAGATTAATGCACCTTGCTTTGGCAAGCCCACACTTCATCGATCGAGGCAGGAAGAGTGTCATCCATCAGAAGACATTCGAACACTTAATATTAGATTAAGGGATTTTTGATTATAAGTTAACAATTAACCATGATCAACATTTGATCATTGTGCACATCCACAGAAAAATAATTTCTAAAAGCCGCATGCATCCCTTATGTGCACAACCTGGCACTATCAACATTTGATAGAAGGAATGGCTAAATCTGAACATCTTGACATTTCCAAATCTTCAGATTTACATGCATTGGACAAAGGCAAAGGCAACTCAACTTAAAGCAGTAGACAAGCTCGTCTCTCATTGTTAGATTCAAAATCCAAAACAATACACTGGTTCATTAACCATTCGAGGGACGGTTACTGCTAAGGAGACAACAATTTCTAACAATTAGAAATAACCACGAAATTCCAGACGTTCCTGGCGGGATTCCAAGGGGCAGAGCCCCTAACCTGTGGGTTATGGGCCCACCGATTTCCCTTGGAAAAACCATCAACAATTGATGTAGCAGGAATAAATCTAGACATTTAGAACACTTCTAAATGCCTAGGTTTACACGCACTGGAATAACCGAACTTCCAATACAACAATCATGGTCGAAACCTCGCTCTGATACCACTGTTGGGTTTCTCTATGAGGATGACACAACGCTTGTGCACGCAGCGGAAGGAATAAAACATCAAGACAACCCAAAAGAGATGGGATTGGGCCATGAAAATTGAATCAAGAAGTTAATACATAACTAGGCAAAAATTACCTTAGCGGCGTTGAGTCACAACTCAACGGAGATGCTCCAAGCTTCGAGTCCTTGTCGGTGGTGAGTTCTACGTGGAATAACGTCCACGTCTCTGCAGAAATCCACACGAGCGGGAGAACCCCGAGCTTCGTCGCACGAAGGGTCGGGAAGAAGATCAACCGCACCTTTGTACTTCTCACGGACTGCTAGGTCCGCGTCAGGGAAAGCAAGACCGGCGATGGTCGCCGGAGATGAGGTCGTCGGCGGAGCGAACAGGCGACTGCGGAACGTTTCCGGCCGGCGGGGTCGGGATTTGGCGGATCGGGAGATCGGCGGAACTCTTTCCGTCGGCTCGATTCGGCTATAGGAAAATCCTGATGATGATCATAAACCAAAACCCTAAGTCCCCTATTTATACCAAAGGCATAAACAGTCCAAAAAACACCTCTATCCGCAGACCACCCAAGTTAGGGTTTCAGAGTCATTCGTCGAGAATCAGCACAGGTTAGGCGAGAATCAGCAGACAGATTCTGCGAGAATCATCTGCTGATTCGTCGAGAATCAAGGATAGATTCGTCGAGTATCAACAATCGCCGGGAATCAAACATCTTTGATTCTCGACGAATTCGTCGAGAGTCGTCGAGTATCACTCGACGATTCTCGACGAATCATTCGCGACGAATGATTCTCGACGAACTCGTCGAGAGTCGTCGAGTCATACTCGACGATTCTTGACGAATCATACTCGACGAACTCGTCGAGAGTCGTCGAGTCATACTCGACGATTCTCGACGAATTTGCCTTAGTCGTCGAGTCAAACTCGACGACTCTCGACGAAATTCCTTTGGCAACGTTTGCCCGACTCCATCTTGCGTGGTGATTGGTAACCCTTACCAACACAGTCAATCTTCCAACTTCTCCACATGCTCTTATGTGCGACCCTACAGGCTCATATCGCGTTGGCAGTGAGATTACATGTTTGACCACTTCTAGATCACTATGGTAACTCCAACAGTGACAACCTCGGCGAGCTCCCCAACCCGTCACCCTTCGTAGGGAGGGAAGAGTTCATGACGTCCATCCAAGGCATCATGGAGATAATGCGAAGTATTGCTCCTCGAGGTAACTGCTCGACTCCCACCCCTCAAGACTTAGCTCTCAGGAGTCTCGGCGAGACAGCTCCCAGGGGTCTAGGCGAGATGACCCCGGGAGGGGTAGAAGAAAGTTCACCAGGAAGGCGGCCCGGAAAGGAAAGGATGGTAGAAGGGGTCGAGCAAGACCTCCCTGGTCGGGAGCTATTCCCCAGCCTGGCGAGTGCTAGCCCCCCAAGCGAGCAGGTCGCTTGAGTGGAGCATGTGTGACCACCAAGTAGGGGGTCACCCTTCAGCGAGCTAATTATCTCGGCTCCCGTTCCCTAGGGGTTCAGAGAGCCTGACATGACTTACTACACTAGGAAGGATGATCCGCCCGGTCCTCGCACTTATCCTCCTCTACCCGAGGCAGGACTTCTTCGATCCGCACTCCCTGACAATCTTGCAGCTGTTGCTGCTCCCTGTTTTCTTTCATCTCGAGGAACTTCGGACACGTGGTGGTAGCGTGCCCTTCCTCTTGGTGGAAGTCACAGTAGGGCAACTCCACCCTAACTTATCTCCTCCTCCATCGTGCGCCTCTCCTCCTCTCCCCCATGGCTATAGCCATAGCCTGGTTCTGGTCGGGGAGAGGTGGTCTTTGACCTTGCCTCCCACCTGGAGGGTAAAACTGGCCCTGGCCCCCCTGGTGGTTGTCTCCTCCATGGAAACCTCTCTGCGGCCCCTGATCCTGCCACTCCGGCCTCCAACCTAGCCGATGGTTTGGCTATTGGTGCCCCCACCTAGGCTGCTGCTATTGCTAGTGTTGTTCCCTCTACCGGGGTTTAGCTCTCCTCTCCTCCAAACCTCTGCCACCTCTGGCCTCTCTTCCTCCGTGGCCCATCTGGACAGCTTCCGGGCAAACTCCGGGTTCGACGCCTCCCCGTCGACTTCCCTTGTCGCCCTCTCCATCAGTTTCTCATAGGAAAGGGACGACACCCTCTTCAGCTCTATTCTGAAGAAACCCTGCTGCAGCCCCAGGATGAAGGCCATCATCAGGGTGTGCCTTGGCATCTCTTGGACCTGGGTCACCTTCTCTTGGAACCCATCCATGTAGCTCCCCAGGGTCTCGCTCACTCCCTGCTTGATGTGGAACAGGGACTTTGACTCTTTCTTCCTCCGCTTGGAGGTGGTAAACCTCAGCATGAACCCCCGACGTAGGTCCTCGAAGCAGTAGATGAAGTTGGCCGGCAGCTGGTGAAATCACTCACTCGCCTTCTCCTTGAGGGTGATGGCGAAGAGTCTACACTTGAACCCATCTGACATCTGTCGGATTGAGACCACATCCTCAAACCACTGGACGTGCTGGATCGGGTCTCCCTTCTCGGCGTAGTAAGACATATCCAGCTCCTTGAACCCCTCTAGAACCGGGGCGGAAGAAACCAGCTCGCTGAAGGGGCTGCCTCCCCCTGCTTGGCAAGCTGGAGGGTCTCGCTCCCCCATCTCGCCGAACCTGCCGCCGCTTGTCGAGCCCGGAAAAAGCACTTGCTCGGGGAGCTCGCATCCTCTCCTTTCCTCCGCAAATTCCTTCCCAGCTCACCTACCGGGAGCGTCCTCGCCGAGGGCCGGGAACGCGAGTACAAGTGCTGCTGGAGTCGAGCACTCGGCACGCGCGCTGAGTGCGAACTTGACGAGGTCGATCACCTCATGCTTGAATTCTTCAAACATCCCCACCGCGGCGAGAGGCGGGGGGTGGTGAGTCAGACCTATCTGAGCCTTGCCTTGATCCTCCCATCATCGAGCCTGCTGAAGATTTTTTGTGCTGACCACGGTCCACGCTCACCGCACCAAAATGTTGAAACCGAGAATTCGGTCTCTGTGGAGTTCGCCCTTGGGGAAGGGGTGATCGTGCGCCCACTTCTCTCCTGCAAGCAAAATGATAATAAAAAAACAAAAGGGAACTGACCCAAGGGCTCGGAGCGGGGTTCTTCCTTTGTTTCTTGTCCAGAAGAAGGAGTTAAGGTAGGATCAGTTTAGATCTTTGAAACCTTTGTAATCTGTATTTTTTTTGGGTGATTACAAGAACTGAGAAGGGAAGGGATAGGGGACGTAGCCCGATTTTGGGTGAACCTATGAAATCTGCGTGTTTGTGTGTTTGCTCTGTTTCTTTTGTGTACTACTTTTATTCGGATTTCTGCTTCTCGGCGCTCCGAATTTCCTACAATAGGAGCTTGTTGATTTATCACATTTAAATTTTATTTTACTTGTTTAACAATAGGATTTTGTTTACATGTATATCGATTAAGAACTTTGCATGTATGTTTTTCTCTTGGATCAATGAAACTTACAATACTAAAAACATTACGCAATATTTTCAACAAATAATTTTAATTCATTTTGATTGTGGTCCGGTGGAGTAAAAATTCTAGTTCCACCAGTGGCTAAGCTCCTAGGTTCTCGCCTAAAACTAACCAAATTCGTCTGTTCCTAATACCAGCTTTCATCTCCCACCAACCTAGCACAATTTCTGGTTTGGGAGGGCATTTTAATATATTCAAGTGCGTTTTATGAGATCTCTTTGTTATAAATAATACCAGCTTCCGATCCTCTACAGTTCCTTTTTCTGTGTTTGTGATTGTTTTTTCAAAGGATAAATAAATTTTATCCATACTCTAGTCTGACTTCAACAACTATCTTAAGAACTTTATTATTGTACAAATAATTTTATTTTTTTAGCAAGACAATCAATTTTTTATTAGGGTTTAATTCCAGCTTCATTTTTCATTATACAATTATAACTTTATTTTGTTAACAAAATTTTTATTAAGGCTCTGTTTGGCACAATGATGGTCATCCTGAATGAGATGGTTATGAACTTTTGTTCATGAAAGCCCAACCTCACATGAGAAGCATCAACCATTTTTATGTTCAAAACCATCCTCTCCGAGCAAGAGCAAAAACACCGCCCCAAACATAGGCTTAAGTACATACTCAAAAAACACAGATCACTCTGCAAAACATTTCCAAAAGTCATTTTCATTTCCTTCAAATTTTAAAACCAGCACGAGCCTAAATTCCCGAGGGGTCCTTAGGACCCCCCTCCCCAAATTGAACTGAATCAAGTTCAAAGTATTATCAAATCAAATTGTTACATCACTTTACCACAAAAAAAATGAAAGAATTTTTTACCAATCAAAAAGAAAAAAAGAATCACCAGGACAGATCGAAGGTGGAGTCCTCGGAAGCAGCAGCGCCGAGGATGGAAGAGCCGCAGCGTGAACAGAGGAACAGCGGCGGCACAGGCTGGTCGTCGGAGATGCCGGTGCAACGCGTGTGATGCCAGACATCGCAGCTGTCACACGCCACCATGCGCTCGCCGTCGTCATCCTGTGCGCCGCACGCGCAGTCCACCGTCCACGAATCCGCACCGCCCTCGTACCGCAGTTCGCATCCCATGTCCACCCCCTCCCCTCTCACCACCACAACCGACCCCGATTGAACACCGCCGGTCATCACCGGATCCCACTCCTCCCCCTCAACGCCGTCCACACTAGTCACTCTGAACGCCTCCATCATGCAATATGTTTCCCTCATCGCCATCTCGGACTCCATCCGCAAATCGCCCACCGACGCGTGCGCCTCCAGCACCAGCACCACTTCCGGCGGCGGCAGCGGACGGGTCAGCTTCTTCAACTCCTTTGCGCTCGGCACCCACTCACACAGAAATCTCAGCCTGTCGTCCTTGTCGTCCACCAGCGGCCACTTTTTTACCCAATGTTTGCCATCCAGCACAGTCCGGGTGGCCTCCGGCCGCGCCGCAACCAACGCCTGGCACACAACTTCCAGCTCCCTCTCGATCTGGTCTGCTCCCACCGGCGCCGGTTCCGTCGACTTCGCCTCCTCCCGGATTTCCTCATCGGCAGCATCAGCACCGCCGGATTGGATCTCCTCGAGGCGGAACTCGAGGACCCGGGTGGCGGGATTGGATGTACGGCGGACGACGTGACGGCCCACTACGCAGTTGCCGAGCGACTTTAACACGAAATCAAGGAGGCCCGTGTCGCCGATGGTGAGGCGAGCGGCATCCCGAACCTCCTGGCGCGTCATTCCCCCATGCTCCTGGAGTGCCTCAACGATCACATCGGCGGCGACGCGGAGCCTCCTGACGGGCCACCGGCTCTCCAAATCCGCAGCCACGGCGTCAAAGTCTCTGCAACGCTTACGCTTATCGACTGCCGATGCTCTTTTCGTGTGATGCCTTGGCATCATCGGCGGCGGAGCAGGAGGATTCAGCGGGGGATGAACACCGGGACGGGTTTTGAGATCAAGGAGGTAACGGAGGAGGTCGCGTACGGTGGCGAGACGGGTGAAGGACTCGCCAGGATCGGACCAGCGAAGCCTGCGGTAAACTGCAATGATGCGACTGATCTCCCAGCTGCGGCCGGCGATAGCGCTGTCGGCGACGAGGGTACCGAGTGGGAGAGATGAGATCCGGTCAAGATCTTGACGATAAACATCCTCGGTCACGCCGAAACTCCCCATTTGAAACTGGTAGCCCCAGCGGCTGAACCAGGGGCCGCCGTAGGCGACTCCCAGCAGCAGCCGTAGATCTATTGAGCTTTTCCGGGAGGTATCAACCACCGTCACTTCCCTGTAAAAGGATGAGAACGAATAAGCTAGCTCACGGCGCAATCCTAGCTACAGTACACAAGATTAGGTAGAAAGGAGTACCGGACTTGGAGGGAAGTGCAGAAGCGATCCCAGAGGTCCATGAATTGGTGGCCGGAAATGAACTTGGAGCCACCGTCCCTGCCATTGATGCAGAGCAGATGGCCGAAGCCGTTGCAGTGAAGGAGGCCATGGAGGAGGTGGTTGTGGAGAAGGAACGCGTTCTGGTGCAGGGGTTTGTCCCACTCATCGTCTGCAGGGATGATCACGTGGTACCTCCTCTTCGACACGAAATGATTACTCCAACCTATTATTAATTATTAATTAATAATCGCAATTGTTTCGATTTTCTTATACATAATAACATAACAGAAATAAAACTATGAACGTGTAAATAATTAAAATCATTAATTATTAAAATCAATGGATTAATCATCAAAAAATGAAGGTCTTTCACTTGGCTACAGTATCAAAAGCCTACACAAGGCAGTAAGGCTCAGTTTGGCAGTGTGGTGGCGGTCATAAACATGAGGGTTAAACTGTCATTCTTTAACGCCCATCTAACGAATTTCATCCACTTTTATGTTCAAATAGATGATATTTGTCTGTTTGAAAGTGCGTCTCCCACATGAGGAGGGACGCATGAAGGGTTTTTCGGCGATGGCAAATAGGGCTAAACTTTGTCGCGCTACTCGCGTGTTTGGGTCGATTAAGGGCCGACCGACCCTAAATTACTTTAATTAATATGTTTATAAACAAATGGGAAAAAAATAAATATCAATGGGTTTAATTTTGGTCAACGAGTCAAGCGCTTGTTCCTCAAATTATTCCTCCCTAGAAGGCTAGAATGCAATAAAAATCAGTGGTCCCACCATTGTCAACCCTTGTTACGTCAGCGATTTAAAGAGGAGAGAAACAGAGCGTTGATGGATGACGAGACCCAAATTCCCGCCAATGGGGAAGATGCGAAAAATTTCCACCTGGGGAATTAAGACCGAAAACCTAATACAGGAAGAAGATGATCGCGCGGAGATCATGATGACTAACCGCTGGAGCGACAATGGTCGCAGAACGGGTTGCGCGATCGGCGAACGCACTCCTCCACCGTGTACAGGGGAATCAAGAAACCAGTCTTCTCGTCCACAAGAAGCGTGCACCAGGTCGGCATTCCCTCCGTCGGCCGGAGCTCGACGTCGCTGCATCGCTGGAGGAACTCCTGGATGTTGTCCCGGAATGCGCCGAAGAAATCCACCGGGCACCCTGGATCCATGAATGTCTTCAGACCATAGATTTTTGATCTCTGCTTCTTCTTCGCCGTCGGATCCGAGATCACAGCTGACGGCATTGCAATCACTTCCCCGTCGCCCGCCTCCCCGAATTCTCACCGTCGCCGGCGCGCCACCGCTGCTGCTGTCTGTTTTCGTCTCCCGTGAGCCTTTTCGCCGTATTTTCTTAACGGAAATCTCGATCGCCTGTAAGATCGCAAGAAGTCAAGAAAAGACAGTGGGAACTCACTTTATACTCTGCCATTTTCGAGATCGGACAGCTCATCGCAGTCATGGTAATTGGAAATCCATTTGAGTCTTATTTCCCGCTGCTATGAGCTACGGGCAAGAAATGGGGACAGCTGGACGAAGCTTCTGACGTGGCGCAATACGGTTTGCTGGCAACTGCCAATTGACGGCGTAACCGTTAGAATTCTGTTACGTCTCACGGGCAGCTAGCTCGCCTCGTTGTACGACCAAATGAACGGCTGCGATGTAATTACCGACGGTGATGACAAGATCACGTGACTCGCGTCCCTGTCTTAGGTAATTTATATATTTGCTGCTCCGCATTCGAACGCCTCCGACGTTTCGTGCTCTGTAAGAAAAGATCTCCGGCGGCGAGGGAACGCGACATTTCCGGTGGACGCGCCGCCGTCTGTTAATGTATAAATAAACATCGACTCTTCAAACCGACCCCTAATAATTTCATTTATTTTGAGGTAAGAGTATCTTTTGAGGATAATTTCATTTATTTATTTTTCCCTGATAATTTTGTCAGGTTTCCCTGTTTCCCCTGTTTCCAATTTTGAGTGATCTGTTAATCACATTCATCTCCATTAATGTATAGATATATATACGAAAAGATTTTTCCTTTTATAGAGTTTGCTTGTTTAAGAAATTTTTGCTGTTGTTGTTGTTGAATTAATACAATATTTGGGGGCTATTTGCAGGATCTTTCTTGCAAGTTCGCAGATTTTGAACATGGGGAAACAGCAGCACCTGTCTCTTCTTCTAATTTCCCTCTTCTTCTGTTCCTGTTCCTGCAACTTTGGTTTTTCATGGCCCTTCTCTTCTTCTTCTTCTTCCTCCTCCCAACCCCCTTCTCCGCCCACGAGAAAGCAACTGGGAGGCGGATTTTTAGAAGAAGGATCGAAAGCCGATTTCTCCATTGGAATCTCTGATGACGCTAAGGCCATGAAACTTTTGGAGAAGGCGAAGAGGAAGGTTGCGACGCCAAACACTTGCTGGAACAGAGCTTACAGCCAGTTATTCTCCAGTTGTTCGGAGATAAGCTCCAGCAATGCGAAGCAAGAGAGGCTTGCGTGGATGCTCAGCGACTGCTTTCAGTTGGATTCCGGGAGGGAAGGCTTTCCGTCCTGCGACACCTCCGGGACGATGACGAGATGCCTTAAGAAACTCGATGATACGGAGCATAAAGTTTTTCTCGAGTTCTACCTGGAGACCAATTCCATCTGCCAACAATTACAGTAAAATCCTTGTCAAGTTTTTTTGTGAATCGATTTTACCCCTGTTTCTTAGAATTTAATGTGGTTTCTCTTTAGAAACGATGCGTTCCGGCATAATACGGAGAGGCTGGTGAATGATTTAGTGAAGGCGGCTCGATCTGCGGAGGACAAGTTGGACGTAATGGAAGAAAGATCGGAGGAGTTGATTCAGGATTCCATTAAGATTCACGATTCATTAACTTCGGTGGAGTTTCAGACCCGGAATTTGGCGGATGCTTCGAAGGGGGTGGAGGCGCAGATTCGCGACGTTCTGAATCACTCGGAGGCGATCGTTGAACAATCGAAGGACATCGCCGCATCCCAATCGGAGTTGAGGGAACGACAGTCGGAGATGAAGGGGGCGCTCGAGTCGGGAATGGCTGTGCTTCAGGAATCGTACGAGAACTTGGGAAATGAAATGAGCAATCTGAGGAACGATGCATTGGAGATTGATAAGGAGATGAGAAGAATGGGAGATTCCATGGCTTCCAGTATGCATAATCTACAGAGCACCACCGATGACATCGGCAGCTTAGCTGGTATTTCGCTGGAGAAGCAGCGGAAGTTACTTGACGGGCAGGCGGCCGCCCTCGCCGGACTGGATTTTCTCACCACTTTCCAATCTCGTGCTCTTGATGAAAGCAGGCAATTCATACTCTGTTGTTGATTTGATGTTTAATTCTATGGTTTTATGAGTATCGTCTTGCTGAATCTGTGTTTGAATTTCTTCGAACTGTGGCAGGGACAATCTGAAGAAACTAGCAGATTTTGGTCGAGAACAACAGGAAGAGCTACTGCGAAGACAGGATCAGATCCAACAAGTGCATGATCGTCTCGTCCAAAATTCGCAATCAATACTTTCTGCGCAGGTTTGTTCTTTTTCTTATTGGTATTGTTGTCTCACTTTTAAACTAGGGATCTGGGGGCAAAAATTTCTTGTTTTTAGTGAATGCTACATTTATTATTTATTTACTGTAGTATAAGATAATATATAATACATGTATGTATAAAGTTAGTTTAAGATATTAGTCCTCTATAAATATATATATATATATATATATATATATTTTTTTTCGTGGTATGGTAGCACTGTGTGGGCGGACTTAAAAATTGCTTGATTCATACTATTAAATCACGCATAATTTTTTTTTAACAATAGGGTATTAGTCATAATTTAAACCGTAGCTAACTCTAATTTTTTAAAAAATATATGATATTAGCCACGGTTTAAACCGTTTAATATGGTTTTTAAAAATAGGATATTAGGTGTTTAAAGGGCGCACGGTTTAAATCGTGACGAATACTGATAATTTTTTAAAAAAATAGAGTATTCGTCACTGTTTTTAAACCGTGGCTAATGCTATTAAATTTTTTTAAAAAAAATGAGTGCGGCCGCCCACACTCGCCCCAAGGTGGGTCCGTCCCTGAATGGTAGCACTGTAGCTCTAAAACCATCCATTCACGGATTTGGGGGGTGTAAAGCGCACTTGCTGCACTTTACGGTGCAGTGCAACATCTAACGGATGTGAGCACATCTCAACTCGTGCGGAGACGCGGCACATCACATCTCGCTTTGAGATGTGTACACGCGAGCTAAGATGTGCTCGCATCCGTTGGATGCCGCACTGCACCGTAAAGTGCAGCAGGTGCACTTTACTCCCCCCAGTTCCTAACGCACGCACAGAAGGAATTTCTCCCATTGCCACCCCTTCGAGTGTCGTCGCGCCTCCTCCCATCTTCGTTCTGGCCGCCCCTCCTTTCTCCGGCAAAACTTCCGGCTCTTGGGGTGTTCCTCTCGTCCCTTTTCTTCATATTGGCAGCCCTCAAATTGGACGAAACCTCGCCCGAGCATGTCCTCGATGGTGCTCGACCAAACATCATTGCCAACTGGACCTAATATCACCGTTAAAAGAACAAAATTCCGCATGCCTACTCGAGATCTAACCGTAGTACCGACACAAGCCAATGTTGGGTGAAGCCTGGCCTCCGGCTGGAGTAAACCGCCGAATGAACAAAAGCTCCCAGCTAACCCTTTTGTTTCTTCTCCCCCATTCTCATTTTGGCATTATTGCTGCATTTTGGAGTTCCCAATAGAAGTTTAGTTTCAATTTTTTGTAGGGATTGATGTTAATGTTAGCCTTGCATCAATTTCTTAATTCTTCATAAATCCTGAAATGAATGAATTTTTTTTGGGTGGTTTACTAATAGCTTGTTGGTGTTAAAATTGAATTTTATGAGGTGCTAGTATTGCATGGCAGCTAATAGCGAAATCATGTGCTATTAACATTGGTATATTATATATATATATAATCACTTTCTTACTTTGACCATTGCACTGTCGTTGCATCTCCTTCGGATTTTGCAGGCGCGCGTCATAGCGGTCCGCAAACTCTCACGCTGCTCATTTTTAACGCCCTGCAATCGTCGGCAGTGTATGTTGCAAAATGTGATGTCACAATTGATGTTGTTGTATCCTCCTCTTGCTTCATTGTCTCCCCCTGCTTCTATTTTTGTTTTCAAGCAAAGTAGTTCCGTTTAATGTGACTCGTCTTACCACAATGAAAATTCCAGTGATTTTCCTGTAGAGCTCTATATACACCTTTTTGCTTGACCACATATGCTTTCACTCCTACCTTTAATCTCAGACAAACATATCAGACATTGCTAGCTTGCTCTGACTCGCCCTCCACTCCCTCTTTCAACATGCTCCCCTGACTTAATTCATATTCACAGAGCCATCTTGGGTTGTACTGCCCATTCCAACCACCATTGTATCTCTACTGTCCAAAAAGAGAACTAATGAGCAAGAGTGCTTGAAGCTCATCATCCAACATCATTTTCATATAAAGCCAATTCATTGACGATACTTTGAACTTCATTGAGGTGCTTCACCAGCCAATTTATTACATGTTGTCTTGCTTTCATATAAACTCTTCAAATTATGTATGTCATAAGATAAAGTCTTAGCAGACACCTGATGGATCATACTATTGTCCAACCACTGGTGAATGCATGTCTTAACCTTATTATCCAGCTTGTCGCACTCTACATCCTTCGTGCATGCAGGATTCAATCACCTAGTCTCAATAGGAGCAAACAAATCTTTGACGCACAACAAATCGGCCTCTACCATCATCTTCCAATGACCGAGTTGATCTTGTCTTAGGCTTTGTTTGGGGGGACTTATTTTCACCGGTCAAGCAGTTACGACTGCATGAATCGGGCCTTAATTAAGGTCCGGTTCATGCGGTCGTAATCACTTGACCGGTGAAAATAAGTCCCCCCAAACGTAGCCTTAGTAACTCATTCATGATGTGGAAAACTCATTATATGCACTCAGTTAAAATTGTCAACATTGCTTACTGATCTTGAAGTCGACTGTTTCAAAGTTCCTAACTAAAGAAAGTGTGAACCAATGATCGTCATCTACCACAAATAATTACAAACCTGAAATATTCAATTGACTCATCTCAATCTTGCTTTAATACAACTTATAAGGGGATTCTACAATCGTTGACTAAGAACCTATAAGCAAAATTGTGCACCTACAGCAAGAAAATTAAAAACTCGAGCAAATAAAATGTAGAGAAATGACGCAAAAACTTTAATGATGAAAATTCAAACAGGGCAAAAAACCAGTGAGCAATCATAGTCCAACATAGAAGAATATACTTGACATTCTAGAGACTTTCCCACTATTGAAGTCGGGAAAATTCCCTACTCCAAAATTCGGATCAAGTGCAATCTAAGGTTACTGGTCCGACAGTCGGGCTTGACGGCTTGACGGGCAAGGACAAAAATACTAAGAGAGCATTAAAGGACCTCATGTGCTGCGGCAGGGAGGTCGCACCACGTGCCCAGATGCTTAGAACAAGCTTTCCCTGCACAAGCAAAGATGGTCGAGCAGGGTGCAAGGGGAACACTAACTTGATGACTATTTCAGGAGATCGACCAAGGGGGATGATCACTGTCTCACGGCTCAAAATTTCGATAGTGTGATCAGAAAGCTCAACCAAAAGTCTCAATCCTTGTAACTCTAGGGTCCTATTTATAGGGAAATCCAAGGGATGGGGGGTCTTATTTATAGCCCACCCCCACTCGGCGACTACACAACTACGGGTGGATCTCCCCCGCCTTGGGCAAGTATCCCCCATGCTCGCCCACCTGGCGAGTATGCGAGGGATGCTCGCTCATACTCGCTCAGACATTCTTCTGTATTGAATGTTAACTTGGACTATTGCTTTGACATGTTGTCTTTGACTTCTGCTTTGACTGAGTCCACCCTCGACGAATATGAGTTGTATACAAAGTCACCAATGCAAAGAACTATAGAGAAACCAACGAAGATCTCTCAAAATCTACTCCAACACATCCGCAATCTCAAATTATCTTATTTCTCCTTCTCCTACAATATTCTTCCCATTCGCAAAGACTCGCGCACTTCCCCACAAGATGGCTCCGACAAACCTTCGCTCGTTAATGGTGTCTCATGTAAATAACCACTAAAAGTCTTCCTCTGTAAAAACTCACCCTCATTTCCTTCAAGTCTTGCTCTTTTAATGTGTTTATCAAGTAGTTGCATCAACATACTGATATATTTGTAATAAATGTTGACAAATGCAATTCGCCCCCTTTCTTTCTTCTCAGCAAAACTTATGCCTATCAGTGGTAAATCCCAATTCATTCATCAATTCTTGTCGAAATCTTGACCAATTTAAATTTGTTGAATAACGTAAATTGATCATTCTAGTTCGCTATACTCGTCTCCAATCTCTATCAATATCTTGACAAAACCCACCCTGAACCGGACCTGTCAAAATTTTGACCTATCTCAAACTCTTCAAAACCTCGACGGAACTAGTGTTAAAATGAACCCATTGAAACCTCAATCAACCCGAGCGTGTGGCGCTCATCACCATGTTGGGTGCTCCACCTAAATTGAAGCTGAACCCAATAAATTTTACTACCAAGATTCTCAAAAGAATCTTGATATTGGGAAACAGAATTTATTTGTAGGAATTATCATGGACTCTTCATAGTTAGAAAGCCCAAATCTTATAAGGGCTATTTCCTTGAATATTGGCCACTCTTGAGAAGCTGGTGTGTCCATCTATATCAAGGGCATAAGGAAGCAATATCATGAATCTGATGTTAGTGTATATTTGGACGAATAACGTGTTCGGAGGCTTAACGGGTCGTGTCGGGTACACGGTTAACCCATACCCGTAGTAACTCCTAAGGGTTTGCCTATTTATACCCACCGATCGGGATATTTGCCGCCGGAATCGAAGGTAGAGAGAAACGAAGAAGGGGAAAGGGGATCGTATCACCGCCGTCACTGTTCTCCTATTCCGCAGCCGGTCAAGTCGAACGGAAGACGATCCGTTTTCGTTGCAAGGAAAACCGCCGTTGGTTTCGATCATTTGAAGAAACAGGGCGTCATCGATTTTTTCCTGTGCTTCTATGTCGGTGGAGGAGAAGGAGCTTGCCGCCGCTGTTTGGTGAAGGAAGAACAACGAAACTGTTTTGTTGTGAAAAAGGGGGTAGCCACCACTGAAGCAGAAGGGAAAATAGCCGTCCCTGCCATTTGGAGAAAAATCTCAGAGGAGAAACTGATCACTTGTTGTTTCCCGATCATATTTGTGCTTGGGTTGTCAGAGTTTGGCCGTTGTTTTGCTCAGATCCGGATTACCAGATTTCTGATTTCATCTCCTGCTGCAAATTAAGATTATTTCTCACTGTTGGTCTTTGGTTGTGAGCTTTCATATTCCATTTATTTGGAGAGGGTGCAGGTAGCTCTGGCCATAGATTACATTGAGGAATCCCTCAATTTGGGTAATCCAAAGCTTACAGTTTGATTGTGAGCAACCCATTAAGGTGTTTTTTGGTTTTTTGCCCGCTTGTGTGTTTGAGGACTGCTCCTCGTCTAGGGAGCAGAGAGCCACAATGATGAAGGGAAACAATTTCTCGTCTCCGGTGCCAATGATAAAGCTGGAAAAATTCACGGCGACCGAGTTTACCGATTGGAAGCTGAATACCCAGTTCGGAATGAAATACCTGAACGTGTTTTACACAGTTCAGTCTGATCGTGCTGCAGTTATGGGGACCGAAGATGAGGCTCAGTGGATTGCTGATGAAGACTTCTGTCGCGACTACCTGCTGAACTGTTTGTCCTCCAGCCTGGCGAAGACGTACATCAAGATGAAGACCGCCAAGGAAATCTGGGAAGCACTGGAGGAGCACTTCAGGCAAGAGGAGGATCTGTCCAAGGCGCACCTGGTGGATAAATTCCATTCGTTCATGTTCGACGAGGAGAAGGCGATTCTCCCTCAGGTATCGGATTTTGAAGCATTAGTAGATTCTTTACATAGTGAGAATATTTCCCTGCCAGACAGCTTTGTTGTTGGCACGATTATTTTTAAACTGCCATCTACGTGGTATAATTTCAAAACTGAAATGTACCGCAAGAAGATGCAGGTCGGTCTCAATGACCTCAAGCGATTTATTCGCATTGAGGATGAAAATAGGATTCGACACGCTTTAGAAACTGTTAGCAAGCAGAAGTCTGCGGCTAACATGGTTCTTAGTTCTAAACGCGTGTCGAACCCTAAAAGGACCAGACCCTCTCATAGTAGCTCCCAGGTTGCAGGCCCTAGCAAACGCACCAAAAAGTTCAAGGGCAAGTGTTTTAACTGCAACAAGTGGGGGCACGGCGCATCTGATTGCAGGCTCCCTAAACGGGAAAGAACCAAAGCACCACAGGATGACAACCAAGCCAATATGGTTAGCCTAGTTGAGTCTTCCGATTTTGTTGGGATAGTCGGAAACGCTAAGGCCAGTACGGAGTGGTACTTGGATTCGGGGGCGACGTGCCACGTTTGCAACAATGCTGATCTTATGACAGGGCTCACTGCTGTAAAAGAGTCTGTTACAGTTGCAAATGGCGAGACAGCTGACATCTTGAAGGTGGGGAATGCAACGCTGCTGCTATCCTCAGGTAAGACTCTAACTCTAAAAAATATTAAGTTTATTCCTTCTCTAGCTGCTAACTTAGTGTCTATAAGTTTATTATGTGATGCTGGTATGTCTTTTACTTTTTGTAGCGGTAGAGTAACACTGTCAGTTAACTCACACTATTTTGGATGTGCATACGTTCAAAATAGGATGTACCGACTAAGTCTAGCAAACGAGTTAGTTCAACAAGTTCAAACAAACTTAGTTAGCCCTAAGACTCTACATGAGAGACTAGGACACGTGAACTATAGGAAGATGTTCCAAATAGCTAGAACTCACCAGATCACATTAGACACTAAGTCACCGCCTGAGAAATGCGACGTGTGTGCTCAGACTAAGATCACTAGGAAACCTTTTAGTGCGGTTACTAGGAGCACAACACCCCTAGAGCTTATACATTCCGATATATGTGACTTTAAAAGTTTTGTCACCAGAGGAGGAAGGAAGTATATGATCACATTTATAGATGACTGCTCTAGGTTCTGTCACATCTATCTTCTTAAAACTAAAGATAAAGCGTTTGAAAAGTTTTGTCTTTTCAAAACCAGGGTAGAGAACCAACTAGACATGAGAATTAAGAGGTTTAGAAGTGATAGAGGAGGAGAATACATGTCCAGTGAGTTCCGGGGTTACCTTGCCTCTCAAGGGATCATAGCAGAAACCACTGCTCCTTACTCACCCCAATCAAATGGTATAGCCGAGAGAAAGAATAGAACGTTAACAGAGATGTTGAATTCTATGCTCCTCACTGCTGGCATGCCTACTGCCTATTGGGGAGAAGCAGTTTTAACTGCAAATAATATTCTGAACAAAGTACCTCATGCAAAGTTAGATGTCACACCCTACGAGCTTTGGTTTAAGAGACCCCCGACAATAACTAGACTTAAGACCTGGGGCAGCATAGCCTATGTCAGGGTCTCTGACCCTAGACGGTCTAAACTTGGACCTAGGACTAACACGTGTGTCTACTTAGGTTGTGCTGAAGATAGTGCTGCAGATAGATTCTTAGACCTGTCTAATAATATAATTATTGAATCTAGGGATGCTGTGTTCTTTGAGGATAAGTTCCTTAAGGATAAGAACATGACAATCCCTGGTATGCAAGCAACTATTACTGAGGAAGAACCTGAATCAGTACCGAGCACATCCTATTCAGTCCCGGTAGACAATAGTGTCCTAGAGTCTAGAAGGACTTCAGTGAGAGAGAGAATTCCCAGAACCTTCGGTAGTGATTTTGTCACTTACCACGTTAAGGCTGATCCATCCACCTATAAGGACGCGATGAGATCAAGAGATTCCCTACTCTGGAAAGAAGCCATTGATGAAGAGATGAACTCTTTGCTTCAGAACAACACCTGGACGTTGGTTGATAAGCCAAGAGGGGCTAAAACTATAGAGTGTAAGTGGGTTCTGAAAAAGAAGCTCAATCCTGATGGTAGCGTAGCTAAGTATAAAGCGCGCCTGGTGGCTAAAGGTTTCACACAAATTAGTGGGGTGGATTACTTTGATGTATATTCACCAGTGTGTCACTTAGCAACCATTAGGATCCTACTTGCTATTGCGTCTATTGAGAACTTTATTGTTCATCAAATGGATGTTAAGACTGCGTTCTTGAACGGAGATCTGACCGAAGAAATATACATGAGCCAACCTGAAGGCTTCATAGTAGAAGATCACGAAAATAAGGTCTGTAAGTTGATCAAGTCGCTATACGGACTAAAACAAGCACCAAAATTATGGCATGAGAAGTTTGACTATAGTGTAAGGAACATGGGATTCATGTCGAGTCTCTCGGACAAATGTCTTTATATACGTCATATATCGAACAAAGTCGTTATAATATGCTTGTATGCGGATGATATGCTGATACTTGGTTCTGATCAATCCGTAGTGGATGATGTTAAGTCAGAACTAATGAAAGAGTTTAGCATTAAAGACCTAGGTGTAGCTGAGACTATTCTAGGCATGCAAGTTAGCTTTGGGAAAAATGGCATTTCCCTAAGTCAAAGCCACTATATAAAGTCCATGTTGGACACTTGAGGATACAGTGAACGTAGAGCAGTGGAGACACCTTACGATTATAATAATCGCTTGAAGCCCAATGATGGAGCTGCGATTCGACAGTCAGATTATGCTAAACTGATTGGTAGTCTCATGTATGCTATGGTCTGCACAAGACCTGACATAGCCTTTACGGTCGGCATGTTGAGCAGGTTCACTAGTAATCCTAGCCAAGACCATTGGGATGCCCTCGATAGGCTGATGCGATACCTAAAGCACACCCAAAAGTATGCTTTATGTTATCATGGTCATCCTCCAGTGTTGGAAGGATATTCTGATGCATCATGGTGCTCAGAATTAAATGACAGCAAGTCCACTAGTGAATTTATATTCACACTAGGAGGAGCAGCTGTAGCCTGGAAGTCCAAGAGACAATCATGTATTGCGCTATCTTCTATGGAATCCGAACTCTACGCTCTAGCTTCAGCGGGAGAAGAAGCAGAGTGGATAAGAGATTTGGTGATGGACATTCCATTGTCGAGCCTGAAGTTGAGTTCTGTTGCAGTTTACTGCGATAATCAGGCTACGAAAACGATTGCTACGAACACTTTGTTCAACAGCAAAAGAAGGCAACTCAGGATGAAACAAGTCTGGTTGACCTCCCTTACGAGTCAAGGGATTGTGAACCTCGTTAATGTGAGGTCAAAAGATAATGTTGCAGACGCCTTAACAAAAGGCTTAAATAGAGTTCTCACGATAAAAACATCGGGGGACATGGGGTTAAAGTTCATAGAAATATGAAACTTCCTCCTATGTTTATGTTTTCATAGCGAGAACCTATAGTCGCAACATTCAAGCATCTAATAACAGACTGAAAACCCCAAATAATTTTTTGATGAAAGCCCAAGATGGTTAGATGCTAGTCATTCCACACCTGATGACTTAACATCTTTCTCGTTGTAAGCTGATTTGAGAATTATTCAACTGGGAATAGAAAGTCGTTGCATGAGTTAATCTAACATTAGCGGTCATAGCACATTATTTCACATTTGATAATGTTGTAAATGACGGTGTGCCAAGTCATATGACAAGGCACATAGTGGTCACTAATGAGTAAGATAATAACGTTTGATTTGTTGAAAATCAAAACTTGACTGGTCCTAGCTAGACTGGATAGAGATGCTGACAGTGTTACTTCACTACTGCTACAAGTACTAAGCTCATTTAGGTAGAGCTAGTTTACTTTGATACGTCACTGCATATGTTTATGAATTCATAGAGTCTCACTCATGAAATTCCTTGCAGGCACTGGTGAAGATGGAGGAGAGAAAGTGGATTTTGACATAGATGATGATGATCTATTCTCTGAGTAGAATTGTTACATGTTTATTTATAGTCATTTTAATGTTTTCCAGACTTATTTATTGTTGAGTAGCACATTTTATTTTGATGTATTATGTTATTGTTTTTTAAAATTCATGTTTATGTTTTCTTTAAAAACGGTGCTAACTCTTATGAAAATGTGTAAAGTCGGAAACTTGTTTTTGATATTCTCCACTTTCTGCACTCCGAAACGTATACGTTATTTGTCACAAATATAGGAGGAGATTGTTAGTGTATATTTGGACGAATAACGTGTTCGGAGGCTTAACGGGTCGTGTCGGGTACACGGTTAACCCATACCCGTAGTAACTCCTAAGGGTTTGCCTATTTATACCCACCTAGGGGCAACGGGTAGGGGATTTCACCTAGATCTCCATCCGGATGCTTCGAGCGACATAACATCTGATACACCTCATATTGATAGAACACATTCGTTGTGTTTCGGAAGCGAATCCTGGGAAGGCGGTCTTGTCTAAACTATGGTGACTATTTTGTTACCTTGCTCTGGGCCGAGTATGGTGCTAAAGTGACCCGAGGAGGCTGGCAATGATTTTTCGGGGTTCCAACATCCCCTCTCTCAGTCTAGAACTGAGGTTGTTGTACTTTGTGTGGCAAATTGTTTGGTTTTGATCAATATTTGACCCATGTAGCCAATCAAATTCCTTGTAGAACTTACCTCTGCATCCTCTTGTTGCCTATCATGTTCTTGTTGCTTTACGATGAGTTTCTTTAGACAAATTATGGCTCCACCCCTGTAGACAGTATCACGAGAGACTCAGCGAGAACACCTGCTGTTGCGGGGAGAAGGAAGGACTAATCATGGTATTGCCATGTGAGATAATGGGAGATAGCTAGGGAGAGGGAGAAAGATAAAAGACAAACAGCGAGAAAAACTTTATTAAAAATCTTCAAAATGTTGGAACCAGCAAAGCCGATTCCACCTAAAGCTCGGAACTACTGAGGCAGCTCGTGCTTACTCCCTTGGGATCACTCTCCAGGCGAAGAACTAGACCGGAGGCTTCAGTGAGGAGGTCCCACCTCTTACCCGAAAGAGACTAGAACTAGAGCTCTTCCCCTCCCTAGCCAATACTGAGCTAGGTGCCTTAGAGAAGATAAGAGGAGTCCAGAATGCTTGCTTCTCTAAGGCACCTTACCGGTCTATTTATAGGCCTCTGAACTGGGACTGCCAATAACCAAACTATACTGCTGTGAAAATACCAGAATACCCTTGGCTGGGTCTGCCAACAGCTAAACTCCGCTGTCTTAAAAGACTAAATGCAGCCCACGCAGGGTAAAAGAGTAAAAAACACCTCCGGGGCCCAGAAGGTGGGCCCGACCTTACCTGAACTGGCCTTAAAACCAAGACGGCCCTTCTCTCGAGGCACCTCTCACTAGGGCCCTCTCGCCAGGCCGAATCCTCTTCACTCGCCTAGGCCCTCTCCTCTCGCCTGGGCCCCTCTCACCGGGCTGAGCCCCTTTCTTCCTCTCGCTTGGTCTTCTCTCGCCACGAGGCTTCTCTACTGCATCCCCTCGACTCGCTAGGTCCTCTCCTCTCGCCTGGGCCCCTCTCCTCTCGCCACGAGGCTTCTCTACTGCATCCCCTCGACTCGCTAGGCCCTCTCCTCTCGCCTGGGCCCCTCTCCTCTCGCCACGAGGCTTCTCTAGTCGGGCCGCGAGCCCGAGGTTGTACACAATCCCCGCTCTTTTCGAGGTTGGCACAAACTCGGAAAGATAGTCCAACCGAGGCTCGCGATGGTACGGCCAATTTATTGAGGGAATCTTTTGGTGGGCCCCTTGCACAGCCTATAAATATAGAGTTCCTCCCCATAAGGGGGTGTTTTCTCTCTTTCCTCCCCTCCGGACATCTGCCTACATGTCTCTCAGTCAAGGTTTTCGGGATCGCATCGCGGCCGTGCGCCAACGGAACAAGGCGACGGCGGCGGGTCTGAACAAGATCCCTGCCCGCGCTCCTCCCTCGCTACCGCTATCCGCCTCACCTCCTAAGAGGACCAAAATTCTGGAGCCTCATATTCTGGCTGAGGAACCCTCTCGCACCCATCCAAGGGGATCGACGCCCCCGGCCCCCGCTAGCCTCAAGGGGAAAGAAGTACGTTCTTCCAACCTTTTCGGGTTTCTTGCTACTGCCCCTTCTTTATCTGCTGTCTATTCTCAGAGATTTTTGGAGGCCTCTCAGCGCCCCGAGACCATCCGAATAAACATCTCTGAATTCCCTTCTCAGCGCCTCTCACCCCAGGACTCCCTCCCTTCTACGCCGGTGACGAAGAGGGATGACCCTTCCACCGCTTCGGACCGCACTCGCCGAATTGGTAAGAGATCTTATCACTGACTTGCTCCGTCCTTGCTATTCCTTCCGCCACTCCCAGCCAATATTGGTCTTCTGGCAGGTGCGAGTGGGAGGCCTGCCGAGAGCACTCTGGCCGCTGACTCGCCGACTGAGGATTATTCTGGGAGAGAAGCCTTCTCGCCTCCTCCGCCAGTAGACGAGATTGACGATTATCTGGGCGATCCCGCGGACCCCATAGAGATGAAGCGAAAGGTGGCCGAGATGCTGCGGAAACACGCGTTGCTCATCCAAGCACTGGAAAAAGGAAAGCAGGTCGCGGACCACCGAATTGATTGGCTCGAAATGGAATGTGCCCGCCTGTCGAATGAGATTGATGTCGACACGGAGGTGGACCAGACTGATCCTCTAGCGATTCTGAACGATGTCGATCAACAGCTTCGTTACGCCCGGCGCGGTGTTGCGGCTGCTCGCGCCTTCCACTTCCCCCATCGCCCCCCCTGCGTGAGAGGTCGTGGAGGACGATGGAGGTGGGACAAGAACTGACGGAGCCCGAGCGTTCTTTCCCCCTGCAGTCGCCTCTCGCTTCCCGCCTTCCGCCAAATAACTCTCTTCTTAGCTGTAATAGTATTGACTGATATAGCGCCTGCTGTGCGCCCTTTTGAACTCGCCGCCCGCTACGCGCGGGATTAATTAATTTCCTAATGTCGGTTTAATCGTCACTACTGCTTCTTTAAATGATTTCTATTTCACATTATTGGCTTTCATCATTAACTGTCTGTCCCGCTCTTTTTTCGAGAAGGCCGTTCACTTGGCGTTCCGCTGCCCGAGGCCCGGAGGGCGAAGGGTCGGCCGACTCTTCCCTTCTCCTGACGCAACCACCTTGTCCGTACCGAGGTACCGGGGAAGGTTATAAATACCCCCCCCCCCCCCCTGCCAAAACAAGAGGTATGCTTTCCTTAGACTCCAACCCGCGAGTACTCTTCTTCTTGCTGTTCGACTCGCTCTCCAGCCTCTCCCGCTTCTCGCGCACACTCGCGCGTTCCCCATTCGCCAGTCCCTCCCTTTAGTCTCGCCCTGCGCTCAAGATGGCAAAGAGGAGGTCTGAAGGGAGTGAGGGGCGCAGCCGCTGCGGGAAACGATTCACCGACCACGACTTCCCCCCCGGTCGCCTTTCTGCCGACGATTACGAGGCCTTTCGGAGCGACTACCTGTCAGAAGGCTTCGAGTCGCGCCCTCCCCGGGTCGGTGAGAGCATCAACACTTTCTACCCGGGAGAACTCGCCTTCCCAATCTCCCACTTTGAAGCTGGGCTTCGACTTCCCTTTTGGCCAGAGGTAAAACAGGTCCTGAAGTACTTCGGTGTTGTACCCGCTCAACTGAATCCGAATGCCATCTCCGTCATCATTGCATTCGCCTGCTACATGCGGAGGGAGAGAATAGAGTTCAGTCTTACCGTCTTCCGTAAGATGTTCGTGTACCACGCCAATCAGGACGGAGTGTCCTTCTTTACTGGGTTGAATCTGAAGGTGTGCGAGACCCCTAACAAGAATCACCACTGGCTCACTCGCTTTGTTTTCATTCGCGGGAATCTAGGCGGAGTTCCTCTCGCGCCGGTGTCTCCTGCTGAAACCTTCTACACCTCCCCTCAGGTAGGCGGAACGGATAGACTTCTCTGTGAATACCTTGCAGGGAAGAACTTTGAAGTTCGTTATCTGAGAAGAGGGCTCACCTCTCTACCCCCCGTGCTCCCCGGGGAAGGTATACTTCGAACTTCTCTTTTTATTACTTCTCGCCTCTTTCTCTCGCGAGAGCTCTTCTGATGTTCGTTCTCTCCTTTCTTCTCAGGAGAGAGGGTCGTGCCAACGCATCCCCCCTATCGAAGCACCATTAAGCCTTCCCCCGATGTGGCTCTCGCTACTATGGCGGCCGAGGCGGCCAGAGAATCGCTGGCCCCTCTCCCCCAAAAGAGGGTGGCCGAGGATTCCGCGCCGCTTCGCCTTAGTCCTTCGAAGAAGATGCGGATGAAGACCAAGAAGACCGTCTCCTTCCCCTCCGGGAAGGGCAAAGCTCCTGCCGATCTCGCGGGGACGCCGGGATCACTGAGCCCTATTTCCGTGGGGTCCCGGTCTCCCCACTCGCCTCCTCTAACTTCTCCACGTAAAATGACCTCGCTCCCCGAGGGGGCAGCCCCCTTCGCTCCCCTGGCGAGTTCATCCTGCCCTTCTCCTCGATTCCCCTCTCGCGAGGGGACTTCCCAAATTCCCCCGCCGTCCGATCACCTCAACTTCGACCTGGGGCCGGCGGTCCCTGACGGCAACAATGACCCCTCTCTGATTTGGGATAAGGGGTCCTACCGAGTCTCCATTTCCACCCTCCTGCCCTCCTGGAGAGAGCAGGCTGAGCCCAGTGCTCACGCTTTCTCCTTGGGCTTCGGCCTATATGGAGGCCTTACTCCCGATCCGCTCGACACAGCCACCACGCGAGACCTAGTCCTGAGGACGGCACACTCGCAGTTGCGCACTTTAGAGCTGTCGCACCGCCTCTCGCGGCGCCTGATTTTCAACACCAAAAGCTGGAAGGAGATACACACCGAGCTGGAGACCGAGCGCGAAAAGTCGGGGGACCTTGCCAAGCGGCTGGAGGTGTCCGAAAGCCTTCTGGCGAAAGCTAGCGGCGGAGTGGTAAGTCAACACCCCGCCACTGTTCTACGGGCACTTGCCCCGGTACCCCCTCTCTTTTTCACTTTTTTACCTTTCCTTTTCTCTCGCAGGATGCCGAGACGGCCGATCGGCTACGTTCGCGGGTGGAAGGGCTGGAGGCCGAAGTAAGAGAGCTAAAGGCGGAGAACGCCAGGCTCAAGGAAGCTCCCCTTCCCCGTTTGCAGGCCTCCCCACTTCCTCTCGCGCGCTATACCCACGATGATGTGGAGGAATTTTGTAAGGATGCCAACATAAGGACCGCCGAGCTCATCCTCAAGATGATGCGGGAGCTAGGTGTTGTAAAAGACGGCTGCGAAGATATCACTGCTCGAGACCTCGTGCCCGAGATCTATGGCGAGGACGAGGATCCCTCAGCGAGTGAGAGGGGTTAGGGCCCTCTTTTCCCTTTCTTTTGCTGGGATTGTAATATTTCCTATTTCATAGCCGTAGGATGTTTGAACGCTGTTATGACTCATGTTTAAATTCTTACTTTTTGCTCGCCTCTCGCTTCTTCCTTATCTTACGAATGCGTTGTCTTAAAATATAGACATGACTCGTGCATGTATATAAGTATATATATTCTTGCTCGCGCCTTTTTAGGGCCGGCCCTTTCTTTTATACCGGGATTGCTCGAGGAAACCTCGAGATTATCGATAGGCGAGAGAAAAACAGCCTTTCCTCTCGCCTAGTTATTACCCGTGGGCTTGGCTCCTGGGGCGAGTGGGTGGGCCTCCCTGGTTTTCCGTGAGCGAGAGGAGTGTTTACTCGCCCTCGGCTCTCGGGACGGCTCCTCTCAGTGCGAGTGGACAGGGAGGGCTTGCTATCTTCCCTCTCTCCCTTTTTTTCCTTCCTCTTTTTTTCTTTATGTGGCGACTTCCCCCGAAGCATCCCTTTTTTACTAGGGGGGATAGGTTTTTCCGATTAGCCGACCTCCGTTGTTGCTAGCGGACATTAACACGAAAACCCAAACACTCGCTCGCGGAGGACCCGAGAGCGTTGGGTCCCTCCTCTCCCATCTATTCCAGCCACCGAGTGAGCCTACAGACCTGTCAGCTCGATGGTAGCCTGGACAGCGGGTCTTCTCGGGGTCTCCTCCCCTCTTTCTCCTCCAACCACCGAGTGAGCCTACAGACCTGCCAGCTCGATGGTAGCCTGGACAGCGGGTCTTCTCGGGGTCTCCTCCCCTCTTTCTCCTCCAACCACCGAGTGAGCCTACAGACCTGCCAGCTCGATGGTAGCCTGGACAGCGGGTCTTCTCGGGGTCTCCTCTCCTCTTTCTCCTCCAACCGCCGAGTGAGCCTACAGACCTGCCAGCTCGATGGTAGCCTGGACAGCGGGTCTTCTCGGGGTCTCCTCTCTTCTTTCTCCTCCAACCGCCGAGTGAGCCTACAGACCTGCCAGCTCGATGGTAGTCTGGACAGCGGGTCTTCTCGGGGTCTCCTCTCCTCTTTCTCCTCCAACCGCCGAGTGAGCCTACAGACCTGCCAGCTCGATGGTAGCCTGGACAGCGGGTCTTCTCGGGATCTCCTCTCCTCTTTCTCCTCCAACCGCCGAGTGAGCCTACAGACCTGCCAGCTTGATGGTAGCCTGGACAGCGGGTCTTCTCGGGGTCTCCTCTCCTCTTTCTCCTCCAACCGCCGAGTGAGCCTACAGACCTGCCAGCTCGATGGTAGCCTGGACAGCGGGTCTTCTCGGGGTCTCCTCTCCTCTTTCTCCTCCAACCGCCGAGTGAGCCTACAGACCTGCCAGCTCGATGGTAGCCTGGACAGCGGGTCTTCTCGGGGTCTCCTCTCCTCTTTCTCCTCCAACCGCCGAGTGAGCCTACAGACCTGCCAGCTCGATGGTAGCCTGGACAGCGGGTCTTCTCGGGGTCTCCTCTCCTCTTTCTCCTCCAACCGCCGAGTGAGCCTACAGACCTGCCAGCTCGATGGTAGCCTGGACAGCGGGTCTTCTCGGGGTCTCCTCTCCTCTTTCTCCTCCAACCGCCGAGTGAGCCTACAGACCTGCCAGCTCGATGGTAGCCTGGACAGCGGGTCTTCTCGGGGTCTCCTCTCCTCTTTCTCCTCCAACCACCGAGTGAGCCTACAGACCTGCCAGCTCGATGGTAGCCTGGACAGCGGGTCTTCTCGGGGTCTCCTCTCCTCTTTCTCCTCCAACCGCCGAGTGAGCCTACAGACCTGCCAGCTCGATGGTAGCCTGGACAGCGGGTCTTCTCGGGGTCTCCTCTCCTCTTTCTCCTCCAACCGCCGAGTGAGCCTACAGACCTGCCAGCTCGATGGTAGCCTGGACAGCGGGTCTTCTCGGGGTCTCCTCTCCTCTTTCTCCTCCAACCGCCGAGTGAGCCTACAGACCTGCCAGCTCGATGGTAGCCTGGACAGCGGGTCTTCTCGGGGTCTCCTCTCCTCTTTCTCCTCCAACCGCCGAGTGAGCCTACAGACCTGCCAGCTCGATGGTAGCCTGGACAGCGGGTCTTCTCGGGGTCTCCTCTCCTCTTTCTCCTCCAACCGCCGAGTGAGCCTACAGACCTGCCAGCTCGATGGTAGCCTGGACAGCGGGTCTTCTCGGGGTCTCCTCTCCTCTTTCTCCTCCAACCGCCGAGTGAGCCTACAGACCTGCCAGCTCGATGGTAGCCTGGACAGCGGGTCTTCTCGGGGTCTCCTCCCCTCTTTCTCCTCCAACCACCGAGAGAGCCTACAGACCTGCCAGCTCGATGGTAGCCTGGACAGCGGGTCTTCTCGGGGTCTCCTCTCTTCTTTCTCCTCCAACCGCCGAGTGAGCCTACAGACCTGCCAGCTCGATGGTAGCCTGGACAGCGGGTCTTCTCGGGGTCTCCTCTCCTCTTTTTGGAGGTTGAGAACCGCAGTTGGAAACTTCTGCTCAGGTCCTCGAAGCAATAAATAGAACCAGTTGGGAGTTGGTGGAACCAGTCCCTAGCCTTGTCCTTCAAAGTGATGGCGAAGAGGCGGCACTTGAAGGCGTCCGTCATGGGTCTGATGGAAACTGCGTCTTCAGACCACTGCAAGTGTTGGAGGGGGTCATCCTTCCCCACGTAGTAGTTCATTTCCGGCTCACGGAACCCTTCTGGAACGGATGCCGAGAGGACCAACTCGCAAAAAGGAGATCCTCTCGCCAGTGACTTCGCCTGGTCCACTCGCGCCACGAGGTCCACCGGCGCGGCACTCGCCGGACTAGGGAAGAGCTCCCTTCCTTCCACCTCTCGCCGACTTCCTTCCGCCATTACCTCTTTTCCTGGCCGCCTCCCAGGCGCATCTTCCCCTATTCTCGCCGAGTCGGCCCCTCCCCTGGGCGCGAGGTCTGGCGCTTGAGGAGAGGGGGTCTCGCACTCGCCTCTTTGTGCGAGTTGTTTGAGGAGATCCATGATCCCTCCAATGGACGTCATGAACTCCGTTCTCCCAACATACTCTTCCCGGCTGGGGGACCTCTCGCCTCCTCCTCCCGCATCTCCCGCCATGAGATAACCCCTCGTTCTTCCGCACAGGCTGCAGCTCCACGCTCACCGCACCAAAAATGTTGGAACCAGCAAAGCCGATTCCACCTAAAGCTCGGAACTACTGAGGCAGCTCGTGCTTACTCCCTTGGGATCACTCTCCAGGCGAAGAACTAGACCGGAGGCTTCAGTGAGGAGGTCCCACCTCTTACCCGAAAGAGACTAGAACTAGAGCTCTTCCCCTCCCTAGCCAATACTGAGCTAGGTGCCTTAGAGAAGATAAGAGGAGTCCAGAATGCTTGCTTCTCTAAGGCACCTTACCGGTCTATTTATAGGCCTCTGAACTGGGACTGCCAATAACCAAACTATACTGCTGTGAAAATACCAGAATACCCTTGGCTGGGTCTGCCAACAGCTAAACTCCGCTGTCTTAAAAGACTAAATGCAGCCCACGCAGGGTAAAAGAGTAAAAACACCTCCGGGGCCCAGAAGGTGGGCCCGACCTTACCTGAACTGGCCTTAAAACCAAGACGGCCCTTCTCTCGAGGCACCTCTCACTAGGGCCCTCTCGCCAGGCCGAATCCTCTTCACTCGCCTAGGCCCTCTCCTCTCGCCTGGGCCCCTCTCACCGGGCTGAGCCCCTTTCTTCCTCTCGCTTGGTCTTCTCTCGCCACGAGGCTTCTCTACTGCATCCCCTCGACTCGCTAGGCCCTCTCCTCTCGCCTGGGCCCCTCTCCTCTCGCCACGAGGCTTCTCTACTGCATCCCCTCGACTCGCTAGGCCCTCTCCTCTCGCCTGGGCCCCTCTCCTCTCGCCACGAGGCTTCTCTAGCCGGGCCGCGAGCCCGAGGTTGTACACAAAACATTACCAATTGCTTGTTCTTCTAAGTTCGAGCCAAACTAGACTACACCTATTTTACTCCTCTAAAGCAACCGGAGAAAAATGGCAGCTCGGTGCACAAAGGCATCCCCGCGCAGCGAGGGTCTGGGGAAGAGTTCCACTTATAATGCATTTTTGCAAGATGCTGCTTCCGGGACTCGAACCTGTGACCTCAAGGTCGCACGACAGCACCTCAACCAATGCGTAAATCATTTTACTAATGCGATTGTGTAAATCATGCCACGCATATGTTTACAATATGTAATTATAACGGTCATATGTAAATGTTGTCATAGATTTAAGCAAGCTCCCAAATATTAATAAGCATGCATCATTTATTTCATCTCCTCTAAGCGCATAGTTTATTTATCCTTGAATTAGCATAGTTTGTTTATCCCCTTCTTCATAAGTGTAGATACATGACTTCCCACATAAACACTACATGTTCAAATGGGAAGCACTCTCAAATGACTCTACTAATACTATAATACTTATAACTTCAACACAACATATAGCAGTCATCTTTGTAAGTTTAAGTCCATTGATTCTCTGCAAAAATAATCTTTTAAAAATTTAATAATTTCCACAAATATATCATAGTAAAGAAATAGGGCATTGTTATTAGCACATCAATTTTGTCTATCCGCAAACATGTATTTCAAAAATCGCTATCCGCAAACATGAACGTTATCCACACTCAAATTTTGATAAAAAAGAAAACCTTAAACATAGTAAATGAAGCACGAAAGCTTCGCTTTGGGGGCTCTACTTTGTTTGCCCTAGTCACATGGTAAGTCCTAGGCTCGAGACCAGATTGCGTCCGGGTTTTTTTTGTACCATTGCATATCCATCGTCGTCGCTTTGGATAGTGGAGGAGGTTGGGAATTTGGGTTGAGCTCGGGGGAAATTCGATCTGGATAGTGGAGGAGGTTGGGAATTTGGGTTGAGCTCGGGGGAAATGGTACATGTCATGATTTCCTTTCAGTCTTTATTCAATGAGGAAGAAGATGGTTACTCTTGTTTTGGGCAGTTTTGAGAACAGGTATGAGCTAAAGATAGAGTCGGGGCCTCTCCTTTTTGTTCTCCGGCACATCGCCTCTATCTTCTTGTTGTTATTGATTTCGGCTTCACTTCATGGCGCCTCCTTCGCTTGCCCATATATCAATGTTTTCGCATTGAATTAGCAGTGTGGCTGAGTAAAAGATCGATTTACTGAGTTTAGTCGAGCGTTCTGCTTCCCGACGAGGTCTTCCAGAAAAGAGGAAGACCGTTGTTAAAATGACCAGCCGTAGATAGGGAAAAAATGAAAAAAAAAACTGATTTTTGAGTGTTAATAGCCAATCCTATAGTCCGGATAACAATGACAAAAATATATATATATTATACTGCATAGCACCTATTAATATCCTTAGATCCTTGATATGTGCAATGTAATAGAAGATGAGTGTGATTCATTTAGCAATTTCTCTAAATCCTAATTCACGATTTAAACAAAAAAAAACAATTTTTGAATCGCAGGAAGAGTTCGAAACGAAGCAGGCGAATATTTTTGCTGCTCTGGAGAAGCTCTTCATGCTCCAAAATGCCCTGCTCACCGAATCCCGCTTCCTCAAAGCCTTCCTCTTCTACTCCTGTGTCATCTTTCTCCTCTACATGCTCACCAGCGCGAAACAAACATTCTCCATCAGGGCTCGTCTCTACCTGGGTACGCCGCAATCTCCTCCAAAAAAAAAACTAACTTTCTTCATGATCAACGGCCGTTAAAAAATGCATCTTTTATCACTCTGCCCCGTTCTCGTTCACAGGCTTATGCATAACGTTTGTCGTCGAAGTTTCAATCATCAGATACAGTTCCATTCACTACAATCAACAGAGTTGGATCATGTCCAAAGTTTGGCTGGCAAGATCGTCATTCCTCGTCGCCGCTTCCGTCCAGATACTTCATTCCATCTTCACTTTCAGGTGCGGGCGATTAATCTTCATATTCTTCGTAAAATTTGAGCTGTTTAAACTCACTCTGGTGTCTTGTGCTTGCTATCTTTTCAGGGATTATGAGTTGATAAACCATCAATTGCTGCAAACTCTACTTCAGAAGGTTCACATTATGGAGCAGAATGCAGGCATGGAGCTCAACTTTTTTTTAGTATATGGTTTCTTTGAACAGGGAAATGATTAAACAATTTTTTTGCCCCTTACAACAGGGAAGAAGTACTTGTGTGTGGGTGAGGACAGTGATGCGAGCTGGAGTGGATATTCATGGATTGACGAGGAGTTTCCGGAAGACGCCGGCGTAGATGCTGATCCCGACTATTGTTTGCCGGAAGAAGTGGCTGAGAATTCCGTCATGACTTCGGCCTCCGCAAGTAGAAAATACAATTTTCGCCCGAGGAGCAGACGGTGAAAGATCGAGGCTAGTGATTATGTTAATTTGGTCCTAACATTTTAAGCTAGGATTTTTATAACAATGATGCTATGAAGGCTGTTTATTAGAAGTCTTTCTTGAAATAATATTTGTAGCATTTTTGTTTTTGTGATGCCCATAAATTTTGAGTGTATATGTAACATATTAACTCACAATTTGTTCTTTTGCTATTTTACCACTGATTCAGATCCTCTCCATTTGGGGAACCTCAAATGAAAATTCATTTCATTGTAGTGCATAATTTTTTTATTAAAGAAAAAACATAAATGAATAAGATGAGTGAGCAGGTCTGAGAAGCCACAAATTAATTTGGACCGTGAAATGCGGGATAATATCTACTTGGACTCTAATACTATATTATCTCGGTTTTTCCAAGTTTACCTTAAACTTTGAAAATCCGGTAACTTTTTAATTACATGACGATGGTCCTGAACATGGGGGTTAAATTGTTATCGGTTAATGTCCACCTCAGGAACTTCATCCACTTTTATGTTCAAAAGGATGATGTTTGGTAGGTGATCTTTAACGTATGATGGTTTAACCCGTGCGTTTATGACCGTCACCACCGTACTAAACCTACCCAAATTTATCACTTTCCATCCAAAATCCTAACATAATGAGTTCTATAAATTGATCAAATTTATAGAGATTATTGTAATTTTGAACCATAGAGGAGAGAGAGATCAATGTAATCATGCAAACTCCCAAGGAGATCCCAGTAATTAACCTTTTATAAAATATATAGTGAGGGAGAATCTTGTATGCAAACTATTAGGTTGCGTTTGCCGTGGCTTATCACAACTTATTTGCTCGATGAGGTTGGTCAAAAATTTTATTGTCATATCAAAATCTTATGCCTCTAACTAGTTTCTTTTTTGTAACATTTGTCATACCATACATGCATTCTATGACAATGACATTTTTTGTCCAACCTCACAAAAGTAAATAAGCTGTGATAAGCCGTGCCAAACGCAGCCTTACTCTTGTATATGATTAGTGTTTGGAAATTATTTCTTATTTTTGAAAGTTAATGTGCAGTAAAATATATAGTTCAAATAAAACCAAATAAATTTGAAAACACATAAAATATAGTTATTTTTTTGCACCGAACACAAACTTAAAGGTAGGAGTGACGCTATGATATATCTACGACAAGTAGAATAATACTATTCACGATAGTGCATAGAGCATGCTGTTACGGACTAGTCTTCTTGACCACGTCGCACATGGCCTTAGCTCCTCTTGCCACCTCTTGCCACCTCTTGCGGCTAGCTAAGTCAGCCTCACTCCAAGAGAACGGTGGTGGGAATGCAACGAAAACTAGAACACAAGAGCACAAGAGAGTAAGAGAGAGCAAGAAAGCAAGAGAACTCGAATGCTATTCCAAACTTGGTGATTTACAAATGAGGGGGTCTCCTTATATAGAGCCCCAAAGAATTTCTCTCCAAAAGTTGGAAGGATCTAGAATACGGCCTACTCTAGAATCTTCTATACACTTCCAATATGTACAAGTATCATGAAGTCTCTAGAACGTTCCCGAGAGATCATTCTAGACTTCTCTCCAACCTTCCCTCTAGAATTCACTAGAATCCTCCATGGGCTTAACCCCATCTGGTCATGATCGAGCCATCCGAGCGAGTTCGTGACATTCTCCCCCACCTATCCTAGCGGCGTCCTCGTCGCCTCGAACTGCTGAATGAACTCCTTGAATTTCCACAAGTCTTCAAGGGTTTCCCATGTTGCCTCCGAATCTGGCCGCCCCTTCCATTTGATGAGGAATTGAGTGCTCGACGGGACTCCTCGTCGCCGTATCACCCTCTTTGACAACACCTGATCAATCTCCCTCTCAAATGACTTGGTCATGATCGGAGGTGCTCTGTGTGATTCCCCTCGCCCCGGGTCTTCCTGATCTTCATGATAAGGCTTCAACATGCTAGTGTGGAAGACCGGATGAATCTTCAACGAACTTGGTAGATCAAGGCGGTATGACACCTTGCCCACCTTGCCGATCACCTCGAACGGCCCTTCATACTTCCGCAACAATCATTTGTGCATGCTCCGCAACACCTTGAATTGTTGGGGTAGAAGCTTTACCATCACTTTGTCGTCGAGGCCAAACTCCAGCGGCCTTCTTTTCATGTCAGCCCATTTCTTCGTGCGCTTCATGGCCTTCTCCAAGCAAGCCTTGGCCAAGTCATTCTGCTCCGCCCATGACTTAGCCATCTGAAATGCTCCTGGGCTCCTTCCTTCTCCTTGGCTGATTGCCAATGCATGTGGTGTGAGCAGTTGACGTCCTGTCGCCAGCTCGAAAGGACTCCTCCCCATCGACTCGCTCCTTTGCAAATTGTAGGAGAATTGGGCAACATCCAAGATCTTCGCCCAATCTCGTTGATTGGCACTGACAAAGTGCCACAAGTAGCACTCCAACAAGCCGTTCACCCGCTCGGTCTGCCCATCTGATTGCGGGTGAAAGCTAGTAGAGAAGTTCAACTGCGAACTCATCATCTTGAACAGCTCCGTCCAAAGCTTCCCTGTGAAGCGAGGATCCCGATCGCTGACGATGTTTAGTGGTAGCCCCAAATGCTTCACCACTTCTTTGAAGAACCCCTGGGCCGCCTCCTCTGCAGTGTAATCCTTTGTACTTGGGATGAACGTCCCGTACTTAGAGAATCTATCTACAACCACCATGATAGACCCAAATCCTTCCGACTTCGACAACGCGTTGATGAAGTCCAATGTCACGGTGTGCCATGGATGATCTGGCACAGGCAAAGGTTCCAACAATCCTGCTGGTTGCCGGTTTTCCACCTTGTCTTGTTGGCATACAAGACAGGTCTTCACGTAGGTGTCCACGCTCTCCTTCATCCTTGGCCAATAGTACATGATCTCCACAAGCGCCATGGTCCTCTTTTGGCCTGGATGTCCTGCCCATCGAGTGTCATGACACTCCTTGATCAACTCCCTCCGCAGGTCATCCCACTTCGGGATGTAGAGTCTCTTCCCTTTGGTGTAGAGGAATTCATCCTCCACCCAAAATTGCTTGGTCTTCCCTTCCTTTGCCTCTTGCATCCACTCCTTTGCCAACGGATCTTGTTGCAGCCCTTCCTTGATCCTGGATAGCAACTCTCCCTTCGTCGTTGTCATAGCGGCAAGTCCAGCTTTGCGTCTTAAGGCATCTGCAACCACATTCTCCTTCCCGGGCTTGTACTCCAAGGTATAGTCGAACTCTGCCAGGAAGTCTTGCCACCGTGCCTGCTTGGCGGACAACTTATTCTGCGTCTGGAAGTAACTTGTAGCCACGTTGTCCGTCTTGACTACAAACTTTGCTCCAAGCAAGTAGTGCCGCCACACCCGCAAGCAATGGATGATGGTTGTCATCTCCTTCTCCTGGACGGTGTATCGCCGCTCCGTCTCATTCAGCTTCCGACTTTCATAGGCAATGGGATGCCCATCCTGCATCAAGACTCCACCAATGGCAAAATCCGAAGCATCCGTCTGCACCTCAAACTCCTTCCCAAAGTCCGACAATGACAACATCGGCTCGGTGCTCATCGCCAACTTCAGATCTTCGAAGGCCTGTTGACATCCTTCATTCCAAGCCCAAGTCTTGTCCTTCTTCAGCAAGTCTGTCAATGGAGCCGCTCTCCTTGACTAGCCCTGAATGAACCACCGATAATAGTTTGTAAGACCAAGGAAAGATCTTAGCTCGGTTACCTTCGTCGGTGGCTCCCAATCAACGATCGCCTGAATCTTGGCTGAATCCATCTTCAACCTTCCATGGCCAATGACATGTCCAAGGAAGTGAACCTCCTCCACTCCGAATGTGCACTTCGATCTCTTCGCATACAACTCGTTCTCCCGCAAGGCCTGAAAGATAATGCGGAGATGTTCCACATGCTCCTCCATAGAATTGATGTAGATTACGATATCGTCAAGATAGACCACCACGAACTGATCAAGATAAGGATGGAATATCCAGTTCATCAAAGTGCAAAACGTCGTTGGAGCATTTGTCAAGCCGAACGGCATGACCAACCACTCATAAGATCCATATCGAGTGATACATGTCGTCTTCGGCTCATCCCCTTCTGCAATCCGGACTTGATAATAGCCCTTCTTCAAGTCCATCCTTGTGTAGATCTTCGCACTCCCCATCCGGTCGAACAAGTCAACAACCAACGGAATAGGGTATTTTTTCTTCACAGTTACCTTGCTGAGTGCGCGATAGTCCACACACATCCGCAAGGACTCATCCTTCTTCTTCTGGAACAGCACCGGTGCCCCATACGGTGCTTTTGACGGTCGGATCTTCCCCGTGTCAAGTAGCTCCTTCAACTGCTTGCGAAGCTCTTCCAACTTCGGTGGAGCCATGCGATATGCCGCCATTGCTGGTGGTTTCGCCCCTTGCTCCAACACGATCTCGTGATCCACCTCCCTCCGAGGTGGTAGCTTGTTCGGCAGCTCCGCTGGCATCACATCTTGATTCTCCTTCAAGACTTGCTCCACCAAAGGATGTACCTCCTCATCCTCCGCTGCCGCTGCTTCCTCCTTCAAGGTGACTAAGTAAGTCACCTCGCCTTTCTTCATGCCTTTGGCTATTTGCATAGCCGATAGCTATTTCTCCTTTGTTGGTGGCCCTTCCACCGTCGGGATCATGCACGGAGACCCTTCCTCCATGATGCACATAGATCAAGCACGACTTGGAAGTCATCCATCGGAGCAATGGAGAAGTCGACTTGGCCCTTCCAAGTTCCTATCTGCAACTCCACTCCGCGTGAAACACCTTGCAGCGGTCTCGCCACTCCATTCACCGTCTTCAACCAGCCGTCACCCTTGGAGACATGAAGATCAAGCCTCTTTGCCTCCTGCTCGGTCATGAAGTTGTGCGTCGCTCCCGTATCAAGAAATGCCTTTGTAACCTTCCCATTTGCTTTCGCCTCGACAAACATCAACCCTTTCGCCGCTGGAGAGGGTTTGACATTCAAAGCATTTAATAATTGCAATGAACCCATTTGTGCGGAAGTACCTTCCTCTGTCGCCGCAACATCGCCTTCAACCATTGATGAAAGCATTCCCGCTTTTGGACAACTGCTCATCGTGTGCGGTCCCTTGCATAAAAAGCATCCTCCCTTTGGAACGAAGGCCTTCTTCTTCTCTTCATAGTCCTTCCTTGCATCATGTCGCTGGAAGTTGGGCTTCTTAAAGTCCTGCTTCTGATCTCCCCCACCTTTTCCATGATCACACTTATCCTTCTTTGGCTTTGCCGCATCCGGGTGTCGTTGGAATTCGACAAGGGACTCTGCTGCAGCAATTGCCTCATCCAATGTCTTGACATCTCGCCGTTGCAGCTCCTGCCTAGCCCAATGTTGAAGTCCATCGATGAAGAAGAAGAGCAAATCTTCATCTGTCATGTTGGGAATTTGCAGCATAATGGTGGTGAACTCTTTGATGTACTCCGAAATGCTCACATTATGCTTCAATTCTCGCAGTTTCTTCTTCGCCTCATAGACGACATTGTCCGGATAAAAATGTCGCTTGAGTTCACGCTTGAACTCATCCCAAGTATCGATGCGGTACAAGCCCTTCTCGATGTCACCCTGCTTCCTTTGCCACCAAAGTGAAGCAACATCCATCAAATAATAAGAAGCTTGTTTTACCTTGACTGCTGGATCCTCAACACCGCATCCCTCGAAGTACTGCTCCATCTGCTAAATGAAGTTCTCCACCTCTTTGGCATCGCGCTTGCCTCCAAACGCCTTAGGCTTTGGAACCTCCATCCTGGGTTGCCAATCGCCACATTGCTTCCGTCGTTAGCCACTGCTCGTCGGCAAAGAGTTACCTCCTCCCACATTTCATCAAAGCCGGTCCGCATCGCTTGGATGACCTCCTCCATCTTAGCAAGACGTACTTCCAATGTTGGTTGAGCATCAAGCCAAGTCTGGGTAGACTCCTTAATGGACTCAAATTCTTCAAGGACATGAGTTTCAAGGGTTTCAAAGTTACCTTCCACCCTTTCCACTTGATTTGCCAGTAATATGAGGGTCTGATCCATCGAGGTTTCTTCTCGCGGCCTGCTATGATCCCTCTTCTTCCCACGGCCTTGGTGTTCCACGACTTCCCTATCGTCAACAACACTCGAGTTATTTCCCTTGTTCACCATTGCAGCACCACACGATCAATCTGGCTCTGATACCAACTGTTACGGACTAGTCTTCTAGACCACGTCGCGCACGGCCTTAGCTCCTCTTGCCACCTCTTGCGGCTAGCTAAGTCAGCCTCACTCCAAGAGAACGGTGGTGGGAATGCAACAAAAACTAGAACACAAGAGCACAAGAGAGTAAGAGAGAGCAAGAAAGCAAGAGAACTTGAATGCTATTCCAAACTTGGTGATTTACAAATGAGGGGGTCTCCTCCTTATATAGAGCCCCAAAGAATTTTCCTCCAAAAGTTGGAAGGATCTAGAATACGGCCTACTCTTGAATCTTCTATACACTTCCAATATGTACAAGTATCATGAAGTCTCTAGAACGTTCCCGAGAGATCATTCTAGACTTCTCTCCAACCTTTCCTCTAGAATTCACTAGAATCCTCCATGGGCTTAACCTCATCTGGTCATGATCGAGCCATCCGAGCGAGTTCGTGACAATGCGCTCATAACTATTGAGTATATTTTTGAAGTTGTATCAAGCAAAAAAAGAAACATTCCACTCTAAATGCATTTCAAGATCACGACAAAATGGGCGCTGATATTTGTACATCATAAACGGTTATTCACACATCATTCTTCTTAATAAAATTCTTCTTTTTTAAACTCTAAAATCTGATACTTGTACACCATTTTCAGCCCACATCTCACGCATTTCTCTTCGAACTGCGTCTTATACGTGCATTTTCATGAAAAGTGTTTAACATGAAAGTTGTCTATCTTGACGAGATCTACAACTTTCATGTTGAACATTTTTTAATTTGAAGCAGTTTAGACCCGTGATTTGGCCCCAGAAAAAAGTCACGCCGAACATATGTACGAACGCTCGGGATCGGCGTGACTTTTTTTGGGTGCAAAATTGAGGGCTTAAACAGCTTCAAATTAGAAAGTATTCAACATGAAAGTTGTAGATCTCGACGATACCTACAACTTTCATGTTGAACACTTTTTGATTTGAAATAGGTTAGACCCCCGATTTGGGCCCCGAAAAAGTCACGCCGAAAATCTTTACAGACGACTCGTTCCGAGCGTGTTTTTTGTGGGCCCAAATTAGAGGCCTAAACGGCTTCAAATCAATAATTGGTCAACATGAAAGTTGTAGATCACATCAAGATCTACAACTTTCATGTTGATCACTATTTCAAATGAGAAGCATTTGGAGCACAAAATTCAAAAATGTAAAAATTGCAAAAAAATAAAATTGGTTTGCTAGTTTTATCGAGCCGGATAGCATCGAGCATATTTGATTGATGGTCGATTTGCTCCCTCGACTTGTCCATTGTCTTTCTGAAAAGAACCATGCATTCCCGGAATTGAGCATCTAAACGCTCGAGGACCTCCTTATATATTACAAATTGGGGTACAAATAGTCTATCGGGGTATAAATATAATTTTAAGGTGTACAAATATCTATGAGTTATAAATAATCATTTAAGGTGTACAAATATCAGCACCCCGACAAAATACATAATTTTGCAATTTAATGTCCAAGCTCTCAATATGTTGCTACCGCTAAAAGTTTTATGCAATTTATTCATGTACATGCTCCGTTCCGCACGGTGGTGGCGCGGTGCCGATCGTACATGCATGGGTTAAACAGTCATTCAGTAAGGATCACCTAAAAACATCATCCGTTGGAACATAAAAGTGAATGAAGTTTCTTAAATGAGTGTTAACCAATGACAATTTAACCCTCATGTTCTGACTGCCACCACCGTGTCAAACACAGCCTAAGTATGTTTCAAGAAAATAAATTAATCTTAATATTACATTTTTAATCTTGATCATTTTGTGTGTACATTAATATTGAAGATATCATTTTGTGTGAGAGCGGTGAGAATGAGAGCAGTGGGAGACTGAGAAAGTTGGGCCAAATTTGATACTTTGAGTGGTGGGGGGTGAGAACAGGATTTTACCAAAATTTTAAAAACCGGACCGGCCGGTCGGACCGGTCGAACCGGGGGCACAGCCGGTCCGGTCCAGATAAGCAAACCGGACCCTCCACGGACCGCTCAAGAACAGCGGAACCGGGCGGGCGGACCGGTGGGCCGGGAACCGAGCGAGGTTTCACAAAACCGGGCAGGCCAAAGCCCACTTTTAAATTGCAGAAAAAAATGTTGGTGGGGGATTTCAAACCCCCACCAAGACCTAAGTATGTTAAGAGCAAACCACCTGACAATTTGGTTATTATTATTTTATTTTATAATATATTATATACATATAAATACTTACGTATATATAAAATAAACATATATAATTAATATACATATCTATATAAATATTAATTACATATTTTTTTAGATATATTAATATATTAACATATTAAATTATCTTTTAAAAATTAAAGATTAACACGACGATTACGGTCATCAACGTGGTGGTTATGAACCGTCGCTCTTGAACTTCCGACTTTATATAAGAAACTTCGTACACTTATATGTATATATATATATATATATACATATATATATATATACATATACATATATATATATATATATACATATATATATATACATATACATATACATATATATATATACATATACATATATATATATATATATATATATATACATATATATATATATATCTATGTAACGGTTCGACCCCGGTTGGACCGGTTCGACCCCGATTGGACCGGTTCAACCTTGAACTTTTCCCTCCGTCGGTTCGATGTTCGGTCCGGTTTTCAAAACCTTGGTGTTTTCCACCCAATCGAGATAGAGCAAAAAATTTCAGACAAACAAATTCATATGGCTCCGTTTGGTATGACGGAGGTGGTAACGAACACAGTGGTTTTAAACCGTTATCCGTGAACGCTCGGCCTCATCCACGGATGAACTCATCAATTTTTATGGTGAAAACTAATTTTCTTTTTGAAAATCTCCTAATTGTAGATCTCGTTACAACTTTCGTGTTGAGCACTTTTCCCAAAATTACACGTAGAAGTCATAGTTTGAAAAGGCGCAAAAATTAGAAGATTTTAAGATAGGACTAGCCAATAACAAATTGTTGTTAACCATCTCCTTCCTAAATTTTGTTGTTATTTAGTAATTATCTTGTAGCGTCCCCGCCGTTCTAGGATTCTCAATCCGCATGCCCTCCCTTCTTCTGTTATTTCTCCTCCTCCCTTTTTTTAGCAAAAACTTCTTCCCCAAATTTCTCTTTACTAAATTTCGTCTTCTCGTTTCGAGCTCCAGAATGGAGAAACGAGAGGACGAAGGTAGATGAGGACGCAGGCAGGCATCTCATCAGGGAGATCAGGATAGAGAACAGAAAGAAAAAAAAGTGAGATCCAGAATCGCGGGACGACCCCTCATTCCTAAAATTAATCCCGCTGTGAGAAGATGAGATTTGATCCGATGCCGGCGATCCCCGGAGGTTTTCAGATCTACATTGCGCAGACGCGAGGGTTCTGATCTTTATTGGAGGAGCGACAATCAATACCTCCGCGGCTTGCTTTTTTACTTTTTCCTTGATTCGTGTTTCTTGCTCGAGGATTCGGCACAAGCTTAATTTCTCTATTCGAATGAGGCGATCTAGGGTTTGAGGTTTTGATAGGAATGCCCTTCTTCTCCGATTAGGCTTGATGCATCTGCATATTCGATCCCCAAGCTCGGCTATACATTTCGAGAAATCGGTGAGTGCTGGTTGCTCTTATGGGCTGCATTTGTTCAAAGGGAATTGAAACGGACGAGATTGTCGATGATATAAAGAAGGGCTCCGGCAGATCCCTGTCTCGGCTGGTGACTCCATTGAAGAAGGAGAATGCGGCTGTGCTGTACGATGTCGAGGGCGGTAGGGGTGGAGCGAGGCCTGGGGCAAAATCTCAAGACATTGCTGTGCAGCAGCCGGTGAGGGGGGAGAAGAAGGGCGCATTGGCTTCTGTTAGTAGGAATCAGAAGGGTGTAATTGGGCATCAAAGGAGGGCTACAGTTGATGTTAGGGTTATTGCCGTGGAGAATCATGATCTGAAGAAGGCTGATGTCGGCTCCAGGTCTGGGATTTTCGATGTGCCCGTTAATGGATTCTCCGGCGAGCATGTGGCTGCGGGTTGGCCGGCGTGGCTTACCAATGTTGCGGCGGAGGCGGTGAATGGATGGCTTCCGCGGAGAGCGGATTCATTCGAGAAACTAGACAAGGTCTGTTTGTTTTTTTGTTATCTAAACGACATTTGCCTATATTTATATGCTTGATTCAGTGTTTGTGAGTGCTACTTGGCGCGGTGTTTTCGCTCGGATGAGTTTGTTTGACAGTGGTTGTGACCGTCATCGAGAAAAAAAACTGAATTTGAGCGTAAAAGTGGATGGAGTTTCTTAGGTGCGGTCGAGCATTCGTGAATGACAGTTCATAACTACCGCATTCACGAATGCTACTGTTGTGTGCCACACACATGCCCTATGAGAAAACCTACTAATATGTAGATATGATGCAGAAGCAAATAACAGGAGTTTATTTTGTATAGCCTGCAGGATTTTATTTTGTATGGTTAGTAATAAGAGTAGAGAGGTGGAGATTTAGATCTTAAAACACAATGCGGTTGTGCTATGAGAAAGGAATTTTTTTCCTGTCGGGGGACCACTAAAATACATGTATTTCGTGAGGCCCATAGGTGTCAGTGGTGCACAGTGAACCTGTGCATAGCAGGCCCCACGAAATGCTTGGATTTCATTGGTCCAAAAATCGCTCATGTGAAAAAGAGTGAGTTTGGGCTATGGGATGGGTACATAATAGTGGAGAGGTTTGGAAATTTTCGTCATTTTCGATGTTGGAGGAGCTGTGGGTGGAAAGGGTGTTTTTTCTTTATAGAATAGTATAGATTTCACTTGGGATCCATTCGTTTGAACGAAGTTAAAATCTTGTAATTAGAATTAGAGATCATTTTCATTGGAATTAAACCTCCAATTTCAATTCATTAGCCTCAATTTCGTCCAACCGAACAGATCCTTAATGTTTAAGTTATAGATGTTACTAAATCAAAAAATCAATGATATCTAAATGAGTATGTGATTGTGTTTTTTTCGTCCTAACATTGAATTGAACATGTTATTCTTCAATTTTTTCTGTTAATTTTGATACACCGCTCTCACTCATATTGGCTCTGTTTGTTTCGGTGTATTCTTCATTGGCGGTTGGGGGAAAATATCAACAATGAAAAAACCTGTTTGATATATCTTCATTATCTATTCTCAACGCTTCAAAACGTCATTTTTGACTTTCAACGCCAAAGCTACCCAGGACCTTCATACCCACCGCTCTTGTTCCCAATGCTCCAAAACTCCATCGCCGAAACAAACGGAGCCATTGTCTTGAGACCAACTATTTAGCTTATCCTAATAATATCATTGATTTTCTGCTCGCTGTAGATTGGACAAGGAACATATAGCAGCGTGTACAAGGCCCGAGACCTTGAAACTGGTAAAATTGTCGCACTCAAGAAAGTGAGGTTCGTTAATATGGATCCTGAAAGTGTGCGTTTCATGGCAAGGGAAATTCATATTCTGCGGAGACTCGATCATCAAAATGTTTTGCGGCTTGAAGGAATTGTTACATCGAGAATGTCATGCAACTTGTATCTTGTGTTTGAATATATGGATCATGACCTTGCTGGACTTTCTGCAACACCTGGCGTCAAGTTCACCGAGCCGCAGGTATTTACTAACTATTTTTACCTTTCTTGGAAAATCATATGAATGTTTTTATAATTTAGGGGTTGTTTTTGCTAGGAAGTACAGATACTTCAACGGTCTTACGTATCGTATCTGAAACATTTCGTTGTTAGGGAACTCATCACCGAAACTCTTGGAAACTTTTTTAAAAAGAAATTTAAATTTAAAAGTCCCGAATGCACTTGAATGCTCCTGGATACGATTGAGTGTGCTCAAAGATTATGTATTGTAATGATACGGACTACGGAAAAAGTCGTGTGAAAGAAAAAATGTTGATGAAAAGTGTTTGGAGGCAATCAATTGCTTACGTCTCTATCCATGAATCTCATATATAAATATATGATTGTGAGATGTAATGACCGAAAAATGAAGATACGGAGATACGGATGTCCTACATGTCTTAGTGATAATTTTTACTTATATTTAAATAAATAAAAAGTAAAAAAATGTATCAAATACATTTTGCTACATTATGGTACCTTTTACTGTATTTTAATTTTAGCGAAATTGCATATGTTTCCAGGTTAAGTGTTTTATGCAGCAGCTACTTCGTGGTCTCGAACACTGTCACAGCCGAGGAGTTTTACATCGTGACATCAAGGGATCTAACCTTTTGGTTGACGACAATGGAATCCTTAAAATAGCAGACTTTGGCTTATCTACGACTTTCAATCCTGACCAGAAGCAGTCTTTAACAAGCCGAGTTGTAACATTATGGTACAGACCTCCCGAGCTTTTACTCGGTGCTACTGAATATGGTGTTGCTGTTGATTTATGGAGCGCTGGTTGCATCCTTGCAGAATTGCTTGTTGGAAAACCTATCATGCCAGGAAGAACAGAGGTATGCTCCCTTTCTGTCTAATTATTTGATATGCAAGTTCTTGGTGGATAAAAATACCTCTTTTAAAATTTGTGTATCTGGATGATTTCAATGAGATGAAATTTCGATTTATAATTATGGATTGCATGGAGCCCATAAAGTGATTGTATAAATCTATGATCGATTTGATTGAAATTGTTAAGGAACCAGGAAGTTTTTGTTTAAAAAGCTTCAACCTTTGGGTTCAAAAGAGGTTGGACCGTTAGTGTATGTCAGTTAAAACTTTGGTCTCCTTCTAATTTACCTACTTAACAAGTGATTTCAGAGTTGATGGTTCGACTAGGATGAGTGGTTCATCATTTTTCTGTCCCTTGGTTTTTCTGTTTCTTGTGCTATGTTTGATCCAGGTTTAGGTGCAGATGATACCAGTGGCGGATCCAAAAAATTATAATTGGGGGTGCACAAAAAAATTTCTAAACACAATAGTACATAAAATGTTACGTTGGGTGGGGGTGAGTAGGCGGGCCGCGAGTTGAAAATTAATTTAGGGGGTGCACATAGCTGAAACCGATCTGCAAATAGCCAAATTTGATTTACGAATAACCAACTTTTGGTCTGCTTATAACAAATCGCAAAAAAGGAGTGTCAGTGTCCATTTGGCCCCCCTCTGAATCCTCCCTTGGATGATACTCATGTACCTCCATGCATTTCAGTGGGACCTTGGTAATTGACACTTGTTGCTGAAAATTTTTTGATTAGTTGGGATTGTGGAGAACTCTCCCGTGCGGGAGGATTGCTAAGGTAAATAAGATGGTTATATAGGTTATAATATGTTAAGTGTAGGAATACCAATTAGATGCCTCTCTCCCATAAGATTAAACTTTTGGGTTGAAAATAGATTTGGCCACTTGCCTCGGACCCAACTTTAGCGCCCTTTAATGCTCGATCTTTAATAGAAATGAATTTTCTTTTCCATTCGGCGTGGTGCTGCCCAGCCTTGAGCTGTGGTTGCTTTACTCCTTCAAGCGTTCTTAAGATTGAACTAATGTTTTGGTTGGCGATGTCAATTCCATAGGTTGAGCAACTACATAAAATCTTCAAACTTTGTGGATCTCCACGAGAAGACTACTGGAAGAAAGCGAAGTTGTCGCAATCAACTATTTTCAAACCTCAACGCCAATATCCTCGGCGTATTTCAGAGACATTCAGGGATTTCCCTCCTTCTACTTTGGCTCTTCTGGATACCCTCCTTGCAATTCAGCCCGAGGATCGTGGAACAACATCTTTAGCTCTTCAAAGCGAAGTAAGTTTTTTGAAATATGGTTTGTTCTTTCCTTTAGTGCGTATATGTAGCTCTTCGCAATTGTAATGTGCTGTGGTTTTGTAACTTTTATAGATTCATTTTGAAACCTTGCTTTTTTTGGAAGATAACCTAATCACTTGTGCATATCTTGACTTAAACCTTGACTTTTTTTTGGTTGCATATATTGTTGTTTGATGCCGTGAGTTCTATTGTCGTGTTCCTCTTTAACTTCATTTTATTGATAATACAAAATTTTATGGTGCCTGAGAGAATGTCAGCAAAACACCTCATATTTTTGGTTTCTGTGTCTGACTGTCAAGCTCGTGGTTTCAAAATATGTCCTGCCTAATGTGGCTTGAACCAGATTGACTTCTCGACTAATTCACAGCACTGCCGGTCCAACCACAGTGTTGTGAATTAAACCTTCCGTTTTTTCTAGGGAATGGTAGTTGGGTCATATATTTTTGCTCCTCATATTAGCAAATTTTAAAAATTTATCACTAATATGACTGCTTTCCTTTTCAGTTTTTCTCAACCAGGCCTTTGGCGTGCAGTCCTTCTAGCTTGCCTAAATATCCTCCAAGCAAGGAATACGATGTTAAACTCCGAGACGAGGAAGCAAGGAGGTACTTCTTTTAAATACCTAGAAATATCTTTTTTTTTTCAATTTGGTACCTCGCTCGGCTCTCCTGCAACACACTCTTTGGGTTCAGGCAAAGAGCTGCTCTTAAGGGGAAGCCATCGGAGTCTGGAAGGAGAGGCGCGGTCGACTCTAAATCCATGAAAGGGCAAGAATCCAATGAAGACGTTAAGGTGACTAGAGAATCCCCAACTGTTCCTGATATGCTATTGTTTTCTATGATTACCATGAAATGGAGAAGGATTTTATTTCACACATATTCCTTTACAGTCATTATTTCTCATAAATTCATCAATTGGTGCAGAATTGGCATGACCAAACGAAACCCAAAAGCACGAGTGAGAAGTACATCCCTTCGGAAGAAGTTGGTTCAGGGTTCCCCATAGATCCTCCCAGAGGTGCTCCAAATGGCTTCTCTGTTTCGAACACGTCGTTGCATCTCAGTGCATTTGGGAAGAAGGATGGCATCAGGATGAGCAGCCATGCATCGAGTACCATCGGGGCAGCGAATGGGCCGCAGCTACGTTCCCAGAGATCGTATATGCCTCAGAGCGGAGGCGGCATGGACTTTGCGAATACGAGAAGCAGCATGAGTTCCAGATATAATAGGCTTGATGTTGCTGAGCCCTCCGTCAAGCAGGAGCAGCAGGTTCTAGATAGACCTTCCTCTAGCCACAAGGGAGATGATAGGAGTGGAGCAAAGGAGGCTGTCATAGTAAGTTCATGTCTTCAGATTCTCTAGTGATTCTCTACTACTTTTTTAGTTTTTTGATGAAAATTGTTCATTGCTAGCCGCAGACACAGTTTTCTTCATAAACTTTTAATTAATACAAAAAAAAATATCAAATCACTGATGTCAGTAGTTCATATGATAGTTGTCACTATCATGTACTGAAAATTGTAAGATTAAACACCAAAAATAAAGATACAAATGTTGAGACATGCTCAACCCGAACTCTTGAGGGTTTGGATCCCTCTGATAGTCTCTCTCACCTAGGAGAGCCTAACTCTCACAATGCCTTTTCAAGATAAAAATAAATAGAGACACTACCACTCTCTTATATAGATGAGTGTGGCATACAATTTACGATAATGCTCCCTTAAGGCTAAGGCTGCACAAGAAGAGGGAGATGCGATGCATGTCCAAGAGATTGAATTTGCATCATCGTGTACAAAAAACATGAAAAGTTTAACATCGCTCTTATCATTTTTAATGAATTCAGGATAAACAAAAGACAAGTTTATAGGGATTTGATAGAAATTATTTCATCAAGTATGCTTAATTATTATTATCTTCAATTACTCTGTGTTTGCTCATCTGCTTTACTATTTGCAACGGCAGGGTTACGGCGGCAAAAACAAAAGAATCCACTACTCGGGGCCGTTAATGCCGCCCGGCGGTAACATAGAAGAACTGCTCAAAGAGCATGAGAGGCAAATCCAGCAGGCCGTGCGGAAAGCTCGTCTGGACAAGGTCAAGACCAAGAAAAATTTCTAACAGGAGACTATCTTACCCTTTCAACCAGGAACTGGTTTATGATCGAAAACTCCGCCGAGGAAGATTTAGTTTGCGTATACGATGATCGTGAGATTGTCTCAACCAATGTAAAATCACATTATAAGTGAAAAATTCACCAGCACCAATACAGCTGCATCACAGAGCCAAAATTCTTCCCCTTTTTTTTAGTTTAACATGTCTTATAAAATTTGTGAGATTCTTCTGAGGTAGCTTCTGGTTTACTCAAGTCAATATCTTTTGTCACATGCATAGGTGGAGTTATACTGTTTGTAAAAAAAAAAACTAATTCACACTGCCTGTTTAATTTGTTTGATAAGCTCTGTTATATCATTTTGAAGTGTACTTCTTTTGCCGCTGATTTAAATTTATTAAAAACTCTGAGAATGAAAATAAAAAATAATTTCAACTCAAATCGTACGTGCGTAAAGCGATAGATTATCCGTGCTCTAAATTACTTTAGGTAACCACATATATCGTTGGTAGTATATTGATAAAATGATATTGAGATCGTATTTTTCCGTGGTTCGCTATTATATAACTTAGCTTACGTATCTCTTGTTATCTCAATGAATATTAATTTATGAAAAAGATGATTTAGGCTACGTTTGGCACGGTAGTGATGGTGGTGAATATGTGGGTTAAATTGTCATTTGTTAACACACATCTAGCCCCCATTTTCACGACCACTACCACCGTGCCAAACTGCGCCTCAATGAATATAAAGTAAAATGTTAATATATAAATAATTTATATATAATATGTAGGTTCATTTATAAGTAAATCATTATACAGCTATGAGAATATTGGGGGGTTCAATTCTTCTTAAAATTCTTTAAGATAGAAATGCGTGAATATATTTCTAAATAGTGAGGGTTGCACATTATTCTTCTTGGGCACTATTAGTAGTCCAATTATTCATTAAGTCACTTAAAATAAATAAACTAAATAGTTTAATTTTTTTGGGTGCCAGAATTTTGGGTGTGCAACATCCCATAAGATACCTGCACGAATAGTATTTTTGGGCTAAAATACAATCATTTTAAAGATTACGATCATTTTAAGATCTCATATTTGTTTTGGAGAAAAAAAAGTAAAGTTACCGTTGCAATATACGACTATCATTCTTCAAAAAAATACAGTTCTAATTTACAATATTAAAAAAAATTAACTAGTTTACAACTGTAACTTTTTCAAAAATTAGTCCTAATTTACTGTAGAAAATCATTTAACAGTCATTACAACTATAAATTTGCCTACCAAAAAATTCCCGCACTACACTATGGTAGGTTGCAAGTACCTACATTTTTTGCCTTTAATTCACTCCTGCATGAATTGGATTTTTAAAGCAGCTTTAACTCCACACGTGAAAATCAAGATTTTGCAAACTGTTTTCTATTGCCAGTGAGGAGTGAAATAAAATAAAACTTGTATTACAAAAATATTGATGTTATAAAAATACAAATATTTCAATGTACCTTCGAAATCGTGGTTACTGGTTGAGCAAAAGGAGGAATTTTTGATTTCGGACTCTGTTTCCGAATCTGTGTTCGAGATTGAAGAGGAACCACCAGATTCGAGGAAAGTGCAAATAGATTTTTGCGTGAGAATTTGAGGTGACCAAGTGACTTGATAGGAGTGATCCCGATTCTTCTCTCAACTGAATAACTTCCGAGCAAAAGAGACCCCATATGTTTTGTCAAACCCTCGGACGAGCCAAAATGCATCGGCTCCCCGCAATTCTAGGGTTCTCAATCGCTTCTTCTGTTGTTTTTCATCCTACCTCTTTTGCGATAAGGCTTTGATTAGATCGTAAAGCTAGGGAATAGATGAAAACAGGAGGTTGATAGAACAACTATCACAGTTAATTTTCACTCAAAACCTGAAGCTTCAGCCCAGCTCTATCAAATACACCCACTTCTGATGCTTCAATAACCATTACATAACAGATACACATTCCCAACACCACACAAGTTCATTTTCGGGTTCGGGTTAAGAAAAAACCGTTACAACGCGGCCGACGAAATGAAAAATCATCAAAAAAGTAGAAGGAAAATACCGCCTGACTCGAATCCTACCTCCCGTCGGCCGACGTGAATGACTCGGCGAAGCCAGCAGGTCTCGTGGGTATGCTGTGCTGCGTGTTGCTGAGGGTGGCGAGGAACGACGACGTCGCACTGTCTCCGTCCTCGAACGCCTGCCACTTCTTGAGCGCCTGGGGCAGGGTCATGTCGAGGTCGATGCCGTAGCTGTCGTCCGAGTCAGGATCCGACGGCTTCCACAGCTCCGAGAGGGAGGAGATGACGTTGACGGCGTGCCCCATGTCCGGCCGCTGGTGGGGCTCGCGGGCGCAGCAGTAGCCGGCAAGCTGGGCGACGGTGCCAATGCTGGTGAGGGTTTCCTCTTCAAGACTGATGACAGGGTCTATGGCCTTGTGGAAGAGCTCCTTGCTGAGCTGAATGCGGCGAAACCACGTGACTAGGTGCGCGCTTTCCTCCGGTTGGCTCTCATCGAGGGCCTTCCGCCCGGTGATCAGCTCCATCAGTATCACGCCAAAGCTGAAGACGTCGGACTTTGTCGTGACGCGCCCTGTCACTGTACAAAAATTTGATAAAAGATTAGCCATTTTTTTGAGTATGATCAGTTCAGGTTTCTACAGTATGATTATGGCTGAAAGTTTACTTTTCATGAAATATTACAGACTGGAGCAATCATTTTGTAGCCTTATGTGCACAACATCGTCCCAGTATCTTGACTATCTTCCAGGCTTTTAAGAGGAAAAACAAAATGCTAATAATGTTTAGGTTTCTAAGGATAGTCCAAAGGCAATTCCCAGGGGATGCACTAATGTTACAAATATAGAAACTTGCTCAGCTCTTATTACTTGTAAAGATGATTTTAAAATGTCTCAACATCCATCTGCCAAATAATATACAAAAAGGAAGGAAGATGGAGTGGGGCTATTTGATGCCTTCTTTGCGAGTTTGTTCCTTCGTTATTAAAGACGTAAGACGCACCAAAGAGAAAAGAGGTCTTGGAGCCTAGGCACGAGGTTGAAGGAGCGGGACCGTGCCTGACAAAAGCAAGGCGCAACCACATTCATTTTAAATAATTAGTATCAAACATCATTTCATCTCCTCGATCAATTCTTCATTTATTCAATTAATTAATCATTGATCACTATTGTTTATATCTTTTAAAAAATAGAATTAATGTGGCCAATGTTGGTTTGAGAGTGCATTTTGTTCTTTTTGGGTTTGCCCTATTTTCCCCTATAAATTTGAGGGGTTAGTGTTCTTATTTTATGTGGAATGTCGAGTTGTAATATTGTATTAGCCTCTCTTTTTCTCCCCCACCGGTAATAGTAAATAGCCCCTCCCTGTGAACATAGGCATTTCTCGCCGAACCACGTAAATCGCATCGTTTTATTTTTGTGATTTAGTTTTTTCACATCATTCACACAATAAGTGTTATCAGAGCTAGGATGTTTCAGTGCGATTTTTTTTTGAAGGCAGCTGTACTCGATTTGAGGTGCAACAGAAAAAAAAAAAAAAACTTTTAGTTTTTTGCTTTCCAATCTCCATTGACAAGTGGTTTTAGAGGCTCGATGTTGGAGTCGTGATCTGCAAGAGGTAACAATTTTTTGTTTTGTTTTAGATTAACTAAAAAAAATTATTGTGTTTTTTGTTACCTGTATTGTTTTTATTTGAATCAACCGAAAACAATGGGAGACTCCGGGGCGATAGAATCAACTATCCATCATACGGGTTCACATCCGGTGAAAATTGATATTATAAATTTGATGGAAAGAGTAACTTTGGCATGTGGCGATGCAATGTGATGGATGCGCCATGCTCTCTAAATTTGTAGGACGTTTTTGATGATGATGAATGTCCTGATGAGATGACTGAGAAAGCTCGGTCAAAGATAAATCGGAGCGCTTGCGGGTTGATCAGAAATTGTCTGACTCGGGAAATAAAATACGAGGTTATGTTAGAGACGGTCTGCGGGAAATCTTTGGAAGACACTAGAGAACAAGTATATCACGAAGAGCGTAGAGAATCGTCTCTATATAAAACGCTGATTGTACCAGTTTCAGATGAGACGTGGAATCTCAATTGATGAGCATTGGAATGAGTTTACGAAACTATTGACAGATCTGTTGAATTTGGACGAGAATGTTGGCGATGAAGACAAGACGATCATTCAATTGAATTCACTTCCAAATGAGTATAAGAACTTCACTATGTCTTTCATTCATGGTAAGGAGTTCTTAAAGTACAGTGAGGTGTCTACAACGTTGTGAATCACGAGTTCCGTCGAAGGGATAAAGAGTCATCAAAGGCGTAGTCGGCCGAAGCACTTGTGTCTCATCAGGACAGATCTGATAAAAAAAGAACTTGAATAAGAAAAATAATAACGGCACTCAGCAGCGTGACAATTCACGTATGCGGTCTTGGGCGCAATCAGTTCGCATTCTGTTTAAAGACGAATCACTGAAAGAAGAATTGTCATAAGTTAAAAGAGAAAAACAAGGGAGGTTCCTCAAAGGCAAAGTCTCATATTATTCAGGAGATTACTAGTGGTGGTGAGTCTGATGTTTCTCTCCATGTCATTCCTCGGTGTTTATTTAATGATGATTCATATTGGATTCTGGACACGAGTGTTAATTATCATATTTGTCTCAATCGGAGTGCTTTTGTACTTACAAGTTTCTGAATATTGATGTTGTTACTATGAGCAACGATCGGGCTTGTCATACTATTGGTAATGGGAATGTTCTGGTTCAAATGCATGATGGAGCAATGAGAGAGTTGACAGAAGTCAGACATGTTCCAGACTATGTTATTAAAAGCGCGCCTCAGGCGTGCCTAAGGCTCTAGGCTCATCAGGCTCAGAGGTTTTCGCTTATGTGCGCCTTATTTGCGTCTTTAGAATATAAAAGGCGGGTCTGGGTGAGATTTTTGTTGTAATTTTTTTTTCAAAAATCAAGAAAAAAAATAATGTAAGAAACCAATAATTTTTATTGATTTAGTATTTGTGAAAGATAATTGTGCGTTGAAACTTAGATATGATGCAAGTGATTACATTGATTCTATTTTTTTAAGAAATATAAATGATAGTAATGAATGATTAATTAGTAGACTAGATGAAGAATTTGATCGAGAAGCTGAAACAATGTTTGATGTTGATTATTTAAAATGGATGTGATTGCGTCTTGCCTTCGCCAGGCGCGCATCTGCGCCTTGAGCCTTGCGCCTAGGCTCCAAGTCTCATTTGCGCCTTGGAGCGCCTTGCGCCTTTAATAACCAAGGTTCCAGATATCAGGAAGAACTTGTTGTCTATTGGGGCTTTAGAAGCAAAGGTCTACAAGGTAGTGATTGAGGAAGAAATTCTGAAGATCAATTGCAGAGTATTGGTTTTCATGAGAGAAGTTTGACACCGCAATCTATATTATCTTCAGAGGAGTACAGTTATTAGGACTGCGGTCATTGTTGATGATTCTTTGGATGTCACTACTTTATGTCATATGAGATTAACTCATGTTGGAGAGGCTTCCCTCCAAGTTTTATCAAGACAATGATTGATTAAGGAAGCAAAAAGCTGCGAGTTGGATTTCTGTGAGCATTGTGTGTTTGACAAGAAGATGTTGGAGTATGCGTTCCACACTTCCTATTTTGAAAATAACAAATCCTGAATGTACTTGATCATAGTGTGTTTATGATGCGCAGATATAACAAAAAAATACGGTGGTATCGCGATGGAATTGGATTGGTGGCAAGCTGTAGTTTTTCAAAGAAGGATATATCGCTAGCGATAGCTCATTATCACCAGGCGATAGCGTGATGACGTCAGCATGACGATGGTCATGGCCCACACGTTTTGGACACGGCGCACATCTTTCTGTGATATTGCCATGCGATATTGATATCGTCGCGCGATAGCCCCACGTCCGTACACGATCTCCATCTTTCTGGCGCGGTTATTGCAGAGTGGGACACGTGCCAACAGGAGGAGATATCGCAGGCGATATCTACCTATCGCAGGGCGATAGCTCAATTTCTATGTAATGGCTGGATTTCGTGAAATTTCTGTTACACACCACCTGGAGCCTTCATTCTCGTGCATTTCCAGCCAGTTAACTCCGAAAAACTGAAAAACTTTAAGTACTCAAGAAAGTTCAAGGGCGAAGAAGAGACCGTTCGTGTACTTCAACTCTGGAGATATTCACAAGGCTTCACCGTCTTCTTCAGCGCCCAAGACCAGAAGGAGTTTTTAATTTCAGATTTAATTTTTGTATTCTTTTCATTATTCTTTCTAAACGGTAGAGAATTTGCCGCACTGTGAGTGGCGACTAGGCCCTTTTACGATTTAGGGGGAATTCGTTGTCTTGTGTGCAGTGACTAGGTCGTGGAGAGATCTAGGAAAGGCTAGAGGTTTTATCTAGGGAGAGATAGACAATAGCCGGTCGGTCCTTGGGAGAAGGACCGATGAATTCATAAAAGAAGATTGTCATTCGTCGCCTCGATTTCAAGCTTTATTGAAATCATTGTTAATGTTCTTCATCACTTGTGTAATAAGAATATCGTTTCATTTATTTTTAAATTTTTAAGTATTTGTTTCATACTTCTGGTTGTGAGAAAATTTAATTAAGTCACTTCATCATTTTGCCTAAGTTCTAATCTTATTATAGAAATTTAAATAGCCCTTATTCACCCCCCCTGTAAGGGCGCCTCACGATCCAACAGAAGACATGAGTATCTTTTGGTACTGTCGTACACAGTACAAATGGTATTTTAGATTATGTTCACACAGATGTTTGGGGCCCGACAAAAATGATATCTTTTAGCGGACAATGATACTTTGTTTCCTTCATTGATGATTATTCCAGATATGTTTGGGTGTACACCATAAAACATGAGAGCGAAGTTCTGGAGATATTTATGATTGGAAAGAAGTGAATTGAGACTCAGATTGGCAAAAAGATTTGATGTATCAGATTAGACAATGGAGGTGAACAGACATCGAATGGGTTCTTGCAAGAGTGTCAGAGATTATGTATAGAGCATTACTTCACCGTCAGAGAGACCGCAGCAGAACAGGATGGCAGGGCACATGAACCGTACTTTGGTGGAGAAGGTTCGATGTATGTTGTCTAATGTTGGGATAGACAAGATTTTCTTGGCTGAAGCCCTTGACTATGCTTGTCACTTTGTGAATCGTCTGCCTTCTGCAGCTATTGGAAAGAAAATACCAAAGGAGATGTGGTCGGGGCATCCTACTAGAGATTATGTGCATATGAAAGTGTTTTGGTGTTCAGCTTATTATCACGTGAAGAATGATAAAATGAAACCATAGACAAAAAGGGTGATCTTCTTTGGCTTCAAGCATGGAGTCAAGGATTACAAATTGTATGATCAGACAAAGAGGAAGATTGACATTAGCAGGGATGTTACAATTAATAAGGCGAGTTTGTTCAGAAGGAGTTTGACGCGACTCTATTTGTTCCACTTATTCCCTGCATTCCTGATGAGGTATATGATAAGACTGCTGATGAGGTACCAGGTACTGATGATCAGGAGGTGGAGGACGTAGAGGCAGACAGTCATAGTCAGGATTTTATTGCCAGGAGCCGGATCAAGAGGCAGAATGTCCCAAAGCCAGCTTGGTTGAGGGACCACATTGCATTTGCACTTTCAGCATCTGAGGCTGAAGTCCCTTATCACTTAAGGAAAAATCATATAGACAGACTTACAGAGGTGCTTCCAGTCCAGAAGTTCACATACTGCAAAGGCTTGGTGAACGTTCGAGCTCAAAGTTGAGTACCTTGAAGGGCATATTTGAATAACTACGCATAGCTTGATCCCATGGGAGGGCGGTATGTAGAGAGCCACCTTGGCGCAGTCGATTTAGTGTTGATGTTTATTTTGTCATCTCATATTTGTTTAGTTTCAAATAAGAGATAAGGTGGAGATTGTTGGTTTGAGATGACATTTTAGTCTTTTTGGGTTTGCCCTAATTTCACCTATAATTATGAGGGGATAGGGTTCTTATTTTGTATGGAGTGTGGAGTTGTAATATTGTATTAGCCTCTATTTTTCTCTTCCATCGGAGATAGTGAATAGCCTCTCCCCATGGACGTAGGCATGTCTCGCTGAACCACGTAAATCGCACCGTGTTCTTTTATTTGTTACTGTGTGATTTCAGTTTTTTCGCATCGTTCGCACAATAGCACTTGCATCATATCTAAATCTCAATACACAATTATTTTTTACAAACAAAAAATCAATCAAAAATTATTGAGTTCTTACATTATTTTTTCTTTGTTTTTGAAAAAAAATATAATAAAAAAAACTCACTCATGCGAGCATTTTATGTTCTAAAGGCACAAATAAGGCGTACGAAGGCGCAAACCTTTGAGCCTAATGAGCCTCGAACCTTAGGAGCACCTGAGGCATGTCTGTAACAAAATTACGAGTTTGTCCATGATTAATACAGTGATTGTTATAGGCTATATGAATTGTTATTCCTTATGTTTACTTCTTTGGTTTTTTTCATTATTGTTTTACCAGATTGGTGATGAGACATTTATCATAGCAGGCCTCATTGCAATGCAGCATCTGAAGTCAATAGTCATTTTTGATTATGACGCAGCACCGGGGATCGACCTCGTGATTGGCCTCGTTAGCTTTCGTGGATCGAGTATTTCTACAACACCGCTTACCATACAATGGTCAACACCACCCCAGCCCGTATTATTTACGGTCGGTAACCGCCCCGCCATTTGTCTTATACGGGAGGTTCGACCAGGGTGGACGTCGTAGACCGAGAATTGCAGTATGGGGATGCATTCCTATTGGCCGCCCGAAACTGCCTTCTACAAGCCCAGCAACGCATGGAAGTCGCTTACAACCACAGCACGGTTAGGGGTGCAAGCGGTTAGGTTTTGGTCGGTTTGTACCCAAACCGAAAAAGTTCCGTTATTTTTTTCTTCAAACCAAACCTAATCGGATCGGTTCGATTCAATAGTCAGGGCAGTTTGGGGGCAGTTTTTCGAGTCAGTTTTTGGTTTTAATTCCCCTTAATTATAAGTTATTTTATATAGATGAATACTAAATCAAACTTAAACCAATTGTGTTTCAAAGATGAGGACTTGAAGTGGGTATTGAAGGACATTATAGTAAAGTGGTTATCCCAATCTAGATTCATTGTTCATGATCCAAAACCTCTCTAAAAATCTCTATCTAAAGCAAATTTGCTTTGTCTACAAGAAGGTATTCTCATTAAATCACATCCTATTAGATTTACACCTATTATTGAAATAATATATTTCATTCAATTTGTCTAAACATGTTGCATGGATGTCTTTGACTGCTTTGTTCAATTGCATGACATCACTTTGAAGGGAGTCTAAGATCATGCACATCTTATGTAGTGAACTTTCTAGAAACTGAAATCTGCGTTCAAGCTCTTCACTAACTTGACTTATCCAAAAGTTGAGTTAAGCGTTGATCAATTGCCCGGGATTACAATTTTACATGAAAACTATGAATATAAAAAAGGTTTAAAACCTCGATCCATTGATACAAAAAGTAAAATAGTTAATTCATTCATTATATATAAAGCTCAACAGACTTAATTTACTAGAATCTCTGAATTTTGTATAGGTCTAGGACTTGCATCTATTAACAGTAGTAGTGGCACAACTCCACCGTTTCATGACATTGTTTGATGTCCTTGATAGCTGTTGAGAATCATCTTTTGCGTCAATCAGTACAAATGCTATTTATATAAATATCGTAACCTTGCAAATCACTAAATAGTCTTTTCTCTCATTTTTAAACAAGAGCAAATAATATATAAAGCTATAAATGTTTAAAACTCATGTCATGTCAATCTCGGTTCGATTTTCTCGGTTTATTAAAATCGAAAACCGCACCAAACCGAAAGAGGGGCGGTTATCCAAAATGAAAAACTGCCCCTACACCGAACCGAACGGTTCGGTTTGAATTTTAGTTCGATTTTATTGGGTTTTGGTTTTTCATGCACACCCCTATTCACGGTGAGCTTACCCTTGCCATTGGAGATTGGGAATGGGTTTTGTGCGACCCTGATGCAGCGCCGCCACTAATTGATGATGACCCGGTTGCCGAGGCTGATGCAGGAGAGCTTTGGTTTTGTGCAGGATCAGATCAATAAAAAATAATCATAAACTCACATTCGATATAAGGATCAGCAACTGCCTTGCAGTTATCGCATTTCATCAAACGGATATTTCCCGGAGAATATTGTATGAACAATCTTCTAATCCTCCATCCACAGTGGGTGCACCGAAATCCAGCACCTTTCAACTTGCTCTCTTCGGTGGCGGCTGGCCGGATCTGCAGGGAGAAGGCGGCGGCGAAGTTGTTGCGGACTGCTGCGGCTGGGGAAGAAGGCGGTGGCTGCGGGAGCAGGGACGCCGGGCAAAGCCGGCGGCTGGGGGGTTTCCTGCGGGCGGCTGGAGGAAGCTGCGGGAGGCTACTGCGGCTGGAGGAGTCGGCGTCGATGGCTGCGGGAAGCTGCTGAGGCGCAGGCGTCGGGCTGCCCTGGTTCGCGTACCTGCGGGAGGAGGCAGCAGCGTGCGGCTGGCGGCGGCGATGGAGGGCCGGCGGCTGGAGGCGGAGGTGGAGGTACAAGCTCCTTGGAGTCGGCACCAAGGAGGAGCCACCGGAGTCGGCACCGGCGGGCGTGACCGACGATCGGGAGGAAGAAGAAGCCGGCGGCTGTTTTTTTCCTCCAAAAGATCGATCCCCCTTATGCAGCCCTAAGGCTCTTATTTATAATAAGCTAATTTAGGGCAGCAATATCAAGGGCCCAGATTCGCCGATGGGAAACGCTATCAAGATACCTGAAAATAAACATATAAAATAAAACTAACATATCATTTTGACTCGCGACGATGTTCCAGACGCAATCGCGAAGTCCGATCGGCCATACGATCAACTGGCGGGGCCCGTTCCCCATCATTCTCCCCATGTTGGAGAAGATTTGCCCTCAAATCTTTAGGGCTTCCAAGGAGGCTTCGCGGGTGGTCTGCGCTGTTTTCCACTGTCACATAACATCTGTCTAGCTGCACCGGCCTCAGACGCCGGTCTCACTGAGCTGCAAACAATATCAACACCGCCTTTGGGAGGCTTAGGCGGCGGCCCCGATCGCAGAATCAGAAAGTAACCTGGGTCCCCATCAACCTGATCAAACTGCAACAAATCATCACTAAGCCCTATCCAATCTGGACTCATATCCAAACCAACTGATTTGCCCTCAGCGGCATGATCGAACATCAGAAAAGGGTCCCTAGCCAAGCTGAGAAGTGGCTGATCACTCCACTGCGACAAATCCATAGAAGTGAGCAGACGGCGCGAAGGCTCATAGGGCGGTACTACCACCATCAGACTGGATGTCCTTCTGCGCTCAATCCACTGGCGGGCAAAACGCTGAACGATAATAGTAGCTCTCTGCACTGCCTGGTACCACTGTCTCTGTAAGAATCCTCGCATGCGTGACTGAAGCACGAGGACTGCTCTGGTCATCCTCTGGTAGGAACGGCACTGAATAAACCCTCGGATGTGAGACTGTATCAAGATTGCTGCTCTACGCCTTTGCCGCTCAAATAACGTCGCAGCATCTTCCTCACGCCACTTCTTCACATAACCTGCCCAGATGGCATTATCCTTTTTCTCTCTTTCCTTCCTCTCCTTCTCCCTAGCTTGCCCCTTTAATTTTTGCTCAATGTCATAACTCTCCCTTGGGGTAAAATGAGCATAGTAAGTGTCATGATGAAAATGAGAGTGGCGGTCGGAATGACGGGATGAAGGATATTTAGTGGGTGGAGGAGAATATGAGTCGTAGGCGGGTGAAGAGGTTCGCCTCGACTCATGAGAGGAATATGTAGTGGGGGAGGCATATGAGGATCTATGCGAATAACAACGCTCACGAGAGGAATGAACTTTGGAATAGCGGGGAGGTGGGGAAACATATGATTCATAATCGTCCGAATCGTCGGAATCGTAATAACAAGCAAGCGGCATGAGTGTATGCAAACGATTTTCGAGAAAAGGAGGATTGAAAAGTTTGAGAAAACTTTTCGACTCCCTCTGATACCAATTTGATGCAGGAGAGCTTTGGTTTTGTGCAGGATCAGATCAATAAAAAATAATCATAAACTCACATTCGATATAAGGATCAGCAACTGCCTTGCAGTTATCGCATTTCATCAAACGGATATTTCCCGGAGAATATTGTATGAACAATCTTCTAATCCTCCATCCACAGTGGGTGCACCGAAATCCAGCACCTTTCAACTTGCTCTCTTCGGTGGCGGCTGGCCGGATCTGCAGGGAGAAGGCGGCGGCGAAGTTGTTGCGGACTGCTGCGGCTGGGGAAGAAGGCGGTGGCTGCGGGAGCAGGGACGCCGGGCAAAGCCGGCGGCTGGGGGGTTTCCTGCGGGCGGCTGGAGGAAGCTGCGGGAGGCTACTGCGGCTGGAGGAGTCGGCGTCGATGGCTGCGGGAAGCTGCTGAGGCGCAGGCGTCGGGCTGCCCTGGTTCGCGTACCTGCGGGAGGAGGCAGCAGCGTGCGGCTGGCGGCGGCGATGGAGGGCCGGCGGCTGGAGGCGGAGGTGGAGGTACAAGCTCCTTGGAGTCGGCACCAAGGAGGAGCCACCGGAGTCGGCACCGGCGGGCGTGACCGACGATCGGGAGGAAGAAGAAGCCGGCGGCTGTTTTTTTCCTCCAAAAGATCGATCCCCCTTATGCAGCCCTAAGGCTCTTATTTATAATAAGCTAATTTAGGGCAGCAATATCAAGGGCCCAGATTCGCCGATGGGAAACGCTATCAAGATACCTGAAAATAAACATATAAAATAAAACTAACATATCATTTTGACTCGCGACGATGTTCCAGACGCAATCGCGAAGTCCGATCGGCCATACGATCAACTGGCGGGGCCCGTTCCCCATCATTCCCGAGGCGCTACGACATAAAGATCTGAGACGCCGTGATGACGCTGAAGGAAGTGCACGTTACAACCTCCGCTCGCGGCGTGCTAGAACCGCCATGAAGAATTAGCTTTAATTATCTTATTTCATGAACTCTATTTTATATTTTGGGAATATAAAATTATCCTATGTTTAAGTGATAATTTTATATTCATGGCATGCTTTTATTTTTTTAATTTGAACAATTTTATTTTTTGTGTGCACTTAGCCATTCGGATGGATGAGATTACATCTCCATCATGGAGGGTTAAGGCTTGTTGTAAACTCCTATTTAAGGAGGTGATTATGAGGGAATCAATTATTGAAAGTTGAAACCTAAAATTCCCTCTCCCTAGAGATTTCGGCCAAGAGGAGAGCCTCCTTGCCGCCCCCCCTGGTTGTGGTGTGAAGTCGCCGCCCCCCCTTGCTCCTTTATCCGTTTCGGTGTGACTCCGGCGCGGCTTCCTTCGGTGCGACTCCTTGGAAGAAGGTTGCAAACCCCTCGGTGTGACGCCGGCGGATCCGTGGAGAGAGTGATTCTCCCACCTTATCTTGTGTGAACTTTAATCCCGGTTGGGTAACCTCTTCCCCCTTGTGTGATTCATGCTTTAGTTTGTGGAGGTTTTTTCACGCATCGTTTTCTCCGTGGTTTTTAAATTCATCGCTTGCAAAATCTGAAATCGAATTTGTTGTTATTGAATCTCTTGTTATCTGAAACGGGTAGATCCGTCTCGGGAGCGCAACTTGCCCTAGCCTTGATTTGCTCTTCCGATCGGTGCACTTTATGTGCCAACAAGGGAATTAATCACGACTCGAATTTCGATCGCTCTTGAAAGTTTTCCGCCGCTCCAAAATAAAATTATTGTTGCGTTTGAAACGGCTTATATTGAAATGAATAGATGCTTGTGTAGGTGCGGTGAGTTGTGTGCTTGTTGGAGAGGTAGGTCTTAAGGACGTTGTATCGAGTCCGGCTTACGGCGAGTTGTGTGCTTGTTGGAGAGGTAGGTCCTAAGGACGTGGTATCGAGTCCCGGATTTTTGGGAGCCAACCGACCCCGTTTCGTTCGCTTTTAGTCGGAGCTCTCTCTTTTATTTCTTGTTCTGTAACGGTTAGGTGTCCGTTAGTGCACGCACATCCGTGTCACGTTCACACCCCACATCAATTTGGTATCAGAGGCAGTCGTTTCAACTTCCACGTTGCAAACATCCTCTCTGCGTTCTTTGTTGGTCGTTCGGATCTCTAGAAATTCAAAAAAAAAATCTGTGATCTGCCAATAGCGGGCTAAAATCCTTATTTTTCAGCGAAATTTCAAAAAAAAAAAAATTTAACGATCTACGTGTTAGTCACGTTGGGAATCTATAAAAATATCTTATTTTCAGTATAGCTACAGCCCTAGGAAAAATCATCTTTCCAAGATTTTCTAAACCTGAATGCGCACTAGGCTAGGATCGGAATATTCGACTCCGTCTACGTCTAGGATGGCTGCGAATGAGCATGTAGATCCCAACACCGAGGCCATAGCGGGGCTGCGTAACGAGATGACTGAACTTAGGAACATGTTAACCCAGTTCATACAAACCCAAGCTAGGCCACCCCCACCACCCGTTAATGTTGAGTTGCCCCGCCGACGCCAACAAAGCTCCGATTCGAATTCTGATGGGGACTCCCCACGAGTGCCCCCTCGAGGCCGTCGCCACGAGCGAGAGTTTGACATTACTAGTGCCATCAAGATTGAGGCCCCCACTTACGACGGCATGGGAGATCCACAAAACTTCCTTAATTGGACGGTGGATATGGAATATTACTTCGACTGGCACCATCCCACGGACCCCCAAAAGGTCCAAGTTGTCAGGATGAAGTTAACTGGTCGTGCCAAAACTTATTGGTTGAATGAAGAGCGTAGGCTAGGAACTGGGAACGGAGACCCAATTATTGGATGGGCCGTAATGAAGAATTTGTTGACCGATCAGTACGTCCCCGCGTACCATCGGACACAGATGTTCGATGAGCTTGCCACCCTGCGGCAAGGCTCAAGTTCGGTAGCTGACTATATGGGTGAACTTAAGGACCGTATGGTGCGATGTGACTTGAAGGAGATCCCCGAAGTCACTTTATCTAGATTTCGAAAGGGGTTTCACCCCGATATCCAAAGGAAGCTCTTGCGATATGGGCATACGGATTTGAACGCAACTTTCAATGCCGCCCTGGACATTGAAAAACACTTAGCCTCTCATGCAAAGAACAAGTCCACCACTGGGACATCTTCTTCCACATATCCTGATAAGGGAAAGTTCAAATCCCACGAGTCGAAGTCTGTTGTGATCACCGCTCGAAACACTAAGAACCCTGCCAGTGAGCGTGTTCCTATAGGGAAGGTTAGCAAGGCTAACATCACTTGTTACTCTTGCAGCGTTCAAGGCCACTATGCCTACGAATGCCCAACCAAGACGAAAACACTAGCCTTATTAGATCCGGCCGCCGACCCTGACGATTATGAGTACGAGGCCGCGGAGGAGAGTGACCCCGACGGAGTCCCTAGTGACTTGGAGGACGATCACCGCCTTATGGTGATGCGTTGTATTTTGACCACTCCTCGTCCCATAGACGACTGGAAAAGGACGAGCATATTTTCCCTGATCTTTAAGAGTGGCGAAAAGCTATGCAAACTAGTTATTGATGGTGGTAGTTGCGTGAACGCCGTTTCTGAGAACGTCGTTAAGCGTATGTCCTTGACTGTTGAGCCACACCCGACCCCCTATCAGGTTGCTTGGATTAGCAAGGTTACTATTAAGGTAACCCAACGATGCCTAGTCCCCGTGTCTTTCAAATCCTACACGGATGAGGTTTGGTGCGACGTCCTGCCGATAGACGTTTGTCATGTGTTATTAGGCCGCCCCTGGCTCTATGACCGTGATGTGACGCACTATGGTCGCGCCAACACGTATGAGTTCAAATTCAACGGCAAGACCATCACCTTGAGACTGACTGTGCCAAAAGAACCGGTAGTGATGACTAAGGATACCACCGTCCCTGTAGAGAGGAAGGCGTTGAGCTTGGTTGGTAGGAAAGAATTTGTGAAGGATCCTTTCATTGAGGGCATGATGTACGCTCTCGTTCTCATGGGTACCAAAACTGATAGCGGTGTGTTGGATGATTTACCCCGAGAGCTATGGGTATTGTTGGATGAGTTTAGGGACGTTTACCCGGATGAGTTGCCATCGTCGTTGCCTCAGCTTAAAGATATACAACATGTCATCGACCTTATCCCCAGATCGTCGATACCCAACCAACCCCACTATAGGCTTAATCCCGCCGCCCACCTAGAGTTACAAACCCAGATAGAGGATTTACTGCGTAAGGGATTTATTAGGGCGAGTATGAGCTCGTGTGCTGTCCCGGCCCTCCTTACCCCAAAGAAGGATGGCACCTGGCGCATGTGTGTTGATAGTCGGGCTATCAACAAAATTACTATAAAATATAGGTTTCCAATCCCGCGATTGGACGATCTCTTGGATGTCCTTTTGCGTGCCACTATCTTTTCGAAGCTAGACTTACGGAGTGGTTACCACCAGAGTCGGATCCGAGAGGGGGATGAGTGGAAGACCGCGTTCAAGTCTAAGGACGGGTTGTATGAGTGGCTTGTGATGCCCTTTGGGTTATCCAATGCCCCTAGCACCTTCTCCCGGATGATGACGCACATCTTTAGGCCGTATATGGGGAAGTTTGTTGTAGTATATTTCGACGACATCCTAGTCTTTAGTACCTCCCCCGCCGAACACCTCTCCCACATCAAAGTAATCCTAACCACTTTAAGGAAAGAAAACTTATTTTTGAATCTTAAGAAATGCACATTTTATGTTTCGGAGGTAGAATTCCTGGGATGCATAGTTGGTTCTGATGGAATTCATGTTGACCCAGGAAAGGTTCAAGTGATTAGAGATTGGCCCGAGCCCACTAACCTTCGAGAGGTGCGTAGTTTCCACGGCTTAGCTACCTTCTATCGTCGTTTCATACGCGATTTTAGTAGGATTATGGCACCCATTACCGACTGCATGAAGAAGGGCGAATTCACATGGACGAAATCCGCCACGTTTGCATTCCGTCGCATTAAAGAGCTTATGACCGAAGCCCCGGTGTTGCGTCTCCCCGACTTCACCAAGGTCTTCGAGCTTACGTGTGATGCATCTGGCATTGGAGTTGGAGTTGTCTTGAGTCAGGAGGGACACCCCGTGAGTTATTTTAGTGAGAAGTTGGCGGGCGCCAAATTAAACTACTCAAATTATGATAGGGAGTTCTACGCCGTCATTCGTTTTCTGCACCATTGGAGGCACTATCTCCTCCCTAAGGAGTTTGTGATCCTTTCCGATCATGAGGCGCTACGATTCATCAACGGTCAGCACAAGATCAGCCTGCGCCACGCTAAATGGGTATCCTTTTTGCAAGAATACACTTTCAATCTTAAACACCTTAAGGGAGCTGACAACCGAGTCGCGGACTCTCTTAGTCGCTTAACCTTGTTAGTCACCAGTATGGAGGTTAATGTGGTAGGATTCGAACGAATCAAAGATGAGTACGCCATGTGCCCTAATTTCCAGGACGCATATTTGTCAGCCCAAGATAGCTCCCCCACGAACATATCGGCTTTCGTCATTAAGGACGGCTATCTATTTAGACTTGGAAAGTTATGTATTCCGCAGTCGTCGTTACGTCTCCATATCATCTGGGAATTGCATGGCGGAGGGTTGAGTGGTCATTTCGGTAGAGAAAAGACCATTACGTTAGTTGAAGAAAAATTCTATTGGCCAAAACTTAAGGCAATGGTGGGACGAGTGGTGAGTAGTTGTCGTACTTGTCAGATATCCAAGGGCACCAAAACCAACGTCGGTTTATATACGTCGTTGTCTATTCCTTCCACCCCATGGGAAGATGTGAGCATGAACTTTGTCTTAGGCCTACCCACTACTTTACGACGTCACGATTCCATTTTTGTAGTTGTGGATAGGTTCTCCAAAATGGCATATTTTATCCCGTGCACCCGCACTAACGATGCGTCTCATATCGTCAAATTATATTTTAAAGAAGTAGTTAGTCACCGGGGAGTGCCGAAGACAATAGTCTCGGATCGAGATGTTAAGTACACGAGCTATTTCTGGAAGACACTTTGGGTCTTAATGGGTACCAAGTTATTGTTTTCCTCTGTCTATCACCCTCAGACTGATGGGCAGACGGAGGTGTTTAATCAGAGCTTAAGTAGCCTTCTTAGATGCCTAGTGAGCGATCACAAAGGCACGTGGGATCTTATTCTTCCTCACGCCCAGTTGGTTTATAATAATTCCAAAAATCGGTCCACTGGTCTGTCACCAAACGAGATTGTCCACGGGTACAAGGCCCCTGTGCCTATTGACTTGGTGTCGTTGCCCCCAACATACAAGACAAGTCAGTTTGCACAATCCTTCGCCCAACATATTCATGACTTACATGCACATGCACGTATACGAGCTACCTTGACTGCTCAATACGAGTCTTATCAGTCGCACGCTAATTTACATAGAAGGGTGTCGCACTTTAAAGTTGGCGATTTGGTCCTAGTCCGATTAGTTCCCGAACGCTTGCCATCTGGCACCGTTAAGAAGTTGGCACCGAAGCGCGCCGGCCTTTTTCGGATTATCAAGAAACTAGGTGACAACGCTTTCGTTTTGAATTTGCCGGCTGATTGGGGTATCTCCCCTATTTTTAATGTCTCGGATTTGACGTTGTTTGTTTTACCTTCGCCTGAGTTGAATTTTCTGTCGTCTTCTCCCTCCACTAAAAATTCTGATGGGTTGGGGAGTGGTAGTTCGGATGATCTCTCTCTTTCGGTCCCCGCAGGTATAACATCGGATGGTACGTTGCCTTCTTTTACTCCTACTGCTGACATGTTTCCCAGGTTTCCCAGGACATTTCTCACTCCAGATATGATACTCGCTGCGGAACCGTTCGCTACTCCGGATGGTACTACTTACCGTTTCCTTGTCCGTTGGCGTGACCGCCCCCTTCGGACGACTCTTGGGTACTCGCGACAGAGCTTCAACGTTTGGATGCCGAGCTTCTCCGCCGCTATCTCTCCACTCACGCATTAGAGATACGTGATTTTGAGTGGGGGAGGATTGATGCAGCGCCGCCGCTAATTGATGATGACCCGGTTGCCGAGGCGCTACGACATAAAGATCTGAGACGCCGTGATGACGCTGAAGGAAGTGCACGTTACAACCTCCGCTCGCGGCGTGCTAGAACCGCCATGAAGAATTAGCTTTAATTATCTTATTTCATGAACTCTATTTTATATTTTGGGAATATAAAATTATCATATGTTTAAGTGATAATTTTATATTCATGGCATGCTTTTATTTTTTTTAATTTGAACAATTTTATTTTTTGTGTGCACTTAGCCATTCGGATGGATGAGATTACATCTCCATCATGGAGGGTTAAGGCTTGTTGTAAACTCCTATTTAAGGAGGTGATTATGAGGAATCAATTATTGAAAGTTGAAACCTAAAATTCCCTCTCCCTAGAGATTTCGGCCAAGAGGAGAGCCTCCTTGCCGCCCCCCCTGGTTGTGGTGTGAAGCCGCCGCCCCCCCCCCCCCCCCCTTGCTCCCTTTATCCGTTTCGGTGCGACTCCGGCGCGGCTTCCTTCGGTGCGACTCCTTGGAAGAAGGTTGCAAACCCCTCGGTGTGATGCCGGCGGATCCGTAGAGAGAGTGATTCTCCCACCTTATCTTGTGTGAACTTTAATCCCGGTTGGGTAACCTCTTCCCCCTTGTGTGATTCATGCTTTAGTTTGTGCAGGTTTTTTCACGCATCGTTTTCTCCGTGGTTTTTAAATTCATCGCTTGCAAAATCTGAAATCGATTTTGCTGTTATTGAATCTCTTGTTATCTGGAACGGGTAGATCCGTCTTGGGAGCGCAACTTGCCCTAGCCTTGATTTGCTCTTCCGATCGGTGCACTTTATGTGCCAACAAGGGAATTAATCACGACTCGAATTTTGATTGCTCTTGAAAGTTTTCCGCCGCTCCAAAATAAAATTATTGCTGCGTTTGAAACGGCTTATATTGAAATGAATAGATGCTTGTGTAGGTGCGGTGAGTTGTGTGCTTGTTGGAGAGGTAGGTCTTAAGGACGTTGTATCGAGTCCGGCTTACGGCGAGTTGTGTGCTTGTTGGAGAGGTAGGTCCTAAGGACGTGGTATCGAGTCCCGGATTTTTGGGAGCCAACCGACCCCGTTTCGTTCGCTTTTGGTCGGAGCTCTCTCTTTTATTTCTTGTTCTGTAACGGTTAGGTGTCCGTTAGTGCACGCACGTCCGTGTCACGTTCACACCCCACATCAGACCCTTCCGCCAACAAATTGGGACCAAATTCTTTGTCCCCTTTTCGATTACGGATCGCAACGGAGAAGTGACGTACCATCTTGTCCTTCCGCCGGAGGCTTGCATTCATGATGTTATTCACATCTCTCAGCTCAAACCGTTTGTGGGCTCCCCGCCGCCATATCCCTTGTGGACATTCTGGTCCAGCTTGAGGACAAGCTTTCTTCTGATGGGGGCGGCGATGTAATGGCACATAACAAGTCGAACGCTCACCGGGGCTGCACGTATTAGTGCCAACCACATGCGCAGAACACATGAATGTTATCTTTGCTATTTTTATTTAGTTTCTTTTTATCCATTATGATAAATGTGTTCACACGTGTCTAAGCCCCGGTGGGTGAGTAAATTGTGAAGAAACTTATGGGTCGACTGGACCAAGTGATGGGCATTGAAGAATTAATTCCTCCAATCTATCTCTAAATCCCCTCTCTCTCTCACTAACCCTCATATTTAGGGGTGTGCATAAAAAACCGAAATCGGACGACCGAACCGATCAAGTCAAACTGATTTTCGAACCAAACCGATCGGTTCGGTTCGGATCGGTTTCAGTTTAGAGAGGCTAAAAACCGACATCATTTCGGTTTGGTTTGGTTTGTTTGTTGGGGAAACCGAAAAAACCGAACCGAACATAACTGTTATAGTATAAAAACTAGTTGCAAAACTTGTGTATTATAATTCCATTTGGATCAAAACATACAACTTCTTCATTCTAGGTGGCAACAACTAACACTAAAAGAGTGGATGAAGTTGAGGATAAAATATATAGATGAAAATTAAATATGATGCGTGAAAATTAAATATATTGATGAACTTATTTTTTTTGATATAGCTAATCATCCTTCCACTCAACTAGTAGGCCAACCGAGAAAGCACTAACAAAAACTAATATTTTTTAATACTATTTTTTAAGTTCGCCGGAAAACCGAACCGATGTTAAAAAACCGAACCAAACTGATCAGTTTCGGTTCGGTTTTGGTTTTGGGTGTGTAAAAACCGAGGCTATTCGGTTCGGTTTTGGTTTTACCTAAAACCGAACCGAACCGCTTGCAGGCCTACTCGTATTCCCATTCCCGAACCCCCGCCTGTTCCACTTTCGTGCCAAACCCTAGCCGCACAATGACGGTGAGAGATCGATGCGGTAGCTTCCGGCTTCTCCTCTTCAGGTTCTTCTCCACCTCCAGCCATAGCACCTCTGGGCTCCAAGCGCAGACACGGGGATCCCGTGTGGGATTTCTCTCTGACCGGTTACGAGATCTCTTTCGGGAGCTCATAACACTCTTCTTCAATTGCACCAAAATAACATAAACGATGAAAAGCTAACTCCTTATGGTTGCACAGAGAGACAACCAACAAAAGCTTCTCCAAATACAAAAGACAACGTCAATGGAAAGTTTCAAGATCGGTTACTACTTTTTTTGCGGGCTCTCAGTAATGTAAGAGACATAGAAGCTTATATACACAAGAACAAATAGGATCAAGGAAATCTGATTCGACCCAAGATCGATATAAGGAAAAACAAATCAAGTTAATAATAACAATAACCAATTGTACTAAATGCCATTTCTCGACTCTCGCAACACTTATTTTATATCTTTCAATAAAATGGCACGATAGCACACGAGAAAACATGTAAGGTTGTTATGTGCATGGAGCTAACAGCAATGGGTCATGTACAGGTAAGAGGCATGCACCCAGTAGTTGTGTGCAACAAGGGTATCAGTGGTTTGTTGAAAGGGAGCAGGTCGTGTAATGTAGGCTGGGTACAAGCGGCTACAACAAAGCAATCACAAGCAATATAACACAATGCTTGATAGTAAGATCTTAAGAAGAAAACAAGGTAGATAATTGATTTAAGTGATCCAGTCATGAGCTCTATGAGGAGGATAGTAAGGTCATCGGAAAAAAAACAAGGTAGAGAATTAATCTATGTGATTAAGTCACAAGCTCTATGAGGCGGTGGATTTTGTGTTCGACAAGAAACAAGTTTACAGTGAAATTAAAATTCGATTCTCCACACCAATTCAATGATTCTCCTAATTGTGGTCATCAAACGTGGTCGTGTTTGATATTTCACGATGGGAAGGACATATAAATCTACAATTTTTTCTTGAATTGTGAGAAACACGTAATGACTTGTAATTTGGAGGGGCATGTTAAGCGCATAGCTAGTAATTACACTTCTTTTCTAATTTTTAGTGGAATTTTATATCTTTATGCGGCTGTGGATGTAGGAGCTTAGCACAGAACCATGTAAATTTGTGTCTCATGTTTCACTTTTCTACCATTTTACTTTTTAATTCGCACAAATTGACTTGCTGTCATTGCAATATACCGTTGGAATTTGGCGTGCAAATAGTACATTCGGTGTGCAGTTAGCGGCCTCTCTCTTTTTGGGATTAGTCCCACATCTTAGATTCAAGTTTAGAGTCTCTCTTCTGTGTATAAATAGGGAAGAGTTGTATTGATTTGAAAGTGTGAATAATAAAAGGTTTTATTCCTTAAATTCTTCTTGGTATCAGAGTCAGGTTTGGAAACAAATAAAAACCGATTTGGAGAAATTCCTGTAATCCCGCTTCCGTGATCCCAGCCTTTCCCGCAATTTCTTATTTTCTTTCATTTCCTGATAGTGAGAGGAAGGAATCGGAAGGAAGACTGTGTGCGCAGGGAGGAGTGCGACAACATGCGCGATTGGGGGATTGTTGCAGCGCGCGCAACGAGAAAAGGATACGTGTGTGTTGGGTTGTTTTTTCCTGCTCGTTCTGACCTTCGGGGTCGTTAGTAGCGCGGTGGACGGGCGCGGCAGCCGAATCAGGCCGCAGTGAGCGCGGCAGGAGAAGTCTTGTGCAGAGAATTTTGTGACCGAGGGTTTTCGCACGCGGCGGGTCGCGGCAAAGGATTTTCGCGCGACGGCAGAGGTTTTCGCGTGCGGCGGCAGAGAATTTCGCGGGCAGCGACAGAATTTCGCAGCAGGGGATTTTCGCGCACGGCAGATTGCGGCGGCATCTTCTTCTCCCGATTGCGGCAGAGCGCGGTGGAGTGCAGCACGCACAGGTGCGGCAGGAAGCAGTGCGGCGGCAAGAGTGCATTGTGACGGCTTGTTCCTCCTCGCCGGGGAATGGCAGGAAGTGGTGTGGCGGGTAGGGGGAGTGCGGCAGAATTTACGCGCAAGGAAGACTGCATCAGGGAGGATTGCGCATCGCGGTGGAAGGAGTTACGCGGCTAAGCAGAGCACAGGAGTTGTGCGCGGGAGTGCAACTCGTCGGGCTTGCACAGTGCGGCCGGAATTACGCGCGCAGGGATTTCTCTCTGTCGGAGAAGGAAGGTCGTGGGACCGGCAGGAGTTCTCTGCGCTGGTGAGAGCTCGGCAGCGTCCCTGTGGAGTAGCATCGTGCGAGATTACGCGGAGAGGACCACCAGAAGTGCGGCACTTCTTGCGGCGCACGGGATTGCAGCACTATTTCATCATTATTCGAGGGCTCGATCATCATTTTGACTTTTAGATTATGAAGGAAAAAGACGAGACACTCTTTTTTGTTCTGATTGTACGAAGAACCTTTGGCTCGACATTTCTCCGTTCTTCCGACTACTTGTCCGGAAGGAACTTGGAGGGCTATCTGACGGGCAAAATGAAGGAGCGAGATTAGGACTCTGATGGGTACAATGAATAGAAGACTACACACGACCTGTTGCACACATGACTACTAAACTCAATGGTCCGTCTATCGCTATCATGGTGGATGGCATAGAGACTATAAGCGATGTTTGGTGGAAGTTACAGAGGCTTTACGCGGGAGTTGACAACAACATGCACGTGTTTCAGATCGAGCGAGAGATTGAGACCGTAACACAGGGGGATTGCACGTTCCAGGAGTATGCCGCAGATCTTGAGCGACTATGGGCTGACTATGATTATTTCTCACCAGCCACATGCTGCAAAGACCCTGAATTCACGAAAGGGAAACGAGATGCTCAGCGGAGGACTATGCACTTTATGAGGGGGTTAAACCCGACATTTGAGCAAAGGAGTGCAATGTTACTCGCTTAGCCAAAAATTCCTTCCCTGGATGAGATGATCTTAGCCATGATGCTGGAGGAGAGCAGGATTAGGCTCCAATCTGGTGGAACCACTCTTCCGGGAGGGAAATCGGCTCTATCGGCCACCAATCAAGGGCACGAGGGATACAGGAGCGAGACGCGACAATGTTATAATTGTGGTGAAGTAGGTCATCTCCGGCTAACTTGCCCCAAGCCACCAAAAGAGCGGGATGCAGGTGGACAGGGAAAGTTTGGAAGTCGGGGGCGCGGTCGTGGAGGTCGTAGAGGTGGTGGACGAGGAAGCTATCGGGCAAATCTCATGATAAGAAGGGAAGTGTCAGAAGAAGGTATTGTGGATATGAGTCACCCAAGGGAGCACGAGATTTTGGATGTATACCACCAGTTGTCAGTTGATGCAAAGCAAGCAGAAAGGTGTGATGAATGACACCCCCACTTCAACTGCGTCTAGGGGTAACATTGCCTCTTTTGCTCACTCAGGTACAGGTACTTGTGATACAAGTGTTCTTGCATCTATGTCCATCACTAGATCACCAGAGTGGATAGTCGATTCAGATGCCTCTCGACATATTACTGAGAATGCTGGGGAATTTCTTTTATAAACCCCCTAGTAGTCCCAGAACACATTCAAATTGCCGATGACACGGCTCAACCTGTGGTTGGTAAGGGTACCGTACAGTATACCGACATTTTGACTGTGTCCAATGTTTTACATGCCCCTTCCTTTCCCGTAAATCTTTCATCTATCAGTGTCCTTATATCTCAGCTAAAGTGTGTTGTCTTGTTTGATATCCCAAAGATGATCTTCCAAGAGAAGGAGATTGGCAGGAAACTTGGGACTGGCACATGACGTAAGGGCTTGTGGTACCTAAACAAGGAAATCTTGGACTCGATCCTTTCCGCACTGATCGAGGATACTGCAGGAGTTGAAAGGAGCGTGGATGACCAACTCATACTTCATCATAGGCGTCTAGGTCATCCTTCTTTTTCTGTTTTGAGTCAAATATATACACTTTTGTTTGAAAAAGTCAATCAAGAAAAACTTGTATGCGAGATGATCTTCTGAGGGAAGGAGATTGGCAGGAAACTTGGGACTGGCACATGACATAAGGGCTTGTGGTACCTAAACAGAGAAATCTTGGACTCGGCCCTTTCCACACTGATAGAGGATACTGCGGGAGTTGAAAGGAGCGTGGAGGACCAACTCATACTTCATCATAGGCGTCTAGGTCATCCTTCTTTTTCTGTTTTGAGTCAAATGTATCCACTTTTGTTTGAAAAAGTCAATCAAGAAAAACTTGTATGCGATGCATGTGAACTGAGAAAGCATATCAGAAACTCTTACTTGAGTTCCGGTAAAAGGAGTTCTAATTTATTTGATCTAGTTCATTCTGATGTCTGGGGATCATATCTCACACTTACTGTGAATGAATTTCGATATTTCGTGTCTTTTATTAATTGCTTTTCAAGGATGACTTGGCTATACCTAATGAAAAACAAAAGTGATGTGTTTCTCTGCTTCAAGGATTTTCATAAAGGGGTTCAAACACAATATGGCGCAATGGTGAAGGTGTTGAGGTCAGACAATGGGACAAAGTACACCAACAGGGCATTTGAGGAGTACTTATCCTCTCATGGGATCCAACACCAAACCACTTGCCCGTACACACTAGAGCAGAATGGAGTAACTGAATGGAAGAACCGACACCTTCTTGAAGTAACCCGGAGTATGATGATTTTGATGAATGCGCTGAAGCATTTGTGGGGGCAAGCCGTTTTGACAGCAGCATATTTGATCAATCGGATGCCCTCGCGAGTCTTAAATTGGAAATCTCTGATTGAGATGATGCGAAGAAAAAATAGGGATACTCTTCCTTTCAAAACCTTTGGATGTGTATGTTTTGTGCAAGACAATAGACTAAATTTGAGAAAGTTGGATTCAAGGTCCCTGAAGTGTATTTTTGTTGGGTACTCAGCTACCCAAAAGGGGTATGTATGTTGGAGCTCAGTAGAGAGGAGATTGTTTGTTAGTATGGATGTCACATTTCGCGAGCATGAGCCATATTATTCCTCTCCAGTTGACTCACCATTTGAAGACTCACTAAGTATAGATGGTACGAGGTAGGAAGAGGAAGATAGCAGTAGTGGTGAGATGCAAGTAACAAGTATCCCTTATTCCGTGTTGTCAAGCATAGAGTCAGGCGTGATACCAGTGCATGAGCAAAATGCAACTGTGGAAAGTGGACCTCACACCCAGGAGGAGCCGAGAGTATATACAAGAAGAAGGAAGTAGAGTGAGACTATATGCCCACAGAGCCACCGGCGATGAGTCCCTTGTCACTGCCTACTCTGTCTCCTGCGACACTGATTCCATCAATCTCAGTTCAATCCACCTCAACCTCTGAACCCACGGGTGATATAATTCCTCATTTTGCTACTTCTACTCCCATACTGGTAAGGAGAAGTACCCGCAAGAATACGGGAGTCTCACCTGATTGATATGGCTTTCCTCATGAAATTGCTAAGTTCGTTTCTTATTCCCATATATCACATGTAGATGAGCGATTTATTGTATTTTTGGACATAGTCTCTAATCCAAAGTGTTGGCAGGTAGCTAAGGAGGATCTGCGATGGAAAACTGCAATGTTAGAAGAACTTGGAGCATTGGAGAAGTACAAAAGCTGGGATCTTGTGTCGCTACCACCAGGGAAAAGAGCAGTTGGGTGCAAGTGGGTTTTCACTGTGAAACAAAGCCCAGAATGGCAGATCGAGCGCTACAAGGCCCGACTGGTAGCAAAGGGATACATTCAGATGTATGGCATCGACTACGATAAGACCTTTGCACCTGTTGCAAAAATGAGCACAGTGCGGACACTGATATCCTTGGCGGCAAATGGAGGTGGAAACTACACCAGCTTGACGTTAAGAATGTCTTTCTTCATGGGGATCTGCTGGATGAGGTGTACATGGAAGTTCCATCGGGCTTTGGCACGAAACAAACAACAGGGAAGGTGTGTAAACTCAAGAAGTCTTTGTATGGGCTAAAACAGTCTCCTCAAACGTGGTTTGACAGACTCAGGAGAGCCATGACAGCCATTGGATATCAACAGACCAATGTCGATCACACCCTATTCTTTAGGAGGCATGGAGCTCACATCACAGTACTCGTTGTGTATGTGGATGATATGATCATCATAGGAGATGATGAGAATCAAATTGCTCATCTTAAGGAAAGATTGGGCAAGGAATTTGAAGTGAAGGATTTAGGTTAGCTACGATACTTGGGATTAGGGTTGTTAACAAATAGTATAGTACGTGAATAATTCGAGATTCGATTCGTGAAGATTCGATAAATATTCGTAATTTTCGAATTCGAATCCGGATTCGAATCCAAATTCGAATTCGAATAATTTTCGAATCCGAATCCGAATAAATTTATCCCTATTCGAAGTATTCGCGAATAGTAAAATTACTTAAATAAAATTATATATATTTAATAAAATTATATATTTAATTATTCATAATAGAAAAAATCGAATTCGAATTCAAATCCGTGTTCGAATCCAAATTCGAATCTTAATTCGAACCCGAATTCGAATCCAACATTTCATATCAAATTCGAATCCGAATCTAAACCCGAATATTCGAACGAATTCGAATCCGAATCTGAATCTCTGCATTATATGTGAAATTTGGATTCGATTGAAGAGATATTCGATTCGATTCGGTTCATGAACAGCCCTACTTGGGATTGAGGTAGTCTGCGGTGCACGAGGAATTGTTTTATCCCAAAGGAAATATGTGTTGGACCTACTCAAAAAACAGGTATGATGGGTTGCAGGCCCGCCGTCTCTCCTATTGATCAGAAGACCAAGCTCGTGCGGAGGCGGGAGAGCCAGTTGATAGAGAAAGATACCAGAGGCTAGTAGGCCGGCTAATTTATCTGGGTCACATCCTTCTCGACATCTCTATTGTTGTGAGCGTAGTAGTCTGCTATATGCACGATCCCAGGGAGGAGCACTTGGATGCAGTGTATCAGATTCTTAGATAGAGTGCACCAAGAAAGGGATTGATCTTCCAAAAGAATGGACATCTGAGTATCAAGGGATATTGTGAGTCTAACTGGGCTAGCTGTATAGATGACAGGAGATCCACATCAGGATATTGCATGTTTGTGGGAGGTAACCTTGTCTCTTGAAAAAGCAAGAAGCAGACTGTAGTTGCGAGATCTACAGTCGAGGCAGAATACAGGGTCATGGCCTCAGAAGTAGGGGAATTGCTATGGTTAAAAGCCCTGCTGAGTGAACTTAAGATAGATCAAGGCGGGCAGATGACATTATGGTGTGATAACAAGTCAGCCATCAGCATTGCAAACAATCTTATACAACATGATAGAACCAAGCATATAGAGATCGGCAGGTTCTTCATCAAAGAAAAGCTGGATGGTGGGATATTGAAGCTTGGACACATTCCTACAAAAGAACGACTGGTTGATTGTCTAACCAAGGGACTTAGCTCATTGGATTTATGTAAATTGTGTGACAAGATGGGCTTAGTGGATATCTTTCGCCCACCTTGAGGAGGAGTGTTGGAATCTCGTGTGCAAATAGTATATTTGGTGTGCAATTAGCGGTCTCCCTCTTTTTGGGATTAGTCTCACATCTTAGATTTAAGCTTAGAGTCTCTCTTGTGCGTATATAAATAGGGAAGAACTATATTGATTTGTAAATGTGAATAATAAAAGGTTTTATTCCTTAATTTCTTCTTATACTTTTCATAATAATTCTTTGTTTCGCTGTATCATTCTCTTATATCCTATGCCAACTACCTCTCTCCTTTCTCATTTTCTCTTCTCTCTCCCTTATCTTCCTATTTTATTTTCTTTGGCTTTGAAACCTCCTAGGACCAAACACAATGAATTTCATAAAGTCATCAGTCACCTTGATTTTTTTTCAGTGTAGGATTTTTGCCTTCTTCATCTATGAATAGTGCCTTACAAAGGTATATTTTGAATCAGAATTAAAATTTAACTCACTGCAAATATCAAGTAATAACGTAATTAACATTTTGAACATATTTATATTATAAGTATCCTGGTAACATTAGTACCCTAACCATTTCTAGCAAACATGACTACATATGATGTAAAATCAAAGCAAAGAAAGCTCAGTAGCTATCTAAAAGTGCGCAGGTTACCAGCATACTCCGGCGCAAGATATCCGAAAGTTCCCGCAAGTCTAGTCTCCACAAAGCATCCTTTGCCATCCGCCAGCCTAACGAGCCCGAAGTCTGCCACCTTAGCCTTCATATCATCTCCCAGAAGAATGTTTGAGGGCTTCAAATCTCTATGTATAAAGCTCTGATGAGCAAGACTGTGAAGATACTCAACCCCTCTTGCCACATCCAAAGCAATACTCAGCCTCTTCTTCCACTCTAACGGCTTCAACCCCTCTTCCCTCCAGTCGAATAGATGGCGGCTCAATGCCCCCTGTGGCATGTACTCGTACACCAGGAGCCTCTCCATACCGTCCAAGCAATAACCGAGAAGCGAAACAAGATTACGATGCCTGACTTTGGTGAGAACCGCGATTTCCGACTTGAATTCGTTCAAGCCCTTTGTGCCCAACACACCAGACTCCATTCTTTTGACGGCTATCTTAGTGCCGTCGTGCAACTCACCCTTATACACGGTCCCGAAACCGCCGCGGCCGAGGATATTTTCTTCGCCAAAGTTATTGGTCACGCTCCGCAAAACTTGGATGGAAATCATCATATTTCCAGCTTCAACCACGTGTACATCCGTAGATCCGCTGCTTGCCCTGCTATAATTCTCACTAGTTGACCCTGCATTCGCGCTCGATCCCGCCACTGTGACCTTTACGAGGTCGGGGCCTGAACCAGAGTGTCGGGGATGGATGACAGTGGTGTTTGGACTCTGAACTCGGTTAAAATTTAGTGAATTTTTCTTGTAGTAGTGCCATGTGGTCAATAAGGCAACGAGAGAAATTATGCAAATTGCAGCCAAAACAGAGCCAATGATTATTCCGGGCTGAATAGAGTTTGATTTCCCTTTGATTCCAGGAACTTCGTTGCTCTCCGAAATGCCATGGATGGAATTGTTTCTTCCAGGAGGGACTGAACTGGCAGGGATGGAATTGTTTCTTCCAGGAGGGAAGGAAACTGGATTGAGAACATTGATTCCGATGTTTGGGTTCCCCTGGGTTTTTAGAAGAACGGTTTTCGGGAAGTTGGGAACTTCGCCGGAGATTAAGTTGTCGGAAAGGTCTACCTCCGTGAGATAAGGAAGGCTGGTGAGTGTGGCCGGGATTGTTCCGGTGAGATTATTGTTGGAGAGAAGAAGTTTCTGCAGTGCCGGCAGCTTTGCGAAATCCGGCGAGATAGTGCCGTTCAAACCCATCTTCTGAAAGTTGGTGACAGTGATGTTTCCTCTATCGTCGCAAGTAATCCCAAGCCAATCGCCGCCGCAAGGGTCGTTTCCTTTCCAGTTCTCTCCGAATCGAACGGGGTATTCAAAGGATTTGACGATGGATAGGAGAATATCTACAATGGAGTCGCAGTGGGCTCCTGGTTTTTCTAAGCAAAAGCTCTCCGTCTTGGGGTCGAGGTCTAGCTCCTGAACTGAATCCGAGAACTCCGGCACCGGCCCTTGCAGAAGATTGTTAGTGAGAGTGATCCTGGTGAGAGATTTCGACGTTGTGAATGAGTTTGGGACAGGGCCAGTGAGCTGGTTGTCACGAAGCTGGAGATCCCGGAGACCGACGAGGGCTGAGATGTCCGGGAGCGGGCCGGAGAAGGAGTTTGACTGGAGCCATAACTGTTCTAAACCAGTCATGTTTTGTATGACGGAGATGCCGCCGGAGAGGGAGTTGCCGCCGACCTGGTTGTTGAGCCAGAGGGAGCGGATGCCGGAACCAATGAAGGCGGCGGGTAGATGACCGGAGAGAATATTGAAAGCCAGGGCGAGGTGGTCGAGGCTGGGAAAGGCCGTGGCAAGAAAGTCGGGGACAGTACCTGAGACATTGGCGGAGTTGGCGGAAAAGTTCACGAGGCCGCCGGCATCTCGCAGAGACCCCGGGATCTTCCATGGTTCGAACGGGTTGTTGTCGAGATATACAGCGTTTAGGGAGGTGAGTCCGACGAAGAAGTTGGAGGAGATGAAGGAGAAGTTGTTGTCGTGGAGGAGTAAGAACTGAAGAGAGGAGAGTCCGGCGAGGGAGGGGAGCTGTCCTGAGATCCTGTTGTTCTGGAGCTCAAGCCGGGTGAGGGCCGTGAGATTTCCGAGCTCCGGTGGAAGACTTCCGGCGAGGCTTTGGTTTCCCATCTGGATGGAGGTTACCCGGCCATCGCTGCAGAGGACGCGGTTCCAGGAGCAGGGATCGGTATCCGGTGACCATTTCATGGCGCCGTCGGCGCCTAGTGCTCGAGCTAGTGCGTGCATTGCAGCTGCATCGTCTGGGTTGGTCTGCGTCGCCGAAGCGACGATCGAGAACGCAGCGATGATGGAGGCAAGCAGAATCACAACGGGTTCCATCGTTGTGAGGACTGATGGATTCCGCTAACTGAGTGGAGAAAGAACTTGGTGGGTAAGCTTATGGAGCTCTAGGGTTTCACTCCGGCATTGCTCGGCTGGCTTAGCTTGAGAAAGATGCTACGGAAAGATGAGGGTATTTTGGGGAAGATACGGAGAGAGAGAGAGGGAGGGAGAGAGAGAGAGCGGGGGAGAGAGAAAGAATATGGGCCCAAGAATATCGATACACATGGAGAGGGCCAAGAGGCACATGGGTGAGCCCCACTTAGGCTAGCCAGCGATTCGTATGCTGTGGCGCAGAAGTGACAGCTGGACCAATATCCTAACAAGATTTTACGAACTGTATATATGAATATATTTATACAGGGAAAATTGGCTTCCTGAAACATTTATTATTCCCAAAATACTCTTTGCATTCAGAATTCATTCAAATTTTTTTAAAAATTTTTGAAAATTTAGATTGTAATTGTGACGGATATAGAAGTTGCTGATGGAGTTACGGATTGTTTGGAAGACTTGAGGATTGTAATTCATTCAAATTGTGACGTATATAGAAGTTGCTGATTGTAATTGTGACGGATAAGAGTTTTCAGAAAAGCTCTACAAATAGAGTTGCAGATTGTTTGGAAGAAAAATCGGACACAGAAAGCTAGGGCTTGTAATCGATCGGATCTGCATGAGGAGCACTCAGAATCCACCTGATCTGGACGTGGACGGCTCGACAGTGGCTGGTTGGAGGGAGGAGAAACTCATCGGGGGCTCCAAATCGATGAAGGCTCCAAATGGCCGGTGTTGAAACCGAAAACTGGTTTCAAGCAGAGTTCCGACCCAAAGGGGTAGCATGCTCCTACTTCTCCTGAGTGCATGGGCGGACCCACTACCAGACACGCTTGGGCATGTGCCCGAGCATGTTTTTCGCGTTTTTAGCTTCTCCCATCGGACTTCCAGATTTGTATTTTCTCATGTTTCGCTTCATGGCTTGTGACGTCCGGTGGCTGCCCGTCCTCCGTTATCTGATTTCTGATCAACAACAGAGAGTCTAAGACTGAGAGTTAAAATCAGGGCTAAGAGTTAAAATCTGGATTCTAATTTTGATTTTAGGAGGAAAAAATAGGAAAGGTTATCTGGTTTTTCAGATCTGGAGGCTCCGACTCCCGGCGGTATTGTAGACTTCAGCTTTGGAGATCCACAATAGGCGCCATTTTATCTGAAAATTGAGAGGAATTGAGCAATCGTTGAATTTTGAACAAATGCCAGGTTTTTTACAGTTTTAGTAGATTTTGAGTCCTGAACTTGCTTCCAGCGCATCCTTCCTTGTGTGGAGGTATTCATTCCATTAGCCTTCTGTGTGTTTTTTATTTAGCTTCTTTCCATTTCATCACTCTGATATAAACTCGATGCTTGCCCCAAGCAGCTGACTGGTAAAAATTCATGCATACAGAATTCTGCACAAAAACGGACTCCGTGTGTTTGTGAAAATGCCACAATGAAGATTTCAAAAACAATCGCTGAACTCAGGCTACTTTCCAAAGAGGTGTTCATAAATGTTTTTGAGCATTTGACTAAATATATAAATCAAGTGTTTTAAATAGATTGTGTTAATTAATTAGTATTATTATTTGTTATTTTTGGAGGTGCTGAACTCAGGCTACTTTCCAAAGAGGTGTTCATAAATGTTTTTGAGCATTTGACTAAATATATGAATCAAGTGTTTTAAATAGATTGTATTAATTAATTAGTATTATTATTTGTTATTTTTGGAGGATAACAGATGGTGCTTCAATGTTAAATTAATCTTTAATTTTTTGTTTTAAAAAAGGAGCTTACATTTTTTTCTCGTAACGTGTTTACCTAAAATTGAGAGAGGGTGAGCAAATAGCTGCAACTGTGAGTGTAATTATTTCAGTTTTTATCCATCTGGGTTGGAGCATTACAATTTAGAGAAGAAATTTGAAGATTATTACACGGATCCATGTATTGTTCAAAATTTGTCACAACGCAAATTCATATTGTTGTAGAATTTGGATGAATGAGATAACCATTTGGATGATACATAATTATAGGGCAAGAAGAGCTTGTAGATTTATCACATTCAAATTTTATGCAGCTTGTTTAGCAATAGGAATTTGTTCACGTGTCCATCGATTAAGAGTTTTGCATGTATATTTTGCTCAAACAATAATGAAACTTGCAATACTAAAAATATTATGTAATACTAAAAACATTGTGCAATATTTTTAACAATTAATTTTAATTTATATTAATTTTACAACCCCGTATTCTGCGAGTGGGTTGACGGAGCCCCGGCTAACCGGTTTAGACCGCCCAAGCCCCAGGCGAGCTTGGCAGGGAAACGTCTAGGCCGAGTCCAGCATTCGTCGGGCCGAGCACGACGAATGGGGACTTAATGTCTAGGCGAGCTCGGCGGGGAAATGTCTAGGCCGAGCTCGGCTTCCGCCGGGCCGAGTCCAGTATCCATCGAGTCGAGCTCGAAACCCGTCGAGCCGAGCACGACGAATGGGTGTTGGGCGACAGGCGAGCAGAGTCGGTCGAGCCCATACTCGCCCGAGACCCTGGAGGAGAGGCGGGCGCGAGCTCCACCGGGCACTCCCCCCTCCAGGGCGAGCAGAGACTTCAGAGGGTTGTTCGCTCAGGTTCATACTATGTTTTTACCATTTTACCCCCGCTGGCCTGCCCATAGCTAGTCAGAACAGCGGAGTTACGTTGTTGGCAGATCCAGCTGGGCTGCACATAGCTGTTCAAAACAGCGGAGGTTGGCTATTTGCAGGCCGTTTTCAGAAATCTATAAATATGACTCAAGGGATATCTCAGAAAGGCATGCTCACTTGTGCCCGGTCGCCTAGCACTTTCTGAGATACCTTAGCTTCAGCACTTGGCTAAGGAGGGGAAGCGCTCTAAGATCTTCCGGGTGTGTGGAGGGACCTCCGTGCTGGAGCCTTGGGTCTGTCCCTAGTTCTTCTTCCTTGGTTTTTTGGGCTCGCAAGAAAGAAGTGTGTGATCACCCCTTCCCCAAGGGTGAACTCCTCGAGACCGACTTTTCGGTTTCAACATTTTGGTGCGTTGAGCATGGAGCGTGATCAGCAAAGAAAATCTTCAGCAAGTTCGATGGCTGGAGATGAAGGACGAGGTTCAGGCGGGGCCAACTCGCCTCCCCATCCCACAGCGGCGGGGATGTCCGCGGAGCTCAGAGAGGAAGTGCTTAGGCTCATCAATCGCACTCGGCATGCGGGCCGAGAGTACGACACCGACAGTTCTTGTAGTCGCCGCCCCAGCCTTAGGCGACGAAGCACCCATTCGGCGGGCCAGGAAGGAGGTCGTAGGCGGAGGCGGCGCGAGCTACATGGGCGAGTCTTATTTCCGGGCGAGTACCACTTCGGCGAGATGACAGGAGGGGAGCTCCCAGCTCGCCCGGCTGAGGGGGGAAGCCCTTTCAGCGAGTTCGTTTCTTCTGCCCCAGTCCCAGAGGGGTTTCGGGAGCCGAAGATGCCCTACTACACCGGGAAGGGAGATTCGGTCCAGCACGTCCAATGGTTCGAGGACATGGTTTCGATCCGACAAATGTCGGATGGGTTCAAGTGCAGGCTCTTCACCATCACCCTCAGGGAAAAGGCGAGAGACTGGTTCCACCAGCTCCTGGCCGGCTCCATTTACTGTTTTGAGGACCTGCTTTGGGGGTTCATGTTGAGGTTCACCGCGTCCAGAAAGAGGAAGAAGGAGGCTGAGTCCTTGTTCCATGTCAAGCAGGGAGCAGGCGAGGCCATAGGGAGCTACTTGGACAGGTTCCAGGAGGAACTATCCCAAGTATAGGAGATGTTGGGGCACACCATGATGGTGGCCTTCACCCTGGGCATCCAACCTGAGTTTTTTGCCATGGAACGAAAGAGGATGCCTCCAGTGTCTTTTGAGGCACTCATGGAGAGGGCGGTAAGGGAGGCCGATATGGAGGCAGCGCACCCGAAGTTTGCCCGGAGGTTGGCCAGGTGGGCAACAGAGGAGGAGAGGCTAAGGGTTGGCCGAGTTCAGGATGAGAGAGGCTAAGGGTGGACCTGCCCTATTACGACTTCCATCAGGAGGAGTGGCACACCACAGCCACGTGCCCGGAGTTCCTCGAGATGAGAGGAAACAGGGAGTAGCGGCAGCGGCAGGACCTATAGGGTGTATGGATTGAAGAGGTCTGGCCTCGGGCAGAGGAGGACAAATACGAAGACCGGGCCAATGTCGGAACCCGGGGAGGGATTAGAGTGATCCACGAGGGGGTAGGGGTCGAGGCTTCCCTCAAGGCAAGCCTCCACGCCTGGACTGAAGGAGCATCGGCTCAACATCCCAGACCCCACCCCCGAATGAGAGGATCGCCTTTTCAAGGGAGGACATGCCGGGCCATGAGGACCCTTTTTGCGATGCGCTAGTCATTCAGACAGCCATCGAAAATTTCACCGTCTCCCGGATCCTCGTTGACAATGGGAGCTCTGTCAACATCATCTTCAAAAAGTCGTTCGACACGATGAAGGTGGAGGTCAAGAGGGTGTTGGCCTCTGATGGGCCTCTCTTCGAATTCTCGAGGGAGAGGAAGGAGGTGGAAGGAGGATTGGGACTCCATGTCTGTCACAACCCGCATTTTCCTCCTGAAGAACAAGTATCAGAGTATGAGAAAATGCGCGTCGTGATGCCACATCAGACAGGGGATAACTGCCAACGCTCAGGCAACGGAAACTATTACCATAAAAATATTCATAAATTTAATGTTTGGAAAGCTGTTTATATCTATAAGGGCCGTATCCCTCGGCTCAGTGGTTTATTGGCCCACTTAGAAGAAAACATAATTTACGCTGTGGAAAATACCTTGATTTAATTAGATTGACATTCTACATGTACAACCCCGTATCCGCCGAGTGGGCCCACGGAGGCCAGACCGGACCGGTCCAGACCGCCTCACGGCCGGGCAGGATTCACCGCCGAGCTCGGACTCGGCAGATCGTCGTACCGAGCTCAGGGATCGTCGGGCCGAGCTCAGGGTCTCGCCAGCCGAGCCCGCACTCGCCGAAGCGGAGCTGCTCGCCAGTCGAGCCCGCACTCGCCGAAGCGGAGCTGCTCGCCAGCCGAGCCCGCACTCGCCGAAGCGGAGCTGCTCGCCAGCCGAGCCCGCACTCGCCGAAGCGGAGCTGCTCGCCAGCCGAGCCTGCACTCGCCGAAGCGGAGCTGCTCGCCAGCGGCCATCCCGCCCCAGGTGGTCTGCCCCTGGCCCCTCATAACAGCGGAGTTTGGCTGTTGGCAGACCAGCCCAAGGGGGCTTTCAGTAATTTCAGACCAGTAGAGGTAGGCTATTTGCAGGCCGTTTTCAGTTCTCTATAAATAGGACCCAAGGGGTATCTCAGAAGGCACGCTTACGAATTCTTAGGCCACCTAGCGCTTTCTGAGGTACCTTAGCCCGACAATCGGCTAAGGAGGGGAAGCGCTCTAAGATCTTCCGGGTGTGTGGTGGGACCTCCCTGCCGGGCCCTTGGTCTAGTCCTCGGTTCTTCACTTTCTTGTCATTTTCTTGCAGGAGCGAAGTAGGTGCGCGACCGCCCCTTCCCCGAGGGTCGAACTCCATAGAGACAGGTTTTCCGGTTTCAACATTTTGGTGCGGTGAGCGTGGAGCGTGGTCAGCAGAGAAAATCTTCTGCAGGTTTGATGACCGGAGAAGAAGGACAAGGATCAGGCAGGGGCAGCTTGCCACCCCCTCCCCCGCCCCCGGCGACGGGTGTGACAGCAGAGCTTAGGGAAGAGATCCTCGGGCTCGTCAGGACCGCACTCGGCATGCGGGCTGAGAGTGCGACACCAGCAGTCCCGGTGGTCGCCGCTCCCGCGCTCGGCGACGACGCGCCGCTCAGGCGACCAGGGAAGGAACCCGCCGAGAGGGGCGAGCGCGAGTTCCAGGGGCGAGTCCTATTCCCCGGCTCGGCTGCCGAGTACCACTTCGGCGAGACAGCAGGGAGGGAGTTCCCATCTCGCCCGGCTGAGGGGGGGAGCCCCTTCAGCGAGTTCGTCTCTTCAGCCCTAGTTCCAGAGGGGTTCCGTGAGCCGAAGATGTCCTATTACTCCGGAAGGGGGGACCCAGTCCACCACATCCAGTGGTTTGAGGACATGGTCTCTATCCGGCAGATGTCGGATGGCTTTAAGTGCCGACTCTTCGCCATCACCCTCAGGGAGAAGGCGAGAGAGTGGTTTCATCAACTCCCGACCGGATCCGTCTACTGCTTTGAGGACCTGCGACGGGGGTTCATGCTGAGATTCACCACTTCCAAGAAGAGGAAGGAGGCGGAGTCTTTGTTCCGCGTCAAGCAGAGGGTGGGGGAAACTTTGGGAAGCTATCTGGACAGGTTCCAGGAGGAACTATCCCAAGTCCAGGAGATGATGGGACGCACCATGATGGTGGCCTTCACCCTGGGTCTTCAGTCCGGGTTCTTCGCGATGGAGTTGAAGAGATCACCTCAAGTGTCTTTTGAGGCACTCTTGGAGAGGGCGGCCAGAGAAGCTGATATGGAGGCAGCGCACCCGGAGTTTGCGCGGAGGTTGGCCAAGTGGGTCGTAGAGGAGGATAGGCCAAGGGGGGGGCGAGCTTAGGAGGAGAGGAGGGCTGAGCCCCGGCAGAGGGAGCAGCCACCGCAGCAGCCACAACCCCGGTGGGGGCGTCCGGAGCAGACCCACCGTTTGGGATGGAGACCGGAGTGGCAGGATCAAGCACCGCGGAGGGGTTATCAGGGAGGGGATAACCGCCAGGGGGGTCGGGGACAGTTCAACCCCCAGGGAGGTAGGCAGGGCCAAAGGCCCCCTCTCCCCGACCAGGAGGAGGCAATGGCATTCGCCATGAGAGGGAGGAGGAGAGGGTAGTTGAGGAGAAGGAGGGAGGTCAGGGTAGATCTGCCCTATTGTGATTTTCATCAAGAAGAAGGGCACCTCACGTCCACGTGCCCGGAGTTCCTCGAAATGAGAGGGAACAGGGAGCAACAACCGCGAAATCACCAGGAAGTTCGGATAGAGGAAATCTGGCCTCGGGTGGAGGAGGATCGGTGTGAGGACCGGGTTGATTTAGGCACCCGAGGTAGGATTGGAGCAATCCACGGTGGGGCGGGGATCGAGGCTTCCCGAAAGTCAAGCCTCCACACCATGTACTGTAGGAGCGTCGGCTCCACGTCCCAGTCCCCGCCTCCAGACGAGAAAATCACCTTCTCTAGGGAGGATATGCCAGGTCACGAGGACCCCTTTTGCGATGCGCTGGTCATCCAGACAGCCATCGAGGATTTTACTGTCTCCCGGATCCTCGTCGACAGCGGGAGCTCAGTCAATGTCATCTTCAAGAGAGCGTTCGAATCAATGAAAGTAGAGGCCAGAAGGGTGTTGGCCTCAGACGGACCCCTGTTCGGCTTCTCAGGAGAAAGGAAAGAGGTCGAGGGAGGAGTAGGACTTCACGTCACTCTGGGGGGGCAGTCCCGTAACTGCAAGTTCGTCATCGTAGACTCCCCCAGCAGTTACAGCGCCATCTTCGGAAGACCCCTCATCAGCGTCTTCCGCTGCGTTCCCTCGTCCTTCCACCAGTGCCTAAAGTTCAACGTCGAGGGGGTCCAGATCCGGATCCGCGGAGACCCTAAGGAGGCAAGGGAGTGCTACGTCTCAGCAGTAAACTCCATCTCTTGGCAGGAGGGGGCCGAGGAGATGGGGCGGAGGTTGGAGGAGGGGGAGCAGGAAGCTGGCGGGGGAGAGATAAAGGTGGAGGGGTACCGCACCCAGGCAGGGATCGCGGAAGTGGCCCGAGAGCCGGTCGAGCCAATGATCGTGGGGGAAGCTTGGGAAGGAATCCTCGCCCTCGGAGGGGAAGGTACCGAGGAATGGGGGAGCAGTATCGTTTGGAGGCAGCAGAGGAGGTGGTGGAGATGGAGGTTCTCACCATCGGGGGCAGGATGGAGAAGGTCCGCGTCAGCGGAGGATTGACCCCGGAGGCTCAAGGCAGGATGCTGGAGTGCATCCAGAAGAATGTGGACGTCATCGCCTGGAATGCTGCGGAGATGCCAGGGATCGACTCCAACGTGGCCTGCCATCGCCTCAACCTGGACCCGGAGGCTCGCCCCATCCAGCAGAAGAAGAGGTCCATCGCGGACAAGCTCGCCGAGCCGATCAGGGAGGAAGTCGCCAAGCTCCTTGAGGCTGGCTTTGTATCCGAAATCCAATACCCCGGCTGGGTCTCCAACGTTGTAATGGTTAAAAAAGGGGACGGTCGGTGGAGGATGTGTATCGATTTTTCTCTCCTTAATAAATCATGCCCAAAAGATTGTTATCCTTTGCCTCGGATCGATGCGCTGGTTGACTCAGCCGTCGGTTTCCCTGTAATGAGTTTTCTGGATGCTTTTTCAGGATATCACCAAATTAGAATGCACCCCCTCGATGTCAAAGATGTCTCATTCATCACAGAGGAAGGATGCTACTGCTATAAGATGATGCCCTTCGGGCTAAAGAATGCGGGGGCTACCTACCAGAAAATGATGGACATGGTCTTCCGGGAGTAGAGGGGAAGAAATTTGGAGGTGTACGTGGACGACCTCATGATCAAAAGTCTGGACGTCGATTCCCACCTCCGGGACTTGGAGGAGACTTTCGCTACCCTCCGCAAATATAAGATGAGACTGAACCCCTTGAAATGCACTTTCGGGGCAAGCAGGGGGAAGTTCCTGGGGCATCCCCTCACCCCAGCCTGAGTGGAGCCTAACCCGTATAAGGTAAGGGCAATTATGGAACTAAGGTCACCACGAAATACTAAAGAGGTACAGCGGTTGACAGGGAAGCTGGCAGGGTTGAGCAGGTTCCTCTCCCGGGCCGGGGAGAGGTGCTCCTCTTTTTTCAAAACCTTGAGAGGGGATCGGAAGTTTGAATGGACCTCAGAGTGCGAGGAGGCGTTCCAGGCCTTAAAGAAACAGCTAACTCAGGCTCCCCTGCTCCAAGGGCCCAAAGGGGGGGAGGACCTGTTTTTGTACTTGGGGGTCGGGGCAGAGGCCTTGAGCTCGGTTTTAGTTCGGGAAGAAGGGAAGAAGCAACTCCCCATTTATTATGTGAGTCGTGTATTGAGGAAGGCCGAGCTTCGGTATCCCATCTTGGAAAAGCTGGCCTTCGCCCTGGTCATCTCGTCCCGGAGGCTCCGACCCTATTTTCAGGCACACTCGATCCGAGTGGTGACTGACCACCCCCTCCGCAGCATCTTCGAGGGGGTAGAGCATTCAGGCAGGTTGGCCAAGTGGTCGGTGGAACTGAGCGAGTTCGACATCTCATTCGTTCCCCGCCTCTCAATCAAGGCCCAAGCTATGGCTGATTTCTTAGCAGATTATGTGTTGAGGTGACGGAGGAGCAACTCACTCGTCCGGTTCCTTGGAAAGTCGTGGTGGACGGTGCCTCGGGGAGACATTCTTTGGGGGTTGGAGTCATCTTGGAAAGCCCTCAGGGGATAAGAATCGAACAAACCATGGTGGTGCATTTCCCTATCACCAATAATCAAGCCGAGTACGAAGCTGTAATCGCAGGTCTGCGCCTGTCAAGGGAGTTAGGAGTGCATGACGTGGAAGTCCTCACTGACTCCATGGTGGTGGCTTCCCAGATCAATGGGGAGTTCGAGGCAAGGGAGCCCACCCTGCAGCTCTACCTGGCAAAGACAAAGAGAATTATAGGGGCCTTCCAGACCTTCTCCATCAGGCACGTATCTCGAGAGGAAAATGAGCAGGCAGACCAGCTGGCAAAGCACGGCCCCAGAATGGGGGGGACCATCACAGATCTCTCCCAACCCTCCATCGAGGAGGGGGAGCTAATGGAGGTGGAGCAGCATCCCTCATGGATGGACCCCTTCGTCACTTTTCTGTCCACAGGAGAGTATCCGGAGGGGATGGATCGTAGGGGGCTCAAGCACAAGACAACATACTACCTCCTGCGCGAGGGGGAGTTATACCGCAAGACCCTCTCAGGGATGCTAGCCCGTTGCGTGGCCGAAAGGGAGGTACATAAAATCTTGGAGGAGGTCCATTCCGGCGAATGCGGAAACCACTCGGGGAGCCGGACCTTAGAAGGGAGGATCATCAGGCAAGGGTACTTCTGGCCTACCCTCGGTCAAGATGCAGCCGAATTCGTAAAAAAATGTCATAAGTGCCAGCTCTATGCTCCACTCCAGTTACAGCCGGCTCAGAGGCTAAGGAGCATCATGGCACCATGGCCCTTCGCCATTTGGGGCTTGGATCTCGTGGGACCTTTTCCTCAGGCCAGCGGGCAGAGAAGATTTTTGCTGGTCATGATCGATTATTTCTCTAAGTGGTTGGAGGTGAAGACTCTAGCCAAGGTAACCTCCCAAGTGATCAGGATTTTATCTGGGGGGAGATCATCTGCAGGCACGGGCTACCACAGGCAATCGTCACGGACAACGGGCCTCAGTTCGCCAGCGCGGAGTTCATCCGCTTTTGCGAACAACTGGGAATTGACCTTCGGTTCGCCTCTGTCCACCACCCCAGGAGCAACGGGCAGGTGGAGGCGGCCAACAAAATAATCGTGAACCTATTGAAAAAGAAAGTGGAAAATCTGAGGGGAAGCTGGGTGGAGCAACTCCCTTCAGTCCTTTGGGCCCTTAGAACCACCCCCAATACGGCCACGGGAGAGACGCCCTTTAAACTTTCTCATGGCTGCGAAGCCGTTCTACCCATCGAGTTCGAGGTCAGGATACCCCGGGTTGCCGAGGCAGAGGATGCAAGGGAAGAGTAGAGATCAGAAAATGAGGAGGAGCTCCGACTCTCCCTTGATATGATCGAGGAGTTACGCGACTTGTCCACCGTCAGGCAGGAAGAGGTCAAGCGGAGGATGGCCAAGTACTTCAACAAGCACGTCCGAGTCAAGCAGTTCGCGGAAGGGGACCTTATCCTGAAAAAAGTGGATGCGGCAGGAAGATCGGCCGCTGTGGGGAAACTCCATCCCAATTGGGAGGGCCCCTACATTGTACAGGAGACCTTAAAATCAGGGGGTATCGCCTCCAGGATGTAAAAGGGGATACCCTTAGCCATACTTGGAATTGCGATGATCTAAAACGTTTTTACCCTTGAAAATATTGTAGGTATTCTTATTCCATGAATCAAAATGAATCTCATCACCGAGTCTCGTGCTTTTGCAAAACTATAATGGCAGGACGATTCGTGATTCGGAGCCCGGGATAGGCAAATATTTCTAAGTCTTCTCGCTCTGGGGTTAGGTCTCGTCGCTCCCCTGCCAGGCTTCCACCTAGCTGGCACGGCTGAGTCTCGATGGACATCGCTATGATCCTGGGGCTGAGCCCAGAGGATGTTCAACACCCGCCCTCAGGCTCTCACCTAGCTGACTGGCCTGGTGGTAGCACCCGGGATAGGCAAATGTTTCTAAGTCTTCTCGCTTTGGGGTTAGGTCTCGTCGCTCCCCTGCCAGGCTTCCACCTAGCTGGCACGGCTGAGTCTCGATGGACATCGCTATGACCCTAGGGCTGAGCCCGGAGGATGTTCAACACCCGCCCTCAGGCTCTCACCTAGCTGACTGGCCTGGTGGTAGCACCCGGGATAGGCAAATGTTTCTAAGTCTTCTCGCTCTGGGGTTAGGTCTCGTCGCTCCCCTGCCAGGCTTCCACCTAGCTGGCACGGCTGAGTCTCGATGGACATCGCTATGACCCTGGGGCTGAGCCCAAAGGATGTTCAACACCCTCCATCAGGCTCTCACCTAGCTGACTGGCCTGGTGGTAGCACCCGGGATAGGCAAATGTTTCTAAGTCTTCTCGCTCTGGGGTTAGGTCTCGTCGCTCCCCTGCCAGGCTTCCACCTAGCTGGCACGGCTGAGTCTCGATGGACATCGCTATGACCCTGGGGCTGAGCCCGGAGGATGTTCAACACCCACCCTCAGGCTCTCACCTAGCTGACTGGTCTGGTGGTAGCACCCGAGATAGGCAAATGTTTCTAAGTCTTCTCGCTCTGGGGTTAGGTCTCGTCGCTCCCCTGCCAGGCTTCCACCTAACTGGCACGGCTGAGTCTCGATGGACATCGCTATGACCCTGGGGCTGAGCCCAGAGGATGTTCAACACCCGCCCTCAGGCTCTCACCTAGCTGACTGGCCTGGTGGTAGCACCCGGGATAGGCAAATATTTCTAAGTCTTCTCGCTCTGGGGTTAGGTCTCGTCGCTCCCCTGCCAGGCTTCCACCTAGCTGGCACGGCTGAGTCTCGATGGACATCGCTATGACCCTGGGGCTGAGCCCGGAGGATGTTCAACACCCGCTCTCAGGCTCTCACCTAGCTGACTGGCCTGGTGGTAGCACCCGGGATAGGCAAATGTTTCTAAGTCTTCTCGCTATGGGGTTAGGTCTCGTCGCTCCCCTGCCAGGCTTCCACCTAGCTGGCACGGCTGAGTCTCGATGGACATCGCTATGACCCTGGGGCTGAGCCCGGAGGATGTTCAACACCCGCCCTCAGGCTCTCATCTAGCTGACTGGCCCGGTGGTAGCACCCGGGGTAGGCAAATATTTCTAAGTCTTCTCGCTCTGGGGTTAGGTCCCGTCGCTCCCCTGCCAAGCTCCCACCTAATTGGCACGACTGAGTGGACCTGAGAAAAGCCCCAGGGGCGAGCTCGTTAGCCAAGACGACGAGTTCGGGATATTCCGCCTCCCCTCAGCTCGCCACCCGGGAGGTCATGGTCCCATCTTGGACGCAGGGGGAGAATAGTTCTCTCAAGCGAGTCCGATCTCGCCACGAGCACCGGTAACATCAGCCAGTCCAGCTACGGTCGGCGCCTAGGATCTCGTCGCAAGTGCTCTCCCTAGTTCAAAGACATCCTACAGGCGGGGTCGGACTCGGCAGGATTGCCCAAAGGGGTATCGCGCGCACAGATACAATCGCAAGCAAGCTTAAAAAGAAGTTAGAAAAATTGTGCGAAAATTGTCCGTTTTACTATTATGATCACAAAATCAGGCTTGCCTCGGCAAGGTACAAAAAGAAAAAGAAAGAAGAAGAAAACAAAGGTTGAGGAGCCCCGTCAGCTCTCGCCTTCCCTCCCTGCTCGGCGATCCTCCTCGCCGCCGAGCCGAGTGTCCTTCTCTCCCACCCCTGCGAAGAGCGAGTCGAAGCTGTCTTCTTTCTCGCTGAGCGGGCTGGGTGGGAACAAGGTCGGCAGGAGATCCCGGACGGTGACTCCTTCGCAGCCTTCAGCCAAAATCCCCGTCCCCTGCATGGCCTTCAGAAGGCACTCGGCGGACTCAATGGAGTTGACGTGCAGTCGCTCTGCGACGTCAGCCTCACCGAAAACTCGAGGCCTCTTGTAGGGGAAGGGTGGCTCGCTGGCTCCTGGGGGAATGAGAGCTTCAGCCTGGTGAAGGACCTCGCCATGGAGCTCCTTGTTCTTCTCCTTCAGATCCGCCGCCTCCATCCTCAGCTGAGCAGCGACAACCTCCTGCTCGCGATAGTGCGCCCTCTGCTCGGCAAGCTGGGTCTCCCGCTTGGCAAGCTGAGCTTGCAGCTGAGCCATCTCGCCTCGCAGCGCGTCGGCGGCTTCGGCATCCTGTTGGATTAAAAGTTCAGAACAAGCACAAGAATAATCCTAAGGTAAGTAGAGATATCCAGTGATTACCAAGCCGCCGGCAGATTTCGCGAGTAGAGCGTCGGCAAGGCTGAACCGCCTTTTCGCGTCGGCCGCGCTCTCCTTCGCCAGGTCACGCTCCTGCTCGGCAGTCAGCAAGGCGTTGCTGAGCTGGAAGCCGCGGCGGACTATCATGTGGTGAAGCTCGAAGGCCCGCAGGTGGGCCTGCAATCCCTCATGGCCGAGCTGGCGGGGGGTTAGGTTTTTGTACGACTCGGCACTATCACGGCCATAGAGGCCGAAGCCGAAGGCAAAGGCGTGGCCAGTGGGAGGTCGGCGAGCTCCCCAGGAGGGGGCACGGGTAGAAACGGAGACTCGGTGGGCCCCTTCATCCCATTTCAGGATAGGCTCGCCGGCCGCATCCTTGCTCCTTCCTCCCTTGCCAAAGTGGGGGTGATCCTTCGGCAGGCCGGGTTCGAGAAGGACGACCCCCTCGGCAGAGTCAGGGGGGAAGGACCATCCCTCTTCTTCTTCTCCCTTCGGGGGGAGGACGCTTCCTTCAGCAGACTCAGCGGGGGGTCGTCGGAGGAAGCCTATGGCGAGCTCATATACTTGACGGGCGAGGAGGGGAGATTCAGCCGCCCGCGCGAGACCACCTTGGCCTTTTTCCTCTTCGGCGCTGAGAAATCTGGGCGCGAGCTTGACTCCGCGAGCCCCAGACGCTTCTTGCTAAGGGGTTGGCTCCGCGCCTGTTCGTCTCGGCAGGCCTCCGCCGCTGCTCGGGCCCGCTCTAAGGGATCAGAGAATATCCCCAGGCCGGCGAACGGCGGATGCTCCGGCAGAATTCGCTCCCCTGCAGGAAAAAACTTGGTCAGAAAAACCAAGGTTCACTTTGACAGAGCCCGCGAGAAAATAGGGCGAGATGTACCTTCACCAGGGAGAACGGGTTGAAGCGAGTCGAGGCCGCGGCGGAGGTAGGCGACCTCGAAGTCTTTGTGAAGGAAGAATTTGTGGAGATCGGCGTCGCCGCCGGACAGGGAAGGAGGACGGTAGATGTCCTCGCTTTTCTGCAGGGGCCGGAAAGGGATGTTGCCGAGTTCGCCCTTGACAAAGACGAGCCGGGTCATCCAGTTGTGATTCTTGTTCGCGAGCTTGCGAACCTTGATGAGGGATCCGCCGAAGTAGGAGACCCCATCGGGGGTGGCCTTGTAGGAGAACAGCTTGCGGAAGACCATGAGATTGAATTCAATCCGCTCTCGGCGGAGGAAGCAGGCGAACGCCACCATTATGGCGATGGCGTTGGAGTTCAGCTGCGCGGGGACCACGCCGTAATACTTCAGAATCTGTCGGATCTCTGGCCAGAGGGGGAGGCGCAGCCCCACCTCGAAGTGCGAGATGGGGAAGGCGAGCTCACCCTCAGGGAAAGAGTTGATTGCTTCATGCTCGGCGGGCGCGCGAGCCTGGAAGCCGGGAGGGACGAACTCAGCTGTGAACTCGGAGAGCTCCTCCTCTGTGATGTGCCCCTCAAAGAAGCAGTGGTCGACGAAGTGCCGGGCACACTTGGATCGGCCATCCGCGTCAGGGTTAGTTTTCACCATTCTAGCAAACGAGGGAAAGGCGCGAGCTCGGGGTACCGGAGGGGAGGTAAGGGTTCGGAAGCAATAAAGGCGTATCCAGGGGGGTAGGTGAGAGGGTCTATTTATAGAAAGAAAAAGTAAGGCAGGGAAGGGCGAGGGCGAGCCGATCGATCCGCCCAGCCCCTCCACGCCGCCTCGCCACCCCCAGCTCGCCAAGACCCGCAAGCTAGCCCGGTCCAAGAAGGAGGAATTCGAAAGGACGCTTATCAGGATATCGAGAACACATCTTCATATATATACAAGGTCACATAAAATTTGTTTAAATTATTACAAACAGTCGAGTTATTCAGAGCAGAGAAAGATAAAGGCGCGAGGACCACGCGAGGGCGAGCGCGAGCACCGGTCGGCCGACAGAGGAGCCGTCCTATTCTCCCCGGTCTCGCCGATCCACCGTCGCAGATCGCCGCGCGTGGAGCTCGCGAAGTCGCCCCATATTCCTATTCACCACCCGCAGGTTCTCGTCAATCTCATCCATCAGCACCAAGGAAGACGCCTCCTCGAACGCCAAGCAAACCCCAGCACTGTCCGCAAGACGCGAGCACTCCCACTGCAGCCTGTTGTTGTCCTTCCGCAAGTCGTGGAGCTCGCGCACCAGCTTCTTGAGAACCTTCCGCTCCCATTTTGCACGTTCAGGACTACCCAGTTCGGGGTCCAGGAAGGCATCTAGGGCGCTTGGAGAAGGGAGAGGCGAGTAAGGAGGTCGATCCACGGACTCGCCGTCCTCTGTCCGGACGAGAAGTTCTGAATGAAGAACTAAAAGACGATCAGAAAAGCGGCCACCCCCAGAACAGAAGAGTATAAAGCTGAAAACTTACCGCGCGAGCCCGGCTCCCCTGGGTTGGCGCGAGGAGAGAAGTGGCGCAGGTTCTTGCCACGCCCATGCAGGAGTTCCTGGGAGGCAAGTTGGTAGCCGGGGACGGGGATATGCCCGGTACCTCCCCCCGCGAGTACGGTACCAGGGGACGGTTGCCGAGAAGGGGGACGACTCGACGACGCCAGTTTCGGCGGGTTCGGCTCCTTGACCTCAGACTCCCGTTCTGGCGAGCTGTCAGGAATGCTTCTTGCCCGCGGGGTGGACGCCCCGCCACTTTTTCCCCGACTGGAAGAAAGCTCCACGAGGTCTTGTGCAGGAGAATCAAGAGTCGGCTGGTTGGAGGAGCCAGCCCCGCTCCCCAAGGCCGCCGAAAAATCAGCTAGAATGGGCTCAGCCCCTGGAGGAAGGGGTTTCGCCCGTTTAGCTGAGCCAAAATCAGCGAAGCGGCGAGCAGGGGCCTCTAGGTTGGTCAGGCCCGCAGCTTGAGCGGCGATCTCATCACGAGCGCGTGCGAGCCGCTCCAGGACTTCCTTGGGAAGCGACATCTTAGCAGGGGTCCAGGAAGGGCAAGGGTCAGTCGAATGCGTAGGGGGTACATATATATAGCTGCCTCTGGGGCCTACCAGAAGATTCTTCTTTCAGCGCATGCCTCCCACTCGCCGGATCCTGCGGGGTTGGATGTATCTTTCCGAGCTTGTCCCAACCTGGACCTGAGGCATTCAAAGACAGAATACCTCAGCACAAAAATAACAATACAAGTGGCAAAAAGAGAGAAAAGCTCGAAGTTAATAAAAGATCGACAAACAGGGAAGAACCAACCCTCAGCGAGCAAGCTGTCAAACTCTGCAACAAGTCAGTCAATGAACGAGATTATAGCAAACAAAGCATCAACAAAAGTTGAAGGAAATGCACCAAGTGCCTCGGGAAAACCACCCGCTTCGGCTCAAACCTACTGGAGCAAAGCAAGAGATGGCAAACCAGCCAATATCCATAACAAGGGTAGGAGCAATAGTCCAAGAATCAAGATAGGACAATCATTAACACTTAGTGATCCTCGTCTCGGAGGAGTGGGTGACTTCAAAGGCATTAAATTTGCTTGTAACGACCTGACAAGCTAAAAGGCACAGCGTCGCCCGGCCCACTAGCAACCCATGGAGGACCCATGGCGCTCCAATGGTGTAGCCGGAATCTATAAGACCTGCCACGGAAACAAACACCCACAGAACACCTTACAAAGACCTCAGCATCACTGCATGCTAGCAAGGCGATACAACTGACCGTTCCCTCCACATTAACTTCTTACAACGTCTCCTGGACACACTTTCCAAGGATTGGGGTCAAGACCCCAAAACAGGCCCCCAAGGACCTCACTCAACGAAAACAAGGGACGACAGACAATTCCCTCGGAATTCGTCGAGTATCACCATTGATACTCGATGGATTCGTCGAGAATGGTCGACGAAGCCGACGGGAGTCGTCGAGTATCGCCGTGATATTCGACGATTTTCCCCAAATTCGTCGAGTATCGCGACAATACTCGACGATTTTGCCTGGGATTCTCGACGATTTGGCCTTCACTTCACGACGACTCTACCTTGTCATTCTCGCCGATTCTCCCCGATTACAACTTAGCGTCTAACGGTTAGTCCTAGCGATACTCGACGATCCCTCTATTGATACTCGCCGAATCTACCTAAAGATACTCGCCGACTATACCATGTGATTCTCGCCGATTCTACCTCAGCAGTCTCGTCGATTGCCTTAGCATTCTCGACGAAAATGCCTCAGCATTCTCGAAGAAAATGCCTTAGCGTTCTAAGACGGTTAGGCCACGGGTAACACAGTGCTCGCCGATTCCTCGAAGGGCTCTAAGTCCGCTTTCCTACCTTAGCCTAGATTTCTCATGGATAGCAGCCCTATAACTAACACCTAGTCAAACCGGGAGCAAGAAAGGAAGATAATAGGGAAGAATGGAGCAAGCAAGGGAAGAAGTTCCACTTGCCTCAAAACCCACGGAAAAGACACCGCCCGTCCCGGCCGCTTCCAGATCCGGCCACAAAGAGCACCGAGCAACAGTTCCTGAAACTTTTGGGAGTGAAATCAAGCCAAAACCCCTAACCCTAACCTTCAAAAGTCAAGAAAACGGACAAAGCTTACCTATACCGAGAAGCTCTTGCCGAGAGCAGCCTGAAAATTCACTCAAACAAGGAAAACGAACCCTCCAGCTCCGCACACCGCCGACCAAAGCCCCGCCGAGTCTGCCTCTCCCAGATCTTTCGCGAAAACGAGGATGCCGACGGGCGCGGGAAGAAGAAGATGCCGACCGGCCCCAAACCCTATCTATCCTATTTATACTCTAATAAAACCTAATATATTATATAATATAAATATATATAATAACACACAATCTTAATACAACGCCCAACACAAATGAACTCGGAAACGCGCGAAAATCGCGCCGTAGCCAGAGACCAATGCTACGAACGCAACGGCGAGGTCGAAATCCTAATCCGATTGGTAGAACTCAGGCAAACACCTACCAAAGCCAAAACACAAGCGGCTTCGCCGAGTCACCAAAACAGACCCGGCCCGCTAGGGAAAACTCGCCAATAGGCTAAGATACTACCCTACAGAGAACTCAAGGAGCCAAGATCATGCTCTAACCTCGGCACATGTCAAACACGTGCAAGGGTAGCGCTTATGACGTCAAAACCCGGACAACTAAAGAATATCAGAAAATCAGGGGCGTTACAATGTCAGTCTGGGGGGGAAGTCCAAGAACTGCAGGTTCTTCATTGTGGACGCCCCCAGCAGCTACAACGCCATTTTCGGACGACCCCTCATTAGTGCTTTTCGCTGCGTCCCCTCGTCCTTCCATCAGTGCCTCAAGTTCAACACAGAGGGGATCCAGGTCCGAGTCCTTGGCGATCCCAAGGCGGCGAGGGATTATTATATGATGGTGGTAAACTCCATCTCTTGACAGAAGGGGGTCGAGGAGATAGAGCGTAAGATGGAGGAGGCAGAGAAGGAGGTAGAGGAGAACCGCTCTCGGGAGGAGGAGGCAGAAGAAGTCTGGGAGTCGGCCAGAGCGATGTTCGTGGAGGAGGCTGAGGAAGAAGTCCTTTCCCCAGGAGGGAAGGACGTCGAGGAATGGGGGGGACAGTCCGTCTGGAGGCAGTGGAGGAAGTGGTGGAGATGGAGGTTCTCACCCTAGGAGGCAGGGTGGAGAAGGTTCGCGTCAGCGGGGGGGGCTCTAGGCTTACCATGGAGGCCCGTGGCAGGATGCTGGAGTGCATCCAAAAGAATGTGGACATCTTCACCTAGAGCGCCGCAGAGATGCCGGGGATCGATGCTGACGTGGTTTACCATCGCCTCAACCTGGACCTGGGAGCTCTCCCCATTCAGCAAAAGAAGAGGTCCACTGCGGACAAGCTGGCCGAGCCGATCAGGGAGGAGGTAGCCAAGCTTCTCAAGGCTGGCTTTGTATCCGAAATACAATACCCCGGTTGGGTCTCCAATGTAGTAATGGTTAAAAAAAAGAGACGGTCAGTGGCGCATGTGTGTTGATTTTTCTTTGCTTAATAAGTCATGTCCCAAGGATTATAACCCTTAGCCTCGGATCGACGCGCTGGTTGACTCAGCTGTCGGTTTTCCTGTAATGAGTTTTCTAGATGCATTTTCAGGTTACCACCAGATCAGGATACACCCTCCCAACATTAAAGATGTCTCCTTCATCACCGGGGATGGGTGCTACTGCTACAAAATGATGTCCTTTGAGCTAAAGAATGCAGGGGCAACCTACAATAAGATGATGTACAGGGTCTTCCGAGAGCAAAGGGGGAGGAACCTAGAGGTATATGTGGATGATCTCATGGTCAAGAGTCGAGATGTTGACTCTCACCTCAGGAACTTGGAGGAAACCTTCACCACCCTACGCAAGTATAAGATGAGGTTGAACCCCTTGAAGTGTGTCTTCGGGGCAAGCAGGAGCAAGTTCCTAGGCCATCTCCTTACCCCTGCAGGTGTGGAGCCCAACCCTGACAAGGTGAGGGCAATCATGGAGTTGCGATCACCTCGGAACGCTAAGGAAGTGCAACGGCTGACAGGGAAGCTGGCAGGATTGAGCAGGTTCCTCTCCCAGGCCGGAGAGAAGTGCTCCCCCTTTTTTAAAAACTTTGAGGGGGATCCAGAAATTCGAATGGACTAGGGAGTGCGAGGAGGAATTCTAGGCCTTGAAGAGGCAGTTGACTCAGGCCCTCCTACTCCAAAGGCCAAAGGAGGGGGAGGACCTATGTAAGACCCCCCCCCCCCCTCCAGGAACACAAGACACGGCACGAGATGGGTCTTATGCCCAGAACAGCCGCCTTGGGGTAGCACTAACACTCGGGCTAGCCTGTACCACAAGACGCCTATTCTGTCGGCTACAACCAATATTAATATATATATATATGTCAACCCGACCAATATAATATAAGAAATCAAATCCACACAAGCTATAAGTCCAAAAGCACAGTAGTAGAGAAGCTAAACATGCTTCTACAAAATCAGAGTACAACTATAAAATTGCCCCAAAGGGCTACAACAAAACCCTCATATACTCACGTCTACAACAGACGGTAGTGACGGCACCGTCCCACCAGGCCCGGTCGTCCTGGCCTGGCTGATCGGCTCCATGACCTGCTGTTCCATCTGCGGGATTTCCTCCTAAAAAAGAAGACGTAGCAACCGTTAATCATAAAGACTAAGTGGCTTCACATCCGCTCCCCCGACGACTCCTCGGCACCAGGCGGAGAAATAGACAGTGTACAATATATGTATATAAGTAGGAGTATAAACAAGCAAGTGGTATAACATGTAGTTAGATATTCTAACATTTCTACCATCTATCACAGCATATGAATATAGATTTATAACAGAAAGTAACTCAACTTATATGGATGTCCATACAAGCATATAAGTTGAGGGTCGTTCAGTAGTAAGTAACTCATTATATAGGAGTGCCCATACAAACTTATACGATGAGGGTCTTGTGTATGTAATGAGGTGCAATGTTATGTATGTGATGCAATGACACACCCATAATCACGTACATGCAGTTGCTATGTCGACACAGACTAGTAGTTCCCACTTTTCGAGCAGGTAGCTAACCTCTTAGGAGTCAACCGTCGTGGTCAGACGGTGACAGTAGAACGGTCACTTCTACTACTAAGTGGTTATCCACACTACTTCACTTAGGCCTTCGTACGTCTCAATGCTAAGAACACAACAGCGGAGCCCATGCGTACTACGGCTCAGCGGGTTCACTTGGGTAGATGTGCACCAAGATCCTAGCCCCGACTGGCCTATGCGTGACACGGAAGGAACCTTGGAAATAAGCATGAGGGTCAAGCCCAACCGTTCACTTGGTATAGATGGCGTCATGGGACATGAACACCGAGGTACAAGCCCAACCGCCAAAAGTCTATCTGTCAACTCTCATCGGTGTGACGATTGGCGAGCCCGTAGACCTGCCACACTATCCTTAACCCAGGATTACGATACCGCGTGCCGACTCACACCGCATGCAAATCCACAACACCGTGGCATGGAAGGAGCCTCGGAGAAAGCACGAGGACCAAGCCTAACCATCCACTTGGCACGAAAGGAGCCCCGGTACATGAACACCGAGGGATAAGCCCAACCGTCCAACTTTACTCATCTCAACACCATCCCGACTAGTGACGGCCAACGCCGCACTTACTAACTTCCACATTGCTATTCGTAGGGAGACGACTCTCTAAGCATTGGACTACCAAATTTTATTCTATCAATTCAACATACATATAGCCATAGTTTATTCATCTATATGTCATACCGAATGATTTCAACATCATATAACAAAATGCGCATAAATAATAATCTACCAATTTATATCAAGTCATTTCGTTCGATTCAAGCTTGCTTCACAACTTGTTATACGAATTCAAATTAACAAACTTCAATCTTCATTACACTACGGTGGTTATCATAAAAGAGTTCACTCAAACCTCGAATTAGATTGCAACATTAATTCCACCGAATCTAAATCCATGTTATACACTACCCAGATATTTAGGTGCAGAATAAATCTGGACAGCAACATCAACCAAAGATTCCCGTGGCTACAGGAATCCGGTGAGTACGTGTAACCCCTCGATGGAAAGGTCTTTCCATAGGCTACAACTTTCATGTTCAGCCTGCAACCCAGATCAGGCTATAACCCACATGAAATTGGCTCCAAAGCCTGCAGCGTACAGAATATAATTTCTGTGTGCTTAGCTTACAGCCCTTATTTCGATCAGACATTTTCGTGGCTACAGACTTCACCCAAAGGTGTGCGATCACTCGTTGGAAAGGTAATTTCAAGGGCTTTAACTTTCGTGTTTAGTCGAAAGCCCAGATCGGACCATTTCTTGCCTGAAAATAGCCAAGAAGGTCATTGTGTGCAGAACACAGATTCTGCACGCATCTTGAAGCGGAATGAACGGCATCGGTTCATCTTTATCCTCAAGCCGATCACCCCAAATCGTAACCAGAAGTTCCTCCACCCTTATTCTCCCTCTCAAGGCCATTCCTCTTCACGAATCCACCCCCATCATCACTTTGAAGAAGGGGAGATTGAAGATGACTAAACGTTAGAACAAAAGTTCTAGATAGGCCTTCCTAAGAAACCTTCTCCTCACACATCAAGACTCATTTGAGCCGATGTCTCGCCTAAGAATATCTAAGGATCTAGCACCAAGGGAGAGGGGAGGAAGCTCACCTCATTTCTAGTGGTACCACCATTTCCGGCCATGGATCTTGTCATCCTCCTCGGCGGCATCGCTTTTTCCTTGACGGCGGTGGCGTTTCTCCTCCTCCAAGGTTTACTCTAGCAAGATCTCCTCCTCCAGGAAGTTCTCTCAGGAAAAAGGGCTGGAATGAAGAGTGAAAACGGCTAGGGTTTCACTTTTTCCTTTTTATACAGAAGTGACACGGGTAGGGACACGGTCGTGTCCTTACCCGTGTCCTGCTCTGGCGAAACGGCTCGACTACCGTTTCGTGCTCCTACACGGGTACTGACACGCCCATGTCTGTACCCGTGTCCAAGTGACACGACCGTGGTTCTGTCTATGTCGACACTCGTGTCCTGCTCGGGGCACTGCTCGTTTTGCTTGCCTTGGAGCACACGGGTAGGGACACGCCCGTGTCTATACCCGTGTCCTTCTCTAGCCAGACTCAAAGCCATGGCAGTCAAAGCCATGACACTCAACGCCATGGAACACGGGTAGGGACACGCCCGTGTCTCTACCCGTGTCCTGCTCGGGAAAAAACACTCAAAGCTATTTCACTCAAAGCCATGGTCACTCAATGCCACTGAACACGGGTAGGGACACGCCCGTGTCCCTACCCTTGTCCTTCTCGGGACACACCACTCAACGCCATTTTATTACCACTCAACCCCATGGACACTCAGCGTCACTGAACACGGGTAGGGACACGCCCGTGTCCCTACCCGTGTCATACTCAACACAATTTTCAACTTATTTCCTTGTTCTCCGTGAGTGCGCACCTGATCGTCTGCACCCCCTTGAGCCTACACCAGCTCTCCTAACACCAAAAACACACACAAGGGGCCTAGCGCAAATTGGAACGTTACAAATTCTATAAACAAAATAAAAGATTTCGTCCCCGAAATTAGGCTAAGGCTATGGGGAGTGAAGCATACAGAAAATAAAATATGCTTTTAAATCAAATTACCTGGAGCAAACAACTCCGGGTAGCGTCTTTGCATCAAATCCATTGGCTCCCATGTGAATTCCTCTTTCCCATGATTAGACCATTGCACCTTTACCAAGGGAACACTTTTGCGGCGCAAGGTTCTTATCTGGTTGTCTACAATCCGCACCGGCTCCAGTCGCACAGACCTATCAGACGCCACAACATCCTTAGTTGTGGGGATGTATTGATTGGGCCGCAACAGCGCCTTCCGAAGCGACGACACATGGAACACGTCGTGGAGATTCTCTAACTCGGGCGGTAGCTCCAACCGATAGGCTAATGGGCCAACCCTTTCCAGTATAGTATAAGGACCCACATACCTCGGGCTGAGCTTCTTCACACCACGCACCTGTGACACTCCATGCATCGACCGGATTTTCAGAAACACTTTATCACCCACTTGAAACTCCACCAGACGGTGCCTTGCATTATAATACTTCGTCTGCCGACTTTGAGCCTCTAACATGTGATCCTGTATCAGCCTAACCACCGCATCAGTGTAACCTATATACTCAACTCGCAAAGTCTTCGGGTCTTCATCTTGCACCCAAGACAAGGGGGTTCTACACCTCCTTCCATAAAGAGCTTCATGGGGCGCCATGCCGATGCTCTCCTAATGGATGTTATTATAGGAAAATTCCACCAGGGGTAAGATCCATTCCCGTGGCTCTCCCCTATCCAACACACATAATCTCAACAGATCCTCCAATGTCCGGATGGTCCGCTTAGACTGCCCGTCCGTCTGAGGATGGAACGCGGTGCTGAAGGTAAGGCGCGAGCCCAAATACACATGTACCGCCTTCCACTCCTTGGAGGTAAAGCGACCATCACGGTCAGAAACTATCGTCTTAGGCACGCCATGATACTGTACAAACTGCTCCACAAAGAGGCGTACCAAGACATCCACGTGAGCCTCCTTCTTCATAGGGATAAACCGGGCTACTTTCGTCAGTCGATCAACGATCACTCATACTGAATCATTCCCTGAGCGTGAGCGATGTAGCCCATGTACGAAGTCCATGGAAATATCTTCGAACTTCCACTCGGGGATGGGCAATGACTGTAACAAGCCGTCGGGACTCCTGCACCCCGCCTTCGCCCTTTGACAGGCTTCGCAATGTGTAACAAAATATTGGACATCCTTCTTCATTCTCGGCCAACGCATGGTCTTCCGTAAGCCGGCGTACATCTTTGCAATTCCCGGGTGTACTGAATACTGAGAGCAATGCGCCTCTCTCAGGATATCCTCCCGGATTTTACCGCCCTTGGGAATGTAGAGCAGGCCGCGAAAATAAACGAGGTCGTCTTTTAGTGTGTATTCGTCGTTAGTCCCGTCTTCGATTGACTTGATTGCCGGGGCCAGAGCCACATCCACTCCTTGCTCCACCAGGATCCGGTCCCGGATATCATAAACTATGCTCATGCTGGCCAAGTACTCCGTATATTCTGTCGAAGGAGCCTTAAATATCAAAGTAATTTCCATCTCCTCAATCATCTGAGCCAACTCCATACTCATCAACCAGGACTTTGGGCTCGAGTCCGGTATTTTTCTACTCAACGCATCGTCGTCTACCGAGTTTGCTTTTTCGGGGTGGTAGTTCGAGGTGAACTCATAGTTGCATAGAAATTCTAACCACTATCGTATTCTTTAGTTCAACTCCTTCTGAGTATGGACGTACTTCAAGTTTTTGTGGTTTGAAAAGATCTCGCAGTGGACGCCGTATAAATAATGCCTCCAAACCTTCAAGGCAAACACCACTGCTCCCAGCTCCAAATCATGAACTGGGTAATTGATTTCGTGCTTCTTCAATTGTCTCGAAGCATAAGCAATCACATGTCCGTGTTGCATCAATACCGCTCCCATCCCTTGATATGATGCGTCTGTGTAAACTTGAAATCCTTCCTTCCCAGACGGAAGGACAAGGATGGGGGCGGAGGTAAGTCTATCCTTCAATTCTTGAAACGCAGCTTCACATTGGGGTGTCCACTCATACGGCACACCTTTCTTCGTTAGGGAAGTAAGAGGAAGGGCAATCTTTGAGAATCTCTTTACGAACTTGCGATAGTACCCGGCAAGTCCAAGGAAACTCCGCATATCGGCCGCCGACTTCAAGGGTGACCACTCCCTTACGGCATGCACTTTGGCCAGATCCACAGCTAGCCCAGCCCCGCTGATCACATGACCCAAGAAGGCAACCTCCTTAAGCCAGAATTCACATTTGCTAAATTTGGCGTACAAGGCGTGCTCCTTCAATTTCTTCAACACCAAGGTTAGGTGCTCGCTATGCTCCTCCTCCGTCCTTGAGTAGACTAGGATATCGTCGATGAAAACAATGACGAAGATGTCCAAATAGGGCTCAAATACCTTGCTCATCAGACTCATGAAAGCCGAAGGGGCATTTGTGAGCCCAAACGACATTACGGTGAACTCGTACAACCCATATCTTGAACTGAAGGCTGTTTTATGGATGTCCCCTTCTTGTATTCTCAACTGGTAATACCCCGAGCGCAAGTCTAGCTTAGAAAACCAATACGCTCCCACTAGTTGATCGAACAACTGTCGATCTGAGGTACCGAGTATGTGTTCTGCACCGTCAACTGATTGAGTTCCCAATAATCTATGCACAGATGTAGGGTTCCGTCCTTCTTCTTTACAAACAATACAGGGGCTCCCCAGGGTGACGAAATGGGGCAAACGAACCCTGACTCCACCAGTTCTTATAGTTGAACTCTAAACTCCGCGAGTTCTTTCAGGGCCATTCGGTAAGGGGCCTTAGATACAGGCTTGGCACCCGGTACGAGATTAATTTGGAAGTCAACCTCTCTGTGCGGGGGTAATCCTGGCAGTTTCTCAGGAAATACCTCGGGGAAGTCCCGCACCACCCGTACGTCTTTTACATCCAATGCTACTTCTTTCAACTCGAACCATATCATAAAAACTTCATCCCCCTTCATGTGCGCTTTTACAACCTGAACGGATGATAACGTCAGACGGGGTGCGAAGTTAATACCTTAGAAGATGACGTCGGAGTCTCCATGTCTCAAATAGATCCGCTTCTCCGCGCAGTCGATCCTTGCAAAGTGCCAGTCCAACCACGTCATGCCCAGAATGATGTCAAATTCCGGCATTTTCAAGACAGGGACAGACGTAACGAAATTCCTTCCCTCAATAAATACCTCAAGCTCGCACTTAGCGGTTGCAACCATATCTGAGCTATCCGGAAGGCGCACTAGTCAGGCTATTCCAGTAAAATATTGCACACCCCCCATGTCCTTAATGAAATCCTCGGACACAAAGGAGTGTGAGGCACCGGTATCGAATAGCGCATAGGCCGTCTTTCCGCCAATTATCACGGTGCCTAAGTACCAATAATCAACACTTATTGCTAGATAGCTAGTATGTCGTAAGCAACTTAAGTTTAACACAGAAAACATGAAAGCTTACTACACGTACCTGTAATAACATTCTGGGGATTCCATTCTTGCGTCATGTCTAACGCGTACACTTGATCCCGGGCAGGGCCGGGGTTACCTCCTCTCGGTCCTCGTCCTCGGCCACGCATGCAACCCCGCCCTAGAGGGGCCACCGGAGGGAGAGCGGGAGGGGCGTTCCCAACCAATTGCGGGCAAAAGCGTCGAATGTGACCCGGTTGGTTGCATTCAAAACACACCAGCCCAGGACGTCTCTCGAGTTACTGAAATTACTGAGGCTGCGGTGGTGGAGGCAACGCGAGTGGTTGCGGAACCGGATGCTCCACCCTATAGTTTCGGTGGACACGCCCTCCACCTCCTTGATATCCTCTTCCTCTTCTAAAGTTGTCTCCTTCTATTTCTCGGGCCAGCTTCCATGACGCCCTCTATAGGTCTCTTACCACTACCCAAGTGGTCCGCCTCCAATCTTTTTGCCATATCGATGATCTCCACCAAGCTAGTATCCGCTATAAACAAAAGGGCCTGCCTTAGGGAATCTCGTAGCCCTTTGTAGAAATGCTTGGCATAACCTCTATCATTCAACTCGTATGAGTCTGCGAACCTTGCGAAATGTTGGAACTCCCGTTGGTATTTTGTAACCGTCTTCGATCCTTGTTTTAGTAGAAGGAACCTCTCCTTAAGTTCATCTCGAGCAGATGAAGGAATGAAGTGCTCCAAGAAAACATCCGAGAACTCTCTCCAACTTATCTCTTTATAGACTCGACCTTGGAAGGTGGAGCCCGTGAGTGACTTCCACCACCTCTTAGCATGTAGCTCCAAGGTAGACACCGCCAGTGACACAGCCATGTTGGCTGGACAACGGATACAAGCCAACAACTCCTGTACTGTGTCAAGCCATTCCTCCGTGCGCACGGCTGACTCCGTCCCAAGGTAAGTGGGAGGGGAGAGAGCCCGGAAGGCGCTCAGCCAGTTAGATCCCGGGGCATATTGTAGCACCGGAGGCTGTTGTGCCCTAAAAGCATCCAAGATGGTGGTGAGCGTCTGCCCCAACTCGGACTGTTGGAACTGAGTGGGAATGGAAGGGGCAGGAATGCCCCCCAACGGCTCAACACACACTAAAATATATATGAAGAATGCAAACTTACGGTCAGGTTGGCTAATTTTAAGGTCAGAGTTGGACAAACTTAGTGTGAATTACATATGGGCACACCACTGCTTCCGCTAAGTAAGTTTGTCCCCAAATTGACTAGTCGAACGGGAGTGGCCCATTGTTGAATGACTTCTTTAGGCGAGGATCGTGGCAAACTTATACCATTTGTAATACCCTCCCTCCCGGAACACAAGACATGACACGAGATGGGTCTTATGCCCAGAACAGCCGCCTTGGGGTAGCACTAACACTCGGGCTAGCCTGTACCACAAGACATCTATTCTGCCGGCTACAACCAATATCAATATATATATGCCAACCCGACCAATATAATATAAGAAATCAAATGTACACAAGCTATAAGTCCAAAAGCACAATAATAGAGAAGCTAAACATGCTTCTACAAAATCAGAGTACAACTATAAAATTGCCCCGAAGGGCTACAATAAAACCCTCATATACTCACGTCTGCAACAGACGGTAGTGACGACACTGTCCCATCAGGCCCGGTCGTCCTGGCCTGGCTGATCGGCTCCATGACCTGCTGTTCCAACTACGGGATTTCCTCCTAAAAATAAAGACGTAGCAACCGTTAGTCATAAAGACTAACTGGCTTCACATCCGCTTCCTCGGCAACTCCTCGGCACCGGGCGGAGAAATAGACAGTGTACAATATATGTATATAAGTATGAGTATAAACAAGCAAGTGGTATAACATGTAGTTAGATATTCTAACATTTCTACCATCTATCACAGCATATGAATATAGAGTTATAACAGAAAGTAACTCAACTTATATGGATGCTCATATATAAAAGCATATAAGTTGAGGGTCGTTCAACAGTAAGTAACTCATCGTATAGGAATGCCCATACAAACTTATATGATGAGGTTCTTGTGTATGTAATGAGGTGCAATGTTATGTATGCAATGCAATGACACACCTATGATCACACACATGCAGTTACTATGTCGACACAGACTAGTAGTTCCCATTTTTCGAGCAGGTAGCTAACCTCTCAGGCACCAACCGTCGTGGCCAGACGGAGACAGTAGAATGGGCAATTCTACTACTAAGTGGGTATCCACACTACTTCACTTAGGCCTCCGTACGCCTCAACGCTAAGAACACAACAGCGGAGCACATGTGTACTACGACCCAGCGGGTTCACTTGGGTAGATGTGCACCAAGATCCTAGCCCCGAACTGGCCTATGCGTGACACGGAAGGAACCTCGAAAATAAGCACGAGGGTCAAGCCCAACCGTTCACTTGGTACGGATGGCGCCCTGGGACATGAACACCGAGGTACAAGCCCAACCGCCCAAAGTCTATCTGTCAACTCCCATCGATGTGACGATTGACGAGCCCGTAGACCTGCCACACTATTCTTAACCCAGGATTACGACACCGCGTGTCGACTCACACCGCATGCAAATCCACAACACCGTGGCATGGAAGGAGCCTCAGGACATGAACACTGAGGGACAAGCCCAACCGTCCAACTTTACTCATCTCAACACCATCCCGACTAGTGACGGCCGACGCCGCACTTACTAACTTCCACAATGCCACCCGTAGGAGACGACTCTCTAAGCATTGGACTACCAAATTTCATTATATCAATTCAACATACATATGACCATAGTTTATTCATCTATATGTCATACCGAATGATTTCAACATCATATAACAAAATGCGCATAAATGATAATCTACCAATTTATATCAAGACATTTCGTTCGATTTAAGCTTGCTTCACAACTCGTTATATGAATTCAAATTAACAAACTTCAACTTTCATAACACTACAGTGGTTATCATAAAAGAGTTCACCCGAACCTCAAATTAGATTGCAACATTAATTCCACCGAATCTAAATCCATGTTATACACTACCCAGAAATTTAGGTGTAGAATAAATCTGGACAGCAACATCAACCAAAGATTCTCGTGGCTACATGAATCTGGTGAGTGCGTTTAACCCTTCGATGGAAAGGTATTTCCATCTGCTATAACTTTCATGTTCAACCTGCAACTCAGATCAGGCTATAACTCACATGAAATTGGTTCCAAAGCCTGCAGCGTACAAAATATAATTTCTGTGCCCTTAGCTTACAGCCCTTACTTCGATCAGACATTCCCGTGGCTACAGACTTCACCCGAAGGCGTGTGACCTCTCGTTGGAATGGTGATTTCAAGGGCTTCAACTTTCGTGTTTAGTCAAAAGCCCAGATCGGACCATTTCTTTCCTGAAAACAGCCAAGAAGGTCGTTGCGTGCAGAACACAGATTATGCACGCATCTTGAAGTGGAATGAACGACATCGGTTCATCTTCCTCCTCAAGCCGATCACCCCAAATCGCAACCAGAAGTTCATCCACCCTTATTCTCCCTCTCAAGGCCATTCCTCTTCACGAATTCACCCTCATCATCACTTTGAAGAAGGGGAGGTTGAAGATGACTAAACGTTAGAACAAAAGTTCTAGATAGGCCTTCCTAAGAAACCTTCTCCTCACACATCAAGACTCATTTGAGCCGATGTCTCGCCTAAGAATATCTAAGGATCTAGCACCAAGGGAGAAGAGAGGAAGCTCACCTCATTTCTAGTGGTACCACCATTTCCGGTAATGGATCTTGTCATCCTCCTCGGCTGCATCGCTTTTTCCTTGACGGCGGTGGCGTTTCTCCTCCTCTAAGGTTTGCTCCAGCAAGATCTCCTTCTCCAGGAAGTTCTCTCAGGAAAAAGGGCTAGAATGAAGAGTGAAAATGACTAGGGTTTCACTTTTTCTTTTTTATACAGAAGTGACACGGGTAGGTACACAATCGTGTCCTTACCCGTGTCCTGCTCTGGCGAAACGACTCGACTGCCGTTTTGTGCTCCTACACGGGTACTGACACGCCCGTGTCTGTACCCGTGTCTAAGTGACACGGCCGTGGTTCTGGCCGTGTCGATACCCGTATCCTGCTCGGGGCACTGCTCGTTTTGCTTGCCTTGGAGCACACGAGTAGGGACACGCCCGTGTCTCTACCTGTGTCCTTCTCTGGCCAGACTATAAGCCATGGCACTCAAAGCCAAGGCACTCAACGCCATGGAACTCGGGTAGGGACATGCCCGTGTCTCTACCCGTGTCCTGCTTGGGACAAAACACTCAAAGCCATTTCACTCAAAGCCATGGTCACTCAACGCCACTAAACACGAGTAGGGACACGCCCGTATCCCTACCCGTGTCCTTCTCGGGACACACCACTCAATGACATTTTATTACCACTCAACCCCATGGACACTCAGCGTCACTAAACACGGGTAGGGACACGCCCGTGTCCCTACCCATGTCATACTCAACACAGTTTTCAACTTATTTCCTTGTTCTCCGCGAGTGCGCACCTTATCGTCTGCACCCCCTTGAGCCTACACCATCTTTCCCGACACCAAAAACACACACAAGGGGCCTAGAGCGAATCGGAACGTTACAAACTATTTTTGTATTTGGGGGTTGGGGCAGAGGCCTTAAGCTCCGTCCTGGTTCGGGAAGAGGGGAAGAAGCAACTCCACATGTATTATGTAAGTCGGGTCCTGTGAAAGGCAGTACTTTGTTATCCCATCTTGGAGAAGCTGGCCTTCGCTCTGGTCACCTCAACCAGGAGACTCAGACCCTACTTCCAGGCACACTCGATCCGAGTGGTGACTGACCACCCCCTCCGCAACATCTTCGAGGGGGCGGAGCATTCGGGCAGGTTGGCCAAATGGTCAGTGGAGTTGAGCGAATTCAATATCTCCTTCGTTCCCCGCCTCTCAATCAAGGCCCAAGCAATGGCCGATTTCCTAGCAGACTACGTGGTTGAAGTGGCAGAGGCGGAACTCACTCATCCTGCTCCCTAGAAGGTAATGGTAGATGGCGCTTCGGGGAGGCATTCCCTAGAAGTGGAGGTAATCTTGGAGAGCCCTCAGGGAACGAGAATCGAGCAAACGGTGGTGGTGCACTTTCTCATCACCAACAACCAGGCCGAGTACGAGGCGGTGATCGCAGGGCTACGCCTAGCCAGGGAACTGGGGGTACTTGATGTGGAGGTCCTCACTGACTCTATGGTAGTGGCTTCGCAGATCAACGAGGAGTTTGAGGTAAGAGAGCCTGCCCTTCAGCTATATTTGGCAAAGGTGAAGGGGGTCATCGGTGCGTTCTAGACCTTCTCCATTCAACATGTCTCGCGGGAGGAAAATGAGCAGGTGGACCAGTTAGCCAAGCACGGCCCCCGGATGGTGGGTACCATCACCGACCTGTTCCGCCCATCCATCGAATAGGGGGTGCTGATGGAGGTGGATCAGCACCCCACGTGGATGGATCCCTTCATCACTTTTCTGTCCATGGGGAGGTACCCGGAGGGGATGGACAGGAAGAAACTCAAACACAAGTCAGCATACTACCTCATGCGCAATGGGCAATTATATCGAAAGACCATCTTGGGGCTGTTGGCTCGTTGTGTGGCCGAGAAGGAGGTACCGAGGATTTTGGAGGAAGTCCACTCCTGGGAGTGCGGTAGTCACTCAGGAGGTCGAACCCTGGAAGGAAGGATTATCAGGCAGGGATACTTTTGGCCTACCCTGGGCCATGATGCTGCCGAGTTCGCGAAGAAGTGTCACAAATGTCAGTTATTCTCCCCCCTCCAACTACAACCAGCTCAGCGGCTCAGGAGTATCACGGCTCCCTGGCCCTTCGCAATATAGGGGATGGATCTGGTAGGGTCTTTTTCTCAGGCCAGCGGGCAGAGAAGGTTCCTGTTGGTAATGATCGATTATTTTTCTAAGTGGTTAGAGGTGAAGGCGCTGCCAAAGTGACCTTCCAGGTGATCACCAATTTTGTTTGGGGAGATATTATCTGTAGGCACGGGTTGCCCCAGTCCATAGTCACCAACAATGGGTCTCAGTTCGCTAGTATCGAGTTCATTAGTTTCTGCGGGCAGCTCGCGATTGACCTCATTTTTGGTTCAGTTCACCACCCCAGGAGCAATGGGCAGGTGGAGGCGGCGAACAAGATCATCGTCAACTTACTGAAAAAGAAGGTGAAAAACTTGAAGGGGAGCTCGGTCGAGAAACTCCCTTCAGTCCTCTGGGCCTTGCAAACTACCCCAAACACCGCCACGGGTGATACTCCCTTTAAGCTTTCCCATGGTTGTGAGGTCGTGCTTCCGATGGAGTTTGAGGTCCGAACACCTCGAGTGGCAAAAGCCCAGGAAGGCCGAGAAGAATGGAGGGCCGAGAATGAGGAGCTGCGACCCTCCCTAGACATAGTGGAGGAGCTGTGTGACCTATCTGCCATCCGACAGGAGGAGGTAAAGCGAAGAATGGCTAAGTACTTCGACAAGCATGTCAAGGTCAAACAGTTCGCGGAAGGGGACCTGGTCTTGAAAAAAGTAGATGCGGCAGGAAGGTCAACCGTTGTCGGAAAACTTAACCCCAACTGGGAAGGGGCCTATATTGTACATAAAGCACTATGGTCGGGAGGATACCGCCTCCAGGATGTGGGGGGCGAGATCCTGAGCCATACTTGGAGTGACGACGACCTGAAACGCTTCTATCCATAAACCTTGTATGCACTTTCTCTTTATGAATATAAATTGTCCAATTCTTTCAATCTTTTGTTTGGCAATTACCTTATTAGCAGGTGAGGTTCAGACGCTCACCGTCATAGAAAATGTTTTAAGTATTCTCGCTCTAGGGTTAGGTCTCGATGCTCCCGCTGTCAGGCTTCTACCTAGCTGGCAGGGCTGGGGTCTCTATGGACGTCATTATGACCCTAGGGCTGAGCCCGGAGGATGTTAAACACCCGCCGTTAGGCTTTCACCTAGCTGATTGGCCCAGTGGTAGCACCCGGGAGCTGAAAGTGTTCTAAGTATTCTCGCTCTGGGGTTAGGTCTCGATGATCCCGCTGCTACGCTTCTACCTAGCTGGCAGGGCTAGGGTCTCGATGGACGTCGTTATGAACTTGGGGCTAAGCCCGGAGGATGTTTAACACCCATTGTCAGGCTTTCACCTAGCTGATTGGCCCGGTGGTAGCACCCAGGAGTGGGAAGTGTTCTGAGTATTCTCTCTCTCTGGGATTAGGTCTCGATGCTCCTACTGCCAGGCTTCTACCTAGCTGGCAGGGCTAAGGTCTCGATGGACATTGTTATGACCCTGGGGCTGAGCCCGGAGGATGTTCAACACTAACCGTCAGGCTTTCACCTAGCTGATTGGCCCGGTGGTAGCACCCGGGAGTGGAAAGTGTTTTAAGTATTCTTGCTCTGGGGTTAGGTCTCGATGCTCCCGCTGTCAGGCTTCTACCTAGCTGGCAGGACTGGGGTCTCGATGGACGTCGTTATGACCCTGGGGCTGAGCCCGGAGGATGTTCAACACCCGCCGTCAGGCTTTCACCTAGCGGATTGGCCCGGTGGTAGCACCCGGGAGATGAAAGTGTTCTAAGTATTCTCGCTCTGGGGTTAGGTCTCGATGCTCCTGCTATAAGGCTTCTACCTAGCTGGCAGGGCTAGGGTCTCGATGGACGTTGTTATGACCCTGGGGCTGAGTGCGGAGGATGTTCAATACCTGTCGTCAGGCTTTCACCTAGCTGATTGGCCCGGTGGTAGCACACGGGAGCTGAAAGTGTTCTAAGTATTCTCGCTCTAGGGTTAGGTCTCGATGCTCCCGCTGCTGGCAGGGCTGGGGTCTTGATGGACGTCATTATGACCCTGGGGCTGAGCCCGGAGGATGTTCAACACCCGTCGTCAGGTTTTCCCCTAGCTGATTGGCTCGGTGGTAGCACCCGGGAGCTGAAAGTGTTCTAAGTATTCTCGCTCTGGGGTTAGGTCTCGATGCTACCGCTGACAGGCTTCTACCTAGCTGGCAGGGTTAGGGTCTAGATGGACGTCATTATTGTAACGACCCTAACTGATCCAATTAGAAATTGTCATGGCTCCGCTCTAGGCGTCGCTACCGGGCTGCAGCCCAAGCACCCCAACCCCTCTCCAGCCCACTAGCTCAATTGGTGATGAGAGTTAAAAGAACTCCATAGTTAAGCGTGCTTGGGAGAGAGTAGTACTGGAATGGGTGACCTCCTGGTAAGTACCCGTATGACCCAACTTAACTGTCGAGTTCGCTCATCAAAGGGAGGTTGTGGCCACCAACAACCCGCTAGTGGGCTGGAGAGGGGTTGAGGTGCTTGGGTTGCAGCCCGGTAGCGATGCCATGGGGGGCTATGGGCCAAATCCCGGGTCGTTACAGTTATGACCCTGGGGCTGAGCCCGGAGGATGTTCAACACCCTCCGTCAGGCTTTCACCTAGTTGATTGGCCCAGTGGTAGCACTCGGGAGCTGAAAGTGTTCTAAGTATTCTCGTTCTGGGGTTAGGTCTCGATGCTCCCGCTGTCAGACTTCTACCTAGCTGGCAAGGCTGGGGTCTCGATGGACATTATTATGACCCTAGGGCTGAGCCCGAAGGATGTTCAACACCCGTCGTCAGGCTTTCACCCAGTTGATTGGCCCGGTGGTAGCACCCGAGAGCGAAAGTGTTCTAAGTATTCTCGCTCTGGGGTTAGGTCTCGATGCTCCTGCTGTCAGGCTTCTACCTAGCTGGCAGGGCTGGGGTCTCGATAGACGTCGTTATGACCCTAGGGCTGAGCCCGGAGGATGTTCAACACCCTCCGTCAGGCTTTCACCTAGCTGATTGGCCCGATGGTAGCACCTGGGAGTTGAAAGTGTTCTAAGTATTCTCGCTCTAGGATTAGATCTCGATGCTCCCGCTGCTAGGCTTCTACCTAGCTGGCAGGGCTGGGGTCTCGATGGACGTCGTTATGACCCTGGGGCTGAGCCCGGAGGATGTTCAACACCCGTCATTAGGCTTTCACCTAGCTGATTGGCCTGGTGGTAGCACCCGGGAGCTGAAAGTGTTCTAAGTATTCTCGCTCTAGGGTTAGGTCTCGATGCTCCCGATGCTAGGCTTCTACCTATCTGGCAGGGCTGGGGTCTCGATGGACATCGTTATGACCCTAGGGTTGAGCCCGGAGGATGTTTAACACCCGCCGTCAGGCTTTAACCTAGCTGATTGGCCCGGTGGTAGCACCTGGGAGCTGGAAGTGTTCTGAGTATTCGCGCTCTGGGGTTAGGTCTCGGGATGCTCCCACTGTCAGGCTCCCATCAAGACAGGGCCAAGGCCTCGTTTGACGTCGTTATTACCCTGGGGCTGAGTCCGGAGGATGTTCAACACCCACCATCAGGCTCTCGCTTCACTGACTTGGTCGGAGGTAGCACCCAGAGGATGGCCATAGAAAGTGACAATGGGCGAGCTGGGGTGCTCTCGGCACGCTAGGACTTGGGCGTAGCTCGGCAAGTGGCAAGCTGGGTAACAATGGCGAATGCATTCCACCCCCTTCAGATTTTACTTATGAATTTTTAGCAGTTTCAGTCTAGCATTGGCAAGAAAAGGGGCCGCTCGCGGGCGAGCTGGGTAGTGGCGAGCCTAGCGCGATGAGCAATCCCGCTCTTGATTGCCTAGAGTTAGCGAGCTCTCAAGGTCTACTCATGGGTACGAATCCTAACCCATACATTCTAAACGACAATTTTGATCCTAGAGAGGTCGCCTAAGGAGGGAACTCGAGGGCGAGTATGTTGCAGTAAGTAAGCTCAAGAAAAAAAGATAGAAAATGTGACAAGAATATCCATATTAGAATCACTTTTCATTAAGTAAAAATTGAGTTACAAAAAAAGGGAGCTCGCCTCGGCGAGTTTACAAAAAAAAGGGGAAGGAAATTACAAATGTGTACTCAGTCAGCTCTCGCCTTCCTCCCCCGACGTGTGGCCTTCCTCGCCCCCATGCCGCTGGCCCTTGTCCATGTCCCCGAAGAGCGAGGCGAAGCTGTCTTCTTTATCACCGGGCGGGCTCGGCAGGAACAGACTTGGCAGGAGATCCCGAACTACGACCTCCTCGCATCCTTCCGCCAATACCTCTGTACCCCTCATGACGTCCAGAAGACACTCGGTAGACTCGATCGAGTTGACTTGCAGCCGCTCCATGACCTCCTTTTATCCGAAGACCTGCGGCCTTTGATAGGGATATGGGGGCCCGCCGACACCCTCGGGAAGGAAAATATCTGCCTGCCGAAGGAGCTCGCTATTGATCCCCCGGTTCTGCTCCTTTAACTGTCCCACCTCGGCCTCCAGCTGGGTGGCGCGAGCTTCTTGTTCGGCAACACGAGCCTCCTGCTCGCTGGAGCGAGCATTTTGCTCGGCAAGGCGAGCTCGTAACTGGGAGACCTCCAACTCGATGGCGTGGGTCTGCAGTTTGCATGCGGCCTCGACATCTTGTGAATCAAAAATTGAGAGTGTTGTTGCAAAAAATACAAAGTGAAAACAGGAAGAGGCGGCCAATACTTACCAGACCGCCTGCAGCTCTTGCGAGTAGACCCTCGGCGATATCGCACCATCTCTCCGTGTCGATGGCCTTGTCCTTCGCCACGTCGCACTCCTGCTCGGTTTTTAGCAGGAGCTGGCTAAGGTTGAAGCCACGGTGCACCATCTGTGATGCAATTCCAAGAACCGCATATCGGCCCGCAGACCCACGTGACCCAGCTGGCGAGGGGTCATGCGTTTGTAAACCTCGGCGTCGTCATGGCCATAAAGGCCGAAGCCGAGCGCATAGGCGTGGCCGGTGGGAGGTTGGCGAGCACCCCCAAGAAGGGTGGCGAGTGGAGATAGAGACCCGATGGGTCTGCTCGTCCCACTTAACCATTGGCTCGCCAGCCGAGTCCTTGCACTCCCCCCCATGCCGAAAAGGGGGTGGGCCTTGGGTATGCCCAGCTCGCGAGGCGCGATCTCCTTAGCGGCATCCGGGGAAGAGGGCCCGCGCCCCTTTTGATCCCTCCCCGTTATTTCTTTTAGCGAGCTCTCCGGCGAGGCATCGAAAGAGGTCGCAGGCGAGTCAATGTATGCGAGGGACAGCCTTTTCACAACCCTGGCCCTCTTCTTCTGAGCCGGGGGCAGGCGAGGCGGGCCTGACCCCTCTGTGTTCAACCGCTTCTTGCTGGAGAAGGGCTGGGGCGCCACCTATTCATCTCGGCAAGCAAGCGCGGCTGCCCAAGCGAGCTGGATCGGGTCAGAGTAAAGCCTCGAATCCGCAAAAGGCAGGTTCTCGGGGATGAGCCGCTCCCCTACAGGAAAAAACTTAGTCAAAATTTTGTTATTATTTCTTCCGAGCCCAACGAGAAGAAGAAACAGATGCATACCTACACCAGGGAGGACGGGCAGGAGAGAGTCGAGGCCTCGGCGGAGGTAGGCGACCTCGAAATCCTTGAGGAGGAAGAATTTATGGAGCTCGACGTCATTACCAGATACTGAGGGGGGAGGTATACCTCCTCGACCTTCTACTGGGGCGAAAAGGGGATGTTGTCGAGATTGCCCTTGATGAAGACGATCTTGGACATCCAGTTATGATTTTTTTTCGCGACCTCGCGAACCTTTATGGAAGAGCCGTCGAGGTAGGCGACCCCATCGGGAGTGTCTTTATAAGAGAACAACTTCCGGAAGACCGTTAGGTTGAATTCTATATGCACCCGGCGGAGGTAGCAAGCGAACGCGACCATCATAGCGATAACGTTCGGGTTAAGCTGCATGGGCACCGCGCCATAGTACTTCAGCATCTGGCGGATTTCCAGCCAGAGAGGCAGACCCAACCCCACCTCGAAATGCGAGATGGGGAAGGCGAGTTTGTCCGGGTAAAAGGATTTGATGGCCTCATGGTCTGCTGGGAGGCGAGCCGTGAAGTCCGAGGGAACGAAATCAGCCACGCACTTGGTGAGCTCTTCTACGGTTGTGTTCCCTTCGAAGAAGCAGTGCTCGGCGAAATGCCGAGCACACTTGGTCCGCCCGTCAGAATCGGGGTTCCCCTTACCCATGCCTGTCGAAACTAAGAGCGTGAGCACCGGAGATAGTACGAGCAAGGGGGGGAATTACGTAAGCAATAAAGGTGTGATAGGGGTTGGTGGGAAGGCCTATTTATAGAGGAAGGGGATTTGAGACCGAACCGGCTGGTCAGTCCGGCTCGCCTACCCCAGCTCGCCTCCTCCAGCTCGCCGACCGCCGTGAGCTAACCTTGTCCTATGGCGAGGTGAGACTGATGGGATGCTGATTGTTATATTTAAAGATATTAATAATAATAGAAAAATTATCCAAATTATTACAAACAAGATCCGAATAAGGCCCAAAGCAGAAATGAAAAAGAAACCCCCGACACGCGCGGACCAGGGGAGAATGGGGGGAGTACCAGTAGGCCCATCAGGGGGGCCGTCTCTAGTTACCCCGGTCTCGCGACCCTGTCGCCGCAGGTCGTTGCGTGCGGAGTTCGCGGAGTCGCCCTAGATTCCTATGGACGATCTAAAGGTTCTCGTCGATCTCGTCCAAGAGCATGGAAGAAGACGCCGCCTCAAACGCCGGGCTGACCCTCGCCGTGTTTGCGCAAGCCGTGTGCACTCCCATTGCATCATGTGGTTGTCTCTCCACATCTCGTGGAGCTCGTGCACCAGCTTCTTGAGAACCAGCTGTTCTCGCCTCGACCGTTCGGGGCCCTCCAGCTCGGAGTCCAGGAAGGCATCCAGAGTGCGTGGAGAAGGGAGGGGAGAGTATCGAACCTGGCCCGTGGATTCGTCAGCCTCAGATTCCACCATGAGGTCTGCGTGAACAGTTGAAGGCAACATTAAATGAAGGAGGCGAGCACCGTCGAAGCCGAGCAGGATTTGGGGAAGTTGAAAACCTACCGTGCAAATCCGGCTCCTCCGGGTTTACGCGAGGAGGAGGATGGCCTAAAACCTTGCCACGACCATGCCAAGGAGCCTCAAGAGAGATACGGATAAAGCCAGGGGTGGGGATGACCTCAGTACCTCCCCCCGTAGGCGCAAGAGCGAGAGGTTGCTGTGAAGAAGGGCGAGCCGATGACCTCGGCTTCTGCGAGTCAAGCCCCATGGACCCAAAGGAGGGGGGCGAAGTCCGCAGGCATGAGTCGGAAGCCTGAATCTGCGGACTGTCGAGAGGATTCTTGGCTCGCGGTGTGGATATATCGCTGCTATGTCCTCGGCTGGCCTGGTCGGCAGAAAGGACAATGATATCTTTGTCCTTGGGTTCAGGAGTTAGCCGAGTGGAGGAACCGACCCCGTTATTCAGGGTTGTCTTAAATTCATTATAGATGAGCTCGACATCTTTGGGGAGAGGCTTCGACTTTTTGGCCGAACTAAACTCGGGAAATTTACGAGGCGGGGCGCTGGGGTCGGTCAATCCCGCGATACGAGCTGCAGCCTCTTCGCGTGATCGCGCCACTCGCTCTAGAACCTCTTGGGGAAGCGGCATCTTGACAAGGCTCAAGTAAGGAGAATGACAAAGGTCAGCCAGGTATGCAAGCACATATATATATATATAGTCGCTGGTGGACCCCACCAAAAGATTCCTTCGGGCTCCCGTCGCACTCACCGAATCCTGTGGGGTTAGAGGTTTCTTTCCGAGCTTGTCCCAATCTCGCAAAGAGCGGGGATTGTGTACAACCCCGTATCCGGCGAGTGGGTTGACGGGAGCCCCGACAAACCAGTTTAGACCGCCCAAGCCCCAGATGAGCTCGACGGGGAAACGTCTAGGCCGAGCTCGGCTTTCGCCGGGCCTAGTCCAGCATTCGTCGGGCCGAGCTCGGAGTTTGTCGAGCCGAGCACGATGAATGGGGACTGGATGTCTAGGCGAGCTCGGCGGGGAAATGTCTAGGCCGAGCTCGGCTTTTGCCGAGCCGAGTCCAGTATCCGTCGGGCCGAGCTCGGAATCCGTCGAGCCGAGCACAACGAATGGGTGTTGGGTGACAGGCGAGCAGAGCCGGCTGAGCCCATACTCGCCCGAGACCCTGGAGGAGAGGCGGGCGCGAGCTCCACCGGGCACTCGGTCACTCCCCCGTCTAGGGCAAGCAGAGACTTCAGAGGGTTGTTCGCCCAGGTCCATACTGTGTTTTTACCATTTTACCCCCGCTGGCCTGCCCATAACTAGTCAGAACAGTGGAGTTATGCTATTGGCAGACCCAGCTGGGCTGCACATAGCTGTTCAAAACAATGGAGATTGGCTATTTGCAAGCTGTTTTCAGAAATCTATAAATAAGACCCAAGGGGTATCTCAGAAAGGGATGCTCACTTGCGCCCTGTCTTCTAGCGCTTTCTGAGATACCTTAGCTTCAGCACTTGGCTAAGGAGGGAAAGCGCTCTAAGATTTTCCGGGTGTGTGGAGGGACCTCCGTGCTGGAGCCTTGGGTCTGCCCCTTGTTCTTCTTCCTTGGTTTTTTGGGCTCGCAAGAGAGAAGTAAGTGTGTGATCGCCCCTTTCCCAAGGGTGAACTTCTCGAGACCGACTTTTCGGTTTCAACATTAATTGTGTCTGGGTGGAGTGAAAATCCTAGTTCCGTCATTGCCTGAGTGAGAGCGCCTGGCTGGTGACTTAGAACTAGGAACAAACCCTAAGCAGTAGCGTGGAGGTCCTGCCATACACCCGGAAGATCAAAGTGAGTTTATCCTTCCTAGCCAATGCTGAGCTGGGCACCATAGAGGGCACTGGAAGCCAACCAAAGTTAATTAGAGGAGGAAGAAGCCAAAGAATCGGATCTCCTTTAAAGGTGTCATTGGGGTCTATTTATAGTTTTTCAAGTCTTGCCTACAAATAGCGGAATCCCGTATTTTGTTTTTACTATATGCAGTCCAAATTCATCTGCCAACATCGAAGTTCCGTTGTTTGAAAGAGCTATTGGTAGACCAAAATGGGACTCCCTTAAAGGATGCTCCTGGGCGAGCCGACCATTCGCCGGAGGTGGCGAGTTCCCGAAGAGACTCGCACTCGCCACCTACACACTCCTGGGGCGAGTGGGGACCCAAAACATTCCACTCGCCTCCTGCTGGTTCCTTTCCTACGACACGTGTGAGCTGGGGGGAGACCCAACCACTCGCTTATGTGACTCGCACATACCAAGGCTACCCTTTCTGGTCTTGACCATATCTGAGGGGCGCACTCTCCAAATACGGGGTTGTACAACCAGAGAAGACGGTGGTTGGAAGAGGAGAAGCGATCGGCTCACTGTCGTGGTGGCGTCCCATCGTTCTCGCGGTCATCGTGGCATCGTGGAAGAGGAATAGAAAGATCGCATGACTCGCAATCGGGAAGAAAACCTAAGACATGATTTTACGGGAGTCAAACATAGGGGCTGGGCAGCTCCAAATGTTGTTGTAAAATCTGATACAGTACGCGCAAGCACATTTATAATAAATTGCAGGTAAACATGAAACACAAAATAAACACAAATCTGCACTAAAAAAAATTTGATGAGGCACAACCACAAAAATATATATAATTAATACATACAATCAATATATAAATGCAAATACATGAATAAAACAAGAGAAGAATTGACCGTCCAGCGAGTACGCTGCGAATGCTCTGAACATGCATGATCCGCGGTGGAAAATCTGAGATCTGGATTACAATTCACCTCGCGGACGCACATGATTCACTCGAACCTTTGACGTCATTGATCTACGTCTAACCGCAACCACCACCGGAAACCACGACACCACCAAAGAGAAAATCCAAGCTGATCTAACCAAGCATCTCTCCGCGACACTGTATCCTCCTTCATTGCACCTCTCCAAATGTTGACGACTATCTTTTCTAAGACCGATAGTAAAACTCTCCACCAACGTCGGCAGCTATCTCCTCCAAGACCGGCGGCAGCGCTCCTCTCCAAGATCGGCGACTAGGCTTGAGGTCGACGGTTCCTTTGAACACACGAGAGAGAGGAATGGAGAGAGAGAGAGAGATCGAGCCTCCTACAAAGCACCAACGGCTGCTCCCATGTCTCAAATATGCGGCTCCTATTTTCATGGTAGTGAGAATCCTATTTATAGAATTAGGTTTCTAAAACCTAAAAATAGAAAACCTCTAAATAGGATATCTTAAAATAGGAAATCCAATTTAACAATCGCCACCCTGGTTTAGGATCCGGAGCCACCACCTGCACTAAGCACTCGCTTCACAAAGCACCATCTGCACTAGGCAACAATGCACGTAGCACGGTCTGCACGAAACACCAGTTTGCATGAAACACCACCTCAAGGTTGAGGTGTCAATTGACTATCCATGCTCGGGCTCAACCTCGCTCGCACTTCCCGACAACATTCAGGTTACCTGGCCTCTATCTCGCTCATTCCTCGTAGGAAGTTTCGCCCTTGACTGTTTTCATCACTTGCAGGAAAAGCTCGTCGACACGTCGGCTGTTGGCGCGACCCCGATGGACACTGGCGCGCCCCCTTATGATGAAGCGATCCTGCAGGAGGGCCTGGTAGCTAACCATGTGGAGGGCTTGAGCACTCGCGCCACCCCCCTATGCTCCCTGGAGGTGACCTGTAAGCCACATGCTCTTCTCACTTTAGAGCCCATACCCTGATTTCTGACCTGACTCGGCTCTGTCGATTGGTGCAACTGTTCCTTTTGGGACCACCGGCCTAGGCTATCTGTCGCGACAATCGACGGCCCGCGAATCGTCGCACGAGCCCAATCTTGATCTAGTGCTCGCGGGAGTCGGTGTTGTCCAGATTTCCCACTCCCTCTTATGCCCTAGTAAGGACCTCCATCTCCACCACCTCTTATACTGTTTCCAGCCTGGACTGCTCGTCCCAATCTCTTCCTAACCTCCCCCCTGGATGAGTCCCTCATCTTCCTCCATCTCTTCCGCTTCCCTTTCCCTGGTCCGACTCTCCAACAACCCTTCTGCTCCTCCCTCCTAGGCTTAAATCTCCACTTCTCCCACCTTCTCCTCTCTCTATCGTCTCAAAGAATTGCTCACTCCCCCATCGCCTCTTTCCCAACTCCTTCAGCGACGCCTCCTAGGCCCGCTTGCACTTCTATCTCCCTTCTTATCTTCTCGGCTTCCGCCATCGAAGAAATAATGTTAACAGCTGTCACATAGCACTGCCTCGCCACCTTAAGATCTTCTCTGATCCAGACCTAAAATCCCCCGCTATTGAACTTGAGGCACTGATGAAATGATAACGGGATGCAACGGAAAGCGTTGATGAGGGGACGCCCAAAAATGGCGTTGTAGCTGCTTTGAGCATCAACGATGATGAACCAGCAGTTCCTTGACACCCCTCCCAACGTTATATGAAGCTCAACTCCACCATCGACTTCCTTCCTCTCTTTAGAAAATCCGAACAACGACCAATCTGAGGCCAACACCCTTCTTGCATCCACCTTCATTACATCGAAGGCATTCTTGAAGATCACATTCACGGATCTCTCATTGTCGACTAGAATCCGGGAGATCATGAAATTCTCGATCGTCGTCTAGATCACCAGGGCATCACAAAACTGATTCTCATAATCTAGCATGTCCTTTGATGAGAAAGTTATCTTTTCTTCTGGGGGAGGGTTCTGGGAGGTCGAAGCGACGCTCCTTCTGAACAAGGATTGAAATCTCCCCTTGCGGGTGGCCTCAATCCCCACCCCTTTGTGGATCACCCTAATGCCTCCTCCCCTACATCCATCCGGTCCTCGCATCTATCCTCTTCCCCTTCTCCTAGTATGACTTCCTCGATCCGCACTAGCGGCTGCTGCGGTGATGGAACTCTTGCTCTACTCATTTCTAGAAATTTTGTGCAGGTGACTGTTGCGTGACCTTCCTCCTAATAAAAATCACAGTATGACAACGCCACCCTACCCCCTCCTCTTCCCCCTATTCCATTCTCCCTTATTCTTCCTCTTCCTCGGGTGATCGTCATCGCTTGCTACTATGGTGGTAGGGGTGGCCTCTGGCCCTGTCTCTACCCTGGAGGATTGAACCGCCCTAACCCCCACGATAATTCTCCCCGCCAAGAAATCTTCTGCCTTGCCCCTGAATGGGTCCCCTCAAGGCTGAGGTGTCAATTGACTATCCATGCTCGGTCTCAACCTCGCTCGCACTTCTCGATAGCGTTCAGGTTACCTGGCCTCTATCTCGCTCATTCCTCATAGTAAGTTTCGCCCTTGACTGTTTTCATCACTTGCAGGAAAAGCTCGTCGACACATTGGTTTTTGGTGCGACCCCGATGGACACTAGCGTGCCCCCTTGTGACGAAGCGATCCTGCAGGAGGGCCTGGTAGCTCACCATGTGGAGGGCTTAAGCACTTGTGCCACCCCCCTGCGCTCCCTAGCGGTGACCTATAAGCCACATGCTCTTCTCACTTTAGATCCCGTACACTGATTTCTGACCTGACTCGGCTCTGTCGATTGGTGCAACTGTTCCTTTTGGGACCACCGGCCTAGGCTATCTGTCGCGGCAATCGCTGGCCCGCGAATCGTTGCGCGAGCCCAATCTTGATCTAGTGCTCGTGGGAGTCGATGTTGTCCAGATTTCCCACTCCCTCTTATGCCCTAGTAAGGATCTCCATCTACACCACCTCTTCTACTATTTCCAGCCTGGACTGCTCGTCCCAATCGCCTCTTGGCCTCCCCCCTGGATGAGTCCCTCGTCTTCCTCCGTCTCTTTCACTTCCCTTTCCCTGGTCCGACTCTCCAACAACCCTTCTGCTCCTCCCTCCTGGGCTCGAATCTCCACTTCTCCCGCCTTCTCCTCTCTCTATCGTCTCTAAGAATTGACCACTCCCCCATCGCCTCTTTCCCAACTCCTTCAGTGACGCCTCCTAGGCCCGCTTGCACTTCTATCTCCCTTCTTATCTTCTCGGCTTCCGCCATCGAAGAAATAATGTTAACAGCTGTCACATAGCACTGCCTCGCCACCTTAGGATCTTCCCTGATACAGACCTAAACTCCTCCACTATTGAACTTGAGGCACTGATTGAATGATGACGGGATGCAACGGAAAGCGTTGATGAGGGGACGCCCAAAAATGACGTTGCAGTTGCTCGGAGCATCAACGATGACGAACCAGCAGTTCCTTGACACCCCTCCCAACGTTACATGAAGCTCAACTCCACCATCGACTTCCTTCCTCTCTCTAGAAAATCCGAACAACGACCCATCTGAGGCCAACACCCTTCTTGCATCCACCTTCATTGCATCGAAGGCATTCTTGAAGATCACATTCACGGATCTCTCATTGTCGACTAGAATCCGGGAGATCTTGAAATACTCGATCGTCGTCTAGATCACCAGGGCGTCACAAAACTAATTCTCATAATCTGACATGTCTTTTGATGAGAAAGTTATCTTTTCTTCCGGGGGAGGGTTCTGGGAGGTCGAAGAGACGCTCCTTCTGAATATGGATTGGAATCTCCCCTTGCGGGTGGCCTCAATCCCCACTCCTTCGTGGATCATCCTAATGCCTCCTCCCCTATATCCATCCGGTCCTCGCATCTATCCTCTTCCCCTTCTCCTAGTAGGACTTCCTCGATCCGCACTAGCGGCTGATGCAGTGATGGAACTCTTGCTCTACTCATTTCTAGAAATTTTGTGCAGGTGGTTGTTGCGTGACCTTCCTCCTAATAAAAATCACAGTATGACAACGCCACCCTACCCCCCTCCTCTTCCCCCTCTTCCATTCTCCTTTATTCTTCCTCTTTCTCGGGTGATCGTCATCGCTTGCTACTATGGCGGTAGGGGTGGCCTCTGGCCCTGTCACCGCCCTGGAGGATTGAACTGCCCTAACCCCCACGATAATTCTCCCCGCCAAGAAATCCTATGCCTTGCCCCTGAGTGGGTCCCCCCTTGGGTCTCCAGGCCAGCAGTAGGAGTAAGTGCTGGACCCCATATATCAGAATGTACAATATCAAAAGGCTGAGAAGAACTGCACCATGTGCTGGCAGGAAAAGTAGAACGATGATGTTTCCCAAACTGACAAGCGTCACAGTGAAGAGTGGACTCGCCCCGAGGTAAATCAGGCAGAAGCTGATAGAGAATCCGAGGAGGAGGATGATCCACGAATAACCGCAAATGTCACTGAACTTGCGGAACCTGAGTGGGAGCGTTTCAGCTGGAAAATTCTCTAAGTTCACGGAACTTTTAGAGGGAGCACTCTTGTTGATGTAGAGCTTTGATGGGAGTGCTCTCGCGGAGCTGGTTGACGTGACTTGGGCCATGTTGAAATCTTTGCACAAGGAAAAGAGCGGAGAGAATTTCTGAGCGGAGAATCGTCCTAAGTCCACGATCTCGCCAGAAAATCTCAGAACTCTCTCTTTCCTCTAGAGTTGCTTTTCTTAAAATGAAGGTCTGAGGGCCTACTTTTAATTTTCTGTAGGATCATGTGGTAATTATGCTGAGTAGTGATTTGTGCTGCCGAATGATGTCGCTCCGTTCCAATCATCTGAATCATCATTTTTTCTGAAATGACGGGAGTGCTCTCGAGGCAATTCGGGCGGCCCGGGCAAGGTGCCCAGAGGCGGTGGGGGTCATACGCGACGCGTGCAGGGCGCTAACTCGCGGTCGCGCAGGCTGGCCGCGTGCGCCCAGGACGCGCGCAGGGTGCGGTCGCGCCTCGCGCGGCCGCACAATGCGGGGGGCGCGACCCCGCAGCCGCACGGGCTGGTCGGGCGGAGTGCGACCGCGCAGAGTGCGACCCGGGCTGAGCACGACCCGCACGCACAGTCTGCCTGGGGCGCGGCCGCGCGCGCTGGCTGCGCGTACTTGCGCGCTGGCCGAGTGCGCCTATGCAGCCCTGCCGTGCGTGCTCACGGGTTCGGCTTCTCCTTTGTGGGGTCCTGGGGATTGCAGATTTGATGTTCATAATCGGTCTGAGTCTTGCCGGTTTGACATAGAAATTTCAGAAGGACTCATCAATATTGTACAAGTATTATTCTATTTTATAAATGGAAATAAATAATTTTCTCTTATAATCTAAGCTTTCAATCTTCCATAAAGAAATGAACATGGATAACTAGGATAATCATTATTATATGCTATTGAATTATAAATATATAGGCTATATCTGGTTCGGTGGTGGCGGGTGCATCCGGTGGGTCGAAACGTCACTTTGGAATCGGAGGGGGAGGAGGTGGGGATCGAAATTGAGCGGTTCAGGGCCGTTTCCTCCTTGCTGCGGGTGCAAACGGAGTAAACGCCGCAGTCAGCCATTTGTTTACCCGCTGTCCGACGGCATTTGCTCCAAACGGAGGCGGCGAAACACCGAACCAAATGAAGCCATGGTCAGGATTATATTAACAAAGATAATATCTTACCTTAAAAATGGAATGACGCTAATTAGCCATAATAATTCCTTTAATTAATTAATCACGAATAATTAGCAAAATTGTAGAATAACGCTTGTTGGGGATGACCCACATTTTATAGAAATTGGGTGTGCACATAACCATACACTCATGATCCCCACCTCAAAAGAAGTGAAATCATGAGATTGACCGCGCGAGTGATCACCGCACCCGATCCCCGGCGCACCGATCTCATTGCGCGTAATGGGCAAACCGCCACGAGCCCCACCTCGCCGGCGGCGGGCGGTCGACCTCCTCCCCGGACGCCGACCGCCCGCCCTATTTTGCCACGTTGTCCCCGGCCGCGGCCAAGGATGCGGCCTCCCGGGCCGCACCTCGCCCGGCCGCCGGCGCGGCCAAGGGTGCCGCCGCCCGGGCGATCCCCTTCCTTGCCCGCCGGCGCGGCAAAGGGGCGGCCGCCCGGGCCGTCCCCTTCCTCGGCCACCCACGCGGCCAAGGGGGTGGCCGTCCCCTCCCTCGGCCGCCGGCGCGGCCCAGGGGGCGGCCGCCCGAGCCGCCCCCTTCCTCGGTCACTGGTGCGCCAAAAGGGGGCGGTTGCCCCCTCCCTCGGCCGTCGGCGCACGGCTAAGGGGAGCGACTGCTCCGTCCCGGCCGCCGTCGACGGTCCTCCCCTCACCGACGAACTTGGCGGCGAGTTCGCCGACCGCCCGCGGAGTCCTGCTCCCGTCGTCCGATCAATGGGGGGCATTCTTGGTCGTCTGATTTACGCGTAACCACCCACTAACCGCCGGGTTAGTGGCTGACTATTTAATTAATATTTTATAATTTATTTAAATGGTCTCCAAATATCGAAATATGCACATTAAAACTATACTAAAAGCGATTATGATGGTGGTTATGGTGTGCGGATAGCCGCGTAACCACCATAACCACCACCCGAAGCCTATAAAAGGAGCCTCTGGCTTCCTCATTTATCATTTTTTTCCTCCGAGTCTTTTTCTTCCTCAGGTTGAAGCTCTATCGAATTCCACCTACGAACCGCACCCGAGCCGCACCCGAGCTACAAGCGAGTCAAGTCAAAACTACTCTACGAAGCCAAATCTCTTAAGTTTTAAGTGGTCCCCGCAACCGCGAGTTCAGGCACTCCGCTCCTACGTTCAGAATTGGCAAGCCGCTATCTGAAGACCACCAGTGCGAAGTGCAAATTGTAACAACTCCCAGCGCGAAGGTCTGTCGTCCGCCGCGCGCTAATTGTTCTCTCACCCCCAAAGCTGTAACGAGAGGTGGTCTGTCACCCTCGACTTTACAAACAGGCTGTAACAACCCAGAGAATAGTGGACTTTGACCGGCACAGACCAGGTCACGTGGTTTTTTACACAGTTGAGGGGTTTTTCCACGTTAAAACTGCTTGTGTACAATCGACCTACTCTATTGAATGTGTGTGTGCTCGACCGTTCCGAAAGCTGAAACGGTCCAAGTATTCCGGCTCGACCGGGACGTCGAGTTAGACCGCAACAACGCTTTTAGCAAGGGAGCTCAAAAAATCCAAACCAAACGGAGCACACTCCCTACCCGCGCACTACCCGCACGGGCAGGCGCAGACAGCATCCTAACGCCCGTTAGGGAATCAGATCGAAGCCCTACGCCAAGAAGATGTAGACGGTGCAAGACCCGAACGCGGGCATCCCGAGGGTCGCCGCTCGAAACCGCTCCGCCTGTACCGACCTGAGGTCACTAGATGAAGAACTCTGCCACCAAAAACCGCATGTATCCCGCTGGCGATTGCCGGATCCGGCCCGCCTAGCAGCGGCTTTTGCCACCTGACAACTCCCATGCACACAGTTTTGCCGCTTGGAGGGCAGGGGTGGCACCACCGAATACTAATTACAGCGGAGTCTGGTGACCATGAGATCACTGGTCGCTGCGATTCACTAATGATCAGATAATCGATGGTGGTGTAAGATCCTAAGATTAGGACGAGTGAAAAACACATAAAAACGCAAAAAACACCAAAGTTCATCAAGTGAGGAGGGAACAATCCGAGAAAATACCACAAAATCTCGGTGAAACGAAATAGAGTAGCTCTGATACCACTTGTTGGGGTGAATCCGTGAAATCGTGACGGAGACAGATTCGCTATAGTCGAAACATCGAGACGAGAACTTGAGCGGAAACATACCTGAATCCATGAAGATGGATTTGTGCAGTTACGGATCTTCCAAGTCAACAAGGTCCTGGCGAAGAAAACGACTCCTCCTCTTCCTCCTTAGGCTCTCTCCTGCAATGAGATGCTAGGACCGAATGAGAGTGTTAATGATTTGATGATTTATGACCCAAAGACCATAATCTATTTATAACAATATCTAATGCGACCGTTTTACATTTAAACTCATCATATAAATGTAAACGACGTCTGATATTCACACATTATTTGAACTGCTCATACAATATGAAACTTATTCGACCCAATTAATTAGGTCGCCTAAATTTGAGTCGATGTTAACGACAGCCTAATAACACACATAATTAATATATAATATATTTGACTCACATAATTATTAATTCTAACCCAAATCACAGTCTCTTTTTTTCCCTTAATGTTATTACTATAAATAATGCAAGCTTCAAAGTTATTCTCCAAATCAACTTTATCATAATTTTCCAAAGTAATTAGATAGCTATTTAGCTAAGTGATACTTTTCTCAGTTTGAAAGGCTGACATAGAATTATACCTAACCTCCCTCCCAAGAGCCAGCAATTCTATATAGATTCCATCTCCCTCCCTCCGTCTAACGCCCCGAGCTAGCCTTTCTTGATCTCGTCCAAATAGTTCGCCGGCGGTCGGAGGTCATGGCTTTTGTGGTGGCGGCCTCGCACGTCGGCATCGCCGCGCACGTCCTGGCCCTCACCGCCGCCATTCTGGTCGTCGTGTGGGTGGTGCATTTTGGAGGCGGTGCCAATCTCAACTCCGACGACCCGGATCTCATCTTCAATGTAAAGAAATTTTAATTTATGTTCTAGTTTTTCTTCAGCGCAATGCAATAATTCTATCTTTAAGACACGTGTCTTCGAAATCAAGGGTTATTGGTAACGGAAAAAATTAATTCATCTTCTAATTAGAGTATATAAAGTACATATCCCGGATACGATTGCATTGGATGGATATTACGAAAATAAATAAATAAATTAATTAATAAATGAGGGATGTTTATGAGAATGTTAGTCATTATATATCTATACTATACATACAAAAAAAATATTGCGACAAAACTACGAGCTTCACCAGATAAATCGTGGCTGTCTGATAGATCTAGGCTCTGTTTGACATCCGGACATAGCACCATTCCGGCGGGGACGCGCTGGAGGGTAAGTGTTATTGGAGTTGTGGAACACTTCCGATTCTCTTGTTTCTCACACTGGGTTCGCCCACGTGAGCTTAAAGGAATTGAAGTGTGAATCTCTCCGACATATCCGGAGCCGACGACAGCGGGGGTCCGGGGGCGGCAGCCCCCGGCGGAGGTCCCGCTGACCGGACAGCGGGCAGGGGTCCAGGGGACAGCGTCCCCGGTGGGGGCTCGGGGGCAACTCCCCCGAAACAAAATCGTTTTGGGTTTCCCGGGTGTGCGGATATCAGCCCGTTTTCGCACACACCCTATTTAAGTACTTTTCCCGTGTTTGGGGTTACAGTTTTTAGGTTTTCGGCTGGGAGTTTCTTGGAGGCGCATACGAAGAAATTCGTGGAGGTGTGTTTCCGAAGGTGGTTCCTCCAGTTCTTGTCCAAAGTAGATTGAGAGAAGGTAGGACCGGTGAGATCCTTGTAATCTTTGTAATCGTTTATTTCTTTGGGTGAATACAAGAAGGAAGGGGAGGAAGGGAGAGAGGACGTAGCCCGGATTTTGGGTGAACCTATGTAAATCTTGATGTTTGTGTTTGCTTGAGGTTGTTTGCTTGTGTTTTTTATTTGTTTTTCCGTTCGAATCAATCTTCTCGGCGCTCCGGTTTTCCAAGAGGTGTTTGAGAAGAAACGACGATCACCCTTACACGACGGCCAGTGGGGACGGGCTGGAGCTCCGTCTGGGAAAAAAAGACGAGGTCCCTTTCATGATGGCCGGCGGGGCCGAGCCGACGACACAGTGTTAGGGAAACCAGCGCATTCTCCCTTCTGCAACGGCCGACTGGAAAAGGAGCGAACCAGTCATTTTTCCGCTGGCCCTGCGAGCACCAGCCACCGTTGCAACCAGCCGTTTGGGACACCTGCTGCGCACGTTTCTCGCTCCTCCCTGGAATGCCACCGACCCGGTTCTCAAGCGGAGGCACTACGAGCATCGGTTGACAGTTTACACCAGCGTATTTCTCTTTTCTCCGGCTCGGCCCCGTCGGAACGGCCTCCCGCCGAGTTCCCAAACACAGCCCTAATCAAAGAGCGGTGGAGTGATGGAGGTCCCCGCTCCCCAAGTTATTTTACTTGAGCTTGTATACCTATTATAATAGGATGTCCTAGACCTATATTTTATGCCCACATTATCCTACAATGTGAAATTATGATTTTACTCCTAAATTTATTGAAAATAGAGGCAATATGACCCAATTTTTAATCTTGCAAAAAGTGTCAATAGGAAGATCGTCAAACAAATTTTAATTTAAATATATTATGCTTCCACGCTATTCATGGGTGCCTCCCGTGGGTGGAGGCTGTTGAAATTGTTGAAATGAAAATGGACGGTCTGATTAGGCAGACTGCACAGACCGCAGAGTCCGCCGCCAGTTAAGCGGCGTGGTGTTGGCAGATAGTCGGGTTCTGACTTTTTATTCTCTGTTCTGCGGTCTGGTTCAGCAAGCATCTTAGGAGGTAATTGTGTGTTTAGCGTTGGCTAACCGCGGCTCTCGTGGTCTAGGTTGAGAGACCGCGGAGTCTGCTTGAAGCTGGCAGGTTTTCTGGCTTGCGTAGAGGCAAATGGTTAGCGCGGCTAGCGAATGCTAACTATACAGTTCGTTGTGCTCTGTTCACGCGGTCTGGAGCCAGAGTTCGCTGATGTGTGTGGACTTGGTCATGGTGGTGCCAAGTCCATGGTGTTGCATAGTCGCAGAGATCGTTGGTTGCGCAGTCTGCTTCTGAAGGCCGTGGAGACCGCTTATATGTGCGGTATATATGTGGAGACCGTAGTTCTTCATGGCGCGGATTGGCTCAGGGCGCATAGATATCAGCTTGATTGCTCAAGTCCACGCGGACTGTGGATGTTGTCTATATGGCTATGAGGACTGATAGTTCTTACCGCGTGAGCGGATAGATGATTTATCACTTGCGGTCTAACTCTGGTATTCACACTCTTGTACGGATAGGTGATGTTAGTTGCAGGATGATAAATAGTTATACTATTGCTATGGGCGGTGACCACACTCTCGTTGTCGTCTATAAATAGGGGTCTTCGACTCGTGATATATAACATGAACATTGAGAACTCATCTCGCGCTTTGAACTTGCAGTTAGATTTTTCTAACCCGGCGACTAAGTGAAATTGACTTATGTCGTGCAGGCTGTACGACTAACACCGGACGACTAGCCAACTAGTTAGGAAGCTTAGTGTAGAACAGTTTGTGGATAACCGCGGTTATTGCGACCAACAATCTTCTTTCTCGGGGTTGCGGTAGTTCAAGTAGTTCGCCCGGTCTCAGTGGGTACTATTTTCCCAGTTCATCAACATTAAATAACAAGGCAGTCCATGTGGCTTGAGTTGCGGTCTGACAGCTTGGCGGTTTCAGTGGTTAGAGTTGACAGAAGCGGCTTGGCGGTTTCGGCGGACAGGCCTGACGGTTAGCAGTTTGGGCGGTTACTATTGTCAGTCCGTCGATTTCTCTTGCTTGTAATTTTTCTGTATCCATCGGGTGCATTGTGAATCATGTCTCGCAATGTATACCTTACCCTATAAAGAAGCTTGTTGATTCTATAGTATGTGCAGAGCCAGGACAATGTCACAAATATCTTTACGAAGCCACTGTCGAAAAGACTGTTTATACGGTTATGGGGTTTGCTCGGGCTAGTTTCCACTTTCGACTTCAAGGGAAGTATTGAAATTATTGAAGTAGAAGTGGGCGGCCTGATTAGGCAAACCGCACAGACCATAGAGTACGTCGCCGGTTAGGATGTTTGGTGTTGGCAAATAGTCGGGTTCTGACTTTTGTTCTCTATTTCGCGGTCTGGTTCAGCAAGCACCCTGAGAGGTAACTGTGTGGTTAGCGTTGGCTAACCGCGGCTATCGCGGCCTGGGTTGAGAGACCGCGGAGTCCGCTTGAAGCTGGCAAGTTCTCTAGCTTGCGTAGAGGAAGACGGTTAGCGTGACTAGCTCTGCTCACGCGGTATGGAGCCAGAGTTCGCTGATGTGTGTGGACTTGGTCATGGTGGTGTTAAGTCCATGGTGTTGCCTAGTCGCAGAGATCGCTGATTGCAAGGTCTGCTTCTAAAGTTCGTGGAGACCGCTTATGTGCGCGGTTTGGATGTGGAGACTGCAGTTTGTTATGATGCGAATTGGATCAGGATGCGTGGATGTCAGCTTGATTGCCCAAGTCTACACGGACTGTGGATGATGTCTGCATGGCTATGCAGACTAGTGGTTCTTACCGCGTAAGCATATATGTGGTTTATCACTCGCGGTCTGACTCTGGTATCCGCACTCTTGTGCAGATAGGCGGTGCTAGTCGCAGGATGACGTGCGATTATCCTGTCGCTATGAGTGGTGACCACACTCCTTTTGTCGCATATAAATAGGGTCTCCGACTCATCATATATAACGAGAACAGTGAGAACTCAACTCGCGCTTTGAACTTGCAGTTAGATTTCTTTAACCGGACGACTAAGTGAAGTGACTTGTGTTGTATAGGCTGTGCGGCTAGCACCGGGTAACTAGACAACTAGTTGGGAAGCTCAGTGTGGAACAGTGTGCAGATATTAGTATGTGGTATACAACAGGTCGTGGTTAGTGCGAGCAACAGTCTTCTTCCTCGGGATTGCGGATAGTTCAAGCAGTTCCCCCGGTCTCAGCGAGTACTGTTTTCCCAGTTCATCATCAATCAATAACAAGACAGTCTGCGCGGCTTGAGTTATGGTCTGGCTACTTGGCGGTTTCAGCGGTTAGAGTTGATAGAAATGGCTTGGTGGTTTCGGCGGACAAGCCCAGCGGTTAGCAGTTTGGGTGGTTACTATTGTCAGTCTGCCGATTTCTCTTGCTTGTAATTTTTTTGCTTCCATTGGGTGCATTGTGAATCATGACTCACAATGTATATTTTTCCCTGTAAAGAAGATTATTGGTTTCATAGTAACTCTTGTACTTCTGTTGTTACTGATTTTTACTTAGCTTTGGTTTGGTTGAGTATTCCTGCGACCTTACTCAGCTTCTGAGAAATTTTCATATAGACGAGCTGAGCCTGGGGGTGGGGGGGTCTCACCCTCTTTCAACATGCCCTTCTTGGTACCCCTGAGGGTTTATTCATAGACAAATCCTAAAGGGAGGGGGGTATATGAGAAAACCTCTGGGAGCTTTGGATACTCACCCATACTAGCGAGTTACGAGAGCTACTCGTCCATACTCGCTCATGCTCGTCCATGCTCGCCCATGCTCGCCCATGCTCGCCCGATGAGGTCTGTGAATAAGTGTCTCATTAGGTATTTCTGATCTTGACGAATTACAGGTTATACATGCCTGATCGTGGCCGGCGCGAGTATTGTCGTGTGGGGCACGTCAATTGTTTATAAACTTTTTAAAATGTTTATAGACATTAAAGGATTATAATTGGGTAGTGTTAAATGCACATTCAAAATGATTGTGTGCACATCAATAATATAGGCACACCATGCAATTTTTTTATGCATACCATGTTATCAAAGGAGTGCCATGAAAAAGGAGATACCTCTGCTTCTATGTTCTGTCATGTCATGTTAATACGATGACAAAAGAGAGTTCCATCTTTGCACCCCCATGTCCGGTATAGCTTCCATACTTTGTTTTTCAAAGGAATTGTTAAAGGCAAATCACAAATCATGCATTTTGGAAATTATTCGGTGCAAACAAATCTATTAACGACAAATCATTATTGTTAACAATAAATCAAATCACAAATTAATTTTTTTTGAGATTTTTTTCAATTCAACGTAAAATATTAAAATAGATATTACTCTAAAATACTTCATTTACACGTGAAATTGATCAACATAACAATCACAACAAAAATAATTACTTTCAACTCCAGCTTTTGCTAGAATAACTAGCTTTTCTTTGCGATTGTTCTTACTCAAACTCTTATTATAATTAATGATAAATCTATCAAGCTTCCATAGAGTTTTCACACCAACACTATCAATATCCACTTTCATTTTATCATCATGCTGGTATTTGTCACAACTGGAGCTAGATTCACAGTGAGGTCTGACATCTCCTGAGTTCTTAGATCAACATGCACCTTCTTCTTCTTCGAGGATTTAGGCGAGGGTTTTTCAGAGGGTACAAATGAGGGTGTCATACAGTGCTTCTGATTGTTTCTATGAAAGTGGTGTGCGACTTCCTAGCGCAACGATTTGCCGGCAAAAAAACCCGCAAAATATTTTAGAGAGGAATTTTAAGATTTTGGTGTGTGGTTAGTCATTATCATAGTGACGTTCTTTTGAATATCTTATTGAAGCAATTGACTATCACAGTTACAAAATATGACAAGATTTTTAATTTTAGATTTGATTTGTTGTTAATAATATTGATTTGCCTATAACAGTTTTGTTTGCATTTAGTAATTTTCAAAAAGTATGATTTATTGTTAATAATGAATTGAGAAATTAACGATTGGCCTCCTGAAATTAGTAATATATAGAAGCTAAAGAGAACAGAAGAGAATTCCCACCGAACTCTCCACCGTCCGTTCCATCATCACCCCCTTCCCTCTCAACCTTTCTCCTCACCTTCCACCATGTGGGCCTCAATGAGCCCAACAAGCCCTCCATTCTCTCATGGTCCTCCTCATTACCTCCACGCCGTACCTTTGCCATCCTTCGTGCCTAACACCAACCTCATGAGCTCATCGTCGACATCACCAACGCCTCCATAGTTTCCCATATTGTCCAACCTGGACCCGCCTACCCCATGCTCACCCTAGAGGAGGACTCGGCTTGGCTACTTCTAAAGAACCATGCTACATTCGTGGAGTCGGTGATGAAGAGGGGACTCAAGCTTGAGGATGTTATGCGTGCATCATACACGAGGGGGTGGTTTGGTGCGAAGGCTGCGAATATGTGAAAATTTGGTGGTGTGTGTAAAGGGGAAAGCAAGGAGATTTTTAGTTCTTGATTTACGCTAAACCCTAAAAAAGTACATGTAGGCATTTGTTTGACTGTTTTTTCACTATTACATTTTTTTTGTCAAAATAAAATCGCACCGGTTCATGATACTTATGAAGCCTGAGTTATTTGTCACAATAAAGAACTTAATATGGCTGTTATTTCTGTTGACAGGTGCACCCTTTAGTGATGACCTTGGGCTTCATTCTCGTTATTGGAGAAGGTAATACCTAAAATACCCCGGCGGCTTAATTTTTTTATATATATATTTGATAAAAAATTTAAATCAGTCTCTAAGATGGAGAAAATTTAAAATAATTTTCAAAAAATTATTTATTTGAAATAGGTCTAGACTATAGAGAGGATTTCCATCTTATTACAAACTTTCAAAAGAGAACTAAGGTTTCGTTTGGGAGAACTTATTTTCACCGGTCAAGCTGTCATGAATCGGGTCTTAATTAAGGCCGGATTCATGCGGTCGTGACCGCTTGACCGGTGAAAATAAGTCCTCCCAAACGGAGCCTAAGTTTCGGGCTTTTCTTATTTAAATTTTAGTGATTATTATGTTCATATTTATTTTGAATATACATAAATTTATTCCAAGTGCTGACAGAAAAATTAGAAGCATAGAAGATCACAATCAATTTAAATGACCAAATTTTAAAAGGTCATAACTTTCAATTCACTCAAAAAAATTTAAATCCGAAAGAGATAGTGGACTCGTGACTAAAAAACGCACAAGATGAGCATTTTAATCGAATATTTTAGCGAATTATTGATATAAGTTTTGGGGATGAAAACTTTTGAATTTACAACTTCGAACAAAAATTATATGAGTTCTATCTTCTATGGCTCCAACTGCAGAACCAGTTGAAGAGATAGACTAACAATGATGAGGAGAATAATTTTGAAAAATTCCATCATATTTTGAGAGATTTAGGCTCTGTTTGGCACGATGGTAACGTTCATGAACATGTGAGTTAAATTGGCATTCGTTAACGCTCTTCTAAAAAACTTCATTCATTTTTTTGTTCAAACAGATGATGTTTGTTAGGTGATTCTTAACAAATGATGGTTTAACTCACGCGTTTACGACTGTCATCACCTGCCAAACAACCCAAGGCTTTGTTTGGCACTGCTTATTTGCTCATATGAGTTTGGTCAAAAACGTCATTATCTGTTTTGACCGCTATCAAAAAAATAAACTAATTTTGAGCATAAAATACATGAATTTTAGGCGAGGTCTAACGCTCAAGAACAACGGTTCATGACTACTGCTTAATTAACGGATAATTTTTTTTTGAATTACAAATTATTATATAGTTATTAGTTTCCTATAAAAAATTCTATAAAAATGGTGAGAAAGTTTCCTGATGATATAATTTGAACAGCAATAATGGCTTACAAGACGGTTCCGAGCCGGAGAAGCTTGCAGAAGAGCGTGCACATGCTGCTCCACCTGGTGGCGCTGGGACTCGGAATACTTGGAATTCATGCGGCCTTCAAGTTTCACCGGGAAAGCCAGACGCCCAATTTCTCCACTCTCCACTCCTGGTTGGGCATCTCCACCATTTGCCTCTTCACTTTGCAGGTTTCTCCTCCTCTTCACTTTGCAGGTTTCTCCTCCAATTTCCTTTTTTTTTTTTTTTCCGATCGTTAATCGTAACCCGTTATTTGCTAATCGCATCTCAAAATTTCATAATTTTTCGTACTTTTTTTGAAATACGCGTTGTACATGCAATTTTAGAAAAAATATTCAACACTAGAGTTGTAGATCTCGTCGAGATCTACAATTTTTGTGTTGATCACTTTTCTTAAAAATGCATGTACAGGACTTACTTTGGAAATATGCCCAGATTTTGCGTCTTTCAGAAATACGCCTTGTACATGCAATTTCAGAAAAAGTGTTCAACACAAAAGTTGTAGATCTCGTCGAGATCAACAATTGTGTTGATCACTTTTTTTAAAAATGCATGTACAATGCGTACTTTGAAAATATGTCCAGATTTTGCGCCTTTCAGAAATACGCTTTGTACATGCAATTACAGGAAAAATGTTCAACACAAGTTATAGATCTCGACGAGATCTACAACTTTTGTATTGAATACTTTTCCTGAAATTATATGTAGACGTATTTTGAAATGCATGAAAAATTATGAGATTTTGAGGTGTAACCAGCCAATAACGGATTGCGGTTAACGATCTTTTTTTCTCTTCCAAAAGCCTGTACATGTCTCCGTCGACCCTGGTTAATCCCCGTCCCCTGTCAATTCAACGGCGGCGGTAAACGCCATGGCGCCGCCGGAGTTGGGGAGAGGGACAACGAGAGAAAGGGAGAGTTGGGGGTGTGAAGAACTAGGGAGGACGCAGCAGGGCAACGTCGGCGGCAGCGGCGGCGCTAAGCACCACCGGCGGAGTGGGAATTTTGCATTAGAATATTATTAAAGTCGTATACTTTGCTAATCTTTGGGGCACTCAAAATCTAAAAAATGAATTTTTTGGGACAGTGGGCGTTGGGTTTCCTCTACTTCTGGTTTCCGGGAGGCGCGCCTCCGGTGAGAGCAATGATGGTGCCGGTGCACTCGGCGGCGGGAGTGGCTGTCTTTCTGATGGCAATTTGCACGGCGGAAACAGGGCTGATGCAGAAAGGAGGCGGCGGGCCAGGGCCGGAGACACGACTCATCAATTTCGCCGGCCTAATCCTCCTCCTCTTTGGCCTCTTTGTCTGCCTCTCCACCGCCATTCCCAGAATCATTTCTATTTAGCGTTTGATGTTGCCAATTGTAATAAATTTCCTTGATTTTTTTTATTTTTTATTGTATACGGCGAGGGTGAATTGTTGGTGTGATTCTTTGCAATTAAGGGTCTGTTTGGGGCAGCTCTGGCGGTTGGAAAATCTCTATTCCAACCGCCAGAGCTGCTTTCAGTCTGTTTGGGACAGCTCCCTGTGAAGAGCTTTTCAAAAATCTGGAGTTGTTTTGCAGCTTTTCAGAAATCTCTCCCTCCCCAGCTTCTGCTCCCGCAAAATAGCTTTCTCTCTCACATGTTTTGGAAATCTAATGGTTTCTTCAGTTGGAACATGCTCAGAGGCCGGACGGCCTTCCTCCGGCGATTTCGAGCCCCGGACGGCTTTCCTCCGGCAATTCCAAGCCCCCGACGTCCTTCCTCCGGCGATTCCGAGCGCACTTCTGCACAGAACACCCAAACAGTCTGCAGCTTTTAAAAACTGCTCCCCAGAGATCTATTTTAAAACAGCTCTATCCGGACAGCAGCTTTTCAATCCGCCAGAGCTTTTCAATTCGGGCGGCTCTGCATCTGCTGATTTCTTCCCAAATTTTCAGGACCAATACTAACTTCACCGTTTTCCTGCATTCTGCAACCTGTTCTGCTCCGTTTGGCAAAGCGGCGGCGGCGGGCACGAATGCGGTGGTTATCAACCGTCGTCGTTCGTGAACACCCGATCTCATCTGGGCTGCGTTTGGTGCGGCTTATTTGCTCTACTGAGTTCGATTAAAAACGGCATTAACATAGAATGTATGTCTGACGAGACAAAGTGAACAAATACTTGGACATTACAAAAGGGTAGTTTAGTAATTCCTTATCAACCATCTGATATGCCTGGACTCCTCTTTAGTCAGCAATGTGCTTGAAGGAGCCTCTAATTACATACCATGGCGGGGCTCTATGGACTATGGAGATCGCTCTTGCCTGCGAAATCAAATTGGAGTTTGTTCGTGGATTTGTGACACAACCCTACGAAGGCAATGTCAATCGATCCAAATGGGATCAGGTCAACAACATGGTTATCTCCTTAATAATCAGTGCAGTCTCTAAATAAATTGGTAACTCTATCCTACATGCCATAACATTATAGGGGCGGATCTAGAGGGAGGCCAAGGGACACTGACTCCCTCATTATTTTTCAAAATATTTAGGCTCCGTTTGTTTGAGCGTTTCACTGCTCTGTTTTGGGCAAACGCCGCCGGAAGGAGGGTAAACAAATGAATCTTCAAATCGAACTCCAGCACAAATCACCTAGTTTCATGGCCTCCTTACAGATCAAATACACCATTCAAAACAAACAACTGATAATTCTACTCAAAGGCTAGCAGGTATATCTTCTTGTTACTTATCCTGTCACGAGAATACTGAATGACTACTTGACAGTGGAGCCACTAATCATATCTCTCCCCATTTCGATTTGCTCATCGCACCAAAAAGACTCACCTCTCCTCAAATGGTATATCTTCTACATGGAACTTCCACCTTAGTCACTCGCATTGGAAACATTCAAATCAACAATTTTTTACATTACACAATGTGCTTTATGTTCCTATTTTTAAACACAATTTAATCTATGTAAAGCAAACTTTGCCTTGACTCCAATTGCTTCTTATTTTTCAATCACAAGAAATACTTGGACATATCTGATGACAATCAAAATTGAAGTACCAACTTACTAAAATCATTTTATCATCTCATTCTTAATCAATTTAAAAGTTTCATCGCAAATTTTCCGAACAGATAATGGGACTGAATTCTACAATAACACCTTTAAACATTTTTGCCTTGATCATGAAATTTTACATAAAAGCAGTTGCCCCTACTCGCCACAACAAAATGACATTTCTGAACAGAAACATCGTTGCATTCTTGAAATAGCTCGAGCTCTCCGTTTTCAAGCTTCTATACCCATTGAATTTTGGGGTGAATGCTTCATCACTGCCACTCATATCATTAATAAAATTCCATCCATTGTTTTGAATCACAAAACCCCTTACGAACTCTTATTCGTCACTGCCACTCATAACATTTGTCGTTGCCTCTGTTTTGCCTCCACTACAGCCCCCAATCGAGACAAATTTGCTCCTAGAGCCTCCAAATGCATTTTTGTTGGATATCCTTCACAACAAAAGGATACAAACTATTCTGTTGAAAATGGTGAAGTGAAAGTGGGTGATTGGACTTGGGCGACCTGTCTGCACGGACTACGCGGATAGGAGTGGCGGACAATCAGGTCGGCAGAGCTGTTGCAGACAGCTTGTTCTTTGGTGGCCTGGGCGGTCTGTTCGCGCGGACTAAGCGAACAGAAGCGGCGGCCTGCCAGGCCGGTTTATGCTCAGCAGGCAGTTGGATCCCAGAAGGTAACCGAGCGGATAACGACTCTATTCGCGGAGTCCGGCAAGCAGCGGACTGGACTGGAGCTCGATAGACCGGCTTGGCAAAAGCCTTGGTCTAGCTCTGGAGGAGCGGCTAGCGAAAGCCGCAGAGGTCTCCAGTCAGTGTGGACAGTTGCTGGAGTTCGCCATGGCGGGCGGACCGGATCCAGTGTCCGCCAGTAAGTGCGGACTGGACCTTGTGGCCAGTGGTGTGGACTTGGTTGGTTCTGAACCAAGTCCAGGTTTGGCTCAGTCCGGAGAGATCGCGTAGTTAAGCGCGGTCTGCTACTCAGTCCGCCAAGCTCGGCAGCATTGCAATGTGCCTTGGTTGCGAGCTTGGAGAGTGCAGACTGGTCTTGCGTCCGCAAGGTATGCGGATTGGAGCCGTGTCCGCTGAGTCCGACAATTGCCTTTGTGGCATGGTTGCGGGCTCGGTGTATACGGACTGGAGATGTGTCCGCGTTTAGCGGACAGTGTTGCTGCAGAGTCCGGCTGTGGAGGCGTCCTGGCTTGGCCTTGGGGTGACAAGGCGGACTGGCTTGATGTCCGACCTTGGTGGAGCATAGGCGGTCTGGCTATCTCGCAGAAGTCGCGGCGGACTGGGAGTGTATCCGCGGCTTGCGGATACACTTGTTCCTGCTGCGGGATGGGGTGGTATTTCTATCGTCTAGGGCGGTGACCACACTCCTCATCGTGCTTATAAATAGGACCCCTGCCATCAGGAATGTAGAGCGAATGAACAGTAAGTGAGCCCGCAAATAGTTGTTGCGGACTAGATTATGGTATCCGCCCGAGTGCATGAAGTTGACCAGTTTGTGTTGTGCAGGTTGTGCGGATAGCGCTGGAAAGCCAGGACTTGGCTCTGATTGCGGTCAGGGACAATGCGGACTCTGCGGTTAAGCAACATGCGGTAAACAGCAGGCCGCGGACAGCGATCAGGCGGTTTCTCTTTGGCAACTTGTTTCGGGGTTCAATAAATCGTCTGCTTTAGGAGGCCTGTTTAGTTCGGCATCAGCAGCCTGTGCGGTCTAGCAGCTAGGCGACCTCGCGGTCAGGCGGCTTGCAGATCGGAGGCTAGAGCTCAGCATTGAAATAAGGGGCAGTCCGCTCAGCTTGGTTTGCGGTATGGCGATTTGGCAGACTTGGCGGACTGTACGGACTCCATAGTGCAGCAGTAGGTCCGGCGGCTACTTTCTTAGCCCGCGCGGCTTGACTTGTCTTGCAATTGTAATTGTCTCTGCTCTCCCTGTAGTGGTTTTGGCAAATCATGTCTCGCCATGTAAAGAAAATTGTTTTTATCAATAAAGATTCTTGTTGCTGGATGTGTTTCTGGTTGTGACTAACTTTAGTTGAGATAACTCTTGCTCATTCCAAGATCCGGAAAATTCAACATGGTATCAGAGGGAGGTTGGAGTGGATAAGCAGTGATCAACTGAAGTGGTTGTTGCTCTTGTGAAGAGGGAACCAGTGGTAGAACCATGGCAGCAGGAGATGCAAGTGATCTTTGGATTGATCTCCTAACATAGACTAACTTTGAGAAGTGAAAGTCTTGTATGGAGAGCTATCTTCTTGGAGAGGACCTTTGGGAGGTGGTGTGCGGAGCAGAAAAATAAGAGGTTACTGCTAACAATGCTGAAGCGACGAGAGCTTGGAAGGAGACAAAGCGAGAGTGGAGCCTATTCTCAAGCAGACAATCTCATCAGAGCTCTTGGACCACATCAATGGATGTCGGTCAACTGCGGAGATTTGGACTTCCCTTGATGAGTTGTTCTACAAGGAGATGAAGGAGGCTGCGGAGGATGGTCCTTCTACTTCATGTCAGCAAGAGAGGAGTGATTCTCCTAGACGTGATGGGAAGAGGAAGGAAGGACCAAGGTGTTATAGATGCAAGCAGCATGGTCATCTCAGAAAAGAGTGTAAGGTTGTCCCGCACTCGGTGAACGTAGCTCATGATGGGAGTAAGGAGAAGAACTTGGTTGGATCATCAACAAGTTCTGGTGATGATCGGATGAAAGCCAATGATAGTGCGGCTATCTGACTGGGGCACGTGGGGATGGACAAGTTGAAAGCAATGACGGTGAGAAGCCTTGTGAGAGGCTTGCCTAAGATGTCATCCTTTGGCGACAGTCTGGCTTGCACGGGATGTCAATACGGTGAAGTTTATCGCTTTACGGTTTATAAGGTGCAGTCCAGATGTAAGGTACCATTCGAGGTTATCCATGGTGTTCTGGTGGGACCGACCGTCACAGCCAATCATGGAGACAGCAGATACATGCTGATATTGGTTGATGACTATTCAAGGTATACTTGGGTATACTTCATGAAGGAGAAGTCAAACATGTTCCGCTTGTTTGTGGAGTTCAAGAAGCTTGTGGAGGGTCAGCTTGGCTTGCGGATAAAGAAGTTGAGAGCGGGTATTGGTGGTGAGTTCGGCTCAACCGAGTTCTCGAACTTTTGCAGGAAGCATGAGATCCGAAGGGAGCTTTTCATGGATATACTTCACAACAAGATGGTGTTGCAGCTCGGATGATCTGTTGGTTAACGGAGACCTGCAAGTGTTGGCTTCAGTGCAAAGACATTCCTAAGACCTTTTGGGCGGAAGGGATGGCTTGTGCGGCACATGTCATCAATCAGACGCCTCTTAGTCCAATTAATGTGAAGACTCCATATGAGCTGATGTTTGGGGTGAAGCCCAATGTGAAGCACCTTCGAGTGTTTGGATCTACCTGCTACATACACACATCGGATGCTCTCAAGACGAAGTTAGTTTTTGTTGGGTATGATGAGCAGAAGAGAAGATGAAGGTGTATGGATCTTGCAACGAAGAGGTTCATCGTGTCGAGAGACGTTGTCTTCGATAAGCTGACGTCGTATTGGGGCAGCTCATGTGTGGAGTTGGAGGAGAGCAGGTCAGATGGTGGGCTGAAGGAGGCTGCTGCTAAGGGTCAGTTGGAGTTGCCTGTGTCACCAGGAGCTCTAGGTTGTTCTAGATTCGGGGAAAAGGCGTCTGGGTCAGGAAGCAGGGGGAGCGATGCTCCAGGTGCTTCTGGCTTGAAGACGGAGGCTTCTGTTTCAAGAAGCAGGGGGAGCAATGTTTCAGATAATTCTTGTTCAAGAGCGGAGGCTTCTGGTTTAGGTAGCAGGGGGAGCGTTGCTCCAGGTGCTCCTGATTCCAGTACGGTGGCTTCTTGTTCAGGAAGCAAGGGGAGCTTTATTCCAGGATTGCCCGGGAATAAAGCTGGTTCAGGAGAAGCAGCGGAGGTGGCTAGCCTTGATCAGACTCTTTGGAGGTCGAAGAGGATCAACAACCCACCAGCTCGATATAGCGAAGGAAACGCGGTGAGGTTTGTCTCATGTTTCCTTGCAGTCCCTCGGGTCGAGCAAGTATCTTCTTGCTGTGATGACACCACTGGAGTAAAGGAGGTGGATGACGCCATGGTTGAGGAGGTGACTACCCTTAGAGGTGATGAGGCTTGGGGCCTTATGCCCAAGATCGTTGGTGATACTCCTGTGATGCACGAGTGGAGGTCGAAGCTGAAGAAGAAGGCAGAGGGAAGCACGACTCATTTTGGGAGATGCTGGAGGGCTCCCTCATGGTCCAAGATATGCAGGGCGGGGACTATGTCTTGGACATCTCCTCGAAGGCGCTATCGGAGGGACCAGGTGCAAGGTTACGGAAGCTGCTGAGGTTATTCACCACTTCTCACTTCAAGGGGGAGTGTTGAAAATGGTGAAGTGAAAGTGGGTGATTGGACTTGGGCGTCCTGTCTGCACGGACTACGCGGACAGGAGTGGTGGACAGCCAGGTCGGCAGAGCTGTTGCAGACAACTTGTTCTTTGGCGGCCTGGAAGGTCTGTTCGCACGGACTAAGTGAACAGAAGCAGCGGCCTGCCAGGCCGGTTTATGATCAGCAGACAGTTGGATCCCAGAAGGTAACCGGGCGGATAATGACTCTATCAGCGGAGTTCGGCAAGCAGCGGATTGGACTGGAGCTCGATAGACCGGCTTGGCAGAAGCCTTGGTCTAGCTCTGGAGGAGCGACTAGCGAAAGCCGCGGAGGTCGTCAGTCAGTGCGGACAGTTGCTGGAGTTCTCCAGGATGGGCGGACCGGATCCAGTGTCCGCCAGTAAGTGCGGACTGGCCCTTGTGGCCAGTGGTGTGGACTTGGTTAGTTTTGAACCAAGTCCAGGTTTGGCTCAGTCCGGAGAGATCGCGTAGTTAAGCGCGGTCTGCTACTCAGTTCGCTGAGCTCGACAACATTGTAATGTGCCTTGGTTGCGAGCTTGGAGAGTGCGGACTGGTGTTGCGTCCGCAATGTGTGCGGACTGGAGCTGTGTCCGCTGAGTCCGGCAATTGCCTTGGTGGCATGGCTACGGGCTCGGTGTATGCGAACTGGAGATGTGTCTGCGTTTAGCGGACAGTGTTGCTGCAGAGTCTGGCTGTGGAGGCATCCTGGCTTGGCCTTGGGGCGACAAGGCGGACTGGCTTGATGTACGGCCTTGGTGCGGTCTGGCTATCTCGCAGAAGTCGCGACGGACTGGGAGTGTATCCGCGGCTTGCGGATACACTTGTTCCTGCTGCGGGATGGGGCGGTGTTTCTATCGGCTAGGACGGTGACCACACTCCTCATCGTGCCTATAAATAGGACCCCTGCCATCAGGAATGTAGAGCAAATGAACAGTAAGTGAGCCCGCAAAAAGTTGCTGCGGACTGGATTATGGTATCCGCCCGGGTTGATTAAGTTGACCGGTTTGTGCTGTGCAGGTTGTGGGGATAGCGCTGGAAAGCCAGGACTTGGCTCTGAATGCGGTCAGGGACAGTGCAGACTCTGCGGTTAAGCAACAAGCGGTAAACAACAACGATCAGACGGTTTTCTCTTTTACAACTTGTTTCGGGGTTCAATAAGTCGTCTACTTCAGGCGGCCTGTTCAGTTCGGCATCAGCAGCCCGTGCGGTCTGGCAGCTAGGCGACCTCGCGGTCAGACGGATTGCAGATCGGCGGCTAGAGCTCAACATTGGAATAAGGGGCAGTCCGCGCAGCTTGGTTTGCGGTCTGGCGACCTGGAAGACTTGACGGACTGTGCGGACTCCATAGTGCAGCAGTAGGTCCGACGGCTACTTTCTCAGCCCGCGCGGCTTGACTTGTTTTGTAATTGTAATTGTCTCTGCTCTCCCTGTAGTGGTTTTGGCGAATCATGTCTCGCCATGCATGTCTCGCCTTGTAAAGAAGATTGTTGTTTTCAATAAAGATTCTTGTTGTTGCATGTGTTTCTGATTGTGACTAACTTTAGTTAAGATAACTCCTGCTCATTCCAAGATCCGAAAAATTCAACATATTCAACCTTAACACACGTCAAATATTTGTAAGTCGAGATGTACAATTTAAAGAACATATTTTCCCCTTCTCTCCCATACACAACACTGATACTCCAACTACACCATCCACCTTGCCTCTTCTTCTTCCCTTTCCCACTGATTTCGATGTGTTTCAACCTTCTGTTGTTTCCCCTACACCACCACCTTCATTTTGATGCTCTACCTCTGCCAGAGAATCTCACCTCCTCCCAGCTCCACAACCTCAACATTCAACAAGACCAAGATCCACCCCTCATTGACATAAATAATATATTTGCTCTTCTATTCTACCAATAATCACAGTGTCACTGCAAATGGTGTTGTTCATTGGATCTCTATAGCTTAATTCTTCCTGGAATGCTTTAATTAATATATGAATTATAGTTTAGTTTAGGGTAGAAAATTATCATAAATGGATTAAGATTTCATGTGCTATGGAGAAAGAAGAAGATGAAAAATGCTCCCTTTCCAACGATATATGGGGTGCTCACCTTAGCTTGACCTTTGACTGGGTTAGCCGGTTCGGTGTGATTCAATAAACAATGTATGGGGTGCTCGCCTTAGCTTGACCCTTGACTGGGTTAGCCGGTTTGGTGTGATTCAATAATGTCTAGTTTGGCCAAATTCTAGTCCATCAGGGCTCCCCCAAAGTAGAGCTAAACTGTGATAGAGGCTTTTGGGCAATTTGCATCCCCAAAATAAGGTTTATTGGTGTTTTTCACAATGAATTTTTAAAATTACAACTTTGCATCCTCAATTATCAATTTTTGACATTTTGCAGACCAAGAGTTTAAGAGGATTTAGGTCCTGACAACATCAAAAATGTTCATTTTGATACTTTGTAGTTTACACCTCAGATTACTGATGCTGCTCGTACCTAAATACCATTGAATGTGCATTTTGTCTGATGTCTGAACTTAAATACCTTTGAAATTTCGGCCTGAAGGTGCAAAAGTGCCAATTTTAATTATTTCAGGGGTAAAATGTCAAAATCCCATATCTGCTCTAAAGCGAACAAAACTGGATTTAATCAACTGGACCCGGGGGAGAATTTTTAGTACGCTCAGTGTATACAAGGATCGTGCGGGAATTGTATTTTCAGTTTAGATTACACGATCGTAATTGAACTGTATTTTCAGTTTAAATTATAGTCGTACTTGAGTTCAAAAAAATCAAACAAATAAATTACAACGTATCCGTAGTGACATTTGTTCTTCTGCCGGCCAGGTAAGCCGAGCTCGAACCCGACCGGCCCCATTCGATTCCATAGTCAGAACGTCGGATGGTGATCGAATCGGCTCCGGCGAGCTGAGGGGGAAGGGAAGGAGAAGGAGGCGGAGGTGCTTCTTGTGTAGTGGCGCGATGGTGCACAGTGCGTACGATTTGGTGGAGCTCGTAAAGGGCTGCAACGCGAAGATCGAGAGCTTCGCATCGTACGGATCGAAGATTCTCGTGGGGTGCTCCGACGGCTCGCTTCGGATCTACGCGCCGGCTTCCTCTCTTTCGACCACCGCCGTGCTCTCCTGTGGGGATGAGGCGACGCCTCCGCTTGATTCTGATATCCGGCGGGAGCCGTACGCGCAGGAGAGGGCGATGCCGGGGTTCTGGAAGAGGGCGCCGGTGGCGATGGAGGTGTGCCGCTCACGGGAGCTTCTGCTGTCCCTGTCTGAGTGGATCGCGTTCCACCGACTTCCCAACCTGGAGACTGTCGTTGCCATAGCGAAGACGAAGGGCGCTAACGTCTATAGCTGGGATGACCGGAGAGGATTCCTCTGTGTTGGCCGGCAGAAGAAGGTCGGCATCTACCGATTGGATGGTAATTGCGAACTATGGTCATACAATTCTTAATCCATCTTAACTTTCTCACCATTGTTCTGTTCAAATATCCATGATAAGCTCAAAGTTGGAAATGATAACAGCTAACAGATTCCTTTACTACAACAGCAGATTTTCTCCGATACAACAGTAACAACAGCTAGCATAAACCAACACACAATGGACAATCACAAAGAAAAAAAAAGGGGATCCCAGCTAGCATAAACCAACACACAATGGACAATCACAACACAGAAAAAAAAAGGGAATCCCACCTGAGAGCAGTGCCCTGAGAGGTGTTCTCATAGTGAGGGAAAGGGACTCCGATTCAGCCACCTACACATGCAACCATCAAGTGCATCGATGAAAACCAAACCTTAACTAAGTCTGCTACTTATATGACCTGTAGCCCAGCTAATTACAAGAATACCCTTCACTAAATAAGAACTACAAAAATATCATTACAATACATCCCCCCTTACAACTTTCTTGTCCTCATGGAATAATAAAGTGCGGATATCATCGCTTGAAAGATTCCAGCTCCTCCCAGGTTGCTTCTTCCCTGGTGCCGTTCACCCATTACACGAGAACTTGAGTCATCTTGCAACCACGGTTCGGCGCGATGCAGCTGTTCAGGATGCTTTGTGGTTCCACCATCAAACTGCCCTCCGAATTGGTGACGTTTGACAGTGGACTTGGTTGGAAGGGGCTGTCCATGACATGTTCTCGGAGTTGGGAAATGTGAAAGGTGTGATGTATTTTGGCGTCTTCCGGTAAATCCAATTTATATGCCATGGTCTTGATGCATCCCAACACCCGGAAGGGACCAGAAAATGTTGGGGACAGTTTGTGAAATCCATGTGTTCAGAGACTTGTTTGTTTGTACGGTTGGAGGCGAACATATGCTCATGAGCCCACTTCCAAGGTACTCTCCCTCCGTTTCTTATCCGCCATGACCCACATTCTATTTTGTGCTTGTGCTAAGTTGGTCTTCAATAATGATATCACCATCCCCCTCGCTTCATGGGAACGATCCACTTCTTCCGTTAGCGCTTCACCGAACATGTATGGAACATGAATCGCCGGTTCTTGTCCGTATACCACTTCATATGGAGTCATTTTAATGACGCTATGATAGGTAGTGTTATACCACCACTCCGCTAGCGGTAACCACTTCACCCAACTATGCGGTCATTCAAAACACATGCACCTCAAATACCCCTCAAGACAACGGTTGACAACTTTCGTTTGTCCCTCTTTTTGCGGATGGTAGGCCATGAAAAACTTCAACTGTACTCCAAGGATGCTGAATAGTTCTTGCGAAAACTGGCTTAGAAAAGTCGTGTTTCTGTCATTCACCATGGAAGTTGGTAGGCCATGAAGCCTCACAATCGAGTTCAAGAAGAGTTGAGCTACTCCTTGTGTAGGTACGAATGAGAGAGAGCACTGAAATGAGCTTGTTTACTTAGACGATCGACCACCACGAGTATCGTAATCATCCCCTGGCTTTTGGGCGGCTCTCTAAAAAGTCCAATGATATGTCCTGCCAAATTCGAGAGGCAATCAGTAGTGGCTGCAATAGTCCCATCGGCTTTTGCGTATCCGCTTTGCATTGTTGGCACACCACACATTGTTGGATGTACGCGCACTCCTCCGGTTTCATCAGCTTCCAATAAAAGATGTTTTTGAGCCTCCTGTATGTTGAATTAATGCCCGAGTGCCCTCCAACCGCCCCATCATGAAATAACTTCAGCAGTGTCTCCTTTATCGCCGGGTCTCTTCCCACTACCAATCTCCCCTTGCGCTTCAACAAGCCATTTGCTCATTCATACTTTGGAAAGCTAGAGGGGTCTTGCTCCTTTTGAGTCATGACATGTTGTAGGTCCACATCTTTTGCTCACGACTCCCGCAACTGTTGTAGGACATTAGACCAGATAGTAACCAACATATTGAGTTCTTCCCTGCTCATTTCGTCTTTTCTCGAAAGCGCGTTCGCGCACAAGTTCTCCTTGCCCTGCTTGTATTGGATTGTGTAATCATAGCCTAGGAGTTTGGCTAGATACTTTTATTGCGCGGGTGTTACTAACTTTTGGTCAAGTAAATATTTCAAGGAACGTTGGTCCGTCTTGATCACAAACGAATTTCCCAATAAATAATGCCGCCATTGTTGTACCACCATCACAATAGCTAGGAGCACCTTTTCATACACAAACATGGCCGTATTCTTCTTCCCAAGTGCCCGACTGAAATATGCAAACAACCTCCCTTCTTGCATTAGAACCACCCCAACTCCAGCCTCTGACGCGTCGGATTCCAAGACGAAAGGCTTGTGAAAATCTGGCACACATAGAACTGGTGGGCGATACACTACCTCCTTGAGCTGAATGAAAGCTTGTTCGGCTGCTTAGTTCCACTTGAATCCCTTGTTTTGTAGTAGGTCTGTAAGTGGGCGGGCAAGGGTGCCATAGCGTTGGATGAAGCACCGGTAATAACCAGTGAGGCCGAGGAAGCCCCGTAGTTTCTTCACCGTTGTAGGTCGCGGCCACTCCAACATGGCTCGAATTTTTATGGGGTCAGTTTCCACTCCCCGCTTGGAGATGAGGTGATCCAAGTAGTGCCCTTGTTGCATTCCGAAGTCGCACTTGGATCTCTTGAGAAATAATTGGTGACGTCGCAAGGTGGCAAAAGTGAATTGGATATGTTGTAGATGCTCTTCCCATGACCTGCTAAACACAAGAATATCGTCAAAAAATACCAAAATAAACTTGCGTAGTTGCTCCTGGAAGACCTTGTTCATCAAGCTTTGAAATATGGACGGGGCATTGGTTAGCCCAAATGACATAACCAATTATTCGTAGTGTCCTTGATGTGTACAAAACACCGTCTTATGGATATCGGCTTCCACCATCCTCACTTGGTGGTAACCCGCCCGTAGGTTTTATTTAGAAAAAAACTATACTCCACAAAGCTCGTCGATTAGCTCTTAAATAATGGGAATTGGAAATTTGTCCATAACAGTATGTTTGTTGAGCTGACGGTAGTCAATACATACTCGCTAAGTACCGTCAACCTTCTTCACCAATACGACTGGCGAGGCAAACTGGCTAGAGCTATGTCAGATCACTCCGATTTGGAGCATCTATTTGATCAAGTGCTCAATGATCGTCTTTTGTAAGGGCGGATAACGATACGGCTGCAAGTTTTTCTCCACCTTGTCTTCCTTGAGGGTGATGCGATGCTCATGTTGTCTCAATGGTGGCAACTCTTTGGGCTCCTCGACTAGGTCCTGAAAGGACTCTAAAACATGTGTCAGCTGCTGTCTTTGAGTATGCTCCAGCGTGGATTCCCACGGTATCGGGTCTGAACTACTTGTTGGACATGATGCTGGCTGTCCGCAATTCATCATGCAGGGCTCACCTCTCTCTTCACCTTCCCTGGGAGCAGCCCGCTTATCCCAAATTGTCAATATGTGAAGCTGTCCCTGTTTTTATTTGCCCCTTCTCTTCATGTCTGTGCTTCATCCATGTGCTCGCTAAGCTTTTAAAACCCCTCAATGCAATTCTCCGCTCTTGGACTGTAAATTCTAATGTTAGATTTCAAAAATCCCATTGAATGACTCCCAACGTGACGAGCCACTGCACTGCAAGGACCACCTCTCACCCTCCAAGTGGTAAAACAAGCATATCTGAAGAAAAGAAAACGCCCCTCATCTTCCATTGGAACCCCGCCACCTTATGCGAACTTGAGATGCACTTGCTGTTGGCAACAATCACGTTAAATGTGGGTATGAAAATGAGTTCGCACTGCAATCTTAAGGCTGTCTCCCTATCCAAGAAGTTGTGGGTGCTGCCCGAATCGATCAAAATATTGATTGGTTGGCCTTGGTAGGAGGCCGTCACCCACATGGTGGAAAAGTGTGCGGTTCCCGTCAGTGCGAGTGTGGACACTTGCGGCGTTTCCTGTGTGTCCTCTTCATCATGGATTATCTCAAGGTCTTCCTCCATGTCTTCTCCCTCCAACCCGTCATCGTCCTGTTCTAGGATGAGTTGTATAGCATAAGCTTGTTTGCGACCCGCACACCGATGACCCGGAGAATACGGCGCGTCACACCCAAAACATAGTCCAGTGCGGCGCTTGTCCTCCACTTCTGCTGCAGTCAGCCGTGGCTCTCTCCTAGCTGAGGTAAACCCCGTGCTGGGTTGGGGAAGGGGTTGTCTAGCCTGTCCAGGCGTGAAACTAGTCGATGGTCGGCTGCTTCGTGTGGCGGCAGCGACAGTCAATCCGACACCCCGTTGTTGCCGCAACTGCAGCTTGTGTTCTTGAAGATGTGCAAGAGAGGCCACGCCCACAAGAGTCTTTGGTTGAAACATTCGCACAAAATAAGCTATTTCCTCCTTCAAACCGGCGAGGCAAAATCTCATGGCGTGATCTTCTTGGATGTGCACACGGTGGCGATGCATGCCAAATTCTTCCAAGTATTGTTGCACTGCCCCCCGTTGGCGCAGATTTTTCAACTCCCAAATGTGATTGTCGAACAGAATGGATCCGAATCGGTTGGATATGGCGCGGCTGTACTCCTCCCATGTCGGCTCTTGTGTGGACAATCACAAATAAACGCTTGGTGCCAAAAGAGGGCCTTGCCTTCCAGATGCATGGAGGTGAGCTGAACCTTCGTCTCTGGAGATGTGCCGACAATATCGAAGAATTGGTCACAACGGAAGAGCCACTCATGGAGGGTATTTCCATTGAAGCAAGGAAACTCGATCAATGAAAGGCGCGTGGCTAGCTGGGCGTTCAGGATCGGTGGTATCGGCAGCGACGCATCAGGGATTTGCGTGGGAGGAACGGAGCCAGGCCGGACGGCAGGCGGAGAGTTGTGTTTGCCACTTTCAGCGCTTCGTTCCAAATGGATGGTGGGAATCAACTCCCGTATTTCGTCCAAGGTGCGACTTTGTTGGTCCTCCACGGCTTGGAGCGTACCTTGCATCTGCTCCTGTGCTTGGCGTAGGGCGTCGACCTTATGCTGGAGGCCACGCGATCGGGTGTTGTCTGCCGGTGCCATCCCACTCCCGGTTGAGGCTCTGATACCTTGTTAAGCTCAAAGTTGAAAATGATAACAACTAACAGATTCCGTTACTACAACAACAGATTTTCTCCAGTACAACAGTAACAACAGCTAGCATAAACCAACACACCGGACAATCACAACATAGGTAATAAAAGGGGACCCCATATGAGAGCAGTGCCCTGAGAGGTGTTCTCACGGTGAGGGGAAGGGACTCCCAACTCAGCCGCCTACACATACAACCATCAAGTTCATCGATGAAAACCAAATCCTAACTAAGCCTGCTACTTATATGACCTGTAGCCCGGCTAATTACAAAAATACCCTTCACTAAATAAGAACTACAAAAAGATCATGACAATCCACTGTTTCTTATTTGTGCAATCGCTCTTATAACTTCAGATTAGGAGATGCAGTATGCAGAATGTTATAGGTTGGTCCTGAGATTGATATTGTGATATATTTGTTTGTATTTTAGATTCAGGATAAGTTAAACTGATACATATGTGTGAAAGGAACTGAAATGCTTCTTGGAATTGCGAATGTTATGGAAGTGAAAATAGTTAGGAGATGAATAAAAACATGCTCCTAGAATCAATATTATGGTTTGTTTCTGATGCTCAACTTGATTTTATTATGAATGTTAGGTGGGCGTGAATTTATAGAAGTTAAGGAGTTTGGTGTGCCGGATCAGGTGAAATCTATGGCTTGGTGTGGTGAGAACATATGCTTGGGCACAGGGAAGGAGTACATAATACTGAATAGTACAACTGGTGCATCGTCAAAAGTTTTCTCCTCTGGGAGGAGCCCTCCATTAGTTGTTCCTCTCCCCTCCGGGGAGCTCATCTTAGGGAAGGTGCATTCTTTTTCTTATTCTCTTGTGGTGTATGTTTTCTGTTTCTTCTTATTTCAATACCCATCATTTTATAGACTGTAAAAGCATCTTCTAGTTCATTTTCTAAGTTTTTGTCTTTTTTGTTGTTGTTGCCATTAAGGTTATGTATGTCAAATATTAGTGTCATGGATGAGACCATGTGTCCATTTAACCAGAAAAAGAATAGTAAATTGATCTTAATTGATTTACATTGCCATACTAGATGCACACATAATATTATTATACCACTTGATTGGATGTTACAAAATAAAATTGTGTGTACATCAATACAGACAATAGCGAAAATAACAAAGCAATATATTAAGCTTTTTATAAAATAATTGAATGTGCAAGAAAATAATAGGCAACACTAGTAGAGTAGAGCCCATAAAAGAATCATTTGTAATAGCTGCCCCAAAGAGAGCCTCAGGTTTTGTCATTGAGATAAACTTTTTGATCGAGTGAAGGTTATCTTTGTTCCTTTTACATATAGTTTGTGTTGTGGAGTCTAGTGGACAATGTTCGATCCCTGTAAAATGTGCATTAGGGAGAGGTCAGAAAAGTTCTTTGCTGTGCAAAGGTAGATCGAGGTTGCATAAACATCATGATGGTTGAGGCAAAAATCTTACTGGGTATATGACAGACATCATCAAAATTGGTGTTGGGGGGGGGGGGGGGGCGGGGATGTCACTGACAGGTGGATTCATATCGCATTCGTGATACAATTCCGCGCATCTGGAGAAATATTCTTGAAGATGACAAAGAAATCTTGAGAATGATTGTGGTTAAAAGTAGTAACTGGGTGTTGTGTAGACTTTCTAGAGTTGTCTGAATATTTATATCTAGTGTAGTGTGGAAGTGTCTTATTCATGATGGAACCTTCTAGAGAACTCTAGTACATTGAAAATTTACTATAATAGTGTGAATGTATTTTAATATGGTGTTTAGGTCTAGAGTATTTTAGCTTGTTCTAATGTGTACCGAACAATTTAAAGTAATATAGATGGTTCACGAGTCTTATAAATAATACGAGGGATTGTGTGGAAGATAAATCTACAACTCTTTTTTGAGGAGAAATATCTTGATGCCTATAAAAGGAGGAAACCCCCTCTCATTTGTAATAATAGTTTTGAAATAGACATGTGAAGAGTTAAAAAGAAGTTCTCTTGCGTTTTCTTCTTTCTCTTGGAGTGTTTTGAGGAGCTTGTTGGTGAAGGAGACCGACTTAGGAGTGTTGGTTTCCTAAGGCCTCACTGGCTTGAGTGCGTGGAATCTCTGTCCTATTACACTAACACATAGGTTGAGATACAAGTTTTTAGGATCTTAATTAAGAGAAAATCTAGTGTAACAGTATGATCAACATAAATAGTAGATCTATTGAAACTTATAAAAGATAAATTTATGTAAAAGCCCAATGTAAATGTCCACTTCCTTGGTCCATTAGGACATCCCTCTCTTGTATAAATTAGTCCTATACCATGGTTTGAAGTTAATATGTCACTACTTTCACCTATATATATGTGTACATGTATTTGTATTGATGACTAATGTGAAGTTATAAAATTTTCATGCTTCGTGTTCCACTCTTCTACATGGCATCAAAGCCCAACAATTCTTTACATAAAACTCTCCACGATTGAGGCCCCTCTCTCACCAATTGAGCTCTCTTCCATTGCACGCCTTCTGAACTTCAGGCTTGATCCCAGGGACCGCCAACATCCCTCCCGAGCTCGCCACTTTCCCGGCTTTAGTGTCGTCCAAGTAACCTCGCCCTCCCCAACTTTTATAGACTCCTGGCAAACCCGCTTCCTCCATCTCAGAACTCGCCGCCGCTTGCTCTCCATTCCCGAGCTCACCACACCTTCAGTGTCGTGCTCGCCCCTCACATGCGACCTCGCCGCCCCTCCAATACCATAGCTCACATACACCCTCCTTTCATAACCCGTTGCTACCAGAGATCTTCGACTCCTGCCCGGAGTTCATCTGTATTAGGACTCGTCAATTCCCGTCTTGCGATCACTGATACCTAGACTAACCGAACTCGAGAAGGTGTTGAGCCTTGTTGTTGAACTCCCCTTGTTACTGGAGGTCGCTGCTGCATCCGTGAACTAGCCGACTTGTGTTGTTGGAGCTCATAGTACTAGGGCTTGCACATCGCTTGTCATTCGTACCTCAAGATTTGTCGCCTCTACCTCGAATGAAGGTATACCATACTTTTCCGATAACTCCTCCTAGATAGTGGACTCCGGGGCCACAAATCACATTACTTTGCAAATCCTTCTCAGTACACAGACACTGCTATTGCTGTTCCTAATGGAGAAATCATCCTAGTTTGCGGTTCTGGAGATGTGCCTCTCACTCCGTTTATTTCTCTACATTCTATATTTAAGTTTTTGGCTCACAATTTAATCTTCTCTCGATTAATAAACTTACTCATGATCATGACTACTCCATCACTTTTTCCTCATCTTCCTTTATGGTGCAGGATCAAAGGACTTGGAATATCATTAGCAGAGGGCGTCTACTTAATGAGCTTTACACTCTGGACCTCTCCACCTTCTCTCTCTTTGGATTCACTTTTGTTATTTGGCACTGGTCTTTTCTATGCTTCTATTCCTATATTGCGGTAGGCTCGTCTTGATTTTTTTTTCTGAATTTACATGTGAATCTTGTATCTACGAAAAACATCATTGTTCCACTTTCTCCTCCATTGTACCAGGAGCTCTGCTCCATTTGATTTAGTTCTTTCGAACATTTGGGGTTCTTCTAAAACTGCTAGTTTATTTGTCTATCGCCATTACTTATATGAATGATTTTTCTCGCATGACACATGTATTCATTGCGCGATCACTCCAAATTACTACGTATTTTCCGCTCAATTATCGTTGAAACTCAGGCTCAATTTTCGAGCTCCATTAAAATTCTTTGAACTGGTAATGCTTGATGAATATAATAGTCATGAAATTCAGGAAACTTGCAAAACATTGGGTATTGTTCACCAAACGTCCCGTGCCTACACACCACAGCAAAATGGTGTGACCGATCGAAAGAACCGCCACCTCCTTGAGGTTTTCCGTTTCCTCATGTTTCAAATGCAGGTTCAAAAGATCTACTGTCACTTCGTTATTACCACTATGTGTTATTTAATTAATCACATGCCTTTAACCATCTTGAACTTTGCGACTCCTTTCTCCATTCTATTTCCATCGACACCCCCTTTCCTATGACTCCTCATGTTTTTGGGTGTGTCTGTTTTGTTCAACATCTTTGACCTTTCGTGGACAAGTTGACCCCATATGCTACAAAATATATCTTTGTTGGGTACTCATGCACAAAAAATGATATGTATATTGTTCACCTATCGATAAGAAAATGATAACTTTCGCTGATGTCACCTTCTCGAGGATCAACCCTTCTATTTCTTATCTCCTACTGATAATTTACCACATGCTATCCCACATACCAACTTCCATATTGACTACCCACCACCACCGATGCTACCAACACCACCTCCTCCTCTACACATGTACACTCATCCTCCTCCTCTACACATGTACACTCATCCTCCTCCTCGCTCAGATGCCCTGGAACAGCCGCGCCTTCCTAATGATGCTCCTCGTCCTGCTGATCCGACTGCGGATCCCACCCGGGATGTACTCTCTTCTACAACTCATCCTCCCTCTCCCTATATCTCCTTTCACCCCTTCTTTCCAGAATTTCACAGGTTTACAACCTCGTTGTCTTCTATTTCCGCCCCCTCCTTTGTGCATGAGACTCTTTAGCATTCGGGGTGGCGGGCTGCGATGGACGATGAAATGGCTTCCCTTTGGGTTAATTAGATGTGGGATCTTGTTTCCCTCCTTCTGTCCAATCCCGTGTGGACTATAAACGAGTCTTCACTGTTAAGCATTGTCTTGATGGGACGGTTGAGCGCCTCAAAGCCCATCCCGTGGCTTGCGGTTTCACGCAACAATATTTCCTCTACTATGAAGAGATGTTCTCTACTTCTCTCTTGTCGCTAAGCTGAATACAGTATGAGTAGTGATTTCCTTGGTCATCTACCGCCATTGATAGTTATATCAACTTTATATAAAAAATGCATTCCTTAATGACGATTTAGCGAAGATTCTTTATATGCAACAACCTCCTGGTTATGAAACCACAAAGGAGTCTATTGTATGCCGCCTCAAGAAATCTCTCTATTTCCTCAAGCTGCCCCCCAGAGTTTGGTTTGACAAGTTAAGTAAGGTTGTTCGGTCTTTTGGATTTGCTTGGAGCTCGACAGGCTTCTCCTTATTTACTTATCATCGCCTAACATGCACGATAATACTTCTTGTGTATGTTGATGATATTATCATCACGGATAATGATCTGAATGGTATTTTTATGCTCAATAAACACTTGACCTCACATTTTCAGGCCAAAGATTTGAGTTGCCTATGATATTTCTTGGGTATTGAGGTAGCTCGACGCCCCGATGGACTCGTTATGTCTTAACTAAAGTACTGCATTGATTTTCTATAGGATGCCGACGACTTGGGTTGCAAGCCTGCTGACACACCCATGGACATGCTCTGTGCTCACGAGTCCGACTCTGACCCTATTCTCCCTAATCCAAAGTACTATCATTGTCTTATTGACAAGCTTATTTATCTAACTACCACACTGCCATATATCTCATTTGTTGTTGGCGCGGTCAAGCTAATTCATGCATGCTCCTCGGACATCAGACATTCACGTTGTCGAGAGAATTCTCTGGTATCTGAAGAAAGTTTTGGGACAAGGGCTTGTGTATAATTCTTTCTCATCTATATTATGAGCTACCTATTCCGATACAGATTATGTTGGATTTCTCGTTGATTGTCAATCTACGAGGCTATTACACATATTTTGGAGGGCACCTGATTACTTGACAGAGCAAGAAGCAAGCTGTGATCACACACTCCTCCACAAAGGCTTAGTATTGTTCGACAGTGTCTGCCGTTTCTGAACTCACTTGGCTGGGGAGTCTTCTTATTGAACTTGGTATTAATCTCCCTTCTCCGACCAGCTTCTAGTGCAATAATCAAGCCGCCAACCATATCGTCGAGAACTCAATTTTTCATGAACGCACTAAGCATATTGAAGTAGATTGTCATTTCATCTGAAAAAATGTTCAACTTCGCAAAATTTATTCGCAACATGTTCCTGCTACTAATCAAGTATCTGATATCCTCACCAAGACCTTGTCTCACCTCCCTCTACCGATAGTTTATTTTCAAGTTTGGCGCCTACAATCTGTATGTCTTATCTTGCGAGAGAGTATGAAAGAAATATTTATATAAAAACCTAATGTAAGGGCCCACTACCTTGGCCCATTAGGGGATTCTTCTCTTGCATAGATTAGTCTCACACTGTGGTTTAAAGTTAAGTTGTCACTCCTCTCACCTATATATATTTGTACATGTATTTGTATTGATGACTAATGTAAGTAGTAAAATTTTCATGCTTCGTATTCCGCTCTTCTACAAAAGTTAATTTTTAAATTTGTTTTCTTTTGCCCCTTATCATGTATTATTCTATTTAATTATCTTTTTGGAGCCGATGAATTAAAAATCCGAATATTCTATATACTAACATCTTCATGTGCATGTTTATATATTGAATCTTTAAGTCAATTCCTGAACTCAATTAGCTAAGTTTTAAAAATGTACAATTAGGAAATATTAAACTTTGCATAGAAGGTGATTATGTATGCTGAGTTTGCCTTCACCTCAATCAATTTATAGGATTACGTTGGAGTTTTTGTTGACCAAAATGGAAAGCTCCTACATGACGACAAGATATGTTGGTCTGAGGCTCCTGCTTCTATTATCATCCACAAGCCATATGGATTAGCCCGCCTACCTAGACATGTTGAGGCAAGTCGATATTATTTAAGTTAACTCTGATTTAGGAATGTTTTTTGAGTAGTTCATGAAGTTGAAATCAAGTCTTCTCTTTGCAGATACGCTCTCTTCGTGCTCCATATCCTTTGGTTCAGACAGTTGTGGTCAGAGATATTCATCTCCTTCAGCAATGCAATAACTGTGTGATTGCTGCAGTTGGTAGTTCAATTTTTGGTCTCTTGCCTGTTCCAGTTGGTGCCCAGGTGAATGAAGTGTTTACTATTAAAATTCCCATTCCATCTCCCTTCCTAATTTTATTTTTATCTCATTAGCTCATTATTGCAATGCATCTTCCTGAGCTTTAGATGACTTGATTTTATAATAATTAATGCTAGAGAAACAACACACTGAAATTTAGTGTACCTGTTGATTCGTAAATAATTAGTTTAGTGTTATTTGCTCACTTTTAATTTTGGTATGCATTAACATTTATTTGACGTAGCGAATTTTTTTGTGCATGCAACTTTGAAGGGTTGAGCATCTGAAGTATAGTGTTATGACCTCCCGATCTTGATCTCGTGATAGGTCTGGAGAGGGAAGGATCCCACCAAGGAGCGGCCGAACCTTTCTTGGAGCCTGACGGTGCTCTGGTTGGAGATGGCGGGAACCTGCAAAATAGAGAGAGGAGAGAAGAAGAGGGAGGAAGATAGAGGACGAGAGAGATGGAGAGGTAGAGGCGGAGAAGGAAGGGAGGGAGAGAGAGCCGGTGGAACCACTGCGACAAGGCTCCTGACGACGTGCGGGTGCGGCTAGGGAGAGACGTGACAAAAGGGGTAGAGAGAGAGAGTGGGATTTAAAGAGAGACAGTGAGGAGGAAATACTTGCTTGAAAACCAAAACAAAAGTTCACCCAGTAGATAACCGGTTCACACCATTTGCCCCCACTTGGTCTTAGACATGTGGGAACAATAAAACCGCATGACATAAAAATAACATGCACACAAAATAATAAAACATTCAACTACAGTCATGCGGTCGTGGCGTGTGGTCGGCGTTGGTACGTGCGACCCCAACGTGGGTCTGACTCGTCATGCATCATAACATCACCACCGTCTTAAGACAGCTTGTCCCCAAGCTGGACCGGAATATCAACTAGCATGGTAGACGACAAAGAACCCACAAAGAGATTGAGCTGAAAAATGTGAAAGACGTCATGAATGCGCGCCTCCGGGGGTAGACCGAGGCAGTAAGCCACGTCGCCAATGGGTTTTGTAATTGGAAAAGGGCGAAAAATTTGGGACCCAATTTGTTGGAGGCGGGACGTGTAGCAGTCACTTGGCGGAAAGGGCGGCGCCGTACCCACACCCAATCGCTGATGGAGAGTGTAAGCTCGCGGTGGCCACGATTGTAGGCGACTTCCATGCGCTGTTGAGCTCGGACATGGCGGTTCCAGGCTGCGTGCAAAAATGCATCACGGTCTTCCAATTCCCGGTCCACTGCATCTAAATGGGACGAGCCGCCCGTATATGACAGGAGGCGTGGAGGTTCCTGGCCATAGATGAGGCAAAACAGTGTAGTCTTCAGCACCGTATGGTATGCGGCGTTGTAGCAGTATTCTATCCAAGGGAGACAATGCAGCCAATCCTGCAGGCGATTACCGATGACACATCACAAGTACATCTCAACGGTGCGTTTGACCACCTCAGTCTGACCATCGGACTTCGTATGGTAAGCCGAAGAAAAGGCAAGCTTGGTACCACTGAAGGAGAAGAGCTCCTTGCAGAAATGACTAGTGAACATTTTATCTCGGTCTGAGGCGATAGTTTCCGCATGCCGTGCATGCAAAAGTTTTCCTGAAAAAAATTCGGGCAACATTCTCAACGATGAGCGGCCGGCCAAAAACGATGAAATGGGCTCCTTTTGAAAATCGGTCTACCACCACCATCAAGAGCGATTTCCCGCGGATCGAAGGCAACCCTTCAATGAAGTCCATGAAGAGATCCATCCAAATCTGTATGGGTATCGGTAAGGGTTGGAGTAGACCCGCCGGGAGGAGATGATCGGCCTTGTTTATTTGACAAACTGCACAGTTGGCAATGAAGGCATGGACGTGCTTGCACATCCCTTTTCAAAAGAATTCTATGCGCAGTCGTTGGAGAATGCGGTGAACGCCTTCTTAGCTGCGAGAATGGATATCCTCTAAAATGGTTGGAATGTGAGAGATGCCTTGTCCACGTACATCCAATCGCGGTAGAAGATAAGTCCATGGTTGACTGTCCACTGCTGATCCGTGAGGCCCGTTTCCGCCCGGTGGAGAAGTTCCGACTGGCTGGGAGATTGTTGGATCTCCTAGTCGAGCAAGGAGAGAAGATCTGCCGTGGGGAATGAAATGGCGAGGAATGAGACTGCGGGCGATTGTCCTGGCGAGAGAGTGCATCTACAACGCGGTTGAGCACATCGGCTTTGTATTTCACTTGGATGTCGAAGCCGAGAAGTTTACTCACACACCGTTGTTGTGGTTTGATAGATAGCCGTTGTTCGAGCAAGTGCTTAAGGCTATAGTGGTCTGTCCGAATGACGAAGGAATGAGATTGCGGGCGATTGTACTGGCGAGAGAGTGCATTTACAACGCGGTTGAGCACACCGGCTTTGTATTCCACTTGGATGTCGAAGCCGAGAAGTTTACTCACACACCGTTGTTGTGGTATGATAGATAGCCGTTGTTCGAGCAAGTGCTTAAGGCTATAGTGGTCTGTCCGAATGACGAAGGAGCGACTCCATAAATAGACCATGAGATGCTCCTTCTGTTGTAACTGCGCCATAGCCGAGGCCGAAGGCGTCACACTCCACAAGGAAAGGTAAGGCGAAGTCCGGCAAGCGGAGGACGGGAGCGAACAACAATGCCGCCTGTAGGGAGTGGAAGGCCTGAGTCGCGACACTCGTCTATGTGATGGCGTTCTTCTGGAGCAAGCCTATCAAGGGAGCGGCGATGGTCGTGCCGTAATTGCGGATGAAGCGGCGGTAATATCCCGTGAGACCAAGGAATCTGCGTAAGTCGGTAAGAGTTTGCAGTATAAGACACGACGCTACTCCTTGTATTTTTGCCGGGTCGACCGAAACTACCAAACCGTGCACCACATGTCCCAAGTAGGTGACGGAGCTTTGCCCGAATGAACATTTGGAGGCCTTAAGAACCAATTGGTGAGTGTGCACCAAGCTGAGAATGACATATAGATGATGTAGGTGCTCCGCCCAAGATTTGCTATAGACAAGAATATCATCAAAACAAACAAGAACTGACTTTCAGAGAAGTGGTTGGAATACCTCGTTCATCAAAGCTTGAAAGGTGGAAGGAGCGTTCTTTAGACCGAATAATATGACCAAGAATTCAAAGTGACCATGGTGCGTGCGGAACACAATCTTCTCCACGACATCGGCCGCCATCCGGACTCGATGATAACCGGAGAACAAGTCGAGCTTGGAGAAGAAGCACACTCCATGTAGCTCGTCGAGGAGTTCCTCCACTACCGGAATATGAAACTTGTCCCTGACCGTGATGAAGTTTAGTGCACAGTAGTCCACGCAAAGACGCCAAGAATTGTCTTTCTTGTGCACCAACAATACCAGGGATGTAAAGGAGGAGACACTGTGCCGAATGAAGCCTTGTTGGAGGAGGAGGTCGCATTGCTGCTCGATCTCATCCTTCTGATGAAAGGGGTAGCGGTACGTGCGCACCACAACCAGAGCCATACCCGGAATGAGGCAAATGCGATGGTCCTGTTGGCGATGCGGTGGAAGGCTCAAGCGTGGCCAAAATATCTCGGGAAACAAATGCAGAAGATTCACGAGGTCCGGAGGGTGGCTGTCTGGCTCCTCGACCGGAGTGGCCAGAGACTCCGTGTGGATCAAGAAGGAGGAGGGAGACTGCCCTGGGGCATGCCCGTGCCACTGTATCAGACGAGAGCTCGCTTGCCATGATATGGTACGACGATCGAAGTCCCATGCGAGAGATCCCAAGCTGCGCAACCAACGATCCTCCAAGATGATATCAAAACCCCAAAGATCCACCAAAAGAGGTCTTGTCTGTGACTGGTAGCCGTCCACGGCAAAGGCCACGCACCGACACACTCCCGGACTCGACATTTGCTGGCCGTTTGCCACCGCCACCTTGACGTGGCTACGAGAGACATAAGGCAGGTGGAGACTGTGGGCCCTGCCCTGTCGAATGAAGCTGCAGGTACTGCCCGTATCCATGAGGGCTAAGAGTGACATTCCCTCCACGTCCACATACATCTGAATGGTCCATCCTTCCTGCGGCCCGTCTAAAGCATGGAGAGAGAGAGAGAGCTGTGGTGTGCCGGAGACGTCAGACTCGTCGTCCTCATACTCGGGTGGGTGATGTAAACTCGACTCGGGTCTTGAAAAAATTAAATGTTTTAAATCAAAATATTTTATTTTATTTAAAATAAATTATAAATTTTTAGAGATAAAATGGATTTTAATTTTGAAAAGAGAGCCGAGTTTGCCAAAATCGAGCTTTCGCGCAAAATCACTTTCAACGTTGGAATTTTTGTCAAACCGTTAACAATTATTTGAGAGAACTCCCTCAAGTATCTAACGAGTTTGCGAGATCTGTTTCTAGCACAAGCAAAGTACACTAATAATGATTTATGAATAACGACAATTGGGACAATTTGAATGTTCGGGGCAAGTATTTAATTATTTAAATTATGCATAAAATTAAACTAATCACGAACAAAGAAGTCGGGTGAGGTTACCACCATAGGTTAGTCGATCCAATCCGCAGGCACGGAGGAGGGCAATATCATTCAACCGCTTGCTGGAGGGCAATAACATTCAACCGCTTGCTGGAGGGATGTGGCGAAGTCGAAAACAATCGGCGAGGGGGAGGGACTGTCGGGCCACTGGAGGTTGGAACTGGACAGGCGACCGGCCGTTTACTGGTCAAATGAGTCAGAGTCGACAACAAAGCGCGGAACGGGGCCTGGTTGGATATGAATGGTCGGCGCTGGGAATAAGCGGTGAGGTCGACGGTGCCGGGCGACTCGGTCACGGCCTGGAGCGTCGGCCTGTAGCAGGAGCGGTGGCGTGCGGCTGGAGCTGTCAAGGGCAAGCGTTGGCTAGGGCAGAGACTGGAATTACCGGCTATTGTGGGAGAGAAAAAGATTAATTATTACATTAAAGAGGCCCTCTATATATAGAGGACAAGCAAAGGATAGAATACATAAAGGCTAATATTGCTAACACTCCCCCTCAAGTTGGACGTGTAATGTTAGTCATACCCAACTTGTTCACAATCTGGTCAAATGAATTCCGACTCAATCTTTTGGTAAGAATGTCAGCAAGTTGCTCGTTGGAGGGCACAAAGGGTGTACATATGATTCCTCTTTCAATATTCTCCTTGATAAAGTGTCGATCCACCTCGATGTGTTTTGTCCGGTCATGTTGAACCGGATTGTGAGCGATACTGATGGATGACTTATTGTCACAATACAGGCGGATGGGTCCCTCTTCCACGAGACCAAGGTCGCTCAATAAGGCTCAAAGCCATAAGCCTTCACAGACCCCATGGGCCATAGCTCTAAACTTAGCCTCCGCACTAGATCGTGCCACAACCTGTTGCTTCTTGCTTCTCCAAGTAACAAGGTTACCCCCAACAAGAGAGCAATATCCAGAGGTGGATCGCCTATCATCCATAGATCCGGCCCAATCAGCATCAGTATAGACTTCAATCTTTAGGTCGGAACTCGGGGAAAACAGAATTCCCCTTCCTGATGAAGACTTGAGATACCGAAGAATTCTGTGTGCCGCATTCATGTGTCATGTCTTTGGAGCATGCATGTACTGACTCACGACACTCACCGCATATGAGATATCCGGACGAGTGTGAGACAGATATATCAACCTCCCCACTAACTTTTGGAACCATGAAATATCTTCAATCTCCTCTCCATCATCATGCCCCAATCGGTGATTTGCCTCAATCGGAGTATCAGCAGGTCTGGACCCACTCATCCCCATCTTCTCAAGAAGATCTAACGTGTATTTCTGCTGAGAGAGAAAGATCAACTGCTTTGATCTTGCAACTTCAATTCCCAAGAAATACTTGAGTTTTCCTAGGTCCTTGACCTCAAACTCTCTGGCAAGCTTCTGTTTCAGATTCTGAATTTATTCATGATCATTACCAGTTATAACAATGTCGTCAACATACACAATGAGAACTGTAATTTTCCCAAGCCTACAGTTGATGAACAATGTATGGTCAGCATTGCTCTGAGAGTATCTAAACGACACCATCGCCTTATGGAACCAGCCAAACCAAGCTTTTGGGGACTGCTTCAGTCTGTATAGAGCCCTTAACAATCTACAAACTTTCCCTTCAGCACCAGCCGGAGTGAGGCCAAGAGGAATAGACATATAGACCTCCTCCTCCAAGTCACCATGGAGAAAAACATTTTTCACATCCAGCTGCAGAAGATCCCAATTTTTGCAAACAGTAACAGATACCAATACCCTGATTGTATTCATTTTAGCAATCGGGGCAAACGTCTCCTGATAATCAATGCCATGGGTTTGGGTATAACCCCTTGCAACCAACCGTGCCTTGCATCTCTCAACAATCCCTTGTGGATTCTGTTTCACAGAGAACACCCACTTGCACCCAACAAGTTTTTTTCCATAGGGAAGAGGGACAAGATCCCATGTATGGTTCTTCTCCAGAGCCTTCATTTCCTCAACCATTGCCTCCCGCCACATAGGGACCTCAAGAGCCTGTTGCCATGACACAGGGATAGAAGAAGTAGCAAGAGAGGAGACAAAGGCCTTGTAGGAGGTAGACAGAGAATCATAAGATACATAATTAGATAGAGGATGGCGGGTACAAGACCGAATACCTTTTCGAAGAGCAATCAGTAAATCAGATGGTCCTGAGTCAGGATCCACTGACTGTTCTGACAACATAGCAGGCTCGTGTGTGCTTGTCCTCTTTATACGCCGAGTATATACCTGCAAGGTCGGTGGCGAGGATATAGGAGGGCCCTGAATAGGAGGACTCACTTCCACTGGTAGAGGCTCCCCCTGAAGTGAGGGATATGGTGGAGGTATGGGCAAAGAAACGGAGGGAACACCCGAGGATGAGGGAGCAGCCAGAGGGTAATATGATTCAGATTCACGAAAAGTGACATCCATGTTAACAAACACCTTCCTAGTAGGGGGTGAAAACACTTGTACCCATTTTGCGTAGGAGAGTAACCAATAAATACACACTTGAGGGCACGAGGATCAAGTGTGGAGGGACGAGGATGATGGATGTGAACAAAACAAGCACAACCAAACACCTTAGGAGGAAGGCGAGTAGGAGGCACACCAAGCGTATCCAGAGAGTAGAGTTTCCGAGGACACGTGAGGGCATCCGATTGATGAGATATGCAGCAGTGAGGACGACATCTCCCCAATAGAATTTTGGGAGATGCATTGTGGACAATAGGCACCGAGCAACCTCCAACAGATGGCCATTTTTCCGCTCAGCAACGTCATTTTGAGCAGGGGAATACGCACATGTAGTCTGGTGTAGGATGCCGTGATCAGCAAGGTTGCGCTCAAACTATGAATCCATGTATTCACGGCCATTGTCACTGCGAAGAATTTTAATGTGGGACTGAAATTGGGTGGAGATCATGACATGGAATTGTTGGAAAACAAAAAACACATCACTCTTGTGACGAATCAAATATAACCAGGTAGTGCGTGTGAAACAATCAATAAATGTAACAAACCACGTACAACCGAAAATAGAAGGGACTGAGCAGGGGCCCCAAATATCAGTATGAATAATAGCAAATGGAATAGAACTAGGCAACGAAACATGTTTAAATGAAGTACGATGATGTTTGTTGACACTACAGACATCACACACAAAAGACTAAAAAAAACAGCAGACATTGCAGGAAACAACAATTTCAAAACAGAAAGAGAAGGGTGTCCCAGGCGACAGTGCCAGGAGTACAAAGGATGAACAGTGCTGGAATGAAGAGCTAGAGTAGAGGAAGCAGCGCCAGAATCAAGTACATAGAGTCCATTCACCATGCTACTAGAGCCAATCACCTTCCCCGTCGTCAGGTCCTGAAACACACAAGAAGACGGAAGAAATGTCACCGAGCAATGCATGGAGTTGGTCAAATGACTAATTGAAAGCAGATTACGAGTAAAGGAAGGCACGTGAAGAACAGAGGACAAGGTGAGGGAGAAGCAAGGGATGGTTCCCTTGCCAGCAATGGAGGAAAGAGAACCATCATCAATGCTCACCTTATCACGCCCAGAAAGAGGAGTGTAGGAGACAAAACTTGTAGATGACCCGGTCATATGATCCGTGGCCCCGGAGTCAATGACCCATTGAGTAGATGGAGAAGAAACAGCAGAATGAGCGTATGAGCGTAGGAGGAAGAGGCAGAAGGCTCCGTAGAAAGACCATGCATCAGGCGTCGAAGAGCAAGCACCTCATCCGCAGTAAAAGCACTCGGGGTTGCAGAGGCATCAGTACTAGAGTAGCCAGGAGAAACATCGGCAGTAGCGTCAGTAAGATGGGCCGCACGGGAGACAACATGACGACCCGAGGAGCGTCCAAAACCACGACCTCCACGAGGCGGGGCACCCCCTCTCGGGGCAGGGAACCCGTGAAGGTTGAAGCAGGTATCCCGAGTGTGGCGACTCTTGCCACAGTAATCACATAGGAGATGATCCTTATCTGAGCTCCTAACCCTGGGATCCCGGGATGGACGAGTGCCAAGAAGGGAGGGGATGGTAGCAGCCAGAGCAGAGTCCTCTGGCATAGGGTTCAGAAGAAGGGTCTGACGACGATCAAATTCCTGCTGCACGATGCTATAGACCTCAGAAAGAGAAGGGATCGGCAGGCGCCCCAGAATGTGAACACTGATCTGATCAAAGTCGCGGTGCAATCCATGAAGGTACTCAAATATGCGATTGCGGTCATCCATGATCCGAACCATCGCCTCATCAACAGGACTAACAAAGACAAGAGGATCAAAATGATCATACTCTTGATAGAGCTGAGTGAACTCTAAGTAATACGCTGAAGGAGGACGGTCACCCTGACGGAGTAAGCTGATCTGACGGCAAAGCTGAAGGATCTGAGCAGCATTGCCGCGACGAGAGTATGTAGACTCTGCACGACACCAAATTGCAGAAGCACTGTCAAAAAAGAGATAGTTGCGGGCAATAGACTCTTGCATCGAGTTGGTTAGCCAAGACATAACCAAGGAATTCTCGGATTCCCACTGCGGCCATTCAGGAGAAGTCCTATCAGGTTCCAGCATGTGGCCGGAGACATAGCCAAAGAGACACCGACTTTTAAGCGCTAGGGTAATAGAACGGGACCATGAGAGATAATTGGATTCATCAAGTCAGATAATAGTTATCTGAGAGGTATTGTGATCGGTGGTTCCATGATAGAAGACCGACGAAGGAGGACCACCAGAAAGAGGGGCCGGAGTACCACCGGTAGAGGGAGAGAGAGAATCCGCTCCACTAGATCCCATAGCACAGGAATAGAAATCCTGAGAGAAAGAGCAAGCCGGAATAGAAATTCGGAAAGGGAGGAAACCCAAGAAATTAGGGCATCAAGAGGCAAATGGAGTCAGCCATCCAAGCATCACAAGGGCAGGAGGCGCCGGAGGAAGCAATAGCACTATTCCGACGCCATTAGAAGAGGCGGAGAGGAGCAGAAGAGGGCGCGGGCGACTGGGCGCGGGCGAACGGGCCGACGCAGGAGAAAGGGCGAGCGGAGCGCTGGCGAACGGGCCGACACAGGCGAGCGGAGCGCTGACGCTAGCGGGAGATCGGCGGGCTGGCGCTAGCGGGAAACGAGCGGGCAGGCGCAGACGAGGGGGAGATCGTGAGCGGGAGAGCGGCGGGCTGGCGAGCGGGAGAGAGGCGAGCGGGACTTTAGGTCACGGGAAATCGCCTCGCCTCTGATACCATGTTGTGGGAGAGAAAAAAATTAATTATTACATTAAAGAGGCCCTCTATATATAGAGGACAAACAAATGATATAATACATAAAGGCTAATATTGCTAACACCGGCAATACAGGGAGAATGATTTTTTCGTTCTCCTGTATCCTTGTTTGGGTTCCCCTTTTAGCAGAGCAGAGCCGTGTCCTTTTATAATAAATGAAACTTTATGGAAATGAAAATTAAATTCATATCTTACCAAAAAAAAAGAACCGTCCACTTTATTTCTAAATTACAATGTTTCGAAAGGCACTGGCCGGCCTTATATTGCCTTCTTTTTATGCAAGATTTTTCACCAATTTTGAATATGATATTCTCCTCTTCACTTGTAAAAATATTATACCTTTTGAGTTTTGGAATTTAAATTTATGCATTTTAAATAACTTTAAGCTTGTCCGTTGCGTCCTAACTATCAGAATTATCGGACCTATTTATTCAGGGTCTCATCGGCCGGTCAAACCCACGAGTCAAACATTTTTTTAAAGTTAGAGCAGGTGCCCAAAAAGAATGCGTCACGAAAATGTGAATGCGACGGAGGATGCATCAGTGGGTCATCAACTTCCAGCCAAAATAAACGCTTGCACCTGTGGCTGGGTGTGTAAGGTTTGTCACAATTGAAACATAAACCCTTCTCGCGGCGTGCTGCCATCTCGGATATGGACAAACGACGTCAGAAGGTGGGACGCGGTGGCTCTTCCCCACTCGGGGGCTTTGATGGAGAAACTGGATAGCGGACAGTGGCCGAGAAAATCACGGCGGCCTGAAGGCAGTCGGTCAAGCACAAGACGACTCTCACACGCATGGGCAAGGCTCATGGCGGTAAGGAGATCCTATAGTTTTTGAAACTCCGCGTCCCAACGCAGTTGTTTGGGTAACCCGACCATGAAAAGCGGATCCTGCTGTGAGGGTAACACAGAAGTGACACGGGACAGTAATAGCTGAAATTGCTCCAAGTAGGTCTCAATGAGTCTGGTTTGCTTGAGGGCGATGAGGTCGTCGAGAGGGTTGCCCGACATAACCGATCCAAAACAGAGAGTGCTTGCCGTCCGAAAATCCACCCAAGAGGCATTGAGTTGTTCCCGTAGCAGTTGAGTGACCCATAACTGTGCCGGTCCAAGGAGGTGGAACGAGCCGATTCCGACGCGTACCTCATCCGGGATATGCTGATTGGCGAAGAAAAATTCGCAGCGCATGAGCCAAGGAAGGGGATCATCGCGACCTTCATAGATCGGAAAATCCATGCGAATGTAACGAGGAAAGGAGTAGTTGTCCCCGCGGAAAGGAGCCGAATCGACCCGGCTAGTGATCGTTGGTGAGGCCACGTGGGCTGTCAGCGACGGGGGTTGGGCGCCTTGGATGGCGTCCAAGTGCGCATTGAGGGCTTCCATCTTGTCGTTTTGGGTGGCGAACATGGACTTGAAAAGCTCCATGATTTGGGTGAGGGATGGTCGTCCTTCAGCCATGGAGGGTGACTGCAAGAGGGGCGCGAGCGGTGAGGGAAGCAATCCGGCGGACGAACTGGGCAGTGACAAGAGCGCAGACAGGCGGCGAGGCCCGACTAGGGTGGCACGGCAGGTGCCAGAGAGTGGAACGCCGATGTTTGGATCTGATTCCAAGTTGTTATGACCTCCCTATCTTGATCTCGTGATAAGTCTGGAGAGGGAAAGATCCCATCAAGGAGTGACTGAACCTTTCTTGGAGCCTGATGGTGCTATGGTTGGAGATGGCGGGAACTTGCGAAATAGCGAGGAGAGAAGAAGAGGGAGGAAGATAGAGGCCGAGAGAGAGAGAGAGAGAGGTAGAGGCGGAGAAGGAAGGGAGGGAGAGAGAGCCGACGGAACCACTGTGGCAAGGCTCCTGGCGACGTGAGGGTGCGGCTAGGGCAAGACGCGACATAAGGGGTAGAGAGAGAGTGAGAGCGGGATTTAGAGAGAGAGAGTAAGGAGGAAAATATTTGTTTGAAAATCAAAGCCAAAGTTCACCCAGTAGATAACCGGTTTACACCATTTGCCCCCTCACCTGGTCTTAGACATGTGGGAACAATAAAACCGAAAGACATAAAAATAACATGCACACAAAGTAATAAAACATTCAACTACAGCCATGCGGTCGCGGTGTGTGGTCAGCATTCGTATGTGCGACCCAACGTGGGTCTGGCCCATCACACACCATAACATATAGCTACCATTGAGATCTTTCTGCTTGTTTGCTGCATCTGAGACTTTTTATGGTTCAAAAAGACCAATATTTTCAAAGTAGTGCGTAGAGCAATTACCATTTGGGGACACCACAGAAACATTAGGCTGGTATAGTATGCTTGCATGTGGATTCTCATGTAAACTGGCACTCTGGAGCCTTGAGGGCAATGCTCATTATAAGCGAATACTGAGGAGAGGCAGTGAGCACACCGGCTTCCAGATGACCTATAAAATATGGGATGGGCTGACTGATTTGTGAAGCTGTCCGGGCACAAAAATGGAGTGATTACTCGAATGGAGGTGGAGAGTACGTGAAATAAAAACAAGGGTGGAATAAAAGAAGCAGAATCAGCGAGAGCGGGGAGCTTAATCATTGAAAATCCGATTCGAGGAATCAAGACGCTTTGATACCATATTGAAAAAAAGTGAAATTTCAATATTTTATTACTTCACGTAAAAAGCTTATAATACAAATATTTGTACACAAATTTATAGGAATGAGGAATGAAAATTCAACTCCATACAAATATGTGGGACTAATCTATACCTAAGGAAAAAATGGGCTTTTGCATGAACCTTTTTACATGATTCTTCTACGGTTACAAAATATATAACTTTGAATATGAACATTCAAGGTGACTCCCATATGCGCTTCCCGTGATTTATGCAATGGGGTCCGCTCGGGTGAATATGTAACTGTAATAGTTTAGGTTTATGATGGAGGCGGTATGATGGAGGCGGTATGTTGGGCATTGGGTGTATGGAGTGGTGGAGAAAGCGTTAGCTCGGACGTGATCGAGGGTCATTGTACAACCCCGTATTTGTCGAGTGAGGCTCTTTGGGACACAAGACAAGGAAGGTAGTTTTGGCCCAGACAAGTCGAAGGGGCGATGGAGAGGGCTCCCCCTTACTCGCCCCGGGAGAGTGGGGTCGACAAGTAGGGGAAGCCTCCCTACTCGCCCCGATTCCAGGAAGGTCAGCGAGTGCCCATAGATCTAGGCACTCGCTGCCCTAGGCGAGCGGGTGTGGCGCAACCCCGACTCGCCCATAGGGGTTGTTTTCTTTTTTGGAGTGGGCTCCCCCCTTACTCACCCCGGGTGAGTGGGATCGGCAAGTAGGGGAAGACTCCATACTCGCCCTGGTCCTGAGAAGGGTAGCAAGTGCCCACAGCTCCGGGCACTTGCTGCCCCTAGGCAAGCGACCCGACTCGCCCATAGGAGTAGGGAGCCCAATCTGTCCTGCCAATAACCGCTTCAAACAACGAGATTTCGCTGTTGGCAAACCAATTTGGGCAGCGTTTAGTAAAATCAAAAGGCGGGATTCCGCTATCCGCAGACCATTCTCAAAAAACTCTAAATCGACCCCCAAGGACACCTTTGGAGGGGACTTTGGACTCTTGGCTTCTCTATTCTTTGATTGATTTTGGGTGGCCGGAGCTTCATTGTTTGCCGTGGTTTCTGGGTGGGCAGTTTGGTGCTCCCTTGTGCCCTCCAAGGTGCCAAGCTCAGCATTGACTAGGGAGGGGAAACTCTCTTTGATCTTCCGGGTGTGTGACAAAACCTCCTCAAGGCAACTCAAGCGTCTGTTTTTGGTTTTCCACGTCGTGCGAGTAAGATTCCTTGCTCTAAGTGACCGACCGAGTGTTCAAACTCAGAAGAAGTGCAGGCAGACCCATCGGTCCGAACTCCTCCTGAACCGTGGTTTTCGGGTTCAACAATTGTAACGTTGAAATCCGCTTTGAACATCTGAGCGACTTCGACTTCATTTGGGAGAGCGGTTGCGGTTGTAAAAGAAGCTGTTGTAAATACAAGTTTGTAAATGGAGCTGTTGGAAACTGGTTGCTGGAAATGAAGATCTATTTGGATAATCTGTGTTTGCCAAGCTGTTCAGAACAAAGAACCGTTAAGCAAAACAACGGTGATGTTTTATAAATATTTTTTATTGTAAAATATTTTTTATTATATAATTTTTTTAATTATCTTTTTCGAATATATATATTAATAAATTGTTGAAAATATTATATATATATTTAATTATTTTTTTAAATATAATTTTACTGTTTATACTATATACCTTATAATATATAATTTTATTGTTTATATAGTGCTTCCGTCGTGCCTCTGCCCTGCCTTCGTGCGGCTCCGCCGCCGACGGCCTGCCCGGATCCTGCTATGGGGGTCGCCGAACCCCGCCGAACCTGCTGGGGGTAGTCCACCGGGGCTCCAGCAGTGCCACCGCCTGCGGCGGCCCTGCCGGAGTCCTGTCGGGGGTAGTCCGCCGGGGCTCCGACAGTGCCACCGTCGGCGGTGGCCCTACCAGAGTCCCGCCGGACTACTCCCGGTGGGTTCGCCGGGGTCCGACCACCCCGCCGACAGGCTTCAACGACCCCTCCGGCGGGCTCCGGGCAGGCGACAAGTGGTGGAGCCGCCAGCGGTAACCCAAAACTTTTTTGCGGCCGTAGTGGGATTTCCTTAGCAGCGGGATTTTCCTCCTCCAAGGAATCGAGATAAACTGGAGGGTTTTGGGAAGGGAAGGTTTTATGCCTGGAGTAAAACGTGGCAATTCAAAAAAATAGCGGAAAACATGTGCGAACAGAAAGAAAGTAGACCGAAAATTGGAGTAACAATTTTATTATCCAAAAAAAGTGAGTATTACAAAGGTATGACCTCCCTTTTATAGATTGAAGGAGATGAGAGAGATTACAAATAAGCAATATGAGACTAAATAATTACAAGTATATGCGGCTTTACAGAAAAACAGACCGAACAAGTCGGGCGGTTAGATGAATAAGCTAACCGCTCGACAACCACCAGAAGGAAAGAACAAGCCGCCACAGAGAATAAGCCGCCATATGAGACCGCTAGACCGCCGGTCTCCAAGTTGCCTGAGACAAACCGCCAGACCGCTCAGGATACCAAACAACAATAACCCGGCTAACAAGCCGCTGGGATAAACTGCCAGACCGCCCGACCTCCATACTGCAACAGACTGCCCGACCTCCATACTGCAACAGACTGCCCGACCTCCATACTGCAACACTCCCCCTCAAGCTGGAGCATAAGTATCGATCATGCCCAGCTTGTCGCAAATGTGAAAAAAGGAAGCGGATACCGACTTGGTGAAGGTATCTGCCAACTCGTTGTCAGAAGTGATGAACAGAGTACAAATCTGTTTCTTCAAAATCTCTTCTCGAATAAAATGACAGTGGACTTCTATGTGTTTTGTTCTCTCATGAAAGACCGGATTTTTGGAGATGTATATCGCGGCCTTGTTGTCGCAGAACATAGGAAAATGATAGTTGTAGACCTCTTTTAGGTCAAACATGAGAGCCCGTAACCACTTTAACTCACATGTCGTCGATGCCATACTACGATATTCCGCTTCTGCACTAGAGCTGGAGACAACAGACTGTTTCTTGCTTTTCCAGCTCACAAGATTTCCTCCAACAAATGTGCAAAAGCCCGATGTTGACTTGCGGTCTCCTTTGTCATCAGCATCGCTCGAATCTGAGTACGCTGCAACCCTCAAGTGAATTCTTTGAAAAAGAAATCCTTTCCCTAGGTGCAGCTTTAACATACTCCAATATCCTCAGGGCAGACTGTAGATGACACTCCCTAGGAGCTTGCATGAATTGGCTAACCTGCCTACAACATAGGAGATGTCAGGTCTGGTCACCATGAGATAAATGAGTTTTCCAACCAGACGCCGGTACCTCGTAGTATCGGATAGAGGAGGCGAGTCATCTGTCCAAGTTTTGTCTTCTTCATTAGCTATGAGACATCGGGCAGGTTTATCACCAGTCAACCCTGCCTCTTTTAGTAAATCAAGAGCATACTTCCGTTGGGAGATGACCAAAGAGTTGGGCTTCCGAGAGATTTCAATCCCCAAAAAGTATTTGGGGGAGCCCATATCCTTCACGACTAGGTGTTGATTGTCAAAGCTACCCCAGCCTGGTCATTGCCAGTTAAAAGAATATCATCCACATATACAGCAAGAATCCACCATACCAGAGGAGGTTTTGCGGATGAATAAGCAGTGATCAGGTGAACTTCTTGCAAAACCAATGGCCGCAACAATGCGGCTAAACTTGTCAAATCAAGCCCGAGGGCTTTGCTTTAGGCCATTTCAGCCGACATACTCGTGTCTCCCCCTGAGCAACATACCCAGGAGGTTGCTCCATGTAAACATCTTCCCGAAGATCACCATAGAGAAATGCATTCTTGACATCCAACTGTGAAATTGACCAATCCATGTTGACAGCCACAGAGAGAAGGACCCGAATGGTGCTGAGACGAGCAACAGGAGAGAATGTGTCAAAGTAATCAACACCATAAGTCTGAGTGAAGCCTTTGACGACCAGGAGAGCCTTGTATCGATCCACGCTGCCGTCCGGACGGAACTTTACAACAAAGACCTGCGGCAGCCAACCACATCAGTGCCCAAAGGGGGAGGAACAAGGGTCCAGGTACCCCGTTCAGTGAGGGTAGCAATTTCCTCATCCATGACAGCCTTCCAATGAGGAACAGCGAGAGCTTCCTGGTAGGTGCGGGGAGTGGCAGTAGCAGAGATAGCCAATGTAAACGCCCTGCGAGAAGGAGTTAGACGATCATAGGAAACAACAACAGTCAGTGGGTGCTGGGTACATGTCCGTACCCTTTTGCAAAAAGCAATGGAAAGATCCAGGTCGACGTGTTCCTCAGTAACCGGAGCATCCGTGGTGGAGAGAGCTGGCTCGGGAGTGAAGAGAGACAGCCGCGGAGAGGAGGGAGAGAGCAGCGGTGGAGAGGGAGAGAGAGAAGGAGGAGACAGGTGGAGACGACGGTGGAGAAACCTCGATAGGAGTAGACGTGGTGGAGGGGATGGTAGGAGGAGCAAAAATATCTGGAGAGGGAGGAGAGTCAGAAGAGAAGTAGGACGCATTCTCGAAGAAGGTCACATCCGCGGATACGTATTGCTTACGAAGAATGGGGTCAAAGCAACAATAGCCTTTTTCTGAGTAGTAGAGTAACCCAAAAAGACACACTTGGTGGCACGTGAGGCGAGTTTGTCATGAGTAGCGGAAGGAGCGTGCACAAAAGCCGTACACCCAAAGATACGTAGAGAGAGATGAAACAGGATCCTTGCCCGGATAGAGAATGAAGAATGAGGTTTGTCCGTGGAGAACCGTGGATGGAATGCGATTGATGAGATAGCAGGAGATGAGGACAGCGTAGCCCCAATAAGAGCGAGGAACCTGCATCTGTGTCATTAGAGTGCGAGCAACATCGACGAGGTGACGGTTTTTGCGTTCCGCCACCCCATTTTGCTGTGAGGTATAGACACAGCTAGTTTGATGAATAATATCATGTTACATACAGAAAGAAGAGAAATCATTACTAAGATATTTCTTAACATTGTCAGAGCGAAAGATTTTAATAGATATATCAAACTGATTCTTAATCATATTATAAAACGATGTCCATACAGAAAACAGTTCAGAGCGATCCTTTAAAAGATACACTCACGTACACCTAGAGAAATCATCAATAAAGGTTACAAAATATGAACTACCCTAACCTATGGTGAGGGTAGAAGCAGGACCCCAGATGTCGGAGTGTACTATATCAAACCGGTCGGGAAGATCCACGACTTTGCTTCGGTAGGAAGGAGGAGCGGTGATGCTTGCCAAGCTGACACGGGTCACAGTTGAGAGGAGGACTCTGCTGAGGAAGGTGGGGCAGAAGCTGACAAAGAAGTCGTGGAGGAGCATGACCAAGACGAAGGTGTCCACTGGAGAAGATCAGTAGAAGAGGAGGAGAAGGCGGACAGTGCGGAAACGTTGTCGAGGAAGTAGAGGCCACCGCTCTCAGTCCCAGTAGCAATCGTCCGTTTGGAACCCGGATCCTGAAAAGAACAAGTAGTAGAAGTGAATGTGACGAAATACCGTAGTTGCTTGCAAAGAGAAGTAACAGATAACAAATTGCAAGGGAACTTGGGCACGTAGAGGGTGTCCGCCAAGCGAAGAGACGGAGTGACTTGAACCACTCCTGTTCCATTGACCGGTGAGGAAGAGCTGTTCGCAATAAGGACCGGGGGCAATCGATCATGCTTTTTTAGGAGAGAAAAACATTGCGGATTGCCGGTCATATGATTGGTAGCACCAGAGTCGATCAGCCATTTACCTTGAGTAGCGACGTGAGCACTACCTGAAGACGTGACCACCGAGGCGGACGGCTTTGAAGAGAAGGTGGAAGCGTCCCCAGTTGGTTGAAGATGAGGATGCTTCTTCCAGCAACGATCAACCGTGTGGCCGGTGCGACCACATTGAGAACAGAGAAAGCGGGAAGCACCGCGTTCGCCGGATGGGTGGTTGCGACCACCAGAGCCACTTCGCTGAGTTTGGTGAGAGTAGTTGTCCGGTTGAGGAGAAGAGGATAACAACGGTCGTTGTAGCAGAGAGGTAACCGCGGCAATGCGGGCAACAGTGACATCCAGGGTGGGAGATTCCGCTTCGCCAAGGATCTGTTGACGGATCATGTCATAAGACTCAGAGAGTCGCAGAAGATAGCACACAACCAGAAGCTCCTGGAAGTGTTTGTGTTGCTCAGCTAGATCCGCAGAGAAGGGGCGATTTGGAGAATTTCGGCTCCGAGAGCCTGAACTTATTGGTAAGCAGCAACAGGAGACATGGAGGGACGGGCAAAGAGGTCCGCATACAGAGTATAGATACGAGACGTCTGAGCCCCCTTGGAGTAGAGAGCGGCAAGATGAAGCCAAACAGCCTTGATCGTTTCATCATGACGGATGACGGGTAGACATTCATCAGAGAGACTGTTAGCCAGCCATGTGCGGACAAGAGCGTCGCTGACATCCCAATCGTCAAAGAGAGGGGAGTCTTGCGGAGGAGGGTCATTGGTGAGATGATGACGTTTGCGTTGAGAGCGGAGAAGGAAGGTGAAAAAGACACTCCAATCCGGGTAGTTGGGACCGATGAGTTTGGAAACAGTGCCAAGGTTGCCCGAAGGAGTAGGAGTAGGGGAAGGAGCGGCAACGGGAGTAGTGTTGATAGAGATATCGGAGGTTGCCATAGAAACGAGCAGAGAGCAGCGAAAAGAACAAGACACGACGACTTAGGAACAAGTTGCGACAAAAAGAACAGGTCGCGACGACTTAAGGACAGGTCGCAGCGACTTAAGGACAGGTCGCGACGACTTAAGAAGAGGAGCAGCTAGAAAAAGAGGGCGCAACGACTAAGCACAGGTCGCGGCGAGAAGAAAGGAGAACTAAAGAGGTCGCGCACACAAAGAGCAACGACAAGGAGAGAAAGAAGCCGCGCGAACAGGGCGTGAGTAGGCGGAAGAAACAAGTCGCGAAGACAGGTCGCGAGAAGAAGAATCAAGCCGCGCGGACAGGTCACGCGGACAGAGAAAGTTCACCGAATCAGGAGGAAAAGATCGAGTCCTCTGATACCATGTGCGAACAAAAAGAAAGTAGACCGAAAAATTGGAGTAACAAAATTTTATTATTCAAAAAAGGTGAGTATTACAAAGTTATGACCTCCATTTTATAGAATGGAGGAGATGAGAGAGATTACAAATAAGCAATGTGAGACTAAATAATTACAAGTATATGCGGCTTTACAGAAAACAGACCGAACAAGTCGGGCGGTTAGACGAATATGCTAACCGCTCGACAACCACCAGAAGGAGAGAACAAGCCGCCACAAGAGACCGCTAGACCGCCGGTCTCCAAGTCGCCTGAGACAAACCGCCAGACCGCTCGGATACCAAACAACAACCGCCCGGCTAACAAGCCACTGAGATAAACCGCCAGACCGCCCGACCTCCATACTGCAACAGATCGCCCGGCCTCCATACTGCAACAAAATGAAAATGGACTGCAGCGTTGCGTTTTACCCAAACACACTGACGTGAAAAGTTCTACCAAATGAAGCCTTTCTCGGCGTCTGAAATACTCACAGGGTGATAGGTGCAAATACGAGAGATGTGTTATTGTAGCCCTTGGATGAGAATCATATATAGAGTTCCGAAGGAAGTATTGGACTATGGATGACGAGCTCAATGAACTCATCAATGTAATTGACGATCGTGGTCGTATGACGGAGGCTGCATAGACTCTCTGTAGGGTTGTACGAGTTGCGGTGATCGTATCACTTGATTCAGGTCTGCTTTAGTTCGCCCTATGTGATATTGGGAGTGGTCAAGCGCATCCATCACACCCAATGGAGTGTGGAACTCTCCATCCTGAGGACTATCAACACCTTTTGTTGTGTTGCTATGTGGTGGATGGAAAAAGTTGCTCCACTTTGGTGATCCACCCCATCAGACCAGACTCATTGAATAAATGACCTCCAAGGAGCACACACGAGCGGTGGCTTCGACAGTGGAGGCGGGGGGGGGGGGGGGGGGTTGTAAGGCGTTCTGGTGGCGTGTTGAGTGCGGAGGACAGAACACCCCTTAATGGTGAGTATGTTGGAGGATGCTTGAGGAGAGCATGGTCCAAGCGGTCGTCACTATGTGTAGGATGGCTTGCAAGGAAGCCATTATCTCATGTGCATTTAATGGATGGGTTAGGGCTTTCTCAATGGCGCCGTTGCGATCTTCGATCATGCTGCATGTGGAGGGCATCAACAATGGGGCAAGAAGAATGCTGTCATATGAAGGAGAGCGGCTCTTAGATTGCGATGCGTGGATCTGGACGTGGGCAAGCCACACGCGCTTTTGCACATTATAGGCGCATAAGCCGACTGTTGATGAGCAAAAATTCGTTGTTTAGGAAGCTCGTATGCACTATAGGTGAGCATTACAAAATCGCTGGCCTCGCGGATGAGAAAAAGAAGTGCCGGTGCGACGCTACTAGGGCATGAGAAGACATGCAATGCGGAATCTAACATTTTGCAGTGGTGCTTGTGCGCAGCTAGAGGAGCAAGCCAATTACACATGCAAGAGCGAGAAATGGTTACAAAGCGGAAACATAGTTAGTTCCTAACAACATAGTGTGCAGCTGGCAAGGGCAGATCAGACAAATGCTTACGCTACGGGATTTCCCAGGGTTCTAGGGAAGGAGAAGATGAAAGTGAGAAGGGGGTGAGAGAAATTCAAGGTTAACACCATTGGCCAAACATAGACTCAAATTTTTATTGATCCCAAAGGTATTATACATCATTCCCTTAAATTGGGCCCCCAAGGCCAAACTAGTTATTAAAAAATGCGACTACGTTAGAATCGGCTACCGACAATTTTGTTCTGTCTATTGACGTCACAACCTCGAATAGTTGCTCCATGTGTTCGCGTCAGCCTTGCTCAGGTATATATATATATATATATATATATACACACACATAATATATATATATATATACATATACACACATAATATATATATATATACATATACACACATAATATATATATATATATACATATATATATATATATATATATATATATATATATATAAATAATTACCCAAACCTCCCTGAGAGTGAGAGATATTTTCGAAATTACAAAAAACTCCTCTTAAGTTTTCATTTCATTACCAAAACCTCCCATGGTCTTTTCATTTCATTGCATCAATGAAGAAAAATACCTCCCTGAACACTGTTCACCGAGGGGGGGTGTTTTTGTGCATGGATGTTATGAAATTAAAATTTCAGGGGAGGTTTTTGTAATGAAATGAAAACCTTATGTGAAGTTTTTGTAATTTCAAAAATAAGAGGGGTGCTGTCAGTAATTTAACAAAGTTAGAGGGGAGGTCCCGGTAAATGGCCCTATATATATATATAAACCCTAATACACACTCACACACACACACACACACACGAGCGAGCATCTTCACACGAGCATCTTCACACAAGCATCTTCACACGGGATACGCCCGTGCTCGATGCTCTCGGGCGGCCTTTGGCCGCATCGAGACGGGCTTCGCCAGCCTCCGCCCATGCTTGATGCTTTGGGCAGCCTTCGCCCGTTTCCAAACAATCCACCAGCTCGGCGCTGCAGCTGCCACTGCGGCCCCCTGGAGCACTATCTTTGTTGTTTGATTTTGCATACACGCTTCGGAGGGATCGCGAGTGGCGGGTGCGTCGCCGAGCTGGTGGATTGCATGGAAGCAGGCGATGCTCGCTACTATGCGGCCGAAGCTCGCTTCTATGCGACCGAAGGCCCCCCAGAGAATCAAGCATGGGCAAGGTACTTGCGGAGGTGGGTGAAGCCCGCTTGGATGCGGCCGAAGTCCGCCCGAGAACATCGATCACGGACGTAGCCCGTGCGAAGATGCTCGTATATTTATAAAATGAAAACAATTTAAAAAATTCGCAACTTGGTTTCTTGGTTATCGTCTTTAATTTATGTCATAAATAATGGAAGCGCCGCAGCTTTTAATACTGGATTTCTTTTCACCACTCTTTCTCCTTTCCCCTGTTCAGCTGCTTTACTTCTCTCTCTGATCTCTTTGTATCCTCTCCCCCTCTCAGTCTCTCTCTTTCTCTAAAGTTGGAAAGCTCGGATTGGAGAGGGAAAAAGGTGGAAATGGAGATGCGGCTGAACAGATATATATACCGTCGTGGTCACCGCCGCCGGCGGGGGCCTAACCGGATCGCACCGATGTGGTCGCCGGACACTGGCGACCCCGGTGGTGTTAGGCCGGAGGTGGTCCAGCAGGTGGCCTCTGACCGTGACCATCAAAACAGGCGGTCACGATCTGGGCCACTGCCGGCGGTGGCCCTACCGGACCACCTCCGGCCTACCCCCGTCGGGGTTGCCGGCATCCGGCGACCCCGTTCGTGGGGTCTGCTCAGGCCGCCACCTGCTCCGCCGACGGTGGTGGCCTCCATCCCGAGAGATCATTTTTTTATATAAAAATGGCAATGCATTCTGGCCATCACGTTTGCAACGGACCTCCCCTACTATTCATGGCAGAATATCTTTAATATATATATATATATATATATATATATATATATATATATATATATATATGTGTGTGTGTGTGTGTGTGTGTGTGTACTTACATATATATATATACACATAAGAAACCTGATACCATTAATACTTGTTAAGAATTGTAAGGTTTTCAAGGTAGTGATTATCAACTGTCTCTTCCAGATAGAGTTTCTATTTTGTTCACATGGCTACAACAAAATGATACATAACTATAATGTGATTGCACTAGCTATCAAATAAAACTTTGATTAAGTAAAATTGCTAGGGATATGACTCACAGGTGTGCTTGTGCCTAGTTTTTGAGGGGTGGTTCCCTCTTGAAGCTACTGCGAAAAACCTAGAAGATCCAAAATCAATGTAAAACTCTCCTCCACTTCTGTATATAGGCACTAGATTATTACAAGAATGCTACTAGGACTACATAGGTTAGTAGATGGACACATGGATGACCCTGAGGAGTTTATACTCACATTCATATCAAAATGCTAGACTCCTTGTACGAATTAGAAGAATATGGTAATTAAGTGGAGTAAATTTTTGGAGCAACAACCTTCATCCTCTCAACCGATCCGGTGTCTCTCTAGTCGCCGTCTGGATATGCGATATCAACCCAAAAAGGAAGGTAGTTTTTACGTGCTCACCTGAGTGGTGGTTTGAGGCGGAGGAGATACTGTAGAGCTGGAACCGCGGCTTCCTAGGCGGGGCTTGCTCCGGAGGAGAGAGCTACCAACATTTCACACATGGAAAAAAAGAGACTAGAATATTTCTTGGATACCTATACAAGACCCAAGTGGTCATTTAAATAGAAGACAAAAGGGACATAAATGTAAATTCACGACACTTGGACTAAGCCTCTGTTTGCGAATCCAATTTCCCCTCGGTGTAATTGCAACAAATGCCACCTCCGTCCGCCTTCTCGTTTGTTTACCCGCCTTCCCACCGCCGTTCCCAGCCACCTCTTCTAGAGAACGACGAAGTAGCCCCATTCCCTGCAGCCACGCCCTACCTCAAGTCCTCTTCTCCATCCGCGTTCATCGCCCTTCCCAGCCGCCGCCGGCATTCCAAATAGACCTTAAGAGGCTAATATACGATAGAACCTAATGAAAGACACATAATAAAGCCACTACGCACCACATAAGGACACAACATAATAACTATACATGAAGCCCATAACATCTCTCCTGACCTTCAAATCGAGCTTGTCCACAAGCTCGAATGGTGCACGAACGATTTGATCTTCGGTCTCCTTTACTTCGTGCCAAAACAATTTCCGATAGCGTGTCACTGTAGCGGAGACTACATCGAGTGGTTGACCGTCATCTTGCTTATAGATGTCACGAAGGGTTGCAAGGATTTGTCGTGGTTGGGGTACTGGCTGAGGAGAGACTATCCAGCAGAATGGCTGGAGGTGGGGCAAGTGTGTCCGCTGATTGTGATGCGCTGCGATCGGAAGTGGCGATGTTAGCTGGGGGGAGGTCATTGTCTGGAATGGCGTCAGAGGGGATGGTGAAACAGGAGTCTGTGGCCGGAGCGAAGGATGCTAGATGGAGGTGGTCGGCCCAACGAATGGCAAGGGATCATCCAGCTGAGTGAGGACAACAATAGGTGATGTTTGCTAGAGGACTGTTGGATTGGCTGGAAGATCAACAACTTGCATCTGGTCGGGTAGAGACACCGATCATGGAATCAACGGTTGTTTACTTTTGTGTGTAATGATCATGTCGTAGTATTGCGAGGATGGAGGTGGCGCAACTGGACATTGTCGATGCGTGAGAGGCTATTTCGTTCTCCCAATAGTGTCGGACCGCCTCAGATGTCATTTGGTAGGATAAAAATATTATTAATTAATTACCAAGTGAAGTAATCAATTAATTAATATTATTTTTTTTTAAAATAAAAGATAATAATTAATTAAGCAATTAAGTGATTAATTAATTATGACCAATTCATCAGTAAGGCTTGCTGGGTAAGCATAAAAAGGGAAGCCAGGCGCACATGGCTCAAAGTTACTGCAGCCTGGCAGTCGCTGTCTGCGTCTTGAAGGTCTGCAGTTCGAGACGGACACGAGGGCGAGAGTCGATAGCTTTAACTGGATACATGCACGACGAAGCAGTTGACGACGGAAAGCATGTTTAGTATGCCTTCTCTGGACTTGTAGATTCGCTCGCCAACTCTGGAGGCGGTCATGGGGGAGAGAGCCGTTATCCCTCGCTGGATATCGACACGACGAAGCAGGAGGCACACGAGCTGCTTAGGCTGTTTGTTTTGGGGTCATCTTGGACTGGATGTAGTGATTCCAGACTGCTTGATGTTGTGTGTACAGTACAACGAAGCAACTAGACTGCTTGCTTGGATTACTGCTTGGACTGGTTCTTGGACTGCTTGTTGTGGTGTGTATAGTACAACGAGGAGTTGTCGAACGTGGAGTGGGTCGTCAAAGATGATCCAGCGTGGGTTGGCCGTGAGGAGGATGAGGGTGTCTGTAATTTTTTTCCTTTTGGTGTGCGTGAATGTTGTTGTATCAGGAAGAAGAGGGGAAGAAGATCGAAAGTGCTCTGATATCAAGTTGTTACATGTTTGCCGGAGTGGTGGCCAGAGGAGGAGGGGATACTGTGGAGCCGGAACCGCGACTGTCGAGACGGGGATTGCTCGGGAGGAGAGAGCTACCAAAATCTCACACAAGACAAAGAAGAAACTATAATATTTCTTAGATACCAATACAAGACCCAAGTGATCATTTAATTAGAAGATATAAGAGTCATACATGTAACTTCCAGACACTTGGACTAAGATATGATAAAACCTAATGAAGGACGCATAATAAAACAACTCCACACCACATAAAGACACAACATAATAACTGGGCACAAAGCCCATAACCATTGTCTTGATTTATTTACGTTGGATATGCATGCATATACAACTTCTATAGTTAAGGTCTAGTAGTTATAAATACAGCGCCTCATGTATTATGTGATAGAGAATATCATGATGTTAAATTAAAGATTATAGCAATACAATGGAATGAGTATGCACATTAAACAACAACAAAAATCCTATTAGTCCATTCTGTGTGATTGATATTGAGCATATTAAGGAGTGATAAAACTTAAAGAACAAAATGAGAAACTGTTAGGCTTTAGTGTTATTATTATTTTGTATTTGTATTTATGACCTCCTGTATATTATGGAGGGTCTCTTTTTCCTGTGAATGAATTAACATTTTCCACCGCTCAACATGGTATCAGAGGGTGCGATGCCCTAATTCGTTCCGCCGCCTTCCGCTCGGCCGGCCGCTCGCGCACCTCCTTCCCGCACATCCCCGCTCCAGCGCGTCCCCCACTGCCAGTGCGTCCGCGACCCAGCTCCAGCCTCCGCAACCCAGCGCGTCCCCGCTCCGTCTCCGCGAACTCGCTCCAGAAGCCTCCGCGACCATGCATTGACCGCTCCGCACAGACCCCGACGACGCCCACCTCCACCGCTCCGCTCCTCTAGCTCTTCCACACAGCCTCCAACATCTTCTCTCCGCCTCCGCGCCGTCCCGGATATCGTTTCTAGACTCCAGATCCCGTAGGTGATGTATGTGTGAGGCGATTCCCTGGATTTCTGGCATCCATTTCTTCTGCGCGAGGGATGACTGTCACTACTCCCTTCTCTCTTCCTCGTCTACCTTGTCGGGCTCAGCTGAGCACTTCTCTTTCTATGAGAAGTTTTGTGGGCTTGACCTCTTGATTCCCATTTGGTCTCCTTCTCGAGGTTTCTATCCTCGGGTGGCTATGGACGGGAGTGTTGAATCTCCAACTTTGTTTTCCGGTGTGTGTATTGAATCCTCACCGATGTCGTCATTGAGCTCCAACCGTGTCCTCCATGACCACGGGAGTCCTTAAATTACCACCATGAGGCTTGACGACACAAATTACCTCCCGTGGGCTCGGTCTATCACTCTTGCCCTAAAGAGCCGCCATATGTTTGGCTATGTTTCCGGCACTACCGCGGCTCCCCATCCTACCTCTACCGAATGGTCGCATTGGGATTCCAAAATTCAATGGTCATGTCGTGACTTCTCAATTCTATGCAAGAACGCATTGCTAGGAATTACTTATTCCTTGATACTACGACAGATATTTGGAAAAGAGCGGAGGTTACCTATTCCTGTCGGGGAAATGCCGCTCAGATTTTTCAGCTTCACCGACGGATTTTCCTCTTGCGGAAAGGCGATTGGTCTCCTTCCTCCTATTACCTGAAATTCACTCAGCTCTACCAGGAGTATGACCACTTTGATGCTCTCAACCTTGTCTCCCCTGAAGATGAGATTCTTGTTTGGTCTTGCGAAGAACGCAATCAGATCTTTGAATTTTTACATGGCCTGCATGGGACTTTGATCAAATTAATGTTCAGATCCTTGGCTGTGCTCCTCTTCCCTCCTTGCCGGAGGTCTTCAGTTTTGTTCAGCAGGAATTTGATCGGCGCCAGACTCTACATACTGACACTACTCCTGACAGCTCTGCTCTTGCTGCTCATGTTCGTCCAAGTGGGCGTCCCCCGCGGGACCTGCTACCTAAGTCTGGGGAAAAGGATCATCTTCTTTGTGATTATTGCGGGAAGACTCGTCACACACAAGACACTTGTTTCAAGCTCCGCATGTTTCCTTCGCCAAAAGGAGTTTCAGCTTACTCGTGGTGGTCGTGGTTATGGTCGCTCTCCGGGCCGTCATTCTCTGTCCTGCTCTGCTCACCTCTCTGATGCGTCTACCTAGGCTGCTACTCCTGCTCTCTCCTCCGATGAGATTCCTGCCTTTCGCCATCTGATGCACGACCATCCCTCCGAGGCTTCTGCTTCCTCCTCCTCCTATGCCCACCAGGGGCCCCTGGGTGCTCATTCGGCTACCAGCTACACCCCCACCTAGTGGATCATTGACAGTGGGGCGACCGATCATATTACGGGCACTGTTTCAGGTCTTGTATCCTACTCTCCCCTGTCAGGTCGTGACAAAGTGAGTGTTGCTGAGGGTTCTTTTTCCCATATTGCTGGAATAATAACCATTCTCTTTTCTTCCCTCACTTTCTCGTCTGTGCTTCATGTCCCTAAATTTACTCGAAATCTCCTTTCTATCAGTCAATTAACTAACTCTATGCATTGTTCAGTGAATTTTTCCCTTCTTCTCGTGTCTTTCAGGATCTGATGATGGAGAGGGTGATTGACTTGGTAAACTGTGCGAGGGACTGTATCTCTTTGACCCCTCCAGCTCGGCTCCTGCTCCTTCACAGGTTCTTCACCTGACTTCCTCTACTACTTTGGAGTCCTGACACTGTTGCCTTGGACATCCTTCTGTCTCCGTTATGAAGTTTTTGTTTCCGGCTATGTCGTCTTCTGTTTTTGATGCTTTTCGTTATACTGTATGTGAACTGGGTAAGCACAAGCAGGTCTCCTTTCCTCGGTTGCCCCCTCCTTGTGCTACTCCTTTTGAAGTTATCCATTCTGATGTTTGGGGCCCTAGCCCTGTTGCTTCTATTTCTCGGTATAAATGATTTGTCACGTTTATTGACTGCTTTTCTCGATGCACATGGCTTTATCTCATGAAAACAAATCAAATATGTTTCCGCTATTTCAACGTTTTCGTACGATGGTTACCACCCACTTCAATGCCACTATGAAAATTTTGTGGAGTGATAATGACTGTGAATACATTGACTCTCAATTTGAACGCTATCTGTATGACTTGGGAATCATCAGCCAAACTTCGTGTGCGTACACTCCTGCCCAGAATGGGGTTGCCGTGCGTAAGAATCGGCACCTCCTAGAGGTTGCTCGTTGTTTATTACTTCAGACGCACCTAACCAAATACTACTGGGGTGATGCGGTCCTCACGGCTACGCATCTTATTAATCGGTTGCCTACTCGGCTCCTAAACCACAAGATTCTGTTAGAAACTCTCAATATACCTTCTAGTGATCTCACCCCTCGTATCTTTGGGTGTGTGCGCTTTGTCCATGGGCACCAATACTTCCAATATTGATCCCCGGGCGCTTCAGTATGTTTTCATTGGATACTCAAACACTCAAAAAGGGTATAAGTGTTTTCATCCTGGGATCCGGAAGATCTTTGTCACTATGCATGCCACTTTCCATGAATTCGAGCACTATTATGGGAGCTCCCTTCAGGTGGAGACGAGCATCATGGAAGTGAGCTCCCCCACTATCCCTCTTCCTATATCTCCTCCATATCAGCCTCCCGTCTCTGCCCCTACTATCAGCCCTGTAGATTCGCAGTCACCTGTGGATCTTCCATGTCCTTTACCTCCTCGTCCTACTCCTCCTTTGCACGTTTATACTCGTCGGCGAAGGGGCACAAACGGTCTGCTCATGCACACTATACCTGAAGCCACATCTGATCCGTCTACAGGTCCTCAAGGCAACCGTGCTTCCACCCTACATCCTTTATCTGATTATATGTCTTATGACTCACTGTTCTCCCGGCATAGAGCCTTTGTCACTTCTTTGTCCTCCGTTTCTATTCCCTCGTGGCAGGAAGCTCCGAGACATCAAAAATGGAAGGATGCTATGCAGGAAGAGATGATTGGACTTGAGATGAACTACACATGAGACTTTGTTGATCTCACTCTAGGCAAGACTGTGGTGGGTTGCAAATGGATTTTTTTGGTGAAACAAAACCCCCAAGGTCTTGTGGACCGTTACAAGGCTAGGTTGGTGGCTAGAGGATACACCAAAACGGCCGGGATTGATTATCATGAAACCTTTGCTCTTGTTGCAAAGATGAACTGTATCCGAATTCTACTTTCGTGTGTTACATGCAATGGTGGATTCTTAGCCAGTTAGACGTGAAGAACGCCTTCCTCCATGGAGATATGACAGAGGAAGTTTATATAACTCTACCCCCAGGCATCACCTCTGAGGGATCTACGGGAAAGGTATGCAGATTAAAGAAGGCTCTATATGACATAAAACAGTTCCCGAAGGCTTGGTTTGGAAGGTTCCAACGAGCAATGGTGAAGTTTGGGTACACTCAGAGTAATGCAGATCATGCTCTATTTGTTATGCATAGACAAGGAAAATTGACAGTGTTGATAGTCTATGTGGATGACATTGTAATAACCAGGGATGACTTGGAGGAAATCAAACACTTGAAGACAAGTCTGGCTAGTGAATTTGAGGTAAAGGATCTTGGGAACCATAAATACTTCCTTGGCATAGAGGTTGCTAGATCCAACCACGGTATTTTATCTCCCATAGGAAATACGTCCTTGACTTGCTGGAGACTATAGGGATGAGTGAGTGCAGACTTGCTGACACCCCCATTGAAACGAATCACTGATTGGGAAGGGATGGTGGAGAACCTGTCACTAACATCAATAGTATTTAGTTTTCAACGGCTTGTGGGGAGACTCATCTACCTATCTCATACTCGTCCGGATATCTCCTATGTTGTTGGAGTTATCATCCAGTTCATGCATGCTCTCAAGTCACACCACTTGGATGCTGATCATTGGATTTTGAGATATCTCAAAACTTCACTGAGACGTGACATCTTGTTCTCTCATGCTAAAGAATTATCCATTGAAATTTTCACAGATGCTAATTGGGCAGGGTCTGTTGATGATCAGAGATCCACGACCGTGTATTGTACCTTAATGGGGGAAGATCTGGTGACTTGGAGGAGCAAAAAACATGTGATTGCTAGATCCAGTACTGAAGCGGAATTCAGGGCGATGGCCCAGGGCCTATGTGAAGGAATGCGGATTCGATCCCTTTTGCTTGAGCTTGAGATTCGAAGCAATGATCCGATACGTTTATACTGTGATAACAAGACCTCTATTAGCATTGCTCAAAATCCAGTTCAGCATGACCGCACTAAGCATGTGAAAGTCGATCGTCATTTCATCAAAAAAAAACATTGTGAGGGGAGTTATTAGCACTCCGTTCGTCCCTTCAGATCAACAGCTGGCTGATGTGGTCACAAAAGTCTTGTCTCATAAGTGTTTTGGTAACATTATGTCCAAGTTGGGTGTGACAGATATCACAAGCCCAACTTGAGGGGGAGTGTTAGGCTTTAGTGTTATTATTATTTTGTATTTGTATTTATGACCTATATATTATGGAGGGTCTATTTTTCCTGTGAATGAATTAACATTTTTCACCGCTCAACGAAAACATTAGTTAAGAAATAGTTATTGTAGAACAGGCGAACTTTATTTATTTAAAAGGAGATATAGATGGTTTTGACATGTACATTTGAGGGTAGAAAATCTGACAATAAAATGAGTAAATATAATTGGTTTGGAAGATATTGGAAGGACATATAGACAAATTAACCCTTTTATGTAGCACTCAGTATGAATGCATGGACAGGATTCATAAAGGTTACCAAAATAGTTGAGAGAAGTCATTGTTGGTAACAATTAGGGTGAGGTTGATACACTTGGTTGATACACTTCCACATAATTTCATAGTATTTTGACTTAGGGCAAAATCTACAAGTGATGGACGCGCGATGTCCCAACCCTTGATGAATGAATGAAAGGGAGTTACAAGGTTTTCTAAATGACAATTCGAGCATATACACAAGCAAATGAATAATTGAGTGTCACAACATAAATCTTAACTGAGAGTACATTAGGGTGACTAGAACCGCTTACCAGTGGTGGGAGAAGACTTACCGGAGATTCTAGAGGGAGGTGAGTGCTGTCAGAGACGGGAAAATGGGGAGGCATCAAACCTCCCATGGGCGTGGACACCTATAATGACCAAGTGACTAAGATAAAGGCCAAACTCTAGATCCCTTGACCTAGCATCTCATATGATATATGTTACGATTACGATTCCTTGGCGTGCCGCTTAACAAAATATCATTTCCATAACATTCATAATAGTAAAAAGATACATGAGAGGTAGAGAGAAGAGTTCCAAGAGAGTGAAAGAGATCTAGAGAGAGAGAGGGAGGTAGAGAGAGTCCCAAACATTTGATTCACCAGGATGCCCCCAAAACAAAGCCTCTTCCTCTTATATAAATGAGGAAGGGCATGATACAACACACGCCATAATTAATATAACTAATATAACAATATAATATTAATTATTATGAACTAATTAATATTATATTCCGCTATGAATATATCATGGCGGCTTCCACATGCGCGCTCCATGAACTCCGACGATGGGGGCCCGCTTGAGTGAATGTGCCTGCGTAACACTATACCATCCTTGAAAATTGATGCGGTGCCGAGGAAGGGGTGACAACGGCGGTAGGGGGTACCAGGAGAGAGAGGGAGAGAGGAGTTTAGGGTTAGAGGAGAAAGAGGGAAATTCAAAATTCATCCAACATGCGTTCCACACAACAGGTGCTGCCCCTTATAGGCATCCGAGACGCGAAAACATAAAAGCAAAAACATAATTACAACGCAAACAATTCGCCAACATAATTACTGAAAAATAAAACATAATTCCTGAAATTAAATGACGCGATAACGGCTAAGGCGTGATCTCTTCCGTGGGCTCAGTCCGGCCGTCCGATGTCCGCGCCTGACGCGTGTAAACTCGCCACAGGGGTTCAGCGTCTTGTAGTTCCGTAACAAAAATCGACCTTGCCCCCAAGGTCGAGCGTGAAATTTTTCTTGGGCTCTTTAAAAATCTTGATGACGTGCGGTAAACGAGACAAAAGAGTAGAGGCCACCATGCCCTCATGGTCAAGCCACCAATTGTGCTTGGGAGCTGGAATAATGACGGTAGCAAGCACGAGTGGGATGCGAGGCATATGGTAAAATGACCATCTCGTCATGGAGAAAAAAAGATAAAAAGATAGGTCAGATATGATGGTTGGTCGTGTGTTGGGTGGGGAAAGGACTAGTGTAGCAAGTGGAGGGCTTGGTAACATTAAATGTGGGGCGTGCAAGGGGATGGAGAGTGTGAAATTGGGTAGGAGCATATGAAGGTGAGAGTATAAGGTGGGAAAATGGGGGGCTGCTAACGTGGGGCTCAATGTGATTTGATGAGGATGCAGGAGGGAAGGGAAAAGGTTGCTCATGTTTATTAAAAAAACAACAAAAAGAAGAATAGGAAAAAACTGATTTGACAAGACAATGGAGGAAAATGGGTGAGTTTGGCAGTTGGTGGAGGAAAAGGAGTGGTTTTGACAACTAGTGATGGAGTAAGATAAGTGGAGAAAAGGGGAAGAAAAGAAAAGGGTTGCCATGTGTCATGTGTGTGAGCTGCCACGTAAGTTCGGGGAGAAGGGTGTGGAGGTGAATGCTAAAGTGGGGTAAAATATGTGGAAGTTAAAATATACAGGGGAAAATAATAATTGCCTGGAAGGGCGTTTAATGGGGGCGAGGATGCAGAGGGATGGCTGGGGAAATGGTGCGACACCGATGGAGTGAAATTAGGGGGCTATTTTAGTGCCCACAAGTAGGAAAAGATACCTGCAAATGCAGAAGATAGCGAGTGGAGAGGATCAAAACTTTTGTCGTAGAGTGCAGATGGGGGCCTCGACATGGAAAAAGGAAACAGAGTGTCGGCATGGAGGGAAGAAGGAAGCCGGAAGTTTGGAAGTGTCGCCGCATCGAAGGAAGCAAAGCTTGCGTGACTCCAACGGACGGGAGGATCGAGAGCGTGGGGTTGTGGACAGTACCAGAACGCCCGCAGGCTTGTGTTTTCGTTGCCGGAAGTGGCACAACTGGCAATGAAGCTATGAGGGTGGGGCTTGAGGGGCTGCGATGAGGTGGTCCTGGAGAAGGGCGGCAAAAAGGAAATGAGAGGTGCGGGCGGGACGTTTGACATCCAATAAGTGAGTCAAGCAACACACGAGATGGGATGCAGGAGCGTCAGGGATGCCGAGCGCAAAAGATTGAAGCTAGTTTGGAAGTGGATGGGTTGCTCGTTTGGGTGGGCTGCACAAGGTGTTGTTTCAAGCACTGGGGCAGGAGTAGAGGGTTCTCTAGAGGTAGGGGTGAAGGCATACTTCTGTTGTTCCACATCGAGGGTCACCGTGGGTGCATTCACAATAACGAGATGATCGAGCGCATCGCCGCAATCGAGTTTGTTGGTGATGGCGAAAGAGCATGTGGCCGGCGACGACAAGGGAATTGAACTTAAAGGGAGTTGTCGCTGCACGGGATTGCGGGGGTGTACCGAGCCAATTGATTTTAGCTTTGAGAAGTTGCGCCATGGCGAGGATGTTGGCTAGCATATCGGTTTGCCGATCAAGGCGCGCGCAGATGGAGATGTCGATGGAGGACATGGTCGGAGAGGAGGCATCCCAAGTGTTGGTCAAAGGAATTGCTGGTGAGATTTCGGCGCCGGATACCGTGGCCATGGGGCAGAAGCTTGAGGACGACGGCGGTAAGAGGCTGATCTGGGCCATGGCGCGGAGCTCGTTCGCACGAGATACCGGAGGACGATGGAGGAAGCACCGGCAGCGAAAGCTGCAGGCGGTGAGGCAGGGTCGGACCAATTGTTCCGATTACGATTCCTTGGCGTGTCGCTTAACAAAATCTCATTTCCATAACATTCATAATAGTAAAAAGATACATGAGAGGTAGAGAGAAGAGTTCCAAGGGAGAGAAAGAGATCTAGAGAGAGAGAAGTAGAGAGAGAGAGAGTCCCAAACACTTGGTCCGTCAGGATGCCCCAAAACATAAGCCTCTCCCCCTTATATAAATGTGGGAGGGCATGATACAACACACGCCATAATTAATATAACTAATATAACAATATAATATTAATTATTATGAACTAATTAATATTATATTCCGCTATGAATATATCATGGCGGATTCCATATGCGTGCTCCATGAACTCCGACGATGGTGGCCCGCTTGAGTGAATGTGCCCGCGTAACATTATATATATCGGAGGGAAATTAGAGTAAGTGAATCTGATGGCTCAAGTTGTCTGATCGGATCATTTACCATAACTTTCAAAATATATGTGAGAAAAAAAGCGCTACGAACGTGATGACGGTTTCCGGTCATTAATTTATCGAGCCAAGTGTCATCGATCCTATAAAGCGCTAAAATGATGGATCGATCTCCATCGATTTTACTTTGCGAAAAAACATTTGTGGAATCAGCTAAATGATCATCTTTGAAGTCATTAAATGAAATTCACATTTGATCTCAGTTTCCATTGGAGACCCTAATTTCAATTTAGAAGGTTGTCCCTAGAAATCACTCTGAGTGGGAAAAAATGTTTTCAACATGAGCCAACCTTTTTATTCAGCAGTCATTCAAAATAAAATTTCAAGAACAAAAATATTTTATGTATGACTTAGTTGAAATTAATTAGGGGCAAACACAATCATTACTGGTTTTCTTTCTTCTGACTCCAAAATTTAAAAAACCACTTAGGCTCTATTTGTTTGGGCGTTTCGCTTCTCCTTTTTGGGCAAACGCCGCCGGAAGGAGGGTAAACAAATGAACCTCCGGTGGCGTTTGGTCCGTTTCCACCCGCCCGCCTTGAGAAACGCCCCAAAAAGCTCCGTTTGGAGCAGTCACCTTCCCCCTCCGATTCGAACACTCCGTTTCCACCCGCCGGATCGACCCGCCACCGCCGAACCAAATGGAGCCTTATTCTGACATTTTTTTTGGATTAAGCTTCTTTTCTTGTATTTCATGGAAATATATAAGCTTAACCATAATGGTTTTTGACATTTTTTGTTGAATGTGTTGGCTGTCTGCCAGCCGACTTGATTTATCAGGTATCAGTTATCACGATGAAATTGTTCTGAGTTCTTTTTTCTTTGTGGCTTTGCCTTTGGTCTACAGATTGTACAGTTGACAGCATCTGGGGATTTTGAGGAGGCATTGGCTTTGTGTAAGCTACTTCCACCAGAGGATTCTAGCCTTCGAGCAGCAAAAGAAGCCTCTATACATATAAGGTCCTTCATCAACATCTACCCTTTCATGTATTCGTTTATGCAAAGTTGTTTTTTTAATGTCGAGTCTTCTCTAAAGTTCTTGAAATGTATCAATATGACAATAACCATATGCTTGGTATGACTATAGGGTTAACATTCTGGTGTAAAATAAAATATTAGTTGAAATTTACAACGCTTAAATGATCTTCTTTTGATATCAATCCGTAGTAGTCATTCAGGAATAGTTGTTTTATTGCTGTTTTAATAGGTATGGGCATTATCTATTCGACAATGGGAGCTATGAGGAGTCCATGGAGCAATTTTTGGCTTCCCAAGTGGATCTAACCTATGTATTATATTTATATCCTTCAATAATTCTTCCAAAGGATCTCACAATTGTTGAACAGGAGAAATTTCATGAACTAACAGATGCTTCTTACCTATCAAGGGTTTCTTCTGATATGTCAGATGACATGGAATCAGCATTGCCATCACAACTCTATGAATCTGATGATAAATCGCCAGTTGAGGATAAGAAGATGAGTTATAATGCTATCATGGCACTAGCGAAGTACCTGCAGAAGAAAAGATATAGTGTAATTGAAAGGGCAACTGCAGAGGTAACAGAAGAAGTTGTCTCTGATGCTGTGCAGGACAGCATAGCATCTTCCGAGCCATATAGATCCAAGAGTTCTAACAAGGTTAAAAATTTCTGATTCTTTATTCTACTGCGGTTACAAAAGTTTGATTTTTTTTTTAAAATATATCACATGTTTGATCCATTATTCAGTTTTCCTTATAGTTCTAGACAACTTCTCTTGTTTCCAAAAATTGGCGTATATTTTATTTGTAGTTGCTGATATCATCCTTTAATCTTCCCCAACTGGATTTCAGATTGACTATGGCATATTTTTTTTTCTTTTTTGTATTGTTCTTTTAAAAGGAACATTCCATTGCTGTTAGCTTCACTAAACCTAGCCCATTATCAGGGAGGTGTTTGCAAACTGCTGTGAAGTTACACATGGATGCCATAAAAGACAGCAGCCTATTAGATGAACAAGATTTTAGTCTAATGTAGGGTAGGCTACGGGTGTGTGAGTACTAGAATGCAACCCTAATGTGACGTGCCAGAAGATAACTCTACTCACCTTAACTACTATATGTGAAATGCAAGATCCCACAGCGAATTCAAGACATAATAATAAATGAATAAATCGCAGGTATATAACTTTGGCAAAAGCAAAATTATTTCTTTAAATGAGACAACTTAGGCTTTTCTCTGCGTGGAGGGTCTCAAATGCAAGAGTGCGTGGCAAATTGATCATGCAAATACTAGAATAATCCAATGCAATGACCACGATACTATAGATCCAAGCAAGTATGAAATCACAATATCATATATTATTAAAGTTTCATACAATAAAGTAATACTTACATAGTAAGGGGGCAACCGTAGTCGTGGTAGATCCAATGATAGGTGATCTTGTTGTGCTATCTCTAAATTGGCAGCACCGACGGGGCTTTGAAAGGAGGGTGATGGTCAGGGGAATGAGGTGGAGCTGGTGGGTTGTTGGGTTGAATCAGGGTGGATTCTGGATGCGGAGTTTCACGGGAAAGGCAGGGGGGATTTCTAGGTTGAGAATTCCTGGATATGGGGTGATGGAGATCGCGATCGACTTGCACGATGATCAGAACCGTTCATCTTATGCGGATTGACGATCATAGCATTGTTTGTTCTTTTCATTTTTTGTTTCAAATTGTATTTTTATTTATTTTTGAGTCGAAACGATCGGCCAATCATAGCCGTCCGTTGTGCCCTTAGAGTCTATAAATAGAGAGTGGGAGCTCTCATTTTAGACATTGAAAAATGGAGTATTAAAGACCATTCTTTGGTCATCTCGGTGCCGAAGCCGAACCCCGGGTGCGAAGCTTGGGCCTATCCCCTCCATTTCCCTACTCCCATTGGCCGACCCCTACCATACCCCCTTGGTCGGCTACTCCATCACCCCCTCCACCACCCAAGCAACAACCCCACCTAGTCCACTTGAAGCAGCCAGCTATAGGTCTCCCCTCCATTTCTCCCTGAAATACATCAACTGCGTAAAGGCCTCCTCTCCATTTCTCCCTGAAATACATCAACTGCGTAAAGGCCTCCTCTCCATTCTTCCCTGAAGACAACAACCAGCCATATCCCACTGCTGCCACTTTCCCAAGTCCACCACCACCACTGTTTCCCTCCAGGTTTGCTACCAGCACCCCCAAACAACCAGACAAAGGAGTTTTGCCTCTCCAACACAAGTGATTGGCCACCCCTTCCTCCCCTAGTCGTGGAGTTTTACCAGACAAAGGAGTTTCTCCAAAATCAGCAATCTTGAGATGGCTGCCCCCTACTCCTATTTATAATTATTACAATATTGTATTTTATTTCTTTGTATTGGTGAGTCCACCTCTATATAAAGAGGGGACAAGCCTCATTGTAATAATTAATTGCAAGTTATTCAACATGGTATTAGAGGACAGGATGCCCTAATTCTTTCGGCCCGCCTTCGCCTCCTCGGTCTCGCTCGCCCACCTTCGCCCGTCCCCGATCGACGACAGCAGCGCCTCGCCAACCCCCTGCGCCTCCGTCGCCGCTCTCCAGCGTGCGTCCCTGCAGCGGTGTCTCTCGGCGGCGGACTCTAGCCGCGGTTCTCCTGCGCCGATCCGCAGCGACATCCCGTCGGCTTCTTCAGGCGCATCCAGCGCTTTCTCCAGGCGCGTCCGTCGGCTTCTCCAGGGCTTTCCTGACTTCCTAGGGCTGGGTGCTCTTCTCTCTCTGGCGCCGGCTATGCTGTGAGGTTCGTTCTCCCTTCCGGCGCTGTCTCCTAGGGTTTCTTCCCTGTTTTTTTAGATGGAGTTGATTTCTATTCCTCCCTTCTCCTAATTCAGCGGGTTGCTCTAGATTTCTCTTCTAGGGCAACTATGTCGGTGCTCAGTGATTCTACCTCGACACCGGTTCCCTCTCTGATTCCTCCAACAAACTATCTGCGTGGGAGCCATGATCACAATACTCCGTAGTTTACCACTATTTGCTTGGATGACTCAAATTATCTGTCCTGGTCGCGCTCCATCACTCTTGCTCTTAAGAGCCGTCGTATTTTTGGATATGTCACTGGGACAACTGCGGAACCGGAGAAGACTTCCCCTGACTGGCCACAATGAGATTCCGAAAATTCCTTAGTCATGTCTTGGCTAACGAACTCGATGCAGGAGTCTATCGCTCGCCATTACCTCTTTCTGGATACTTGCCATGGATATTTGGCGCCGTGCTGAGACCACTTACTCTCGTAAGGGCAATGCTGCTCAGATCTTTCAGTTGCGGCGGAAGATATCCTCTCTCCGCCAGGGTGATCGCCCCCCTTCCACGTACTACTTGGAATTCAGCCAACTTTATCAGGAATACGATCATTTCGATTCCCTCATATTTATTAGCCCTGCTGATGAGGCTATGGTCCGTGCGAGGGAGGATCGCAACCGGACATTTGAGTTTCTTCATGGCCTCCATCGGGACTTGGATCAAATTTGTGTTCACATTTTGGGCCGTCTGCCATTGCCCTCTCTTCCGGAGGTCTCTTCAAGATTCCACTCCTGAAAGTTCTGCTCTCGCTGCTGGTACCCCTTCGTTACTAGGGGCTCGTCCTCTCCGTGATTCCAAGATGAAGGGTTCTGACAAAGACCATCTCATCTCTGATTATTGTGGAAAGCCCCGTCACACCAGAGGCACCTATTTTCGGCTCCATGGTTTCCCTCCATCGCGAGGTGGTGTGTCTTCTCGTGGTGGTCGTGGCTCTGGCCGTTCTGCTGGTCGCTCATCTCCTCGTTCTGTCCATCTCACAGATGCTATTGTTCACCCTTCTTCTCTCCTGCCGGATACTTTCTCTGCCGTTGAAGTTCTTGCGCTTCGCCGCATGATGCACGGTCTCTCTATGGAGGCTTCTGCATTGTCTTCCTCAGCCCACACCGGACCACCCGGCGCTAACTCTGCTGTTGCTGCTTCATCTCCTTGGATCATTGACTCCGGAGCCACTGATCATATGACTGGCTCTGCCTCAAGTTTTCTTTCCTATACTCCTCTTTCTGGTCGTGATAAAGTGAGCATTGCTGACGGTTCCCTTTCCTCTATTGCTGGGAAGGGTTCCATCTCCTGTTCCTCTCTCACCTTATCCTCTGTCTTACATGTTCCCAATTTCACTCGAAATTTATTATCTATTAACCATTTGACTAATTCTATGAACTGCTCGGTAACTTTTCATCTCTCCCTCTTGTGTGTTTCAGGACCTGAAGACGGGGATGGTGATTGACTCTGGTAGTTTGGTCAATGGTCTGTACGTGCTTGACTCTTGCCCGGTGGTGCCTCCTCAGGCTTTCCCTTCCAGCACCTCAGATCTTTATTCCTGGCACTGTCGCTTAGGACATCCATCTATCTCTGTTATGAAACTTATGCTACTTTCTTTGTCGGCTACTGTTTTTACTTCATTTGTTTGTGATGTCTGTACTGCTAACAAACATTATCGTACTTCATTTAATCATGCTTCATTGCCCAATTCTATGTCTTTTGCTGTGATTCACTCGGATGTTTGGGGTCCTGCACCCGTATCTTCTATTTCTGGTTGTACTTGGTTTGTCATTTTTATTGACTGTTTTTCACGTACTACTTGGTTATACTTACTGCGAAACAAGAGCGACGTCTTTCCCACCTTCAAAAAATTTCATTCCATGATCTTCACCCAGTTTAACGCTAAAATTCAGATACTTCGTAGTGACAATGACCGTGAGTACTTAGATTCCCGGTTTGGGGCATATCTGGCTGACCATGGCATTTTACACCAGACTTCTTGTGCTTATTCGCCTGCTCAAAATGGGGGTGGCGGAGCGGAAGAATCGACACCTTCTGTAAGTTGTTCGCTGCCTTCTGTCTACCATGAATCTTCCCAGGTATTACTGGGGGATGCTGCCCTTACAACAACATTCCTTATCAATCGCATGCCAACTCGTATTCTTGGGAATAACACTCCCCTTGGGACTCTTCGCGTCCCTTTCTCTCCGCTTGTCCCTAAGGTGTTTGAGTGTGTTTGCTTTGTCCACATCCATCATCCCCCTCCCACCAAACTTGACCCTCGCGCTCTCCGGTGTGTATTTATCGATTACTCTCCTACTCAGAAGAGGTACAAATGTTTTCATCCTCCTACAAGGAGGGTGTTTGTCACCATGAATGTCACGTTTCGTGAATCTGAGGCTTATTATCCTGCCTCAGGTACCTCTTCCCCTGTGATCTCTTCGTCTTTGTCCTTCCCGTCTTTACCCCTCCCTGTTCCTCCTTTGTATCCCTCACTTCAGGGGGAGCCTCTTCTGTCAGAAGTGAGTGATATCCCCACTACTATTTATCCTACCATTCCCCCTTTGCAGGTGTACACTCAGAGGAGAAAGATGCTCAACGACAACCATGACCTGCTACCAGACCAATCATTGGACCCAGACTCAGGGCCTTTTGAGCTTCCAATTGCGCTACGCAAAGGTATCCGGTCCTGTACTAAACACCCCCTTTCTAATTACGTTTCTTATAATTCATTCTCCACATCCCACAAGGCCTTTGTGTCTTCCCTTGCGTCCATTCCTATTCCAACATCCTGACAGAGTGCCCTGGAGATTCCTATGTGGCGAGAGGCAATGTTTGAGAAAATGGCTGCTCTTGAGAAGAACAACACATGGGACTTAGTGCCCCTCCCTTCTGGGAAGAAACCAATTGGATGCAACTGAGTGTTCTCTGTTAAACAAAATCCACAGGGCATAGTTTAAAGGTGTAAAACACGATTGGTGGCATGTGGTTATACTCAAACACCTGAGATCGACTATCGAGAAACGTCTGCACCTGTAGCAAAGATGAACACTATTAGAGTTCTCTTATCTCGTGCTGCTTGTAAAAGATGGGATCTTTGACAACTTGATGTCAGAAATGTCTTTCTCCATGAGAATTTGGAAGAGGAAGTGTATAGGTCCCTACCACCAGGCCTTACTCCCAGGAGCTCAGTGAGACTCGCTTGCAAGTTAAAGAAAGCCCTATATGGACTGAAATAGTTTCCACGGGCGTGGTTTGGGAGATTTCATAAAGCCATGTTGTCCTTTGGATATTACCAGAGAAACTCTGATCACACTCTATTTATCAAGCGCAGGATTGGTAAACTTACTGCTCTCATTGTGTATGTTGACGATATTGTTATCACAGGTGATGATGTTGAAGAAATCACGCTTCTAAAGAAAATATTGGCCACTGAGTTTGAGGTAAAAGACCTGGGTGCTCTCAAATATTTCTTGGGCATTGAAGTAACAAGGTCTAAACGAGGGATCTTTATCTCTCAGAGAAAGTATACTCTGGATCTCCTTGAGAAAACTGGGATGAGTGGCTGCAGGCCTGCAGACACCCCTATTGAAGCAAATCACCGAATAGGCCGTGACGATGGTGAAGAGGTTGACGATATACCTAAGTTTCAGAGGCTTTTAGGAAGATTAATCTACTTGGCTCATACACGTCCAGATATAGCCTATGCTGTGAGTGTAATAAGCCAGTTTATGCACGCTCCGAAGGCTCGCCATGTTGATGCTGCCAGTAGAATTCTCTGGTACCTCAAGTCCTCACCAGAGAGTGGAGTCCTGTTCTCCTCCAAGTCATCCCTAAACATTGAGGTGTACACTGATGCGGATTGAGCCGGGTCTATAAATGATCGACGATCTACCTCGGGGTATTGTTCCCTGGTTGGTGGAAACCTTGTTACCTGGCAGATTAAAAAACATGTTGTGGCAAGATCTAGTGCTGAAGTGGAATTCCGTGCTATGGCTCATGGCGTGTGTGAAGGCCTCTGGCTGCGATCGGTACTGACTATGTTGTTAAAGGCGCGCCTAAGGTTTCCGACTCACCAAGCTCAGAGGTTTGCGCCATCGTGGGCCTTTTTTGCGCCTTTGGACATTAAAGGCGCGGATGAGTGTGGTTTTTTTTGTGAACCTTTTGTTTTCAAAACAATGAAAAAAATAATGCAAGAACTCATTAATTTTTATACAATTTAGTGTTCTTGAAACATAATCGATCATTGAGACTTAGATATGATGCAAGAGACCATTTGTTTTTATTTTTTAAGAGATATAAATGATAGTAATGAATGACTAATGAGTAAAATATATAAAGAATCTATTCAAAAAGATGAACTGATGTTTGATGCTGATTATTTAAAATGAATGTGGTTGCGCCTTTCCTTCTTCGGGCACGCGCCTGCGCCTTGAGCCTTGCGCCCAGGCTCCAAGACCCCTTTGCGCCTTGGTGCGCCTTGCGCCTTTAATAACTAAGGGTACTGATTGACCTGGGGCTCCTTGGAGATAGCCAATTCGGTTGTATTTTGACAACAAGGCTGCTATTAGCATCGCACACGATCCTGTCCAACATGATCGAACAAAGCATATTGAAGTGGACCGTCATTTCATCAAGGAAAACATTGAAAAGGGGCTTGTGTGTACTCCGTTCGTTCCATCAGATAGACAACTTGCTGACATTCTCACGAAATGTTTAAGTGGAAGTATCTTCGGAAGTATGGTTGTCAAGTTAGGCATGATCAACATCTCATGCCCAACTTGAGGGGGAGTGTTACAATATCGTATTTTATTTCTTTGTATTGGTGAGTCCACCTCTATATAAAGAGGGGACAAGCCTCATTGTAATAATTAATTGCAAGTTATTCAACAATAATAAAAGGACATTAGGGCACCTTGACATCAATAGCTATGATTGGCCGAGTGTCAACTGTCAATTTCTCGGTCTCACTAAATACAACAACAAAAACACTCAAGCCTTTATGCCACTATGGTGGGGTCGGCTATATGGATCCTTTGTCTCCATTGTACCTATCTTTAGTCATAATCTCACTAATGCCTAAGTATATCATGTTTTTCCTTATAGTTTCATTCCAAGTCTTTATTGGTTTACCCCTCCCCCGTTTAACATGCCTAGTGACTAAACTCTCACAACGCCTAACATGTGCCTCTAATGGTCATCTTTATACGCGCCCAAACCATCTTAGTCGAGCTTCTCTCATCTTCTCTGCAATTGGTGGCACTCCTGTCTTATCCCTGATACATTCATTCCTAATTTTATCCAGTCTCGTGTGTCCACACATCCACCTAGGCATTCTCATCTTCGTAACTCCCATTTTTTTGCTCATGTACACAATTCATTGCCCAACACTCAGACCCAAAGAGTATTGTTGGTCTAATTGCAGTACGATAAAACTTGTCTTTAAATTTTAATAGTACTTTACGATCACATAAGATCCTCGACGCGCCTCTTCACTTCAACCAACTTGCTTGGATTTTATGTATCACATCTTTATCAACACCTTCATCTTCTTGAACTATCGATCCAAGATATTTAAAGCATAATGAAAATAAACCTTGAAAATAACATGTAATATTTGAAATAACATGTAAACAAAAATCCGAACGCATCCGCGGAGTCAAATCGTTGATCTGGAGATTCTAAATATGACAGATGGCTAGTCAGCCCCAAACGAGCCCAAAACTCATACTTCACTGCGGTTTCACACCGCCATTCCCCATCTTTCTCTCATGATTGAAATAATTTAACTCCTGATGAATGGAGAAACATTCTCTCTGTGTATGCCAGGGCCATGATGAGGGCATCCTCTCCTAATCGTACTCACGTCTTTGCCCGTCAGGCGCGACTACACACGCATAAGCCATGATATCAGTAATTCTCTCAAGAATTCAATGATGTGATGGTAGTCCCGGTACGATCGCTGGGGCAAACAACGAAGGCATAGGAGACTGAACCAAAGGCGGGTGGGGCTCAAGAGTGGGAAGGGTTAGGTCTGGGGAGTGGTGGTATATGCTCCGGGAGATCTTCGGAATATGGGTCCACATACTCGAAAGGTTCTTAGCATAACATCAGGTCCTCAATATTAGATGAGGGATGGATATTCATTCTTAGGGATATCAAGCTCGTAGGAATTTGCTTTGATCCTTCACATGATTGTGTCGGACCCATTTGCCTAACGCTCAAATTTTTAGCAGGTCCCCGAGGGAGCCTTTCAGCTCGGAATCGCGCCATTATCTGCTCGTCTTCTTGAAGTACTTACTCTCGTCTATGGTTTTTGCATGAGATTTATAAGATTCATTACCAAAATACTAGTATTGATACTTTGTCGGACCGACTCATGAAACACATGCAAATGATGAACAAATGACTCAACAAACTCATGCAAATGATGAACAAACGACTCAACAAGCTCACACAAATGTAAAATGATCCACACAACACACTCTCTAGGGGAAATTCTGACAACGACTTGGATATCTCTAAAATGGGGTGACCTGTCAGGAGGCTCTTTCAGTGGAGTATAGAAAAACTCATCGAGTGTGCGGCGAGTATTCAAATGACTGTGTGAAACATCAACACTCAATTATGAGTTCGACATATTAAGAGGCATATATGAAAATTGATCGTGAATGTGAGGCTACCTGAGTGAATACTAGAGACATCAACAATAGGATGTGACTCTAAAGTATAGCGAGTTTCCCTCACAAGAAAGAACTCATATGGTGGGTGAGCAGATAGTGTGTTCGAAAACTCATCAAGAGTGTGTGGTCAGATGGTAGACTCTTGAAACATCAGAAGTATATTCAAGTGTTTTTAAGGAAAGCCATACATACTTGATGCTACACTCAAATTCTACTCTTTGAAGCAAGATCATGAGTGATAATTGAAGAGATGTCAATAATTCAAAACTCATAATGAATTGCTCACCCGAATCTCATTCTCGTAAGGACGCGGTGACTCATCAGGTGGCTCAACAAGGGGCTCGTCAAAGAACCCGTCAAAAAGGTCATGGTCCTCCAGATGCGCACCATCGTAAGGGGTAGTGTTTCTGAAAATAGGTGAGACATTCACTACTACGAGATCAACACTAAGCTCTCGGCTCTCGGTCGTAATGTGGCTCGGGACGATGATAGGGGAAAAGGTGGAAAAGTCCATACTCACGAGTTGGCCAATATGTAGAGTGTCGAGGACTGAATCTCTAGCCGAAGGGACACTAGGTCTAAGTGAGGTGTGTAGGATGGATATACCATTACGGTGTCATTGGTCCGCTCGTCCTTACTCTCATAACCATAATTATTATCATATTGTTGAAGTAAGTCTTCATTAATGTTTATGTGTTTAGTCCCACACCGACTATCGGTGTTATGCATCTTGTTGTAGTCCTATATATTACCCCCTTGAGGGATGAAAAAAATTGCACAGTTATATTTTCTATTCTTTCTTTTTAAATGGTATCAGAGCGAAAATGTTTTTGGGAAATCTTTTTGTCGCCCTAATTTGTTGGCGACCTAAATTCTCGGCTGTACAACCCCATATTCGCTGAGTGGGGCCCAGAGGCATCAATGACCAGGATTGGACTAGCTTCGAGCTAGCTTTGGGCTTCAGATCAGAAGAGCTCCCGCCTAGGAGGAGCTCCCGCCTAGAAACATGCGAGAATGTTCACCATCAACCAGCCGAGACCCGCTTCCGCCCAAGAGACGGAGAGAAGGCTTGCGCCTCGCGGAAGGCGAGAGCTGGCTCGGTCCGAGGCATTCGCCACTCCTTTTTTAGCTCCCGCCAAGCGAAGGCGAGAGGGTTCTCGCCGAGTGGGGCCCAGATCCCAGGGTAAAATTACCTAATTGCCCTCGGGTAAAATTACCCATGTACCCCTAGGGCCCTCAGTTAGTATTTCAGGACAGCAGGATTCGGCTATTGGAGGGCCAGCCAGGGGTATTTCAGTAATTTCAGGTCAGTAAAGGCTATAAATAGACCCATAAGGGCTCCTTAGAAAGCAAGCATTCATTATTCTCTAATTTTCTAGTGCTTTCTGAAGAGCTCCCAACCCAGCTTTTGGCTTTGGAGGGGAAGCTCTCAGAGATCTTCCGGGTAAGAGGTGAGACCTCCCGGCTGAGGCTTTGGGTCAGTCCTAGGTCCTTCGTAACCAGTCGAGGGTCGAGGCTTGAGAGAAGTAGGTGTTGGCTGCACCCCTATTTTCGAACTCTCGTTGAGGTCATTTTTGGCTTCAACAGTTCTGGTGCGGTGAGCGTGGAAAGCAGCCGATACAAGAAAGCCTTGAGTTTGGTCCCATGGCTGGAGGTGAAGGTGAAGGGTATGGCTCAGGAGATTCCCCCACCCGGGGAGAGGAGGCAATAAGGAAGATGCTAGAAGACTTCAGGCGAGAGGTCCTCCAGACCATCAGCCTGACCTTCTCGACGAGGAGCGAGTGGGCGACTCCTCAGGTTCCAGTGGAGGCGGTCCCGCTCTTGGGCGAGAACACCCCTGGGCAGCGTCCCGGGAAGGAGGTCCCGACGGAGGTCAGTGAGAGGGACGTTGCAGCGCGGGAGCTCTTCCCAGGCCAGCGCCCCGGGAAGGAGGTTCCGGCAGAGGTCGGCGAGAGGGAGGCCGCGGTGCGAGAGCTCTTCCCTAGGCACGGTCTCGCGGATCGGGCCAGCCAGCCGAGGCCGCGAAACGTGCCCTCTCGGCAGGCAGGTGGCGAGAGCCCCTTCAGTGAGTTCATCATCTCGGCTCTGGTGCCGGAGGGGTTCCGGGAGCCCGACATGTCGTACTACTCGGGGAAAGATGACCCTGTACAGCATGTGCAGTGGTTCAAAGACGTGGTCTCGATAAGGCAGATGACGGATGCCTTCAAGTGTCGGTTGTTCGCCATCACGTTGAAGGAGAAGGCCCGGGACTGGTTCCACCAGTTGCCGGCGAGTTCAATCTACAGCTTCGAGGATCTGCGCCGAGGTTTCTTGTTGAGGTTCTCAACATCGAAGAAGCGGAAGAAAGAGACGGAGAGCCTGTTTGCAGTGAGGCAGAAGCAGGATGAGACGCTGGGTCATTACGTTGACCGGTTTCAGGAAGAGATCCTCCTAGTCCAGGAGGCCCCAGGGTACGCACTGATGCTCGCCTTTACCCTGGGGCTGAGACCGGGATTCTTCAACATGGAATTGAAGAGAGTGCCCCCCTCTCCTTTGAGGAGCTCATGGAGAGGGCGGCGAAGGAGATAGACTTTGAGAGGGCCAATTTGGCTTTTGCCAGGAAGCTGACCAGGTTGGCGGAGGACGATTTGAAGGAACCAGCAGCAGGAAGGCAGAGAGAGCAGAGGGAGCCAAGAGAAGAGAGGAGGAGGGAGGAGCCTCGAGGGCAGGGCAGCATCATGGATGGGGGGCCCGGGAGCCAAACAACCGGCTGGGTTGGAGGCCACAGGAGGGTCGCCCCCAGGGCCAAGGAGGAGGCTTCCAGGGAAGAGACAACTTCCGGGAGCCGATGAGGTTCGATCAGCCGGCTTGGAGGCAGGCCCAAGGGGTCATCTTCCGGCACAACAAGAGGCGATGGAAGTCGGCAGAGGTAGAGGAGGCAGGAGAGGAATTCGAGGAGGAGCCGGAAGAAGGGGAGGTGGAGAAGGAAGAGGAGGCAGGGCGGCGTTGCTCTTTTATGACTTCCACCAGGAGGAAGGTCACGCAATGGCCACCTGCCCGGAGTTCTTGGAGATGAGAGAAGCTAGGGGGTTGGTAAGGAAGAATCCGCCAGTAAGGATCGTAGAAGTGCAGCAGGGAGAAGGGGAAGACCAGTGTGAGGACAGGGCAGACGTGGGGACCCGGGGGGGGATCGGGGTGATCTACGGAGGAGTTGGGATTGAGGCGACTCGGAAGGGGAGCCTTTAGACCATGTACCGAAGGGGGGTCGCCTCGACCTCCCTGGATCTCCCTCCAGAGGAAAAAATCACCTTCTCATCAGCAGACATGCTGGACTACGAGGATCCGTTCTGTGACGCTCTTGTGATCCAGACGGCGGTGGAGAACTTCACGGTCTCCAGGATACTGGTGGACAACGGGAGCTCCGTAAATGTGATCTTCAAGAAGGCCTTCGACGAGATGAAGGTTGAAGGGAAGAGGGTCTTGGCTTCGGATGGACCGCTGTTCGGGTTTTCTGGAGAGAGGAAGGAGGTAGAAGGAGGAGTAGGTCTGCACGCGAAGCTGGGGGGCGTGTCACGGAACTGTAGGTTCGTGATAGTGGATGCCCCGAGCAGTTACAATGCCATCTTTGGACACCCCCTCATTAGCGCCTTTCGCTGCGTCCCCTCCTCGTTCCATTAGTGCCTCAAGTTCAACAACGGAGGGGTGCAAGTTAGGATCAGGGGGGACCCGAAGGTGGCGAGGCAGTGTTACGTTACAGCGGTTAACACCGTGTTTTTGATGACAGAGGCAGAAGAGCTGGAGAAGGAGATGGCGGAGCGGGAGGAAGGTGTCAGACAGGAGGGAGTGAGCCTGGAGGAGCAGAAGGAGTTGGGAAGGAGGTCCAGAGGGACGGGGAATCGGAGCCGCAAGAAGATCGGCAGACGGAAGGAGTGGGAGAAGAAGTAGAGAGGGAGGCCCAGAGGGGCGTGGAAGTCGAACAACAGCAGCATGAGTAGGGGTGAGGAACGAAAACCGAAAACCGAAAACCGACGAAACCGACCGAACCGATCGAACCGCACCGACTTTGAAACCGAGCCGCCCGATCCGGTGTCGGTTCAGTTTGGAGCTTTTGAAAACCGAAGGCTTATCGGTTCGGGTCGGTTTTCAAGTTGTGAAAACCGACTAAACCGAACCGAGCACTTCGATCATCACTGTTTTGGAGTGTATTTGATCGAGCAACTTTCAAATTACCTTTGGGTCTACAACCAAGTTCACTTTCCCCATCTCTGTGCTTGGTGAATATTTCTGACCCTTCTCCTTAGGTTTAGAGAGTTCTTTAGATCCTAAGTAATTCTATTGGGAAAAAGTTTTATTAACAGTTTAATTATTTGGGATGTTCTGTATATTAAATTGATTTAATAACGGCAATGATTATTTATCGTGATACTCTAATTACTCTAATTGCTTATTGCTGAATCTATTGATATTAAATTTGTCAAAGTTATTATAGAGAATTGTGGGATGTCATAAGGAAGGTTTGCCCCAATATACCCAAACTCGGAATGTCTAAAAATGCATGAATATAATAGTTGTTTGTGTGTGAGCTAGATTTAATAAACCTTCTCTCTGACCTGTACTAAAAAAATTGTATGCTATTTATTTAAACCTTCAGTTGATAAAGATTATGAAAGGGGATGATGACCGATCCAATAAATAGCACTTGATTATGTTTGTTCGCAGAAAATCGACACCGAACCGCAAAAAACCAATTAAAAACCGAACCGACTTTGAATCGAACCGACTGGGTTCGACTCGGGTCGGTTTGGACAAACCAAAAACCGAGGCATGTTGGTTCGGTTTCGGTTTGGATCCAAACCGACCCAAACCAACCCAAACCGAACCGCTCGCACCCCTAAGCAGGAGAGCCTGGAGGAGGGCAATGGAGGTTGAAGAAGCAGGAGGGTAGGAGTTTGAGCAGGGGGAAGAGGCGAGGGCCGGTTGGGAGTATTCGTGGCTGGAGCCGGCTGAGGAAGTAGTGGAGATGGAGGTCTTCACCAGAGCAGGGCAGGTGCAGAGGGTACGGGTCAGCGGGAGCTTAAGTTCGGAGGACCAAGAGCGAGTGCGGGCCTGCATCCATGGCAACGTCGACATCTTCGCTTGGAGCGCGGCGGACATGCCGGGCATCGATGCGGATGTGGCCTGCCACCGCCTGAACCTGGACCCCCGGACTCGCCCCATCCGCCAGAAGATGAGGACAATCTCCACCAAGCTGGAGGAGCCCATCCGCGAGGAGGTCAAGAAGTTCCTTGAGGCCGGCTTCATCTCAGAGATTCAGTATCCAGGTTGGATCTCCAACGTGGTAATGGTTAAGAAAGGGGGAGGAAAATGACGTATGTGTATCGACTTTTCTTTGTTAAATAAATCATGCCACAAGGATTGCTACCCACTGCCTCGGATCGACGCGCTGGTTGATTCAGCCGTCGGTTTTTCTATTATGAGTTTTTTAGATGCTTTTTCAGCTTATCACCAGATCCGGATGCACCCTCCCGACGTCAAGGATGTCTCCTTCATTACGAGGGAGGGATGCTTCAGCTATAAGATGATGCCCTTTGGGTTAAAAAACGCAGGGGCTACATACCAGCGCATGATGGATCGGGTCTTCCAGGGTCAGAGGGGGAGGAACCTGGAGGTCTACGTTGATGATCTAATGGTCAAGAGCAAGTGTGTGGATTCGCACCTGCGGGACCTGGAGGAGACGTTCGCCACCCTGCGGAAGTTCAAGATGAGGCTGAACCCCTTGAAGTGTGTCTTCGGGGCAATCCGCGGGAAGTTCCTTGGACATCTTTTGACCCCGGCAGGGGTAGAGCCTAACCCGGATAAGGTGAAGGCCATCCTAGAGTTGGAATCACCACGCAATGCTAAGGAAGTCCAGCGCCTGACAGGCAAGTTGGCCGGACTAAGCAGGTTCCTCTCCAGGTCGGGGGACAAATGCTCATCGTTCTTTAAGGTACTGCGAGGTAACCAAAGGTTCGAATGGACCGTTGAGTGTGAAGAAGCTTTCCAAATGCTAAAAAGGCAGCTCTCCCAAGCTCCGCTACTCCAAATCCCAAAGGAGGGGGAAGACCTAGCCTTGTATCTCAGGGTAGGGGCAGAGGCCGTGAGCTCTGTCCTGGTCAGAGAAGAGGGGAAGAAGCAGCTGCCCATCTACTACGTTAGCCGGATCTTGAAGAAGGCGGAGCTCCGCTACCCCATCTTTGAGAAGTTGGCGTATGCTCTAATCGTCTCGACGAGAAAGCTCCGGCCATATTTCCAAGCACATTCAATCAGGGTGGTGACGGACCATCCTCTTCGCAAGATCTTCGAAGGGGTGGAGCACTCGGGCAGGTTGTCCAAGTGGTCCATCGAACTGAGTGAGTTCGATATCTCGTTCGTGCCAAGGCTCTCCATTAAGGCACAGGCGGTGGCTGACTTCCTGACAGACTATGTTGTTGAGGTTGGGGCAGAGGAGCCGCGACCCCAAGGAGTGTGGAGGATGATGGTTGACGGGGCTTCGGGAAAGCATTCCCTTGGGGGAGGAGTGATGTTGATAAGCCCCCAGGGGGTCACTATAGAACAGGCAGTGGTTTTGCACTTCCCGGTGACCAATAATCAAGCGGAGTATGAGGCCGTGATAGCCGACCTTCGATTGACAAAAGAGCTCGAGATCCAAGATGTGGAGGCTTTTACGGACTCACTGGTGGTAGCTTCGCAGATCCGAGGGGAGTTCGAAGCTCGGGAGCCCACCCTGGTGAAGTACTTGTCCAAGGTGAGGGTGATCATCGGAGGGTTCCGGACATTCTCAATCCAACACGTCCCCAGGGAAGAAAGTGCAGCAGCCGATCGGCTGGCTAAGTTTGTGCCTTGGGGGGGAGGAACCCTGACCGAGCTGTTTCGACCAGTAATCAAAGAAGGAGAGTTGATGGAGGTGGATAGGCGAAACTCATAGGTGGACCCTTTGGTGACCTTCCTGTCCACTGGCGAGCTTCCGGAAGGGGTTAAGGATGCCAAGAGCTTCAAGCACAAGACAACTCACTACCTAATGCTCGAAGGGGGGTTGCACCGAAAAATGTTGTCAGGGCTCCTGGTAAGATGTGTGACTGAAGAGGAGATCCCGAGGATCCTGGAGGAGGTACACTCAGGCGAGTGCGACAGCCACTCAGGAGGAAGAACGTTGGAAGCAAGGGTGGTAAGGCAGGGGTACTTCTGATAGACCCTGAGGAAGGACGCGATGGAATTTGCGAAGAGGTGCTGAAAATGTCAGTTGTACGCCCCCCTCCAGCTCTTGCCCGCTCAAAGGCTCCGAAGCATCACGTCGCCATGGCCTTTCGCCATCTGGGGTATATATCTGGTCGGGCCTTTTCCTCCGGCCAGTGGGCAGAGGAGGTTTCTCCTGGTCATGATTGATTACTTCTCGAAGTGGCTGGAAGTCAAGGCATTGGCCAAGGTCACCTCACAGGTCATCAGGAACTTCGTCTGGGGGGAGATCATATGTAGACACGGGCTACCCCAAGCAATAGTAACGAATAATGGTCCCCAGTTTGCCAGCGAAGAGTTCATCAGCTTCTGCACCCAACTGGGGATAGACCTCAGGTTTGCCTCCGTCCACCACCCCCGGAGCAACGACCAGGTGGAGGCGGCGAACAAAATCATTGTGAACTTACTTAAAAAGGTGGAGAACTTGAGGGGGAACTGGGTGGAGCAGCTCCCCTCAGTTCTGTGGGCCTTGCGAACGTCCCCGAACACGGCCACTGGCGAGACCCCCTTCAAGCTTTCCCATGGGTGTGAGGCGGTCCTGCCAGTGGAATTTCAGGTTCGATCCCCGCGGGTCACGACCGCGGGTGAAGGAGATGAGGCTTGGAGGTTGGATAATGAAGGGGGCTATGCCTCTCGTTGGACATGGTGGAAGAGCTGCGCGATGTCGCAGTCATCAGGCGGGAGGAGATCAAGCGGCGGATGACAAAGTATTTCGATAAACATATCAGGATCAAGCAATTCGCTGAAGGAGACTTGGTACTAAAGAAGGTCGATGCGGCGGGGAGGTCAGCCCCCATGGGCAAGCTCAACTCAAATTGGGAAGGGCCCTACATTGTCGAGAGGGTCCTTAGGACAGGAGGTTATCACCTCCAGGATGTGGAGGGTAGATCCATGAGCCACACCTGGAGCGGCGATGACTTAAAGCGCTTCTACTTATAAGAGGGGGAAGGTGAAATTGTATATTCAAAGTTCAAAATTTATTACAATGTTCTTATTGATCCATTGTTTGCTTGTATGTCTTAAAGCTGGAGTGGAACGGAAAAACTTGCACTACCCCGAGCCTGGCTCCGCCCCAGGCAGACCCGCTGCGCAGACTCTCATCTAGCTGGCAGGTCCGAAGGCTCACCTATGGGGGTAAGGGACCCTGAGTGCTGCTCGGCCCCGGGTAGACTTGCTGCTCAGGCTCTCATTAGCTGGGCAGGGCGGTAGGCACACCTGGGGGGAAAGGGTTGGTTATTTGATTTGGTTCTTGGAAAGGTTCTCAATGATACTTCAGCTCAGAAAAACTTGCGAGCTTGGCTTGGCCCCAGGCAGACCCGCTGCGCAGGCTCTCATCTAGCTGACAGGTCCGAAGGCTCACCTGTGGGGGTAAGGGACCCCGAGTGCTGCTCGGCCCCGGGTAGACTCGCTGCTCAGGCTCTCATTAGCTGGGCAGGGCGGTAGGCACACCTGGGGGGAAAAGGTTGGTTCTTTGATTTGGTTCTTGGAAAGGTTCTCAATGATACTTCAGCTCAGAAAAACTTGCACTACACTGAGCCTGGCTCGGCCCCAGGCAGACCCACTACGCAGGCTCTCATCTAGCTGGCAGGTCCGAAGGCTCACCTGTGGGGGTAAGGGACCCCGAGTGCTGCTCGGCCCCGGGTAGACTCGCTGCTCAGGCTCTCATTAGCTGGGCAGGGCGGTAGGCACACCTGGGGGGGAAAGGATTGGTTCGTGGATGAGTTCCCGGAGGTACTTCAGCATTGGATGTTCCCACTACCCCGAACGAGGCTCGGACCCGAGCAAACTCGCTGACCGGGTCTTCGGGGCAGGACAGGAGGCATACCTAGCAGGCGGAACAAAGAGGTGAAGAACCTCCTCAGGCAAGAGAAGTCCCGGCCAGGAGATCTCGGCCAAGAGGTTCTCGGCAAAAGGAGTTCCCGGCGGGAAGGCTTTCGGCGAGGGGTCCTTTGCCCGACGGCGAGAAGCCCCTAGGCGAAAGGCTTCGTTCGCTTGCGCAAGACGAAAGGGGGGAGCCCTCCCCTTAAGAACCTACGGATAACGCTTTCGGCAGAAGGTTCTCGGCAGAACAACGAAACGGAGCGTCATGACTTGAGCTCTCGGCAGGTTCCCACCTATTGATCGCCAAGGGAGACTATCCTAGGGGGGCCAAGGGCCTCGGCGGAAGCATGCTTGAGAAACATTCGGCACAGTTCAGAGGTAAAAATCAATTACATACAAACATTTACACTTAAACCTTCAAAATGAAATCACAGTTACAAAGGGACAAAGAAGATCCCGCGCACTACAGAAGCAACAAAAAGAGAGGAAGGGGGGAGAAACCCATCAGGGGGACACACTATACCCCTTACTCGAGCTCTCGCTAGAGCTCCAGTTGGAGCTCTCGCCAGAGCCCTCCCCAGATGTCTCGCCAACAATAGTGGGAGCTCGCGGGACATCCGTGTGCGGGGAGTCGGGTGCGCCCGGGGGCTTGGGGATGGGCGCGAAGAGCCAGGGTAGGAGCTGGCGGTCGACGATGATTTGCCGCCCTCGTTCAAGCACCCCACGTCCCGCAACGTCTCTATCGTCAGCCTGGTAGTCTCTTGGGCGTTGGTCTGAAGGAGCTTGTCGATGTCGTATTCTGAGAAGTGGAGGCTCCTCAACCTCTCGTCCAGCGGGGGAGGAGGCGGGACCGCAGCCGCCTCCATGCATCGGAGTTGGCCTTTTAGCAGTACGTTCTCGCACTCCACCCCGGCCAGCTGTGCGCGGAGCACCGCGCTCTGTGCAGAATCCTGCGTGAAGAAAAAATCAGTCAGTACAGGAGAAATGGGCTGAGAATTAAAGAGGCGAGAGCAAGCACCTTGGAAGATCTCGCTTACCTCTTCCGCCGGGCGCAAGGACAGTAGTCGCTGGGCATCCGCCAGCTCGGCCTTTTGCGCTGCCGCCTGAGCCACCGCCTGGTCCCGCGCATTAAGCATCTCGCCAAAGTTGCGGTCGATGGTGATGCTCCGGCGCGCGCACATGTGCGCAAGCTCGAACCCGCGCAGCAAAGCCCGGATGGAATCAAGGGCCAGGAGCCAGGTGGACAGCTGATCGAAGATACTGGCGTCCTCTCGGCTGTAAAGGCCGTAGCCCAGCGCGAAAGCATCACCAGTGATCTCTTCCCCCTCCGCCCAGCTGGGGAGGAGGGTAGAGAGGGAGATCTTGTTGGCCTCAGGATCCCACGGGAGCAGAGGTTTCCCTTCCGCATCCAGGCATTTCACGCCAAGGCCAAAATTCCGGTGCCCCTGTGACACCTGCTTGGGAGGGGCCTGATCAGAGGTTTCGCCGGCCGCCCTTTCGTCACCAGCCCCGCCTGCGGCTGGCAGGCTCTCGGCAGGGGCCCCAACGGTGGTCCCGACGGCAGTGGTCATCTCCCCGGCTGCCGAAAGGACCTCGGCGAGAGATCGGCTCTCGACGACAGGACGGGAGGGAGAGGCCGCCACGGACTTCCCCTTGTCAGCAACGGTTGGCTTGGGTCTTTTCAGAGGTCTGGACGAAAAGGCGCCGGGCTTTCGCTTCCCGGCGCCGGACTGAGAAGGCGGAGCTGGCTCGTCTCGGCAGGCAAGAGCCACAGATTTGGCGAGAGCCAGAGGATCTCTCGCAGCCCCGATCTCGGAAAACGGCTGGCGCCGAGGGATTTCCCGCTCCCCTGCAAAGTTGACAACATTCAGCGATACATTTTAGAGTATGGAATGCCGAGTTAAAGGCGAGACCATACCTTCGCCAGGAGGCACGGGCAGGAGAGAGTCGATGTCCCGCCTGAGGAATTGGACGTCTAAGTCCTTGGTTCCGAAGAACTCCAGGAGGGCGCTCTCGCGCGACCCTAAGGTGGGCGACTTGTAGGTGACGTCGTCATATTGAACGGGCGCGAGAGGCACATTGCCGAAGTCGCCGGAAACGAAGACGAACCTCTCGCCCCAGTGGTGGTGCTTGTTGGTGAGACCAGTGGTCTTGAGCAACTTCCCGGAGAAGAAGACCACCCCACTCTTAGCCCGGAAGATGAACAGCTTCCGGAAGATAGGGAGACTGAACTCAATCCTCTCGGATCGTATGTAGCAGATAAACGCTACCAGGATTGCGACCGAGTTGGGATTGAGCTGTGCGGGAACAACTCCGTAATAGCGGAGAGCCTGGCGCATCTCGGGCCAGAGGGGGAGGCGGAAGCCCACCTCGAAATGCTCGAGGGGGATGGCGAGCCCCTCTCCCGCGCGATTCACCCTATCATCGTTGCCGGGGTTTCTCGCGGTGAAGCCGGAGGGGATGTAGCGGGAGGTGATAAGTTGGTACTCATCCATGGTTAAACAACATGGGGGGAACTTGTGCCTCCGGAAAGCTTCCGC